>OY728159.1:357001624-358374375 GCA_963277665.1 Viscum album
AATCTGAATTTTATTGTTTAATTTCCCTTTTACATTGTTTACTGTAATATTTATCTACTTCTATATTTTCTTGGTATGACCTTTTTTCATTTTAGATTTTGGATTTGGTTTCTAAAATGGAGTCTCTATTTTCAAAATGATAATATGGCATGTGTTTTTTGGAAAAAGGGAATTATGTGGTTGTAATTTCTCAAAATGTTGAAAACATGTTTTCATATCTATATTTTAAACTATTATTTACGGACTATTTTGGGAAATTAAGTTTGTGTATTTTATTGTGATTTCATACTGAGCTACTTAAGCTCACACCCAACTTGTATCATTCAGTGTCGGAAGACCCATGATTCTTTGCAGGTTCAGGTTTTTGGTTCATATGATCATTTTTGGGGAATTTTATTCTTGTTGTTGGAGGTGACAAATATGTCACATAGAGATTCTATGTTGTAGTTTTTTTGTTCGTTATTTGGTTATATTTTATCTAGATGAAATTATGTATTTATTTATTATTAGTTGTTGGTTATTATTGTGTTATATGTTTGATTATTTTGTTTATTTGATCATGGTTAATTGGGTTAAATCAGTCCTTCTAGATTATCATTGATTCTAAATCCGAATTTCCTACTTGTGGGGATTGGGAATGCACTTCGGTCCATGTCTTGGTCCAGGTCAGCTATCTGGTTGGATGGAATCTTGACTTGGTTCATAAAAACACCTCCCTTATAAAAGGTATTCACTATTACAATTTAAAACAACTCTCAAGACACTTTTTCATTTCCAATTTTCTCCAACAATGCTCTGAAAATATATCATCTTCTCTTATAACCCTCACATTAGGCAGAAATCCAAACAACAAATCCCTTTAGTGGATACCAAAATAATTTACCTGAAAAAGTGGTAATGTTCTTTGATATTATTTTCTGTTTTATTTCATTATCCACCCATTCTATTATCCAAATTCTATTATGATATAATAACATAAATATCCTTAATATACACATACATTTTTACTCAACATGTTTTACCTATATCTACACACACCACTATGAAATATGCAACGAACTTACTAATTATGTGTACAGATGACTACCACCTCTCTTAACGAAATCATTCATTTTTTCCTTTACCACCCATCACAGTTTTGAATTATGATGGTATTAAAATTTTTATTTTATATATATGATATATATGATTTATTTATTATTTATAAATTTTTAGATAACACAAACCTTCATGAATTATATTTTTGTTTTTAAATATGATAATTTAATTTTTGGATGTGTAGATCATCACCTTCTCAGAGAGATGTGATTTTTTCACACATTACATGAAATGTATTAAAAATGGGTTTTGTAAAAGAATATTAAATATATGAAATAATAATTCTGCTGAAATAATATATATATATATATATAATAAATTTACTTTCTTCCTTTTAGTACAACAAGAAAACATAAACAACATTCATGCATACATACAAACTACCACCTCCATGAACAGTTTTTCCTATTTCGTATTTCTATTTTAAAGGATTATTATAAATACTTTTAAACTAAATATAAATTATATTTATATTTTGTTTTAAATTCTTGAAATAATTAATTCATGATATAATTAGTAGGATCGATAATAAAATGTCAAAACATATACGAAAAACAAAGTGATTATTACCCGAAATATAACATTAACATCAAATTATTGATAAAAATGCAATATAATGTTATAATAAAATCATATATGGTATGATATATAAAAATATAGTTTTTTGGTAGATATAAAATAATAATAATATTATTATATATGATTCCTAACGTGTACTATGAAATTTAAGACATAACATAAGGGGTTTCTTGTCTCAGTTTAATTTCTATGTGATATATGCTCTATTAACCACTTATTCTTATTATGCACTGCATATAAGGGAATATGATTTGTTATATCATGAATTTTATTTATTTCATGATTTTTTATGTTTCCATTGATTTTATTCTTTCATGGGATTTTCATTTCAAAAGTAACAAAACAGGTAATGTAATTTTGTCTCAATTTTCATTCGTTGAGACACATGTTATTTAATGAACCTATAGTATTTTATGAGATATATATACTAACTATTGACATGTTATTTCATGAAAAAATTATTTTCATGATAATATCATCTTCATTTCCTATTATTATTTCATGAGGATTATGATTCAAATTTTTTAAAGTTTTATGTGACACTTTGAAATGATTAAATATTATTTTCCTCAATATTTGTTTTAAATGATTGTTCAAAATTACTTTACATCTAAGATTTAATCAATTTATTTAGTTTATGATTTTATATGGTTATGATCCAAGGTTACCATTCTTATTATTTCTATAAATAGTTTATTCATTTTATGTAATGTTGTTTGTAAGACTTATTTCTCTTCCACATGTTATACCGTGAAAAAATACAAATGAAACTCAATTATTTTCATGGGTTATTCTATGATTAAATTATTGTGTGCGTATAACTTCTTCATAGGTTATGATAGAATGATGTTTTTAAAATATCCATTTCAATTCATGGGTTATAATATGATAATTATGAAACCCATATTTTTTATGGGTCATGACATGATGAATATTTTATTATGTTGAGGAACATGGATGAATGATTTTATTATGTAGTGGTTGGGAACTATATCGACCTATAAGGAAGTGGGTAAATATTTATATCTCATGAGTATGATGGGGACATATTTTGGAGTTAACATAATTTAGTAATATAGGTCTCAAATGCGAAGTGATCCTGGTTCAGTAATTCACAAATGGAATGGGAACTGAACCCAGTTAAGTAGTACATGGATTGAATGGTAATTAAATTTTGTTTAGTAATATAGGGATAGAACGAGAAGGGAAAAAGTTCAGTAATATTGGTCTAGTTTGAGAAGTGAACCTGGATTAGTAATACGTGGTTTGAATTGGACCTGAACTCTGTTCAGTAATTCACGGTTGGAATAGGATGTTAACCTGGTTTAGAAATACAGATATTTAATGGGACGTGAAACTAGTTCAGTAATACATATCTTTAATGGGATGTGAACCAGGTTCACTAATATAGGGTTAAAAGGGTTATTAAACCTGATTCTGTAATACATGATTGGAATGGGGAGTGAACACAGTTTAGTAAAATAATTTTTCCACTAAGATGACCATTCTAGTAAACCATACCTACTATGGAAATATTTTTAAATGTTTCTATGTGTACCAAAAAAAATCCATGTATTATTATTATGTTAGGAAATCAAGGATTATTCTATTGATTCCCTTTTGATTCATGTCTTATGAACGACTAATATCAATTCCATGACTCGTGATAATGATATTTGATATATATAGGGTATTATCCTTAAATTTTATTCTCCAGTTCTCATACCATAATGTTCATGTTATTCATTAGTACATACTTTATTTTCCCTTAAAAATAATCTAAAATAACCCTTTATTATGTTTTATTTCCCAGAGTTATGAAGAATGGTTTTAAGTAGGGGTACGAAAAGGAGATGATCATTATGAAAAATGTTGAAGGTATTTCACCAAATTAGAAGGATTTTTTCCCAGTTTCAAAAGAAACTAAACTATTAGGTTCCTTGGTCATATAATTTTGTAATGGTAAGAATATTAATAAATAATATAGTAATATCCATGTATTTTAATCATGGATTTATATAGTTGTACATTCTACTATTTTTATACATTTTTTTCTATATCAAAATGAACTTTCTTAAAGGTTATGTCTTACTAACATTATATTTCCCATGTATTTAGAATTATTTTTTAAAAAATAATTTATTATGATGAATTTTTAAATTATTTTAAACATACAATATAAAAGTTTAATATTACTCTGCTTTATCAGAATGACTTAATTAAAGTTTATCATATTGAAGAAATTATTTTTTATCTGATTGAACAAATTATTTTCCATTGGATTAAAAAAATTAAAGTACATAAGATTTATTACATTTTATCCTATGATTTTGATGGCTATTATTTATTAGTGAGACTGAAATTTGTCTATCTATGTGACTAATTTTAGTCTACCATTGTGACTAAATTTACTCTTTTTTTGTGACAATGTTTATTCCATTGGAATGAAAATATTTTATTCTACCCAGATAATAATTTTTATAATTATAGTAGTAATTTATTCTATAAAACATGTTACTTTTTAGACATTGTAATGGTGATACTGAAATGACATTGGGTATAGATTTATTTAATGAGATGTCATGCTGGAGCTTATCTGATGTTATTACAGCGTACTAGGAGAATAATGGAAATATAACCAGTATATATGTGCCTATGAAGAGATTTTTATTCGAGGAGTTGGGAGATAGTTATTTTTTTGACCTCAATCCATCTGAATATTGTTATGCTATAAATTCTCATTAATTTATCTTTCAAATATTTTATAGAGTTTTCATTCTAATTATTCCATGTTTGGATTGAAAAACACCAAGAACATTATTTAAATTTTAATATATTTCTAAATGAGGTTATGATTGAGGGTTTATGGGGATATGAATATATTTGAATCTAATTATGCAAATATAGGGTTTCTAGGAATAATAAGACATAACTAATTTTGATCACTGTGATCGTGGGCTTTCTTCATTAATAAAGATTGGCCTTATAGTTTTTTAAAAACTATTGGAACCTTATGCAAAGTATATTGACATCCATTATTATTATGTTTAAAGTGTACTCATTTCTTTAATAATGTTTCCATTAGTTTTACGATAGATATTTTTAAATTTATCAATTTAAATATTTCAACAAGTAATAATTTTTACTGTGTATTTATTTGGAAAGATTATTTTTATAAACATTTCAATACTATAATTAACTAGAAAAACTATTTTATTTTTATAATCACATTGATAATTGGATGAATATGAATCCAAATAAATGTAATAAAGAGTTTTGGGTTTTTAATTAGTTATTTTTTCATAACTATAATCCAAAACCCCCTCTATTGTCATTATAAACTCTTATAATCCAATAGAATCTTCTAATGTCCAAGATGAATCTTTTTATATTTCATCTGATTCTTATAATGTTATATTAACAATAAAAAATCTTAATTTACCTAATTTTAAAAATATTACCCAAACACGAATTAAATCAATAATATTGTATGATAAACATAGTACTTCTCTGGCGTATACTAAACCAAAATAACTCATAGTCTTATAAATACACAATAAATTGAAATTGACAAAAAATCCAATAACCTTGGTTCCAATATTATCATTTAATTTTGGTGGTTCCAATAAAGTGAAGTTAATAATGAATAAAAAGTATATTACAACCTCAATAACTTTAAAATCAATAAATAATATTATTAATTTGACTCTTAAGAGTGGTTCACATATCACTTGATGGGTAATTTGAATCTTTTCAAGAATGTGAATGGAAGAGTTGATTGAAATTTTTATATTTGGAATTAATGTATATCTAAATATTAAATTAAGTGGAAAAAACATATTATTTTACAAATGAATTAGTGAATAATAATGTCGTATATGAGGATGGTATCCAATATAATTTATTGACTGTGAGCTATTTATTCGATTTAGAATAGGAATTTAAGTTATATAGGAGTGGATGATATATCAAATTAAAGAATAAAAACACTATTATAAAAGCATTGAAAGAAAATTGGATCATATATTTGGTTTATAGTAAGAGGAATACTATTATCCGTACTATATATGAGGATAATAGTTTATGGAATGAATGGATTCTTTCACATTCAATAGTAGATTATGGAGAATTTATCAATGCAAAAAATATTCATTTATATAACTTGTCGGAAAAGGAACATTTATGATATTTGTGATGCATTGTTAATGTGAAAAAATGTTTGAACCCCTTAACTAACAAAGAATAAGTGAGCATAAAATAGAAATAATTTATTTCATACTCATTTGGGTGTCCTAATAAATCAATATTAAATTGATTTTCACATATACTTAATTTTTTTAATATAGTTGGATGGGATATTCTATGTTTAAACATTCTAAGAGATAAGTGTTATATTACATCAAAATATTATAAAGAATAGTATAAATGATATAGGTAGAACAAGAAAGACAATATGTCTTGATAATGGAATTGAATAAATGTCCATTGAAGTTTATGATCATCTAGAGGAACACAAAATAAATATTGAAGTTCCAATGGAAAATACTGTTTATCAAAATGGAGTTTTGGAAAGAAGGAATTTCATGGTAAATAATATGTCTAATACTTTTTTGATTGAAATTTACATCTCTCATCAATAGTATAATGAAGTTTAAAAAGTGGTTGTGTACACTCGGACTCAAGAATGAACCAATCCTAGAGTAGAGAAAAAACCATATGAAATGTTTCATGGTGGAAACCCTCGTTGATACTTATAAATACATTTGGAAATAAATTTTTTATTCCAAATAATTTTGGAAATAAGGGAATGTATGATGATGCAGTGGATAAAAGAATATTTTTTGGAAACTCATAAGAGATTAAAGCCTATAAATCTTTCAATAATTGGCTTAAAAATATTTTCAAAATAAGTGATGGAAAATTTATTGAAAATGAAGATAATAAAAATATTCTAAATTCTATTCTGGACGAAGTGAGTAAATAAGAAGAACACATAGTTTGGGATTTATGTCATGACCCATTTTAACAGACCATATTCCTCCACTCCACACTCCTTCATAAAATAGGTTAGGGGATGGTTACTAACACCAAGTAGGCATATCTCTCACATGGGAGTCCTTAGCCTTTGTATTTGTATACATGAACACATTTCCAATCCGGTACAATTCTGAAATTTAAAAAATTCTGAATAACCATGTATACAGACATAAAAATCCTACAACTAGAGTATGTTAAGAAGTAATGGAATGTAAGCATGTCCAAATAAAATCACACCAAAAATATCTTGAAAAAAAATATATCATGAAAGTAAAAAATGGGTTTTGTTTTCATGATATTATAGGAACACACCTCAGTATGCCCAACTCACTAAGCACGACTTGGTCCTGTTCCCTCTAGAACTTCATCAAAAAGGTTAATCATCTAAAAAAGACCTGATATATTCTAGAAAATATTATGAATGTTTGATTATAAAAATACCCAATAGGACACTCTGAAACTAAAAAAAATACAAAAAAATAATAACGATCATCTCTACATAGGTATATATATACAACACAAATAACAAGAATATCTATATTTACTCAATAAAGACACAAAATATCAACATCAAGTAACAACCATAAAGGCAACATAGGATTATTACTTGAATGTTCCACATAACACTCATTTAGGAGAGCACAATCCGCAAGTTAGATAGCACTGATGACATATGTCAGAGAGGTAGTTCTTGTAATTCCAAAAAATTCCAAATTAAGGACATTGCATTCAATATCCTGTATGATAAGAAACACCATGTTCAAAAGAGAATATAATATTCTAATACATTAAAATATACATAATATTTTAATTAAATTCAATCTGAGATATATATTTCAATTTACATAGTACTTATGTAATTTTAATTACATACAATATAGCCATTCTTTGAAAGTTTTCATTACATGCAAGACTAAGTATTCCCGACAAATAATATATTATTAAAATATTATTATTTATTTTAATAAGATGTAAAATATCTGTTAAATTATATATTTTTAATAGGATTAACTAACTTATAAAAATATTTAGTTTACACAAATATAATATGAATTCATTTGTTACCAATTAATTAGAAACGAATATAAAAACAACTTTAATATAAATGAAGTTTTCTTTTGATTAAAAATGTGTTTTACCCTAATCTATTAAATCAATTACAATGAATTATTTATAATAATGAGGTATATATTTTATTTTTTCAATAAACTATTATTTTCATTCTTCCAATAGATTTTACAGGCATAAAATAAGAAAACCCCCAATTTTACACCTAAAAAGCAATATTTTTCTCAAGGTAATTTTACCACTTTTAAATAGTGAACCTGCATTAAATTTATATTTTGGAAGTACAATGTATTATATAATTAAAAATTAACATATTTTTTTAAAATAAAAATTTCCAAATTAGATTATGGTAAATTTTTAGTATTAATCTGAAATAATTAATTTTTTGCTGAATAATGCAACATACTGAAATTTAATTCAATGTTGCTTTTTAATTTAATTAATTAATATAGTAAAATTATGTTTTTATTTTGTTTTAACATATAATGATATAAATTTTATATCAATCAATCCAATTTAGGTTATTGTAATTAATTTCCAATTGATATTTGATATAAAAACATCTCAAACATTTGGACATTTTTACTTTAACAACTCTCTTCATCATCCCTTTTATGGGATTAAATTTAAATTACTTTATATAAATCATCTGATTTGAATTTGGAAAAATTGATTCCATAATTTTAATGATAATAATTTATAATGTATAATATGGTTAACGTATCTTTTGACCCACAATATTTGTTAATGTAATTAAAATTTGTTAAAATGATTAAGGGAAACATTAGCTTTGTAAGGGAATAATCCATAAGAGCCAAAATGAGATATAAAATTTTCCAAAAGGCAATTTAAATTGATATATTGACCCTATCCTCCTTTTTCAATAATTTTTTTATTGGATCCACATGACATGGTAAAAATGTTGGTGGAATTCCCTTTTCAAGACGTTACAAGAATGCCACTCCTCCTTTTCTATTACAAGGCACTCACCCCTCCCACTTATTCCCATCTCTGAAGCTGTATTTCTCACCAAAACATTTAAAAAATAAGAATAAAACAAACCTACCTAAACCTAGGATCATCATCTAGGGAATAAATCCATCCATGTATGTCTTTCGTTATAAACCAAGAGGAGTAACCTGAAAATGAGGTAACATTCTTCAACGATCATATTCATTTAATTTCTTTAAAAACTAATTACATTACTATTATAACATACTAATATAATAACATTATTTTCCTAAATATACTAATATTTTTTATTATATGGGTTTAATCAACACTTATTAAATATTATATATAATTTATAATGAACTTATTGTTCGTGTTTACAACGGTCTACTGCCTCATGAAATGATGATTGTTCATTCTTCCTTTACCACATATCATTGTGGGAATTATGATGGAAATATAGTTATTATCCATTATATATTATATTTATAATGTATTTATTCTCATTTAATACTGATATAAAACATACCGTTATGTGTTCCATTTTTTGGGGACACGATAACATCGTTTGTGGATTTGTGGACTGACACCTTCTCAAAGTGATGCGATTTGTTCACACAATACACAAAATTCATTGTGGGATGGTTTTATAAAAAATCATGTGAATTATTTTATATAAATATGAAACAAAAATAATAGTATACATATATATATCATATAATTTTTATTCTTTTAAATATGACATGGAAAATGGATGTAGCATTTATACGTACATATGGCCCACCATCTCCATGAATGGTGCATTTCATTTTCTATCTCAAAATATTATTGACTATTATAAATAGATATATCATCAATATATATAATATTTAAATAATTTTTTACAAATTTTATATGAATTAATAATGTTATAAATAATAGGATAAATAAGTAACAAGTCAAAACATACCAAAAAACAAGACAATTAACACCTGAAATAGTGAAAATATTAAACAATTGTTAACAAATGAGTGATAAGATATTATAAAAAGATAATATATGATATTATAAAGATTAATATGGTTTTATTATAATTTAGTGACATTTTATAACCATTATAAAAGATATTAATGGATGACCGCCTAAAAGGAAACACAAGGTAATAGATATTTGTCTCAGTTTTCTTTCCGTGAGGATTACACAATTTCCACAACTTATTTATTTTTTGTGGTGTATATACATCCTATATTTTATTGTATGTCATGAATAAATTTATCTTCATGGTAATTAGAGTTTCATTTGAAATTATTTCTTTCGTTAGAAGTATGAATAAAAAGTTACCAAGTAGTAAAGGACTTCGTCTCAATTTCCATTCTATAAGGCATACTTTATTATTGTACACAAAAGATCTTATATATGGTTTGAATATAGTAAATTTGACATATAATATCATGATTAATTAATTATTCATTATATTTTTAATTTTAATTTGAATTATTTCATCAGCTTTTATTTATATTTAAGGATACCCTATTCGTAAAGAAATTTCATTACCCAATTACATTCTATTGGGTTATAATACTTCATTTATGTCATTAACATTATATAACTATTTGTAAAATGAAATTAAATAACTATTGATGTATTTCCATATATTTTATTTTAATTTAAATTTTATACACTTAATAAATTCATTGATTTATTCTCAGTTCAACATTATGACAATTTTAAGGGTTTATTTCACAATCTCATTGACGCGCACCTGTTGTAGGGCATGGAAAAAGCGTATTTATATGTTTTCCTAGTGCAGCATAGAGGCTGACCAGGGTCGTATCAATTGAGGAGAATTCTCAGTTTTTTCTCCGACTTAATCTAATTCACCTAAATTACTTCTTTTTTTGTTTTATATTTTATGAAATAAATGGAAATTAATAAAAAAAATGAAATTCATAAATCGGAAGAAACTAAATTTTAATTATAAATTACCATGCAATACATAAAATAATGTAATTAGAGAAGAAATGAAGTTCTCCCGAGAGAACTTTCAGGGAGCACCTTCATTGGACAGCTTCAAATATTCTTAATGTACACACTCCGTTGTATGTGTTCACACCTTATTCTACCCCGGTTATGAATGAAAAGTCTACTTAGTGATCACCAAGCACACCCTCCATCCACCTCCTCAATCGAGTGAAAATGGTTGTAGATGAAGAAGTTAATATTTAATCAACCACAATGAGGATTACAACCACTATAAATTATCCTTAGAATTAACTCAAATAATATTAAAAACATGGTCTTGGGATCAAGAACCTGACTACTCCCTCGGGATATTCCTCTTATTAGTTACTCATGATCATGAGTATTATAGTTCATGATGGTAAGATCAGAGGAAGAAAAGAGGGTGGATGGGTGAACACAATAATAAAAACAATTCATGAATTTATTTGAAATATAAAAAACAATTGGAAACTAAAACAAAAATAAATAAAATAAATAAATTAAAAATAAATGTGCAAGAGAATCAACTGGCCTACCTCGGTGGAGATCTCCTCCTTGGTGCCGTGAAGTAATGAATAGATAATGGGATGATTTGGGAAGGAGGTGAGGGCCTCCATTTATAGGCAGAATTCTAGACCCTAAAAGATTGCACCTTACTATCCCCATAAATAGATGATTTATGTGTGGACCCCTTCATAAATGTTTTTCCTTATTGTGACATTCTTTCCCCCTCCAAATTGAAGCACATTTGGCTAACATTTGTAGGAGTTAAGAATTTTTCATTGGCGGTTTCTATTTCTGGACGAAGCTTACTGCAAAAGAATGTCGGTATATGACTTCCTTAATGACTTAAAAACTCACCTATATTTGTTTTAGTGTTGGTAATATCTTTATTAGTTCTATACCTGGGGGAGACACCTCATTTGGAGATGTGTTGGCCGAGATTTTGTTCAGTTACAGTGGTGGGGTCCATGTTGTCAGCCTTGAAAAATTTCAAACTTTAATGAATTGTTAGACCCTTTAGATGTTCGAATCAGCTCATGGTCCAGCAGATAATGTTTAAGAAATAGAATCAGGATTCTAAAAAAATTAATCACAAAATTTGGACATATATATTCTATGAAATAACTAAAAATACTCTTGATGTAAAAATATGTCTAAAATCCAGAATTAGGCATTTTTGACATTTAGGTTCAAAATAACACTAAAACCTAAAAACATGATAATTAACCATTCAATAACACAATGGAGGAATTATAAACAATGATTTATAGTATATAATTTATGAAAATGTGAGCTTCATCACTCACCCAAACTTAAACATTTCACTCCTGGGCAATCATCTTACATCCAAATCAAATTCCACACAACAATCAAAAATGAGAAAATATCAATGATCTTATCCAAAATAGAAGTCCATCATGTATCATATATTAAAAAAATTCTCTCTAATTTTCATTTCAATCATTAAAATTTGTTCAACCTCATAAATCAATCCATGGCCCATTCACAACTACCTCACATTGAATTTTATGTCACTCTTCACAGAAGAGAAATTGAATATAGAGTTATACTCAAACTTGAAAATCGCATGTATCACCATAGGTTTGTGAAAATTATCATTTCTCCACAGTGTGAAACATGAATATTAATTTAATAATGGGGTATTTAATTAAAGTTTCAAATGATTCTATAGCTTAGGGCTGGAGGGAAATGATTAAAAATGTTTCAGGCTATAAAAAGGAGGTTGGACTTTTAAGTATAATGCATGATTAAATCAAGGGAAAACACATAAAATTCCTCTCTAAATCCAACTTAAAAATGTTAAAAATAGCACCAACCCATTTTATGACATGTTACATGATCCAAGAAGTGATTATAATGAATTATATCATCTATGTTCTCCCATTTTTTTCAATGCTACAGAAAGGCACAACTTTAATTTTTTTCATGGAGGATGAGGTGAAAATTGAATTTAATGAATGAATGACAATTCATGACCTTGATTTGTCACATACATATATTATTTTAAATGTTTTTTTATTTTAATTTCCATTAATTCTTTTTTTGGGGGATTTCCAAAGGTTTTATGGAAAATATGTGAGTTTTCATGAATTAGGCCAAACCGTGAACCCAATTCCCGATTTAAAAATAAATTTTATTTCTTTTATATCATTTTCATTTTTTAATATGTTTCACTCATTCCAACTTCTAAATGTCCTCCCCTGATATATTAACATCAAAATTAAAATTTGGAGCCTTTGGAAATCCATAACCAAGGTTTATGTTGGTTTTTATTTAAGGGATTAGGCTTGCCCAAAAGCCCAATTCCAGTTTTAAAAATAAAATTTGATTAATTAATAACGTATTCATTTTTAAGTATTTTTCGGTGATTCAAAGCCTCAAATTCGCCCCTGGAACCCAGACGCGAACCCAATCTGTCTCTCTCCTCTTTGGAGCTATTCTTCATCGCGATTTAGTACTGAATTAATTAGGGATTCTAAAATCGGGCAGATTTGGAGAGGTAAATTGATCCTTCCATAACTCCTTCATTTTTCATCCCTTTTCCCCCATTTCAGTCCCCACGTGACCTAATATGAATCCTGAGAACCTCCCGACCATTTTTGGGTACTTGGTGATTCATTATTTGGTGGATTGGGGCCGATTCCTTCAAGATATTTAAAGTAAGGGAATTCCTTCTTGGTTCCTTCCATCCTCTTTTAGTTTTATTTCCTTTTTCTTGAAGTTCCTCATGTCCAGAAGTTGGGGTTCGGTCCTAATGTCATATTTGGTGTCTTTTGGGTAAATTATTGTGGTTTAGGTTTTGATTTATATTCCTTTTGGTGCAACGGCGGTGCGCTTAAGGTTTCGCACCAAGTTTTGAGGGTTTCGACTCAAAAGGGTAGGTGATTCCATGTCTAGCCATTTTATTATGAGTTAGCTTGCATGGATTATTAATTTAGTGTGTTTATAATCTTTTTTATTTGCTGTGAAAATAGTTTTGATGGATTTGGTTAAACATTTAATTTTTAGTTGCATTATAGCTTGAAATTGGGTACTTTTCATGTGTGACTCTTGGGGTAATGTTTGGGTTTAGTTTATAACATATGAAAGTGATTTATTAGTCTTTAAAGGGGATGAAAATTGTGGTTTGTTAATTCCTTATTGTCATGTTGGCCTTGAAAGAAGGTTTTTTTAATGAGTTTAAGGTGTAAAAACCTGTTGTACTTCTTGAAGATGATTTATGAAAACATGTGTTTTTCATGTGTATCTTTGTGGTATTATTTGATGTATTTTTATAACATTTGGGGGTGGTTTAATAATTGTTTTAGGGCTGAAAAATTCTTTTTTGGATTGGTATTGGTATTATTTTTCTTTTAAATGAGGGTTTTGAAATGGGTTTAGTGTGCAAACAATGGTTATACCTCTTGGGTTTGTTTTATAAAATTTGAAAATGTTTTATTTGGTTAAACAATGTTGGGAAAGGGTGTATATGTACTATGTGGGTGAGTGTGTTCACCTAATGTGGGTTTTTGAATGGTAAAGTGGTGATTTGAGATTTTAAACATTTTTAGAATGTTTTATAAATTGTCGAAATGTTTTACTAAATTGTGTTTTGTGTGCGAAACACGGGTGTGGGATATTTCATGTGAGTTTATTTATAAAATGAATTGTGATGATGAGAGGGGTATTGTGTGACATGTGTGTGGGCGGTTATGTGAGTTGAATATCTTGTAATGGTTTTATAATATTGGTTAATGGATTTGTGGAAGTGTTAAAGAAATGTGAGAAGTTCTGTAGGCAATTTGGAGTGAGTTTGATTTCAAAATTAATTTGAATGAAAAGTGGAATTTTTGACTTGCGTGACGTACATCGGGATGTTTGGTTAATTTGTGATGTTGAAGTGATATTTTCATGTGAAAACTATACTTGTTGGATTGCTGAACTTGTTTGAGCACAAAGGGAAAACCCAGGTATCTAGGTGGGTGGACGTGTACTAGTATGCTAGTGAATCTGTGGGGTTTGGCCTCAGTTTCACTTAGCAAGATTGACGCTTAAAACTCTAACTAAACTATGATGATGATGATTGGGGACCACTAGGTTATGGGTATGTCCCCTACTAGTGGCTCGTGCACGGGAATGGATATTTGTGATGGTTACTCTCACCGAGAGAAGAGGTACCTGGGACCCACAGCTAACTAGTGCCTAGGGGTTATTTCCCATTGATTGTGCTCACTAGATACTTTGTTCTTACCATCGGTATATGGTATGAGAGGATGGAAAATTCAGTAGCTATGGTATTTATTTTAAATGTTTTTATTCTTTAAATTAGCCCACCTGAAAACTGTTTTTATTTAATGTTGCATCTTTTATAAATTTTAACTAGCATCTCATGTCTTTGAAAACTTGCATGCTTTTCGCCATGAAATGTTTATCACATGGAATCTATTAGTGGTGGTATCCTACTGGGCTTTCTCTGACACCCTACTTACACCTTTAGGTGTAAGTAGATTTTCTTACATTATGTCACTGGTTTGGGTACATGATTTATGCCATTGATTCAGGTTTTTAGTTCTCCATTTGAATGCAGTGTCGTGGAGATAGCTTGAGGGCGGTGCCTCTTTCCTTGTGGAGGTTCTTGGGCTGTCCTTATTTGGTTATGTACCATTGTAATGGTCTTTAAACATAGTTTTAACTTATGTATTTCAGTTCTGAAATTTTGTAAAAGACGGTTTTAGTTGAAAAATCCAGATTTGTTTTATTGGAATATTTTTTCATTTTATGTTTATAAACTCGGGTAATCATTCCCAATTATCATTTTATGATACCCAGGCACTTGTGCCAGCCCGTGGGGATCATGAACGCCCTTCGGGTCTCTCCATGGACCGGGTCGGGTGCCGATTTTGAAGGCGACCAGATTCGGTTCGTGACCTGATTTTTGAGAGGGACACGAGTCACAAAAGAATGTACAATTATGAATTCAAGCTCATCTCCATTTTCTCAAATTTTTTAAAGGAGAAATTGATGAAACAAATAAATCACAATGAAATGACAACACATTCCCAATTCTCTTATTATCCACTACCCAAAGTATTGACACACTCCTCACACCACCCATAAATGGTACACATCCAAATGAATGCACATGAAAGTCTCTTACTCTATACTCAAACTTGAAATAACCATGCTAAATGTAATAAAAGTGTTGTAGGTAAGGAAAAAGTGACTTGTAATATGGCTTAAATATATAATGAAATTCATGGAATCTAAGGGCTTATGAAGGTTAAATGTAAAGGTGGGTCTCAAGATAAAATGTGGCTTGTCGAAGATATGCCTCAATAATTTCAAATACATTCCATGGAATCCAAATCATCAAAAGATAATTATTCACAAATTCTGGTTCTCACAAAAAATTCATGTTTCTTTCAAGAATGTGTGAGTATTTGGAAGAATATGTAAAAGTAGTTTAGAATACCTCAAAGGATTGCAAAAATATTTTGATTCAGTGTTTAATGGGCATAGATTTCAAAAATCAGTCAAACTCATTAAAATGCTTGAAAATCTATTTCAATGGAAAATAATTCATATAAAAAATCATTTAAAATCCATTATTTCAAAAATCATTTCAACTCTTTCAAAATCAATTGATGTGTGAAAAGTGATAAGAATATTCATTAATGCTCAAAATATGTTTTGGACCAAAAAATTAAATGAGTTTAAATGATAATCCTAAAAAGTGATCTCCCTTTTAAAATAAATATTTGTTCTTATTCCTCTAATTCTCAGGGCTTCCATCTACCTTCATGATCCTACAAAAGAAAAATTACTCAATTAATCACAAGGATCATTTCATTTAAGCTCAAAATTAAAAGAGGGAGGGGGCACATGATAGACTAATTCCTAATACTGAATTTGAAATCTAAATTCCTAATATTTAAAATTAAAGTAGTATAAAGAAATTAAAGGATAAATCATAGTATGATCCCCCAAGTGGGCCCTGTAATCTTTTACTGCTTCTAGAGGGTAGTACCAGCCATTATCCATAATATGATGTCGGGTGGATATTGTTTGACATGAACCACCACATGTCATTCTTCCCAGCTTTCAGTTCATTGTTCTTGCTGAGGAGAATTCCATATATAAGGGACACACATCCTCCCACTTCCCAATTATATACCTCTTGCATGGAGGGGGTAGGATGAAGAATGGAACATCCCCCTCTTCTTTTTCTACTTGTGCAACATCTTCTTCAAAATCTAGTTGTTGCTCCAGATGTGCTGTATGAAAATTATAATCAAAGGGAGATTCAAAATTTAAATTTGAAATATTAATTTCAAAATCTTCCCTTTTAAGGTAGGCAGCTTGTAGATTTGGTTATTCAGACATAGCCACTTTTATCTCTTCATGGACTTCCTCAAGTAGATGATCAATATCTTCACGGAGCCCCAGGTGTTCCTCAACAGGTGTAATTTCTTCTTCTTCTTCCAAGGCATATAAAAGACTATGTGATTTTGTAAAATAATATGGAGTGACATAAAATTCAGATTCAATAAAACCAGAAGGGATAGATTCAATGAAAGGTTCAACTCCCTAAGTTGGTTTAGCTTTAATTTCACCTTTATTTGAATGTGCCTCTTGGAGTTGATTATCATTGGATGGAGGTAGGTAGTCATGATCCTCCACCTAGATTTTGGATTCAACTTCATGGTTTTTTTTAGAGAAATTAGGGAAGGACTGTGGCAATTTCTTCTTAGCATTGAATCTTTCAATGTCTTGAGTTCATTGACCATGGTTATCAAATATTCAAGTGAGATCCATGTTGAAAGTCATGTTTCCTTCTATTTTAACCTTATCATTAGAGCATCATCCCTTTATTTGAGGGACTCCTCATTGTAGTCGGTTTCTTCTTCCTGCACCTGTGAGTAATTATTCAATGCATAATAATTGTAATTTGAATGCATCATGGAAAAATAATTTTTTGATTTTTTTAAAAAATAATGTAAACTATATAAAATTAAAAAATAGAAAATTAAAGTAAAAAAATCGATTATCTCCCCAGCAACTACACTAGTTTTGACGTACACCTGTCATAGGGCATGGAAAATGGGTATTTTTAGGTTTTCCTAGTGTAGCATAGAGGCTGACCAGGGTCGTCTCACTTGAGGAGCTTTCTGAGTTCGTTCACATACTTTATCTAATTCACCTAAATTATTTCTTTTTATTGTTTTATATTTTTTGAAATAAAAGGAATTTAATAAAGTAAATGATATTCATAAATTGAAGGAAACTAAAATTTAATTCAAAATTACCATGCAATGCTAAACAGAATGTAATTAGAGAAGAAAGAATGTTCTCCTGAGAGAAATTTCAGGGAGCACCTTCATTGGCCCGCTTCCAATATTCTTATTGTACACACTCCATCGTATGTGTGCTCACCTTATTCTACCCTGGTTATGAATGAAAAGTCTAATTAGAGATCACCAAGCACACCCTCCATCCACCTCCTCAATCGAGGGAAAATGGTTGTAGATTAAGAATTTAATCTTTAAACAAACACAACGAGGATTACACCCACCATAAATTATCCTTAGAATTAACTCAAATTATATTAAAAACATGGTCATGGGTTCAAGAACCAGATTACTCCCTCGGGATATTCCTCTTATTAGTTAATCATGATCAGGAGTATTATAGTTCATGATGGTAAGATGAGAGGAAGAAAAGAGCGTGGATGGGTGGACACAATAAAAAAACAATGCATGAATTTATTTGAAATCTAAATTACAATTGAAAACTAAAACTAAAATAAAGAAATTAAATAAATTAAAAAGAAATGTGGAAGAGTTGTGGACGGACTCCCTTGGTGGAGATCACCTCCTTGGTTCCTTGAAGTAATGGATGGAGAATGGGATTATTTGGGAAGGAGGTGAGGGCATCCTTTTATAGGAATAATTCTGGACCCTGAATGTTTATGCCTTGTTTTCCCCATAAATGGCCGGTGTACTCGTATAACCCTTCATTAATGTTGATCCTTAATGTTTCATACGTTTCCCCTCCAAATTGCAGCTCATTTGGCAATCGTCGGTCATATTTATGAATTTTTCATTGGTGGTTTCTCTTTCAGGACGAAGCTTCCAGGAAGGTTCCTCCAAAGGTATGCCGTTTTATGGCTGCCTTAATTACTTCAAAACTCCCCTATATTTTTTTTAGAGTCGGTCCTATCTGTCCTAGTTCTATAATAGGTAGAAACACCTCATTTTTATATGTGTAGGCCGAGTTTGGGATCCGTTATAGTGGAGGGGTCTACGCTGCCCGCCTGAAAAAATTTCAAACTTCAATGAAGTATTATCCCCTTTAGATGGTCGAATCAGATCCTGGCCCAGAAGACAATGTTGAAGGAAATAAAATCTGGATTCCAAAAAAAATTCAATCCCAAAATTTGGACATAATATTTTATGAAATGACTAAAATAACCTTGTTGTAAAAATCTGTCTGAAATCCAGAATTAGGCATTTTTCAAGTTTAGGATCAAAATAACACTAAAACCTAAAAAATGACAATTACCCATTCAATAACACTATGGTGGGATTATAAACCCTGATTTATAGTATAAAATATATGAAAATGTGAGCTTCATCACTTATCCTAATCAAGATTACTTATTCTGGAAATTCCTTCAAAAGAATATATATGACCATTTTCCTATAAACACATTAATTTTAATCTCTTCTATTAATTCATGACCTTTTATGAATTATCATTACCAATTTATCACTCAATGGTACTCAAAATGTTTTAGATAATGTTTTAAATAAAACATGACATTATTTATCTCTTTAGTCAAATCTTCTAAAAAATCTTGATAAAAAGGTTTTCGTAAATATTTTTACCCTTTAAAAATGATTTATTAAATAAATATTTACCTTTTTTATTTTAAAAACATTTTTAAATTAATATTATTATCAATTTATAGACAATACACTTTTTTAAACATTTTATCTTACAAAAGGGCTACACTTTTTATCTTGTACAACATGTGTGGTAATACCCGTCATAATTTCATTAATGATTCCTTTATATGTTTAAATGGTAAATATTTAATGATTTTTTTATAAAATTATGTTTAAGGAAAAGGATTTTCAATTTTTTTTTTTAAATGAAAAGGATATATTCCTCAATAATGTTTTCAAAGTATATTTGTATAGTAAATCCATTCATTAACGATAACAACGCTTTATTTTTTCCACATTGGACATTTTTATTTATACCATCCATATTTTTTCATTGGATGGTTTATGATTGATTCAGATAAGGATTGTATTGAAATTCACTTTCATGATTCATTTTTCATTCCCCATGATATATTGAATTTCTTAGAGTCATTAAACATTGAATTTACCCAAATTATCCATATCATTTATAATGGATATGTTCGTTTCCTAAATAGTATTTAATTTTTACATACACTATTTACCTAGAAATTTATTTGATATATGGGGAAATGTTGGTAAAAATTTATCTTTTTCTCAAGGAGGATATTTGATAAGTAACCATATTCATGAACTAAATTGATTATTAAATATTTTAGGAATGCTTTAGATAGGTATGACGTGAGTGGGGAGAAATTATAGATAGACCCAAGATGCATCAGTAGTGTCATGGGACAAATCAGTTGGCTAGCCTAAGCTAATGGGTCTTTCATCCCGTATGTTATAAAAAATATTTTTACAGGTCTTGACGTAAATGGATAATGTAACTAGGATATATGGCATCCAATTATTAATCATTTCCTTCATTTATATTCATTCATTATTATCCATGTGATTTTGGCATTGTCATTATCTACATATGCATTTCATTTTTATTTTATTGATTAAATGGAATGTTTTTTTGTTTCTTACCTTGAAATATTGATTTTTCATGATCCAATTAATTAAATGGACTGTGATTTTAGTTATTTACCTTTCCATATTATTTACACACTTTTTTCTCAGTTTATTTATTACATGGAATGTTCCTTCTCCTATTACCTTTCCATATTGACTATTATCACTTATTCATTATTGATTCTGTTTTTATTACTATTAATTAGCATTTTAGTTCACCCTTATTTTATGTCATTTTCACAAAATTCCAAGATGATTACTATGAAATATATGAAAGGATATGCTATATGGAAGAGTGTTATTATCCTCAAAAAATTTATGGTATAATTTTATTATTCGTTCGTAATACATGGCTCATTTATGTTTATATTTTACGAAGACTACTAAACTATTAAGTCCTTTAGGATTTGATTTAAATATATCTTATGCTAATGTTTTAGATTCACAACAATGAGTTTGGTTTTTAGGTATTGGGTAGCTACAGTGGTCATTAGGTCTCATATTAAGAAGTTTACATATGAAGTATGAATAGATACAAGACATTGATGAGGATCACTCCCAAGGCTATGTGGTATACCAACAAATCAAACTAGAAAAACTAGATAAGTGGAATATTGTCATCTGCATTGTGTTGGGCATGATGATACCAAGAACTCCACCTAGTGTAAGAGGAATATAGAGGATCTCACTTCATGCCTTATGAATAAATTCTAAAAACCCTATCTAGGTTGTCTTGCCGGAGAGATCACCATCCTATGGGTAGGACATGATTATATACTAACCCTTAGGGAATGGATATAGGGAACTCACCCCAACAGAACCTGTATATGATACATAGGATAAGGGATCCAAGCCAACATTGATGGAGTACAAGGCATGTCACCTCAAAACTCGGTCTAGCCGGTGTATAGGTCCCATGAAAATGTCTGTGTGGAAGTACATGGAGCTCCCTTGCCTAAGTACTTCTTCTCGTTAAAATGCACATGGCTATAAAAATTTACATCTGGATAGGTTGTGTCTGTATGGGGTTACACATCTATCATATGCCCATGCCCTCCTACCATGTCTGTGAACCCTCTGAGGTACAAACTGAGCCGATCACGTAGGTTCACATGTTGTGTGATAGTGGTCACATGTCGTGTGATCTTTAACTACATATGGAAACCCTAGATGCGACACTAGGGGTCCCAGACACTGTGTAATTGAAGATTACATGTCGTGTAGTTTGATATTTCAAGAATCAAACTATTTTTTCTCCTGTGGAGTTATTTTCCCCTCTAAAACCAAATCCATATGTGAATCATGCTAGGGAGGGTGGATCTAGTCCAGATGACCCTTCCCATCAATGTTCATCAGATTCTGGTTATCTAATTCAATTGATTATCAAAGTTCATGCATCATCATCACTACAACACACACCATTAAAACACAATGGACTCTAATCTCATCTAATATGTTCACCACTACAACTTTTGTATGATCATCACACTATATGAGTCCTGATCTATGATATTGAACCATATTTCTATGAAATGGGTTCATAAATTTCAATTTCCTGGTATATTTTTAATCTTGGGCCAAAGGAAATTACCCGCAATGAATGATGAAATAGTGAAAAAAACCATAATCACAAACATAAGCAATGAACAAAATCCATTGTTTGTGTTGGACCTGATCAGTTTCTATTAGAGTGTTTAATTAAGAGATAAAAAATTAGTCACAATGAAATTACTCAAATCCCATATAATTATAAAACACAACCACAATACGCATGATCCTCGAACCAATTCCTTTTTGGATTGATTCACATACATCATAGGAATCATAAAATGTAAATAAATGCAAAATAATTTCCCTACATTGATATTGATCGTTTTATGGTGAAGAAAAATTATGTTTTGTTGTCTTTGGTGAGATCTCTAAATCTCGTTTCACAATGATTGTCATTCCATTATCTAGTTGACATTAATATGAGAGAGATCCTCTAACTATCTCATTAATGGTTCTCTAATGGCTCCAGGGTTATTAATCTAACCATAATGATCTTTCACAGTAGTATAATTATTGAAGAAATTATATTGTTGCATCAAATAATGAAATAAAATAATTTTTTTATTTTTTTATTTTTGTGCCCACAATGACTTTTTTACCAACATCATCCACCGATGATGGTTATATCATTCCTTGGGTAAAACCCATGATTTGAACTCAACAAATTCCTCAATCAATGTGGTATTAAAATTATAATTTATTTCAATTTTTCATAAAAAATACTCTTTCATTCTATTTAATATATTTGATATATTTCAATCATTTTATCCAAGCACACAGGGCCTCAAAATCACATGATGTTTCTATAATTAGTGTTAAAAAAATCAATAAAATTTCCAAAAATAATATATACTTTATTTGATCCATCACATTCTCCCATCCTTGGGGCCTTATCTCCCACAAATCCAAAACAAGTGGCAATATAAGAAGATGTGGGTATTGAGCATTCTTCTGAGCCTCCTACTCATAGGTTCTCTCATGGAGATTTTCATGTGGATACCAGAGACACGCTAAAGGAATCTACCATCCACAATGGATCTTATCCTACCATTCTTATATCTTAAATAGGTACTTAGAAATCATAGCTCCATTCTTAATGTTTATCTCGGCTCAATCAATAATGAGAAATGGTTAATGCACATACCTCCTCAACAGTGATACATTGAAGACATCTTATACCCAGTCAAACTACAGTGGTAGATCTAAGTAGTATTCTACCTTTCCAACTATACATAGTATATAGAAAGGCACAATGAATCTTATAGTCATATTTTAGCCTTGTAAAAACATCTATAATTCATGTCAAGTTGAAACCTATAGGAACACTTGGTATCCCTACCAAAACTCCAATGGCCTCCATCATCTGTCGACATAAGAGTTATAATGGCTCGGTGAATCCATCATCCTCTCTTATATGATATTCACATTCTTCCTCTCACAAACTCTAATCCGATTAGGTCTAGAACTCCTTGGTCAATCCAATAAATTGGTTACCAATAAGGTTTCCCATAAAAATCTTTAAATGGCTCCATACCAAAGGCAGAATGGTAGCTGTCAGTTTAAGAAAACTCCACCCGTGGTAGGGGATCCTCCCAACTATGGAAAAAGTCCAACATGTATACTCACATCATGTACTCCATAACTAGAATGGTCCAATCAATCTTTCCATCAGCCATGGGGTGAAAATTTATTCTCAAGTACCATAGAGTCAAAAAATCTTCCTATAATTCCTACCATACATGAGATGTGAAGTGAGAATCACATTTAGACACTATCATCAATGGAACTCCATGGATTCATACTATATCTTGAACATAGAGGATTCAAAAACATTGTACCAAACTCTAGTCTCAGATAGGTAGGAAGTTAGATGACATGGTGAGTCAGTATATAATCACCTAGATGGAATCATGTCCCCTATAAGTACATGGTAATACCATAACTAATTCCTTGGATATCCCATTCCACTTCCACTCTAACACATCATGTGGTTGAGATAAAACCATTAGAACATAGTTCTCGACCTTCACTTTCTGACAAGTAAGTCATCGAGAGACAAACAATGAAAATCCATTCTTTATTCGTAGACACCAAAAATGACATATTAGGTCTATCTACATCTTTTACACACTCAAATGTTGCTCCAAATGAGATGTTTGAACTATATCAGAACCCCCTTATGCAGGGTCACTTGTACCATTGTGAATCCTTTGAAAAAAAAGACATGCTTCTCACCTTCACAAAATCCTTTATGAGCATGTACAACAAATATAAAAGTATATAGGGTCTCCCAGTTGGTATTCCCAAGATTTTCCTCACTAGATCACTAAAAAAGTGGAGGGTTGAAAACCATTGACTAGATGTAAGATGCTCAATGTCCATCTACAATGTATAAATACAATTAGGCCAACTGCACTGATACCTACTTCAAAAACTATGACCAACATATCTTGTAGAGGGAATATGATACCACATTCCCCTTTCTAGGAGAATATAAAAACTCTAAGCCATAATATTAGAGGAACTCTTGTCATCACCTATACCTCGTATTGAAATCCTTCTGAGAGAATATACAATTGAGATTCTGGTGGTTAGAATAGCTGATAAACTACTAACCCACTAGGTAGTATGGACACATCATCAGCACAAAGACTACCACTGGTAACTCAAGATACTAGGTTTCATAGTTATACTCATGTTGTATCAATTGATGAAAAAAATAGAAAATAACAATCTACCTTTGCATCAGAACACAACCAAACCTGGTTATTTTTGCATCATGAAACACAAAGTACTCAACACCCTCCTATAGAAATCTATAGTTTGGAGCACTCATCAAACTCTACCTCAAATCTCTTAAAGCCTGCCGAAACACCTCTATCAACACAAAATGATACACATTTTGGTTCAAATATTTCATGGGAGATGATATCCTAGATAAGTCAGGTATGAAATGAAGAACCCCAGAATGCTCTGAGAGGGGAGGGGTGAATCATTGTGTCACTGTTTTCATTTTAATATTATGGATATTGTTCCCATGTTTGTAGGATCCTATTAAACATGTCCGAGAAATTCATGAAAAGAGACTACATATCAATTTTACTTGGTTCACCACAAAGGTCTATGTCTAAGGAGAATATGTCAGCAGTGTATCAGTCATACCAAAGTTCACTAATATTTACCAGATGTGTAATATATAGGTTTGGTCATAGTCAATCTATGCCAGAAACACTTTCTTTATAACTGTTTAGGGATAAATCACTACGCCCCTCATATCACTTCCGTCAACTCCCCCTTACTCACTGATTTAAGAGAGTTCTAACTCAGTTTATTAACTCGATGGTCACTTAAAAAGATTTTAATTGAAGTCTCTGTCTAAGTTTAGCATGCTATAATTCTTTCATTAATGACCATAGTAGATGCTCACTAAAATCCCTAACCACTCAACACTGATACTCAATATAGCCCTTCTCTAATCCACCTAACACTGATCAACCCTTCATAGATCACACCACTTTGCAAAGCTCACACCTTCGAAGGGAACAACCCTTCATAGAACTCATGACCTCACCAAAAAACCTACTTCGCAGAGCTCACTTCTTCATAGAGCACAACCATTTGTGAAGCTCACTGTCATGAAGAGAAACCTACTGTAGAGACCCGTAGCCTGACGTACATGGACATTACATTACTTTTGCGGAATACTTAATACATAACAAAAATACACACACAAGGATCGTAATAGTTTAGTGTCTTTGGAAACTCAGAACGTAATCTTCTAATCCTGGTGAAAGATCTTCAAAATCTCCCATAAAGATCTTCTTTTTTTTTTACCTAAAACCTTTCTTTATATCCTGGGGAAAAGAAATCATAAAAGGGTGAGCTCAAATGCTCAGTAAGGGTAAACAAAAGAAATATCAATCACATAATTTTCATAAGAACATAACATTTTTGGAAATCTTAACCTGCAAAAGAGAGCATAATTTAATAACATGGGATAAATCATAGTAGTGAAAATGAAACCATAACTTAAAACATTACTCATTGTGGAATACACACATAATCATAGAGAATCATTTCTTGTTAGTCAAGACTCATTGCCAAGACTATCTTAGTGGACAAAGTCCCTTTCTGAATCGAGTAATCCTCGTTTCAGTCCTGTTTCACTGAACCGGTATAACCTACCATTCCAGCCATGTCTATCTCATGAGATATAAAATCTTTACCCAATGCATTGGAGGGAGATATAGGTCCCACCCATCTCTTAATGAATCATTTCTTATGTGTGCCACAAAATCATAAATCAAACATCATTGCATAACCCATGTAATAAAAATGGGATTCTTAAACAAAATGACATCATAAAACCATTCATATAAGATAAAGGAATTCATAAACATAATTCCATCACAACATAGTCAAATCAATGTAAAAATATGGATAGAAACAGAACCCTTTATTATCTTATATGGAAAATAATTTTGATAAAACACTTGAATTGAATTCTTGAGGAAAATATCCTTTCTTCTTTAAAATCAATTTCTTTTCTCAAAACATCATGCAATTTTAAAAGAAAGAGATTTTATTGAAAATAGTCATGAAATCTTTTAGAGGAAGCTTCATGAAAATAAGGCTTTATAAAACAGTATAAATCCGTTCGTGCCGTATAAGTTAAAAAAACATTCTTCGTACTTTTGTCGGAAAAGTCAAAAAGTACCTCGTATGAAAAAGCGACAAAAGATTCCTTTCATATTCTTTACTAAAAACTCACCGAAGAGTAAAATTGGATTTAAACTATTGTAAGTGGATGGAAACAATATTACATATTGAAGGAACATGGACGTGGATGATAAAATACACCACAGTAAATACTTACGAATAAACAATCTCGGATAAAAATGAGATTGTGATATTTCCCTTACCTTAGGTCCGACTTGCTTTGTAAGTGTCCGAACCTCCTGTATAATGATTTAAATCATGTTATTGACTTATTACAGAATCATATTCATTGTTATGATATCATATATGGTTCACTTATGACATTATATTACCCGTTCTTTTGTAAATTCTATGTTAAAGAAGCGTTTTGGGTAAAATCGTTTCATTTATCGTAGGTGTTTTGACTTGTTGTTCTTGACATCATTATTACTTATATCATGATTTACTTACTTCCAGAATATAAAATATGATTTATATATCATATATATTCAGTATATATATATATATAATAGATAGATAAATAAAATGAAAAACACCGTTCATGGAGACGGTAGTCCGTACGTACGCATGAACGTTGTATTTCTTTCCTTATTGTCTTGAAATGGAAGTAAGTAGATGAAATACATATGTATATATATACATAAATCCAGTAGCTTTATAATGTCATATATTTCATTATTATTTCTTATATATACATTATAATCATTCTTAAATGGTTAACATGGAGAATGAATCTCATCGCGTCGTGGAGACGGTAGTCCGTACGTACGCACAAGCGATGATATCATTTCCATAAATATTGAATTGAATTGGAGTGGATTATACAATATATCAGAATCAATATGATGTTTTAATAACTATGTATAGTTATTCTTTACACCATTATACCCATCCATGTAAGGTGGTGGTGGAAAATAGATTACACCACGGCGTGGAGACGGTATTCCGTACGTACGCACGCGCGGTGATTTCTTTTTCCGTAGGATGGATAGATGGTGAAATAGGGTTGTTTCATACTTATAATAACATATCAGTATATGAGTGATACTGATGTTATTACTTCATAATGAAACAACCTAAGAAGAAGAAGTGGAAGAAGAAATAAAGATGAAAGAATTGGTAACGGTAATTACCTCTTCTTTGAAGTGCCTCTTTGAGACCTTCTCTTAGGGCACTAAAATTGGTCTTTGAGGAAGACCAGAACCTCTAGGATGTTGCTAGGGAAGTGGAGAGGTGAAATTGGCAGGGGTTGGCCGAGCTTGAGTGCTCAAATTGATGTGAGGAGGAGGGGGAGGAGGTGTCCTTTTATAGGGGAGGAGAGGGGCACATTAGGAATATCTCAAAATATTATTTTATATTAAAGTCAAAATCGGTTTATAATGGTTCCAAAGGGTCTTATTTCGAATCTAAAGTGGGTATGGGTCGAAATCCTATCAACCAATAAGATTTAGAGAAGTTTAGGGTATTATTTTAACCTTATCAATTAGATTTAACTCTAAGTTAAATAATTTAACTTTTACCGTGTCTTTTTGTTTTCTTTCACTATATGGTAAATACACTTACTATAACATGCCAAACGAATCCCAAATTGTTTGTTATTAATATATATATCCTTTTCTAAGTAATTTGGCCGAACCTTAGATTTTTAGGAATAAAATAACAATTAATAATATAATATTTGATTTAAAAACTATTTTGTGTCAATTTTGACACTATTTGATATATGATTTTTGTGAAAGTCATAACAGAATTATATTTTCAAACCAAGTTGATTAAATCAACACTAATATATCATAGTAACCTAGAAAATTAGTGGAATTCATAAAAAGTCTTAAATTACATTTATTTTGGTATTTATATTATCAATTATGTCAATATTTCATTAATAAGATAATTACTGCATCATTTTTGTGTCATAAATAAATTATATTATATGATGTCTAAAAATTACAAATAAAATACCATCATGTAAGAAATATTTTTAGCTTTCTAATGAATATTTATAGTCGAATTTATCTTATGTATAAACCCATATTATAAATGATGTACTTATTAAACTTTGATTTTAACTATTTTAACCCTTCTTTAAATAAATTAATAATAAATGTCCTAATCTAATCCAAGTGGACCTAAATGGTCATATTTTATTCCGAAGATTGTTTTTGGTCGAATTACACTTGTCCAATAGAATTAGGACATGTGTTAGGGTAATATTAATATCATATTTACCCTTATTTACCCAATTTACTATTAACCGCGGTAAAAAAAGTAAAAAGTTACTATTCACCAAAAAATTATTTTCATCTCATTGAACCACATTTTAGTCCTTGATATTAACCGTGTCTCTCGGATTTTTGAAATTCCATTCACAGAAGCGGTAAAATTAAGATTTATGAAGAAATTAATTTTTTTTTAACTACCACTTAGTAGTTTCACTATTCATCAAAAATTGATGTTTTTCAGAACAATGCCAAAATTTCATCCTAAGCTATATTTCATATTCCGAATTCAAAAATGAAGTCTATTTTACCAAATTCATAACATAAAAGTTGCATTAATTAATTTTATAATTAAATCCCGCTGTTAAAACAAATAGCGTGTTTTTAAGAAACAATATCTATCAAAAGATTGACACTTGATTATGTCTGGTTTAAATGTGAAATTACATCCAATGACCAACATTGTATTAAATTGTAAAAATATATTATAAATATACTTTAAAACCACTCAAATTAATAATTTATCACTATTAATTATTTCGATTAAAAAAGTTGTTTTTAATTATAATTTAGTAATTTTCACTATTCATCAGAATATGAAAGTTATCTGAAAAGTACCAAAATTTCACCTTAGGCTAAATTCGATACTCCGAATCCAAAAATGAAGTTCATTTTGAAAAATAAGATTTACAGAGTTTTAAAAAGTGGTTATTACTATTCATAACGGCTAGTTTTAATAATATTTTAATAGCATATCGTTGTTTAATGAAACTCAGTATTGCGTATTACACACGCTATCGAGGAAGGTCGCGATTGCATGTAATGCAAGGCAAGTCAAGGATGTGTGTTGTGCAAGCTCCTTTTGGTGTAGCGTACAACACAAGACATTAATAAAATTAAAAAGAATATATTTTTTTATAAAATCTTGGGTTGTTACATTCTACCCCCCTTAAAATGAATTTCGCCCTCGAAATTCGTCGGGGTTATAAATGGTTTACTATTTGAAAGTTTCTTTAATAGAAACCCACATCGTAAAAAGGGAATACCAAAACTTGGCTTTAAAAACTAAAGTATGAAATGTAACAATTACCCAAATAAACTAATCACTGGGTTTCCACATAGGTGAAAATATGGATATGGAAGAGAAATCTAACCATCATGTTCTGATGGAGAGTGGTAGAGAACATGGCTATGGAAAAGCCAACAATCACAAATTCATAAATTTGTGACGATCTAAGGTTCCATCCGATTCATCAGGTATAAGATCACTAGGACAACATTTTTGGTTTTCAAGATCATTTCCCTAAAGTTGATGAATTAAAAGAAATACTTACATGATTTTGGTACAATCTCACTGTTGTTCGTGCCTTGAACAATTTCCACTTCATCCCTTAAATAAATGAAGTTGAATTTGTTATTCGTGAAGTGTTAGCAGATCATGTGATAGAATGACGGGTCATTCCATCTGTCTCAAAAGATTAGCAAAATTTATATACATAAGTCGATCTATAGTGGGATTAATCATATATGGTTCCTAAAATGGGCTTATACTTCATATATCATACTGCTTAATATAATAACACTAGTTTCTACTAAACAGGGACTTCCTGTAGGTCAGTGGTAGGCGATAAAGGCCAGTCGCACTTCAGTTGTGGGTTCGATTCCTACAGCCTTGTCCGAAGCGATGGGCTGTCGCCCGTCCTGCAGGTTGTCCTTTTTCTAAAACTACGTTAATATAACATCCCATCAATAATATCGAAAATCTTCTATCCTTAAACAATACTAACTTATGTCCAACATAATCCAGTCTAATCTTTAGGCTTATACATAATACTGCAGTCCACTCTCATAATATAGTGACAATGATTACCAGAGATTTAATACTGTCGTTGATCCCCACATATCATAAGATATGTCTTGTTGGTCACATTCCAAACATTCAAAGTCCTTAATCGTGTATTCTCTTGAATACCATAGTGAAAACATGAGTGCAGTTAAAAGTTAACACTTTCCACATACCAAAATCCTCAAAATTCTATATACTCAAACCATGATATCACTTAGTCCTTATATCAATCATGAGCTCATGAATACTATTAAACATTTCATTTTCTCGTCTTCATTATGCGCATATCATCTTATTTCCAAAAAATATCTCAATCACTTTGAATACCACATCAATAAATATTGCAACACTCAATGATACAACATTATTTTGGAATCCCATTACATAAACACTTAATCATTCCACCACATCGTTGTCATATTCAACATTGCCAATAGTGATCGCATGTGATTTCCCTTTGTCCTTTGCCTTCAGTGGTTGCTCATGTTGATCATCACTAACCCTTGTATTAGGGCAATTATTAGCATAATGCCCCATTTCCTTGAACTTGAAGCATTGAATTGTTGGCGGTGCGTTCTCTGCAGTGTTTGCTTTATTCACATCATTAGAAACCCTTTTTCCATTACTTCGACACTCAGCTGCTCGATGACCTTCTTTTCCACACTTAAAACATTTTCTAGTCCCTTTAAGACAATCTCCACCATGCTTCTTTCCACACTTTGTACATAAGGAAACATTCATCTTCTTTTCACCATTATTTTGAGATTTCTCCTTGAACTCCATCTTTCGTTTCTTGTCAAAACCATGAGATGGATACGTAACACCAACTTCCATTTCTACCTTGATAGCACAACGCACAATTTCTTCATAGCTACTGAAGTCTCTTATAGCTAATGCCCTTCGAAGACTTGGTTTTAAGCCACTGAAAAATCGATCAACTTTACTTTCAGGTTGGATGATAATTCCAGAAGCATACCTTGCAAGTCTTGTAAAATTTGCTTCATAGGTACCAACAGATTCATCATCCCTTTGCTTCAGTTCAAGAAACTCTTTCTCCATCTTTGTTCGAAGAATACGAGGGAAGTACTTATTGAAAAATAAGTTCTTGAACTCGTCCCATTCCATATTCTCAATTTCATCCCTTTGCCTTGTATTCTTAATAAGATTCCACCATTGATCAGCATCTCCTTCCAAACGATACACTGTTAGGATGACTTTATCATGTTCAGAACATTGAAGAACTGAAAATATCTTTTCAGTAGTACTGATCCATTGTTCAGCCACAAGTGGATCAGAAGACCCACTGAAAGAAGGTGGACGTTGCCTCATGAAGGACTCAATAGAATATTGTTCCCTTCTCTGCTCATTTGGAAGTCCAGAATGATTCCTAGCTTGTGTGAGTATAGCAATAAGATTTTGCACTCCATCTCCCATAACATTTGTTTGTTCAGGAGGGCAATCATTGCATTGTCCATTGCATTGATCAACACGGTTCCTTCGGGTTCCAGCCATCGTCTAAAACCCAAAAAGAATAGTGTGAGAGGCAAAAATCATGCTAGGGAAAACAACATAATAAAGGGGGAGTACCTTCAATATCCAACATCTTAGGTTTAATTCTATGATCGTTAGCGTAATTCTATTACTATAACCTATACGTATTCTTATCCCTAGGGACATCCCTAGACATACCTTAGAAATATCTCTAGGGATCTCACTAACGTTTTCGCATCCTAGTTTCCAAAGGTTGACTAAACCTTTCCTCTTATACCAACTGTAGAGACCCGTAGCCTGACGTACATGGACATTACATTACTTTTGCGGAATACTTAATACATAACAAAAATACACACACAAGGATCGTAATAGTTTAGTGTCTTTGGAAACTCGGAACGTAATCTTCTAATCCTGGTGAAAGATCTTCAAAATCTCCCATAAAGATCTTCTTTTTTTTTACCTAAAACCTTTCTTTATATCCTGGGGAAAAGAAAACATAAAAGGGTGAGCTCAAATGCTCAGTAAGGGTAAACAAAAGAAATATCAATCACATAATTTTCATAAGAACATAACATTTTTGGAAATCTTAACCTGCAAAAGAGAGCATAATTTAATAACATGGGATAAATCATAGTAGTGAAAATGAACCCATAACTTAAAACATTACTCATTGTGGCATACACACATAATCATAGAGAATCATTTCTTGTTAGTCAAGACTCATTGCCAAGACTATCTTAGTGGACAAAGTCCCTTTCTGAATCGAGTAATCCTCGTTTCAGTCCTGTTTCACTGAACCGGTATAACCTACCATTCCAGCCATGTCTATCTCATGAGATATAAAATCTTTACCCAATGCATTGGAGGGAGATATAGGTCCCACCCATCTCTTAATGAATCATTTCTTATGTGTGCCACAAAATCATAAATCATACATCATTGCATAACCCATGTAATAAAAATGGGATTCTTAAACAACATGACATCATAAAACCATTCATATAAGATAAAGGAATTCATAAACATAATTCCATCACAACATAGTCAAATCAATGTAAAAATATGGATAGAAACAGAACCCTTTATTATCTTATATGGAAAATAATTTTGATAAAACACTTGAATTGAATTCTTGAGGAAAATATCCTTTCTTCTTCAAAATCAATTTCTTTTCTCAAAACATCATGCAATTTTAAAAGAAAGAGATTTTATTGAAAATAGTCATGAAATCTTTTAGAGGAAGCTTCATGAAAATAAGGCTTTATAAAATAGTATAAATCCGTTCGTGCCGTATAAGTTAAAAAAAACATTCTTCGTACTTTTGTCGGAAAAGTCAAAAAGTACCTCGTATGAAAAAGCGACAAAAGATTCCTTTCATATTCTTTACTAAAAACTCACCGAAGAGTAAAATTGGATTTAAACTATTGTAAGTGGATGGAAACAATATTACATATTGAAGGAACATGGACGTGGATGATAAAATACACCCCAGTAAATACTTACGAATAAACAATCTCGGATAAAAATGAGATTGTGATATTTCCCTTACCTTAGGTCCGACTTGCTTTGTAAGTGTCCGAACCTCCTGTATAATGATTTAAATCATGTTATTGACTTATTACAGAATCATATTCATTGTTATGATATCATATATGGTTCACTTATGACATTATATTACCCGTTCTTTTGTAAATTCTATGTTAAAGAAGCGTTTTGGGTAAAATCGTTTCATTTATCGTAGGTGTTTTGACTTGTTGTTCTTGACATCATTATTACTTATATCATGATTTACTTACTTCCAGAATATAAAATATGATTTATATATCATATATATTCAGTATATATATATATATAATAGATAGATAAATAAAATGAAAAACACCGTTCATGGAGACGGTAGTCCGTACGTACGCATGAACGTTGTTTTTCTTTCCTTATTGTCTTGAAATGGAAGTAAGTAGATGAAATACATATGTATATATATACATAAATCCAGTAGCTTTATAATGTCATATATTTCATTATTATTTCTTTTATATACATTATAATCATTCTTAAATGGTTAACATGGAGAATGAATCTCATCGCGTCGTGGAGACGGTAGTCCGTACGTACGCACAAGCGATGATATCATTTCCATAAATATTGAATTGAATTGGAGTGGATTATACAATATATCAGAATCAATACGATGTTTTAATAACTATGTATAGTTATTCTTTACACCATTATACCCATCCATGTAAGGTGGTGGTGGAAAATAGATTACACCACGGCGTGGAGACGGTATTCCGTACGTACGCACGCGCGGTGATTTCTTTTTCCGTAGGATGGATAGATGGTGAAATAGGGTTGTTTCATACTTATAATAACATATCAGTACATGAGTGATACTGATGTTATTACTTCATAATGAAACAACCTAAGAAGAAGAAGTGGAAGAAGAAATAAAGATGAAAGAATTGGTAACGGTAATTACCTCTTCTTTGAAGTGCCTCTTTGAGACCTCCTCTTAGGGCACTAAAATTGGTCTTTGAGGAAGACCAGAACCTCTAGGATGTTGCTAGGGAAGTGGAGAGGAGAAATTGGCAGGGGTTGGCCGAGCTTGAGTGCTCAAATTGGTGTGAGGAGGAGGGGGAGGAGGTGTCCTTTTATAGGGGAGGAGAGGGGCACATTAGGAATATCTCAAAATATTATTTTATATTAAAGTCAAAATCGGTTTATAATGGTTCCAAAGGGTCTTATTTCGAAGCTAAAGTGGGGATGGGTCGAAATCCTATCAACCAATAAGATTTAGAGAAGTTTAGGGTATTATTTTAACCTTATCAATTAGATTTAACTCTAAGTTAAATAATTTAACTTTTACCGTGTCTTTTTGTTTTCTTTCACTATATGGTAAATACACTTACTATAACATGCCAAACGAACCCCAAATTGTTTATTATTAATATATATATCCTTATCTAAGTCATTTGGCCGAACCATAGATTTTTAGGAATAAAATAACAATTAATAATATAATATTTGATTTAAAAACTATTTTGTGTCAATTTTGACACTATTTGATATATGATTTTTGTGAAAGTCATAACAGAATTATATTTTCGAACCAAGTTGATTAAATCAACACTAATATATCATAGTAACCTAGAAAATTTGTGGAATTCATAAAAAGTCTTAAATTTCATTTATTTTGGTATTTATATTATCAATTATGTCAATATTTCATTAATAAGATAATTACTGCGTCATTTTTGTGTCATAAATAAATTATATTATATGATGTCTAAAAATTACAAATAAAATACCATCATGTAGGAAATCTTTTTAGCTTTCTAATGAATATTTATAGTCGAATTTATCTTATGTATAAACCCATATTATAAATGATTTACTTATTAAACATTGATTTTAACTATTTTAACCCTTCTTTAAATAAATTAATAATAAATGTCCTAATCTAATCCAAGTGGACCTAAATGGTCATATTTTATTCCGAAGTTTGTTTTTGGTCGAATTACACTTGTCCAATAGAATTAGGACATGTGTTAGGGTAATATTAATATCATATTTACCCTTAGTTACCCAATTTACTATTAACCGCGGTAAAAAAAGTAAAAAGTTACTATTCACCAAAAAATTATTTTCATCTCATTGAACCACATTTTAGTCCTTGATATTAACCGTGTCTCTCGGATTTTTGAAATTCCATTCACAGAAGCGGTAAAATTAAGATTTATGAAGAAATTAATTTTTTTTAACTACCACTTAGTAGTTTCACTATTCATCAAAAATTGATGTTTTTCAGAACAATGCCAAAATTTCATCCTAAGCTATATTTCATATTCCGAATTCAAAAATGAAGTCTATTTTACCAAATTCATAACATAAAAGTTGCATTAATTAATTTTATAATTAAATCCCGCTGTTAAAACAAATAGCGTGTTTTTAAGAAACAATATCTATCAAAAGATTGACACTTGATTATGTCTGGTTTAAATGTGAAATTACATCCAATGACCAACATTGTATTAAATTGTAAAAATATATTCTAAATATACTTTAAAACCACTCAAATTAATAATTTATCACTATTAATTATTTCGATTAAAAAAGTTGTTTTTAATTATAATTTAGTAATTTTCACTATTCATCAGAATATGAAAGTTATCCGAAAAGTACCAAAATTTCACCTTAGGCTAAATTCGATACTCCGAATCCAAAAATGAAGTTCATTTTGAAAAATAAGATTTACAGAGTTTTAAAAAGTGGTTATTACTATTCATAACGGCTAGTTTTAATAATATTTTAATAGCATATCGTTGTTTAATGAAACTCAGTATTGCGTATTACACACGCTATCGAGGAAGGTCGCGATTGCGTGTAATGCAAGGCAAGTCAAGGATGTGTGTTGTGCAAGCTCCTTTTGGTGTAGCGTACAACACAAGACATTAATAAAATTAAAAAGAATATATTTTTTTATAAAATCTTGGGTTGTTACATTCTACCCCCCTTAAAATGAATTTCGCCCTCGAAATTCGTCGGGGTTATAAATGGTTTACTATTTGAAAGTTTCTTTAATAGAAACCCACATCATAAAAAGGGAATACCAAAACTTGGCTTTAAAAACTAAAGTATGAAATGTAACAATTACCCAAATAAACTAATCACTGGGTTTCCACATAGGTGAAAATATGGATATGGAAGAGAAATCTAACCATCATGTTCTGATGGAGAGTGGTAGAGAACATGGCTATGGAAAAGCCAACAATCACAAATTCATAAATTTGTGACGATCTAAGGTACCATCCGATTCATCAGGTATAAGATCACTGGGACAAAATTTTTGGTTTTGAAGATCATTTCCCTAAAGTTGATGAATTAAAAGAAATACTTACATGATTTTGGTACAATCTCACTGTTGTTTGTGCCTTGAACAATTTCCACTTCATCTATTAAATAAATGAAGTTGAATTTGTTATTCGTGAAGTGTTAGCAGATCATGTGATAGAATGACGGGTCATTCCATCTGTCTCAAAAGATTAGCAAAATTTATATACATAAGTCGATCTATAGTGGGATTAATCATATATGGTTCCTAAAATGGGCTTATACTTCATATATCATACTGCTTAATATAATAACACTAGTTTCTACTAAACAGGGACTTCCTGTAGGTCAGTGGTAGGCGATAAAGGCCAGTCGCACTTCGGTTGTGGGTTCGATTCCTACAGCCTTGTCCGAAGCGATGGGCTGTCGCCCGTCCTGCAGGTTGTCCTTTTTCAAAAACTACGTTAATATAACATCCCATCAATAATATCGAAAATCTTCTATCCTTAAACAATACTAACTTATGTCCAACATAATCCAGTCTAATCTTTAGGCTTATACATAATACTGCAGTCCACTCTCATAATATAGTGACAATGATTACCAGTGATTTAATACTGTCGTTGATCCCCACATATCATAAGATATGTCTTGTTGGTCACATTCCAAACATTCAAAGTCCTTAATCGTGTATTCTCTTGAATACCATAGTGAAAACATGAGTGCAGTTAAAAGTTAACACTTTCCACATACCAAAATCCTCAAAATTATATATACTCAAACCATGATATCACTTAGTCCTTATATCAATCATGAGCTCATGAATACTATTAAACATTTCATTTTCTCGTCTTCATTATGCGCATATCATCTTATTTCCAAAAAATATCTCAATCACTTTGAATACCACATCAATAAATATTGCAACACTCAATGATACAACATTATTTTGGAATCCCATTACATAAACACTTAATCATTCCACCACATCGTTGTCATATTCAACATTGCCAATAGTGATCGTATGTGATTTCCCTTTGTCCTTTGCCTTCAGTGGTTGCTCATGTTGATCATCACTAACCCTTGGATTAGGGAAATTATTAGCATAATGCCCCATTTCCTTGCACTTGAAGCATTGAAGTGTTGGCGGTGCGTTCTCTGCAGTGTTTGCTTTATTCACATCATTAGAAACCCTTTTTCCATTACTTCGACACTCAGCTGCTCGATGACCATCTTTTCCACACTTAAAACATTTTCTAGTCCCTTTAAGACAATCTCCACCATGCTTCTTTCCACACCTTGTACATAAGGAAACATTCATATTCTTTTCACCATTATTTTGAGATTTCTCCTTGAACTCCATCTTTCGTTTCTTGTCAAAACCATGAGATGGATACGTAACACCAACTTCCATTTCTACCTTGATAGCACAATGCACAATTTCTTCATAGCTACTGAAGTCTCTTATAGCTAATGCCCTTCGAAGACTTGGTTTTAAGCCACTGAAAAATCGATCAACTTTACTTTCAGGTTGGATGATAATTCCAGAAGCATACCTTGCAAGTCTTGTAAAATTTGCTTCATAGGTACCAACAGATTCATCATCCCTTTGCTTCAGTTCAAGAAACTCTTTCTCCATCTTTGTTCGAAGAATACGAGGGAATTACTTATTGAAAAATAAGTTCTTGAACTCATCCCATTCCATAGACTCAATTTCATCCCTTTGCCTTGTATTCTTAATAAGATTCCACCATTGATCAGCATCTCCTTCCAAACGATACACTGCTAGGATGACTTTATCATGTTCAGAACATTGAAGAACTGAAAATATCTTTTCAGTAGTACTGATCCATTGTTCAGCCACAAGTGGATCAGAAGACCCACTGAAAGAAGGTGGACGTTGCCTCATGAAGGACTCAATAGAATATTGTTCCCTTCTCTGCTCATTTGGAAGTCCAGAATGATTCATAGCTTGTGTAAGTATAGCAATAAGATTTTGCACTCCATCTCCCATAACATTTGTTTGTTCAGGAGGGCAATCATTGCATTGTCCATTGCATTGATCAACACGGTTCCTTCGGGTTCCAGCCATCGTCTAAAACCCAAAAAGAATAGTGTGAGAGGCAAAAATCATGCTAGGGAAAACAACATAATAAAGGGGGAGTACCTTCAATATCCAACATCTTAGGTTTAATTCTATGATCGTTAGCGTAATTCTATTACTATAACCTATACGTATTCTTATCCCTAGGGACATCCCTAGACATACCATAGAAATATCTCTAGGGATCTCACTAACGTTTTCGCATCCTAGTTTCCAAAGGTTGACTAAACCTTTCCTCTAATACCAACTGTAGAGACCCGTAGCCTGACGTACATGGACATTACATTACTTTTGCGGAATACTTAATACATAACAAAAATACACACACAAGGATCGTAATAGTTTAGTGTCTTTGGAAACTCGGAACGTAATCTTCTAATCCTGGTTAAAGATCTTCAAAATCTCCCATAAAGATCTTCTTTTTTTTTTACCTAAAACCTTTCTTTATATCCTGGGGAAAAGAAAACATAAAAGGGTGAGCTCAAATGCTCAGTAAGGGTAAACAAAAGAAATATCAATCACATAATTTTCATAAGAACATAACATTTTTGGAAATCTTAACCTGCAAAAGAGAGCATAATTTAATAACATGGGATAAATCATAGTAGTGAAAATGAAACCATAACTTAAAACATTACTCATTCTGGCATACACACATAATCATAGAGAATCATTTCTTGTTAGTCAAGACTCATTGCCAAGACTATCTTAGTGGACAAAGTCCCTTTCTGAATCGAGTAATCCTCGTTTCAGTCCTGTTTCACTGAACCGGTATAACCTACCATTCCAGCCATGTCTATCTCATGAGATATAAAATCTTTACCCAATGCATTGGAGGGAGATATAGGTCCCACCCATCTCTTAATGAATCCTTTCTTATGTGTGCCACAAAATCATAAATCATACATCATTGCATAACCCATGTAATAAAAATGGGATTCTTAAACAACATGACATCATAAAACCATTCATATAAGATAAAGGAATTCATAAACATAATTCCATCACAACATAGTCAAATCAATGTAAAAATATGGATAGAAACAGAACCCTTTATTATCTTATATGGAAAATAATTTTGATAAAACACTTGAATTGAATTCTTGAGGAAAATATCCTTTCTTCTTCAAAATCAATTTCTTTTCTCAAAACATCATGCAATTTTAAAAGAAATAGATTTTATTGAAAATAGTCATGAAATCTTTTAGAGGAAGCTTCATGAAAATAAGGCTTTATAAAACAGTATAAATCCGTTCGTGCCGTATAAGTTAAAAAAAACATTCTTCGTACTTTTGTCGAAAAAGTCAAAAAGTACCTCGTATGAAAAAGCGACAAAAGATTCCTTTCATATTCATTACTAAAAACTCAGCGAAGAGTAAAATTGGATTTAAACTATTGTAAGTGGATGGAAACAATATTACATATTGAAGGAACATGGACGTGGATGATAAAATACACCCCAGTAAATACTTACGAATAAACAATCTCGGATAAAAATGAGATTGTGATATTTCCCTTACCTTAGGTCCGACTTGCTTTGTAAGTGTCCGAACCTCCTGTATAATGATTTAAATCATGTTATTGACTTATTACAGAATCATATTCATTGTTATGATATCATATATGGTTCACTTATGACATTATATTACCCGTTCTTTTGTAAATTCTATGTTAAAGAAGCGTTTTGGGTAAAATCATTTCATTTATCGTAGGTGTTTTGACTTGTTGTTCTTGACATCATTATTACTTATATCATGATTTACTTACTTCCAGAATATAAAATATTATTTATATATCATATATATTCAGTATATATATATATATAATAGATAGATAAATAAAATGAAAAACACCGTTCATGGAGACGGTAGTCCGTACGTACGCATGAACGTTGTTTTTCTTTCCTTATTGTCTTGAAATGGAAGTAAGTAGATGAAATACATATGTATATATATACATAAATCCAGTAGCTTTATAATGTCATATATTTCATTATTATTTCTTATATATACATTATAATCATTCTTAAATGGTTAACATGGAGAATGAATCTCATCGCGTCGTGGAGACGGTAGTCCGTACGTACGCACAAGCGATGATATCATTTCCATAAATATTGAATTGAATTGGAGTGGATTATACAATATATCAGAATCAATATGATGTTTTAATAACTATGTATAGTTATTCTTTACACCATTATACCCATCCATGTAAGGTGGTGGTGGAAAATAGATTACACCACGGCGTGGAGACGGTATTCCGTACGTACGCACGCGCGGTGATTTCTTTTTCCGTAGGATGGATAGATGGTGAAATAGGTTTGTTTCATACTTATAATAACATATCAGTATATGAGTGATACTGATGTTATTACTTCATAATGAAACAACCTAAGAAGAAGAAGTGGAAGAAGAAATAAAGATGAAAGAATTGGTAACGGTAATTACCTCTTCTTTGAAGTGCCTCTTTGAGACCTCCTCTTAGGGCACTAAAATTGGTCTTTGAGGAAGACCAGAACCTCTAGGATGTTGCTAGGGAAGTGGAGAGGAGAAATTGGCAGGGGTTGGCCGATCTTGAGTGCTCAAATTGGTGTGAGGAGGAGGGGGAGGAGGTGTCCTTTTATAGGGGAGGAGAGGGGCACATTAGGAATATCTCAAAATATTATTTTATATTAAAGTCAAAATCGGTTTATAATGATTCCAAAGGGTCTTATTTCGAAGCTAAAGTGGGGATGGGTCGAAATCCTATCAACCAATAAGATTTAGACAAGTTTAGGGTATTATTTTAACCTTATCAATTAGATTTAACTCTAAGTTAAATAATTTAACTTTTACCGTGTCTTTTTGTTTTCTTTCACTATATGGTAAATACACTTACTATAACATGCAAAACGAACCCCAAATTGTTTTTTATTAATATATATATCCTTATCTAAGTCATTTGGCCGAACCTTATATTTTTAGGAATAAAATAACAATTAATAATATAATATTTTATTTAAAAACTATTTTGTGTCAATTTTGACACTATTTGATATATGATTTTTGTGAAAGTCATAACAGAATTATATTTTCGAACCAAGTTGATTAAATAAACACTAATATATCATAGTAACCTAGAAAATTAGTGGAATTCATAAAAAGTCTTAAATTACATTTATTTTGGTATTTATATTATCAATTATGTCAATATTTCATTAATAAGATAATTACTGCATCATTTTTGTGTCATAAATAAATTATATTATTTGATGTCTAAAAATTACAAATAAAATACCATCATGTAGGAAAGCTTTTTAGCTTTCTAATGAATATTTATAGTCGAATTTATCTTATGTATAACCCCATATTATAAATGCTTTACTTATTAAACATTGATTTTAACTATTTTAACCCTTCTTTAAATAAATTAATAATAAATGTCCTAATCTAATCCAAGTGGACCTAAATGGTCATATTTTATTCCTAAGTTTGTTTTTGGTCGAATTACACTTGTCCAATAGAATTAGGACATGTGTTAGGATAATATTAATATCATATTTACCCTTAGTTACCCAATTTACTATTAACCGCGGTAAAAAAAGTAAAAAGTTACTATTCACCAAAAAATTATTTTCATCTCATTGAACCACATTTTAGTCCTTGATATTAACCGTGTCTCTCGGATTTTTGAAATTCCATTCACAGAAGCGGTAAAATTAATATTTATGAAGAAATTAATTTTTTTTTAACTACCACTTAGTAGTTTCACTATTCATCAAAAATTGATGTTTTTCAGAACAATGCCAAAATTTCATCCTAAGCTATATTTCATATTCCGAATTCAAAAATGAAGTCTATTTTACCAAATTCAAAACATAAAAGTTGCATTAATTAATTTTATAATTAAATCCCGCTGTTAAAACAAATAGCGTGTTTTTAAGAAACAATATCTATCAAAAGATTGACACTTGATTATGTCTGGTTTAAATGTGAAATTACATCCAATGACCAACATTGTATTAAATTGTAAAAATATATTCTAAATATACTTTAAAACCACTCAAATTAATAATTTATCACTATTAATTATTTCGATTAAAAAAGTTGTTTTTAATTATAATTTAGTAATTTTCACTATTCATCAGAATATGAAAGTTATCCGAAAAGTACCAAAATTTCACCTTAGGCTAAATTCGATACTCCGAATCCAAAAATGAAGTTCATTTTGAAAAATAAGATTTACATAGTTTTAAAAAGTGGTTATTAATATTCATAACGGCTAGTTTTAATAATATTTTAATAGCATATCATTGTTTAATGAAACTCAGTATTGCGTATTACACACGCTATCGAGGAAGGTCGCGATTGCGTGTAATGCAAGGCAAGTCAAGGATGTGTGTTGTGCAAGCTCCTTTTGGTGTAGCGTACAACACAAGACATTAATAAAATTAAAAAGAATATATTTTTTTATAAAATCTTGGGTTGTTACACCTACTTCATAAATCTCCCTGATCCAACACGGAACACCCTGTCTTCGCGAATCAAACATGAATTAGAATCATTTTTATCAGTAGATACATTAAAGGTCCCTTCACAAAGATCAATCTCAAATTGAACAACTATATTCACAGAGAACCCCTTTCATCATGAAGTCAAAGCAATCCCATATTTTCTCTCCAACACGGAACACCCCTTATTTATAGGCACAATCAAATGCAGATCTATGCTTATTCAGTAGAAAAACATGGATTGGAAAAATAGTTCTTTATAACACATCTCTCTCTTCAAAAATATACATGGAAAACCCCCCTTCACAATTCTCATCATAACCGTATATCCCTCTATAAAACCCCTTCCCACCACAACAAACCACAGCCACAAAGCACCACTTGAAAATCTCTTTTCATTTTCTATTCACGATGATCATTGTAATCATGTTGAAACAATGTCTCAACTCACAAAGCATTAGTTATTCGAAAAACCTCAACCCCAATTTCATGAAATCCAGTCCTTCTCCAAATTATTGAAAGTTGATTACAGATAAATACCTTACGCGAAGCTCAAATTTCAAATCCTCATAATCATAGAGCACACCATCACAATATTTAGGTCTTGACGAAATATACTTCATTAATCCCATAATTTTGAAAATCATGCCTTTTCCATAGTTTCATAAGGGCTTCAAGAAGAACCACTATTTGAAATGCTTTCCATTCTCCAAATCTTGGGTCCAAAATATATGGAAAACACTAGGAAATGGAGACACCGTCAATACTAATTTTTTCATAAATATTATGATCTTGTTCCTTGAAATCCCCCAGATCATCAATTAGAGGATTGACAAAAAAAACACAAACCAAACCTCATTTCCAGCAAGGAATAGAATTGGATACAACATGAAATCTCTTATAATAGACTACCAACCCAAGGAATATCCATACCAACATCTAGATCTTGGGTGGATCCAAATCTAACACTACCTTGACCTTCATTAGGTTATTTATTACACCATCTTCTGAGATTACATGTCCCATAAAGTGGAATTACTATATCTAGAAATAGAAATTGGTGATATTCCGTTAATTTTATCTCTCTTTGAGTCTATCAAGATCCATCTACAGGTGTCTTGTGTGCTCCTCCTCAAGTACTTAGTACAAAATGATATCATCGATGTAACACCCGAGATTTTTATGAGTAATATTTTGTTTTTATGTTATATATATATCATCAAAGGAATCTTTCACTACACACTAGCTCGGCTTACATTACACGCAATCGCGACCTTCCTCGATAGCTTGCGTTGTACGCAATACCAAGTTTCACTAAACGACGATATGCTATTAAAATATTATTTAAAATATCCGGTATGAATAGTAATAACCACTTTTTGAAATTTTATCTTTCAAAATGGACCTCATTTTTAGATTCGGAATACCGAAATTAGCCTAGGGTGAAATTTTGGTATTTTTCTGAAAACATTCAATTTTTGATGAATAGTGAAACCACTAAGTGGTAGGTTAAAAACTGAATTTTGCATAAAACATAATTTTACCGCTTATGTGAATGGAATTTCGAAAATCCGACAGACACGGTTGATATCAGTATGTAAAATTTGGTTCAATGAGATAATAATAATTTTTTGGTGAATAGTAACTTTTTACTTTTTTTACCGCAGTTAATAGTAAATAGGGTAACTAAGGGTAAATATGATATTACTATTACCCTAACACATGTCCTAATTCTATTGGATAAGTTTAATTCGACCAAAAACAACCTTATTAAAATAATATGACCATTTAGGTCCACTTGGATTAGATTATGACATTTAATATTATTTTATTTAATGAATAGTTAAAATAGTTAAAATCAAAGTTTAATAACTAAAACATTTTTAATATGGGGTAATACATAAGATAAATTCGACTATAAATATTCCTTAGAAAGCTAAAACTATTTCCTACATAATGATATTTTATTTAAAATTTTTAGACATTAAATAAATTAATTTATTTATGAGACAACAATGATGCAGTAATTACCCTTTTAAGGAAATGTTAACATAATTGATGTTATAAATGCTCAAATAAATGTAATTTGAGACTTTTTATGAATTCCACTAATTTGATAGGTTAATATGATATATTAGTGTTGATTTAATAAACATGGTTAGAACATATAATTCTGTTATGACTTTCACAAAAATCATATATAAAATAGTGTCAAAATTGACACAAAATAGTTTTTAAATAAAATATTATATTATTAATTGTTATTTTATTCCTAAAAATACAAGGTTCGGCAACCTGACTTAGATAATGATATATATATTAATAATAAACAACTTGGGGTTCTTTTGGCATGTTATAGTAAGTGTATTAACCATATATTGTAAGAAAACAAAAAGTCACGGTAATAGTTAAATTATTTAACTTAGAGTTAAATCTAATTTATAAGGTTAAAATAATAACCTAAACTTGTCTAAATACTATTGGTTGATAGGATTTCGACCCATCCCCACTTTAACTTCGAAATAAGACCCTTTGGAACTATTATAAACCGATTTTGACTTTAATATAAAATAATATTTTGAGATATTCCTAAGGTGCCCCTCTCCTCCCTTATAAAAGGGCAACTCCTCCCCCTCCTCCTCACACCAATTTGAGCACTCAAGCTCGTCCAACCCCTGAAAAAATATCTTCTCCACTTCCCTAGAATAATCCTAGAGGTCCTAGTCTTCTTCAAAGACCAATCTTAGTTCCCTAAGCGGAGGATTCAAAGAGGCGTTTCAAAGAAGAGGTAATATCCCTTACCGATCTTTTCAATTTCTTTCTTCTTCAACTTCTTATTCTTTAGTTGTTTCATGATAAAGTAATAAAATCAGTATTACTTACATACTGATATGTTATTATAAATATGAAACAACCCTAATTCACCTTCTATCCATCCTACGGAAAAATGAAATCACCACGCGTGCGTACGTACGGAATACCGTCTCCACGCCGTGGTGTAATCTATTTTCCACCATCACCTTACAAGGATGGGTATAATGGTGTAATGAGTAACTATATATGATTATTATAAATTTATATTGATACTGAAATAGTATAAATACACTTAAATACAATTCCACGATCATGGGAACAATATCATCGCTCGTGCGTGCGTACGAAATATCGTCTCCACGATGTGATGTGACTCGTTCTACATGATCATCATTACATAGTAATTATATAAATGAATTGAATGAATAAATATGATATATGTTACACTAATACCATTATGGATATAAGTTATCTATAACCTTAAAATAAGAATAAGAATTTATTTGGCAAAACACGCATAAGAACAAAAGGCAATAAAGACCCGAGTAACAAGTAACAATGAAATATTACTTATAAGAAGCTAAGAATATGACCATATATGATATCATATAAATATGTATGATTCTGTAATAAGTCAATAACATTATTTAAACCATTATACAGGAGTTTTGGACACGTACAAAGCAAATCGGACCTAAGGTAAGGGAAATGTCACAATCTCATTTTATCCGAGATTGTTTTTACTTTGGTATTTACTGGGGTGTATTTTATCATCCACATCCATGTTTCCCCAATATGTAATATTTATATCCTTCTACAATAGTTTATATCAAATTTTACCCTTCGGTGAGATTTTAGTAAAAGATATGAAAGGAATCTTTTGGCATCTTTTCATACGAGGTACTTTTTGACTTTTCCGACAAAAGTACGAGAAGAATGTTTTTTTAACTTATACGGCATGAATGGATTTTTAAAACATTATTTCCAAGAAGATTCCTTTAAAAGTTTTCAATCTTATTTTTAATCAACTTCTTTTAGATTAAAATTGTATGATATGTTAAGAGAGGAAAAAGTTATTTGAAGTAGAAAGGATATTTTCCTCAAGAATGGAGTTCAAATGTTTTATCAAAATTATTTTCCATCTAAGATAATATAGGGTTATTTTTTTATCCCTATTATTACATTGATTTGATTATGTTTTGAGGGAATTATTTTTATGAATTCATTTACCTTATATGATTTGTTTTATGATCTCATAATGTTGCAAGAATCCCATTTTTGTTACATGTGTTATGCGATGATGTATGATTTATGATTATGTAGAACACATAAGAAAGGATTCAATATAAGATGGGTGGGACCTATATCTCCCTCCAATGCATTGGGTAAAGATTTATATCTCATGAGATAGACATAGCTGGAATGGAAGGTTATTTCAGTTCAGTGATACAGGACTGAAACGAGGAGTGAACTCGGTTCAGAGATGGACTTTGTCCGCTAAGATAGTCTTGGAAATGAGTCATGACTAACAAGAAATGATTTTCAATGATTATGTGTTCATGCCACAAAGTTTCAAGTTTTATGTTATGATTGTGGGGATCACATTTTCACTTCTATGATTTATTCCATGTTAAGATATTATGATCTCTTTTGCAGGTTATGATTTTCAAAAAGATATGATATGATTTTTATTTCCTTTATTTTCCCTTGCTGAGCATTTGAGCTCACCCTTTTTCTATGTTTTCTTTTCCCTAGGCCAGGAAGATGGATATTAAGTAGAATATGCTAAAAGGGACCCTAGATATGATGAAATAAATGGGATACACTGTAGAAGATTTATGAACCAGTTGTTTATGTTTCCCAGCTTCTAAAGACACTATACCTATATGGTCCTTTGTGGTTTTGTCATATGTTGTAATAACTGTGATTCAATTTTGAAGTATTAACAATTTATGTAAAGTATGGGTTGTTATAGTTGGTATCTGAGGAAAGGTATAGTAAACCATTGGAAACTAGGATGTGAAATCCTTAGTAAGAACCCTAAGGATAAGTCTAAGCATAGAAAATAATCATAGTGTTTTAGAAATGGCCATGAATAACCTAGGATAAGACCTTAAGCGTGAAAATTTTATTCTTGAATTAAGTGATTTTCCTATTATAATTAGTGTTGCTCACACTATTCTTCTTGGTTTTAGTCAATTGCTGGAACCCGAAGGAACCGTGTTAATGCGGAATGCGATGGGAAATGAAATGATTGTCCCCCTGAGCAACCAAACGATATGGGAGCTGGAATGAAAAATCTTGTAGCCATGCTCACACAACTTTCTCAAGCTATGAATCATGCAGGACTTCCAAACGAGAAAAGGAAGGAGCAACATTCTGTTGAATCCTTCATGAGGCAGCGTCCACCTTCTTTCAGCGGGTCTACTGATCCATTAGTTTCTGAACAATGGATTAGTACTACTGAAAAGATATTTTCAGTTCTTCAATGTTCTGAACATGATAAATTCATCCTAGCAGTGTATAGTTTGGAAGTAGATGCTGATCAATGGTGGAATCTTATTAAGAATACGAGGCAAAGGGATGAAATTGAGTCCATGGAATGGGATGAGTTCAAGAACTTATTTTTCAATAAGTACTTCCCTCGTATTCTCCGAACAAAGATGGAGAAAGAGTTTCTTGAACTGAAGAAAAGGGATGATGAATATGTTGGTACCTATGAAGCAAATTTTACAAGACTTGCAAGGTATGCTTCTAGTATTATTATCCAACCTGAGAGTAAGATCAATCGATTATTTAGTGGATTAAAACCAAGTCTTCGAAGGGCGTTAGCCATAAGGGACTTCAATAGCTACGAGGAAATCGTTCGATGTGCTCTCAATGTCGAGATGGAGATTGGAGTAACCCATCAGTCATATGGGTTTGATAGGAAGAGGAAAATGGAATTCAAAGGAAAATCTAAAGAGCACACTGAAAAGAAGATGAGCTTTCCCTTATGCTCAAAGTGTGGAAAGAAACATGGAGGGATTTGTCTTAAAGGGACAAGTAAATGTTTCAAATGTGGAAAGGAAGGTCATCGGGAATTTGAATGCCGCGATAATGGGAAGAATATGTCTAATGATGCAAAAAAGGAAGGGATACACAGAATGAACCTACTACACTTCAATGTTTCAAGTAGATGGGGCATTATGCCAATCAATGCCCAAATCCAAGGGTTGATGATGATGGTTGACGTCAACAAACTCTTAAGGCTATAGAAAAAGGAAAGTCACATGCAATTTCTATCAGCGATGTGGAGTACGATAACGAAGTGGTGAAAGGTACACTTACCATCCACTCTAAAGTAGAAAATGTTTTATTTGATTCTGGATCCACCCACTCTTTTATTTCTGAAGAATTTTCTAAGGTTATCACCGTATTACCTCAACAATTAGATGTTGAGTTAGCTGTGACAACACCTAATGGAACATCAATCACATCAAATGTTTATAATTCTTCTCAAATTGAAGTTTGTGGGAAAGTGCTTCCTGCAAATCTTGTGATCCTTCCTTTAGTGGAATTCGATGTGATTCTTGGCATGGATTGGCTTTCTTTATATGGAGCTCATATCAATTGCCAAAGAAGGGAAGTCACATTTCATATTCCAGATCAATCTATGATTGTCTATCAATGCAAGGATGAACATAACCTTCTAGTGGAAATTTCATCCATTTTATGGGTATTAATTCCACTAAATGAAGGTTATTTATCTCAAATGGTTGGTGAGAAAATCGCGATTAAGAATATTCCCATCGTACGGGAGTTTGATGATGTCTTTCCGGAGGAATTACTAGGTCTTCCACCAAATCGTGAAGTTAAGTTTTCAATAGAACTCGTACCGGGTGCTTTGCCTATTTCAAAGACACCTTATAGAATGTCCCCTATTTGAGTTGCAGGAATTGAAGAAGCAACTCTAAGAGAATCTTGATAAGGGATTCATATGCCCTAGTGTGTCACCTTGGGGAGCACCTGTTCTATTTTTTAAGAAGAAAGATGGATCAATGAGACTCTGCATTGATTATCGAGAACTTAACAAGATCACTATCAAGAACAAATATCCTCTCCCGTGCATTGATGACTTATTTGACCAACTACGCGGAGCTCAATACTTTTCCAAGATTGATCTTCATTCAGGGTATCATCAATTAAGGGTCAAAAGGGAGGATATACCAAAGACGGCTTTCCGTACAAGGTATGGACACTATGAATTTATAGTGATTCCATTTGGTCTTACTAATGCCCCTGCTATCTTCATGGATCTAATGAATAGTGTCTTTAGAGACTATCTTGATCAATTTGGGGTAGTCTTTATAGACGATATTCTTGTCTATTCAAAGAGCAAGGAAGAGCATGAAGATCACTTGGTAATTATATTGAAGACCTTGATAAAGGAGAAGATTTATGCCAAATTTACCAAGTGTGAATTTTGGCTTCAAAAAGTTGCATTTTTTGGTCACATAATCTCAAAAGAGGGGATATATGTGGATCCAGCAAAAAAATAGGTTATCGAAAGATGGTCGACACCAACAACAGTAACTGAGATCCGAAGTTTTCTGGGTTTGGCTGGATATTATCGACGTTTTGTAAAAGATTTTTTACGATTATCTAATCCACTCACCAAGTTGACTCAGAAAGGAGTTAAGTTTGTTTGGACAGAAGAATGTGAAGAGAATTTCAAGGAGTTGAAAAGAAGGTTATATAGTGAACCTATGATCACACTGCCCTGTAGTGGATAAAGGTTTGTGATCTACAGTGATGCATCCAAGAAGGGATTGGGGTGTGTTCTTATGCAAAATGATATGGTCATAGCTTATGCCTCACGGAAATTGAAAATCCATGAGCAAAATTACCCAACACATGATTTGGAGTTAACTGCGGTAATATTTGCATTAAAGATTTGGAGGCATTACCTTTATGGTGAAAGGTGTGATATTTATACTGATCATAAAAGATTAAAGTATATTTTCACACAAAAGGAGCTGAATATGCGTCAAAGAAGATGGTTGGAGTGGATTAAGGATTATGACTGCTCAATCCATTACCACCCTGGGAAAGCAAACAAGGTGGAAGATGCATTAAGTCGACAAGACCATGCTAGTTTATCCATGATGAGGATCACAAAAGATCCAATATTTATGGATTTACAAAGGATGGATCTTGGAATTATAATGGAAGGGGAAAAATCTTATCTTTCTCAAATGAATGTTCAACCATCTATACATGTGAAGATTAAAGAGGCACAGAATGAAGATGTCGAGTTACAAAAGAATGTGAGAAATGTTCCTGAATTCAACCTTGATTGTGATGGGATAATAAAGTTTAGGAATCGGGTTTGTGTTCCTCCCATCCCCGAATTAAAGAAGGAGCTGCGGGATGAGGCTCATAGTTCTTCATTCTCTATTCATCCTGGAAGCACGAAGATGTATAGGGACCTGAAAGAGTACTTCTGGTGGGATGTCTTGAAAAGAGATGTTGCTGAATATGTCTCTCGATGCTTGGTTTGTCAACAAGTTAAAGCTGAGAGACAGAAGTCTAAGGGGATGTTACAACCATTACCCATACCCGAATGGAAATGGGAAAACATCACTATGGACTTTGTCACAGGACTTCCTAAAACATCCAAAGGCAATAATGCTATCTTGGTCATAGTTTATCGTCTTACAAAGTCTGCACACTTCATTGCTATTAGAGAGGATTTCTCTATAGATCAGCTTGCCAGGATATATGTAAAGGAAGTGGTAAGATTGCATGGAGAACCACTTTCTATTATATCTGATCGGGATCCGAGATTTACCTCGAAGTTCTAGCGAAGTCTTCAGCATACTCTGGATACAGAGTTGAGTTTCAGCACTGCTTATCATCCTCAGACAGACGGTCAGTCTGAGAGAATAATTCAAACCCTAGAAGATATGTTGAGAGCTTGCTCTATGGATTTCAAAGGAGGCTGGGATCAACACCTACCTTTGGTGGAATTTTCTTATAATAATAGATTTCACTCCAGTATTCAGATGGCTCCTTATGAAGCTCTCTATGGAAAGAAATGCAGGACTCCAACTTGCTGTAATGAAGTTGGGGAAAGAAAGCTATTAGGACCTGATCTCGTTGATGAAATGGCAGAAAAGGTCAGATCTATTCAACAACACATAAGAGCAGCTCAGAGTCAACAGAAAAGTTATGCCGACAACCGGAGAAAAGACCTAGAGTTTGAAGTGGGTGATAAAGTGTTCCTACGAATATCTCCCTGGAAGAGGGTTATGAGATTTGGAAAGAAGGGGTAGTTGAGCCCTAGATATATCGGTCCTTTCGAAATACTGGACCGTGTTGGAAAGTTAGATTACCGATTGGCGCTTCCACCGAATCTCTCTCTAGTTCACGATGTGTTCCATGTATCTCTCCTGAGAAAGTACATACGTGATCCTTCACATGTACTCAGCTCAGAAGTTGTACCGCTGGAGCAAGATCTTTCTTATGAATAACAACCGATAGAGATTCTGGATCGTAGCGAAAAAGTCCTACGAAACAAGACCACTCGATTGGTGAATGTTTTATGGAGGAACCACCAACTTGAAGAAGCTACATGGGAGCTTGAGGATATGATGAGGGAGAAGTATCCTCATCTGTTTGTTACAAAGTGACGAATTTCGAGGGCAAAATTCTTTTTAAGGGGGGTAGAATGTAACACCCGAGATTTTTATGAGTAATATTTTGTTTTTATGTTATATATATATATCATCAAAGGAATCTTTCACTACACACTAGCTTGGATTACTTTACACGCAATCGCGAACTTCCTCGATAGCTTGCGTTGTACGCAATACCGAGTTTCACTAAACGACGATATGCTATTAAAATATTACTTAAAATAGCCGTTATGAATATTAATAACCACTTTTTGAAATTTTATCTTTCAAAATGGACCTCATTTTTGGATTCGGAATACCGAAATTAGCCTAGGGTGAAATTTTGGTATTTTTCTGAAAACTTTCAATTTTTGATGAATAGTGAAACCACTAATTGGTAGGTTAAAAACTGAATTTTGCATAAAACATAATTTTACCGCTTCTGTGAATGGAATTTCAAAAATCCGACAAACACGGTTGATATCAGTAATTAAAATGTGGTTCAATGAGATAAAAATATTTTTTTGGTGAACAGTAACTTTTTACTTTTTTTACCGCGGTTAATAGTAAATAGGGTAACTAAGGGTAAATATTATATTACTATTACCCTAACACATGTCTTAATTCTATTGGATAAGTTTAATTCGACCAAAAACAACCTTATAAATATAATATGACCATTTAGGTCCACTTGGATTAGATTATGACATTTAATATTATTTTATTTAATGAATAGTTAAAATAGTTAAAATCAAAGTTTAATAACTAAAACATTTATAATATGGGGTTATACATAAGATAAATTCGACTATAAATATTCCTTAGAAATCTAAAACGATTTTCTACATAATGATATTTTATTTATAATTTTTAGACATTAAATATATTAATTTATTTATGACACAACGATGATGCAGTAATTACCCTTTTAAGGAAATCTTAACATAATTGATGTTATAAATGCTCAAATAAATGTAATTTGAGACTTTTTATGAATTTCACTAATTTTATAGGTTACTATGATATATTAGTGTTGATTTAATCAACTTGTTTCGAACATATAATTCTGCTATGACTTTCGCAAAAATCATATATCAAATAGTGTCAAAATTGAAACAAAATAGTTTTTAAATCAAATATTATATTATTAATTGTTATTTTATTCCTAAAAATCTAAGGTTAGGTAAAATGACTTAGATAAGGATATATATATTAATAATAAACAACTTGGGGTTCGTTTGGCATGTTATAGTAAGTGTATTAACCATATAGTGTAAGAAAACAAAAAGTCACGGTAAAAGTTAAATTATTTAACTTAGAGTTAAATCTAATTGATAAGGTTAAAATAATAACCTAAACTTGTCTAAATACTATTGGTTGATAGGATTTAGACCCATCCCCACTTTACCTTCGAAATAAGACCCTTTGGAACCATTATAAACAGATTTTGACTTTAATATAAATAATATTTTGAGATATTCCTAAGGTGCCCCTCTCCTCCCTTATAAAAGGGAAACTCCTCCCCCTCCTCCTCACACCAATTTGAGCACTCAAGCTCAGCCAACCCCTGCCGAAATCCCTTCTAAACTTCCCTAGAATAATCCTAGAGGTTCTAGTCTTCTTCAAAGACCAATCTTAGTTCCCTAAGTGGAGGATTCAAAGAGGCGTTTCAAAGAAGAGGTAATATCCCTTACCGATCTTTTCAATTTCTTTCTTCTTCAACTTCTTCTTATTTAGTTGTTTCATGATAAAGAAATAACATCAGTATTACTTAAATACTGATATATTATTATAAATATGAAACAACCCTAATTCACCTTCTATCCATCCTACGGAAAAATGAAATCACCGCGCATGCGTACGTACGGAATACTGTCTCCACGCAGTGGAGTAATCTATTTTCCACCATCACCTTACAAGGATGGGTATAATGGTGTAATGAGTAACTATATATGATTATAATAAAGTGATATTGATACTGAAATAGTATAAATACACTTAAATACAATTCCAAGATCATGGGAACAATATCATCGCTCGTGCGTACGTACGGAATACCGTCTCCACGATGTGATGCGACTCGTTCTACATGATCATCATTACATAGTAATTATATAAATGAATTGAATGAATAAATATGATATATATTACACTAATACCATTCTGGATATAAGGTATCTATAACCTTAAAAGAAGAATAAGAATTTATTTGGAAAAACACGCATAAGAACAAAAGGCCATAAAGACCCGAGTAACAAGTAACAATGAAATATTACTAATAAGAAGCTAAGATAATGAACATATATGATATCATATCAATATGTATGATTCTGGAATAAGTCAATAACATTATTTAAACCATAATACAGGATCTTCAGACACGTACAAAGCAAATCTTACCTAATGTAAGGGAAATGTCACAATCTCATTTTATCTGAGATTGTTTATACTTTGGTATTTACTGGGGTGTATTTTATCATCCACATCCATGTTTCCACAATTTGTAATATTTATATTCTTCTACAATAGTTTATATCAAATTTTACCATTTGGTGAGATTTTAGTAAAAGATATGAAAGGAATCTTTTGGCATTTTTTCATACGAGGTACTTTTTTACTTTTCCGAAAAAAGTACGAGAAGAATGTTTTTTTTAACTTATACGGCATGAATGGATTTTTAAAACATTATTTCCAAGAAGCTTCCTTTAAAAGTTTTCAAGCTTATTTTTAATCATCTTCTTTTAGATTAAAATTGTATGACATGTTAAGAGAGGAAAAATGTATTTGAAGTAGAAAGGATATTTTCCTCCAGAATGGAGTTCAAATGTTTTATCAAAATTATTTTCCATCTAAGATAATATAGGGTTCTATTTTTACCTTATTATTACATTGATTTGATTATGTTTTGAGGGAATTATTTTTATGAAGTCATTTACCTTATATGATTTGTTTTATGATGTCATGATGTTTCAAGAATCCCATTTTTGTTACATGTGTTATGCGATGATATGTGATTTATGATTATGTGGCACACATAGGAAAGGATTCATTATAAGATGGGTGGTACCTATATCTCCCTCCAATGCATTGGGTAAAGATTTATATCTCATGAGATAGACATGGCTGGAACGGAAGGTTATTTCGGTTCAGTGATACAGGAATGAAACGAGGAGTGAACTCGATTCAGAAATGGACTTTGTCTGTTAAGATAATCTGGGCAATGAGTTATGACTAACAAGAAATGATTTTCCATGATTATGTGTGCATGCCACAAAGTTTCATGTTTTATGTTATGATTATGTGGATCTCATTTTCACTACTATTATTTATTCCATGTTAAGATATTATGATCTCTTTTGCAGGTTATGATTTTCAAAAAGATATGATATGATTTTTATTTCCTTTATTTTCCCTTGCTGAGCATTTGAGCTCACCCTTTTTGTATGTTTTCTTTTCCCCAGGTCAGGAAGATGGATATTAAGTAGAATATGCTAAAAGGGACCCTAGATATGATGAAATAAATGGGAGACACTGTAGAAGATTTATGAACCAGTTGTTTGTGTTTCCCAGTTTCTAAAGACACTATACCTATATGCTCCTTTGTGGTTTTGTCATATGTTGTAATATGTGTGCTTTAATTTTGAAGTATTAACAATGTATGTAAAGTATTGGTCATTATAATCGATGAAGACAACCATTAATTATTCCAAGAAAGGATGAATGACCTAGTTCATTAGTCCCATGAACACTGCTAGAGCATTCATCATGCGAAAGGGAATCACCAAGGAGTCATAGTGAATGTAGTTACCTATGAATGTTGTCTTTAGTATATACACATCCCATACTCACAACTGGTGATAGCCTGATCTATGTTCAAACATTGAGCACAATCATGCCCTTCTCAAATGATAAAATTGTTCGTCAATCCTTAGTAATGGATACTTGTTCTTCATAGTCACCTGGTTCAACTGTTGGCAGTCCACATATAACCTCAAGCTCCAATATTCCTTCTTAGTAAAGAAAAATATGGTTGATCTGGGGGAGACACTGGTTCTAAAAAATCCCTTCTTCTGTAAGTCCTCCAACTACACCCTCATCTTGCAAAGCTTTGTGACAACCATCTGATATGATGGAATAGATATCAGGGTGATCCCAAGGAGTATTTAAATATAAAAATCTTTCTCAAAGTGGGGAGGTAAGTATGAAACCCCCAGAGAAAATAAAATATACTCCACCACCACAATAGGAAACTTGAAAGTCATAACATCTACTACATGAATGGTCATGATAGACAAATAATGAGTAATTGGTTAAACCCTCCTATGAACAAGTCCATATTATGCAACATGTATTTTCTTCTCACCCACAAAGAAAAAATATCTTCCATCATTGTGGACATACCACATTATATTCTTAAAATAGATGATTTGGGAATGAACTATGGATAAAAATTCCACACCTAAGATATTATTATAAGTACTCTTCTATACTACATAGATATCCTAATAGAATCTCTTACCTATATGATTCAGGTCACACTGTCATAAAAATTAGTGTGATCACTATGTTATATCATGCAGGAGTCACCAAGAAAAGGGTTGATCTATGGCCTCAAACTAAATCTCTATGTCTCGAACTAGATGGGTGGAAATAATGGAATAAATAGAATATAATTCTATTAGTATAACAAATAAGGTATAAAAGAAATAAATTGAAACTCAACTCATTCATGGAGCCTCTGGGTTATAACACTTTACTGCCTACAACTACCCCCACCCCTATAATCTCGCTCCTTGAGTCTGGAAAGGGCCACCTGGGTGTGGTGTTGGTAAAAAGTCAAGGATTATACCACCTCTTCACCATTGCAAGGCAGTTCAGCAAAATAGTGTCCTATGTCAAATCACATGCCCGATCGGATGGAAAATGCCATACCCTCTCAAATAAACAAATCCGTAAAGCTCTGTAAAGATTAATCATAAGCTCTTAGTTCCTCCTTTGAAGTATGTTCCATGTAATCAATTCTGGCTGCACTTCCTTCCCACCAAAAGAATCAAACCATTCATGAAAATCAACATTCACAACTTAACCCATCAAATACCTTTCACCACATGAGTTCCTGAATCGAACCCCTATTCCATGGAGCCTCCACCGGTCTCCTGAACCTTCACCTAATGGAATCCCCATCACCATCCATAGATATTGAGTGGTAAATTCATGTTTTCAGTCTGGTTTTACTTTTTTGTCTTACGGGTGTGAGTATTCTTATGTTCGTGATGTATGTGCGGGTTTCCCCCTTCATCCCTTAAAAGGGGGTATTATCAAAATAATAAACATTTGAAGGCCTTAGGGCTGTTGGATGGACAACCACTGTCTGAGTCTGATCATCTAGAAAACTCTCAACTAATAATGCTCACTTTATCACCCATCACAAGTAGGAGTGAATAGAGGTATAATTCTATATTGTATGTCTCTTCAGAGTACTTTATCAATGGGAGGTTCCCGATATAAATGATCCAAACCATATCCATTGACTACATGGAGAGGTTGTTGAACCTTGATGAATAGTAAACTACTATTACTCTTTCATTTTGGAGAAGCATAAGCTCTTGGATATGTACATCCCTCAGCATATCTAGATAGAACTCATCAATCAAAAGGTTTTTGAACTCTGACCATGATATAATAATCTCATCGTATGACTGGGTCACCAGACCCCACCATCATCATGTTGATCCATGGAGAATGAATGCCACCCAAACTTCCATATGATATTGTGGTGTCCAATCAAGTTGGAGAAATAATAACACCCCCTAAATCTAGGCATTTGTTCCATGTGTGTCAACCATTCCTTGGACCCCAAGGGGCCACTATCACTAGAAATCATGAAGTGTGCTCAGCCTGCACACCACATTTGTTGGTACAACCGGTACCAACTGATGCTCAAGTGTTATTGGTATATATAGTGCACCACATAGTGGTTAAACATGTCTAATTAGAATCCATATTAATGACTCATCACTGATGGGATCATCCTAGTGATCCTGATGCTGAATCATAGCTGGAATATGTCATAGAGGAATCCTAAAATAAACAAGTAATACCATAATCAATTATTATATCTAGAGAGTTTACTCAAAAAGAATACATAAACAAAAAATCATCCCTATATGATGCATGTCCCATTGTTTTTCCTGAAACTAGTGTCCTCATGTATCAAAATAGAATGAAGTTTATCAATGTCATGGAGAATGGATGCATCAGCTGCCACATCAACACTAGAGTCTCAGGCCTAAAATATTAACTTGAAAATCTTAACACTATTTCCCCAAACCAATCTCACATACTTCCGTCTTGAGGTAGATCCAAATGATCTTATACCACTCTATTATATCCCATCACAATGGGGCCCATTTCATGACTCCCAAAGATGACCTTCAATAGTCCAAGGGAAGGCACGTAGTTCTAGGTAGGCATATCACTTATATAGGAGGACATAACCTAAGCACATGTACACAAACAAACACATCTTTAAGCCCATATAATGATAAAACGTATAAAAAGTAAACAACCAATATTTCATACATTTAATCCCAAAATTAGAGTATGAAAATAATTAGTGTAATGTATACAGGTCGAAATACAATCCCACTATAGAGAGTATGAAAACATGTCCAAACTGAAAGTAAATATGGAGTCTACTATTAAGATACTATAGGAACAAACATTTTTCTATCTGGATCATTAAGAAATACTTGGTCCTGGTCCCACTATGACTATAATAAAAGGTTGATCAACAGCACAACATATGACATGTGAGAGAAATCTTGTGCAGGGGCGAGTATAACAATATCTAGTAGGAGAACCTAAAAGCAAAAAACATATATGAAAAGAATCACAATCGCCTCTACACAAGTACTTGTCTACAACACATATAACAATAATATCTAGATATACTCACCAAAGAAACAAAGTCTTAGGTTAAAGTCAAAACTATAATGCTAGCCCATGATTCTTACTCAAAGCATCCATATAGCACTCGTCTAGGAGAACACACTCAGTGGTTCAGATAGCACTAAAGATGTCCATTCGAGAGGGAGTGTTCATTAGGTCTTTTTATTATATGTATACGTTGGAAATATTAAGAGATATGATACATATATATAGATCACTCCCATGTAAATGGTGTATAAAAAAATGTAAATCTATATGAACCAGTAATTTAGGGGATTCATTCTAGAAAATTGTTGGTCTTGAAGATACCAAGAACTCCACATAGGGAAGGAAGATTATAGAGCATCTCAAATCAGGACTCATGGAAAGATTCTGATAACACTATCTAATTAGTCTTACTGAGTGGATCACCTTCCAATTTGGAGGACATGATTCAATAATAAACCTTAGGTAATGAATATAGGGAACACACCCTAGTGATTTTTTTCCAAGATATATAGGATAAGGGCTCTAAGTCAACTTTGAATGTGTACACTACATGTATTTGGAGAACATGATGTGTCCCCTTAGTACCAGGTGGTTCCCATATAAATTTATAGTTCCTATGTTTTTGTGTAAGTACATGGTGTTCCCTTTCCCATGTACTTATTACTATATCCATGTACATGAAAAATCCCATTTATATATGGAAAGACCATGTTTGTGTGGGAGTACATGGTAAGGCTGTGATAGTGTATTCTTGGCCACATCTGTTTACCCTACAAGGTACACACCGAACAGACCAATAAGGACCATATTCTATGTGACATGGGTCACAAACTATCTAAACCATTAATTTATATGTAAACCCTATACACTACACCTTTGGTCCAACATTCCATATAATCACACATTACACATTGTATAGATCGGGATTTCTGGAATCTAATTATTCTTCCTCACATAGAGTCTTACACTACTCCTAATCCAAATATAGGCATTAATCATGTCGAGGATGGTAGACATAGTCTAGCTGACCCTTTCTTTCACTGGTCACTATATTTCAGTCCTTCGATTCGTAGGTGAATTAGTTTTCATTCATCTATGTCAACATCTGATTCACCACATGAACATGGAGGTATCTAATCCATTTTCTTTCATTCTTCACTACCACCATCGCACAATTATCACACTATTATAAGTTCAGATCTACAATATCAAACCATTTCACTGTGAAATAGTTTCACAACATTCAATTTTTATGTATATGTCCAACTGTAGGTCAATGGAAATTTCCCTTGATGAACGAAGAAATGTTGAAGAAACCCACAATAACAGACCGACAGAATGACCCCCATTCAATGTTTGTGTTGATATTGGTACCATTATATTATAATTATGAACCAATAGATACAAAATTAATCACAAATAAATTCCCCAATTCTTTGATAATTATAACTTTCACTCATAATACTCACGATCCGTGAATCTATTCATTGGTAGATTGATTTTTGTTCATCATAAGAATCATAACATGGTATTGAATCAAACCAAATAAAATTTATACATCATGATGGGTCAATAAAAGATGAAGAATGAGTATTTTTTGATGTCGTTGGAGAGATTTATAAATCTCATTGCACAAGGATTTCATATCTATGATCCGATTGATGTTTGTCTGATATAGATCCTCTAATGCTCTCTCAAATGGTTATCTAATGGTTTCAGGTTTATAAATATAACCCTAAGTATTTTTGATAACCATATACTTATTTAAAAAATAACATATCTTTGTTAATGAAGGAAATAAAATAGTTTATTTTATTATTTAATTTTTTTTTCCACAATAAATGTTTAAAAACATACCACAATGAAAAAGGTTTATGTCATTCCTAGATTAAATCCCATGCTTTAAATTCAATGGTTCCCTCATATTTTGGGTATGGGAATCTATTTATTAATTTATTCCCCTTTTTTATGAAAATTGTACATGCATTATATTTAGTATATTTAATATATTTCAATGATTTATTCTGTGAACATTGGGTCTTGTAATCACACGTCGTCCTAGTCTTAAAAATTATCCATACAATATCCAAAATTAATAAAAGGAAAATTTGAGTCATTAAAATCTAGAAGATTTTTGAAATTCTCTAATCAATGATGTTTTTAAATCTGAGTCATAAGATGGTAATGGTATTGATAGAATCCAACTCATGGCTCATATAAGAAGTATAAGAGTTGATATTGATATAAGAAAATTTATTGGAGACAGGTGTACCCCAATACAATCCTAGAGAATGATAATATAGGGGAAAATGTCTCTATAATGAAAGGTAGAACCAAAGTCATTTTAAGAAGTTACAAAGAACAAACCATGGATGAAATCCAAGACTGAAGAGTTAATCAAATTGTTAGGAATCAGAAATTGGATCTGATAGATAGATGTAGACATAAAAATGTAATTTCTAAAAATGTATAATTCCCTATACAACTACTCCCTTATTTTTTTCTAAAAACATATACTCCATATGAAATATTTGATTCAAACTGAAGAAACCCAAATTTATTCTTACATAATTACAATAACAGTAACTAATAATTATTAACTTACATTCCCAAGGCCTTTTTATGCTAAGATATTTAGAGAATTAAGAAAAAAATACCTAACAAAACCCATATGTTTCTCACACAATGGATGTTTTTTCCACTATACCTAGAGTTTATTATTCCATAATAATTCTATATCATATCCAAATAAAATATCTACATATGATACCCTTATAGATATATAATATGTATTACAGTTATTTATAACCTCATGAAACTGAAACATAATAAGGGTGAGATCAAACACTCATTAAGGGTATAACACATCACGATATATATTATAATAAACAAGGAATGAATAATATGAAAAGATTACATGATAATTGAATAATTTTAAATAACTTGTCACAAGAGCATGAAATATATCTGTTGATAAAAATATAAACATTCACCCAGATAATAACCACATATTTCATAGTTATAGAATGTATAATACTAGAAATATTAATCATACAATTATCACAGTGGAAAATACATTATCAATAATACAATACTTTTGGTTAAGGACTCATATAAGATATATTATACACCATCAGGTCCTCAAAAATGGAATCATCATTTAATGGGTTAGAACTCTCCAAGTAATACCCATCCCTTTTTTCCTCAGCATTCCTCACCTAATGCATGGATGGTTATAATGGAACCCACCTATCATATATACACATCCAATTAAATATTCATATATTGAAGGGATACTAAGATATATAAAAAATATAAATTATAAATCAAATAAAATATTAATTGAGTCACGTAAATGGAACAACAATATTAACATAATAAATTTAATAACATTCTATGTTTCCTCCAATTTACTATGTATATAATAATGGGTATACAGTTTTTTCAGCATTGAAATAAAGAAAAATATATCCTTAAAAATAATAAACATGGAAATTATTGAGACCATAAATTCCTCATAATTTAGAGAGTATACATATATAAAATTCCTTTCTAAAATATACAGTAAAAATAAGATAATGTTTAAAAAAAGTTGTCATTCATAGATTCTTATAAATCTGTTTCAAAAATGAAGTTACAAGGCACTTTCAAAAATATTTTCATGAGCTATAAAAAACATTAAAAATCAGTTGTAAATTAATTTAAAATTGTGGACTCCTTAGAATAATTATAATCGTTTTAGAATATATGGAGGGAAAAATAATAATATATATAAGTGGATTGAAATCCCTTTTCAATAATTTTATGAATAAAATATTCTTATATTTTTAAAAATTTATAAAATAATGGGAATATTTATTACATAGTGAAACCAAAAAATATTTTAAAGGAATGTAAATAATTAATAACAGACATGATGGTGTGATAACGCGGTCATGAAAATTTGTTTAAAAAGATATTTTTTCACACTTTTGTAAAAAAGTAAAAAATTACTTATTGGGAAAAAGATAAAAATTACATTTATAAATTTTAATTGAAATTAAATTTTAATGTAATTTTAACTTAATAGATAATTTTTGTATATGAAAAAACTTTTCTAAAGTAGAATAATGAATATGGATATGAATGAGAAAGATTCCTAACCAAAATGGATATATAATGTCAAATTTAAATATAGATATTATTTCACTGTTTTGAGTGGAAAATTGAGGTAAAATGGAAAGAATATGTCAACCCACATTAAATAACTAAGTTATAAGAAATTATATAGGTTTTGTGAGATTAAAAACATAAAATTCAACCAATGCTAAGTTAAATATACAAAATCCTAATTAAAAGTGAGATTTTAAAACAAAAACTTATGGATTAGATAACATTCAAATAAAAATACATCCAAAGTAAGATTATTATATGGTTATATAAATCATATTAATTGCACAAAATATTGTTTAAAAATATATACGTAGTTTATTATGTACACCATATAAAAGGAATCATTTTTCATAATAGGAAGCATGTTTCAAGATAATCAAAATTGAGACCATGAACACTTACGAATCTCATAAAACGTGAATAAAAACCAATTAACAGAGTGATATTTAAATTAAATGTTAATTAATATTAGTAAAATTTTATAATGATAAAATATTTCAAATAATATTCATAAACATCATATAATGGAAATAAGTGTGACAATCATAATGTGTCTCAAAGACGGAAGATTGAGATTGCAAATAGTTACCTTATATTCCTGATTAGTTAGATGTACTCTATCATCCAAATAAAATAAAATTATATCTAATTTAAATCAATATTAGAAAAATATTTACATTTATCTTACTCAAAACCATTCACTTAAAATTTCTTATAACCTATGGTGTATTAATTCTTCATTTAAATTAATATTATTGTCACTATTTATATTTTCCTAAATGTTCATATTTAGTTGTATTGGTCCTTTCACATTCTCCATGGTTTCCTAATATTCATAATTTTTAATAATTTGTTATTTTTATGCGTTTATGGAATTTTATGGTCACTTTGGGGAAGTTAATGCATTGATTCTTCTAGAAAGATTCAAAATCTTGTTTTTAGAAATTTTGATTCAATAAATATAAATAATTTTATTAGTTAATAAATAAATAAATAAATATATATATATAATATATTAAAAATATTAATCATGTTATAAATATCGTATTATTATATTTTATTACATATTTTGAATTTTTCATTCGGGGCATTGATAGATAATGAAATAAATTGATCATGGACGTGGTAGTCCGCACACTCACACAAATGACATTTTTCTTTTCCAATGAATATAGAGGGGTTGGATAATTGTAGTTAAATAAATATAATTACATTTGAAATTTTTTTAATAATTTTATTATGTTAAAATTTAATTAAATTAATTTAAGGATATTTTTGAAAGAAACATTAATGAACCCGATTAAGTAAATTACATCTTCCATGGGTATCCTTACTGGGATATCTCCTTACACCTTATGGAGCTAGTCCAATGGTGAGACCAGAATCTATATTTCATTAATATGGGTCTTAGGAATGTTTTTATAATATATTATTCTAGTTTAAGTGATCAAATAGTTTGAATATGTGAGGGTTGAGGGGATCCTTTTATAGGTGAAAGGAGTGGTGCCTTTGAAAAAAATCTAGACATTAAAATAACATGAAGTCATTTTATTTCTAAAGTAGTAAAAAACTAATGAAAGTTTAAATAAAAGATAATTAATGGTCTAAATACACTCATAAAATTATATTTATAAATGTTTTAGTTATATTTTATTCCTTTTATCGTAGTTTAAATCCATTATTAGACCTTCTAAACCTTACCATAATGCGATACTTTTGCTACAGAAACTATTCATTATGACTAAAATTTCAATGGAGCATATTAAATATTTTTCATATATTAATTCAAAATATGGAATCCATTTTAAAACATTAAATTTATATAGGATTTAAAAATTTACTTTTCATATATGTATGGAATACGCATAAAAACACGTTTTTGAAGATATTTTTTAACCATAAAAAATTGATTAACACAAAAAAAATTATATAATTTACTCTCATGAAATTAATTGGATTATGATTAGAAAAATATAATTTAATTGAATTTAAAAACAAATCTAAAACTATCTTTAACTTTATAATTAATTAATGTATGACAATCATAAACAAGAGTTTTTTATATATTAAAATATCACTTGGATTTAAAATGAAAAACATTTACTTATAAATAAAAAATAATATTTTTAAATTACCATCATTGCTTCATAAATATATATTTTTTCTCCACAAAATTTCCCCCCAAACGTTAATGTCATTTTTATTTCATGATTATTTCATACAAGTGATAATTTTTTGTAAACCTGTATTTTTCATTACTCATCCAAAAATCCACCATTTCCAAAAAAATCCAAAAAATTCACCTAATTCAAATTTATATAATATTATGTAAAAATATTTTCATTTTATGAAATTAAAATTATAATATTCATAAATATTATTTTTAAATCCATAATAAAAAATATAAAGAAAAAAAATGCTTTTATAGAAAATTATCTTTTAAAATATTTACACGTTCTTAATCATATTTGATATTAGTTACGATTGTGTGTTATTTTTAAAATTTTTAAATTTTATAATACTAATTAATTATTATTTTTATAATATTTTAGTTAAATACACACACACACACACACACACCCACACACACCCACAGACAGATATATATCAATTCATTTTAATCTAGTGTTGTGAGTGACATAATCGATTCAACAAGATATTTATTTGAAGAATTTCATATTAAAATTTTAGGGTGTTACCATAAAATCCTCACCCCATAAATAATTGTTTTCATAATTATTTTTATTTATTATTACCATAATTAATGCATCATGATATTAGTATAATCTTAGATGTATATTTTATCATGATATGTAATTTCTAAGTTACTACTGTTAAACATCATATTTTTTTATTAAATATTTATAAGACCATGAATTTTACATTATAATGATCTTACTTATGAGAGGGTATTGAGAATAAAACCTTGATTTTTTGGGGGATGTTTTAATAAAATACTCGATATATTTATCTTAATCTTTCTGGATTTTGATAAATTCTTTTACCATTGAGATAATGAATATTATAAAATGTACTTACTTGATTTTTATCCACTATATAAGAGTACTTTGATCCCTTAGTTGTATTTTGAGTATATTTCCTCATTTTTTCATCTCATATTCTTAATGTAAAATTTCAATGATGAAATTTCCATGCCTAAATCAATAAAATTTACTATCAATGGGCCATATGGTCCAAGAAACGAGTTAAAAATTATTCCTCATGTCTCGAGAAGTTAACTTATAAGAAAACATTGATATTAAAAGTAAAGATAATACCAAATTAAATATTTATAAACCATTAATTTAAGAGAAAATATATTAATATAAAAACCTAAAAAATAACACATAGTTTCGAAATAAAACCATTCCATAAATAACTAACCTAAAAAATATTTAAAACATTCTTAACCAAGTTTAAAACCCGAAAATTAGAATGACTTGATTGCATATCCTTTCAAAATTAACTTAACATTTACATAAAAAAGGTATTAAATAATATTAATAATTAAAAATATAATTACAATATGATAAAACCAAAATACATGGAAATATATCATTAATGAAATTTATTAATAAACCCAAATATAAACTGAGTAACTTTGATATAGAATCATAATAAAATAAAATATTATTCCAAAAGTTAACTCAATAATTATTCATTGAACAATATCATCCACTTCAACACTAGATAACATATTACATAATCATGAATTGTGTTAAAAATATCCCTAGCTCTGTAAAGACCCTTAAATTGCATGGAAATATTTTTTTTAAATACATGGGAATTTTACGAGCTCGGGAAAATTTACGGTGCATGATTCTGACGCCCGGTGTTCCCGGAATCAATTTTCAATGTTTTTTTCAGGTACGTTCTGTAAATGTACGAGCGGGGTTATATTAAGTTTTGAACCGGTGCTCGAAATTGAAATCTGAGGGCACCGTTGAACTCGCAGTGCCGATATTCACTTATGATGACTTTCACTTCGACGACAGTGAGTAGAGAGTTGAGGTTAATTTTATGGTGTTCATAAAATAATATAATAAAATAATGTGTAGCTACACATTATTTTATTTAGCCGCCAAGAGAGTGTTGGTGGTTAAAACCTTCTCATGGGAGTTGTAGGTTTACCATCACACCTTAACCTCCCAAGAGAGGTTATGGGGGTGAGCTCAACCCGAACATAACCTCCCGTGAGAGGTTACGACGTGGGGACCACTCGAGACCACATAACCTCTCATTTGATTAATAGTATTGGGGACCACCTGATCCCTATTGATGGAGGAGGATAAAACCTCTCAACTCTCCCTTATTGATGAGGGAGAGCCTCTTGATCTCCCCTAAAGTAATTCATGCCAATTCTCAAGATTTAATGAGGTGAAGCCAGGTAATTAATTCTCCACTTTTGAATTGGTGTGCCAACAGATAGTTTATTATGCCGACTCCAACCCATTAATTAAATGAGTCATCTCATTTTATTAAATGCCAGAATCCGAATTTTAAACTCAATAATCTAAAATAAAAGACAATATTTTATTTGGAGGGGTTATCTTTTCATTTGATGGCAACGAAGGATAAGAGGATCATTGGGAGAAAGATCCCAATGAAGAACCATTCTCCCAAAAAAGAACGAAGAATGCCGGCGATGGTTCTTATTCGAATTCCTTCCTCGGATCCTACCGACGTGGTGCATCTTCCAGAGCCAACGCAACCCAGAATTAAAAGTGCGTGGAGGATGGGACAAACGACGGGTGACTTCGTCTTCTTTTCGCGACTTCAACGTCGATGCATGATAATCCAGGAAGTGGGTTTTTTCATGTTGATTATTTTCTTTTCTTCTTCTCATCATCAAATGAAAGGAATCGATGCAAAGTGATTTAATTAATTGTTTTTCATCTTCTTTCCTTGATGAACCAATTGATACCACCTTAAACGTGGAGGATGTGGGCCAACCTAACATGGCCCAACATCCTCTGTCGATTTTTCTTTCTTGTGGTGTTCTTCAAATCGGAAATGAGGTGATAAAGACGGCAATGATAAAGGTCATGATACTCATGACCTCCAAGAACCGCACCACCCCCATGACACACTGGTGTTCTCGGCAGCCCAACGCCAGTCCGCGCCGGCCCAAGCTGCGCCGAACAGGCCTTCCCGACCGCCATCGACTACCAGCCAGCTCGGTCACGGCCTGGCCATGCCCCGCGCAACCTGCTCATGCCCTTCCCGGCTCCCCACGCACCTTGCTGGCGTCCTCGCCGGTGCCCAGCCGGCCTACCCGCACCCCACGTAGCCTGCCCGCGCCCTGCCCGGCGTCCCACGTGCCCTACTGGCATCCTTCATGGCACATTTCTGGCACGCCTGCACCCCACGCGGCATGCCCGCGCCCTGCCAGGTGCCCTGTAGGGCCTTCCCTTTCCCTGCCTGGCGCCCTGCGCAGCCTGCCCATGCCCCGGCTCGTAGCCGAACAGGCCGAGCTGCGGCAGAAATCCAAGCCTGCCTGTAGCGTCCTTCGCAGCGTTGCTAGCCGAATTGGCTCGACTTTCCAGGCCGAGCCACCCGAGCCACACCCCACGTGGTGTTGGCCGAACCTTCCCCAGTCTTCGGGCTGAGCAACTTACGAAATGACCTTCGGGCCAAACCGCCCCCGCAGTCTGCTGGGCCAGGCCCAGCGGACCAGGCCAAACCTAGCATGCTGACCCACACAACAAGCTGAGTTAGACCCAGCGAGTCTAATCTGGTCAACCCAGACCAGGTCAGCCCAGTCTGGTTAGGGCCTAGGTGGTCCGACCGGGTCGGATTGGGTCCAGGCCCATTACTAACCTTTACTTCCTTTAGCCATATCTTTGGCACCAGATGACCATTTGAAAAACTGTTAGCGGTGCTGGTTTTCTTGAAGCACGACGGTCCCTTTGAATATAACCCACTAGAGTTTGGGGTAATGTTGATATACAGTCAGGTTGGATCATACACGAATTCAACCGGGCCCTCGGGACTAAAAAGCTTATAATGCACAGACCAGGCGTCTGATTGACGTGTCGTCTGTTGCACTGAGACCCCTATGACGAGGCGGAGCATTGAGTTACTTCTACATGGGACTTCGTAACAATAAGAGTGATGACCTGTAGCTCGTGGAACGGAACCTCCCGAAGATGAGTGAGTGAAGTACGGAGACCTAGTAGCTAGCTGAGACCTGATGACTGCTTGACCGATTCGACTCAGAGTGATTCAACTATCCCAGTGGGGAGCACCTGGTTGCAGTGGTAGACCCACAGTGGAGTAGCGCCTGGTAGTTGGCGGCAGACCCAGAGTAGGGAGCTCCTCTGTGTGAGCTTGGAAGACCCACGATACTCGACAGGAGGAGTACCTCAGCAGTCCAAGGTTAGTGGGAAGCGCCTGGTAGTGGAGGCATGCCCATTGTACTCGATAAAGGTGGAGTTCTCCAGCAGTCGTGGTTTGAATAATAAAAATCCTAGTTTGAACTGAGTCAGTAACATTGTGTTTTCCTCATGATTGAGATAGATTACCTGATAACTTAGGTATATGTATGGGCATATACCTAAGCGTGGTTATCTGTGGAATTCATACTTTATGCTATATCCTTGTCGTATTTGTGAGACATTTATTGTCTCGGGGTCCCTATTGAGTATCATTATACTCACCCCTTCACAGGATATTCCTGCACCTCGTTGTGTTGGTTGCAGACGACAGACAACGCTGACTGAGGCCGAATGTAGCAGGAATGGACGGTACCCGGACGTGGATCTTACGACGAGTAGGTACATGGAGGAGCTGGACGGACAAGGAGCGCTGAGGAGGCTATCTGTACCTATCCTTCAGGTAGGGTTTCCTGATGGACGATCCAACACCTATTTTACATTTCATTCAGTTGTACTTGTACTTTAAATTTGGGCTTGTATTTACGACCCCTTTTACTTTTTAGCACTCCTTGTATACAGTATTGCTTAGTGTTTTTCTTCTAGCTCATACTCTGTTGTGTGTGTTGTATTTTATAAAGGAAATTCCTTCCCAGTTTTAGAGATCTATGCATTTGGTGCTAGTCACCAGCCCCTCACCTATGGAAGGAAGGCATGGGGTAGTCATGGCATGGTCCACGAGGGACGGGTCGTGACAAATTGGTATTAGAGGTGTCGATTCTACCATAGAACTTAGGACTCTGATTTTTCTTTTCTATGAGGCAATAGTGTTAAGGGTACTATGTGTGGATTGTAGTTCTGGGAGTCTAGTGTTGGTGCGACGGCTGACATATCCATACACCAGGACCCTAACTTCTGATTTCTGACTCAGTGCACGAAAACACTGATTGCCTGTGTGTTTTCAAACATTTTTCCAAAGTCAGCTCATCCAGGTCAGCTCACTAGGTATAAACCTTTGACCGTGTTGCATCTCTTTAGTATGCCTCTGCATAGACATCCAGTTATAGTTTTGAGAGAGTACACGATGATGACCCACTAAGGGACAAGGCTCCGGTGTAGGGCCCTCTTACTATGTTGGAACCTTCAGGTGGTGTACCAGCAACACCACTACCCGTTGGGCATCAGATGCCACCATCCGCATTGGCGGACGGTGCACGCCGACTGAGTGCATTGCACGAGTTCCAGCGGCAAAAGCCTATAAGGTTATGAGGAAAGACAGATACCCAGGTAGTAGAGGACTGGCTGGAGACAATTTCTAGAGTTCTCCACATATTTGAGGCACCCGTAGAGAAGATAGAGATCTTATCTACTAGTGTTTTCCAGTGATTGTCCATGTGGTTGGTCTACATAGTGACGAGGCTTCGGTTTGTGGACCATTTCCCAAGATTGTATTTTCAGGTAGAGTGTCATCTATATCACTTCCTGTTGGTCAGCTATTACAACTGGCAGTACCAGTAGATGACACTTGTAGGCCTAGTGCCTTACACGCATTTCAGCATCATATACCCCTCAGGTTCTGAGGTGAGCCCAACTCACAGGCAGCTGATGACTGTCCTGAGGAGGTGGCTGCGGGTTCTCTAGATCTTATAAAGCTTCTTTAGGATGACATGTCGGTAGCTGAGTATTCATAGAGGCGCACCATTCATTCCCGGTAGATGATGAATACGATACGATCAGTGCTTTGGGGATCGGACTACCGAGCGAGGTGTGTTTTAAGACATCCGAGCCAACACCATTTATCTAGATGCCATAGAGAACATTTGTGGTTGAGTGTTCTTTGGCTAAGAAGATACAACCAGTGAATGTTAGCAGTTGGGAAAGCAAGAAACTGGTGCCAGTCTCAGAGACTTGGGCGTGCAAGATGTTTTGGAAAGAGGATGTGATAGGGACAGATGAATTTTTGCGGCAGAAAATGTGGAAGAAAGGCAAGGAGAGCAGCATGAGGTGGTGTAAACTTTGACATGTTACAACCACCCGCCTTTATAGTCCCCACTAGTCTCCGGGAGATGGATGGCAGGGGAAGAGAGTAGATGCATGCAGTCAAGGAGTGTGACCCAAAGTCTCTATGAATGATTCATTGTACAGTATTTGTCTACCACTTGTTGTCACATCAATAGACATAGGTTCCAATCATTCCTTCCATCCACGAATCTTGTCTTAGACCTAGAGTTTCCAGTTAAACCGTTGACTTGACTCTCATGTCTGGAGATACCTTTGGGTGGAGACTCATTAATCACCCATATGTTGATGGTGTGATCTGACCCTTGAGGCAAGAGTTTCATTTAGAACCTCCTGGTGGTAGCATCGAGGCCTTACGACGTTATTTGGGTATGGATGGGGAAACCACAGTTCATACACAGATTGACTTTATTAGGAAAAAAGTTGGTGGTTTATCTACATCATTGGGATGAGGTTTAACTTAATTGGTGGAAAAGGAAACCTAGGCAGCACAGGTTAAACTTAGGCATAGGAGGGTGCAGTTGATCACTCTTGAGTCAGCTAGCCTCACCCTCGTGGTAGCATATGTTTTGAGTTTTCAGTTCCAAACAGGAGTGACAGAACACAGGTACATCATTTCAAAAGATGTTTTATCGGTTTACCCCAAAAAGGTGGAGGGATGTCTTATTTGGATGGATACTACCAGAGGTTTGATCCAGACTTCTCCAGAGTTGCAGCACCACTATCAGCCATGACAAATAAGGGTCAACCCTTCGTGTGGTCAGAGGGATTCCAGTAGAACTTTCAAGAGAAGAGGCAAAGGCTGACTAATGCCCCCATTTTAAAGATTCTAGAGGAAGTTGTAGGTTACGTAGTCTACTACAATGAATCAGGGAACAAACTCGAGTGTGTCCTGATGTAGGAGCGAGCAATGATTGCATATTGTTCTCAGCAGCTGAGACAACATGAGCAGAACAATGCTACCCATGAACTGGAGTTAGAAGTAGTGGTCTTCACCTTGAAGATGTGGCGACACTATCTGATTGGCGAGCGTTTGACCATGTACTCTGATCACAAGAGTCTCAGGAATATCTCCTCTCAGAAAGACCTGAACTAGAGACAACGACGATGGCTTGAGTTCATCCAGGACTTCGAATTAGATATATTCTATACTCCTGGAAAGGGGAACATTATTGTGGATGCACTCAGCAGGAGGTCTGGTATATAGATGCTAGGAGAGGCGACAGAGCAGCTGGCTTCTTTCCAGATATCCTTTGTGAATAGAGATGGAGCAACCTTCCTTTAGTCTCTTATAGTCACTCCTCCATTTATTCAGTAAGTTAAAGAGGCACAACATGGGGATGATGATTGCGAGACACTACGTGCTCATATACGCACACGACAGGCACTTGATATATTTTTTGATGGTAGGGAGAACAGCATTTTCTTCAGAGGATGTACCATGGTACCACTGTCACTTTTCGAGGAATTATTGAGGAAGTTCCACACATCCCCTCTAGCGGTACAACCAGGAGTGGTGAAGATGTAACGGGATCTTTGACGACAACACTGGTGGCCAGGAATGAAGAAGGCAGTAGAAGATTTTGTCTCTCTATGCCTCAATTGTCATCATGTGAAGGCGGATCACCAGGCACCAACAGGCTTGGTCCATCCTTTAGAGGTCCTAGAGTAGAAGTGGGATGGGATATCCATGGGCTTTGTGAAGGGTCTTCCACGTACATCCATGGGACAGAACTCGATTTGGGTGATTGTTGACCTACTCACAAAGTCGGCCCACTTTCTACTAATTAGAAAGAAGGGATTAGTGGAGAGCTTGGGATGCCTCTATGTGTAGGAGATTGTGCGGCTACATGAAGTACCCTCTTCAATTGTATCTGATCATGACAGACACTTTACTTCCCGACTATGGAAGGGTTGATGTAAGCTTTCAGGATGCTGCTGTGTCTAAGAACCACCTTCCATCCTCAGACAGATGGTCAGGCTGAGTGGACCATTCAAACCTTCGAGGACATGCTACATGCTTGTGTTCTCGACTTAGATCGCAGCTGAGAGGATCATTTTCCATTGGTGGAGTTTTCGTACAACAACAACTATCACTCCACCATCAGGATGGCACCTTTTGAGGCTTGGTATGGACGAATTTTTTGATCATCCTTGTGGTGGACAGACCCTGGGGAATCAGCACTGGTGGGACCAGAGATGGTATGAGCTACCACAGAGAAGATACAGATCATCTAGGAGAAGATGAAGACTGGATAGAGTAGGAGGAAGTCATGTGGTGATAGGATACAGAGACCTATGGCGTTCGAGTATGGTGACCACATCTTTCTACGGGTCTCACCTCGATGAGGTCTATGGAGATTTGGATCAGGTGGCAAGAAATCTCTGAGATGCGTCATACCTTTCTAGGTCCTCAGTAGAGTAGGCGAGGTGGCTTACCTCTTGGATCTTACACCTTAGTTGCATCAGGTGCACGAAGTCTTCCACATATCTCAGCTGAGGAGATACATGCATGAACCTTCCCACATTATCGACCATTGAGAGTTAGACGTCGATGATGGTGTGACTTTCAAAAAATGATCCAGTGGAGATTGAGGATTAACAGAAGTGCATCCTATGTGAATGGTCAATACTTCTGGTGCACGTATGCTGGTAGCATGGGAACCTCTAGGAGAGCACATGGGAGTGGGAGGCTCAGATTCGTGATCAGTACCCCCACTTGTTCCCATAATTCGAGTTGTATCTTAAGGGGATGTAAAGCTTGGTGGTGGGGTGAATGTAAAGACCCAGAAATTCTGCAGAATTTTTTTTCTTAAATACATGGGAATTTTACGAGTCCGTAAAAATTTACAGCGCATCATTCTGAGGTCCGGTGTGCTCATAATCAATTTATGATGTTTTTTTGGGTACGTTCAGTAAATTTACATGCATGTTTTTATTACTTTTGAACCGGTGATCAGAATTGAAATATGAGGGCACCGTTGAACTCGTAGCACTGATATTCACGTAAAATACTTTCACTTCGACGACAGTGAGTCGAGAGTTGAGGTTAATTTTATGGTGTTCCTAAAAAAATATAATAAAATAAAGTGTATCTACACTTTATTTTATTTAAGCTGCCAAGAGAGGGTTGGTGGTTAAAACCTCTTCATGGGAGTTGGACATGGGACCACCACACCTTATCCTCCCATGAAAGGTTATGTTGGTGGGGTCCACCCGAACATAACCTACCATGGGAGGTTAAAAAGTTGGGACCACCCGAGAACTCATAACCTCTCATTTGAATAATAGGGGTGGGGACCACCCAACCCCTATTGATGGAGGAGGATAAAACCACTCAACTCTCCGTTATTAATTAGGGAGGGCCTCTTGATCTCCCCTAAATTAATTCATGCCAACTCTCAAGCTTTAATGAGGTGGAGGAATGTAACTAATTGTACACTTTTGAATTGTTGTACCAATTCATAGTTTATTATGCCAACTCCACCCCATTAATTAAATGAGTCATCTCTTTTAATTAAATGCCACAATTTGAATTTTAAACACAATAATCTAATATAAAAGACAATATTTTATTTGGAGGGGATAGATTTTCATTTGTTGGAAAAGGAGGATTAGAGGATCATTGGGAGAAGGCCCCTAATGACGAACCATTCTCTGAAGGAAGAACGAAGAATGACAATGATGGTTCTTCTTTGTCTTCCTTCCTCAGATCCTACTGACGTTGAGCTTCTTCCAGAGCAGATGCAACTCAGAATTAGGAGTGTGTGGTAGACGTGAAGAACGATGAGCGACTTTGTCTTCTTTCCACAACTTCAACGTCAACGCCCCCACAGTCGAGATAGAGGGTTATTGATTGTTAATGATTTTCTTTTCTTATTTTCATCATCGAATGAAAGGAATTGATGAAAAGTGATGTAATTAATTTTTGTCCATCTTCTTTCCTTGATGAACCAATTGATACCACCTTAAACGCGGAGGATGCGGGACAACCTAACATGGTCCAACATCCTCCATAAATTTTTCTTTCTTGTGGTGTTATTTGAAGAGGCAACAAGGCGACGAAGGCGGCAACGACAAAGGCCATGCAACCCATAGCCTTCGTGAACCGTGTTGTCCCCACGACACACCGGTGTTCCCGACCGCACACCACCAGCCCGCACCGGCCCTAGCCGTGTCGAACCATCCTTCCCAGCTGACCCCTTCTGCCAGCCCGCAGCCAGCCTACACCCAGCCCGCGCCCTGCCCGGCGACCCGTGCACCCTACCGGTGTCCTGCCCGGCGCCCTGCCGGCCTGCCCGCGCCCCACGGGGCCTGCCTTCTCCCTACCTGGCGCCCCACGCTCCCTGCTGACATCGTGCCAGATGCCCTGCCGACCTACCCGCACCCCATGTGGCCTGCCCGATGCCCCACGCGGCCTGTACGCACCTTGACCGGTGCCCCACGCGGCCTGCCCATGCCCTGCTGGTGCCCCGTGCTCCCCGTCGGTGCCCTACCCGGTGCCCTACCACCCCCCCCCCCCATGCCCTGCACAGCCTTCCCGCTCCCCGTGCGGCTTGCCCACGCCCTGCCCGGCGCCCCGGCTCCCAGCCAAACCAGTCGTGCCGCGCCGGCCACCTGAGACATCCCACAGCATCCTTCCCGGTGTCATTGGCCAAACCTGCTCGAATTTCTGGGTTGAGCCGCCCGAGACACACCCCACATGGTGCTGGTGGAACCTTCCCTAGCCTCCAGGTCGAGCCGCCTACGCGATGACCTCCAAGCTGAACCACCCGTGCAGTCCGCAGGGTCAGGCCCATCGGACCGGGCCGAACCCAGTGGGTCTGATCAGGTTGACCCAGACCGGGTCAGCCCAGTCTGGGTTGGTCCAAGTCGGTCCGACCGGGTCAGACTCGGCCTAGGCCCATTACTGACTGTCACTTATTTTGGACATATCTTTGGCACAAGACGACCGTTTGATGAACCATCAGCAGTACTGGTTTTCATACAGCACGAAAGTCTCTTTGAGTACACCCCAATAAGGTTCAGGGTAATTCTGAGATATGGTCAGGTTGGATCATACACGAATCCAACTAGGCCCCCAGGACTAAAAATCTTATAACTCATAGACCGGGCGTCTAATTGATGCACTGTCTATTACGTTGACACCCCTATGACGAGGCAGACATTTGAGTTACATCAACATGGGACTTCGTGATAGTTGGTGTATCGACCTGTAGCTCGTGGAATGTACCCTCCTTGAGACGATCAAGCAGAGTATGGAGACCTAGTAGCTGGCTGAGACCTGATGACTTCTTGACCGATTCTACTCGGAGTGATTCGACTAGCCTAGTGGGGAGCACCTGGTTGTGGTGGAAGACCCACGACGAAGGAGCACATGGTAGTTGGTAGAAGACCCTTGGTAATCGACAGGAGAAGAACCTCTACAGGCTATTAGGGGTAGCGCCTGGTAGTTAGAGGCATACCCATAGTGGGGAGCGCCTCTGTGTGAGCGCAGCAGATCCCCGGTACTCGACATGAGGAGTACCTCAGCAGTCCGAGGATAGTGGGAAGCGCTTGGTTGTGGTGGCAGCACCACAATACTCGAAAAAGGAGGAGTTCTCCAGCAGTCATGGTTTCGATAATTAAAATCATGGTTTGAGTTGATTCAGTATCTTTTTGATTTCCTCATTATTGAGATGGATTACTTGATAACTTCGATATATGTGTGGGAATATACCTAAGTGAGGTTATCTGTTGAATTCATACTTTATCCTATATCCTTGTTAGATTTTTGAGACCTTGAGGGTCTTGGGGTCTCTTCTGTGTATCGTTATACTCACCCCTTCACGGGTTATTCTCGCACCTCATTGTGTTGGTTGCAGATGAAGAACAATGCTGACTGAGGCCGAGAGTAGCAGGACTTGACGGTACCCAGAGGTGGACCTTTCAACGAGTCGATACACGGAGGAGATGGAAGCACATGGAGAGATGAGGAGGCTATATGTACCTAACCCTCAGGTAAGGTTTCTCGGTGGATGATCTAGTAGCTATTTAACTTTTCTTTTAGGTATACTTTACTTTACAATTAGGCTTGTATTTCTGGCCCCTTTTACTTTTCAGCACTCCTTGTATACCGTTTTGCTTAGTGTTTCACATACATCTCGTACATTGTTGTGTGTGTTATATTTTATAATGGCAATTCCTTCCATGTTTTAGGGATTTATGCCTTTGGTGCTAGTCGCTAGTCCCTGACCTATGGATGGCGGGCTTGAGGTAGTCATGACACGGGCCCCGAGGGATAGGTCGTGATAGGCCCACTATTTCTTAAAACTATCTATATATCCTAAATGTTATCCATAGGTTCTAAAAATATATATAGTGATATTATTTCTACCTAATAAACCATAATCACCTAGACATAAATTCATATACTAACCTAGGAGTTATCTATTCCTTGATATTTTCCCCAAAAATATTAAACATATTCATCAAAAATAACCATCACATGCAATTACCTGATGGTTATGTCTACCTTAATCATGTATTCTCATGATTTTTTCTCAAAATAAAATTAATACCTTCTAAATATTGTCTTTTTATACTTTAAAAGGGTATATATACTTTTTTACTTATATTCTCCCTTACAATTTTTAACACTTTATGATATTTACATCTATTACATTATCCATAATTTAATAAAATTATAACTAATGATGTTATCTAAAAACTATTATGATACAAACTATAATTCCCAAAAACAATACTCATAGATCCAGTGTAAAAGAAAATACTCTTAAAATACTTGATTTGATACCAAGTAAAGAGAAAAAAATATAATCATCCATAATTATAATAACAATAACTAATATTTAGCCAATTAAATCCCCAAGACATTTTTAGGTTTATATAATTAGAGAATGTATAAAAAATTAACTTAATCCAAACCCATACCTTTCTAACTAGATAAACATTTTTTCCACTATACCCATACATTATTATTCCATAATATATCATCAATATCTCCTACAATATTCTCTACACACAATACCATTTCCAATATATATTATTTATTACTGTTATTAATTTTCTAGGTAAATTGAAACTCAAGAATGGTGAGAAAAATAATTCTATATAACTAATCACGTGATCTTTAAATATATACATTCATAAAAATATAATCATTCTCATTTATAATAATAACTCATTTCAAAGTGATTGAATGCATAATTTCAGATATATTAATAATACCATCACTGTCATTGATTAAAAAATTATTAATAATATTTTCTCAAGGAATCAGCTAATAACTCTTACATACCAACATGGACATAGTTTTTAAATCATCTTTTTATATGCTTGAATACACCAAGAGACACCCATCCCAGTTTTCCTCATCAGAACTTACCCAATGAATCTAGGGCTATAACATAACACACCCTTAAAATAAAAATATAAAATTCATTCCTCATATGTTAAATTAAAAATATAATATATAACTAATATTATTTAGTAATAAATAAATATCCATATTGAATTATGTATATATAACATCATTATTTCCCCAGTGAATAGAATAACGTTTTAGAAATCTTCTTTCAATTCACACTATAAATAATTGTGGGTGTATAATTTTTTCAACATTGAGGGAATTTAAAATATATCATTGTTAATAAAGAATTTAAATATGAATGATACCATCATTTAATCAGAAGTGAAAGAGTTTTAAAAAATAAAAGTCTATTAGAAAATAGAGTTGAATGTGGAAATGATTTTAAAAAATAGTTTTCCTTCAAATATTTCAGTAACCATGTTTCAAAAATGTTGTTAAAATATAGTTTCAAAACTCCTATCATTATATATAACTAGTAACATTAAACAATTAATTTTAAATTAATTTATAGTAATTTAATAAGTAAAATTAGTATACCTATGTAATAAAATTTGTAGTGAGAAATAAAATTATATATTAGTGGAATAAAATCCTATTTCAATAATTTCATGAAAATAATATTATTTATTTTTTGTAAAATTGAAAAACTTAACAAAATAGAAATTAATTTACTAAACCAACAAAATTTCTAAAGGTATTTAAAAAATGAATAATGTTCATGATGGTGGGAATTTATCTTCATACTAAAAACATTAAAAAATATTTTATTTTCACGAATTTCTAATAAAAGTAAAGAATGAATCATTAAAAAAAATTGGAATTTTATTTTTATATTTTTAAAAGAAAGTTAAATTTAAAAAATATTGACCATAATAATTCATTATGTTGGTGAATAAACATTCATGAAACAAAATAAAGAATATGGATATATAGGAGAAATATTCCTGAACAAAAGGTGAAATAAGGACTCTTTTCTTATAAATATTCTTATGGTGGTTTAGAGTAAAAAAGAAGCTAAAATAGAATAAATAATTAGAAACCCTATAAATAAATATAGGATAATAACATATACTGTGTTTTTGAGAGTAACAAAATATGACCCCCTATGTAAATTGATGGTTAGAAAATCTAGTTAAAAAGTCAGATCTAAAAATAAACCCTTATGGATTTATTAACATCTAAATCAAAATCCATACAAATTTAGAACATGATATAGGTCTATAAATTATATTATTCAATTAAATTATTTTTAAAAAATATATTCATGGTGAAAAAATTATACAATATAAAATAGATCATAGTGCATGTATAATGAAATCAAAATTGAGAAAAACAACCACTATAGATCATATGAAACCTAAATAAAAAACTATTAAAATAAGGAACCTGAAATAGAACATCACAAAAAAAAAATTAATTAATATTGTGAGATAATATTTCAAATTGTTTTTTTATAAATCATATAATGAAAAAACTTTTGTATTTCAAAACATTTCCCAAAAAAATAAAATTTGAGATGAGAAACCCATACCTTGGATTCATACTTTCCCATACATGCTCTATAATACATATCTAATAAAATTAAATTTATTATAAATCGATATAAGAAAAATATTTTAATTTATATTTCTATATACCTTTCACTTAAAATTTCTTTTTAAAAATTCCATATTAATTCTTTGAAAAAATCAATATTTTTTTGTCAACCATTTAGTTTTCTATAAGTGTTCCAATTAAAGGGCTTCAGTCCTTGAAAAATGGTTAGGGATTCATTATATAAATAATGTTCATAATTATGTATAGTATGTATTTGATATAGTTCTAGACTTCCACATTCACTTCAAGAAACACATAGTGATGATTCTCATGGAAATCTTAAAAATATTATTTTTAGACATTTCAATTCCATAAAAAGAATTTATTTTATTAGTGAATAAAAATATTTATATAAAAATTCCATAAATATATTCATTTAATAAATAACATATTGATTCATTAACTCTAATTTTAAAACCATCCACTGTATAAGGTGATTGAAAATGAAATACATCATTCATGTAGGTGGTAGTCTGCACATACATATGAGAAGAATTTCTATTTTCCGATAGAAAATGAACAAGTAGAGAATGGTCATTCCATAAAAAAAATAATTTAAATAAAAAATGATAATATTATTATAAATTAAAATGGTTATTAAATAGACATATCAGGTGTAAGAATAATTAAACATTAATTAACTTAATTAATATTATTACTTATTCCATAGGTATCCTCAATTATATCATTCCTTAAGCCTCCTTATGTTTGTTATTTGTTGATACAAGAACTATTATGTTTTAAATAATGGTTTTTGGAAGTGATTTTATATAATATTTTATGATATAAATTGTTCAAATAGTTTGGATAAGTGAGGGTGAAGATTTTCTTTTATATGTGAGAGGAGTAGATACTTTATAAATACTCCTAAATTATAAAAAATATAAAGTATTTTTCAAGGGAATGTGTTAGATAATGAATAAAAAATTATAATATAGGATAATTTATGGCCAAAATACACTAATAGAATTATATTTTGATAATTTGTAGTGATATTGAAATACTTATATCTCATTTTAACCCCCCATGTTGTACCTTTTCCCAATAACTATTCTGATAAAATTTTACTCTTGTAACTATTCATTATAACTAAAAAGGAAATGTACCATATTATATTATATAAATAATATAACTACAAATATTTAAACCATTATAAATGATTCAATTTCTATAGGTGGTTAAAATTTGTTTTAATATAAGTACACAATATACGATGAGTAATGTTTTTTAGAAAAAATATATTTTTAAGAAAAAATTGGTTTACACCAAAATCAGGTAGATAATTTAATATCATGACAGGAATTAGAATTTTTTATAAAAAAATGAAAGTGTTTTTACTTCAAATCCATTCCAAAACTCATTTTTTTCTTTTTTTAACTTAGTTAAAAAGTATCTAAAATGTTTATTTTATTAGAAAAAATACCACTTAGGCTCTAAAATGTCAAACATGGATTTAGAAACCCATCATAATTAAATGATATATTTTAATTTATAAATTAATATTATATCAATAATAAATGTTTCAAATAGTTTATGTTCATTCCTATATCACGATAATATAATAAATGTGGTTATATTTTGTAAAACTAAATTTTTTTACTATTCACTCAAAAATCAATTATTTCAAAAAATAAAAAAATACACCCAAAGATAATTTGGATATGATGGTTTCTGAAATTAAGTTTATTTCATAAAATAAAAATTTTTAATCTCATTAATTTAACTTTTTTATTATGTTCAAAAAATATAATGAAAAACTGATGTTATAGAATAATTTCCTTTTCAATATTTATGTTTTATTAGCCTTATTTTATATTAATTACAAATGATTATTAATTTGTTTTGATACACATTATATATTCCTAAAGAATTTACATTTTCCATAAAGTGTATTAAAGTATGTATATATGTATATATATATATATATATCAATTTTTTACTTCATTATTGTGTGTGATACATGCTATGAAAAAATATATTTATTAAATGAAATACATTCTAAAATATCAGAATGTTACATTTTCCATCCAAATAAATTGAATCCTCATAATTTTAGTTAATTTTTACCCTAATTTCTATATCATTATATAAGTGTAATCACTTATTTATATTTTATCATTACGAGTAATTTCAAAGTTACTATTAGAAAATATAGTATTTCAAAATTAAATATCTCAAAAACAATGTATATAAAATTATAAGATTTATACTTTGGAATGAGTTTTCAAAATAATTCATCAATATTTGAGAGTTTTTTTACACACATGAATAAATTTATTTACATTCCACTAGTATAGTATTGATAAGTTCTTTTACAAATGAGGATGTTAATATGATTATATATACATTTTTGTTTTACATCAAATCTATAAGAATATTTTGATCCTCCATTTATGTTTTAAGTATTTCTCCACCTCTGTTTCTTCTCATTTTAGAAAATATAAAAAATCATGATAAAATTTTCATTCTCAATGAACTCAAATTAACTTTTTTAGGGTAATAATATCCAAAAAATTTCTTAAAAGTTTATTCCTCACCTCTCAAGGAATTTACTAAAAGTAAAAATAACTAGCACAACTAAATATGATAACTCTTCATAATATGTTTGGCCAAAGTTGATGCGCAAAAATCCAAAATATTTAATCACAAATGATTTCAAAATAAGCTTAAATTTTACCTCAAAAATAATTAAAATAATTATTTACTATATGATTAACAATTTTTTTTTGGAAATATATGGACCCATAAATATTATAATCAACAACAAAATAACCTGAATCTCTTTGACATAAATCCACAAGGAAATCATATATTATTCCAAATTTTATCACACTATTTATTAATAATAACATATTATCCACTTATACATTATCCAACATATACCATAATCCCATATTATGGTAAAAATATCAATAAATCAATTTTTCATTAAATTAAATTCAAATAATAATGGTTTTCATATGTAAAAAATAATATAATATCCATATTTTTCCTAAATTAACCGTATTACCATAGATTAAATTCACATACTAACCTAATAAATATCTATAACTTAAAATTTTCAACAAAAATATAATAAAATTATTTCAAAATTACTTTAACACTAACTTTTAAAATTGTTATATCTAACATAATCATGTATTCCCATATATGTCTCCAAAATTCTCTTTAATACCTTTAATGTCAAGTCACAAAATACTTTAAAAGCCCATTTATAACTTTTAACATATGATCAAACATAAAAATTTTAAACACCTATGATTATTTTATATCTTTAATTATCCTTAATCTGATAACATTCTAATATTTAAAGTCATATAAAACCCTCTCTAATACTAACTATAACACATTTTACCCACACTCATAGATTCAATACAAAAACATAATATTCAAACATTATCTTTGATAAAAACTGATGCGACCAAAATTTAACCATATATAATTATAATAACAATAATTAATATTGATTCATTTACATAGATAAGACCAATACATGTTTATATCATTAGATAATTGGAAATAAATTAATTAAATCCAAACCCTTTTATTTCTAAAAATACGGATATTATTTACACCATTCTACATTTTATTATTCCATAATAAGTATTTAACATCGCCTACAAAAATATCCACTCATGATACCCTATGAGATATATTATATTCATTATTAGAGAAATTATCAAATAATATATATGAACTCAAATTCTTGGTAAGGGGTGCATACATCAAGAGTTTTCATAGAATAAAAAATGAATGAATGATATAGAAATAGTAAATTATAATCCAATAATTTCATATAACTAATCAAAGGATATTGAAATATATCCATGGATAAAAATAAAAAAAATTACATGGATACAAATAACAGATTCTTTAGTGAAAACAAACATAATTATTTTAATATTTATCTTACAATCATGTTCATGGAAAACACATTATCAATAATCCAATAATTTCTATCAAGGCAATAGCCAAGAAAAATAAAATATTTTTAATGCCTCAACCGATAAATGATCTTTGCATGAGTTATAAAATAGTAATTGAAACGCATCATATTTTTTCTCATGAGACATTACTTGATGCATCAAAGGCTATTATAGACCCCACAATTCACATACACATTTCCAATTAATTACACATATATTGAAGGAATAATGTAAAAATTAATAAAAATTCAGTAGTAATAAATAAATTACTTTATTGAATCTAGTATAATGAACACATATATTTTCCCAATAAATGTAATAAGATTTTATGTAAACATTAGTAAATTCAAATCATATGTAATAAAAGGAATTTATTATTTCAAAACTGAAACGTTTCAATATATATACATGATAATAAATAACATTGTTGTTATGGATGTCATCAATTATTACTAAATTAATGAGTTGTATTACCTAAAATTTTTATGAAAATATTCAAGAATATATAATCAATGATTAAAAAAAAGTTTTTTACATCAAATATTTTTTTATCTTTGTTTCCAAAATAATGTTAAAAGTCATTTTTAAAAATATTTTCATGGTATGTAAAAACAATATTTGAAAAAAACCTTATTTAACTAATTTACAATAATAGAATTTTGAATATAACTGTACTTATAAATGACAATTTGGGGTGGGAGTTAAAAATATACATAATTTAAATGAAATCCATTTTCAAAACTTTTAAGAAAATAATACTCATTTATTTTGAAAAACTCCAAGAATAATGGGAATATACATTAATTTAAAAATCATCACAAATTGCAGGGGGATATAAATAATGATGAATGTTCAATACAATGGTAAAATCCATTCATGTATAATTTTTTAAAGATATAATATTCATAATTATTTAAATAATATAAGAAATGACTTATCAAGAAAAAAATATTCCCTTTAAATTTTTGAATCGAAAGTCCATTTCAATATTAAATTTCCTAATTATATAATTGGTGTTCCTAAAGAAATTTTTGAAAAAAAATAATGAATATTGATATTGAAGAAAAATATTTTCAATCTAGTTGTATAAATAAGGTCATATTTTATCATAAACATTTTTCAGTGGTTTTGTGTACCAAATATAGAAAAAATGGGAGATATACTTAGAAAATATATAAATTAATAGAGGATAAAAGTATCTATGAGGATTATGATGGTAATAAAATAGAATTCTTCCATAAAAATTGAAACATTAATTGTCCCAATTAAAACTGATATTTTAAAATAGACCCTTACAACTTTGATAACATTCAAATAAAAATAAATTGAATCTTATATCATGAAATGGTTCTATAAATAAAATTAATAAAAAAGGATTATGTGAAAATATATTCATGGGGTAGTGAGTGCGCCATATTTGTAGTACCCCCTAGTTTCTTGTATGTAACCCTTTCTTGATGATTTTAATGGTTATATAGTTAAGGGTGATGAATGAGATAGTCGGGAGAACTTGGAATGAAGTTTTGAGGAAAAAGGGGATGTCGCATGAGCGGTGCACGGTTTGTCTAAACTGTGACGCCAAACCGTGTGTAGTAGGTCTTGGAGGCAGTAGCTTCCGCACGGTTAGGGCACTGTCATTCTAATCGTGCGGTCAAACTATGCAAGAAGGGTGGCCGAGGCAGCAGCTAATCCACGGCTAGCACACGATTTGTCTAACCGTGCGAGCAAACTATGTGGCCACTTAAATGAGATCCTATAAAAGTGGATCTCACTCGTTTTTTCCTCTAAGTACATCATTTTTAGATCCTAATCGGCCCTTAATCAGGATGTTTCTTCTCATACGGTCAAAGAGTGTTCTCCCATCATTCCAGAGGCAATATGAAGTGTTCTGTTGGTGTATTGAAGCTAGATTATTGAGGTATGTGATGATTCTTCTTCGTTCTTGATCAGTTTCTTAGAACTAATTAGATATACTTCTCACATTATTTGGGTTTCGTAGATTAATGACCGTTATGGGTATATCTATGTGTGTGCATTCCATATATGATGAAATTTGGTCTTGGTATTACTAGGAGAAGAGATCTAAGGCGGGTTTTTGGAAAATCTACCCGGGTTTCTTGAGCGTTCTTCGACCGTTGTGGTTTTTGTCAAAACCATTACGGTAGGAGGCTTCACTCTTGACTCCTCTTAATAGAATTGATTGTATTAGATTCATATTCATTAATTTGAATGGATTTGATTGTGAAAATCATAGAATAAATTTTCTTTAGTGATGATTTATGGTTTTGATGAGATTGTGGAATCTTGGTGAATTTCTATGCAATGTGATTTGAATTTTTGAATTTAAAATGTTGATTTTAAAATATGGATTTTCTGAAATTGTATACGGTTTGATGAAAAGTTATTTTTCAATAAAAAGGGTGTTTTATTGAAATGGTTTGAGATTGAAATGACATTGATGGAATTGTTTTTCAATAAAAAGGGTGTTTTATTGAAATGGTTGGAATTGAAATGTTTTGGCATTGAAATGGATTTGGTGGAAATGGTTTCTAATAAAAATGTGTTTTTATTGAAAGGGTGTTCTGGCATGATTGATGGGAATATGTGGTATGTGTTCATATTTCACGTACATGGCTTGGATGAAATATGACCTTGTTCTCAGTGCCAAACGTTTAATGGCACATGGTACCTATATGTACGATGCATGGTTGAAATATGCCCTTTTACTCGGTGCCAAAGTTGTAATGGAACATGGGAAACAATTACCTTGTGACGAATTGGTAGATCGACGAGAATCTACTCACGAGTATGGAACAATCATAACGTAGTATGCATGGTTGGTTACATGGGTTGTGGAATGGTTGGGTATGTCAAAAAGGGATATTGTCAAATGGTTCTAAAGCTTGTTTGGTTATTTTTCTGAAAAAATAACTTGCTGGAAAATTGGTTTCAATTTTTCTTGGAATGCCTTTGGTTATTAATGGTATTGGAAACATGTTTATATTTAGTTATAAACTGCTTTTGAGAAAATGTTTTATGTATATTATTTTCATTTAAATGTGGCTAACTCTTATATCCTGGTGGTGTGAGTAGGGAAGTCATTGGGGAAAACCAACTAAGTTTTATACTCACCACTACTTTGACACGTTGGTGCTTTTGCAGATGTCATATTCAAGGATGCAGGTAAAGGTAAAGCATCTAATTTCTAGTGTTTCATGGTGATGCTGGGATAAGTGGTGGTTCTTGGAACATGGAACTTGGTGTAGAGCTGTGGAGTGTGTCATGGCTTACATTGGGTCTTTTGTTTACTCTTCAACATAGCACTAAGATTTTTGTGTTTGTTGTATTGGTTTATGGGTTTTATTGTGGAATAGTGTGTTTCTATTTTGGTAATGGATGAGTTGGTTGTTTTGTTAACATGCATCATGTAGTTGTTGTTAGTGGATCCTTTGGTTGGTTGGTTATTTGGTTTATTTCTTAATGGGTAAATCATCCCCCAACATATATTTGAAACCCTTTGGCATTTATTTCCAGCCTTTGGCATCTTGGGGATGTCACTTAAGGCCTAGTAATGACTCGTTGAGATCTCAAGACAATGAGAATTGGCGGGTCATTACAAATGGTATCAGCTGCTTCGGTCCTTTCCTAACAAGTAGTCATCGATGTTCTTGGTCTCGGAGTTGAAATTCAAACTTTTCTATTCCTTTAGTCGAAATCTTATACAGGAGTTGGATTTTCATAACTTGAAATGTATAGCATAATAGGATGTAGCTAACCCATTTATGATGAACATCAAGTTACCCGGGTGTTGGGTACATAAGTCTTTTGGATACACTTACAGAATGTTTTAAATCTCATTGTCCGGGGTTTAGCCAATGATAGGAGCATGACATGCATTGTAGAAGAATGACATCCCACTATGATTTCATTTCTCATTTTGAGGAATGAGTAAGGATTTTGTGCAAGGTGCAAAATTTTTAAAAAATCCAAAATTATTTTGAAGAAAACGATTATGAAAATAGGGTATTTGGTGTATTTTGAAAATGGGATGATTTTCAAAAAGCATGATGAATATTTTCAAAAATGCATGAACATGGGAAAAACATTTTTTTTTTGAAATCATTGTTGTGATAGATGATGTGATAGAATTTGAATGCTAATCCATTAGTTTCTAGAGACTGATATTGACGGAGTTTGTTGTTGGTTTAGAAAATGGCACCTGGTAGGCGTTGTTGGAACCAACCCGAAGAAGCTGTAGAGAATGTGGTTGCACCAAAACCCCGTGTGAACTAAGAGCTCTTTTAGATTATTTTCCAAGCTTTTCATGTCATGGATACGGTGAACCGGAGGAATGAACAAAGGCATGTGGATCATATCATCCTGTTCAAGAAGCAGAATCCACTAAACTTTTGGGGTGATGCTGAGCCCAAAAAGGCGGTAGTGTGGCTAAGTAGGATGAATCATATCATCGATTTCATTGCCACACCAGTTGAACTAAAAGTAAAGTTGGAGGCATATATTCTCAAGGATCTTGTAGGTCAGTTGTGGGATTTAGTGGTGCAAGCTAAATTAGAAGAAGGACTTACATGGGTGGATTTTGAAGAATTATTCAACAAACAATTCCATCCTCACGCGTTCAAGATCCAGAAAATGACGGACTTCCTCAGCCTAAAACAAGAGAGTCTCTATGCCAGAGAGTATGCATCTAAAATCATGAATTTAATCCATTTTTCACTAGAGGTTTTTTAAAGAGCATCATTGAAGGGACACATCTTGGAATCCGGGTTAAGGCAAGAGATTCGATCAAATATTTCAGTGCTCTATATTACGAAATATACAGAGATAGTGAACAGAGTGACTGCTGCTGAATGTGATATATCGGGATCGATAGGAGGATGAATGATGATACCTATATGAAACGGTGGGAACTCAACCATTTGGAACAAGTGGAAAGGGGACACCTATTTCCATGGTGTATGTGGAAATTAGAACAGGACGATGGGATCAGTGAACCATCCTCCATGACCCCAGAGTAAAGAAGGTTTCTTTCAATGTGGTTCGACTAAACACATAAAGTGAGAGTATACTGGGAAACCTAGTGCATTTCATAATTGCAACAATATGGGACATCTTCAGAGCTATTGTCTCATTGTTACTAGGTCGGGTGCTCGGGACACTACTAAGGCATCGCAAGAATTGTATGCTTCGACATGAAGAGGACAGCCGATCCAGTCTCGTCAGCATCACAGAGCTATCCATGGTGATTCTTGAAACACCATAAATCCTCAACCAGGAAAATCTCAGCAAGGCAAAAAGGAGAGCAGTGCAACGAAAAAAGAAATTGTATGTAGCTAAGAAGATTATGGTCGATGATCAGGCTGGACCATCTATAGTGAGAGGTGCGATTCTTTTGAATTCTACCCTTGTGCAAGTTCTCTTCGATACTGGGGAATCTCATTCATTCATTGCTTCTCGTGTTGTTGATTTGATATGTTTAATGTTTGAAATTATATCTTCGTTTTTGAAACAGAAAAATCCTCTTGTTGAAAGAGAATGTCAAGCCTTTGTGTGTAGAGCATGTGCTATAACTGTTGATGGCGCTGAGTTGAAATGGGATTTCTCCATATTGGATACGGATTTCTAGGATGTAATATTGGGTATAGATTGGTTGATAATGTTTAAGGCTCACATATACTATTATAGGAGAACATTTAGTTTCATGACTATGGATGGAATCGACCATCTCTTCAGAGGAGAGAGGATGGTAAACAAGGGTGAAAAGATCTTGTTGGAACCAATGGTGGGAACGATATCTTACCAACTGGTAGTGTTGACTTTTCATCAATGGAAGAGATAGAGGAAAATAGTTTTCTAGATTTTTTGGATCAATTTCCAGATGTCTTTCCCAATAAAATCTCAGGGTAACCACCTCTAAGGGAAGTGAAGTTTACGACTGATATCCTTCCGGGGACCAGTCGTATTTCCATTCTACCTTATAGGATAGCACCAACAGAGTTACAAGAATTGAAACTGGAGTTAGGGGAGTTGGAAAGAAAGGGTTTCATTCAACAAAGTACTTCTCTATGGGTAGCACCGGTCTAATTTGTGAATAAGGTAGATGGAAATCTTTGGCTGTGTGTAGATTATCGTAAGCTTAACCAAGTTACGATAAAGAATAGATATCCACTTCCATGCATTGATGATTTTTTCGATCAATTATTGGGACCTCAGTGGTTCTCCAAGATTAAGTTGTGATCAGGATATCACCAATTGTGTGTTCGGAAGGAGGATATTTTAAAGACAACTTTTAGATGTAGATATGGACACTAAGAATATGAAGTCATTCCTTTCGGTCAAACAAATGCACTGGCAGTCTTTATGGTTTTGATGAGTCAGATATTTTAGCGATACCTAGATTGTTTTGTTGTGGTGTTTTTGGATGTTATCTTTGTGTATTCAAAGCCAAGGGATGATCATGAGGTGCACCTGGAAACAGTGTTACAAATATGGAGAGATCGTCATTTGTATGCCAAATTATCAAAGTGTGATATTTGGATATGAGAATAATGTTTCCTTGGACATGTCATTTTTGAGTAAGGCGTTTATGTTGATCCTGAAAAGATAGAAGATGTTATCTCTTGGAAACCACTGAATAATGTGTTCGAGATACGAATTTTTCTTGGTCTAGTTAGTTACTACTGATGCTTTGTGCATGATTTCTCATGACTATATTCACCAATAATAGCTCTGACTAAGAAACATTCTCTCTTCCAATGGATGAAATAATGTAAGAAATCCTTTCAGGAACTGAATGTTCAGCTTACATCAGCACCTATCTTGATTTTTCCAGAATTACAACAGGGGTATGTGATGTATTTTGATGCTTTCGTATCAGGGTTGGGTTGTGTTCTCATGCAAGGAGACCATTTTGTTGCTTATGGTTCAAGGAAGTTGAGAGTGCATGAGATGAATCACCCAATAAATGATTTGGATTAAGTGAAAGTAGCTCCAGATGAATGGTAGTTGATGTCAGTATTAGCCGACATGCATATGAAATGTGAAGACTGAGGTGATGTTGCTGTTTTCGTTTCAGCTATGCTTGTTCCTGATTCAGTAAAGATGATCAATGAAGCACAAACATCTGATGTAGAATGTCTAGTTGTATGTTCAAAACTCAATGGTGGGGAGACCATTGATGGATGGAAACTTGAAGGGGGTTCAGTTTTGTGTTTCATAGATCAGATGGTTGTACCTATGGTTTGTCAGAAACAACTCTTTCATGCTTACCACCATTCAATATGGACTTTACACCCAGGTACATAGAAGATTTATAAGATGTTGAAGGCGTAGTTTTGGTGAAGAGACAAGAAAAAGAAGGTGGCCGAGTTCGTCTCATGGTTCTTATCTTGTCAGTAGGTTAAAGCAGAGCATTAGAGACCAGTTGGTATGTTACAATATTTGTCCATCCCAGTGTGTAAATGGGATAAAAGAGCAATGGTTTTTGTTAAAGGTCTTCCAAGAATGGTCTGGAAACACGATGTCATTTGGGTGATAGTGGATTGTCTAACCAAGTCGGTTCATTTCATCCCTATTTTCCAAACTAATATGGTGGAAGATCATTCAAAAATATACATTAGAGTAGTGGTAAGGAGGCATGTTTACTAGTTTCTATAGTCTCAGATAGAGATTGGAGGTTGACATCTCGTTTTTGGAAATCATTACAGCAAGCCCTCAGAACTCAGTTGACTATGAGCATGGCGTATCATCCTTAGACGAATGGGAAATCCGAGTGGATGATACAAACTTTGGAAGATATGTTATAGGCTTCTTTAATGGATTTGGTGGCTTGTGTGAGGATCATATAAACATAGTGGAGTTCTCATACAATAATATCTATCAACCCTCGATACACATGGCTCTGTTTGAAGCATTGTATGGGTGTCCTTGTCATTCTCCACTATGTTGGGTGGAAACTGGTGAAACTTCACTAGTTGGGCCATACTTTGTCCATGAAACAAAGGAGAAGATTCATTTGATTAGAAAGAGTATGGAGATAGCTCAGAGTCGTCAGAAATATTATGCAGATCACCGTCGAAGACCATTGTCATTCGTTGTGGGTGATCATGTCTTCTTGAGGATCTCTCGAAGGCTTGGACATCTTCATTTCAGGAAGTAGGGAAAGTTATGTCCTAGATACACTCGCCCTTTTGAGATACTGTAACATGTTGGAGAGGTGGAATATCGTTTGGAATTACCACCATAGTTTATTTTGGTGCATAATGTGTTCTATGTGTCACAGTTGAAAAAGTATCATCCTGATCTTGACCATGTGATCAGATGGGATCACCTTGACCTAGAGTCGGATGCTTCATTGATACATATCCCAATACTGATTATGGATAGGGAAGAGAAAGTCCTGTGTGAAAAAATCACCAGTCTAATGTAAGTTTTATGGAAGCATGGTCATATTCTGGAAGAGACTTGAGAATGTGAAAAGGAAATGAAAGATCAGTGGCTGGAACTCTTTCAGTTGGGTGAAGGTTTTCTACTCTCTGAGGATGGAAAGTCCAATGTTGGGGATAATTTAGTACCCCTGGATTTTGGTAAGTAACCCTTTGATGATTAATTTAATGGTTATAATGTTATGGGTGATGAATGAGAGAGTCGGGAGAACATGGAATGGAGTTCTGAGGCAATAGGGGAAGTTTCACGGGCGGCTCACGGTTTGTCTAAACGATGCGGCCAAACCCTGCATAGTAGGTCTTGGAGGCAGTAGCCTCCACATGGTCAGTGCATGGTTTGTCTATCCGTGTGGCGAAATTGTGCGAGAAGGGTGGCCTAGGTAGTAGCTAACGCACGGTTAGCGCACAGTTTGTCTAACCGTGCGAGAAAACTGTGCAACCACTTAAATGAGATCCTATAAAAGTGGATCTCACTCGTTTTTGCCTCTATGTGCCTAGTTTAATCTCTTAAACGGTCCTAACTCAGGATTTTTATTCTCCAAAGGTCAAAGGGGGTCTCCCATCGTTCCGGAGGCCATCTGAAGGCTTCTATTGGCAAATCGAATTAGGATTATTAAGGTATGTGATCATTCTTCTTCGTTCTTGATCGATTTCATAGATCTACTAAGATATACATCTCCTCTTCTCTCGGTTTCTTAGATGTACGCCCATTGTGGGTATTTCGATGTGTGATGATTCTAAATATGATAAGATTTGGTCTTGATCTTTCTAGAAGAAGAGATCTAAGGAGGGTTTTTGGAAAATTGACCCAAGTTTCTTGAGCATTCTTCGACCATGGTGGGTTTTATCAAAACCTTTGAGGTAGGAGGCTTCACTCTTGACTCCCCATTCTATAATTGATTGGATTAGATTCAAATTGGTTTATTTGAATGGATTTTATTGTGAAAATCATTGAATAAATCTTATTTAGTGATTATTTATGGTTCTGATGAGATTGTAGAATCTTAGTGAATTGTTGTGAAAAGTTATTTGGCTTGTTGAATTTAAAATGTTGATTTTAAATTATGGATTTTCTGAAATTGTAGATGGTTTGTTGAAAATTGGGTTTTTAATAAAAATGGTTTTTTATTGAAATGTTTTTGAGATTGCAATGCCTTTGATGGAATTGGTTTTCAATAAATATGGAGTTTTATTGAAATGGTTGGAATTGAAATCATTTGGAATTGAAATGGTTTTGGTAGAAATGGTTTTCAATAAAATCGTGTTTTTATTAAAAGGGTGTTTTGGTATGATTTATGGGAATATGTGGTGTGTGTTCATATTTTATGTATGGGGATTGGTTGAAATACGACCTTGTGCTTGGTTCCAAACATTTAATGGCACGTGGTAACTATATGTATGATTCTTGGTTGAAATATGACCTCGTGCTCAATGCCAATGGTGTAATGGTACATGGGAAACAATTAACTTGTGATGACTTGGGAGATCGAAGGGAAACCACTCATGAATATGGAACTGTCATAACGTAGCATGCATGGTTGGTTGTTTGGGTTGTGGAATAGTTGGGTATGCCAAAAATGGATATTGTGAAATGGTTCTAAAGCTTGTTTGGTTATTTGTTCAGAAAAAAAATTTGCAGGAAAATTGGTTTTATTTTCTCTTGGAATGCCTTTGGTTATGAATGGTTTTGGAAACTTGTTTATATTTAGTTATAAACTACTTTTGAGAATATGTTTTATATAAAATGTTTTATATAAATTTGGCTATCTATTCTATACTAGTGGAATGAGTAAGGAAGTCAATGGTGAAAACCTACTAGGTTTTATACTCACCCTTGCTTTGGCAAGTTGTTGCTTTTGCAGATGTCATATTCTGCGACACAGGTAATGGTAAAGCACCTTATTGCTAGTGTTTCGTGGTGATGCTAGGAAAGGTGGTGGTGCTTGGATGATAGAGCTTGGTATAGAGCCATGGAGTGTGTCTTGGTTTACTTTGGGTCTTTTGTTTACTCTTCCTCGTAGCACATTGATTTATGTGTTGGTTGTATTGGTTTATGGGTTGTCTTGTGGAATAGTGTGTTTCCCCTTTTGAAATGGATGAGTTGGTTGTTTCGTTGACATGTATCATTTATTTGTTGTTAGTGGATCCTTTGGTTGGTTGGTTATTTTTTTTATTTATTAAAGGGTAAATCATCCCCCAACTTGTATTTGAAACCCCTTTGCATTTATTGCCATCCTTTGGCATCATGGGGATTTCGCTTAAGTCATAGTAATGACTTGTTGAGATCTCAGTCTAATGATAATTGGCGGGTCATTACAATATAAATGAATCCATTATGTACAACATGAAACATATATCAGGAAATCGAAATGAGGACCAATACCATTACATATCTTATAGAAGATACAAAATTCCTATTAAAATAGAGTACATGAAATTGAAATTAAATTACCATTATTAAAAGTTTATCATGATATAATACTTCAAATCTCATTAATATACACCATATTATGGAAATAAGTGCGTAATTCTAAACATTTTATCAAAGAAAGAAGTTTGAGACAAGAAACCATTGGCATAGATTCCTACTCAGTCAAACACATTCTTTCATCACTGAATAAAATTTTTTGATTTTCCATAATTCTTGAATAAAATATTTTTTTATTTATATTAGTTGAAAAAATTCACTTATAATTTATTATTACTCACTTAGTAATAATTATTTGTCAAAATAAATAATATTTTTAATTATTTATTTTTCTATGATTGTTTGGATTCATAGGTTCTAGTCATTGAACCTGGATCATGAATTCATAATTTAAAAAGTTATTATTATGTTTTATCTTATTTTTATATATATTTATGTATCTCCAAGTTAACCTCGTCGAATTTGTGGTAATTATTCCTAAAGAAATATTAAAAATCTAAATTTCTCAAAATTTTGACTCCAAAAATAATTTTTGTTATTAGTGAATAGAATATATATATTTATATATAACCATTCTCTAACCTTAATAATGTTATAATTATCATATTTATAAATTAATTCAATTTTAACTATCCAATCTAGTGTTGAAGGAAAATGAAATAAATAATTTATATAGGTGGTAGTTAGTACATACACATGAGTGACATTTTAAATTTCCAATGATGGGATATGATATAGATAATGGGTCCTAAATAAATATAGATCCATTGGGTTTATTTTCAACATATATATATATATATATTGATATGTTTCTTATGATTTGTTTTGTGGTTTATGTAAAAATATTTTTTTATTATTAGAATAATATTGAGTTACCTATCATAAATATTTAGATGATACTTTGATGATGTTAAAAAATTATATCATCTTGATTACTAAAAGTTTCTTATGGTTTAATATTTTGAAGATTCCAAATGGATACAATTTTATTAATGTTGTAGTTATAAAATGATGTAGTTACAGATTTTACCAAGTCAGAGGTTGTGAAGATATAGAGTTGTGGTAGATAAAAGTTTGACCTCTAAAGATGTTATCATAGAAAGAATGATCACACAATAAATCCAGGACTCTAGGATAAGAGAAATTATTTTATGGTTATGAAAATTATGTTTACAATGTTGTAAAATACAGGGAATTGGGATTATTACATGATGAATAAAGAAAAATATGATTAAATTGAGAATAAGTCACCACATTAAGTATATCAAATCGAACTCTATATGCAATTTTATCAGATTTAGAATCATCAAAAAGGTCAATCCAAATAAACTTATATGATTAATTGGATAGAGGAATCATGTGAAGAGTACTAGATAGAGGAAGCCTATGTTTACCAGACTGAGATGATTAGAAAAATAAAATCAAGAAGAGAAGTGTTCTAGAAGTCTCGAACTATGGAATGCTTGTCAATATAATAGAGTGAGGAAATCATGAGATCATTGAACATACGCTTCAAGGAATACAATAATTAGAAAAAGTGGAATATGATAGAGAAGTTTTTTCATTGTATCAAATAGATCTACCTACATTACTATACACTCTAAAATATAGGATACTGAAGAGATTTTATTTAAATGTTCATTAATATAGATAATATTTAAGGAAGATGTAATGAGTTTCTTGATGATGATATTTTAGGAAACATTGATAAATTTTATGGAATCTGATGTTTCAGAATCGTTGAAGGTATACAAATAGAATTTAAGTAGATTTGTAAATTAAAATATTGAGTTTGTTATTCATTCATGATTTTTATAGGAAGTATACCAATATAAAGGGTTGTAGGATAATTGTGAGAAACTATTGATTCTATAGAGTGATGTAAATTAAGTGTTAATTATGGTGTAGTGTGTGTAGATGACCAGGATCCAGCTAGTCATAGAAGATTAGTATCAAAAAATGTTTATTGGAGAGAGTAGAATTAGGCTGAGGTGCATCAGATAGTAGTGCAATAGATAGAGATACTCTATAGTTGTGTACCAGACTAAGTTTTATCAGATAGAGGTGAAATATAAAAAGTTGTATGGGACGTAGTTGTTCTAGATACATTTTACATGAGTATATTTCAATGTTCTAATAGTCCAATGGCTCTGAAGTATAAGAAAAAATTGTAACTAGTGGGGACTAGTTTAATTTGCATTTGAGATATAGAAATAACTTGATCGGTGTTGGATTATTTATTTTCACTTTATGACATGGTGGATATCTGTGGATATATGGGATTCAACATGGTAACGACTAAGAACAAAAATTCATGAAAATTATTTTAAAAATGTTTATTTCTTTTAATATTTAATTATCTTTTCATACGTGCAAGGTTAAGTTATATATTTTATTGGCTCACAAAATTAATAGATTGTAAGTGTAATTTTAAGAGAAAAATTTTGTAAAAGTTAACTTCTAATTCACCACTATTGGTCTACATATTTCTAGGAACATCAACTGGTATCATGTCATTTAGGCTCCCTATGTATGATCCATATATTCTATATCATAGATATACTCATCACAATCAATAGTATTGATATTTATAACTTCTCTAAGAAAATTTACGATAGGTTAAAAACATGACGATGTGTTATCTTTTCACTCTTGGCTAAGATGTGATTAATGTAACTATTGTTGGGTTTCCACAAAAGGACATCGATTATACTATAAAATTTATCAGAAAAAGGAATCTCAACATTGATTAAAATATCAAAATGATATTCTTATTCCCATTTTTGAAAATGTTAATATGTAGGTGATGGGCATCAAAATTGTAAATGAATCTTTGGAGAAAACTGAATGCATATTTGTGGGAAATGTGAATTTAAAGGAGGCCAAGATTCAAATTTAAATAAAAAATTTCAATGATATTAGGATTAAGGAATAAGAAACTATTGATGAGTACTTCACCCAAGTAAATGAAATTATCAAAAACATCAATTGATTTTCAGATATCTTGGAATATTTTTCTATTATTAAAAAATTTACAAGGATATTCCTGAATAGGTTTTATCTTAAAATATCTATCTTAGAAGATTGAGATGACTTATCCCACGATGAATTTAAAAAAAATTATTGTTTTATATAAAATGTGAAAATTTACTATATTCAAAACTAATTTTGAAGAACATATTAGTTTTGATGCTATAAAGAATATGAAAATATGGGAACCAGCAAACGAGGTAATGGGTGTCAATGAATTGAAGGATATTATTTTTCTAAAGTGATTGATAAGATCATGTGCCGTATATTTTGAAATAATCGAAAAGGAGGAGTCAAATATAAAGGAAAAATACCACATAAATATTTTCAGTTTGTATTCTTTATGAATTTTACAATGAACTATCCAAAAATGATATATAGAAAATATTATTATGAGTATTATAAAGACAATCCTCAGAGGAATATGTCGCAAAAAACATCTAAGGAAATCATATAATCCACTATGTGTAGAAAATATTTCCCTGAAAGAAATTAAATTTGTAGGTCAATAATATGTGATGAGTTTGACTCTACTAAAAATATACCATCGAGAGATGAAATTATAGAGAATTTCAGAACCTTTATGGATCAAGTTGAAATAAAATTCACTTAAAATAATGAAAAATAACAAGGTAAATAAACCTTTAAGGAATATTAGTGATGATCAAAACATGTTTCATATATTGAGAATAAATAGAACTCATAAAATAAGCTATATTATTTTTGAATGTAAGTGAAAACAATAACGATTGAAATGGATAATTCCTCAAAAAGTAATATGATTACATAGACGAGTTAATAATTTATTATTAAGAGTTATGAAATAAGGGAAAATAGAGAATTTCCTTGGTGAATAACCTACTACTGATGACTATGTAAGACATAACAAGATGTATGAAGGTTGAAAATACCTTGGAGAAAATGAGAAATAATATTTTTTAAAATGATTTGTGGGTAATGGATAGAACATATGAAGCTGATAGAAGAACATATCCTCAGAATCAGGTAAAATATCTACCCATTATACATAGAATCTCATATGTTTGTATTATTTGTACAACTTTATGAACCAATAATTGGATATTTTGGGGTGAGAAATGATGTGAAAAATAAATCACATCAATGGAAGTTAAAAGTAAATACATATATATTGATTCCACATTTCAAGGTACATTAGATGATATAAAGTATGTTGAATCTGAAAAAACAAATCCTATGGGAAAACATACTTTTATACCAGATATTTGTTAGAGGGATATATGTTCAAAGAGAATATAACTATTTTCACAACATGTATCCCATTGGGAGTATATAAGAAGTAATGAGGATAAATAGTAGAAGAAAATGACAAACTTCTATAAATATAAATGATGAAAAAAATTAATGTCAACATAAGTTAATAGAATATTATGGAAAAACTAATTAATCTCTCACATGAAATGTTGGATGCCTCATGTAATAGGGGTAAGAAAATTTTAAAACCTAATGCTTTGATCAACTCTAAAACAATCCACACTTCTTTAGAACTTTTTTTAGATAATGAGGGATTTCATCTTGTCTCATAAAAGAAGGTGATGTCTCTGAATGATCCCCAAGTGGTGGTGCGACTGATTATATGTAACCCTTCGCTTTCACTGATCAAAATACTGATGGTTATATTAAGATGTATGATACAAATTAGAGACCTTCGAAGACATGGCAACATGATATTCTTTCTCCAACTAATGAAATGGAGGATGAAGGGATGTTGAACCCAGCAACAAGTGAAACTTCTCCGAAAAAATATAGAGATAAATTGGAGGAAATATACAATTCTAATATAACTGATAACAAGACTCTAAATAAAATGATTCAATCTATTCCTCCAAGTAGGGGGAGACTAAGAGGTCGTCAAAATGATCGAGGAATGGGTTAATGGTATTAAGTTTGATAAGAATAAATAATTCTAATAGAATGGATGAGTAAAAATATAGAAAGTTATATATATACTTTCTCATTTTTTCTTTATTTTCTCATATGTTCTTGGTTTCGTATCTTTTGTTTTCTTTTAATAAAAGAGGAACTACATCCAAATTTCTCAAAAAAATATGATAGTTGATATAAAAATCATGAATAACATTTTTTATTGAGAGGGAGGATATGTCTTATTTTCAAATGATACATCCTTGTAGCAGTAGGAATTTTTATTGGTAATATTGAAACATGGATGGTAAAAATGAAAAAATTTTATGTTGAAATATTTTAACACAACATACTGAGTGTTCTCCAACTCTGCGATGATGGTATGTAATTTATATTCATAAAAGATTCATCTATAATTTCATATTTAAAAAATATAAAATGTTTCACCAATGGAGAAATAAAAATAATTCACCTATTCTAGATTAGAGATACCATTAATTATTGATATTGATGTACTAAGGAATAAAAAAAGTTGTCTCACTGAAGACTTATGCATGTTTTCCAGAATAGTTTAAGCCCAATCTCAAAAAATATATTATAAGATATTTACCATGACTATATATGAATTAATATATTATTTTTACAACATTCCATAAAAGAATGAAGGTTAGTGCAAGATATAAGGATATAAAAATACAATCAACTAAACCCCTCACGCTTGTATATTTTGACTGTTGTGATCTAATGTGAAATCATTTTATAATGGGTTATTTTTTATTTTTTACTTCCCCCGATTCTTTCACTCATGTTACGTTCATTATGTTCATAAAACATAAAGCAGAGGCTCTAGCGTTATTCAATGGATTCATAAAACAAATTGAGAACCAACTTGGTTTATATAATTTTATGTTGAGAATATAAAATGGAAACAAGTACACAAGTAAATATTTGGATTTTTACAGGACTAAGAACAAAATTGTTCCCCAATATAGTTCTCCATACACTACATAAAAAAATGAGTATTGGATTATAAAAAATATAGGTTTACTATAAATTGGAATAGGCATTCCCTATAAATATAATCATTCAATTTTACTCTGGAGAGAATCTGTAAGTACAATTTTATGTATTCAGAATAGTTTCTTTCATCACCCATAATAAAAAATGACCCTCTATGAAATATGGTATAATAAGAAGTCTACAATAATATATTTCAAGGTTTTTGGATTCCCATTCCTACCAAAGATAAAAATATGGATTTTTGAATTTTTGAGGAAAAAATAGAAGAACTCGTTTTCGTGGGATTCTCATCTAATAGAAGAAGATACAAATACTAGAATAGTTGACAATATATGCTAGTTAATTCATTTGATGTAAAATTTAATGTAAATTAGTCCACAATAATGAATGTTATTGAATATTATGTGATTGGTTTAATGGAATATATAATAATGGGATCCAAAGAAGTTCTTAAGAAGGAAGATGACAATGAGCCTTATATTATACAAGATGACCTTGATTATCCAAATATCTAGGAATGTAAGTCTCAAAGTAAAATAAATAAAATCCAGGAATTTATAAAACATGTAGAATATTATAATATTATCATAAATCATAAATCTTTAGTCCATATTGTAAGGAAATTGATATTTTAAAATGAAAAGTTACTTGTCTCATAGGTGGAAGAAAAATTCATTTCAGAAGTATGTGAGAATAATTAATGGATCAATTTGATGAAATAAGTGCTTGGAATAATTTAGAAAAATGATACATAAGGTATTTTACAATGACTAACAAGAATGAATGTTATAGGAAAAAATTGGTGTTCATAAATAATCAAAACTAATAGGTATTAATTTCAGGGAAAAATTATGAGTATTTTGAAAAGTTTTTTCACAATTAGAAGGTATCAATTTTGATGAATCCTTTTCCCAAATTCCAAGATTTGAATCTTTCAAAAAAAATTTCTTATTGCTCGTCATCAACAGTATAAATTCTATAAGTTAGATATAATTATGTTATTCTTAAATGGAGACACTGAAGAATAAAATAAAATTGAGAAACAAAATGGATTCATAATTGATTATTATGGAACCTTAGTGTGTAAATTGATAAATCAATGTATGGATTTAAATACGTCCTTACTCATATAATGAAATTACTAATAGTTTCATGAATAAGATTATCATTTAAAAAGGATAAGATTATAGAAACATATTTTTGAAATTGGTTATTAAAGGAACCCGGGTTTCCATCATTTACATTTATGATATAATTTTTTTTTGGTGACTAGGATAACTATTGTGAAAAAATTATTGAAAATATGAATTGAACATTGAGATGTTAATGTTTGGAGATTTGGACATATTTTTGGGATTACAAGTCCAGTATAAATAATGATATATATTATATTCACGTGAAACTTATTACAAAGAGTTACTATTAATGTTTGGCATAAAATATTAATTGGATATTTATACTCCAACTTCTATTGGTATGAATATTAATAATGATAAAGCTGGAAAAGGTGTAAATCAGAAGGATTTTTGGAATTTTATTGGATGTTTACTCTAACTTACTTCTTCAACATTATCCATTTCAAATCCTATATCTTATTTTTCATGATATCATAGGGGATAGAAGGAATAAAACATTTTTTATAGTGACCCCACATTTTCATATATGTCTATTATATAATTTTAAGATAAACAACATAATAGTGATACAATCACGGATCAGATGGTTTAGTATCTTAAAAAAATTAGGATCATACATACATGTATATAAAAATTTTAAAAATTAATTAAATCATTATTATTTATACTCATAAATCCCTCACATTCTCTTTAATATATATAATTATATGGGGATATACATCATAGAAAGGTGTAAGCTAAAATCCAAGTAAGGGGTGGAATTTCAAGGGAGGAATAGGGGATATCAAACAATATTACATTGGTGAGAAAATCAATGTCTTCATATCATAATCATATGTTTTTATGAATTCTTGTAATTTTGGATAAGCATAATAATTTAGCATCATAAAATAGTTTCCAAATACAAAGCATAGTTGTGAAAAATGATATCACGTTGTTCATCTATAACATATGTGTATAAATTGTAAAATAACAATTGTGAGTAAAACATTCATCATGTTCACACATATCAAGAGATACATCAAATTACAATAATAATTTTAGGGTTATATAATTTCGTCCCCCATGACATCATTAAATTATCTTAATCATTCATGCCACAGAAAACATAAGATAATTATTGTCATGAAATAAACCCATGGAAAACATATGTTTGATAAAAGATTACACTAATGATAGTTAATGTAATAATGTTTTTAATTCCCAAATGAATATGGGTTTTCAATATATATTATAAAATATCACAGTTATTTTGGGAATAAACAACTTAATATGGGTTAAATAAGTTTTCTGAGAAAATAAATACTTTTTGATAAATCATTATTTTTATCATAGAAAATATTATTGAAAGGTATAAACTTGTATATACCCAAAAAGAAATTGGAAAAAAATGGTGGATGAAAATTTCATGTAAATTAAATGAAAATATAGACAAAAAAACATTGCAAAAGAGGAGATAACCCAAAAAAGGAGTTTGCATTTTAGAATCCCTTTACCATAAATCCCACATTATTTCATTGATTTTTAGAAACATCAAAAAATATATATAGTTCTATTAAAAAAGGAAACATAAGTGAAATATTTCAATTATCATCTCCCTTGATAAGTTATAATTATTGAATTTTATTCCTTAATTACATTTTTTAAAGATGAAACATTTTGATATAATATTTTATTTAGAATATCTCATTTTGCATCATGTTTATGGTCACGTTTTATTGCTGCTTATACATTATTATGAATTACTCCATAACATTATAAATTCATATATGTATAAATTTATATATTATAAATAATTTATTATATCTAGCCATAAGGATGGTGATAAGAAAAAAATTAGCTATATCCTCACTGGTAGTAAACTGACCATTAACGAGACACCATAAAAAGAGGAGGGTGAGATGTATAAAATAAAAATAAATCACAAATATTAACATTATAGTCGTTTATTATCACTAATATGGTGTTAAAATAGTAATAAATTAGTAATATAATATTTTAGATATAAATGAATAGAGAAAAACAATGAGAGGAGAGAAAACATGAAGAAACGTTGATGAAAACATACCCTCTTCTTGGTGTTGCTTCTTTCTTATGGCACTAAAATCCATGAATACTTGTAGTTTACTACTCAAAAACATCTCAATGGATTATAGTGGGATTTATAAATGTGTTGTATGAATAGAATAGTCTTTTAGAAGTGACAGAGGAGTTTTTTTCATTAGAGAGGGAGGGGTTATTTATACTTGAGGATATGGGTATGTTTTGGTTAAAATATTGAAAAAATATAATATCCAAGGTAATCCTATTAATAGTAACAGGTTTTATATTATAAATTATATTTGAATAAAATAACCTGATTTTAGGACATTGAATAACATTATAATTATATTTTATTGGTTTAATAAAATCATAATGAGAAAATTTTAAAAAAATGCTTATTTAAAGGGACACTTTAGAATTTCTAGATTTTGAAATTACTTTTATGTTTTGAAATTGAATTTATTATTCTTAAATGAAATGATTATATTGATAAATTTATTTTTTTTCTGAAATAAACAATTTATAATTTTTGATTTCATTATTTCATCGTCATTGTGTAATAAGGCATGAGGTATTTGAAAACAGTATTTTTACTATTCACATAAAAATTAATGTATTTATAAAAATTACAAAAAACCCATATTAGAATATTTTGACATGATTACTCAAAAAATGACATTAATTTATGCCAAAAAATCAGTCATAGGTAATTTAAATTTTTAATAAAAATTCTGATTTTTATGAAATACAATAAAATAGAGTTTATTTAAAATGTACATATATTTTCATTGATTTTTTATTATTCATATTCATTTTATGGAATTATAATATTATTATATTCTTAAATTAATAAATATCAATATTATTTTTATTTAATTCTATTATTTTTAGGAGACATTATTATTCTAATGTTTGGGTTTTTATTCCCAATGACAATGTTACTGTTTGAATAGTCATATTACCTCCTATAAATACCATTTCATTAATTCATTCAATATTAACTACAATTACTCCCAAGGATATATAATTTTTTTTCTAATATGTTGATTTGTTTCTTAATATTCTATTCATTTTCCATAGTGTTGTTCATGGGGGAGTTGATTCTAGAATATTAGGGTGATCCAAATTTTCCATTATAATATCATTTTTCTCTTATTCCCATTATAATATTATAGATTTTAATTGTACTAGTTGTTGATTAATGAAGGAACTTTTATTAAGGAAATAATATTTTTTATCTATGTGTTGTGTTTGTATAATACTATATAATAATATAACACATATTTATTTAAGAAAGAAATATTATTTTTAAAGAATGGGATGTTACACATTAGAAGAAAATAGAATACTTAGGTATATTAAATGAACATCAAATTATGTCCTAATGTATAGACAGTGTAATGCGTTAACATTTCTCATCTTCATTGGTAATGATTGGGATAGAGATTGTGTGATAGAAAACCAACATCAGGGTGTGAATTTGTTCTTCAAAGAAAGTTGTGTGAGCTAGAATAGTAATGAATTTTTATTTTACATTGAGTAAAATTAAAGAAGAATATATTTCCACCATACAGGCATGTATGAAAATGGTGTGTATGAACATTATCAAGATTATTTTATTGTGAATGTTTAAAACCTATAAAATATTGTTTGGGATAATTACAGTCTCATTATTCTGATTAAAAATCATGTACATCATTCAAAATCAAACCAAAATGACATTATATATCATTTCAATAAAGATAATGTTCATATGGAAGAAATGGTTCATCAATATATGTCAAAAAATAATCAAACTACTAAAATTTTCACCAATTATATGAAAACTCTAAGATTTGAGTAGTTGAGGTTGATACTACATGTTTTCCTCCATTAGTAACTTAAATAAAGTTCTGGATTAACCCCCATGATTTTTTGGATTATGTAAGAAATAGTGTAGACACGTACAAAAAATTACTCTATTTTCTATGAAAATAAATTTGGTGTTGTCATAGACATGGATAGTAAAAGCTCAAAAAGTTATATTTCCATAAAATGAGATGATTGGGGAGGGTTATCAGTATCATGGCCACAAAAATTCCTATCACCTTGGGATGTAATTCTTTAAAAATATTACTTAATCAGATAGTGTGGTTTCAGGACACTTTTTATGATAATGGTTGTGGTTTGATGAATTTTGAGACCATATTTGTTAATATTATTTCTAAACAATCCAATGGGGGAATTAAAAATCACTTGTGTTAATTTTTAAAGATTGTATTTATTATTTTCAAAATGTTTCCCATGAATTTTTTTTGGATACATATATAAAGAATTATTTATTATTAAAATAAGTTTGAGTTACTTCTCTTACAAATTCAGATGATGATTTGTTAATCCTAAAAGATTATAACATTTTAATTTATAAAATTTTCTCATAGTTTATAAAAATAATGTATTTAGATAGATAAATTTCATACAAAGAAGATGTCATAAAATGATGAAGTTGTAGATAGTACAAAGTTTCATTACATCAAGACATGGAGTTACGATTGTATGAAGTGTTATATATGATGTTATTATTTAAAAATATAATAATCATACATATATTTTTTGACTCCAACAAATGAATAAATATTTTAAGGTTATTGGATGAATATTTATAAAGAAGTATCAGATGGGAAATTTTTAATATTACTGGATTAAGTGAGTTAATAATAATCATATAGAGAATAATTGAATAGAATGGGTTTAGAGGACCCAACTTTATATAAAGTTTGATAAGACCTGTTATCATTAGATAAGTCAATCTAGAAAAACTTTTGAGAGTACCTAAAATAGAGGAATAATGTGAAGAGAATGAGATAGGGGAGGATATATTTTACTGGACTGAGATGATCAGATGAATAATATCATATTGAGAAGTGTTACGGAAATATGGTACTATGGAATCCTTGTCGATATCACCAAGTAGATAAATCTTTGGATCATAGAATTTTTTATTCTCCGTATATGAGAAATAGAAAAATCAAAATCATATGGAGAGTTACAGGATATTGGGGTTATTAAGAAGGCATTAGATATAGATGTTCTCATGTTGTACTAAATATAGATACCTGAATGGTTTTACACTCCTAAAACTATGATGATTATGATATTTTATTTCAAAATTCACAAATATATCCAAGACATATGTACTTTTCGAAGATTTTCTTGGATCCATGATTTGATGAAACTTTCAGGTTGTTTTTTACTCTAGTTTTTGAGAATATTTTTAGGTGGTAAAATGATATTTGATTTAAGTGGGAAATTAAAATTTGTGTTCTACACATACTCCTTGATTTTTTGCGTATGTATACTTATATAAATTATTTCATGCTTATTTGGGTTCAAGTGATATTGCAATATAGTGAAATTACTAAAGTTTTTGAGTTAGTTTATCACAAGAAGATGACTAAGAATTCACTTTGATGGAGAAGAGGATTACTAAACACATCATACCAAATAGAATATAAAATGAAAATATTTCATTAGATGGAGTTGAATTTCATGTGGATACTAGGAAAACATGTACTGGACTAAAGCACACAAAACCTAGGTGAAACAGAATAAGTCGTACAAGAAGGATAATTTACTAACAGAGTTTATGTGATTAGATTTTAATTTTTTAATATTGAATATTCTCTAAAGTATAAGAAAACATAATCACTAGTGTGGGCCATTATAATTTTATATCGGGATATGGAAAGAGTTGGATGGGATTTAAATCATTTGTATCTACTTCAAAGCAAAATAGATATTTTGGGATTGATAGGAGTTGTCATGGAAAGGAATAGGTACCCAAATTTGGTATGAAACATACAACAACATGTGGTAATTTCATTAATTACTAATATTCAAATATGAGTAAGTTTTATTTATAAATATGAGAGGACTGAAACATTAATAATTTACAAAGGTGAATTTCATGAGAAGAAAATTATAAAAATCATCAATGATTCGAACCCCCTGGTTGTCTAGAAATTTCTAAGAAAATAAATAAATATAAATTTTTTAATTAAAATAGTGATTCTTATTTTATTATCTTAAAGTAGTAGTAAAATATTTGTTTTATATGGGAGAGAAAATAAACATAAGTGAAATCAGTTAGATGAATAAATCTTCCATGGGTATAAACCTTTGGATCTCTCTATAATATTTCATGCGTTAACCCGTAATGATAATAGAACCTTGAGAGTAGGGATAAGGGTGTTTGGAAAGGATGTAAACTATTAATTTTTAGGTATTTTTTCTCAAGAAGTAGGGAGAAGATAGCGGTAAGGGGATCCTATTAAAGGTGATAGTAGTTGTGCCTTTTTAAATAATCTAAAAATTAAAATAATATCATATCATTTTCATTTGATAATGGAAAGAAGTAGCCAAATATTATAATTTAGGATAATATTGGATATATATACAATAATAAAATAAATTTGAGACAAAATTGAGCTATATATGAATCCTTATTTATTAGTTTAACCACCTCATTAGGCCTTTTATCACTTACCTTGGTGGTTTTTTTTGTCACTGTTTATTTTTTCTAAAAATGAACTGGAAATTATTAAAAAATTTGAATATATAGATTCAACAGAAGGATTATATTTTGAAAGATTCAATTTCAAGATATATTAAAAATTATTTTTAATATAAGTACGCTTTACATAATAAAAATGGTTTTTTGAAAAAAGTTCCACTTCAGGAATAGAAATTGATTTACACAAAAATATTATATAGAATTTATTATCATGAAATTACATGGATTATAATTAATAATTTGGATTTATTTGACTTTAAAAACAATATATAATAGAATATAACCTTATAATTATTTAATTAAATAAAAAAATCTGTTTCGTGGTGAATGAGACTTGATCAGTTCATGATCTTGATTAAAGGGAGTTAGTGCAGTTTAATCAAAACTATTGAGTTCCCCATCTTCGTGACTTTTCTTGGTCTCCAATGGGTTTATTTGCAGAGCCAGACACACCCAACGGTTCTTGTATCCAATGATCCATGGACCAGATTTATGAAGGCAGATGCTCGTTGGGTGATATGACCAACGACACTTAAGAACTCACATTGGTCGAGAGGATGGGAAGTTGGGCTCATCAAACCCTTTTGGTGGAATTATTTACTATTCCGGGAATCTATTATAGGTTTAAGACATGTTCATAAGATCTCAAATCTTTGGTTTATCCCTAGGAATAGTATCCATGGATTTCCCCTGGTTTCCAAGTCACTGATATATGTAGGGATCAAGAACCATCTACATATGAGGTTTTCCATCCCTCATTGGATTGACGATTCAGGGGAAGTTTGAGTTTGTTCAGATAGCACTAGTCTCAAGCCATATAATTTGGATCTCTATAGTTTATTGTCATCCAGGGGGGATAGAGAGTGACTTGAGTGTCCTTATCGAACACGGAATACGCGCTTCCTATGTACCCTGATAAGAGGAATTAGAATCCACTAAGTTCAGTGCCACTTAACTGGACACATCACCTTTAAGGTCATTTGACAAGGACCCAACCATACAGTTTAACATCATGTGGAAAGGACATCTAGGTGACAAGTTCCCAGTCAAGGTTTTTGCGTGACTTATGCTGAAGCGTCCCAGAGGACCCAAGGGAAATAATTTCTCGAGCCCGGGTATGGTCCTGCTAGGGGAATGATTACACAGTCTGATAATGATAGATGGGTAGGATGTTAGTCCCTAGGGAGGTTTCCTATGTATCCCATTTTTTTGGGAATCAATGTTTTCCTAATTCTTGAAGGTCTGGGCTTACAAGTAATAGTTTCATGTTGAGGGTATCCCATGAGGGGGTATAGTCAGGGGTTACATGTGGTTGGTGGCCTGGGTATGTGTACGGTTGGGGCTTACATGTGGTTAGTGGCCCGAGTTGGGGTATGGTGGGGGCTTATATTTCATTGGTGGCCTAAGATGGGACTGAACCTCAGGGAGGTGTCCTACGTATCCTACTTTGGAGATAGGGATCAAAAACCACATAGTTCATTCCATTACTTCCATTTTACAAATTCCATGACAATCACTAATATCTAAGACTAGATGAGTCATGCTCATTGTGATAAACAAGAGAATTTGAATGATTCATCAAGCCTCACACTTTTTCCATTTTTCCTCCTCTGGTAGTGGAAGAGGGATCATTGACTCTGGAAGAGGGTGTGGTGACGAGCCTTACCTATGTTCTCTTTACATTTGACGAGGGTCCAATGAAAGGATAAAGGGATAGAGGTTAGGGGATTACACCATGATGGCTTACCAATCACTCTCTTTTTAGGGAGGAAAGAAGTGCTCACTGCTGGTGATCATTGAATGGAAAAGTGAGTGGGATCCCTCAATCCAGAAGAGTGGAGAGGGAGAAAGGGGCTCCCAGACAAGTAATTTTTACTACCGTGGGTATGTGAACCGAGTAATGGTCCTAATTTCCATTCAAGGGATGGGGTAACCTCTTGGTCTCCACCTACCATGGGTATGTGAACTTAGGAGGGTGCGCTAATATGCCTGAAGGTTTCAGCATGCTGGTCCTGTGGCTTTGGGAGAGGCCATGGCTTGGTGCTGATGGATCGACTACTAAGAGGATTTTGGAAGATTGGACTTCATGGTAATGGAATTATATGACTCAGGGGATTGAAACACCAAAGTCCTTGGTGGGATACATGGCCATATGAGAATTGGTTCCCTTTGGGTATGTATTTTCTATGCGGATGGAGAGGTTGTCCACGTACCAGTGTGGTACGCGGACTAAAGGGAATCTCCCATACTAGAGTGGTACACGGCTTCCGGTTTTGTAGAGACCCAAATCTTGGCGTACATAGAAATTACATTACTTTTGTGGAATACTTAATAGATGAAAAAAAAGATGCCCAAAGACCGTATTAGTTCAGTGTCTTTGGATACTCGGAATATAATATTGTAAACATGGTGAAAGATCTTCAAAATCTCCCAAAAAGATCTTCCCCTCTGGTTTTCTTACCTAAAACCTTTCTTTATATCCCAGGTAAAAGAAAACATAAAAATGGTGAGCTCAAATTATCTATAAGGGACAACATGGAGAACATAAAAATAGTTCATAAATATTTGAACATAAAAACATGAACATAAAACATCAAAATCATAAGCAATAACATAAATCGTGGTAGTATGTAAAGCAAAGATCATAAAATAACATTAACCATGATAAAATAAAACATGTAACGGTGGAAAACCATTAAGAACATGATATGATTTCTATAGTAGCCAATGCATTACTGCCAAGACCATCATAGTAGACAAAGTCCATTACAAAACAAGGTTTACTTGCCGTTCCAGCCCAGTATTACTGAACCAGATTTTACTTATCATTCAAGCCATGTCTATATCATGAGATATAAATCATTACCCAATGAATTTGAGGGTTATATAGGTCCCACCCATCTCATAATTAAATCATTCCTTCTGGTGCCAAAAAATAAACATAAATCATTCATCATAACCCAAAGAATAATATGGGTTTCATAAACAACATACCATCATATCATATTCCATATAAAATAAATGGATATCATTTCATCATAAAAAAATGAAACCATGTAAATAATAGACACATTATACTTGAAATATAAACATATTAAATAATGTCATTATAGATGGAAAATGGTTTTGATAAAACACATGAAATAAATTCTTGAGGAAAATATCCTTTCTTCTTCAAAATCAATTTATTTTCAAAAAAATGCCACGAAATTTTAAAAGAAAAGGATTTTTTTAAAAATATTCATGAAATATTGTAGAGTAAGATTCCTTAAAAAAGGTGTTATGAAACCATAAAAATCCATTCATTCCATATAAGTTAAAAAAATATTCTCCACATACCTTTAACGGAAAAATTAAAAAGTGCCACATATGGTAAAGAAAAGAAATATTCCTTCCATAACACAAAGTAAAAGTAAAAGAGGGGTAAAAATGAGTTTAAAAATACATGGAAGAATATTAAATAGTTAATGAAAAACATTTTATGGACATGGATGAAAAATATTACCCTAGTAAATACTTACATATAAGCAATCTCGGATAAAAATGAGATTGAAAAATTATCCCTTACCTTATGTCCAATTTCTTTCGTTTGTTTCTAAGACTCCTATATAGTGGGTTTAAACATATTATTAAATTTTAAAAGAACCATAATAATATTTATGATATCATATATGATTCACTTACGACTTTATATTACCCGTTCATTTGTCAATTCTATATTAAAGCAGCATTTTGGGTAAAATCGTTTCATTTATAGTCTGTGTTTTGACTTGTAATTATTCATTTGATTACATAGATAATTATTACTTACTTCCAGAATGTAAAAAATTATTTATATATAATATATATTCAGAATATACATATATATAACAGATCAATAAATGGAAGGAAATACACCATTCATGGTGACGGTAGGCCATACGTACGCATGAACGATGTTTTCTTTTCCTTATTAAATTGAATGGAAGTAAGTAAATTACATATACATAAATCAAATATAATTAATATGTCTTATATTTAATGATTATTTATTATATATACTTTATAATCATTTTTGAATGTTTAACATGGAGATTGAATCTCATCGCGTCATGGAGACGGTAATCTATAAGTATGCACAAGCGATGATATCGTTCCCATAATTATTGAATGGAATTAGAGTGGATTATATAATATCTCAGAAATAGTATCATGTTATAATAACCATATATAGTAATTATTTACACCATTATACCCATCCATGTAAGGTGGTGTTGGAAAAACAGATTACACCACGGCGTGGAGACGGTATTCCGTACGTACGCACGCGCAGTGATTTCATTTTCTGTAGGATGGATATAAAGTGAGATAGGGTTGGTTAATATTTGTAATAATATATCCGTATATGAGTGATACTTATGTTGTTACTTTATTATTAAACAACAAAATAAGAGTAAGTAGAAGAAGAAATTAATTTTAAAGAATAGGTAAAGGATATTACGTCTTCTTCGACACGCCTCTTCTAAACCTCCTCTTAGGGCACTATAGATGGACTTTGAAGAAGACCAGGACCTCTAGTATGTTTCTAGGGAAGTGACTAAGATAAATGGTCAGGGTTTCGACGATAATTAAGGGTCAATGTTTTGTGAATATGAGAGGGAGGAGGTTCCCTTTTATAATGGAAGAGAGGGGCCCTTTTGGAAACCTCTAAAATATTAATTTATAATAAACTCAAACCCCACATAAAAACCTCCAAAAAATGACTCAAATCCAAATATGATATTAGATAGGGTTGTAATATCATCATCCAATAAAATTTATACATTTTTTTAATATATTTTAAACCTTATCAACTTGATTTATCCTTATTTAATCTATTTAATTTTATTTGTGCTAATAATATTCTAAATTATAAATTGTTATAAATAATTACTTATGTGTTGTGATTTGTCCATATTTGGATAATTTATGACATTTTCGACCATATAAATTTCAATTTATAATTTTTAAATATTTTTGTTGTTTTTAAACAATTTAATAATATGTTATTTTTATAAAATAAAAATAGTGTTAATTTTGACACTATTCAATTATATGAATTTAAATAAAATCCACACGAAGGATATATTCAAAAAATATATTTAATATATTTTTAACATGTCATATATTTCTATGAAATTCATGGAACACATTAATTTGTTTATATAACATTTATTTTAATATTTTTAAAACCATTTATTTAATATTTCTATTAAAAAAATAATTACAACATCATTTTTGTATAATTATTTAATATACTTATTTATGGAATAAAAATTAAAAATAAATTACTTTGATGTATATAAATATATTTTTTTTCATAATAATACTTTTAATAAAATTTATCATCTTAAAATCACCACATTTAAATTGTTATATTTATTAAATCATGACGGTGACAACTTTGATATCATTCAAAATAAAATAATATAAGTGTCATAATCGTTTTTATAAAGCTCATAATGGTCAACTATTCTCCAATTATATTATTATGGTTTACATGTACATGAAAAATATGTTTTGGTCAGGTTTTTGTGTCTTTTAGAGTCACTATTAGTTTAATAAAAACTGTATTATTCATTTTTTGTACTAAATAAACAATTTCAGCATCACTATGGTGTCACCATTAATGATAATTATTTAATATCTAAAAATTATAGATAAATTCACATGATGTAGATAATTTTATTATATTTCTGAGGACTATTTATTTTCGAAGTTTTATAAAGTTTATCACTAAATTAAAATTATTACACTTATAAGATATAAGAGAGTGACATGTCGTCACTTTCTTTGGTTTTAATAATAATTATATCAATTTCATGGTCAAAAGACCATCAAATGAATCTATTAAGACCCTTAAGGGATATGGGTCAACTTTTATTCATCCAATATAATTTTCACAGGTCTTAGGGTAATTTTAAAATCTTATTTTTACCCTTAATTCCTTGATTTACCTTTAATTATAGTAAATAAAATTTACCGTAGTTTCTATTCATAATATCAAAAAAATAAAAGTAAACTATAAGAATAATTTGGACCCACTGAATCCAAATATGGAATCAATTTTTTAAAATTCAAAACATAGAAGTTTCAGTAATTATTTTTAAATTAATCTCGTTGTTAAGAAGACGAGTTTTACAAGTTATAACATTGTCAAAGATTGAAATGTTTTTACCTATGAATTCAATGTAAAATTAATGATAATGATATAAATTATATTAAATGGTAAAAATCATTTCTATTTATACTTTAAAACAATTTAATATTATAATTTAACCATATACCTTGTCTTGATGAAAAAAGTTGTTTGTAATTAAAATTTAGCGTATTTTTACTATTCATCAAAATATAAAAGTTATCAGAAAAGTAAAAAAAAATTATACAATGTAAATTTTTATATCATGATTCAAAAGAAGAAGTTTATTTTGTAAAATTAAACTTATAAACTTGTTAGAAATTATATTTAAAATGGGTGTGCCATCAAAAGGCGGTAAAACTGCATTTTTTAAAAATACTTCTTTTATCAAAAAATTGAATTTGTTTTTTTATCTCATTATTGAAAATTTTTAAGATGAATTATAATGTTATAAAATTCAAAATTCAGTTAATACTATTCATATTTGCTAGTTAATAATATTATAATAATATATCATTGTTTAGGGAAACATGGTTTTGCATACAACACACACTATCGAGGAAGGTCTCTCTTGCGTGCAACACAAGCCAAGAATAGTGTTTGTGTATACAAAAAGCAAATACGGTGTTGCATATAGCATAAGCTAATCTTGGTGTAGCATAGAAGACAATACATCAAAGAAATGAAAAATAATAGTTATCATAAAATCTCATGGTGTTACATTCTACCCCCTTAAAATGAATTTCACCCTCGAAATTCGTTGGGGTTATAAATGGTTTTCTACTTGAAAGTTTATTTCAAAGAAACCCACGTCATAAAATGAATACTAAAACATAATTTTAAAAATGAACATTAGAAACATAATAGATACCCAATGTAACTCATCACTGGGTTTTCACATAGGATAATATAAGTGAAAATATGGATATGTAAGAGAAATTTAACCATCAACTTCTGATGAAGAGTGGTAGAGGACATGACTATGAAAAAGCCAACAATCAGAAATCGAAAAATTTGTGATGATATAAGGTAGCATATGATTCATCAGATATGAGGGCACTAGTAAAACATTTTTGGTTCTCAAGACCACTTCCCTAATGTTGAAGAATTTGTGAATTAAAAGAAATACTTACTTGATTTTGGTATAATCTCACTATTGTTTTTTCCTTGAACAATTTCCACTTCATCTTGAAAATAAATGAAGTTGAAATTGCCTTCCGTGAAGTGTTTTCAAATCATGAGATATAATGATAGGTCCTTCCATCTATCTCAAACATAAGTGCAGCAAAATTTATATACATAATTCCATCTTATGGTGAGATTAATCATATATGGTTCCAAAAATTGACTTATACTTCATCTATCATACCGCATAATAAAATAAAACTAGTTTCTACTAACCATGGGATTCCTATAGGCCAGTGGTAGGCGATAAAGGCATGTCTCACTTCAGTTGTGGGTTTGATTCCCGCAACCCTTCCCGAGGTGATGGGTTGTCGCCCATCCTACATGTTGTACTTTTTCTAAAACTAAATTGTTATAACATTCCAAAAATAATATCAAAAAAAGGTTCTATATATAAACAATATTATCTTATATCCAACATAATCCATTTCAAATCTTTAGACTTATCCAAAACACTTCTATCCAAGCTCATAGTAAAAAGAAAATGATTACTAGAAATTTCATCATCCAAGCATGTGAATACCGTCATTTATCCCCCGTATATCATAAGATATATCTTCTTGGTCACATTCCAAAAAATGTGAGTACCTTAATCATGTATTCTCTTGAAACATCAATTACCATAGAATCTTTGTGAAAACATGAATGCTGTCAAAATTCAACTCTTTCCACATACCAAAATCCAAAAAAAATTATATACTCAAACCATGATATCACTTTGTCCTTATATCAGTCATGAGCTCATTAATACTATCAGACATTTCATTTTCTCTTTACCCCTTAATTATGTTCATATCATCTGCTTTCCAAAAATATCTGAATAACCATTCATGGTTACCAGTACCATTCAACATATAATTTCAAAAAACATAAGTAAAAAAAATTGTGTAAAAATCCTTAAATGTTTATTTATTCCATAGTACCATGAAATTACTTACACAATATTACTCTTGATAAACATGCAATCATTCCACTACCTTCTTAAACCGTTGACCGAGCTTCATCATTTTATTCCTCAACACTTCTTTCATCTCATATATCATTTGTAGTCTCTTCATTATCATCAACATAAATACTACCCATATGACCATGTTGATTCTCTTCATGAGATTTTCTATAAGGGAACTAGTTTTCATAATGCCCATATGTTCCACATTTAAAACATTTAACCACGGTTGATGTCATAGAAATACCATTATCCCTGTACAATGTGTTAACTGAACATTTTCCTTTGAATTTCCTGGATTTTTTCCCATATTTTCCACACCCAAATAATCTTCTCGTTCCTTTGAAACATTCTCCTTAATTACTCTTCCATCATGATTTACATGAGGGAAATTGAACTTTCGTTCCTCTATGATCATCATGAAACTCCATCTTTCTCTTATTAGATGAGTCAGGAAACTTACCAAAGATGAGATTATTTATCATATTATGAGATTAACGGTTAGGAATAATAATGATTTGTGGACTTCTAGATCCAATTTCATTTGGTTTCTCACGAAGAATATCATTCCACTGTCCATCATATTCTCCATTATCATGAATCTTCATGTTTCCAGCCATTTTTCTAAAACACAAAAAGAATAGTGTGAGAGGAAAAAAAATCATTCTAGGAAAAGAACATAATAAAGGGGGAGTACATTCAATATATAACATATTAGGTTTAATTCTAAGATCGTTACCGTATTTCTTGGACTATAACCTATACTTATACTTAACCTTAAAGACATCCCTAGGCATACCTTAGAAATATATCTAGGGATTTCACTAAAGGTTTTGCATCCTAGTTTCCAAAGGTTAACTAAACATTCACTCTAATACCAACTGTAGATACTAAAATATTGACATACATAGACATTACATTACTTTTGAAGAATACTTAACAGATGGCAACAACAGACGCCCAATGACTGTATTAGTTAACTGTCTTTGGAAACTAAGAACATAATATTCTAATAATGGTGAAAGATCTTCATCATCTCCCACAAAGATCTTACCCTTTGGTTTTCTTACCTAAAACAATTCTTTATATCCTGAGGAAAAGAAAACATAAAAATTGTGAGATCAAATGCTCAGTAAGCGTAAACGTGGAGAACTTAAAAACAACCCATAAACATTTGAATGTAAAAACATGAACATAAAACATCAAAATATTAAGAAATAACATAAATCTTGGCAGTACGTAAGGAATAGATCATAAAAGAAAAATTAATCATGATAAAATATAACATGTAACTGTGGAAAACCATTCTAAATATGATATAATTTCCATAGTAGCCAAGGCATTGCTGCCAAAACCATGATAGTGGACAAAGTCCCTTACTGTACCAGGTTTACTTGTCATTCCAACCCTGTATTACTGAACCAGATTTTACTTTCCATTCCATCCATGTCTATCTCATAAGATATAAATATTTACCCATTGCATTGGAGGGAGATATAGGCCCCACCAATCTCATAATGAAATCATTCTATCGTGTTCCACAGAATAAACACAAATCATTCATCATAACCCAAAAATAATATGGGTTTCATAAACACCATCCCATAATAACATATTCCATATAAAATAAATGGATATCATTTCATCTTAATAAAAATAAAACCATGTAAATAATAGAGACATTATACTTGAAATATAAACATATCCAATAATGTCATCTTAGATAGAAAATGGTTTTGATAAAACATTTGAAATGAATTCTTGAAGAAACTATCCTTTCTTCTTCAAAATCATTTTCTTTTCACAAGATGACATGAAATTTTAAATGAAAAGGATTTTGTTGAAAATAGTCATGAAATATAGTTGAGCAAGATTCATGTAAATAAGGCATTATAAAACAAGAAAGAATCCATTCATGCCGTATAAGTTAAGAACCATTCTCCTCGTACTTTTAATGGAAATGTCAAAAACAACCACATATGGTAAACAAAAGAAATATTCCTTCCATAACACAAATTAAAAGTCAAAGAGGGGTAAACATGACTTTAAAAATACAAGGAAGAATATTAAACAATTTATGAAAAACATTTTATGGACATGGATGAAAAATATATCCCTAGTCAAAACTTACGTATAAGAAATCTCGGATAAAAATGAGATTGCAAAATTATCCCTTACCTTATGTCCAATTTCTTCCATATGTTTCTGAGACTCTTATATAGTTGGTTTAAACATATTATTAACTTGTAATAGAACCATAATAATATTTATTATATCATATATGATTCACTTATGACTTTATATTACCTGTTCATTTGTCAATTCCATGTTAAAGCAGCATTTTTGGTAAAATCGTTTTATTTATCGTCCATGTTTTGACTTGTAATTATTCATATGATTACATAGGTAATGATTACTTACTACAAGAATGTAAAACATGATTTATATAAAATATATTTTCATAATATAGATATATATATATATATAATAGATCAATAAATGGAAATAAAAACACAGTTCATGGAGATGGTAGGTCGTACGTATGCATAAACACTGTTTTCATTTCATTATTAAATTGTAGGGAAGTTAGTAAATAATAGATACATAAATTCAGTATAATTAATATTTCATATATTTTATGATTATTTATTATATATACATTATAATAATTCTTGAATAGTTAACTTGGAGAATGAATCTCATCGTGTCGTGGAGACAGTAATCCATACGTACGCATGAGCGATGATATTATTACGATAATTATTGAATGGAATTATAGTGGATGATATAATATCTTAGAATTAGTATCATTTTATAATAACCATATATAGTTATTATTTACACCAATATACCCATCCAAGTAAGGTGGTGGTGGAAAAACAGATTACAACACGACGTGGAGATGGTATTCCGTATGTACGCACGCGGGTGATTTCATTTCCTATAGTATGGATAGAAGGTGAAATAGGGTTGGTTTATATTAATCATAAAATATTAGTATCTTAGTGAAACTTATTTTATTACTTTATTATGAAACCACAAAATAAGATGAAGTTGAATAAGAAATTATTTTGAATGAATCGGTAAAAAGTATTACAACTTCTTCGATGTACCTCTTCTAAACCTCCTATTAGGGTAATAAAGTTAGTCTTTGAAGAGAACCATAACCACTACTATGTTTCTAGGGAAGTGTAGAAGAGAATTGTTTAGGGGTGGATGATCTGGAAGGCTCAAATTGTTGTGAATAGGAGAGGGAGGAGGTGCCCTTTTTTAAGGGAAGAGAGGGGCACTTTTGGATACCTCTAAAATATTAATTTATAATAAACTCAAACACCCCTTAAAAACCACCTAAAATGACTCAAATCCGAATATGATATGAGATAGGGTTTTAATCACATCATCCAATAAAATTTATACATGTTGGGAATTTATTTTAAACCGTATCAACTTGATTTATCATTATCTAATCTATTTAATTTTATTTTTTGGTAATAATATTCTAAATTTTAAATTGTTAAGAATAATTACTTATGTGTTGTGATTTTTCCATAATTGGATACTTTATGACATTTTATACCATATAAATTTCAATTTATAATTTTTAAATATTTTTTTGATTTTTAAACAATTTAATAATATGTTATTTTTATAATATAACAATAGTGTCAATTTTGACACTATTCAATTATTTGAATTTAAATAAAATCCACACTAACGTTATATTCAAAAAAAATATTTAATAAATTTATAACATGTCATATGCATCTAAAAAATTCATGTCGAACATTAATTTTTTAATATAACATTTATTTCAGTATTTTTAAAACCATTTATTTGATATTTCCCTTAATAAAATAATTACTACAACATTTCGTATTATTATTTAATATACTTTTTTGCATAAAAATTTAAAAAATTTACTGTGAAGCAGATAAATCTAATATATTTCATAATAATACTTTCACTCCAATGTTTCATCATAAAATCACAACATTTAAATTGTTATATTTATTAAATAATGAAGGTGACAACGGAAGGCTTAGAATGGGAAGAGGGAGCTCCGGAGATGAGGCTGAAGCTTTGGAGATTCTCTGAGCGCACGTCTGGAATCTGTTTCCGCCTCGGATGATCTCGTTGGAACTGCGCGGGTAAGAGCTTCCTTATCCTGGTGTGTCTCTTGCCAATTATTCCTCTATGGGATGTTATTTAAGTTTGAATGAGGTTTTATTTCAACTCAGATCTACTTCTTTCTTCGGCATTTCTGGAATCGACGTTAACACATAACGTTCGTAGGCGTTAAAGGTAGTTGACTTGGTGTTTATTTTCCAACTGTTGTGCGTTTTGTGTGTTTTCGAGCTACGAACCCACATATAGGGTGTTTTGTGGCTAAGGTCTTGGATATATTAATTACCTAGAATTGTATAGGTGATTAAATAAAGTTGGAAAACTATTTTTTTGGGATCAGTTCTTAGATCCAGGACCACCCTGGGGGTGTGTTACTCTGTTTAGCCGTTTGGTCGAGATACCCGAGGGTATGCCATGTTTATAATATGCATTGATTTTTCCTTGAGAGGAATTGAATGTGAATGTTTATTTATATGCTGGGCATGGCCCGGTGACTTGAGCCCGAGGGTAGTGTTTTTCTATAGCCCGAGGGCATGAATCTATTAGTTTGAGGGCATTATTCTCTTAGCCTGAGGGAAACTTCTTCCGTGCCTGTGGGAAATATTCTTCGTGCCTGAGGGCGACACTACATACGCCTGAGGGTAAAATCTATTATGCCTGTGGGAAATTACCTATGGTTTATTTTTCTGATTACCTGAGGGTAAGGACATGTGTGTCCTAGGACACTGACTGTTACTTAGAAATTCACTGTGGTGTTTTCTTATATTAAATGTATTAAATGAATAATGAAATGGAAATATAATTGGTAAGTTGGTCACTTTTGAGGACTACTTAGTCATTTCATTGTACTACTTCACACTGTTGTTGCATGCTTACACACAGTTGGGCACAAGACTTTAGTGGGTGCCTACTAAGATATATTTCTCAAACCCTGTTTGGGTCATGCTTTTCAGCCCAAAAAGATTACGTTTCTACAGGTGTAGATAAGGGAAAGGGTCCCTATACAGGTACTTGATTGTTGTAGTGGTGTAGTAGAGCATGGGACCGAGCATTGGCTTGCGATGCTGCTGGCTATTCTGCTTTGTAATTCTATACTTGTACTTCTATTGTATTGTATTGTTCTACTCTGTAACATGTTCTGGCTATTTTCTTGATCTAGAGACATGTTGCATCATATATATATCTGTTTGGTTATATCTACTGCAGTTGTTTATTTTAGTTTCTTACTGTTACTAATTCGGCAGTTTATGTATGTTTTATTTCATTCCACTACGCTACACTATGACAAATTAGGGCATAGTTTCCCCACTTTCAGACCTGGGCCCTCGCTGCTAGTCAGCAGCCTCTGGCGTTTGGGGAAACGCGCTTGAGGTCATGTGGTGAATCGGGTTCGGGGAACCCGTTGCGTGAAACCCGTATCCGGGACGTTACAAAGTGGTATCAAATGAGTTCTTTTCTTTGACTTACTATATGGATCCTTAGTTAGGGATAGGACGAGAATGGAAGTTGGTAATAAGTTGTGCCCAGAAGTAGCTAACCCATGTATAGGGAAAATCCAGTTTACCTCATATTGTAATTTTACTGATTTTACAATTTTACAATTGATATGATTTCACCGTTGGGCGACGCAATTGTATTGTGTTGTTTATATTTTATCTATGGGTTCTATTTAGTTGAAACACAATGAGATGAGGGTATGCCATCTAATGCATCATTTAGGCCCATTCTAGAAATCACATGCCATGAATAGTTCCATTCCATGTAGGTGTACTAGAAATTGCATGTTGTTGTGATAGTTGTTGTGCTAGAAAAGCATGCTATTGTGATGGCTGCTTGATAAATACCTACTATGTGATAGGATATTTTGTTTGAGATGGTTAAATGAATAAACACCAAACTATGGTTTTTGGGGAGTATGGGCCCCCATTGACCAGAAGTTGGTGGATCATTAGCTGTTTATTTTGTTATAACAAAGATAAGATGTCAAACATTGATTCATGGGGAGTATGGGCCCTCAAGGATCGGAATTTGGAACTTAGGTATTGTTTTTCAGTGTTTTCTGGTCTCTTAAGTAGTTTCTGAGGCATACTGTCTAGAAAACCCAGTATACACGCCGTGTAGTGCTTTACACACACCGTGTATGTTCTTCTTTTCGGGAAAAAAATAAACATTTTGAGTACACTCCGTGTACCCAGAGTACACGCCGTGTAGTCTCTTCTTGTGTCACACACCGTGTGGGAGGCGACGCGAGGAAGGGGAAATTCTTGGGGTGATCACGCCATGTACTGTATGCACACGCCATGTAGGGTTGACGCAGAGACCCACCCGTGTGACTAACAAACACAGGCCGATGTATTTATTTCTTGAACACGCTGTATCGATGAAGAACATGTCGTGTAGTGTGACCTGGGGACCCGGTCGTGTAACTAACAACACAGGTCGGGGAAATCTTCTCGTGTACACACCATGTGTTTATAGAACATGCCATGTAGGTTGAGCCGTGTATCCGGCCATGTAACTAACAACACTGGTCGTCGAAACTCGTCTAGAACACGCCATGTACCTATGGGAACACGTCGTGTAGTCTTGACCGATGACAGACCGTGTGGACCAGACCATGTGGCGGGAAAACAGGGGAGTGTACATGCCGTGTGAGGGTGTAACATGCTGTGTAGTGTCAATTTGAGTAGTCGGTCATGTCACAAGTGACACGGGAAATTTGAAATAACACTATACACGCTGTGTAGAAGATATACACTCCGTGTAGATCTGTTCAAACAGGAGCCGTGTGGCTTAGCCATGTCGAAGGACCTAGGCTGGGGAAGGGAAGTTAGGTACATGCCGTGTAGTTAGTATACACGCCGTGTAGTCTTGTTTTGAAAATATTTAATTCCTTCTTCCTCTTGTTCCCTTTAGGGTTTCTTCGTTTTCAGTCTTGTTAATCTTGAATCTAAGCCGTGTTTTTGACCTTGTAGAGTCATGCCACCTAGACGACCACGCATTGTTCGCAAGGAGAGCAGAAATGAGTACACTCCAGAGATGGTGGGCCATGGGCTACCAGTTGATCCTCCAGTAGAGCCAGATGCGGTACCAGCTATTATACCAGACATAGGCATAGAGGGGCAGTTCCATGAAGGCTTTATGCGGTTCATGAAGACCTTTCAGGGAGCACCACAGGATGCCACATCTATGGCTGAGCTGACTCGTATCTTTCAGCAGCAGCATCCACCTACGTTTTCAGGGGATGGCAGGCCACAAGCTGCGGAGTCCTGGCTAGGGTAGACACAGACTATTTTCGAGCATCTTGAGACACCTCCAGGGCAGAGGTTCAAGCTCACAACGTATATGTTGAGTGATTACGCCAAGAGGTGGTGGGATGTTACCACCCAATCAGAGCATCACAGAGACATGGCGTGGGAATATTTTTAGGCAAACTTCTAGAACTTATTCTTTCCAAAGACGCTGAGGGTAGAAAGAGCTTGAGAGTTCATGAATCTACAGTAGGGAGCTATGTCGGTGATGGACTATTCTACTTGTTTCATCGAGCTTCAGTGCTTTTCACCCATGCTGGTGGGTGATGAGATGTTGAGAGCCAGAAGATTTGAGGATAGTCTTCGGTATGACATCCGATCGCTGGTGAATGTATTCAGATTTTCTACTGTACATGCTATTCTGAACCAGGCACTGATTACAGAGAGGAACCAGTGGGAATCTAGTGGTGTGGGCCAGGGCGGTTCAACACTAGTTACTAGTACTATTTCTGCTGGCAAGAGGAAGAGAAAAATGGACTTCTCTCAGGGTGGCAGTATCAGTCAGAAGAATGCTTCAAGTGGCTAGGTCATGTGATACCAGTGTGGTAGAGTGGAGCACAGGAGGCCACAGTGTCCATGAGACCGAGCGGAGTGCCGAGCTTACGGTAAGATGGGTCATCTTAAGTGCTTTTGTAGGGCATTTTCACCACTGGCTAGTGAGAGGGGTTCTGTGCAGGCTCCATGTACGGTTGCAGGACCAGTGGCTTTTTGCCAGTCAGGGAACCGGAATACGTTAGGGCTTGCAGGTAGAGATGGTGCTCATGGCCGTGGTATCCAGACACCAAGATCTCAGAGGCAGTAGGGCGTGACAACTCAGGGTAGCCAGGCTGAGCCACATGGTCGCGGTACTGGTCAGACATATGCAGTGCTAAAGACCAAGCAAGAGCAGGATCCCAGACCTTCTACAGTCATAGGTACTATTCTAGTAGCTTCTGTTTTATCTTCAGTACAATTCGATAAGGGTGCTACAAATAGTTTCATATCTGTACCCATTGTGGAGAGCCTTGGGTGCTGTGTTTCTACTTCTTCTGATATAATGATTCTAGACACTCCGTTGGGGACTAGAATGGATAGTGTGCATCAATACAAGGAGTTCCCCCATGAGGTTGGTGGGTGTCACTTCCTTTGGGACCTCTATGTCTTATAGATGAAATATTATGATGTCGTTCTCAGGATGGACTGGTTGGTTCCCTTTCATGACTTTGTGCATTGCTCTCGTCGCAGGGTGAGTTTCACGTCACTAGAGGGAGGAGAGTTTCTATACAAGGGTGAATGGGAGGTTCAGGTGAGTCGAACTGGACCAGAGCATCATGGTCAAGGAGGAGTCACAGCCCAGATTGAGAGTTTATACCTGGACAACCAAGGGACTTGTCAGACGGATTTCCCTCCAGTTGTTGATCGTTTCAAGGATGTCTTCCCAGAAGATATTTCAGGTCTACCTACGGAGCGTGAGTTGTATTTTTCTATTGAGATTGTTCCAGGAGTAGAACCAGTGTCCATTCCTCCTTATAGGATGGCTATAACTGAGTTTCAGGAGATCAAGAGGTAGTTAGATGAGTTACATGAAAAGGGTTTCATCAGACCCAGTACTTCTCCTTGGGGTTCTCCGGTCCTTTTTGCAAAGAAAGCGGACGGTACTCTCAGATTCTGTGTAGATTATTAGAAGATGATCCAGTTGATGGTTAAGAACCGATATCCCATGCTGAGGATCGATGATATTTTTGATCAACTTTGTGGAGCACAAGTGTTCTTGAAGATTGACTTGAGGTACGGATAACATTAGTTGTCCGGATATCATTAGCTGGGTGCCTACTGAGATATATTTCTCACACCCTATTTGGGTCATGATTTTCGGCCCAAATGTATTACATTTCTATAGGTGTAGATAAGGGAAAGTGTCCCTATATAGGTACTTGATTTCTGCTGTGGTGTAGGAGAGCATGGGACCGAGCATTGGCTCGTGATGCCACTGGCTGTTATGCTTTGTTTTTCTGTAATTTTACTTCTTTTGTATTGTATTGTACTGCTATGTAACATGTTCTGGCTCTTTTCTTATAATTGGAGACATGTTGTATAATATCTATATATCTGTTTGGTTATATCTACTGCAGATTTTTATTTCAGTTGTGAACTGTTACTACTTCTGTTGTTGATCTATGTTTTATTTCATTCTGTTGTGCTACACTTTTACAAATGAGGGCGTAGTTTGCCCACTATCAGACCTGGGCCCTCGCTGCTAGTCGACAGCCTCTGGCATTTAGGGAATCATGCTTGAGGTCATGTGGAGAACCAGGTTCGGGGCACCCGTTTCATGGCACACGGATCCGGGACGATACAATTTTATAAAACCACTAGCTAAAATCACATAGATTGAACCTTAGTGTTTACCCAATTACATAATACTAAGGAGGTTAGAACACCCATCTCCCCATTTTATAGTATTATTTACAAAAATATTGTGAATTTTAAAGGGTGTTTCTATTTCATTAGTATAAAATGGTAGATTTAGACACAATCCATGGGGTATTGGTAAAATATATAAGTACAGTGAAAGTAAATAGGAAAATGGAAAAAATAATAGAAGTTAACTTATTTCCTATTTACTATTAGTATATAAAGTCATAGAATGTATTTTTATTCATCTTTATATAGTTTTCATTCATTAATAGTTTCGTAAAATATTTTATGTGATCAAAACAAGAATTGTTGGATCCCGTTTTTATTTTATTATAAAATTAGAGAATTACTATAGGGGGAGTCATATATAGAGGGGTCATGGTCGAAATTATTAAACATAGTGTAATATATGGTCGATTGACAACAAGTCCATGGGGTGGGGGACTTTTGTAACAACATTTTATGATGTATGATTTTTCAATTGGATGTCGTTTGAAAAAGTTTTAAATGTATGAAGAATCTATTAATTGAGTTAAAAGGAAATTTAATGTTGGGTTAATGTAGTTTAATATATAAACTAATGGATCTAGTATATCCAAGACCAAATCATGGTGAAATCATAATGATCATTCTATGAAGGGATATTTCTCTGAATTTGGTAGTTTCCCAAGATATGTATTATTTTTATATGCTTATATAAATATTTAAGCATCAAGAGAAATTAAAAACCCCTCATAAGTAATATTTTACTTCGGAATAGGTCATGGAATGAGTACACAGATCATCCCATGAGTAAATTTATAGGAAATTTATAAAAAGTATTTAAATACTTGGGGGGATACATAAGAGTTCAATATCAGACATAAGGTTTTCTACATAATCAGTAAGGATTCTTATATTGAAAAATTTGAATCTATATATCTGTTATGTTGTGGGAATATTTTCATGATATGAAGAGACATATATGGAATTTAATGGTTTTTATTTTTTATGATATACCAACTCTATGAAATAAGTTCGCACCACAAAAGGTTTATAGTTTGAAAAGATTTAGAATTTGATCATTCCATGACATAATGGTCACATTGTATTTTATGGAATTTAATTATGATGTTTAGACCATAAATAAAGAATTCGGACCATGAATGATAATCGTTGGGCTATTTTGTAATAGAGATATTGGTTGTGTTATGATGATTTATTTTATTCCATGATTCATATGAAAATTGAATAAGGTACCAACTTGTCACCTCATGATGGATGTATCAACTCTAAATTTTATTAAATAATCATAATTCCAAAAAAAATAATGACTTTGAATTATCATCCCAGTATTGTGGTTGGTGAGATTACCATTAACTACACATTTGAATCTCTATAAAAGTTATTCACTGACAAAAAATTAAATGGAATGATATGAGAAAGATAAATTTAATTTTAATTAATACTGAATGAATTTTATTTTTAGTTACAAATTTTATATGTCTTAAAATTGAGGTAGAAAAGTGGTGTAAAAAAAAGGAACTGAAATTAGAGAAGAGGGATAGAGTGTTCATGTAAGGATAAGGATGAATAAAGATTCCCTCATTGAATATCTGGAATTTGAGAGTGAGTTCTGATGAGATTATATTCCAATAAATATTAGGTTTTTATGTGATAATCTATTCATAATTAATTTATAGATCAGTATGTTCTCAAAAAAAATTCATGGATAACACCCATTACTATTTAGTGTTATTATTAACAACATTATTCTAGCGAGTTTTACCTTTGTGTCAACTCTATATTTTTGTAACACTCTTAGAAAGTAACGAGGGGATGTGATTAAGAGTTCACGGACCTTGGATGATTAATGATCTTGTACTAAGGTTTGTAATCACAAACCATTGTATTAGTGATTATTTTTCTTATCAACACATTTTTAATACATTCTACTTGGATGTGACCCAGTGTTGGTGTGCCAAGTAAAATATACGTGTCAGGGTAACATTTTTCTCGGGATTTATATAAGTACCTGGCCTTATTACATACATAATCTTGAATTTATTCTAGAAAACACTTCCTTTTATATTGAGGATCTTTTCCTGTTTAGAGCTTTAGAGAATTAAAACCAAACATTCATAACATTACACATTTTTATATAGTGGATACCATAAAATCAGTTTCCATTTTTCTTAGAATATAAAACATTAAAACATAAAACAAGACTCCGTGACAATTATTCAACATTTAACATGTCTTCCTTCATTGTATTATTCATCCATTAACCTGTGAAAATTCATTTAAAAACTTGGGATGAGCACAAAAGCTCAGTAAGGTATGAGAAATAAGGAAAAATCACATTAGTCCATGAATACTCATAACGTATGAAAACATTTTCAAAAGACATGCTTTTGACCCATAAATACATACTTTTTGTAACATGAGATTTAAAAAAGATCCACAAAAAATAAATATAATAATAGTGGTATATTGGGGCATTACTTACATAATAATGTAACCATCTTGGCTACCTTAAAATTTGTAACCCTCACGGCTACCTTACTTTGTGTAACCATCGCAGTTACACTTGGAGTAACCATACGACCGACCTACAACTTACTCATTCCCAATACATTAGAGGAAAATTTAGGTCCTAACCATCATAATAAAAAATTCCCAATAACCAAAACATAATCATACAACATAAATAATAGCATAAAAACATTGCTTTTGAATCTTGTAAAACAGAATTTTAAAAGAGGGTTTTAGATGAAAAGTCCCTTATAAACATCATATACATGAAGTGAGACTTAATAGAGTGGATGGAATATTTATATAATCTATAAATACACATAATGAAACATAATATAAACATAACCCATCACACAAACAATTTAAATAGCACATAAAAAATAAAGTAGAAGGTTAACCCAAAGAATGGAAATCAGGTTAAGAATTCCCTTACCTTAAGCTTGTCTTAATTCAAACTTGTTAAAACCTCCTGTATAATGGTTAAAAGAGTGTTATTAGTATTTTAAAGAAACATTTTCATGTTTATAACATCTTATATTTTCATTTCATAACCTCATTTTAGCCCTTAATTGTTAGTATTTTGTTCCTTGCATTATTTTGGGTGAGTACTTTTGTGATTTTCACGATCAGTTCATGATGAATTGTTCTTGTTGATTGGAAGTGAAACTCCAGAAGTGGAATGGATTAGTATTTACATATTTCCAGTATCATAATTTATACCATTTACCACTTTTATTCTTTATATGATAATGACTTATAAGTTAAAACATTAATGATGCTCGTTTAGATCATTTTTGTGGTTCTTTTATATTAACAACGTCATTTTGTCTTTTAAATTAGAACCATGAGTACAAAATAATTACAGAACCATATATGATTCATTAAACAAACATTATAACCTAGTTCAACCATATAATTGGTTTCATGACCAGACTTAAATGAATTAATGGAAATTGAAAATACATCGTCCACAATGTCAGTAATTCGAAACAAATGGACAATGTTTTTTGATTCTTTAAATAAGTGGAAGAGGAGAATAATACTGATGAATAATATTCCATAAACATGAGAACATAATGAATATACATGACTTTGGATATTTCATTCCTCCTGGATTAGAGGGAGTGAGGAAAGAAGAAAAAGGAATCATGAAATAAAGGAAAATCTTGAGGAATTTCTCACGAAAATTCTGCAGCCTAACGACGTCTCTTGAAATTTAATAAAAACAAGATTGATGAGAGGAATGGATTATCTCATTATTAATACAATATATGGACAGTAAGGGGGAAATATTTAATGAATTATCCCAACACAAGACAAAGGGAATAGAAGAGAATAACATAAAATTAAAGAAAAGAAAGAAAATAAAAGAGGATGTTTACCTCTTGATCTCTTCTCCTTGAGATCCTACTTAAGGGATTTGATTTTGGTCTTTTGGTGAGACCAGAATCTCTAGGACGTGGGGAAGAAGATTGGGGAGGAAATTTGGCAAAAATTAGGCAATGCTCAGGGCTTGAGTTGTGTGGGAGGAAGAGGGGAGTGAGGGTGGTATTTATAGTGGAAGAGGGGATGTATTTTAGATTATTTTAACCATTATTATAATATTTTTTTCAAGACCATGAATAATATCAAATTAAGTGTCCCTAAATTGTGATAATATCATGTGAGTTTGATGTAAGTTTCCTGGCATCACTTATGATTTCATAAATAGTGCATTTTTACTGATAAATTGATTATACGGTATTTTATCGTATTTCACCATTCACCAAAAATTAATGAGTTTCAGAAAAATACCAAAAATTTACCACAACCATTTTTCAAAGTGTAGAATTCAAAAACGAACTCCATGATTCAAAAATAATTTTTATAAAATTATTAATTTAATTTCTAAATATGGTCAGAGTTAATTAAAAAAATAACAATATTGAAGTGCAATTAGTTTTATGTGACATTGGAAAATTAATTAAGATCCCATTATCTTATTTCCTTGGGAAAATAAAATAATATTATTATTTACTATTCATGAGGTCATATTACTATTCATATTACTATTCAGAAGGGTATATTACTATTCACCAAAAAAACAAGTTTGTTTCATCAGACTCTAAATAACATACTGAACATAATTGTAGATGAATGTTTCTTGAAATTCCGAATATAGAAGTAGAAAATTTATTTTTTAAAGGCTAATTAAAAATATCAATTTAAAAAAAAATCCATGCATTTCCGTATATTTTTTCAAAAAAAAAACTAGGATGTTACATTTTATATGTACTTTTCTATTACCATTGTGATATATTTAAGCTTTATTTATGCATACGAGGAAAAAATCTATTTTATCTTGATATTATAATAAATTTCATGAAACCATAATTCACCACCACCCCCCATCATAAAATGGATATTGTGGGATAATAGTATACAACAACAATAATGAAAATTAAAAACACAAAAAAGTATTCTTTTATAAAAAATAAATTTAAACATTAATATTTTTATATTATTCACGTACAATGTCATATAATATTACTTTTATAAAATATATATTTTAATTTTTTGGCTATAAAAATATATTTAATAATTTATTTACAATTCCAATAACTTCTTCCCAAGTAGATTATAAAGAATATTGATGACATGAATTTGAAACCCACAATATTATATTCAATGATAATACAGGGAAAACCCCTGGGTTTTCTATATAATTTATTGTTCTTAACTTTATCATATTCAATAATATAGAAAAAAAATCTTCCTTCCAAGCCCAAATATCATTGTAATTCTATCAAATCATATTTCAATTCATAAATACATATTTTTCAATAAAGTGTAATCTAGATACACATTTCTTCTTGATATTATTTTCTTATTCTCTAATTATATATGTATATGAACATTTTTCTTCTATGTATAATGTTATTCTTCATCAAATGTGTTACGAATGAAAATTTAAAAATCTACTTCCAGCAACCTATACTTTAAATTCAACCATCAGATTATTCTCTACTATATATTTAGTAAAAATCATAAAATTTATTTCTAATGGTTATTCAAAAACCATTCCATCTAAATTGATAAATCCAATTCAACATATCTATTTGATTTATCATGATTCCACAAGTCATGTCATGATAAGGTTAAACATGATGTGATAGGTTATTTCCCTCAATGCTTAATTTTGAATGTTAGTTAAGTCAAATTGTAATGTGATGCTCCCTGTTGTGAACTTGATTTATGTTTTTAAAAAACCCAATGAGTATAAATCATAGAAATATAACTTTTTCATGGTCTATAGGTCATGGGTAACAAATTTTTTATTAATTTAAATTACAGATTAAACAATAAAACATCCCCTTCTACCTACACCTTATACAATCAATCCTCGTTTTATTCTACCCAGATTTCACCTCAAAAATTGTTAATATTTGGTCATGATGTAAATGAGTCTGATATTTTATACCTTCTAGTAATTTATTTTTATTTCATAGTGTTCTAAAAAATATCATATCATGACTGAGAAATAAAATTTTTATAAATTAAGAATTTTCATGCATAAAGCATACATAAGATTTTATTTACACTCACACCCCATATATATGATTTTTTTTCTCTTAAATATACTAGTACCTGTCAATTTTTTCATAATTTTATTGAATTAATGGTGAAACCAATGTTATCAATCAATGATATGTTCCTAAATCTCTAGAAACTATTCTTTTATATCTCCATCCACCATAACTCAACTCTGAACAACTTCTTACACTCTAAAATATTTCTAAAAAACATAAAATTAACAAAAAAAATAAAATATTAAATCTTGTGAAAGTAATATTCTCCCCCTTTAAGGTTTTGTTTCAATAATAACTCAGTTCTCTATGTTTAATAATTATAACCAAGATAAAAACACCCAACATCTATGCAGGATATTTCCAATCTTTCTCCCAATATTTATAGAAATATATCTATCCTTATTTGATATTAAAATTTAAAAGGTTCTATTATTCTAATTCCATAAATGGAAGGAATAATTTAATCTAACTCTACTTAAAAAATAATAAATAATTATAATAAATAATTATTTAATCCTCTAAGAGTAAAATATTTCTATAGGAAATAAAAGAAAGAGTTAATTTATATATTTATTTGTATAATTCGTATTCAAAATTATGTTTCTCTTTAAATTACCAAATAATACTGTCTCCCACCATTTTTGTGTATTTGAATGATACGAAATTATAAAAAACAATAAATAAGAGTATAAATAATTATTTATAATATAGATAGGGAAATTAGAACTTCTTTAGTTACTTAAAACTGGTTAAAATAGGTGGTTAAACCTATTCATGTTAAATATGGGTTTGAAGAATGGTTTAGTAAAAATTTATATGGAATGATTCATCGATTTGAAAACTGTATTTTTATAATTTGCTTATCCATTTTTTCTATATAAAATGGTTCTAAGTTTTAGTATACATTTTGGAAAAAAGTTGTACACGGATCTTTATAAATTTAGCTATAGTGATTTTTTCATGCTAAATTGGAAATGGCTATTGTACCACTTCTCCACAAACTTTGAACAAAACCATCATCCATATCAACAACATAAAAGAATTTGTAGCCAACATATACCTTGCCTATATTATACTCAATGAAATATAATCCAATTTATTACTCAACCATGATACACAATTTATTCAAATTTATAAATTTACACATTTTTGTATTTTGGATCTATATTATCATCATCCCAATTAGTATAAAGACATTCCAAAAATCCATATATTTTATTTCCATGAAAACATAACCATACTATTGATTTCTATGATCATAACTCAATTTCCTATTCAATTTTGAGAAATTTAATTTCCTTGGAAAAATTTAAAACCACGATTTCTAGAATATAAAAAAATATCATGCTTGGTTTCAGTATATTTTAGTTAACTTCCAATTATTCTTCTATATAGTATAGATTTTACTCCCTCATTATCTTCATGATTTCTAATTTTCATTCAAATAAATATCAGTGTTGAAACTGGTCTTCATTCTTCTATTATAAAATACTTAAATATTTACATTTCATATTTTACTAATGAGAAGAATGTTTTCCCCTCCTCATAATGAACATGAAACATAAAAAAAATAAATATATTCTCCGATCACTAAAATATGAAATTTAGAACCTATTAATTAAGAAAACATTGAAACTAAATTATATTTTTAACCACTAAATATAATATCATCTACATACACTATCACCATGATTTAATCCCCAATTGAGACATTTACATAGAGGTTTTTTAACCCAACCTCTCTTGAACTATATCTATCTTACATAAGTATCCAATTTTTCATACCATGTATGGGCTAAGAATCCAAGAGGTCGCGGTGGCTGTTGTGGATGGGGCGGTAGAAACAATGGGTGATCGGTGCATGGGGTTCTGAAAAAAATAGAAACTTTGGTTTTTGTATATTGTGTTGGTGGGTTACTCCCCCTACTACCCTAGTGTGTTATTTACTCTTTTTATAATAATTTTCGGAGGCCATGGAACTCTTCTATGGTCTACTATTTGAGGTATTATTCATGATGCCTTTTAGAAACACTATCTTCACAACCATTTACAGTACATGGAATTTTTTTAAAAACCAAAGAGAGAAATACCCATATTGATTCTACACATTCCACTATAGCGAATGTCTCCTAAACATCAACTCCTTTATACAATTCGTATCCTTTTAAAACCTATATTTTATTATTCTCAAAAACTATTCCTTGTTAATCCTGATTTATTTAATGACCCACTTGGAAATAATTATATTTTTATGTCTATGTCTATCCACAAGCTCCCATGTTTAGTTCCTTTCAATTTGGATAAACTCTTCTATAATTTTTTTACCCTTGATTTCAAAATTACTACTTATTTGAAATATTTTGGTTAAAATTTTCATAATAGATAGGCGTGATACATTCTTCTTCATTCTATAGGTCTTGGAAGAGAATTATCACAAATACTATTTCTTGGATCAAATATACTTTAAATAATAGAAATTTATGTCGCTAGTTTACTCCCTTTATCACTTTTATTTTATTCTAGTTCAACTTCCGTTTAATCTTGATTTTGGGAGTTATAAGAATATCTACAATCAACTATTATATATTTTTCATCAACATTTACTTATATAGGTGAATATTTATATGATACTCTTTATCCTAACACTCATTGAAATCCACATCAATGAATTAAATTATCATGGTGAGTCTTTTACTTATACTTTTTTTATAATTTACTCATTAATTAGTATCCTATAAATATACCTTCATCAACTATATCTCCAAACATTTCATAATTTCCCCTTATTTAAAATGAAAATATTTCTTTTGAACACTCAACGGTGATTTAGGGAGGTTTTCCTACCACTCCATATTTCAGAAGGAGTTTTTCCTTTTATAAGATTGAGTAATACTTGATTTTTAATATACACATCGACATCCACCACTTTCTTCTAATAGTGATAAGAAATGAAACATTCTATCAACAACATATTCCGTATATTATTTACCTTTTTTATCTTTTTTTCATGGATATATTATTATTAAAAGTTATTACAACTAAAATTTAATTCTTTATAAAATTATTTTCAAGATAATTTTCAAAATCAATTGAAGTATACATGTTTCTATCTTATGGTTATTGAGCCTTAATTATTCTTAGAGTTAATTTTCTATTGTCTATTAAAAAATTGATGATGTATAACTTTTTATTTTATTATATAAATATAGAACATACTATCCTGATATATTCATAAATATAAAAATGAAATAATTCTCAGCATAAGTTCCAACCAAACCAATTGAACAACATACATCAGTGTGGACTCGATTGAGAAAACCTAATAATTTAAACTACTTTGGGGGATAATGTAACACCTTGATATTTTAAAATAGGAATATCATGTTTGATATCATGTATGGAATGATGCACCAAGATAAGAAGATAATATAACACCCTGATTCTTTAAGATATATTTCTTTAAATTTAATCTCTTTTATAACTTGTGATGCACACAACACTATGTTCAATAAAACGTGATACTCTAGGAAAATACTATTATATAAGCCTGAAAATTATAAATATCCATTATGTTCAGGGTTCTGAATATACTTTAGTAAATTATTAATATTATATGTTTTTCACAATTAAAAAATAAATTTAATTCTTATCTACTAATTAAAAAGAAAATAATTATTATTTTTTAAGAAAAAGAAATGTTTTCCAAAAAAACTGTATTTTTAGAAAAGATTTTTTTTCATGATTTTTCTTATAATTAAAGATTATTTATAATAATTTGAGATAATTTATTCAACAATTTAAAATTTATTTTTTAAATCAAAATTATAAAAATTATATTTGGGTGATTATTTTTTATATTTATGAAAATAATATTTCTTTTATGAATAGTTAAAAATAATATTATTTATATTTAAATTATTTACAAAGGTAGTATATATTTTAAATTTGTTTTAAAATAACAAATTGCTGAAACATATTATAATTTGACTAATTTAGTTCATTGGAATGATATTCTTATTAAATTTTTATATTATAACTATATATATATATATATATGAAAATTTTCTCTTTGAAAACCACATTTTCATCACATGTGTGTGGTTTTATTTTAAATTTAATTCTTGAAATAATGTGAGTTGAATTTAGGAAAATGGATTCCATATTTTGAATATGAATAATATATATTATCTTAGAAGGATAACTTAATTTTGTTCAATAATTAATAGTGAAAATTATAAAAATTAATTAACATGATTGAGGTAAAAATATATTTACCAGGGGGTTAATCTAATAAGATAATGGATAAAAAATAACATAAAATTTTTCAATCACCCATTTTATTCCCATATTTGTACCATATATCCTATAATTTTTTATAATTATCCATTTTTTATTCTTATTTCATAAGAAAAACATGGGTATCACTTCATCTTTTCAAATATTACATGTTTTTTTGATGAGGTTAAGGCTCAAAGCCCCTATTATTATAAATAAATCTCAAAAATAGGGGAAAAACGAGGAACATATAATAAAAATAAATTCCATAGAAAATAAGCTTATAGTATTTTAGCTCCATTACAACCATTATTTTAAATCCCATCATCATCACTTTTGTCAGAAGCAAGTATTTCAAAGGAATTTTGTGTACTCACATTTATACTTACCTTTTGATTATGAGTCGATCATAGAACATTGATTAATGAAACAAAAGTTCTAATAATCACATTGGAAATTTTAGTACAACATGAGTCCAAAACAACAACCTATATTTCCATTCGAAATGATCTATAGATAGGGTAAGGTTCCAAATGAGATACATTGGATATCTGATTTGCTTCTCTAGAAAACATATTGATTTGAGGTGTGGAAGTGGATATTTCTAGGAAAGACAAAAACAATAAATGGAGTATCATCTCATCGGATACATGATGAATGTTCCTGGATTCTTTAGCTTCTAGAAAACCTGGATAAGTTTCTATACAAGGGGAAATCCCATCCTTGGCAGGCTGCCCACATGAAGGAAACTCATCTAGTGTATTAAAGACACATTTCATTGAGAAAATACCTCTATTAGGGGAGGAGGAAGTAGTATATTCATAATATATCTCTCTATCAATTGAAATCAAATTCCTTTCAATATGTTATGAAGGAAAATAGTGATAAGGAGTAATCAACATCTCCTTTATTTTTATAGGTGTAGATTTGAAATAAGTATTTATATTCCATTTTTATTTAGAGTTATTTGATATAGAAATAAAAATTTTATCTTTACCATTTCTTATTTTGGAATTAAAAATATTCTACTCATTTGATACGGTAGATTTGACATCCTCATAAGTGGATTGTTCCAAGATAGCATTGATATCAATTGATATATCATCCTCTTCACCTACTATACCCATGCTCAGTAGCCCATTAAGGGAGATCCAAATTAAAACACCATTACGAAATTTTCATTTGGTATGAAAGTGACTATCATTAGAAATATCATCATGAGGTTAAGGGGCCATACCATTATTTTGAGTATGAGAAATTTTCCTAGCGGCATCACATGAAAATAATCCTCCAATACCATACATGTTTCAGTAGTTTTCTTACACTAATCGGTGCTCTGGAAAATCTCCTATTCTATTTTCCTCCAACAATGCTGCAAATTGTGACCTTTAATATGATAGTCATGATAAAAAAATTTCTCTTCTACAAGTACAACTTGAGTGTCCAATAATTTGAAAAAAAACACAAATTAGAAGTGTTTTTTCAAACTCAATTCTATGGAAAATTCATCATACGGTGTGGATATATCCACCTCATCAATATGTGTATTTCTTAAAGAAACATTCACATAAACACATGAATAATAACCATAACTAACTTCATTAGTATCATGATCTATTCTAATTGGAACACCAATTGAATAGGTGATGTCAAAACAATATCAGCATGCCATAATACCCAATTAATAATATGTATTTTAATCCATACCTGACCACTTGTATTATTTAAATTGTTTAGATTGAAGATAAACTTCTATACATGAATCTAAAGCATTCCTAGATTAAGATTAATGAATCTAATACTCTAAGAATTTCCTTTAAGGCCCACCAAAGGAAGAAATAATGTGGAATTGTCCATATATAATTGAAACACACTTAAAGTCAGTAAATACCAAAATAACATCTATGTGGGATGTAAGATCCAGAAGTTTCCCAGGTTTCGTAACATTTATCATAGAAACACGAGCGATAATTGATTGTTCACAGAAATAAATTCTAGAAAATATTTCATCATCTTAGAATGATATGTGTGTATTTGATACCTTCCAAATGATTTGGTGAAATGTATGATTTTTAAGATGGATAAAATATCCCCCAATAAACCAACAAAGTAAGAGAGATCTTTCAAAACTTGTGTTTCATGATCCTTCTTCCTTTTAAATGAATCTGATACCTACCAATTAACAGGATTACTTGAATAAAATGAATAATGATTCAAAATTAATGAGTGAATTAGCTCTATCAATTCATCAATATGTTGTGTAAGATGCCCCTCTAGTTCCTCCATTTTTCATCTAAATTCATATCATTCATATGGGTCCTTTACCCTACTTATGAAATACTACAACCAATCCTCCCATCGTCAAACATCATAAACCATTTTCTTACCAATATCTGCCCAAATCCCATCTTAACTTCACTCCCCACATCCTAGAGTCACTATTTTTATTATAAAATCTACCTAAAATATCTTTTGGTATAAACCTAAGGAGACCCTCCAAAAAAAAGGTAAAAATATTAAAATTGTGTATTTATTTTATTTCTGAATTCAATTCTTTAAATTCATATTAAAAATGATAATATAATACAAAAATTATATCATATATACTGGTATTTTAATATGTTTATGTAATAACCCATATCCATCTCCACTACTGTAAAATGAGAAACAAAATTATTGATAGCATGTAGGGAATACTATCACCTCACGAACTGATATAATTTTTTCCTCCACCTCCTTTGAAGTATTGATATAAAGTTGAATTTAATATATTTATTTTATATTTATTATATTATTATACATTTGGACTTATGATATCACATATACCTTCTTACTTTTCTTTCCATGGAGGATATGATAATGTTACTAGTTCGTACGGTGAACTACTGCCTCATGAGTTATGTGATTTGTTCTTAAATTGTAATTTATTGGACTGGTATTATGGTTAAAGTTAAGTAATATATGTTATATTTATGTTATAACAATCATTATTTAAATATAATATCAGATATAACTTCTTACCTATCAATTCATTGGAAAATAATAACTTCTCTCATGGGTATATGTGGACTACTGCCTCCATAAACAGATGTGTAATGGTTTCATATTATTTTTAGGTGGATTATATTAAGAATATATTAAATTAATTTAGAAGATATATTTGAACAGATAATTATTATTTAAATTTTAATTGATATTTATTTTTCATTCACCCATCAACAAAAAATGGAAAAAACGTTCATGCGTACATATGACCTACTATCTCCATGAACAATGTAATATATTTTATCTCTCTTAGTTTTACATATTAATCTAAATACTTATATAATGATTATATATGATATTTATATCATAGTTTAAAATATAAATATTATTTGAACATTATAAAATTAAAAGGACCAAAATTACCCATCTAAAACATACATGAAAAAAAATCAATTATCTCCCAAAACAATCATTTTAACAGACTCATTTTTAATAAATTTGTGATAAAGTACTATAAGTAATCATATATAGTATTATATATATTATTATGTTTATTTAATAGAATTATCATAATCTTATGTTTATTATTCTGGAGGCTTGGACATATACAAATGGAGTCAAACCCAAGGTAAGGGTACTTCATCTCACTTTTACTTCCATGATACATACACCATATTCATGAATTCTTCAATTAAGGGGTGTATATAATTCCAATTTGACATGTTATATCATAAATATGATTATATTAATGGTATTTTAGGTTTCAAATAAATATTATTTCGTATAGAGGGAGTAAAATTCAAATTTTACCAAAGTGATAATGGTTTATTTCACTGTCTCATCATTATTAAAGACTGTTTTTGTTTTTGTATCCCTTAGAGAATTATTTAATATTTATATTTTAAATTCAATATACTTACTTATCCGATGGTTATTTCTGAAATTTTTGTGTAATGGTACCATTTCACACTCTTATGAAATTAAATTTTTTAATAAAATGTTTTTATGAAAATCCATCATTATTTCTCTCTTCAATCGAAAATCATTCATCAAAATCCATGTTTTCTAAAAATAATTAATTTTTTTACCATTTAATAATGATATAATAAATAAATTTTAACATGATCTATATTTTTTACCAAAAAAATATGATTTTAATATTATTTTCATTTTAAAAACAAGGCATGTTTGGATTTTACAAAAAATGTTAAAAGAATCAATATTTTAATATACTTGGAACGAACAGAATATTCCAAAATCATGAAAAAATCAATGTTTTTAAGAATCTTTTCCAATTTTAAAATTTTATTTTCAACTAAAACTATTTCCAAAATGTTTTTAACTATTTTTATTAGTAAGTGATTGTTTAATTGTAAAGGATATTTTCCTCAAGAATTTTTTTTAATGAATATTTTTTTATTCTGATTCAGTGATGAAATCAACCCTTTATATTACTTATGATCTACTAGGTATTTTTGTATTTATATCTTTCGTATTATTTATTTGGATGGTTTATGACTAGTTTTACTGATGAAATACAGTTTTATTACCATTCGCCATATTATATGGATGTTTTAGGATTTATTTTATTTGATTGGGGTAAGTATAAACATTTTGAATTTTAGTTTCTTAACATAAATTTTTGTGTTGATAAGGTTTCAACCCTTTAATATGAACAATTCATTGAAAATTTTATGATATAGGATAGGATTTGTTATAGATAGCCCCTCGATGCATTGGAAGGTATCATGAGACCAATTAGATTGCCAAATTTGATGGGATTCTACCCAGATATTTAAACTATCTTCTAAAAGGTCTTGATAGTATGGTTCATTTGTCCACCATTATGTATTCCCTCATTATGAGATCAGTTAATTAATTCCTTGTGATTATTTGATTAATTATAATATCTTTGCAAAAGTTTTATTCTTCTAGGATTATTTATAAGACATTATTTGATCATCATTTATTTCTATGATATTATGATCAATTCTTTGATTAAGTGGAATGTTTTTTAGTTTTTTAAATTTCAATATTTATTATGATTATTTATTCAAGATATCTTTCATTGTATTATTACCCTTAATGAGCATCTAGTCTCACTACTTTCATATGTTTTATTTTCACCAAGATATCTGGATGTGTACATTGATTGATATGCATAGATACGCTATGGGAAATAATAATGTTATCAATTAAAACACTTAGTCTATTTTCTGTTTTCAATTGTAATGTGAATTTCATGTATTTATAAAGTTTTCTAATACTAATAGTCTACTAACTCCTTCAGGATGTGATCCGTATTATCTTATTTCAATGTAAAAACTAACCACATGATCTATTATATTAGTGTCCTATTATTTATAAAAAATGTTTTATTACTATACTTCCAATCAAAAATTAGTCAAAATGTTTTTATATATTTATTTTTATCAAAGGAATAGAAAAAATAGATTTAAACATTAAAAAATCCCCATACTGTATTGGTTAATTTGAACAAGCCTCTCATACTGTAGACTATTTTACTATTCAATATTTCATGGACATGTATTCTTTTTTGAAACATGGTTTAGGTTCCAAATTTATATTTATCCTTGTATAAGATAATCATCAACATTTCTATTAATATGAAATCATTTTATATTGACTGTGAATTCATTACTCAGGTAACACAACTGACTTATGATAAAAACAATTGTCTCAAAATCCATCAACATATAGAAAATTAGTTCTCTTCAATTCATTATACTCTATTCGATTATTTTCAATACAATTTATCTTTAGTGCTTAGTTTCTTCCAAAACTAATGATGTTTTCAACTCTTCTATTCATATTTTAGGATAAAATTAATATTACCCATCATTTAAGATGATCACACACTATTAAAAATCCACTTGCTAAAATTAATGTTGTCCTTAAAATATATCTTAAAAAAAAGTATTTTTCTTTTATCTTTAACATCTTATATTTCCATAAAACACCAAAGTTAGTTGTGTTTTATATTGTTCTCTTCTCATTTTCTTCATCATAAGAAATAGTTTATTTTCTTCTACTTCTAATAGAAACATCTATGTCTAAAATTGAAAATAATTTAACTATATTGAATCTAATATCCTTTCAATTTCCATATAAAAAATTCAACCTTTTCTTATAATTTATAGCTTTATTCCCAAAGATATAATAGTTTGATCAATATCCATAAAAAGGATTTCTATTATAATAGGAAGAAATTTCTTCTTTTCACATTTATTTAATTTAAATTGATTCTCATATAAAGTTACTTTCTACTTAACCACAATAAGACTTAGTGTGTCTCAAATATCTATATAATTGGATCTTAATTAAGGGAAATATATTTTTATTTACATCTCTCTAGATATTACGTTATTTTTAATAACTCATATATTATTAATATGTTCTTGGTAATCAATGTTATTCTCCATTCACCTATTTTCCATTATTCTTTAATCTAATTAATTATTATTTCAATAATACATCATCAAATATAAGTATATATTTACTTATATTGTTTGGTTTGCGATAATTTATTATTTTCTCAGAAGTTATTGTGCCTTAGTTATCAATTTCATTTAATAATTCATTTTCCAATTTTCCAAACTGTAAAGTTTTATTTGAGACATAAAACATTGTTCCAGATTATAACTTTTTCCCTAAGTATACAACTTCCACTACAAGAATTTCAATATTATTATCTTTCTTTTTGAAAAAAAATATTTCGATCATCAATTATCTTAGTCTATTCCCTAATATTCAAACAAAAATTCACTACTTCTTTAGGTTTCACTAGAAGATTTTCATATTCATAAAATACTTTCTCCATGCGATCATTTTTTCTTCATGATCATCAAAATAACATGATTAATTATTCATTAATTCACTAATCTTTATTCTATTTTTTATTTCAAGATCAATTTCCTCAATGTCTCTTTCTATTTCCACTTGGTGATTAATAAATCTATCGGTTTAATAATTCCTTTTTTCATTGACATTAGATTTATCAACTATAACCATCATGGAATATTTTATATCAAAGATAAAATCAGTTTTAACACCTTCTGATGGATATTCAACAACAAATTCTTTAACTTTTCATAAATAAACTTTCGTTAAAATTTCCTTCCACTTTCATTTCATCATGTATGGTTCCTTTATAAGGAACCATCTTTAAAAATTACAAAATATTGATTGTTTTAATTCCATAATTAATTTTCATATTTTTAGAGATATTTATCATTTAGTGTTTTAGAGAATTAGTACATCAATCTTACAAAAATAAATATTACATCACAATGTGGATACATTCTCTTATTATCCATTTCTACTATAAAATAATAATTTATGATATAAAAAGTTATCTTTTCATGAAATATCATCAAAACATTAATATTGATCTCATAATTGTCCCTAAGCTTCCATAAACCCAACAAATAAAATATTAATTTTGTAATAAGAACAAAAAAACCTTGTAATGTTCATATAAAAATAAATAAACATATTAGTTCATGAATACTTATACAAGATGTTCCATTTAAAAATTGAATTTTAGGATCAAAAATAATATCACCTAAAAAATAAATTTTCTACCTAAATATTTTCAAAAAACATTTCATAATATTTCATGAATGAAAAATAATAAATCATAATTGTTTCATTGATATCATGAAAAAAATATAAAAACCTTTTCAAAAAAGAGTTTTCATTTCACCATTATGATGAAATGTATTCTTTCCATTTAACATAAGCTCATGAGTAATCACATAGAATAATAACATAAAGAACCTGGTGTGTTAAGATCAAAGAAACATTCTAAATGTTTTAATATTTTTTTTCATAATCATAAGTCAATACTAGATTTCAATATAACAATACATTGTGGATATAGTCTTATAGTGGATTAGGTATACTCACTAATCTGATAAAAATATATCATGAGCCAAAATATTTACTTAATGAATTGCAACAATATCTTTGAACAATCATCATAACATGTTAGGGAATATGTTTTCCACAAAAGGATATCATTCAAAAGTCATAATTATAAAAATTAACCATTGAAATAAATGAGTTGAAAAATATTTCATCAAATCATATTCCTTCACCCCCACCTTATTCAATATGAGGGAAGGGATATAAAGATTTCATGGCTCTCCTTCTTCAATATAAAAGAGAGATAATGACCCCTGAGTCCCACCTCCAATAGGCCCAAGGTGGTGACCAACACCAAGGTTATATAATTTCATGAAATGGGAGACATTCCCATTTTTAGAAGAAAAAAATATTGTGAGATAAGATTTATAAACCACAAAAAACTCCAAGAAGCATATATATAAATAAACCATAATCTATCCCACATGCATGATTAAAGTGAAACTGGTAGAAATATAAAGAAAACTCCATAGTAACTACCAAAGGAATGAATCTATGAAGTGACACAAAAAATATCCTGACACCCAAGTTAGTAGGGTCTATGACAATCCGCATAATCTCTCTGAAAACCTAAAAATAGTTTTATATACGTATGATGAGAAAACAAGTATAATTTGTAGAGAAAACCCAAATTCAATCTTACACACGTTGGAGAATCATACTAATTTCCCTAGGAGAATGTAACATAAACTCAAAAGCATTTAACATGTTATAATATCAACCCCAACAAATACAAGTCATTATTAACAAATAATGAGAGTAATGTAAAGTAAATTAGTAAGTACGTCAATTTTTGGGTACCCTATACCACTTCCCACTGGTTAACTGCTCATCCCCAATGAAAAATGTTCTGACTCTACCATTCTCTTCCACAATCCACACTATCACAACCTTCCCCCACACACTTGGGCCATATACCTCATTTCATTTCACCTGCATACCCCTATTCCACAAACCACAACCCTATATCAAGGACACCATGGAATCACTAAACAACTCATCGCAAAGACACATGAAAAACACACCTCACCCATAGACACCTGGGCCTCACAACCACACCAGAACCTACCGGAAGAGTCTAGGGATACTAATACCTAGAATAGGGAGCCGAGAAGAGCCCATAAGACTCCATTCATCCTCCCACTAGGATGTTGGGAAAGGACACCCTCCCCCATAACAATGGGGGTGTTCAGCACATAGTTCTCAACAGGGGTGGAGTATTCATTGAAACCAAAAGGAACTACATGTATATATATATATATGTACCAAACACTCATCCAAAATTATGAGTCTCTAGAACAATAGTCATCCCACAAAAACATACTTTGCTACTACCTCAAAATGCACGTATTAGAACGAATTAAGGTCACTTACCAATTTGATAAAACAATGCCACTACAATGCATGACACAATTCAAAACATACCTCCATCCAATTAATTTAACCAATTTTCATTCTACATTATCAATTAATTCATTTATTTATCCCATACCTACTGAAGAAACTACCAACCACTAAAAATGTAATAAGGTGAAGCAACCATACCATCCACTTCCAAATCCAAACAAGGAAATAAGGTCCAAGGAAAATGAATCCATTCTATCACCCATTCAAAAAATAAATTCCTTACGAAACTCTTGGTGAAAGGCCCACTCTTTGTTACACCATACTTCATCAAAATCATACCACCTTATCCTTCCTCTCAAAAAGTAAAACCCCCAACACACCTCATCACTACTACCCTCGATATCCCAATTGTACAACTATGCCATGCCTAGAACACCCATAAACATGATCATGACACAACCTAGTATTGTAGCCCTATGGCCTAACCACTACCCAGATGTAGTCCCACTGCATAACAAATTCATCCATTACAAAATCAATCAATATCTCAACTAAGGTTCCATTACACATCACATACCATCCCATACTCACAACCACACTCCCATCCACATCACAACATAAATATTCCAGAAACAAGGAAGAAATTGACCTCACACAACACACTACTGCACCAACAAGGAATGGTTTATTCGGATTTAGCAGATCTCATTTTTAATTCCACTTGATAAAGCATGGGTTATCATAGAAGTATTTTGATCATGGGGAATCCATTTATATAACCTAATATATGTAAATGAATTGATTTCATGTCTTACTAGAGTGATTCTTAAAGCATACAGGTGTGAAAACAGAGACTACCAACGACCATGATTTTCAGTAGAATACAACCCATAAAATTCACAATAAGGATCAAGGATAACATATAAAAAAGGGATCATCATTGTCTTCACATCCACTCATTTATTACTTATTATTATTTTTAAATTTGGGTCCACCTGTATTCATAAGGGAACGTAAGTAAACATACCTCGTATTATACAAAACTAAAAGAGAGATTACGGGATCCCTACAAGGAAGAATATATGATCATAAATTATTCCATGCATAAAAAAAAGAGGGTCACATGAGTGGTAGGAAATACTCCATGGGAAAACTGAACAGTTTTCTACAGTACACTCACACTACTCCTTGGAGAAGATAGGTTCACAGAGCACCAAGAGAAAGTGGAAGATCTCACAAGAAGAGATTATTTCTGCATTTGAAATTAAATATATTAAATCTATATTATAAACTGTTTCCATGGCCATTATAGCGGATCCTGAACAAGGCAATGTGGTTTAGGATTCAAAGGAATCTTCGGGATTTTAGTAGATAAATACCACTTTAAATGGACCAATAACTCATTTAATATATAATTTGTCTCATTTAACATCAATGGAAATGTTAAAGGGGATAAAATTGAAAAAAATGAAAAACTAGAAATGAATCACTGATGGGTGAGTCACAAACGTGAGTCACCAATGGCTGAATCACTGATGGATGAGCCACTAACACTGAGCAATCGACGCGACATGACTATAGAAAGTCACCGATGGGACTCACCGACTCTCGACTCACTAATGCCTAACCTAATAACACCCTGACTCATCGACACTTTGGGCTACCGATTCCCATCTTACTGACACCTCAACTTAACCACACTCGACCTACCGATGCCTCGACCTAATGATGCCTCGACCAACTAATTCCTTATGTCATCGACCCCCCGACCTACAAACGCTAGACCAAAAAATTCCTTGACCTACTCACACCCTGAGTCACCAAATTTGAGATACTGATTCCAAACAACCAACGTTGAGCTACCAACATGACTCAAATATGGGAAAACTAGAAATTTATAAAACTCTTTATATGAGCCATCGTTTCCTCTAAAAACACTCTAAAAACTAGATTCTGAAAAATTAATAGATGAGGGACTTGTGGTATATTACATCATATATCTCATAAATTATTCATTCCCTCGAGAATTATAAGACAAACCTAAAGGAAAGAGGGATTCAAACAATCTCCCCATAAGATACCTCTCAATGATAAACAACCTAGTGTTATTTGAAAGCTGGAGTGAAACCTCAACATCCGAGAACACCTCCTCCCACATCTGCTAACCCAAAGATCTATATGATAACCCATTAAATCACTAACTATTCGGAAATATAAATTATGGAATTCCTTCCTCAATGTCAAGATACTCTGCGCTCTGGCCGACACTAACTCACCCGCACATGTTTAATCACATATCATTTACTCCGTCTTGATTAGGAATTAAATCTCCCACTTTTCAAATGTCATGACTTTTTCAAACACTACAGAACAAGGAAGAATCACATCTTATAACAATCAAGGTTTATAAACTACATAAAAATCAAAACATGCAAGAAAAACTCAAAACAAATATGGGTATTGAGAACACATTTTCATCTCTCACTCCCATGTATTATCCTCTAGGCCACCATGCCTCCAGAAAAGATGAACCAAGGGAATGATATGTCTATGTAGAACCTTCTCCAATTGATCTTAGATCTCTTTGGACACTCTATGAATGTTTTTTCATCCTTGATATCCAACTCTTCCCAATCCATGACATGAGAGTCATTGTAAATACACCGAAAAATCTGGGAGACATGAAAGATGTCTTGGATCCTTCTCAACAATAGTGGAGAAACCAACTGGTATGCCACCTCTCCAACTCATCCCAACACCTTGATGGGTCTGATGAAACCGACCTAAAGCTTCCTCCCTCTGTTCAACCACTACTACCAATGTCTAGGGGAAGCCTTTAAGTACGCATGGTCTCTGATATCAAAATTCACGGGCCTCCTCTTGATATAGGCATACGACTTCTGCTAATCCTTTTCTTCCATTAATCCCCTCACGGACAAGATACACTTTCTTGGTCATACTCTCCACCATGTTCGAACCACGAACAAATTCCTCCCCAACTTTCTTCAAGAATAAAGGTGAGCGACATAGTCTCGCGTATAGGGCTTCAAATGAAGACATATCAATGAAATATTGATAGTTATTATTATAAGTAAAATAAACAAAATGAATTCGTCACACCCAAAACCCACAAATGTCTAGAACATATGCTCGCAACATGTCCTCCAATGTATTGATGAACCTCTCTATCTTCCCATATGTATTAGGGTGGAACGCAGTGTTGAGGCATAACTGAGAGCTAAAAGCATGCTACAATCCCCTATAGACTCGGGATGTAAAATATGTATCCCAATCTGATATGATGCATCTCAGAACCCCATGTAGCCATACCACCTCATCCACATACCTATGAGCCAATGCATCCACTATAGTCGACTACTTGATCGCTATGAAGGGTTCCTATTACGTCAATAAACCCACTACTACCAATAATTCTTCAGACCCTACCTAATCCCTAAGAATTACTATGATAAAATCAATTGAAATTTCATATCAAATCCACTTAGGAAAATATATGTGATTCAAAAAAGCATTAGGAACACGGTGATTAGACGTCACTTGCTTGCACACCAAGCACATTGGCACAAACTCTTCCACTACTCACTTCATATCGAGACACTATAATTGTTCCCTCAAGCCCTGGTACTTCTTGGAAACTCCCAGGTGTACCTATAAGGGTTATCGATGAAAATCACGGAAAACTCCCTCAGGTATCACTATAGAAAAAATAGCTTCCCATAGTACAACATCTGATTCTAACCATCCTCTGACCATCCATTTGAAGCATCACCCTTGTCAACGTGATCACACGTTACCTCTTCCTTTGATTCTCCCCACTGTGACTCATCAACCTACTACCTCAAAGATGACTACACTATCATATAAAATTGAAATCGTATGTTTCCATCCATCCATTCATCTATTTACAAAGCTTCTAACTCCTCTATTGCTCCCCAAGCATCTACAAATTCCCAAACCACTTCATTCTATGAATTCCTATTCAAATCATTAGCCACAACATTCCTCTTTCCTGATGTTTAGGAGATATAAAAATTTAAATCTTGGAAAAAATTCATCCACCTGCACTATAGGAAGATTAGATCTCTTTAGAAAAAACATGTACCCAAATATCTTGTGATTCTATGAAGACCACAAAGCACACCACAATGAGGTGATGTAAGAAATACATTAGAATAAACAACACTACCGCTTGATTTAAATAATGGGTGGCATATTTACGTTCATGGGGATGTAACTTCCTAGACACATATGATAACACTCCCCATTGCTGCAATAGTACACACCCCAAATCTAGGTGTGAAGCATCAAAAAACACCTCGAACATCATCCCATACCCTTGAAAGCTAAGCACTAGGGCACTAATCAACATTCCTTTCAGATAACCGAATGTTTCCTGGAACTGCTCACTCCAAACAATGTTCTAATCTTTTCTGGTCAGATCCATCAACGAAGCTTCAACATGAGATAAATTAGGTTCAAATATCTACTAATATCCTACTAGACAAAGAAATAAGTGAACCTCTACCACATTTATGGATCATCCCTTGAATAAACTACCTCAACCTTTGATGGATCCACTGCTACACCCTTCTGAAACACAACATTTCCAATAAAGTGTAACAACCATGTCCAAAACATGCTTTTGGATAGCATTTTGTAGAGATGGTGGTGCTGAAGGAGCTATAGGATAGTACTAAGTTTCCTAGAATGATCCTCCTATGAATTCATTTAGATTAGTATTTCATCGATGAATACGACGATGAACCAGTTTAGGAAATTGTGAAAGATGGAGTTCATAATTCCCATGAACATGGCTAGTGAATTAGTAACACCAAACAACGTAACCATAAACTCAAAGTTCTCATACCTTCATATGAAAGCAATCTTCGAGATGTCATCCCCCTTCACCTAAAATTGGTGATACCCATACCACATATTGATCTTAGAGAACCAACTTTCTCCCATTGGCTAGTTGAAAAGATAATCTATCATTAAGAGAGGGTAAATGTTATTGACCATTACCTTATCAAACCTTCGGTAGTCTATACATACCATCATACCAACATATTCCTTCTCCAAAAACTAGACCGAAGCACCTTATGATGAAACACTTGGACGGAAAAAGCTCTAAATCATCAGAACGCCTATCTGGATTAGCAACACCCATAAATCATTAGGCCCAATCTAATAAGAATCTATCAAAATTGGACATGAAAAGGGTAGTAATTATATCACAAACTCAATGTCATGTCAAGGGGGTAGAGTCACAAACTCCTCAAGTAAAACATTAAGAATTCCATAACATCTCCCAAAACATCTACCATCCAGCATCCACCAATTCCACTAACATCTCTTCTTATATGGAAGGAAAGGCTCTCAACACTAATTTCCCATCTAACAACTCTACTTGCCAATTCAGGGTACACGCTAGCCACCAAAATATGAAAACATGAATATTATCTAAAAGTTTTCGATAACATCACACATAGAGTACATCTAGTTGATGAAAATGATAACACCGTATGGTAACATATGTATCAGAAAGAGATCCCAACTAGACTAATGTGGCCACAACATCATTCAACATCCCCAAAAAATAACAAACAAGCGGGTTTGACCACTAAATGTTGTACTCAATACCAGGGGCATTGAATGTGTCTCTATGTCTAGTACTAGAGCTTGGGATAGACCAAGTGCAACAAAGGAGTGTGAAGATCCTGAATCAAACAAGGCATAAACAAGAGAACTAAAAAAATGATCATACCATGGACAATCTCTGAATTTGTTAAAACCGCTTCCTTTGTGGCATGTAACTAACCACACCCAGTACTTCTTCCCCTCTACTATCATCCACTTCCCTAAAAATACCTATGTCAAGGTTCCGATGGAACGTCCTGAGGTGGGCCTCTGCCTTCTTCATCTCCCCTCGGTGGATCAAGAGCCTACTATCCCTACTATTTACATGGTCGACAACAACTAATAAGGCAGGTGATGGACCTTCCCACCGCCACCATACTGAGCTTGAACTGGGCACCGAATCAAATGGTGCACACAACCTCCAAAAGTGAAACACCTAGGTTTAATTATTACATGAAAAGGATGAGGATCCAAAGGTCCGAACTGAAACTACTAGGGTCAGATCCCTATCAGCTAAAACCTGGATGGCCCTGATGCTAGAGATATACTGTTGATATACTACTTCTTTGAAGAAATCAGCTAGCTGCCTTTTTGGGTATACCTTTTCATGAGCACATCCTTTCCACAACCTCAGGCTTCTTTTGAACTTCTAAATATATTGGTAGGGTAAAGGGAGTAATCGCATACCAGAGGAAAGGAAGGAGTGCCTCCTCTAAATGTCTTTCCCAAGACTCCACATCTATAAATAGATCTATAGTTAATTGAATGAGATCCTAGATCTTGATCCACATCTCACTCACTAAAATACTCCCCTGTTGGAGGGAGAGTAGATCCTACCTATTACCGTCCTTTATCATTGATGAAAAGAATTTGGCATAGAACTCCAATTCTAAGCCACCCAACAAAACATTGGTATCCTTCCTCTCCTCAAGGTAAAGCATCCTCCAATTAAATGTTACTCTCCTCATCTAGCTCACTTCTAGGGGAACCAAGTACTCTATCGGGGCCTGAATCAAGCTGAAAGTGAACATTAGCGCCTTGATCCAACCATCCATTTCTACGTATGAGACAATGACCTCGTACTTTCCCATAGTATATCACTAAAAATTATAAAGCATCTTCCACCACTGATTTTTCTCCTCCTCTAGATCAACCCTCTACTGATTATCCATATTGAGCTGTTGAGCCTCCAATACATGAGCCACTCGTGGAAGATGATTGAGTGCCATAATAGAAAGGTAATAAATGAATTCTTAAGCCTAGGTATTATGAAATTTATTTAGTATTAATTTTAACAAATTGTTTATTTTAATTTCCCACAACCACCTAAGAACAATATGATAAGTCATCATGATGAATGTTTCATTACAATGGAATCTATCCCGCAATGGGTGTAACATCACTTGGTCATTTGGTATGCTCATTGTCCTTGAATCAGATAACATGGCCTCTTAAATCATGTGTCCTAGGTGGTTTTCATAGCATATATAATGCACCAAGATCACCTAACATTGTTTCCCTACTAACCCATGTAATCCTCATTATGCCAAAATCCAAACTCCATCCTATCTCTCAAAAATCACCATCTGATACCATTATTTCACGACCTGCATCATTCAAGATGAGGTAAAGGATAACATGATTCCAACAACTTCCTTCCTCATGATAAAGGATAGATAATGAACCTTGAGTCCCACATCCAGTAGGCCCAAGGATGGAAACCATCACCAAGGTTATAGAATCTAAGGAAATTTGAGAAATTTCCTTTTTTATAAGAAAAAAAGATCAAGAGATAAGATATATCAACCTTAAAAAACTCCAACTCGCGTATATATAAGGAAACCAAAATCCATCCCATATGCATGTCTAATGTCAAACATCTAGAAATAAAAAAGAAACCTCCAAAGTAAATACCAAAATAACAAAGTTAAGTAGGTAAACAACAAATATCTCAATGCCCAAGATAGTAGGATCTAGAACAGTGAACATAATAACCCTAGACACCTGAAAATAGTTTTATATATTTCGGGTGAGAATACAACTATACTCAATAAGAAAATTCCAAAGTCACCTATGCAGAAGTTGGAATAGAATACTAATGCCCTGTAAGAAATCAGTAGAAACTCCAAAGCACCTAAAAGGTATACTATCCACCCAAACCTAACCAAGTCCCTCTCAACAAATAATGCAATCCAAGTAATGTAAATTAGTAAGAACATTGTTATTTGGGTACCACACACCACATCCGACTGGTTAACTACTCATCCATAATGGTGAACATCCTCACACTACCACACTCTTTCACAAGCCCCACTATCACAACCTACCCGCACACACATGGGCCAAATAAAACATCATGTGTTTCCCATAAAAACTTGGGCCAAAATCCATAAATCCATCCTAAAGAAACATGGGAATCACCACATAACTAATTCTAAAGACACTAGAAAATCCCACCTCACTCGTAGACACCAGGGCCTCACAACAATGCCACAACCTTGCTGAAGATTCTTGGGCTACCAATGCCTATAAGAGGGAGTATAGAAGAGTAAACAACACATCATATATCGTCCTAACAAGATGTTGGGAAAGAAACCCTCCCCCATAACAGTGGGGGTGTGTGAAACGTAGTTTTCAACATGGGTGGGGTGAAAATAGAAATCGCAAGGAACTACATGTATATATATAGGAACCAAGAACTCATACCGACCTATTGGTTTCTAGAAAAATAACTATAACAAAAAAACTACCCCTACAGACACCATTAAATGAACATATAAAAATGAAAGATGAGCACTTCCAAATTTTATAAAATAACACTACTTCACTAAAAGACACAACTCGAAACATACTCCCATCCAATTCATTTAAACAGTTTTCATTTTGTATTATCAATTGATTAATTTATTTATCCCATCCCTACTCGAGAAACTACTAAACGCAACATACATTAGAAGGAAAAGAAACCATACCAACCATTTTAAATCCAAACAAGGAAAGAATGTCCATGGTAAAAGAATCAATTCTAACACCCATTCATAAAATAAAGGCCTATGGAAACATCAGGTGAAAGGCCCAATAAAAGTAACACAATCCTTATTTAAAATCATACCACCATTCCCTTCCTCTCAACATGTAAAAACCTTGACACCCCTCATTACTACAAGACATACTAGCACTACTGTACAACTACACCATGCCCAACACACCCATAATCATGAACACGACACAACCCAGTCCTGCATCCCTGCTGCCCAACCACTACCTAAGTGCCATCCCACTTCATAAAAAGTTCATCTATTCCACATTCAATATATTTCTCAGCATGATATTCCATTACACCTCTCATTTCACCCCATACCCACAACCACACTCCCAGCCACAACACCACAAAAACAAAATAGACGTAAGTCCAAACAGAACCACACAAGCACACAACCAAACTAATGAGGAAAGGTTTATTCATATGTAGTATCACGCATTATTTAACTCCACTTGATAAAATAGGGTTATCACAGAACAATTTCGATCTGGGGGCACTGATTTATTTTACCGAATATATATGATTAACAATATTATAATTCTTATAGCAGTGATTTCCGAATCATACATGTGTGTAAATAGAGAACACCAACGACCATGATTTTTAGAATAATAAAACCCCTACAATTTACAACTTCAATCAAGGATAACATATAAAACAAAGTGATCATCGTCATCATCTTATCGGCCCCTCATTTATTAATGTTTATTATCTTCATTAAATTTGGGTCCAGTTATATTAAGAAGGGGACATAAGTATACCCACTCTACATGATACACAAATAAATGGAAGACAAAGGGATCCATACTTGGAAAAATAGGTGGTCAACAATTCTTACTTGCACCAAAAATAGGGGGTTGCATGAGTATTAAGAACGACACCATGGGAAAACTGAATAGACTACTACATCATAGGTGGATGACTCCTCAAGGTAGTCAAGTTCTCAGTACACTAAGACAAAGCATAATGGTTCAATTGAAGAAAGGATTATGACATTAGAATGGCTAGATCCTAAATTGACATGGGAAACTGTTTCAAAGGCCATTAAAAATGAATCACGGTCAAGACCATGTGGTTTATTAGTCAAAGTGAGATTTATGTTTTAGGTGATAAATACCATTTGAAATGGACCAAAATATCATTTAATATGGAATTTATATCATTTAACATATAAGAAAATATAAAATCAGTGAAACTTGAGAAACATGGAAAAAAGGGAAATGAATCATTGATGGGTGAGTCACTGATGCCTAACTCATTGATGGTTGAGCCACTAATTCTTATCCACTAATGAAACTCACTGACAGTGAGTCACCGACGTGTCTCAAAGATGCTTGACTCTCCAAATCCCAACCTACTGACTCGTTGACCTATCAATGCATGAGTTACTGATGCCTTGAACTACCAACACCTGACCTACCGATGCCTCAACCTACCGATGACCCGATTCACTGATGCCTCAACCTGTAGACACTCGGCCTACTGAAATCTCGACCAACCGATTCACTAAGTCACTAAGACTGAACTACAGATGCAAACTCACCAATGTTGAGCTACCGACCTTACTAAATGATGGGAAAACTGGAAATTTGGATAAATCTTTAAATGAGCAATCGTTGCCTCCAAGAACACCCGAAACATTGGATTTTCACAATTTAATGGACCGAGGAGGTTTGTGCCATTATATAAACTTAGGAAATTTCGTAATGAAGGAATTTGAGAAACGAACATAAGGTATGAATTATACCATAAAAGAAACAAGGAATAAGCTAGATATACATGTGAGGGACATATACATAGAATTTTTAGTCAGTAAATAAATTTAATGAGATAGAGAAAGTGATATTGTGAGATAAATTTCACAACCCAATGAAAAGGTTTGTTTTGAGAGACCCCTAACACACATAAGAAAAACATATCCAAATATCCAAATATCTTTTCTATTTAAAAACAATTTTGATAATAATTAAAAAAAATGGAAAGTTGGATATTATTTGAAGAAGGTAAGGGGTCATATAAAGAAATAAAAATATCAAATAGTGGTTCTGGTAGATAAAAAATATATGGATGCCATATATTTTAGAATAAAACATTCTCTATTCCTTTTATTAAAAATGTCATAATTTCCATATAAAATATATAGAATGATTCGATATACAAGATTTTCAAATAAATTAAATATATAAATAATATTCTATTTATAATTAATCTATGTACATATAAATACATTAAAAATAATTTTAAGAACACTGGCATGGACAAGAATGATTTAGAATATAAATCTTTAAAACATTTAAAACAGGGGTTTTAAAGTAAATTTCCACTTATATAAAACCAGAACATGGATCCTTTTTATAAACATTTAATGAATTTAAAATATTGTAAAATTAAATTTTATCATCCATTTATGAATAAATAATAACTTTATTCATATATTTATAAGATCATAGAAATGGAATAAAAATAGATAGATTGGAAAGTTATCAAAATTATTTTTTAAAACATTATCCCATACCTAGATCTCAAATTGTCACCTATGTTCATTATCTTATAGAATAATAAAACTATGTTAATTATTTTCATTAATAGTAACAATTTTCACGTTTTTTTATTAAATTTATTTAACTTATTGCCATGTTATATAAAATTAAATTATCAATTAAGTTCACGTTAGACGTATTGAAGATATCTGACTATTATGTACAGGTTGAGTTCAATGGGTTTAATAGGGACAAATAGTTCACTAATACATATTATAAAAAATATTAATTATTAAATAATTAGAATTTTGAACATTAATTATACATTTAAATTCATCAATGAAATGGTTTTATTAAAAATGAATTGCATTACCATTATAGAGAGGGAAGGTCATACATAGGCATGAGTAATGTTTTCATTTTTAGAGTATCGTGATAGAAAGAAGGAAAGAATTTTTTTATATTTATAAAATGAAAACTATATTATAAAATCATATTATTTCTTTAATTACACTTTTATTTTATATCCATGTAATGTGGTAATGAAAAAAAATTTGCATATCTTCGTCCAGGTGGTAATCCACACATACACACGAATGATGTTATCATCTTTCAAAGAATGGAAAGTTATAAAAATATATGATATATTAGCTTTAAATAATTATAAATATTTTATTAATATCATATATTTACATTAAATCATCCATTATAAACATCCATGAAGGAAATAATAGAAAAAAAATTACATCGGGTTGCGAGGTAGTAGTCCATTGTAAACAGAAACGATATATTTGATTTCAATTTTATAGAAGTGGATATGGATTATGATAATAAAATTAATATAATAATATATGAGGATACTAAATATACATATTTTTTTTATAAAATCATTGTTGATTGATATTTTAATGATGTGTAAGAAGAAATTATAAAGATTAGGTTGAAGACTATAACTCTTCATCGGACAACTTCATTTTAATTACACATTAAACCATCTTGGGTTTCTATTATTCCCAAAATAAGGCCTCTATAATGTGGGTGAGAATTTTTGAAAGGTTTTTAGGTAGGTATTAACATAAATACGTGGATTTTTTAGTGTCAATAAAAGAGGAAAGGAGGTTCCCTTTTATAAGAGAGGGGAGGGATACACATGGAATTTTCATAAAATATTAAATTAATATGAAAACATTTTAATTGAAAAAGTTTTAAAACGGATATATTTAGAATATATAATTATTTTGGGTCAAAATAAACTGATTAAATAAATTTTTTACAAATTTATATTATGTTTTGACCCGTATCTCATTTTTTTAACCCATGTTAAACATTTCTTAAAATTTCAATGATAAATTTTTTTTTCTCTTTAGGGATCAATATTATTAATATAAATTGAAAATTGGTATATTTTCGGACCATAGTTGATAATTATAAACATACAATGATCACATAGATGAATTTAAATTTTTTTAGAAATTTGAATCCTTTAATAAAATATTGTTTATTATAACATATAATTAATTTCATTTTTTGAATTATTTATTTAATTGGACTTTGAAAACAAAATAAAAGTAATATAATTTGAATCTAATAATTATTAAAAATATTCCTCTAAAATTTTTATATTACAAAATAATTCATTATATTATATTATTTTTAATATTTTTTTAAATAATATGTTATATATATCTATTATTTTAATATACAACATGGTTGTGTTGCGTTATAATTTAAGTTAATTATATCATTAAAAAAATTATAAATTAATTTTGGGGATAAAAATTAATATCTCATTCAAATTACACTTTATAAACAAAGATATGGGTTTTTCCTCTAACATAAATTAATAGTTTTTAAAAGAAAGAATGTAAAAAAAATTCCTTATATATAAAATAAATATAATAAAAGTTAAAAAATCAAAGTAATATGCCACATTTTGGTCATATATTCAATATTTTATAGATATGAATAAACTCCACTCATCCAATGGGATAGAGTCAAGTTTTAGGGTCATATTTTTGTCCCTATAATATTATTTTTAAACTTCATTACACAATTTACCCTTACAATGGTTATACTTATTTACAATAGTCACTACTCATAATGAATAAGAATAAAAGGGGACTATTTAAAAAATTTACACCTCTTATTATAAATATAAATTCTATTTTTCATTATTTAAATCATTTAAGTGGAAGAATTTAATTTAAAATTGGATCTATGAGATGGTACGAAAAATAGTTTTTTTATTCAAATTTGTTTTTAAGTATAAAACATGTTTTTTACTATATAAAAGAATAAAATTAATTCAAAAGACCATGAATATATTATTTTTATTATATATTAAGTATTTAAATTTTAAAAATAATCCAAAATTTATTTTAAATTGTAAATACTTGAAAATGAAATTAAAATCCTCAATAAAAATTCATATTCTTTTTATTAATTATTAAATAATAAAACTATTTATGAATTTTTTAAAATCTAAAGATAAGATAGTTTTGATATTCTAATTTGGAAAAAGATATCATTTTTTCAAATAGAATTTATAAATCCTTGAAAACTTAATTATAATATTTTCTAACAAAAAACAATAAAAATATTTTTAATGAAAATGTATTTCCGAAGAATAAAATAACATTACTGAAAATGAGTAATTAATTACTCAGAAGTTATTCATGTTGAATATTACCTTAATATATACATTATAAATTAGTTAAAAATATTCATACCTATCAACGTAATATCTAAGTTAAAATGGTCATATTTAAATAAAAATATTTCATAGCTCATTAAGGATCGATGTTACCTATCGTATATGTATCAAAAATAGTTTTTTAAAACATATGGTGTTACATTCTTCCTCCATTTAGTAAATCATATCCTTGAAATTTGAACTATTTTTTGGTAAAAAATCAATTTACCTTTTTAACAAACCTTTCTTGAAATCCCACATCATAAAAAGGGTTTATAAAACTTTTTCTTGAAATAGGGTTATAAATATGAAGGTCATCACATAACTAGGTGACAAACTATGAGAAAACTAGTGGTAAGTGAAAATCGTGAAATATATAAAAAACCTAATTTATAAACAATTAGTGAGAGTGATGTAGATAATTGATCTAAATAATGTCAATGATTAAGAGAATGTTAATAGCCACAAAACCTTAAACTAATGATGTGTAAAAAACACCGCTGATTCATCAGAGGGGAAGGTGATAGAATTTAATTTTTATTTAAATATCATTTTCCTTTGTTTGAGGAATTATTTTACCATATATATGAGTATCATAATGAAATATACATATTTGATAAGAAACATTTCATCCTTTAATGAATTTCTCCCACAATCTCGTCTTTTGCTCTAAATAATGTTAATTTAAGATTTTTTTTCATGGCTGAAGCACTAAAATAAACTTTTAATGGAGCACATAGTCAAAAAAAGATAAAAATACAATCCTTATATATTTATAAATTAACAAATCTAAAATGGTTGTCTCTCAAACTGAGTAAACCATTATAAAATAAATAAAACATTGATCACCAAACCCTCAAAAATAACACCCAAATTTAATTTCACATCATTTGAAAAAATTATAACCTTAAAATTCGTCAAAATATTCTATATTGATATTAAATCCAAATGAATAGAACAATTTTATCAAATATTCCTCCAAGATATATTTAATATTTATCAAAAAATGACATATGTATCTCTAAATGATTCATGCCATAATTATATATTCCCTAATAATATATTCTCCATGATTTGGTAATCATTTATATTAACAATAAAATAAATAAAAATGCACATTAAAATCATATAATCTTATAAAAGTATATTATACCATTATTCCCAAAATAGAATCCCATAATTTTCTATTTACCTTGATCATATAAGGTTCTCAAAATAGAAAAAGAAAATCAAATAACAGTAATCTTATAATGAAATAAAATTCAATAAAACGGTTATCTCTAATATAAAACATATTTTCCAAAAATCAACTTAAGATTTATTGAATGTTAATTTTGAAAACAATTTCACACTAACCAAGATGTCACATATTTTTGTGGTGCAATTTATTCCATTGTTGCCCTTCAATTGTGGGTTCAATCCCTGTGACATTGTCATATGTTACTTGTTGTTCTTTTTACTCAAAATATATTAATATAACTATTACAATTACCCTATAAATATGATGAATATCCTTATAAAACACGAATCATAAAATATCATATTTTCCTTGAATGTTATCATTATCTTTAAACTTATGGAAATATCACTCTTACTCAAATAATACTTTATGTTGTACTAAACTATTAAAAATACCTCAACCTAATAAAAATTCTCCCAAAATGTCATTAATCAAATTAAAATACCATCACTTAAAACCGAAAAATGGGTGTATAATAATTTTAAGTTATAATCAAACATAAAATCATAAATCTATGATGTTTTCCATAACTCTAAATTTAACCTCACCTGAAAATATGATAATATTCAATGTTTTCTAAAAATTATTCTTATACAAACTATAAAGTCATATCCGTAAGAATTAAAAGATTTTGAGTTTTTATTTATGAATTCCTTCTTTATACATTTTAGGTTAATTAAGGTTAATATTGTTAGATAATTAGTCCCTTAAACTTACCTAAATAAATATTACATCACCAAGTGAACAGATACACATGGTTTCGGTTTTTCACAAAAAAACTTTTATGATATAAAATGTTTTATTTTCTCGAGATATCATCAAAATTTTAATCTTTGACTCATCCAATCTCTACTCATCCTTATAACCCTATGATTTTTTTAGATATTGGATGAGAAAAAAAATTATGTAAGGGACATATAAAAAGAAATAACTAAACATAAAAGTTCATGAATAATTATCCAAGAAGTTTTTTTTAAAAAATTTAACTTTGGGATCAAAATACAATTTTTAATAAACAACAAATAAACTTTTTCCAAAATATTTTAAGAAAAAATTTCATAATATATTTTAAAGGAAAAAAATAAAACATATCATTAAACATTTTTGAAATCATGAAAATTTATTAAAACATTTCCAAATAATTTTTTTCATTTCACTATTATAAAATAGAATATACTCTCATTTTAAAATAGATCATGAGTAATCATAAGTGAGTGTAACATAAAGAACATAGTATGATAAGATCAAGGTGAAATACAAAATTTGGTAGAAACAAAAAACATGAAATCAGAATAAGTCTAGGATAATTATCAAAAAAACATTACATCGTGGTTAGAGTCTCATAATGTATTTGGTGTACTCCCTAACCCATTACATAACATCTCATGAGGCCAATGGTTTACCCAATCCATTGGAGCGTTATTTGGTTGAACCCATCATAACAAGTTCATGGTTATTGGTTCAATAAAATAAAATCAATCATAAGTAATAATCATAATAATTACCAATGGAAGGAATGTGTTCCTTTATCTTATCTCATATCATAATCAATGGAAATTTCCTAATGAATTTGTTTTACAAATTAAAATAAGCCACATATTACCCCAGGAAATGAAGAGAGAATAATAATGGTATATAAGTTAGAAAAATATATAAATAATTTAGAATCATTCTACAACTTTAAATATAGAGATAAAGCAAGATAGATAAATAAAGGTTTTAACCAATGAAATGGGTAGTTCGACAATATCCCTTACATTGATAATAAAAAAATCTAGATCCGAAAATATTTCTTCCATTTTAAAAAATTATTGAAAATAATTAGAAAAATGGGAAAGAGGGTTTATATTTGAATACAAAAATGAATATTAAATAGAAATTAAAATATTAAATAATATTAATAGTAGCGGGAAAATCCATTTATATCATATATTTTAAAATAGATCAGTCATTTTGACATTTATAAATAATTTCAAAACACTGCATTAAAAATATGAAAAAATATTTATTTTCAGAAACTATGAAATAATTTTAAAGGAGATATAAAATGGAATATAAAATTATTCTATGTATATATACATACATTAATAAAATAATTTTAAGAATATGAACACTGAAGAGAATGTTTAATCAAATAAATCATTGATATGTTTAAAATGTTTTTCTTAAAGTAAATTGTCCCTTATGTAAAACACTAAAAATATTCCTTTAAGAAATAGAATTGTAAATAAATTAAAATTAAGTTAAAATGACCTTTAAAATAAACGTAATCTTAAATAATAAATTTCTAGGAAAATTTAGAAGAAAATTTATATGAATGAAAATGATTAATAAGGGAAACTCTAAAAGAGGATTTTAAAAAGAATGTCAATTACCTTGAGCCCAACCTATCACGCGTGTTCATTATTTTCTAGAATAATAAACATATGTTAATTATTTAATTTATTTAGGACTATTATCCAGTTTATTATTCCATTTCTCACATATTACCAAGATATATAAAATTATATAATCAATTAATTTCACTTCGGATGTATTGACGTTATTTGGCATATATATCCAAAACGACTTCAGTAGACTGAATATAGTAAGATAAGGTAATTATTCCGTCATATTGATAATAAAAATAATGATATTTTTATAATATTTACACATAATTTATACTTTTAAAACTAACCATGAATTATTGTTATGAAAAATTTAATATGTTATAATCATGGAGATTGTAGGTCGTACATACTCATGAGTAACATTTCCACTTTTCAATGTTCTTAATTTAACGATGATAAGTATTATTTTATCATAAAATAATTTTTATCATGACATAAATATAATATTATTTCATTAAATATAGTTATATATACCATCCATGTGACGTTGTAATGAAAAAATAATCACATCTTTCTGTAGAGGCAGTAATCCACATATACAGAGGAATGCAGTTATCAGCTTTCAACGAATGGAAATGAAAGAAAATATGTGATAAATTACTATTGAAAATGGATTAAAATTTAATTAATATCATATATATAAATTATATCCATAATCATAAATATATATGGGAGGAAATGATGGGAAATGAATTATAATAGTTCATGAGGTTGTAGTCCTTCATACACACAAACAATGGTTTCATATCCTATTTATTGGAAGAGTATATGGATATTGATTATTACATTATATAATGACATCTAAGTATATTATATATATATATTATATTAACATGGTTTAATAATATTTTCATGAGGGGGAAGAAGAAATAAAACTAAACTATTCTGTTAAAGACTATACCTCTTGTTCAAACAACTTCCTCTTCTATAAACCTTAAACAATCAATGGTTTGTATTACTCCGAACCATGACCACTATAAAATGATAAATTTTGTTAATAATGAATTTGGGAAGGTATTTGGTGAATTAAAATACTTTTTATGTGTGAATAAACAAGGATATGATTTTCCCTTTTATAAGAGAGGGGAGGACCACTCTTTGAATGTTTTAAAATATTAAACTAATATAAATTAATTTTCATTGTAAAAATAATGAAATAAATTATAATAAAAATATTTTATGATTATGGATAAAAATAATATCATAAAAAATTATTATTACAAGTTTATATTCAGTTTTTACCCTTATTTATCTGTTTTAACCTCGGTTAGTACTTTTTTCCAATTACTGTGATAACAAAGTTTTTTACTATTTGAGGAGCAATAGAGTTACTATAAATTGATAATTGGTCTATAAATGGATGTTAGTTGATACTTTTTAAAAATATAATAATCTATTTATTTATGATAATACTTTTAGGAAATTTATATCATTTAAAAAAATGGTATTTATTATAAAATATCATTAAGTTCATTTTTTGAACTATTCTTTTAATTTGGATTAAAAAACAAGAAAGTAATACAACAATAATATAGTTTATTAAAACATCACAAAAATGATATATATATATATATAATAAATTCAGTAAACACAATAATTAATTCAATTTATTTTAATTTTAATATAATTTAATATTATTTTTTTATTAATTAAATATATACTATATTAGTGTTGTGTAAGAATTTAATGTAATTATTTAATTAATAAAAACTATAAAATACCCTGATAAAAAAATCATTTATATTTAAAATTAGTCTTTATAACCAAACACATGTTGTTTTTGTCCCTATCACAACATATTATAGTTTTTAAAAGCAAGAAAGTATCGTTTGTTCATCATCTTTTAATTAAATATTTTCAAGTTAAAATCAATTGAATATGGAAAACAGGGATGTATATTCGTGGTTAATAATAATATGGATGATATAAACTCATACAATAGGATAAATCCATGTTTTGGGGACAAATTTTAGTACTTATCATATTATTTTTAACATTAATTAATTGATTTAACCTTAATACAGTGATAATTATTTAATATAATTACTATTCATAATGAATAATAATAAATGCAGAATATTTAAAAAATATGGAACTCTTGATTCCAAAATATTAAAACATTTTTTAGGATTCAATTTTCAAAATTTGTATAATTTAATTTAAAATTATATTCAAGATACGTGATGTAAAATATTTAAAAAAAATACATTTTTAATTATAAAATGTTTTTATACACTATAAAAGTATAAAATTATTTCATAATACCATAATTAAACAATTTTTAATAAATATGCACTATTTACAATTTAAAACTAATCCAAAATATAATTAGACTTTGTAAAAACATAAAATGAAATTAATGTTTTCTATTTTTTTTTATCATTCATTGATAAATAAAATTTTTAATAAAAATATAATTATTGGCCATAAGATAATGGAGATATTATAATTTAAAAAACGATAACATTTTTATCAAATAAAATTTCTAAAATATCCAAAAAATAAATATAAAATTTTCCTAGAGAAGTAAATAAAAATTATTTTTGAAGAAAACATATTTCTGAGGAATTTAATAAACTTTATAAATATTGAGTCGTTATTTACAATGAAGCCAGAAATAATAAATTATAACATTTTATATATTTCATAAATTAGATAATTTTATTCATACATAGAAATTTAATGGCTAGGTAATAATGGATATATTTAAATAATAATATTTCATAACTCATTTATGCTCAGTGTTGTGTGTAGTGCTCTACCAGAAATAGTTTTTTTTAGGATATTACATCAATATATGTGATTTTATTTATTTGATTTTATAAAAAATTGAACTCGCAATCCTCTTTTTCAAATATTTTTTGAAATGTAGCATAGATATGACTAATATTTCCACAATTAAAACATATTATAGTTATATTTCCATAAAACATTTTCCCCACTTAAATTTTCTGGCTACAAGTGATAATAAATCACCACTTGCATATTCTACAATATATATATCATAAAATTATTTCTTCTCAAATAATCAAATTTTTATTTCATTGAATTGATGTTCTAAATATCTTTCCATCTTCACTCACATTCCATTTTTGACTAGTTTTTAGTGAAACCATAATAGTATTCAGAGTAGACTATAAGAGGGGGTGAATGGTAGTTTATAAAATTTAAGCTTATAATTTTTTTAAAAATCATTCATAAGAATTTTTATTGGAAATATTGTTGTTTTGATATAATTTATCACATCATAGTAAGAAATAATCTTTTACATAAAATAATTACCTTTTATAGAATCCACAATGCAAATAATAAACTTGTTGAAACAAGAATAATAAATTAAAACATATGTTTATAAAACATGTAAAGAATAATATAGAAACATTATTAATAAAGGAAATTATATTCAATGAAAATTATAAGGACTTCAATGAACATTACTTTAGGTATTACAAAAATAAAAACCTATCTAAAGGACTATCCTTCATGCCTTGTAATCCCTTGATGAGTATGACCAGACAAATATTTTTCTGTCTATATTGGGAGTCTATAATCAAATAGATTAAATTAAATTTTATCTATTTGTCTCTGAGATCCGTTAATTCACCTTATCTTATAAACACAATTTCAATGAAAAACCCTTAAATAATTTATAAAGATATCCTAATAAAAATATTCTTTAAGGAAAATATCTAAATATTACAATTGAAGTGCACTTAGAAACAAGTCATTGAAAAAACATTAATAATAAAATTAGATCACAGATTATCAATCTAATTATCCTCCTTGAGTTTCTGTTCATATTTATAGATAAACCTACAACTATCATATTTTAAACATCTCAGTATCAGTTTCAACGGCATTTGACTCATCGTCTTTGTGTGTTTGATTGTCAGTGGTTTATCTAATGGTTATTCAGTGTATCATCATTATAAATCTCTAAAGAATTCAATAAGAGAAAATTTTTATGTATTCATCTATTATACATTATACACCTCTAGCTGATCATCTTAGTAAATATTAATCTTGTACACTTTGTATGTCTATGTCCAAAAAAATCCATTAGACGGATTTTTTAAAACATTGTCTAATGGAAATTGTGTGTTGAAATTTGTAAAAATATTTATGATGGAGTATATAGAACACTATATAATGAATTTTTGATAAATCCATCCAATGAAATTCATAAGTGTTATTTTCAATAGACATTGCATTTTAATATTCAATTACCTTTCTACTCATTTTTTTGTCGTAGTTAGTTCCTTTTAGTCTAGTATACTTCATAAATATCTATATGATAGAATTGGATTTTAATGTCAGTTAAAATTTTACACATTCCTATAAAAAAATATTACTTTTTAAAATATAATTATTATAAATATAGAATCATCTAGAGATTAAATTAATATTTTAAAAAAATATGATTATAATGATATCTCTCAACTTATCATTTTTTTTGTAAATAATTTAGAGAAAATTTACCAAGATTTAATTCCACAAGTAATGAAACTTTTGGATTATAAACTATAAGTAATATTTTTATGTTTTTATTAAATATATTAGAATACTTCATCTCATGGAGGATTCCATGAATATCTTCAATGACTTCAATTAGACAATTGAATAAATTGTCAATATTTTCAATAGAAATCATCTTCAAGTCTTCAAATTTGTTTTTATAAACATGAAAATTTTCCTTCATTTTGTTACCATAGTATTCATATAAATTTAGAATATTATCCCATATTACATTGAATATTATAAGATATGTCAATTTCATGTATATCTGATTAGAAAATTCCACAACCAAATCGTTTTGAGTCTTAGCATCATTGTTTGATAATTTTTCGTATCCTTCCATCATAGATCTTACAAAGGGACCAATTACATGAATTATATGATATTTTTATACATAACTAATAATAAAAATAAATTTTAAAGTTTATCTCATTATTTTCTTCCACACCTAATAATTCAATATATTCACTAAGAGAAAAACTTTTTCATTAAAAAAATTCTATATGATGTTAAATTTATTGAATAGATTTCTTAAGAAATAGCCCAAATCTAGTACCACATGTTTTATCCTAAGGTCCTAATGAAAACCCTTGGATGAGGGGTTAATTAGGGTATCATGAAATTTATTTTTATCATAAATTTAATTGGTTCTTGTCTTTTTTTGTAAAAGGCATTGTGAATTTGTCTCATTGATCACACTCAATAAAAATCAAATGTAGTCAAGTATTAAAATATAGACATTGATATTTTTAGTTGGTTATCTTACACATGAATTCATCCAATTATGACATATCAATATCATATTGATATGATAATTAATCACTAGTCCGTTGGTTTCAATTAAAAACTTCAGGATAATATCTCTTCTCACCTAGGGTTCATGTACACTTCCTCTCTTCTTTCAACTAATTATCAGGAGGTTTAAAAAGTATCATATATAAATATAGGTAAAACTTTCAATATTATTAATCAATGTTATAATACCAACCAATAATTGGTTTTCTTCATGATTCATTATTCTTCAGTTCTGAATCATCATTGGTATACTAAAAAAAATATTCATTCCGAGCCTAATCTTCAATGAAATTCATTCAAATCACACCTCACTTCATATGAATATAATTTTCAATGATTTAAAATTTTAATACAGTTTTCAATATATTCTCCCCTTTTTATATAATTCCATATGGGTATCACCATTGTCTTTTTTAAGTCATATTCTTCTTAATAAATGGAATTGTGTATTCAAAATTAAAAATTTAATCAAGTTCCATCAACCTCAACTTAAAATTGAACCATTGTACCATTATATGGTAAATCTACACCATAAACATAAATTATTTAGTCAATGTTATTTCAAAATGAAACCTATTTAACCCAAAAAATCCAATTTATTTGGTCTTTCTATATTCAATAGATTCTGAAAGTTACATCATGATGACATTAATCATGGTGTGATATATGAGTTCCTTATTCAATTTAATTTAAAATATAGAGTATTCATATTTTAACTTGAATCCTCATAGAGGTTACTTTATTTTAGTTTCTAAAAATACTAATGATTAATAATCATGTGCCTATTGATTTTTCATGCTCAAGATTTCACAATACAGACTTACTTTGATTAATCCAGGTTAGGGTGTGAACAAGATACCATGATGTGACATTATTCACTTCATAAAATCTATCCTTTCCACATGATATCCAAATATAAAATCACACAACATAACCACCATATCATACAATGAATGACTCTTACATTTAAAATATTGCTTAAATCTATTTACAATGCATTGTGAGCTATAAATATATTGTAATAACTAAGTTCTATATATTTGGTAAGTTATGAAACCTCATTCATGGCCTAAATAAGATTTTATTTTCTCTTACATCTAATATGAATGATTTTATTTACTCTCGTGTTAATTTGAACAATACATGTTTTCATTCTTCAACTCTATTCTTGAGGAGAGTAATTTTCACACACCATCATAGGTTTATGAATCTATATAAAAAAATTTAATATAAATCTCCAAACACCTAAAATCAACTCCAAACATCTTAACACACTTTAAAATAATTCAAACAACTTCTAATTGAAAAAAAAATATAACATTATTACATGTGGTTACAACAACAATGAAGAAAAACATCTCATAAGAGTTTAATCTTAAAACTTTGACTAGATGAGTATAACCTACAATAATAAATAGGAAAACAATAACAAATATATAGAACCCAAAAAATAATCATAAAACCATTATAACATAATAGAAAAATAAAAAACTACATTGAAATAAAAAACTATAAATTACACTATAATCGTGGTGCAGTTCATCATATTTGATAGTTAATATTAATTGTGGTCCCTTATGACCTCAAAAAAACCAATATAATCCCAAAAAAGGATTCCCCATTAATATAATTTAAATTAGGAAACTGATCATTTCGAAATTATCATGACATTTGAATTAAGAAAGAAAAAAGACCCAAATATAATGCCATAGAACAAAATAGTTGTAACTATGTTTTTGATAAAATAATAGTAGACCTCACAATTGAGAAACAAAAAAAATACATTTAACTTCTTGATGGTTTTATCATCTATATAAAATTATCCAACATATATTAAGTAATGTGATCCTCGGTCCATTGGAAAACTAGTATCCATACACACAACAACAATGACAAAACCAGATGAAAACAACATTAAATGTAAACCATTAGAAAAACTAATAATTTAAAATGAAGAATATGTTACAAATTGATAAATCATTAATGTTTGATAACATTCCAAATTTATTAAAAAGATAAGAAAAAGTATAACCAATTTATATAAAAGAGATTTTTACTGGCCATTCCATCTACAAAATATAGTCTCTTTAAACCTAAGCAACAAAGATGAGGAAATATACAGGGAACCAACATAATATTCACAAACATAACAATTTAAACTATGATAATAGATACCCATGGATACTATATTATCAACTACATAATAAAAAAGAAATGTAGTTATCTAATAATGTAATATATGTAAATCAAATCATGAATATATTAAAAAATATTTAATAAAAAAATTTCGATAATAATTTTTATTCATAATAATCTAGTATAATTAAATTAATGTTTTTAAGAAGAAAATATATTTTGAATAATTGTGGTGAAAAATATATACATAAATTTGTGTTTTATATCATCAAAAATAAAATAAAATAAATTCACTAATCATTTACATATTTAATTTGATATTAAAAAATAATAAAAATATTAATTTTAAATATGGGATGTCATGTATTATTAATAAAAAACATAACATTTTTAAAATATATTTCTAAATAAGAATGTTAAGTGGTAGATTTACATATTATTTTATTAAGATCATTCAACTTGAAATGGTCATGAAATATTTCTCACATTTTTTTATAATTATTACATATCAATGCGACTTAAGTGTTTTACATATTTTTAATCATGTGAATAGTAAATATGGTCTAGCTAAATCCCTTATAATATTTTTATTACTTATTGATATTATATATATCATAAAAACTATATTTCCTTATTTGGTATGGGGACAAGAAATTTTTCATACAATGAAATTTATTTCAATTATACCATAATCAAAACATGAATATTCCATCTTAATATAATCTTGTGTTCATGAGCTAAATATTTCAATTTTAAGTACATTTGGATATATATATTTCAATAAAACCCCCATAATGAGAAAAGATGGGACTCTAAATAAGGTTATAGTTTTATGATGAATTTTAATCTCCCTAAAATAAAAATATCTTGAAACAATGATGGAATATATATTTTTATTAGTATTTTTATTTTTATTTTTATGAATATATTTTTCCTACAAAAATGTTGGGAAATAAATCAAAATCAATATATATTTCATTTTAAACAGAATAAGTTTTATATCTTGATCCCCATAAATGTATGAGTGAAATAGATGTTCAAAATAACATTGATTCTTTTAATTTGTCAAATAAATTTATTATTTCTTCCAATGATTCACAATGGATTATAAGATCATATATGCACGCCATAAAAACTCCATTTTAGATGAATTTATTAAAAAATATACTAGATCCATTAATATTGATTTTAATCCATGTCAATGAATTAAATACTATAAGGCCTAAAAGATAAAAAACCTAGTCAAAGTAAAGGGTAACAACCCCTGTACATTGTGGTAATAAATTTAACATATGGAAAATCAATATGTTATTTATTTGGTATTAACCACCAAATTAATGTACTGAAAAATTTATTCATTGCCAAAATGAAATTTCTATTAATATTTATCAATTCTAAAGAATGTTGGTATTGACTTGAGACTATTATTGATGACACATTTCTTTTATAATGTATCAATTGATATTTTAGATGAGGATAAATAATTAGAATCAGTAAATGAATGTTTCAATAGAACTTATTAAGATAAATTGAAAAGTTAAATTTAATCAATAATTGGATCACCAACTAAACATGACGTTTTTGTAAGATTAGGAGAACCATGTAAGGGATTAATCATATTGGTTATAAATTGGTATTTAAGATAAGGATAGATGAAAAAATTATTGTTTTGAGATATAAATACTAAATTGTTTTTCATAGTTTCTCACAAATACATAGAATTGATTATGATGAAGTATATTCCCCAGTTACATATTATATAACTTTATGATATCTCATCACATTTTTTATACATGAAAATATTGAATTTTACTTGACAAATGATTTTTATATTTTTTTATGGTGTTGATATTGATTTTTATAAGAAAATGCTTTGAGGAATTAAAATTATTAAATCATTATCTATGTATCAATATATTTATTCAATTAAATTCAATAAATCATTATATGGATTACTATAGTTTGGGTGTATGTTGTATAACCATACGGGTAATAACATGATAAAAGAATGTTATAATATTGATCCAATTTTCCTTGTGTTTTTATAAATAGTATTGGATCTGAATTTATTGTCATGATAATATATGTTGATGATTTTAACATTATTTGGACTCATGATGAAAATTACTAGGTAATAAGAAATTCAATAAAAGGATTTTGAATGAAAATATTGTAAATATAAATTTCACCGTTGGATTATATATTTAACGTCTTGAATATTTAATTTTTTCTCATTAATCCAGGTATAATAAAAAATTATTATAATGTTTATACATGGATAAATGAGTTCCATTAGGTGATCAAATGGATTCATGATCTCCCGATGATGATAAATATACTATTAATCTATGTGAGAAATAAAAGAATTTTTTATTCCATAATTTTCATATATCAATTTTATATGAGTAAAAATATACCATAATAATATTAGAAGGATATAAATATAATTTTCTATGAATTTAATAACAAGGGAAAGTTCTAATCCTACTCATTTACATTTAAATGTCAAAAAAATTATAATTCCATTAAGGATTATATATTGGGGACTATTTAATTCCAAAAAATATTAACCAAAATTGGATAGTTATACTAAAATCCAATATTATTATAATCCATAAAAAACTATATATTGATGGTTTTGTTTATTCATATAATGTGGAATAGGCATTTTATGTTTTTATAAAATAAACTTTTCTATAAATTCTTTAATTATTTTTCAGTTGTTTGAAATTCATTATATAATTCATGAAGTGTTTGGTTTATATTACATATTCATTATATAAAAAATATTTTTAGATTAAAAATTATTACTTATATTTCTAAAATTTTACAAGAATTAAATGTTTCATGTATAGGGGAATAGATGGGTGGGTAAATCAAAGGTTACCAGACAATGAAAATCTCACAAAAATGTATTTTTTAATGATGAGTATGATGAAACTTATGAAAACTAATGGTGTTATACTATGACTCAATGTACCCAAATTATAACAAAATGAATGGTGTTTCATAACCATAATCATGAATCTAAATTTTTTTATCATTCTAGCTAGTGTATAGTGTATATCAGTAATATACAAAGACTATACACTCAATATTATGTTATGATAAATAACAATGTAAATTTTAGTGATAATTAACGACTATAATATATAACATTATAGATATACTATAGTATAAGAAAACTCTAAGAAATAATATAAAATGATATATAAAAATAGAGAACTGATGTAATGTCTCACAATTCATACATACATAAATAAAATTTCATCATGAGATGATCGTATATAACACTATCCAAAAGGAAAAAAATGATGGATTCCACTACAAAATTGAGGTTTAGACTCTAACTAGTCCAATATCCCACTCAAAACATCTATTCATCTCACCTAAAAATTGAACAACAATTTAACTTTCATATATCCCTCATTATTAAGTTGGAATATGAACCAATGTGATCATATAGTGTACATGTACAACTCAGTATACCAAAACTAGAGGTGTCCCAAAATAAATCCAAATTATATTAGTGCATATATGAGATGATATGGGGATAAACATAATGAAATATACTAAAAAACTAATCACATCATCAAGGTTTACAAAAGACACTCAATGTGTGATTAAACCATCTTCACCCCATGGCAGTGTAACTCTAAGTATATCATATGTAATATCTAAGGGTTTGTATCACATCAACCTATATTCATAATAAATTATGATAAAACATGGTCTCCAAAATTATTTTTAATTTTGATAAACTTTACATAACCATGGGGTCAGATCCTCTTGGCTAGTGTCCCATATACATTATGCATAATGTCGTATATCATTTGGTCATTATGTCCCAAACCCTAAAAAACCATATAATTGATGAATATAATCCCATGAAATAACAATACAATGTAAGTTGGTATATCATCGTATACTATAGTAATATTTGATTGGTATGGAGATAATCCCATACCATAAGCAACATCTAAGTAAATGGGCACATAAACCCCTTCCATAGGTGACATCAATTTACATGTGAATATCAACCACCATCATTAACAATATGAAGGAAACATGAATGGAATACCATGTCATAAGTGACATCAATGTAAATGTGAATATCATCCCTCACCAGAGGATACATCAATAAAAATGGGTATATTATCCCATATCAAAGGAAGCATCAAGGAAATTGTAATATAATCTCATTAAATATATAACATCAAAATAAATGTGAATATTATCCCCCACCATAAGAAACATCAATGTAAATGGGTATATTATCCCCTATTGTGGGTGAAATCAAATTGAATGATCATATCATCCTCCAATATAAGTAACATCAATGTAAATGATAATATCATCTAGTACCTAATAAAACATCTAGAATATGTGTCAATAACATCCCTTATCATTTAAATAATATAGACAATGGAAATATCATCTCATTCCACCCATTATATTATGGAAAAAACAATATATCCACCATATATCACACAATATCAAATAAAATCACAATAAATATCATCAAATATTAATTCATGGATATTAATCCATCAACACACATCATATATATTTCATAAAAAAGATATTCATGGTGGCCAGTTTTAATTTATATTAAAAATAATATTGTCTCCCTCACTAGAAAAATCTATTATCTCAATCACATAGCCAAGATAAATTATACATGGGTCCATATAACATAAATGTTTTCATCCATAACCTTTTATTTATGTTAAAAAATCCAAACTTCTTCCAATTTAAACAAAATATCCCTTTCATATATAGATCCTCACTCTAGTTTCTCATATAAACATGCCAATTTTCATCAATGAAATCTAAATAGAACATATCATGGTCTCTTAAGTCATTTCATATCTATGGATCACCATATTAGGTACCAATAACATGGTTTAAAATACATTTTGTTATGCTCATGGTCATTGGAAATTATAGATCCAAAATATATCAAATAAAGGACCACTTCCTTACCTAATGATCTATGCACAACTATAGAGTGATATAAAAGAATATTAGAATTCATTTCAAATCATGTACACAAATCCTCCATAACCTACATGTCATACATCAGAGTGAAACTCATATAAACTAACCAAAAATCTTAGGGACCACCTACCTTATCTTAGTAGACCCCCTAATGAATTTGATTTGGATAAATCAAACCTAATGTAATCAAAAATAAAAAAATAAAAAAACATGTCTTACAAATTAGTGGTTTGAAAAAAACACACCAAGAAATAATTAGAGAGAAGAAATATTTAGGTTTCTATAGAATTAACATTAACAGTAGTAATATATCACAACCATTGGAATAATATTTGGGCAACAAATGAGGTAGAAACCCACTTTAAAATGAGTGAATCCAACAGAATAAGTAGGGTTTCTTTTGCATCTGTCTAGGGGAAGAGGAAAATGCTTTGGTAAATTTTTAAGTATCACAATTACTAAAATATACCCCCATTAAATGGGGCCATGGATTCGCATCAGAAATCTAATGGAACTCCACAATAACTCTAATGGGATATCAGGGTTTGAGTACACCCCATCTAAAAGACCAGTGATAGGGGTAGCATCCCTTGTCCGGGCCAACATAAGATTGGTGGCCTCCAACTGGGCTTCGGGTGGGAAGCCTACTCCCAATAATACTTCCACCATCTAGTTTATTTCCTATAAAAATGAACATAATCCTTCTCTATCCAATTCTATGTCTTATATAGGTCGAAATACACCTATTTTTTCTAAAATATAAATAAAATTCTTACATTTCTAAAAATAGGTCATTAAAAACTCCACTCCATCTAATAAATCATCCATGATTTATATTAATGAGGGTTACTAATGAAAAATTAAATAAAATGACTCTTATATCTACCTCCCACTCTCATATCACCTCTATAATTTATCCATGATTCCATTGGACACATAAAAAGGGTATCATCTTCCATTAAATAATATTATCATTCTAATACACTGTATATGCTAGTTTTCCCTTAAATGAAATATTATCCTCCAACTCAGCATCATCGATACAAATTAAGAGAGAATGGCCAATCTGGTATCTCTAAAGGATATATATATAAAATAAATCTTGAATCATTATATATATATATATATAACCACCAATTTGTATTCCATAGTACCAATCCTCTCAATATCCTCAAATGGGCCCATGATCCTAGGATCCAACATCCCCTGCCTTCGAACCTACCAATGTGCCCATCTAGGAGATAATCTGAAGAATAACATGTCATACACTTCAAAGTATAAATGACATTACTATGAGTATATGTAAGAATTTTTTATTCTTTTTGTGGTCTCTAACCACCAATGAATCAACTGAATATTCTATTAGGCTCCTTTTATGAAAACCAGGAAAATAATATAAGACTTCCCCACCTCAATCAAACATAAAGGTAATTTGGATTATATTCCATACAACACCTCAAATAATTCAATAAGAATCAATTCATAATAACAATTATTATTGGAAAAATATTCTATAATAACGAGGATCTTATAAAAACAGCCAAAAACATGAGCATGTGTTCAAACAATATCATTCCAAATCTTAATAACATGCTGATTTTGACCATCACTATAAGGATATAATGTTGTTATTAAATAAAAAATAGTATCCAATACCATATGAAAACCTCATTAGAAGAAGTATGTTAATCAAGAACCGATTTATAAAATAATACACCTTGTTACACCCAACATTAGTTTATCTTGCATAAATATATCCTACCCAACTCGTTAATAGAGTAGGTATACAAGATTGATATGAATTGTTAAGCCTTTATTAATAAAGAAAAAATTGAATATTTAGATTTAATATCTTTAATTAACCTTAACAACCCAATAATAAAATCTATCATCACACAATATTTTTCTTCCAAGGAATTGGTAATGTCAGAAAAATAACTATGGGCATCTCATTCTCATAGTTCACCTACATTCAAGTGAGGCGATGTGTAATGAACCCCACAATGACATTCCTCATCTTGAATCACCGATAGTGAATGTGGGATTCCTGGTACATCTTATTCATCCACATGTGACCAACACTTCTTAGGGTGTTTTAATCATGTATTGAAACATTGTTAATGATCAAATACACTATAAAACAACCTCATACATATAAGATCCCACCACTATCGTCATTCTAGTTTATAAATTGACCCCTACCAAATTTTTTGTCCATCATAACTCAGAATTCTATATCTGATAGATGAATTTCATTTACTTTACCAAGGAGTAATGAAGAAATACTTAGAATTTTTAGAATACACATATCTTGATTCTCCAAAACATAATGGCATTTCTTATTAAAAAATGGGTTATTAGAATTCATTCAATACAATCCTCTCAAACCAAATGATTGTGAATCATCATATATATGAAATATGATACATTGTTTCCATTTTTAGGGGTTTAAAACATTTTAAACTTAATATACTACAAGAACATGGACCTCCTCCAATATCTAAGGGTTAATTTAAACTATTAAAAGTTATAAATATGGTTTATATGGTTAGTTTATACCAAAAAACTCTCACCCAAATGTAGATATGAAAACATCATAGCATATTCACCACTACTACCAACTCTAAATCAATAATAATGTAGTTTCACCAATGAAAAATCTACTACTTATAATAATTAGTGTCTACCATCCCATAAAATATGAGATCTGCTCTAATCCGAAACCCAGATTCATCCCAATAAAATGTATACTCCTTTACCATCTTAGGAAATATCATAATTAGTATAGATGTAAACCTTCCATTCAAATTCTATAAAACTCAATCGTATAGATCGCACCAGTAGAAACCCAAACACTTTTATTTTTTTGTTTTTATTGACTCATCCATCATATAGAATTACAGAAGGAATTTTCTTCTTTATCCCTTCAACCCAAAGAAACTAAAAAAATAAAAAAAATCATTTTTTCAACAACAAATTACAACATCAACCTTCTCAGGGTCCACTAATGTATAGAATTATAAGAGAATAACAACAATGAATAAAAAAATAAAATAATATAAATATGGATTAGTGATATTAATTATCATGTCCAAAAACAATGTACCAGTGTTCACTAAATTGAATGGAATCATAAAGAAATCATAAAATCAATACCCACTCCTAAAATTAGTCAAAGGAACATCCCATAGCCTCACCATGAAAACGTGATACCTTGATCACCGAACAATCTTGGAGAACCATTTGGTTCTCAATAGATGATTAGAAACCTAATATACATATGTAACGGGATACTAGTTATTGATCCTCCCTTGGTTCAACCATTACTAATCCACACATATGCAAAATCCACAATCATCCTTCTTGGTAAATAGAACAGAAGCACCCAAATTCTACTCTTCTATTTGTTATCTAGATCCTGAATTTAATTCTTGAAAATCACAGTCTTCAAACATTGTCTAACAAGATCCTTCTCTAGAAGTGAAATATACAATTTAATGATATCAATTTATGTGTACTTGATACTGAGTTAGAAAATAAATTTCAAGTATCACATATATTTTGAGAAAATTTGATACAAGAAAATATCAAATATTCTAATAAAACCTTTTCATGATAACTCACCCCAAAACCTTCAAAAACCAGCAAATAAAATCCCTAAGGGTGTGTCAATAAGAATAATCCAACAAAAATACTCTATGATTGACCATAGATCATTAATAAATAAAGAAGATTTGAATTAGTATAACCTATACTTATTCAATTAAATATATTCTGTTGTGGATGAAAAATATCAAACATTGAATTTTAGATGGCCCACCACTGTGATCAATGAAAACTTTTATGAGAACATGAACCTATTAAGTTTTGCACACTAACTCTCTACCTTGGTCTTTTGAACCCAAATTTCCCTAATGAAAAAATCTACTCCCACTACTATTTATTCCCATGAGAACCATTTCTGCTATCATTTGTTAATGGATTTGAAGAACTATTTAAAGGTGATTTAGATTACCAAACCCTAGATCCCTGAACCAACCAACCACCAAACTGACTACCTAAGTAAGAATATCTCAAAAACCACTATTAATATCCCATATTACCAATAAATGGTACTCAATAGGTGTTGAAAGAAACTTTTATTGAAAATTATCCAATTTCAAATAGTAATAACACCTAGAAGGATATCTCACTTTAATGAGAGAAGATAAAAAATGCTTTGGATAGCCTTCTTATCACCACCCTTGTGAGAATTCCCAAATAACATCTATCTCGTACAAGATGAACCACTCCTAGATCCAATATTCAAACAAAACATCCTAGTTTGGACACTCCCTATTAAGTCCATCTAATATATAAGGGGATAAATTATAATATCAAAGAATTAATTTGTGTGCAAAATATTCTTTTAAACATATATTGGATAGATAAATCCATCCTCAAAATAGAGAACCCAATAAATATCCACACCGATAAAATGGGTAGACAAAAAAAATTTAGGGAGCACGAAGTGAAATCCATCCCAAAAATATTCCACTAGACAATATAAATAAACACCTAATCCCCATAAACTCACAAATTATCAAGAATGAACTATTGAAAACTGATCCTAAAAACCATTCCATAGAAATCCATTATGTTATTATACATTGAAAAAATAAATCTAACTAGTGCTTAATTGGTCCTTTTAGCATATACCTAACAATTTTCACTCTCTATTTAATTGTAGTCTCGATTTTATTGAAAATAATATATTATGAATCAATACAAAACACAATATATGGTCATCCACCCTCATCCATAAATAAGGGTTTGTACTATCTCTGAAACATTAACCTCAGATCTAAAAAAGAAGGCACAAAACTTTGTACCCATATCCCACAGATTGAGTAATTTAAAGTTTAATATCCCAGAGTTATTGATCAATTGAAATTACTTCTGCAGTAGGGGATTCAAACTATATTTTTTATGGGGTAATTATCATCCCTACCCTCATTATAATTAAATAGAGGTAACTATAGTATACAACCACTGAAATTCCATATTCAGGGCTTTAAATGTATCAATCCAACTTCATGATACTCCAATATAGGATAAGTAGTAAAATATACACATCATGCTACTATGTACACACAATATTCCCTAAAGGTTCACATTCAACTAGATAACACTCATTACTAACATCGCCACTCGCTAGGTTAGGTTAAAAATATATAAAGGATCCTCATAGTCAATCGTTAACCTAAAATAATGAATTAATCAATAATCATAGGATCAATTAATTAGAGTGACACCAATAACTTATATATGAAATCACTGTAAAAATTAATATTAACAGTTTATATAATAAATCAATTCATCATAATAATGTTATTAATCTCCAAAAAGCACCAAAAAGTGGAGTTAATCCTACATAAATAATATTATACAAGAAATCACATAATATTTCCATCTCATTCCAAGAGTAAAACCAAAAACTATAAATCAGAGATAATATTTCTAAAAATCACTAAATAATAATAACTAAATGATATGAATAATTATCCTGTTCCATGTAACTTGGAAGTCTGCTATATTGGAGTAAGATATGACCAAGAATAAGATCCATTTAAAGTTCCATAAATATCCAATCTTCAGCTTCCATGTCACAAATTATATGATACCACTTATGACACCCCATCCAAATTTACCTAAATAGTGATTAAACTAGAACTGCTCTATGACCTTATGTGCACCTCCCAATATGCTAGAGGCTATTGGCTACCCGTGATGGTATATCTATAATGTTGTAATGTTATGCTCTCAATATTAGTTATTCCTAAATAATATTTGTTGAAACCCACAAAATAATCATCAGAAAAATCACAACGGAAGAAATTCATGAATATGAGTATTATTTTCCCCACAAACCAAAAGGAATGGGAGGATGGTCAAAGACCAACAAATCTCATGAGTTTCAGAGGGACTCGTTATCGTGTGACAATTTCAAGGTCATGTGAAAGTTCATATCATGGCATATAACCTATGGAAATTCTTGTAGATCCCATATTAACAAACTTTCTATCTCTTGATGAGGCCCCTCGGACAATTGAATGAGGACCCCCAAGCAGCACAATATGCCATTGGAATGTTCCTGAAAAACTGTATAAAATCCTCCAAAAGTAAAGAGGGGTGATATTAAAAGAGTGTGACCCCCAATGGTCATATTGATTAGGTGTCAAATCATCATTGGGAGAAACAAAATACCTTGATGATATTCAATCAAATTTGGAAGACCATCGAGCCTTCGCAACATCAAAAGAACAGGATAAAGGGGAGGATCCAAAAGGGTTGTTTAGTCACTGAGAGACATGTAACATGCACCCCATGTAATCAGAAATATTCCACAAGTCCTTAGTGAAATTTAGATCTTACCCCACACAAACCCTCTGGTTTTTTGGCCCCATCGCACAGAAATACACATACATGTCCAAGAAAACCAGATGTTCTATAAGGATAGACAGATGGAATATCGCAGAACATGCTTTCACACTCCTCATATAACCCATTTTTTCAACAGAATTCATCATCCAAAAAGAAATTAAAAATTGTAGATGTCACTTGTGAAAAATTCCATAAGCCCTAACCTTTGTAAAACAAAACAAAAGAGGTAAAGAGGGAGGGCATGAGAGGGGTTCATGGTCACTGAAAGACATGTGGTATGCCCCTGATGACCCTCACAGAACAACAAGTCGTTGAAAACATGTCTTCCTCACCTCCCAGAATCCCTTTGGATTTTCATCCTTATCTATAGGACATTTCCACAAAATGCTCATGAACCCCCATACCGGTCACACAATGAAGCACAAAAAAATAGATGAAATACCCTCAGTAACACTCATTCAATCCCACTTGAATCCCAAAAATTTTCATATAAAAAGATGGGGATAAAAAGGGGGAAGAGATAGGTGCATGTGACCAATGAAAGGTATGTGATGAACCAAGGTCACCCACAGTACTATCATGAAACTCTCCAAGACAGGCCACCCATTTCCTCATGAGTGTCCTCCAAAAAGAACTCAGATCTCATGAGGACCCTTGGACATGTGAAAAAGAAAAAATGGAGGTCCTTAAACACATATCCAAGATAAAAAATTCTTCAATAATCATAAACTCATCATATAAGGGATTTTATGATGGAGGAGGCTTCTAATTACTAAAAATATGGCATCCCACCCAAAGTAGTCCATAGTAGAATCACGAAACTGCATGGAACCAGGACCCTTCATTGGATCTCGCATAGAATCACACTAGATATTCCACATAAACCAGTTAATATCTAAGCGAGAGATGCCATTAAATTCCCCACCACAACATAAATAAAGTATTGGATTCTTGACAGCTAGGATCTATATGATTTGGCTCTCGACTTGTACAGACTTCTCAGAGCGATCACATGACCACCCAACTTTCTATCATGTAATATACCTGCCTCAAGCCTATTTATTCATGTTCCAAGCATAGCTAACTTCATGTGATCATTCATAGATCATTCGAAGGGCCTCTTTTGGGTTATGAAAAGGAAATTTCACCTTCCCATCGGATCATATGGGACTCAAGAAAAACTAACACCGAACAAAATATAGGCATTCAAAAAAAGGGTGAGAATCAAGATTAAAGGCCTAAGGATTAAGTGAAAGAAATCACCCCCCCCCCCACCCCACTATGGTTTTCACATGTTTCATTCAAATACATACAAAAATACCAGGACACATCACCCAGATCTCACGAAACACCCTCAGCATGCCACCTGGGACACAATAAATACTGCAAACATGCCAGAAAAATTCATTCAGTTCTCCCATAGGCACCAATTTGATCTCTTGAACCCTCTAGGTCTATCAAACAATACTCAAAACAACCCCTAGATTCATCTCATGAATCATATAATAATTCTCGTTCATGTCATCCATGTCTCACAAAAGAATCTGGACATGAAAGGAAATCCCTCACGACACTCTTCTAAGATGTTGGTTGAGAGTCTTAGTGCCCTCTAGATGTTCTGACCAGGTTATGTGATGTCTCGTAGAGGTGTCAGCCAAGGCATGAAACACCTCTTAGACTATTCCATACTTTCCCATGTGGTAACCTGTATATTTGTCAATCTAAGTCATGTGATGGCTTTGAGCATGTTCCCACTATGTCCGGAGAAGCCTTGTCCACAAGAAGGGTATATTAAAAAGGAATACTCGGACATGAAATGAATTTTCTATCCCTATTTTGTAAGCACTAACCAATAGGGTAGCCTCAGTGTGTAATCCATATACTAAAGGGAACTATGAGAACCATGATTTGTGCTATATCCAAGATACATAGGCTACCTCTCTTCGAGGTTCGATGTCCTTATTAATCATCCATTTAAATCCTGAAATCTAAATCCATTACTCAATGAAATGAAATTTATTACTTTTTATCCTCTATTTCTAAAAATGTTATGGCTTGTGGGGGCTTATGGAATCACAATGATCATGACATCTACACTATAAACCTCCACAATAGTATATGGAAGCCACAATCTGTCAGCCCCCACATAAAGGGTACTACGAGTATTCTAATTCCTACCATATCCAAGATATGTGATATACCTATCTTCAAGGTTTTATTTCCATATTAATCATCTAGAAAAATCCAATTTTCTTAATCACTTACTCGAGGTAATTAAATTGATTACATTTTATCTCTTGTTTCTCAGAATGATCATGGATCACGGGGGCTTAGGGAATCATAATGATCATGAAATCTGTATTATAAACCTTCAATATGGTATAAGGGTAGAATCAATGTATAATCCCTAGACATAAATGGAACTATGATGACTCTGATTCTTGATAAAATTATGATACGTTGGTCACCTCTTCCTAAGGTTAAAGCTCCATATTGATCATCGGTAGAATCCTTAGTGTGTAAGCCATTGATATATACTGAACTAAAATGAATCTGATTCCTTCTATACTCAGGATATGAAGGCCACCTCTCCAAGAGGTTCATGCTCCATATTGATCATCCAGGGCAGCCTCAGTGTGAAATCGCCTGATATAAATTGAACTAAGATGAATCTAATTAATTGCAAACTCAGAATACAAAGGATTCCTTCTCAAGGCTGAAGCACTATAACAAACACCCTAATGATTGTTCCAATACCCAATATTTATATATACACGCCATGAGGCTGATCACTTGCACGCCCCTTATTTCTCACACCAAGAATAGCTCATGTGGGTCTAGGGGTACACAATGAACACCACATTAGACATCATGAATATCCATCAACCAAGGAAATGGTATTGACATCCCTTATACAAGGTTATATATCTTCAGACCATTATCAAGGATGGGAAAGAACTATGTGGGTTTTGAATACTGTAATAACCAGGGTATGTAGGATTCCACATAATGGTGTCATCCCCTCCCCAATATATTATCCAATTACTTACAAGGAATAAAACCCCAAAGAACATGGTTATTTAGATTTATCATATAGGATACCACCCATTATTCAATAATTATGAAGAACCTCAAGTATATGTATATTAATTCACTAAAAAAACCCTCTTATCTTTTATATAGAAGATAACTAACTTATAGGAACTTTGTTAGGGAAACCGGTCATATATAAAGATTAGGAAGAAATTCAAAAACATATCATAAATCTATAAGAGATTCCCAGGGAATGAAAAATGCCCCCCAAAAGGGTGTGATGAGCTTTACATCCAATCTTCTCGACCAATTCGAGTCCCCATGAGTCACTGGTCTTGAAATCCCAAATGATAATCAGGCTTTGGAAAGATGTTCTATACCCAGATTTGGATAAGTGAACCATTGGGAGTTTCTAGGTATGATGGAACAAATTGAAAAACTGAGGTGCATGATTGAATGAGGTGATAAAATACCCCTTATTCAAATCATAAAAAGGTTTCCCATCCCACATTCCACATTGAATCCTGATGAAACCAAAATGGTGTAACTAACATGAAACTCCCAAATAGAAAATGATTGGGTTGCAATATGTTGAGCCTTGTTTCTTATCCCCTATAAGAAAACAACATTGACATGATCAACTTGAATCTCTTAGGCCATTTGTTTTAAAACCATCAATTTTTTACAAACGAATATGTAAGACCATAATAAATAGAGATTCATGTACAACCATCCTAATGATGAAAATTCTATATGATTTGAATGGACGAAAGGGGAATATAAGACAATTTTGTTAACCATGCATATCTAAGAGAAAATCCTTATGCCTATGATATAGCACTGATCAGTAACCATGTTCCTTATTATATATGTGATTGTTCCATCCCAGCATATGAAAATTTCTTCATTATCTAACACTCATTCTAGTACCTCAACTGATGATCTGACCCATTCGAGTCATAAAGATATCAGACCTAAAAGACAACTCCAATAGCAGGTAATGAATAAAATTATTTGGGAGTTCCACCAATACAGTACAATAATTATTATAGAAGCTTCCATTGAGATCATTCGTGTAGTGTACCTGGAAAGTCTAAGTCTCCAAACAAATCATGTGGCTAATCCAATAGCCACCATCTCTACAACCACCTTCTATGATAGTTTATCCCAAGATCGTGACAACCGGAACATTCTATATCTGATGAAGGTGGATTAGGAAGCTCAATATGTCTCCCTTTCAGTCCAGGTATCACTCAAGAGGGAACAAGATGACCATTTTTGCCAGTATCATCCCACTGGTACCCATCAGTCTTTTATTAGGGGTACCATCTGGCACATAGCCACCTCTAATATCCATGGATGGGCTCCAAGGAAGACTCATCAGAGGTGGTGAGCATTGTAAATTCAGAAGAGGGTTCATATTACCACTCATTCTGATGATGATTTCCGATATATTCCATCCTGAACTAGAATGCATGCTCAAATCCCTACTCACTCAGATCAATTCGGAGGGAATATTCTCACAGCCATCCATGAGAGGGCTCATATCCCCACTCTTGTTGACATAATCTTGTAGGAAATAGTAAGTAGGATTATACCACTTCTCGCTCAGAAAAAATAGGTGGTCATATTCTCATAGCATGCAAGGGGGAGGATTGTAGAGACCCAAAGCTTGATGTACATGGACATTACATTACTTTAGCAGAATACTTAATACATAACAAAAACAGACACACAAAGACCGTAATAGTTTAGTGTCTTTGGAAACTTGGAACGTAATCTTCTAACTGTGGTGAAATATCATCAACATCCCCCATAAAGATCTTCCCTTTTTTCATACCTAAAACATTTCTTTATATCCTGGGGAAAAGAAATCATAAAAAGTATGAGATCAAATGCTCAGTAAGAGTAAGCATGGATAAAATAGAACATACCATATACATTTGAACTTAAAAACATGAACATAATGTTTAAACATCAAAAGCTTGAGCAATGACATAAAACAAGGAAGTAAGTAAGGCATAGATCATAAAGAAACATTAAAAATGGTAAAATGGCATGGTAATAAAACATGTAATTGTGGAAACCATTAAGCACACTATATGATTTCCATAGTAGCTAGGGCATTGCTGCCAAGACCATCTTAGTGGACAAAGTCCCTTTCTGAATCGAGTTCACTCCTCGTTCCAGTCCTGTATTACTGAACCGGTTTGACTTGTCATTCCAGCCATGTCTATCCCATGAGATATAAATATTTACCCAATTCATTGGAGGGAGATATAGGTCCCACCCATCTCATAGTGAAATAATTCTTAACTGTGCCATAAAATAATCTTAAAACATTCATCATAACCTAAAGAATAAAATGGGTTTCATAAACATCATCCCATAATCACATAATCCATATAAAAGAAATGGATATTTCATCATAAGAAAATTGAATCCATGTAAATCAAAGAGACATTATACTTGAAACATACACATATGAAATAATTTCAACTTCTATAGAAAATGGTTTTGATAAAACACTTGAAATGAATTCTTGAGGAAAATATCCTTTCTTCTTCAAAATCAATTTCTTTTCAAAAAACATCATGAAATTTTAAAATAAAAGGATTTTGTTGAAAATAGTCATGAAATTTTTTGGAGGAACCTTCATGAAAATAAGGCTTTATAAACTAGTAAAAATCTGTTCGTGCCGTATAAGTTAAAAAAACATTCTTCTCGTACTTTTTCCGGAAAATTCAAAAAGTACCTCGTAACGTAAACAAAAGAACGATTCCTTACATATCATGTAGTAAAAGTAAAGAATGGGTAAAAGGTACTTTAAAAATACCTTAAAACACTTTTATAAAATATGGACATGGATGATAGAAATAACCCCAGTAAATACGTATGAATAAGCAATCTCGGATAAAAATGAGATTTGTAAAATTATCCCTTACCTTAGGTATGATATGCTTCGTACGTATCCTAAACTCATGTATAATGATTTAAATAATGTCATTTACTTATTACAGAATCATATTCATTGTTATGATATCATATATGTTTCAATTATGACTTTATATTACCCGTTCTGTTGTAAATTCCATGTTAAAGCATCGTTTTGGGTAAAATCATTTAATTTATCATATGTGTTTCGACTTGTCGTTCTTGATATTATTACTTATATCATGATTTACATAATTCTATAATGTAAAACATGATTTATATATAATATATATTCAACATATACATATATATATTATAGATCGATAAAAGGAATGAAATACACCGTTCATGGAGACGGTAGGCCGTACGTACCCATGAACGTTGTTTTCGTTTTCTTATTGAATTGAATGAAAATAAATAGATGACATACATATATATATATACATACATCCAGTAGAATTATTATTTCATATATTTCATTATTATTCATTAAATAAACTTTATGATCATTCATGTATGGTTAACATGGAGAATGAATCTCATCGCGTCGTGGAGATGGTAGTCCGTACATACGCACGAGCGATGATATCGTTCCCATAATTATTGAATAGAATTGGAGTGGATGGTATAATATATAAAAATCAGTATGATGGTATAATAACCATATATTGTTATTCTTTACACCATTATACCCATCCATGTAAGGTGTTGGTGGAAAAACAGATTTCACCACGGTGTGGAGACGGTATTCCGTACGTACGCACCTGTGGTGATTTCATTTTCCGTAGGATGGATAGATGGTGAAATAGGGTTGTTTCATAATTATAATAACATATCAGTATATGTGTGATACTGATTTTATAATTCATAATGAAACAACTAAATAAGAATAAGTAGAAGAAGAAATAAAGTTGAAAGAATCGGTAACAGACATTACCTCTTCTTTGAAGGGCCTCTTTAAGACCTCCACTTAGGGCACTAACATTGGTCTTTTAAGAATACCATAACCCATAGGATGTTTCTATGGACGTTGAGAAGAGAATTTGGCAGGGGTTGACCGATCTTGAAGGCTCAAAGTGGTGTGAGGAAGAGAGGGAGGAGGTGCCCTTTTATAAGGGAGGAGAGGGGCTCCTTTGGAAAAACTAAAAATATTATTTTATTATAAATCCAAATTCGGTTTCAAGTAGCTCCAAATTCATTTTATTTAGAAGCTAAGGTGGGTATGGGTCGAACTCCTCTCATCCAATATAATTTAGACAATTTTAGGTTCCTATTTTAACCTTATCATTTATATTTAACTTTATGTTAGATAATTTTACTTTTACCTTGTCTTTTTGTGTTCTTACACTATAAGGTTAATAAACTTACTATAACAAGCCAAACGAACCCCATGTTGCTTATTATTAATATATATAACCTCATCTAAGTCATTTGGCTGAACGTTAGGTTTTTAGGAATAAAATAACAATTAATAATATAAATTTTTTTTAAAAAATATTTTATGTCTGTTTTGACACTATTTAGTAATTGATATTTGTGAAAATCATAACAGATTGATTAGTTTGAAAAAATTTAATTAAATCAATACTAACATGTCATATTAAGCTAGAAAATTAGTGTAATTCATAAAAATTTTCAAATTACATTTATTTGGGTATTTATAACATCAATTATGTCAATATTTCATTAATAAGATAATTACTGCATCATCTTTGTGTCATAAATAAATTAAATTATTTAATGTCTAAAAATTACAAATAAAATACCATTTTTTAGGAAAGATTTTTATCTTTCTAATGAATATTTATAGTCGAATTTATCTTATGTATATCCCTATATTAAAAATGATTTACTTATTAAACCTTGATTTTAACTATTTTAACCCTTCTTTAAATAAATTAATAATAAATGTTCTAATATAATCCAAGTGGTCCTAAATGGTCATATTTTATTCCTAAGGTTATTTTGGGTCGAATTAAACTTATACATTAGAATTAGGACATGTGTAAGGGTAATAATAATATCATTTTTACCCTTAATTACCCTATTTACTTTTAACCGTGGTAAATAAAAGAAAAATGTTACTATTCACCAAAAATTATTTTCATCTCATTGAACCACATTTTACTTACTGACATCAACCTTGTCTCTTGGATTTTTGAAATTCCACTCACAGAAGCGGTAAAATTATGTTTTATGTAAATTTTCAAATTCTCCTAGGAGGTGGGTAAAAGACGTTGAAAAGTTCAATGAAATTTTTATATACCTAAAATTATTATAAAATTACTCCAATGAATTAAATTGAAGTTATATAGGTATTATGTATCAATTTTGACCTAAAATAAATTTAAATAAAATAAATAATTATTTAATTAAAAATTCGGTTTTTAAATAGTAACCTAGTGTTTTCACTATTCATCAAAAATTGAAAGTTTTCAGAAAAATACCAAACTTTCACCCTAGGTTAATTTTTCATATTTCTAATCCAAAAATGAAGTCCATTTTCAAAAATAAAATTTATAAAATTTCAAAAAGTGGGTATTACTATTCACAACGGCTAGTTTTAATAATATTTTAATAGCATATCATTGTTTAGCGAAACTCGGTATTGCGTACAACACACGCTATCGTGGAAGGTCTTGCTTGCGTGTAATGCAATACAAGTCAGGTATGCATGTTGTGCAAGCTACTTTTGGTGTAGCGTACAACACAAGTCATTAATGAAATTAAAAAGAATATTTTTCGTAAAATCTTGGGGTGTTACATTCTACCCCCCTTAAAATGAATTTCGCCCTCGAAATTCATCAGGGTTATAAATGGTTTACTACTCGAAAGTTTCTTTAATAGAAACCGACATCGTAAAAAGGAATACCAAAACTTGGCTTTAAAAACTAATGTATAAAATGTAATGGTTACGCAAATCAACTAATCATTGGGTTTCTACATAGGAGAACATAGGTGAAAATATGGATATGGAAGAGAAATCTAACCGTCATGTTCTGATGGAGAGTGGTAGAGAACATGGATATGAAAAATCCAACAATCACAATGCCATAAATTTGTGATGATCTAGGGTACCATATGATTCATTGGATATAAGGGCACTAGGAAAACATTTTTTGTTTTCAAGAACATTTCCCTAAAGTTGAAGAATTTGAATTTGAATAAATACTTACTTTATTTTTTTACAATCTCACTGTTTTTTGTGCTTTGAACAATTTCCACGTCATCTCTTAATGAAATTAAGTTGAATTTGTTATTCGTGAAGTGTTAATAGATCATGTGATAGAATGATGGGTCATTCCATCTACTTCAAAAAGAAGGTTAGCAAAAGTTATCAAATATACATTAGTCCATCTATGGTGAGATTAATCGTATAAGATTCCAAAAATGAACTTATATTTCATATATCATAATGCGTAATAAAATAAAATTAGTTTCTACTTACCAGGGACTTCTTGTATGGTAGTGGTGGGCGATAAAGGCCAGTCGCACTTCGGTTGTGGGTTCGATTCCAACAGCCTTGTCCGACGTGATGGGTTGTCGCCCGTCGTACAGGTTGTCCTTTTTCTAAAACAATAGTACTATAATATCCCATCAATAATATCGAAAAAAGTCCTATCCTTAAACAATACTAATTTATGTCCGACATAATCCATTCCAATCTTTAGGATTATCTAAAATACTTCGGTCCAAGCTCATAGTATAAAGAAAATGATTACTTGAAATGTCACATAACAATAACGTGAATGCCATCATTTATCCCCCACATATCATAAGATATATCTTGTTGGTCAAATTACAAACATGTGAATACCTTAATCATGTATTCTCTTGAAGAATGAACACCCATTGAACCTTAGTGAAAACATGAATGCAGTTAGAAGTTAACACCTTCCACAAACCAAAATCCTCAAAATTCCTTATACTCAAACCATGATATCACTTAGTCCTTATATCAATCATTAGCTCATGAATACAATCAAACATCTCGTTATCTTCTTATTCCTTCATTATACGCATATCATCTTCTTACCAAAAATATCTCAATCACTTTCTATGGTTACTGGTACCATAAAATTATTCAAAACCACAATAGACCAATACATTAATATTCCAATATTCCACAATACTATATACAACATTATTTTAGAATCACATTACATAAACACTTAATCATTCCACCACATCGTTGTCAAATTCAACATCTCCAATAGTGATCGCATGTGACTTCCCTTTGTCCTTTGCCTTAAGTGGTTGCTCATGTTGATCATCATTAACCATTGGATTAGGGCATTGATTATAATAATTCCCCATTTCATTGCACGTGAAGCATTGAAGTGTTGTTGCTGCTTTCTCCACAGTCTTTCATTTATTCACACCATTAGCAACCCTTTTTCCATTACGTCGACACCCAACTGCTTGATGACCTTCTTTTCCACACTTAAAACATTTTCAAGTCCCTTTAAGACAATATCCAGCATGCTTCTTTCCACACTTTGAGCATAGGGAAACATTCATCTTCTTTTCACTATTATTCTGAGATTTCTCCTTGAACTCCATCTTTCATTTCTTGTCAAAACCATGAGATGGATATGTAACACAAACTTCCATTTCTACCTTAATAGCACAGCGCACAATTTCTTCATAACTACTGAAGTCTCTTATAGATAATGCCCTTCGATGATTTGGTTTTAAGCCACTGAAGAATCGATCAACTGTACTTTCAGGTTGGATGATAAAGCCAGATGTGTACCTTGCAAGCCTTGTAAAATTCGATTCGTATATACCAACAGATTCATCATCCTTTTGCTTTAGTTCAAGAAACTCCTTCTCCAACTTTGTTCGAAGAACACGAGGGAAGTAGTTATTGAAAAATAAGTTCTTGAACTCGTCCCATTCCATGGACTCAATTTCATCTCTTGGCCTCGTATTCTTGATAAGATTCCACCACTGATCAGCATCACCTTCCAAACAATACACTGCTAAGATGACTTTATCATGTTCAGAACATTGATGAACTGGAAATATCCTTTCAGTAGTACTGATCCATTGTTCAGCAACTAATGGATCAGTAGACCCGCTGAATGAAGGTGGGTGTTGCCTCATGAAAGACTCAATAGAATATTATTCGCTTCTCTGCTCATTTGGAAGTCCAGAATGATTCATAGCTTGTATAAGTATAGCAATATGATTTTTCACTCCATCTCCCATAACGTTGGTTTGTTCCGGAGGACAATCATTGCATCGTCCATTACATTGATCAACACGTTTCCTTCAGGTTCTAGCCATTGTCTAAAACCCAAAAAGATTAGTGTGAGAGGAAAAAATCATGTTATGGAAAACAACATAATAAAGGGGAAGTACCTTCAATATCTATCATCTTTGGATTAATTATAAGATCGTTACCGTAATTCTAGGACTATAACCTATACTTATACTTAACCTTAAGGACATCCCTAGACATACCTTAGAAATATCTATAGGGATCTCACTAAAGTTCTCCCATCCTAGTTTCCAAAGGTTGACTAAACCTTTCCTCTGATACCAACTGTAGAGACCCAAATCTTGGCGTACATGGAAATTACATTACTTTAGCGGAATACTTAATACATAACAAAAACAGACTCACAAGGACCATAATAGTTTAGTGTCTTTGGAAACTTGGAACGTAATCTTCTAATCGTGGTGAAAGATCTTCAACATCTCCCATAAAGATCTTCCCCTTTTGTTCATACCTAAAACCTTTCTTTATATCTTGGGGAAAATAAAACACAAAAAAGGTGAGCTCAAATGCTCAGTAAGGGTTATCATGGATAAAATAAAACATACCATATACATTTTAACTTAAAACATGAACATAATGTTTAAACATCAAAATCTCAAGCAATGAAATAAAACATGGAAGTACGTAAGGAATAGGTCATAAAGAAGCATTAAGAATGATAAAATAGCATGGGAATAAAACATTTAATTGTGGAAACCATTAAGCACATGATATGATTTCCATAGTAGCCAAGGCATTGCTTCCAAGACCATCTTAGTGGACAAAGACCCTTTCTGAATCGAGTTCACACCTCGTTCCAGTCCTGTATTACTGAATCGGTTTAACATGTTGTTCCAACCATGTCTATATCATGAGATATAAATCTTTACCCAATTAATTGGAGGGAGATATAGGTCCCACCCATCTCATAGTTAAATCATTCTTACTTGTGCCACAAAATAAACTTAAAACATTCATCATAACCCAAAGAATAAAATGGGTTTCATAAACATCATCCCATCATCACATAATCCATATAAAATAAATGGATATTTCATCATAATAAAATTGAAACCATGTAAATAATAGAGACATTATACTTGAAATATACACATATGAAAGAATTTTATCTTCGATAGAAAATGGCTTTGATAAAACACTTGAATTGAATTCTTGAAGAAAATATCCTTTCTTCTTCAAAATCAATTTCTTTTCACAAAAAATCATGCAATTTTAAAAGAAAAGGATTTTGTTGAAAATAGTCATGAAATAATTTAGAAGAAGCTTCATGAAAATAATGATTTATAAAATCTTAAAAATCTGTTCGTGCCGTATAAGTTAAAAAAACATTCTTCTCGTACTTTTGCCGGAAAAGTCAAAAAGTACCTCATAACGTAAACAAAAGAAATATTCCTTACATACCATGTAGTAAAATTCAAGAATGGGTAAAAAGGACATTAAACATACATGAAAACACTTTTATAAAACATGGACATGGATGATATAAATAACCCCAGTAAATACGTATGAATAAGCAATCTCGGATAAAAATGAGATTTGCAAAATTATCTGTTACCTTAGGTCTGATATGCTTCGTACGTATCCGAAACTCCTGTATAATGATTTAAATAATTTCATTGAATTATTACAGAATCATATTCATTTTTATTATATCATATATCTTTCACTTATGACTTTATATTACCTGTTCTTTTGTAAATTCCATGTTAAAGCAGCATTTTGGGTAAAATCATTTAATTTATCGTATGTGTTTCGACTTGTCGTTCTTTATAGTATTACATATATCCTGATTTAAATAATTCCAAAATGTAAAACACGATTTATATATAATATATATTCATAATATACATATATATATATTATAGATTGATAAAAGGAATGAAATACACCGTTCATGGAGACGGCAGGCCGTACGTACGCATGAACACTGTTTTTGTTTCCTTATTGAATTGAATGAAAATAAATAGATGACATATATATATATACATAAATATGGTAGAAATATTATTTCATATATTTCATTATTATTCATTAAATAAACTTTATGATCATTCATGTATGCTTAACAAGGAGAATGAATCTGATCGCATCGTGGAGACGGTAGTCCGTACGTACGCACGAGCGATGATATTGTTCCCATAATTATTGAATAGAATTGGAGTGGATGGTATAATTTATCAGAATCGGTATGATGTTATAATAACCATATATAGTTATTCTTTACACCATTATACCCATCCATGTAAGGTGTTGGTGGAAAAACAGATTTCACCACGGCGTGGAGACGGTATTCCGTACGTACGCACGCATGGTGATTTTATTTTCCATAGGATGTATAGATGGTGAAATAGGTTTGTTTCGTACTTATAATAAAATATAAGTATATTAGTGATACTTATCTTATTACTTCATAATGAAACAACTAAAGAAGAATAAGTAGAAGAAGAAATAAAGTTGAAAGAATCGGTAACGGACATTACCTCTTCTTTGAAGTGCCTCTTTGAGACCTCCACATAGGGAACTAAAATTAGTCTTTTAAAAAATCCATAACCCCTAAGATGTCTCTATGGAAGTGGAGAAGAGAATTTTTCAGGGTTGTTATGAGGTTGAAGGCTCAATGTGGTGTGAGGAAGAGAGGGAGGAGGTTCCCTTTTATAAGGGAGGAGAGGGGCTCCTTTGGAAAAACTAAACATATTATTTTATTAGAAAGCCAAATTCGGTTTTTAGTAGCTCCAAATTGATTTATTTTGAAGATAAGGTGGGTATGGGTCTAAATCCTCTCATCCAATAGAATTTAGACAAGTTTAGGTTCCTATTTTAACCTTATCATTTATATTTAACTTTAAGTTATATAATTTTACTTTTACCGTGTCTTTTTGTGTTCTTACACTATAAGGTTTATAAACATACTATAACAAGCCAAACGAACCCCAAGATGTTTATTATTAATATATATAACCTTATCTAATTCATTTCGCCAAAAATTAGATTTTAGGAATAAAATAACAATTAATAATATAATATTTGTTTTAAAAACTATTTTATTTCAATTTTGACACTATTTAGTAATTGATTTTTCTGAAAATCATAACAGAATGATTAGTTCGAGAAACGTTAATTAAATCAATAATAACATGTCATATTATCCTATAAAATTAGTTTAATTCATAAAAAGTTTCAAATTACATTTATTTAGGTATTTATAACATCAATTATTTCAATATTTCATTAATAAGATAATTATTGCATCATCTTTGTGTCATAACTAAATTAAATTATTTAATGTTTAAAAATTAGAAATAAAATACCATTATGTTGGAAATCTTTTTATCTTTCTAATGATTATTTAGAGTCTAATTTATCTTATGTATAACCCTATATTAAAAATGATTAACTTATTAAACTTTGATTTTAAATATTTTAACCCTTCTTTAAATAAATTAATAATAAATGTCCTAATCTAATCCAAGTGGGACTAAATGGTCATAGTTTTTTACTAAGGTTGTTTTTGGTCGAATTACACTTATCCAATATAATTGGGACATGTGTTAGGGTAATAATAATATCATTTTTACCCTTAATTACCATATTTACTTTTAACCGTGGTAAATAAAAGTAAAATGTTACTATTCACCAAAAATTATTTTCATCTCATTGAACCACATTTTACTTACTGACATCAACCTTGTATCTCGAATTTTTGAAATTCCACTCACAGAAGTGGTAAAATTATGTTTTATGTAAATTTGAAAATTCTCCTAGGAGGTGGGTAAAAGACGGTGAAAAGTTCAATGAAATTTTTATATATCTAAAATTATTATAAAATTACTCCAATGAATTACATTGAACTTATATAGGTATTATGTATCAATTTTGACCTAAAATGAATTTAAATAAAATAAATAATTATTTAAATAAAAAGTTGGTTTTTAAATAGTAACCTAGTGTTTTCACTATTCATCAAAAATTGAAAGTTTTCAGAAAAATACCAAAATTTCACCCTAGGTTAATTTCGATATTCAGAATCCAAAAATGAAGTCCATTTTCAAAAATAAAATTTATAAAATTTTAAAAAGTGGGTATTATTATTCATAGTGGCTAGTTTTAATAATATTTTAATAGCATATCTTTGTTTAGCGAAACTCGGTATTGCATACAACACACGCTATCGTGGAAGGTCACGCTTGTGTGTAATGCAAGCCAAGTCTGGTATGTGTGTTGTGCAAGCTCCTTTTGGTGTAGCGTACAACACAAGTCATTAATGAAATTAAAAAGAATATTTTTCGTAAAATCTTGGGGTGTTACAAGGATCATACTCCTATCCCCATACCTGAAACCCATAGGCACACTCCGATGCCACAAGGGGGGAAAAGTGGTCTCATATTCTCACTTCAATCGAAGAAATATAACGACAGCTAATGGAGTCAAAAATCATTCAGTCTTATGTCCCTGCACAAACGTTGCAAAAACTCAAATATATTTTAGAAATTGTTTAAGAGCTCAGTCAACATATTTCAGTGCTATTTCAGATAAATGGAAAATTCCATACTCTTATCCCTATAGTTAGGACAACTGAACACTCTGATCATCATGATAAAGTGGTTGTACTAGAGAAAACTCACAAATTATCACCCACTCGGAAGTATTATCAGCATATTATGATAAAGGGACAGGCATCAGACTAGGCCCATAATACCGTTCAATCTAAGGATGATCGGTTGAGAGTGGAACATGCCTTGGGATATGGGCATCTTCTTATTATAAAATCCTACAAGCATAATCCAAAGGATAGGGATCAAGAATGTATCCCCATTATGGCCATATTTAACCAAGTGTGAGTGGAAAAATCCTTGGGATAGGCTCATATTTCGTTTAGTGCATCTCCATGGAAAACACTAGTAGATCATTGAAGAAAGTCACTTATTCATACTTCCTCTAATAAAGGAATACACTAGAATCATTATATAACATCATATGAGGAGGCTCATATCCCTTCTCCCATTCTGAATATTCTTTATCATAGTTTGACGGGGAATGCTTATTCAGACTGGGATCATACTATAATTCAAAATAGGGATCACTAGGTGAGAGTGGTATACACCTCTAAGAAGGCTCATAATCCGGCCATGAAAGTCCTACATCATATTCCAAAGGCTCAAGATTAGATTTATACTCTGGTCCTGGATGAGGTTCACCAAATGAGTGTGGAACTTGCCTCAGGACTGGCTCATATCCCTATCAATAATGAGATCGATTACTGGCATATTCCAACAACTTCTAAGCAGTGGGACCATACCCCCATGACACCTAATGATTATATATATGTTCTTGAAACCATCACAAAATATTCTCATATCCCTGAAAAATCACAAAAGTTAGGTCGGAACTATCTAACCACGATGTAGGACATGACTCAAATTCATAATATTCTCAATGTCAATGTCCTTGAGGTTATTTGAGAAAAATTTTCAATAACAGAAGGGTTCATTGACACTTCTATTGAAGTGGAAGGTGAATGAATTCATTACAGTTATAGTGCTCCTCGTGGTTGTGTGTAGATGGATTTTAGGGACTCTAGACCTAAAATCCACTATAGTCAACCTCCCTATGGAGATATCTCCCATGGAAATGGAATTAATCCCGTTTTCCAGACACCTCCATTTAAAGAGGTGAACCAAACCAAGAAACCTTTATACTGAGAGGTGCTCGAAACACCTAAATCAGTTGTATATGGATCCCCATCAACTTCCATCAACACTCTATTCTCGTCAGCAGGTGGCCATCAGATCCATGTTCTTTGGTTTGACTAGATGTTGGCATGTATGTTTGATTAGTAGGGGAAATGATATATGGAAGGAGCTATCCAAAAAAAACCTCCCCATCAAGTTGTGGGCACTCACTACATCCAGCTATGAGATCCCAAATGAGCTAGTGGAGTGCATTTCTTATCTATGCTAGAATATGTGGGATACTCATCAGTGACTCAATGATTGATATCTCCCTTATCTAGTATATGAGTATTAAATTCATACAATTAGGATATTATGTTATCAGCTCATCCAAGTTTCCATCTCCGCGGCATGGAATTTGAAACCGGAAAAGCATAGTGAAAAAATGTAACACGATTCCCACCATTGAACCTTGATGCTTTGGCAGCGCATCTCTGAAGCCACGTTAGGCATCCACATTCAAGGGTGGGGAGATTATGGAGAATTATAATTTTTTTCTCCCTTGGAATTGAAGATCCCTTCAGATACAACATCCAGAAATTTTATAGCCTCTGGAGAAATCAAGGGACCAGGTAATGCTCAAGCTAGTTGGTCACTGAAATATAATTCACCCACATCAATGGTTCCCTGACACACTATATGTGGAGAGGTGATATCTAAAAAGATTCCAAACTGGTCCCCTCAAGATAATTAATGACAATTATAGACACAGAAATTGAAGTTGAGATTACCCAAACAACTTCCTGTATGGAATAAAACTCATCATGGGATTCCATCGTACCTAGATCCCACATGGGTACAGTTTCACCACATCCCTGAGACTGTAATAGAAGCTACCATAACTATAGTCCAAGAATAGACTCGACCCCCTTGTCCAAGAAAATATTGATCATCGCTGCCACCCCACGATGTGTTAATTGCTAACATGAATCATGTCACAGCTTCGAAATCCACATGTGAACCCCATCCCACTGGGATGGGGGAATTTATATCTCAATCACCATCACCAGGATTATTGTCCCATGAAAGGACCCAGGAGACATCATTGGTGATTCTAGAGCATCCAAATCCCACTATGATAGGGGAATTTATATCATCATGTTCATCCTAGGATTAGTAAATTCCCTAAATGAAGTCATTAGATCCTAGAAAACAGAACCAATAGATACCATTGTAGGCTGTAATTCACCCCCATCCATTTGGATGGGGGGATTTTTATCCTCATAATCACTTTATATGGAAATAGTATTATCTATGTTGGGAGTATAGAATAAATTATGGGAGTCTCCCCCATTCCTCCCACAACAAGACAAACCTCTGTTGGTTGGGGCTCTCTCTACAATCATGACCAGAAACTATCTCAAGGTCACTATTAATAAACCAATAGGAGAGGAGTGTACAACAATGGAAATCAGACCCCACTAGGGTCACACTCCAAAATATTCCAAAATTTCCTAGGGTTCAAATAACGATCTTGATGGAATCGATGAAGGATCAGATTACTGTGTGGAATGAGAAACATGACCACAATTTCGCGATATTCCCATGTGAATTTTTTCACTATTAAAATGATATAAATTGATCAAGATAAAGATGGAAGGGGCTTAAACATGGAAAATATACCAGATGAGTAGGGTAATTTGGACCCACCAAATTACATTGCATGCACCCAGAACCAAAGAAGGATTCAAAATTTGGACCCACCAAATAATGAGTTGCCACCTCCTTAATAAAATATTGGAAAAGATAAATGGAATGATGCAACTATATCTTAGTTTCCACTTATAGAAGAATAGTTTGAATGATATGAGAGTAAAATACAATCTCTCTAACAACTCAATGTGGAGAAAATCAAGGGAAACATTCCCACTAGGTATCATCTCTAGTTAAATATGGATATTCTCTGTCACATGGATGATCCACTTTTAAGAGTGGTATTTGACATAAGATTGGCTCAAGATATAGAAAACCAGTCTATATAAATGTGGAATATTTAAATGATTTATATTTCCATCTGTTGTGGTAACAACCTCTCCCTTGCTTGAGTAATCCTTAATTCATAAGATGAATCAAGGATTAGTGGGAGATGAAATAGGGACCACCTCAAAGGCCCCCACCCGATCCTTGTGGATGGGAAGCAGATCAGACAACATTTCCCTCAGTGCTAACTACCACCATTAAATCCCTATATAATAAAATAAAATCCATAGAGGGGTGATGTCTAAATGTGCAGCCTGAAAGGAAGCCATATCCCAAATGGGTGTATGACGCAACACCTCCACCCAACTTCAGAAACCCTAAATTTTATACCTTTGATTGTGTAGGTAACCCTGAACAACATCTCACACACTTCGTCTCCCAATGTTGGATGATGATGGGCCCTCGAGATAAATTAGTGGATACTAAGATGAGGTGTTTTACACAGACTCTGATAGGGACAACCTTTTCTTGGTAAAACAGTTTTCCAGGAGGATCTGTCGTAGGATGGGAAGAACTTCATAGTCAATTCCTCTACCACTTCAGTTAGACACTAAGGATAAAATAATCATAGACCAGACAAAATACAAAAAAAAATAGAATGATAGTGTGTCTAATTTCATATAAATTTTTACGGGTTTGACCTATTTACTCAACACCGTCTCTCATAGGAACATATGCGGGAACTCTATGCTCAAAAACACTAGGACAAGTTGTGGACACCCATAATCTCCAGGAAATATCCTATCAGCTTATAAGAGATCTGTAAAAAAAATAACCTCTTGAATATTCCATTAAAAGGACTCTATAAAAGTCCTAAATCATGCCCAAAAATTACGGGAAAATTCCACGCAGAGAAGTTGTTGTAGATGTCGCTCTCAAGCCCTTATCAGTTCCTATCCAAGCACCCAAGAAAACTTGGAACCTCCCAAAACCTCTAATATAGTAACCATATAATCTCCCTCGATCAGAAGTAAAGTGAAATTGAGGTTTTCTGAGATTTGAGGAATGAATGAAAAATGTATAATCCTTCAAAATGGTCAGGTCCTAGGATATTTCTTAGCTGCCATGGATAATAACCTTCTCACACTTCTATAGCCTTGGAGTCCAGATGATGTCAAGCTCACTAGCTGTCCTGATTAATTCCCTTTCCATGGACGGTTTAGAATTAATATCTAGAATTACTTCACCCTCAAGGATTTACATTAAGTCATGGTTGAATCTATAAAATTGATGCTCAAAAATTATCTAGAGTAGGTGGCTTGCATAACCATCATCCAATCAGAACAGGAGGAAGGATGGTGGAATCTTCCGACTTGGTGAATGTAAATTCTTTACAACTAGATGACTTGAAAAATAATTTATTGAGCCTATTTCACTAGAAAATAATAGTTTCACAAACTTGAAATAGATCTACCACCCTAGAAGGACACGTCAGATGTGCCTCCTAAGGGCAAGCATATTCTTGCAAATTTCATCCCTGCAACATCTGCATCGGGAGAAACACCCCACCAAATGGTATACTCATTGGGAAAAAATCATCTTTGGTTCTATAGAGGCAATAATCTTGAAAAAACCTTTCTCTAATGATTATTATTCCCTCAATTATGGATTCTTTGCATATAATTGGGGAAAAGGAGGTTGCATGCATCGGAGACATGGATATAGAGGACAACATAAACGTGATTAAACTCAATATTCTAGTCATATCACCATGGGTTATTAATATAAAACTGAGACTCATCGGAAAATGATCTAGCTAGCTCAGAAAATGTATGGAGGTTCCTCATAGCCCACCAGTAGTCACCTACCAATGATTATATTACATGGATTCTTTGCGGAGGTTCAACCTAATAAACCTAAAAATAGGGAAGTTCAACACGACCTTCACCAATGGTGGAAGATACCCCCTGAACCTCTACATAATCTCTATATCCATCTACCTGAGATGATTTTTCTCTTGAACAAAATGCTCTAGCCCCTGAGCTACATGCCCAGGAGGAACAACAATTCAAGAAGAACTGGCCAATGGAGAAAAACTACGATGTTCAGAAATATATAGTTGTGGTCCCATCCAGGATATAAATCCTTCATGTACTATTTCTTTCAAAATAACTAAGGGAGTCACTTATTGAAGCCCTATATAGCCCATTGGAATTTGAGATAGAATTTTTTGCAGTCCAAGTATATCGAGTGGATACAATGTCCTTAGGATGTCTTGTCTCCATATTGATCACTAATCAAGTCCAAGAGGATGCCATCCAATTAAACATTATACCTTTTTATGTCTTGGGAAGACTCAATAACGTCGACCTATAATGTTTGATGATAGGTAATGTATCTATGATCAATATTATCCTAGCCTGAACTATCAGATGTTTGGGATATGGAAAAGGGGACTTATCCCGTACAAATTTGACAATCCAGGGGTTTGATAAGTGTAAGTAGAGACCTAATGAGAAAATCAAGCTTGAGGCCTCATTTTGGTAGTTCACATCTTATGAAAAGTTCATGGTAATAAATAAAGACACCATATGTAATGTCCTTCTTATAAATCCATAGATTCATAGTGATATAGTGATACCATCAACAATATCTCAGTGTCTAATGTAACCCATTAATGTAATGTTCGGTAAGATACATGGTGATAGTGCCCCCTTAAATACTTTTGGAGCCACATATACTGAAGAAGACTTCTATAATAAGGTAGGTGGTCAACCAATGAATGAAGAAGATATATAGGTTGTAGTTACCAATAGCATAGGGACCACCCCTAAAAATACCTATAGGATGCTCGATGGTGATTATGTGCTCCCCATAAAAATGGTTGAAATAGCAGTTCCAAATCGAGAGGTCGAAGAATCTATTTTCCTCGATGACCATAAAATCTGCCATCTCGCTAAGAAAACGTAGATGGAAAATGGTGATGATGTTTCTTATCATAGCCCCCATCACACTAATAGAGATAGAGATGCCCCCATGTTTCCATCCTCTCTCGAAGATGTCTCCACGGACACAGAAATAGAAGAAGATAATGAAGATATCAGGAAAACCCCTACAACATTTGAGGAAGGTGTTTCCATAACCATAGATGATCTCAAGATGATAAAAATGGGGAGAATAGAAGATCCATAGACTACTCAAATTAGTTCCACCATGCCTCTCGAAGAGTAATATATGTACAGAGAATTTCTAAACCATCATTGATATGTATTTTCCTGTGATTATACTAAGATACTCGAACTGAATCCAAATATAGAAACACACCATCTTAGACTACCCAATGAGAATCATGGATTCAAGAAGAAATCCAAGAGGATGAAACCATCTCAGGATACAAATGTAGAGGTATAAGTTAATAAATTGATCAAAGAATTTTTTTCAAGGAAGTGTAGTACCCCATATGGATTGCCAACATCATCCCTATTAAGAATATGAACGGGAATATTAGGGTTGGTATTTATTTCATAGTCCTTAATCAGAATTTAATGAAGGAATATATCCCATTATGATCATAAATCTCTTGATCGGTGAAACTGTTGGATTCCAGGTCCTTTCCTTCTTGGACACGTACTTAGGGTACAATAAAATAATGATGGCCCATGAGGATGAATAAGACACTACCTTCAGAGTGCCTCCAGAGATCTTATTCAATCAATTCATTCCTTTTGTAATAAATAATGTGGGTTCCACATACTATCTCACCATGCATTAAATCTTAAATACATTTATGTTCACGATATATGAGTTTTATGTCAATGACCTGGTCGATAAAACTTAAATGTTATGTGATCACTTCACAGACCTCCAAAATATCTTTCACATGCTACGACATCATAGTCTAAAGATGATTCCACTAAATCGTTCTTTCCAGGTGACATTAAGAATGTTTTTAAAATTTTGGTATGCCACCACTACATTGAGGTAGACCATATAAGACTAGTTCTATTCTAGAAATGTTGGACCCCATCTAAAATAACTAAGGGGAATCAAGGATAACCTTTCCAACATTCAATGATTCATGTCCAACCTAATTAGGAAAGATGTCCCCTTTACAAGGATAATGAAGAAGGGGGTTCCCTACCAATGAGATAATGAATGTCAAAATTCCTTGGAATTTATCATGTTGTACATGCTACACCCACAAGTTTTAATGCCTCCAGTGGAAGGGAGGCCACTCATCTTATATGTGGCTTCCATGGAATGCTCATTGGGCGACCTCCTCACAGCAAATAATGATGCTGGAAGTGATAATATTCTCTATTACATTATTCTTACCATGATAGGACCTGAGAAGACATATTTTTATATTGAAAAGAACTACCTTTCACTCATCTTCGTAGTGAAAAAGCTGAGGCATTACATACAGAACCACAATGTCCACCTTGTCTCTCATACTAAGACACTCAGGTTTTTCCTTGGCCACCCTATGTTGACTAGACACTTGTCTCTATGGAAATTCAATCTACAACTATATGAAATTTAGTTTATATGCCTGAAGTGTGAAAAACGACATGCCCTTGTTGACTTCCTTACTTCACATCCTACCACAGAAAATACATTAGAGGGCATTGGGCTCCTTTATGAAGAGGCCTTTTATTCCCATGACACTCCCCAGACATAGGATATGAATTTTTATTGTGTCTCCCAGAGTCCTATCAGCTCAAGAATGGAAAACCCAAAAAATTGGTTCGGGATAGGGATTATATTTTTCTATTCTGACAAATCTGTTTTTACCTACTCATTCTCATTGTTCGAAGGCTACAAAAATAATGAGTCTGAGTACTAGGACCTAATAGATGGATTGGAATGTTCCCTACAGCTACAAATATCTTACCTAAATATCAATCAAGACTCATAACTAGTGATGGATTAGAGTAGTGGTGAATATTCAATTAATAAGAAAGAACTGACACCTCCTACTGGCTATGTCAGGGTATTGATGGATGAATTACCTATTGATACCACACTGTATTATGATCCCCTATCAAAGAATCCTTGATATGATGCACCAAAAAATGTAGCCACCATCCTTTTCGACCCAAATCAGAAGGAAGCAACCTTCTTTATCACACATCAAATAATGGTGTCAAAAATATTCATATGTGATATGGAAGAGATAAATCAGGTCAACAATAACGCATAATTTTATGAACTAGTGACCACCCCTATATGGATGTATACAATAATCAACTATATTTTACATGGGACTCTCCCAATGGATTATCCTAGAAGAGAACAGATTTGGCAGGGGGTAGAAAACATCACGCTACAGGGCTAACCAAATGAGAAAAAAATTTCTCTACAAATGTGTCTTTGATGGAATTCTACTTTGGTGCATAGAAGAAAGAGAATCTCTTTCCTTCAAGGAAGAACTCCACATAGGCTCTTGCAGTGCTCATCAATCTTGAAACATGCTCCCCCATAAAATCAGTGGGTTGGGATATTACTGGGAAACTCTTATACATGGCTGCATACAATTAACCAGAAGATTTCATTAATTCTAAATTCATGAATACTTCATCCATTAGCCCCATAATTACTGCACACGACCTGATATTCCTAGCAATTAACTATTTCATGGATGATTTTTTTTGCTCCATATACCTGATTCATAGATAATAAGTTCTTGTACATCCTTACTGTTACCTACTTATTTTTTAAATAGGATGAGGCTATACCCCTCAAAGATGTTTGTAAGACAAATATCACAAACTTCATGAAATCCCATTTCATCACATGTTTTATCATCCCTCACACAATATTGATAGACAAAGACATAAAAATATGTTCTATGGAGTTGAATAAGATTTACCAGGAGTACAACATCATGTCATATCACTCATATCACTATCATGCAGCAACAAATAGACTGATAGAGGAATTTAATAATACTCTGTTGAATATAATTTGTAACATGTATAAGAAGGACACAAATTATTTTCTTTAAAATATCCACCATGCTTTATGGGCCAACCATACCACCACACATACTACTACCCAAGAAACACCATACTCACTGGTGCATGGGATAATGGTAGTGTTACCATAGAGGTCTAGTTTCCCTCACCCCAAATATCTATTTACAGACATCTATGAAATTATTAATAGCTGCAAAAGAAGTTGGATGGGTTCTAATGGTAAGATGAAAAATTATTTTCACATTGCACAACCTTGAGGTCCACCAGAACCGGATAGCATGAGCTTCAATGAAAAGGTTTTCCTCCATTCATTTCTCCACGAAAAACTTTTATTGGTCATGATTACCCCAATGATATCAATTATGAAGCCCTTGATATTTAAGTTAATGTGGTAAGGACCTTACATCATTCATAATGTCTATCATAATGGATCCTATTCACTATTCACCGTGGATTTGGAGTGTGTCACACTACCCACCAATGTGAGATTTCACAAGAAATACTTCACATAGATACTAGTAGTAGGGAATCCAAATCTGTATATGTCCCATCTACCATCCTCTATTTATGACGTTAAATTGAATGGTATGTCTTGTCCTGAGTACATGACGTTAAACTGTGAAAGTTCATCGGAACCACAATATGTTAAACTATATTGGGGTGTGTCCTCGCAACATGACGTTAAACTGTACAACCTATCAAAAACTATGTATGCATTGATTCATATCATCATAGTATATGTAGTGATGCCCAAAACTTTAATTTTGGGTCCAGCCATGGTATTATCTTCCTTTCACAATGGGTGATCCCATTTATTTATCTCATGACATAAAAATGCATGGATCCACAACTTCCCCTTTATATTCATGTCATGTCACCCACATCCTCACCACATGACATTAAACTACACAGTTCATCTAGAACTACGTATTGATTGATTCCCATTTCCGATGGGATACATAGGGATGCCTTGATTTTATGTCTCGGTCCAGACACAACATAATATAAAATTCCTTTATCATACCACTTTTCTCAATCTATATTAAAGGAATATCTACATCATTTCTTTATTCTCACACTAAGGATTTCTCATGTGAACTTATGAATTTCATCAAACACCTACCCTCATAGGAAAGGCATAAAAGTGTATGATAGGACTATTTCCATACCAAATGAATGTCCATAACAGGGATTCCATGGGTCCTTAAAGTATGATGTTAAACTAAAATATTCTCCAAGAATTATGTGGGGTATGATTATAATCCTTATTAAATATGTAGTGACACACATCCCTCCACTCTTAGGCCCAACCTTAATGCCCCCGACATTTCACGAAGGTTCATTTTTTTCTATACTGCATGACATTTAATTTCATGGAACTCCCAGAACTATGTTTGGATTGATTCTCATCCTCTTGAGATATGTATAAATTCCCAAACATTTCAACCTCAGGCATAACCACAGGTATAACCCTTTCCATGAGTTTTCCTCGAAAGGTTCTCGGTATGGATGAGAACTCTTTAGTCCTTATTCACATTGGGATTCATCATGGAACCACAATACATGTCTCCACATAAGGACCTTCATCTTATGTTCTGAACCACATGGTCCTAACCTATCAACACAGGTCCCTGCAACATGACATTAAATAATACTACACCATCCTTACCTCATGATGTTAAACTGCATGGATTTCCAGAACTACTTGTGGTTTGATTATAATTTTCATGAGATACATAGTAATGTCTAGTATTGTAACAGCCCAAGCTTCCATAGTATGCTTCTCTTTGAATAATATAGTAGCATGTGTGGTATGCAACTTCGAGTTCTAACACACACCACAACCAATCAAACTAGCTGTTATGAATAGTAATACCCACTTTTTGAAATTTTATACATTTTATATTTCCAAATGTACTTAATTTTTCGATTCGGAATATCAAAATTATATTAGGGTTGATTTTTAAAACTTTTCTGATAACTTTCATATTTTGATGAATGGTGAAAATTACTACATTTTCATTAAAAACAACTTTTTTAATCGAAATAATTAGTAATGATAAATTATTAATTTTAGTGATTTTGGAGTATAATTATATTATATTTTTACCATTTAATCAAATTATGGTCATTGGATTTAAATTCACATTTAAACTGGACATAAGCTAGTGCAATTCTTTTGATAGTTATTATCTCTTAAAAACACACTTTTTGTTTTAACCACGGGAATTAATTTTAAATTAATTACTTCCACTTTTGTGTTTTGAATTTATAAAAATGGATTCCAAACATAGAATCATGAGGTCCAAATTTTGTAAATAGGTAACTTTTATTTTTAGAAATTTTGAATAATTACTTCGGTAAATATTTTATTTACCGTGGTTAAAGGATAAATCCAGTAAATAAGGGTAATGAATTATATTATAATGATAATAAATTACCCTAAAAGGTGTCTTAACCTTATTTGATGATACATGTCCGACCATGGACATCTTTGGGTCGATTTTGTGACCCCATGGATCCACTTGTAATTGATAAAGACACTTTATATTAATTAAGTTAAAGTAAATACAAAAATGACATAAGCATATATCTTTTAGAAATTTTTTTTACATAGGGTTATATATATTATATAGTTTCTAATATAAACATTCATTATAAATATAAAAAGATTTACTACATAATCGTATTTTATTTAAAAATTTTAGACATTTAATAAGTAAATTTATTTATGACACAATAATGATGCAATATTTTCCTTATTAATGAAAGAATCAAATAATTGGTATTATAAATATTAAAATAAATATAATTTGAAAGTTTTCATGTCATCAAATAATTTTATTGATTAATATGACATGTCCGGATTTCTTAAATTAATTTTTTTCGAATTAATAATGTTTTTAAAACTATAACAATAATCAATTATTAAATAGTGCCAAAATTGACATAAAAGAGTTTTTAAAACAAATATTATATTATTAATTCATATTATATTCCTAAAAATCTAAGGTTCATCGAAAGGTCATATATAATGATATATTTATCATTAATGGACCACTTGGGGGGTCTCTTTTATGTATATAGTAAGTTTATTAACTATATAATATAAAAATACAAAGTGGCATGGTAAATGTCAAACTATTTAACTAAGAGTTAAATATAAATGATAATGTTAATATAGTGACCCAAACCTATCTAAAATCTATTTAATGAAAGGATTTCGACCCATACCCAACTTATACTTTTAATAATCTACTTTGGAGCCATTAGAAACTAAATATAAATTTATTATAAATTAATACTTTAAGTTTTTTCTAAAGAGCCCCTCCTCCCCCTTATAAAAGAACACCACTTCTAACCAATTCTTCATATCTTCAAAGCCTTTTGGTTCGACCAAACTCTGCCCAAATACACTTTAAACTATCCTCCCTTAATCTTACATGCCTTACTTTAGTCCGAAATCCAACCTAAGGATCCATTTTGATCAAATCAAAAGGAAGAACCTAAAGAAGAGGTAATGTTTTCACCACCCTCTTTCAAGTTCCTTTCTTATTCAACTTCTTAAACTTCTAATTTATTTTTTATTTCCATTAAAAAATAATAAATCTAGTATATTATATCTACTTTTATATTATTATAAATATTGTGCAACCATATTCAGTATTCTATCCATCCTTTGAATGACATGTCACCATACGTGCGTACGTACGGCCTACCGTCTCCACGTCGTGGTGTAATTGTTATTCAATACATTATTATTTAGATGTATATAATAATGATGTGTAATTAATTTAAATAATAAATATAACATGATAATTATTCTGTATATATGATATACCACCCAATTATATATTATTTTAATATCAAACGAATGATATTTTCGCTCGTGCGTACGTACAGATTACCGTCTCCATGAACGCGATGAGATTCATTTTCCATCGTATCCATTCAAGACTAAATTTTATTTGATGATTAAAAATAATTTTTAGAGACATGATAACATTCTAAATATGAATAATATACATCCCATCCATAAAAAATATGGATCAAATAACAAAGAATATAAAGAAAAATGAATCCGTTAACACCCGAAATGATGATAATACTAAGATATTATTAACAAAGCAATGTTAAAAGATCATATATAATATCATATTAATGTATATGATTCTTGTATAATTTAATAACAATTATTTCACCATTATAAAGGTGGTTAACCTACCCTCAACCAAAGAAATGTACAAGGTAAGGGTTTATTTCACAATCTCTTCATTATCTGCGGTTGTTTATACGTAATTATCTTCTAGGACCTCTTTATCATCCACATCCATGTTTCTTAAAAATGTATTTCAAAACATTATTACTATTTTAAAGAATATTGGTTAAAGTCATTTATACCATTGTTTGACTTTTTATAAGATGTTTATAAAGGAATCTTTCTGTCATTTTCCAAACAAGGTCATTTTTATCCTTTTCAACAGAATTAAGGTAAGAATGTCTTTTTTTAACTTATACGGCGGGTGCAGCTATTTTCTACCATTATAAAATTGTTGAAGCTTCCATTACAAGATTATAAGAATTTTTTCAAAGTAATTGTTTAATTTTATAATTATGTTGATTTTAAATGATTTAAAAAAAATAGATATTTCTCTCCAATAGTTTTGATTTCATCTATGTCAACATCCTTTAATGTATTTTAAGAATATTTGAAGTTTATTTCTTATGATACAAAACATTCATATAGTATGGAAGGTTTTGTGATATGTTTAACTATGGATGTGTTATTTTTATACCATTCATGGTTTATGTAGAAAGTAGTGACATTTTGTATGCTAGTTTTAATAAAAATGTTTATGTTATGTTTAAACCTGTTCATATGAGGAATGCATTGGAGTTATTAAGTGATGGGTAGAGCCCGCTATAGCTCCAATATGCATCGGTAGGTCTCATGATACAAACTTGTGTCTTGGAACAAGGTCTTGACAAAATATTATTTTTTTACTTGGCACAAAGCCTTGACAATGTGGTTATGATAGTCTGGCATTATGCATTCCATCATTATGAAAGTGGTTATTGATATTTCATGTGATTATTAGACTAGTATAATATCCATGTGAATAATTAAATGCCATTATTTCATTTTATCCTTTCTATATTATGCCTATGTTCAAGTTTAAAAGGCTATTTTTAGTTATTCATTTCCTTAAATGTATATGTTTATTTATGAATGTATCCGCTATATTATTATCCTTACTGAGCATCTGAGATCACCCCTTTCAATGTTTTAAATTTTCCCAGGATGTAAAGAAGTATTTTATGAATGAACTGCAGGGAATGTATGAGGGGATATGAAGACAATATGTTGTTAATTTTTTTTCACATTATGATGTAATGTAACACTTATGAATATATCTAGTGTTTCTAAGGATACAAAACCAATCGATCTTTCGAGACTTGATCTTTTGTGATCATGCCATTGTTATGTAACAATGCACCGACTCTGGGTAACTGGGGTCGGGGTGTTACATTTGGTATCAGATTAATTTTAGTAAAAAACTTGGAAGCTAGATTTAGATAAACTCTGATTAGAGCACATAGCCATAAGAGAGACTTTGAGGATTAATAAAGAAGAACTTTCTAGAATTTTGGTATTGTAGAGTTTTTGTGAGTTTTCTGAGAAATGCATACCTATCTGGATATGAGCAGGTAGAGGCGGCTCTGGAACAGATGTACCTAGGGGTAAAACCCGAAAACACTACTTTGAGCTAGACTCGAATGGGAACTGGTGCACGACAACGGGCCTTGCTGCTCTCTTGGTTACGACACTCCTAGGGGACATGCTTAGGATAATTCTCATTTTCTTTACAAACCATTATGAAGGGTTTATGAGTATATAATTTCTCAAAGAAAACATTTTAATGATTATTGATTATATCCATAAACTGTTCAATTTATGTTAAGTGTTTTACAAGTTTGAATTTATGTATTGTGATTCATAAAATCATCTTGTGTATGCCATTGTATAGAAATGGTTCCTAGTGCAATAAATGGAAACAGTATCAATGAATTCACACCATGTAGGGATTTCCCTCATGTTCAAGATAATTATAGAGGAGCTAGTGATGAAACTGGTGCTGATCAGCTAATCACCATATTGGGACAACTCACTCAGGTTATGAATAATAACCTTACCCGTATGGAGCAACCTGATCCACAGCGTGGAGGATCAATGTTATATCGCTTCATGAGGAAACAACCACCAACATTCAATGGGAGTAAAAATCCATTGGTAGCTGAGCGATGGATAAGTTCCCTAGAGAAAATATTTCAGGCTTTGGGGAGTATTGAAAGGGAAAAATTTATCATGGAAGTTTATCACCTCACTGGAGACTCTGATCAATGGTGGTCATTGATAAAAAACACAAAATAAGATGATAAAGTATAAAATATGGAATGTACAGAGTTCAAAGAGAATTTCTTAGAAAAATACTTCCCTTCTGACTATCGTGCAGATATGGAATGTAAATTTCTGAGTATGAGACAAAAGGAGGATGAGAATGTCGCAAAGTATGAGGATAACATTACAAGGTTAGTGAGGTATTCAGTAGATTATATACGTAACACAAGATGTAAGATTGATCGTTTCTTTGATTGGTTAAAACCATTTATCTGTCGAGCATTAGTCTCACAAACCTTCTCGTTGTACGAAGATATTGTCTCATGTGCTATCAAGACAGAAAAAGAGGTCTCTAATTCTTATGACTTTAAAGTAAAGCAAGAGAAGAAGAGATCTGTTGATCACTCTGGAAATGGAAATAAGGGGAAGAAGGAAAATTTTAAATATCCATCCTACAATAAATTTGAGAAGAAACACCCGTTTACTTTATTGAAGGGAATGTGAGTCTATTACAATTGTGGTGAAGAAGGCCATCAAGATCGTGATTTCAAGGGGAAGAAATAAGCTACTGATGTTAAATGCTACAATTGAAGGGAGATGGGAAATTATAAAAATGAATGTCCTAAGTGTTAGGAAAACTTACCTCAGAAAAAGCCAAGGGATCAAGGCCAAGATTATGCTATCACTATTGCTGAGGTTGAAGCTTCGAAAGATGTACTGACAGGTAATTTAATAGATTCTTCATATTTATCCAATGCTTTATTTGATTCTGGATCATCGCATTGTTTCATATCGCCCAGTTTGCTAAGAAAATTAGATATTTCCAATTTTATTTAACAATGGAGTTGTCAATAAAAACTCCAAAGGGAAGTAACATTGCAACAATGTTTTGTGAATCGGTCCCCGCTAGAGCACATAAATGTTCATTATCTGCGGATCTCATCATCATACCTATGATTTAATTTGATATAATCCTTGGAATGGATTGTATTTTGGACCATGCTGCAAAAAATATATTGTAAGAATAAGAATGTTACTATTTTTGATGATGATGATAAAGAATACCATATCTTTAGATCAGAATCGTCACCCCCTAATTCTTACCTAGATCCACCCCCCGTAGCTCAATTAAATTCAATTTTTGGGGAGGAAGATAATTAAATAACTATGGTTAAGAAAAGGAATATTCAAATAGAGGATGTACCTATTGTGAACGAATAGGTTGATGTGTTTCCAGAAGATTTACCTGGACATCCTCCAGAACGAGAAATTGATTTTTCCATTGATTTAGTTCCTGGATCAAGGACTATATCAAATACCCCTCATAGAATGGCCACTGTGGAATTAGTGTAACTAAAGAAACAACTAGAGGAATTGAGTAATAAGGGATTTATTCTCGCTAGTGTTTCTCCATGGGGATCCCCTATCCTTTTTGTTAAGAAGAAAGATGAATCTATGAGGTTATGTATCGACTACAGGGAGATCAATTCTATTACAATAAAGAACAAGTATACCTTACCTCGCATTTATGATTTATTTGACCAACATCATGGAGCTCAATACTTTTCTAAGATTGACCTTCGATCTGGATACCATTAGTTGTTTGTGAAGAAGGAAGACATTCTGAAGACAACATTTCGAACCAGGTGCGGGCATTACAAGTTTATAGTAATGCCTTTTGGATTGAGTAATGCACCCTCTGTATTCTTGGATCTAATGAATAGAGTATTCAAGGAATATCTCAATGATTTTGTGGTGGTTTTTATTGATGATATATTTTTATATTCCAAAAGAAACAAAGATCATGAAAATCACTTGCGCATTATCCTGAAGACACTTAGACGACATGAATTATATGGGAAGTTTAGAAAATGTGAATTCTGGCTTCAAGAGATTTATTTTCTTGGCCATATTGTCTCCAAAGATGGAATCTCTATTGATCCTTCTATGGAAAGAGCAATCTAATAATGGCCAGCCCCAAAGAGTATAATTGAGGTATGCAGTTTTATTGGTTTAGCAAATTATTATTGGTGTTTCGTCCGGAATTTTTCCCGATTGGCTAACCCATTAACGAAGCTCACACGTAAAGGGGTTAAATTTTTTTATAAAAAAAGAGTGTGAAGAATGTTTTGAAGAACTAATGATAAGATTAGTCAATGATCGTATATTGACTCTGCCATCGAGGAATGATGGGTTTGTTATTTATAGTGACACATCGAAGAAAGGACTTGGTTGTGTCCTTATGCAGAATGATAGAGTTATTTCCTATGCATCACTATAGATGAAAATTAATGAGAAAAACTATCCTACTCATGATCTTGAGTTAGCTGTTGTAATATTTTCTTTGATGATATGGAGACATTATCTTTATGGTGAAAAATGTGAGATTTATACTGATCAGAAGAGTTTGAAGTATAATTTATCACAGAAAAAACTCAACATGAGGCAAAGGAGATGGCTTGATCTACTAAAGGATTATGATTGCACAATACACTACCACCCAAGGAAGGAATATAAGGAGGCAGATGCTTTCAGTAGAAAATATAATGGAGTTTTAAACAATATGAGAGTTGATAGGGATCCTATTTTCATGGATCTAGTAAAGTTAGACATGGGAATAACCATGGATGGTGAAACATCAATGTTTTTTCAAATGGTTTCCAAACCATCTTTACTATAAAGGATAAAGAGTTCTCTAGAAAATGATGAAGAGTTTAAAAAAATAATATTAAAGCTGTGAATGATGGGATATTGAGTGACTTTGTGTATGAAGATGGAATTTTGAAATTTGGGAGGAGACTTTGTGTTCCTGATATACCTGATCTAAAAAGGGAATTGTTGGATGATGCTCATAGTTCCAATTTCTCTATACACCCTAGGAGCATCAAAATGTATAGGGATTTGAAGGAACATTTTTTTTGGGACAACATGAAGAGGTAGATTTATGATTTTGTGTCAAGATTTATGGTTTGTCAACCAGTGAATGCTGGAAGGCAACAACCTGGAGGAGTCATTCAACCTCTTCTTATACCTGAGTGGAAGTGGTATAATATCACGATGGACTTTGTCATGGAACTACCAAATAATCCTAGAAGGAACGATGCAATATGGGTCATTATTGATCATCTTACCAAGTCAGAACATTTTCTTGCTATAAGGGAAGATTTATCACTTGAACGTCTAGCAAGACTATATATTAATGAAGTTGTGAGACTTCATGGAGTACCCATATCGATTGTTTCTAATCATGATCCATGATTTACTTCAAGATTCTGGTAAAGTCTTCAGAAATCCCTAGATACTGAAATTCATTTGAGCACTGCCTACCACCCTCAAATAGATGGACAATCAGAATGGACTATTCAAACCTTAGAAGACATGCTGACATCTTGCTCGCTTGACATTCAGGGTATGTGGGATCAATATTTACCTCTGGTAGAATTTTCCTATAATAATAGCATCCATTAAGGTATTTATATGGAACCATATGAAGCGTTATATGGAAAGAGATGTCGCACATGAATCTGTTGGGATGCCGCTGGTGAAAGAAAACTCGTAGGCCCAGAACTAGTGGAGGAAACAATGGAAAAGGTGAAGGTAATCCAAAACCACATCAAAGCAGCTCAAAGTAGGCAGTAGAGCTATGCCTATAACCGAAGGAAGGATTTGGAATTTCAGGTGGGAGATCATGTTTTATTGAAGGTATCTCCCTGGAAAGGGAGTTATACGTTTCCGTAAGAAATATAAACTATGCCCTAGGTACATCGGACCATTCGAAATTCTAGAAAGAATTGGGGCTGTAGCTTACCGTTTTGCTATGCCGCCATGTCTCCCCAAAGTTCATGATTTGTTCCACGTATCGTTGTTGAGAAAATACATGCCTGGACCAACGCATGTACTCACCTATGAGGAATTAGAACTGGAACCTGATCTGTCTTATTGCGAATATCATGTCAAGATTCATGATATGAGAGAACAAGTGCTGAGAAACCAGACGACTCGTCTGGAAAAAGTTCTATGGAGAAACCACAAGATGGAAGAGGCAACGTGGGAACCCGAAGAACTTATGATGAATAACCACCCAAGTCTTTTCATGAGGTATTATTCTAGAAATTATGAGGATGAAATTATTTTAAGTACGGTAGAATGTAACACCCCATGCTTCCATGGTATGCTTCTCTTCGAATAATTCAGTAGTGTGTGTTGTACACTACTTCAAGTTCTAACACACACCACAACCAATCAAACTAGCCGTTATGAATAGTAATAACAAATTTTTGGAATTTTATACATTTTATCTTTCAAAATGGACTTCATTTTTGGATTCATAATATTGAAATTAGCTTAGGGTTAATTTTTGGTACTTTTCTGATAACTTTCATATTTTGATGAATAGTGAAAATTACTAAATTTTAATTAAAAACCACTTTTTAAAGTGAAATAATTAATAGTGATAAATTATGAATTTGAGTGAATTTAAAGTATAATTAGATTATATTTTTACCATTTAATCCAATATTGGTCATTGGATATAAATTCACATTTAAACTGGACATATGTAAATGCCAATCTTTTGATAGTTATTATCTCTTAAAAACACGCTTTTTGTTTTAACAGTAGGAATTAATTTTAAACTAATTACTTACACTTATATGTTTTGAATTTAGAAACATGTATTCCATATTTAGAATCAGTAGGTAAAAATTGTGTAAATAGGTTAATGTTACTTTTAGACATTTTGAAAAATTACTTTGGTAAATATTTTATTTACCTTGGTTAAAGGGAAAATCTGGTAAATAAGGGTAAACAAATAATATTATTATAATAATAAATTACTCTAAAACGTGTACTAACCCTATTTGTTGATACATATCCAACCATGGGCATATTTTGGTCGATTTTGGGACCCCTTGGATCCACTTGTAATTGATAATGACACTTTATATTAATTATGTTAAAGTAAATACAAAAATGACATAAGCAGATATCTTTTAGAAAAAAATACTTACATAGGGTTATATATGTTATATTTTAGACTATAAATATTTATTAGAAATATAAAAAGATTTCCTACATAATATTATTTTATTTATCACTTTTAGACATTGAATAAGTAAATTTAGTTATGACACAATAATGATGCAGTATTTTCCTTATTAATGAAAGAATCAAATAGTTGGTATTATAAATATTAAAATAAATATAATTTTAATGTCCACGAATTTAATTGATTAATATGGCATGTTAGGATTTCTTAAATGAATTTGTTTTGAATTAATAATGTTTTTAAAACGTTAACAAAAATCAATTATTAAATAGTGTCAAAACTGACAAAAAAGAGTTTTTAAAACAAATATTATATTATTAATTCATATTATATTCCCAAAAATATAAGGTTTTTAAAAAGGGAATATATAATTATCATTTTATCATTAATGGACCACTTGGGGGTCTCTTGGAAGTATATACTAAGATTATTAACCATATATTATAAAAATACAAAGTGACATGGTAAATGTCAAACAATTTAACTAAGAGTTAAATATAAATGATAATGTTAATATAGTCACCCAAACCTATCTAACATCTATTGGATGAAAGGATTTAGAACCATCCCAAACTTATACTTTGAATAATTTGCTTTGGAGCTATTAAAAACCGAATATGAATTTATTTTAAATTAATACTTTTAGATTTTCCTAAAGAGCCCCTCCTCCCCCTTATAAAAGGACACCAATTCTAACAAATTATTCATACCTTCAAAGCCTTTTTATTTGGCCAAACTCTTCCCAAATACCCTCTAAAATATCATCTCTTCATCCTAGAGGCCTTCCTTTATTCAAAAAGCCAACCTATGTATCCATTTTGATCAAATAAAAAGGAAGAACCCAAAGAAGAGGTAATGTTTTCACCACCCTCTTTCGAGATCCTTTCTTCTTCAAATTCTTCTTTCATTGTTATTTCTATTCTAAAATAATAAATCCAGTATCTTCTATATACTGTGATGTTATTATGAATATTTTGCAACCATATTTAGTATTCTATCCATCCTTTGAATTAAATGTCACCATACGTGCGTACACATGGCATACCGTCTCCACGTCATGGTGTAATTGTTATTCAATAAATTATGATTTGGATGGGTATAATAATGATTTTTAATTCGTTTAAATAATAAATATAACATGATAATTATTCTGTATATATGATATACCATCCAATTATATATTATTATAATATCAAAATAATGACATTGTCACTCATGCGTACTTACGAATTACTGTCTCCAAGAACTCGATGAGATTCATTCCCCATCGTATCCATTCAAGACTAAATTTTATTTGATGATTAAAAAAATTTAGAGACATGATATCATTCTAGATATGAAAAATATACATCCCATCCATAACAAACATGTCTCACATATCAAATAATATAAATAAAAACAAATATATTAACACCCAAAATGATGATAATACTAAGATATTATTAACAAATAAATGTTAAAAGATCATATATTATATCATATTAATGTATACGATTCTTCTATAATTTAATAACAATTATTTCACCATTATATAAAAGGTTAACCTACCCTCTACTAAGTAAAACTACAATGTAAGGGTTTATTTCACAATATCTTCATTATCCGAGGTTGTTTATACGTAATTATCTACTGGGACCTCTTTATCATCCACATCCATGTTTCTTAAAAATGTATTTCAAAACATTATTAATATTTTAAATAATATGTGTTAAAGTCATTTATTCCCTTGTTTGGATTTTTATAAGAAGTTTATAAAGGAATCTTTACGTTGTTTTCCAAACAAGGTCATTTTTAACCTTTTCGACCGAATTAAGGTAAGAATGTATTTTTTTAACTTATATGGCGGGTGAAGCTATTTTCCTCCATTATAAAATCATAAAAGTTTCCCTTAAAAGATTATACGAATATTTTCGAAGTAAATTTTTAATTTTATAATTATGTGTCTTTTAAATGATTTAAAAAAATGAGATATTTCTCTCCAATAGTTTTGATTTCATCAATGTCAACATCCTTTGATGGATTTAAAGCTTATTTTAAGTTGATTAACTAGGATAAAAAACATTCATATAGTATTGAAGGTTTTGTGATATGTTTAAATTTTGATGTGTTATTTTTATACCATTCATGGTTTATGGAGAAAGTATTGACATTTCGTATGGTAGTTTTAATACGAATGTTTATGTTATGTTTAAACATGTTCATATGAGAAATGAATTGGACTTAATAAGTGATGGGTGGAGCTCGCTATAGCTCTTCGATGCATCGGTAGGTCTTATGAGACAAACTAGTGTCTTGGAACAAGGCATTGACAGAATCTTATTTGTAGTCTTGGCACAAGGCCTTGACTATGTGGTTATGATAGTCAAGCATTATACATTCCATCATTATGAAAGTTGTTATTGATATTGCATGTGATTATTCTACTAGTAGAATATCCATGTGAATAAGTAAATGTCATTATTTCATTTTATCTTTTCCATATTATGTTGAATTTCAAGTTTAAAAGGCTTTTGTTTTTGTTATACATTGCCTTAAATATTTATGTTTATTTATGAAAGTTTCTGCTATATTGTTATCCTTACTGAGCATCTTAGCTCACCCCTTTCAATGTTTTAATTTTTCCTAAGATTTGAAGAAGTATTTTATGAATGACCTACAGGGGATGTATGAGGGGATATGAGGACAAGATGTTGTTGTAGTTTTTTTTTCACATTATGATGTAATGTAAGACTTATGAATATATCTAGTGTTTCCAAGGCTACAAAACTAATAGGTCTTTCGAGACTTGATATTTTGTGATCATGCCAATGTTATGTAATAATGCACCGACTCTAGGTAACTGGGGTCACGACGTTACAAGTATCCATACATCGGTCCAACCATGACATCCCCAATTTTTAACGATAGTTTGCATCCATCCTTACCGCATGATGGCAAACAGTAGGGAAATACATCCTCAAAGCCTGATGATAAACTACCCAGAAATACGTCTTTACTGGATGATGTTAACCTGGATAGAAATACATCATTACCATATGATATTAAACTATATGGAGACAAATGTCCTATATACATGAAAATAAACAGTACATACCATGTCTATTTTTTCCATTTCTTATAAAAGGACCACAAGATACTTACCTCAGTTAACCATAGTACTGAGTTCTTCCACTATCTATTAATAGAACCTTAATCCCATATACCCCACTTCATATCTTGAGAATCCTGGGTCACATTCAGCCTTTAGTAGCCCTTGGAAAGGATACCCAGATTCAAGGTCCCTTTTCTTTACTATGAATTCATTCTCATGGCTCTTGCATATGACCCTATAGCCATCTACCAAACACGTCACTCTAAAAAAGGACACATGAATTTGTGTGATTATTGACATCATCACAACAAAACTAAACACCCCAGTGGGTTTGAACTGCTCATTTTATGTCTATCCCACATCATTACTCTTCACTTAAAAGACTCTAGTCATGATTTATGTCATCTTAACCCCTCACGTAGAAGGATTTTTCAGCAATCTTGACCCTAGGTATCTTAATTTGGCTCTTATTTAACATCTTACATACTGGTTTTATGAAATTAATTACTCCAAATTGTATTTTATTTGGTCCAAGTTGTAAGATCATAACATTATACCATAATGGTCCATATTACAAGACTATTAAAATTCTAAACAAAGAGACACCAAACTCATCATACCAAAAAACTGTAGAGGGTGACCGGAGAAAAGGTCGAGTCTCTACTCGCTTAACTCCTCGTTATCAATGTTTTGTAAAAAATTAGGGAACACACATACAACGAACATAGGTCATAGAATCCATAACCCTTGAAAAATCCTGGATATGATCTCCAGACCAACTGGTCCAATAAAAATTTTCAATAATTTTTTTCATATCTCCTCACCACGAGAATATGCTCAGAAGGTAGTGTCACAAATTTAAGGTTACATGAACCCTCCTTGTATTTATCATCTTCCTTAAGCCATACATCATGATTTGGGGTGTCTTGAATCTCTATAACCTTTCATATCCCTTGGAAATGATATATATCATCAAAGGCCCTTTTTTGACTGTACATGGATGCCCATGGATCCTGCATGTGTGGGTTTGGCCATTAACGCAATGTGTAAATATAAAAAAGGATATTCAAATTCTCATAATCATTAACATCATCATGACAGTACTCAGCATCCTAGTTTGTCTAAACCACCCCTTGTATGAATTTCCCAAATCATTCTCCTAACTCAAGCACTCTAAATCCTGATTTACAGTCTTCAACCCAAACAATATATGTGGATTTGATATTATCGATGATACGTCACCATGTTTCACTCCCTTCCTCAAGGAATAACTTTGACACTTCATTGCCTATCCTTTTATGGACCATATATCATAATTCGAAACCACATATCGAAGAGTTTGAGCATCACTTTATGATTTAGCTTCCCTAGGGTTGTAGAACCCTTCTCAGATTGCCTTCATCCTATACCCAAATTCATCATTAAAACATTTGTGTCTCCAAAAATCATTCACAGGAATCAGAAAATAAGTGGAGATCATCTATCTCATGGAATGATACTGACACATAATGTCCTTAACCTCCCAACTAATAGTATCTTCTTCTTTCTAGAATGGAGCTTCAATCCTTGAGAACCTTTTCAACACTATGGTGGAACCTGGATTATCATTCGGTCATGGGACATACCCAGCATGTCTACACCATCCCATATTCATGGGCTCAAGATTTTCGGTAAATTTACCTCATTTATATGCTAATTATTCTAGAGTTCATGGTATCCCTATTAATCCAACCATATCAATATTACCACCATAAATATTCTATAACCCTGGGAAAATATACTTGGAATCAAGGGCACATTCCTTGACTGTGGATACTTGCTCAAGAATCTTTCATATGTGTCTATAGACATCATCCAAAAATGTCACTCTACATAAAAGGGAATTTTGATCCCATTAAGCCTTAAAAAACCATAGTAGAATCCAGCACCTCAAATTGTTTTGGGTTATTCATGTCACATCTACACTATATCTTGTGATCGTATGGTCTGCATCGGAAGAACATAAACTAATGAAATAGATGGTCTGAGATAAAATACCATAAACTAAAGCAACAAATGGTCTAATAAAAGACCTTAAAGAAAAGGAACATATGGTCTAAGATGAATGACCTTAAACTAAAGAAATATATAGTCTTTGCTAAAAGACCTTAAATTAAGGAAACATATGGTTCAAGCTAAAAGATCATAACCAAATGTAGTAGATGGTCTGAGAAAAAATTCCATAAACAAAACCAATTGATGGTCCAAGCTAAAAGTCCATAAACTAACGTGCTAGACGGCATGAGCTATGATACCTTAAACAAATGAAATATATGGTATAAAATAAAAGACATTGTTGTAAATAAATATATAGTCCAAGATAAAAGACCTTAAAATAACATAAAATTTTGTCTGATCTAAAATATCGTAAACTAAAGCAATAGATGGTCTGATCTAAAAGACATTAAACTAGTGATACATATGATATGGGCAAAAAAAATTAAAATAAATCCATATATGGTCTGAGATAAGGGAGATTAAAATTAATAAATAGATGGTTCAAGATAAAATTACTTAAAGTAATGTGACACAAGGTCTGTGCTAAAAGTCATTAAACTGAAGAATCAAATGATCTGAGCTATAGGATGTTAAATTAATGAAATATGTGGTATGATCTAAAAGACCATAAATTAAGGTAATGTATCTTCCATGCCAAAAGAAATTAAACTAAAGAAATAGATAGTTTGAGCACGAATACTTTAAACTTGAGTGACTGGAGGTCCATGTTAAAATACCTTAAACTAAAGCACAAAGAAATTACTGTGATTCCCAATACATGGCCTTATCACAGACAATATGCTTTCCATATATGTTCAAATCACTCATTCATCAAAACATTTCTCCTGACCAGATGATCCCCCATAACATCCAGTGATCTCAAGATATCTTGAAAAAATCATCGATACAAAACCCTTTATGGGTGAGCATTCACGAGCATCCCTTGAAGGGAATCAGTCAGGATGCCAATATCCAATTCCATACATCCGAGTCAATTCAAGATAATACCGGGGATCAGTATTGACAATAGTTTCTAAAATGGCATAAAATAAGGATATCATACAAGGAAGAGAACATGATAGAAATATCAGAAAACTCAGCCATTCACAGTATGAAAAAGAGAGAGGAACCATTACATTTTTTAGTCTCTATAAAACCTCAAAAAAATGTAGCATAGTTCCAAAGTATGGGATAAAGTACATAAAATTGGACCGCATCATAATATGGTTGTCCAAGATAGAAAGGTTGAACAGAGTCTTGTTAGAGGAATCAATAGAGCGTGGAAGTGTCCCTCTCCCTTCTTCTTTAACCACTTACTCAGGTCGAAGAACATCGGCTAGAGTGGTGAAATATTCAACCCTCCTCTAAACAGTGTCCAATGAGATTGATGATTTCGAAAGTTTATATTTCATATGAGAAATCATATCTTTATACCTTAATGCCATCATCATCTAGGCATAAATTTGGGCTGGTAGTTCAGACCAAAACTGACGAGCCTCCTCCAGTCCCTCCACCATCTCGCTCATTTGATTGTAAAGGGAGGACTCATTCGAAAAATCATGAAATATCATTTCCTGCATGGCCAAGCCTCATTGGGTCAAGATGATATGCTGTATAATTTCATATATAGGATTTTAGTCAAAACCATTCTCCCCTAGATCATTAAATAACTGGTGAAGCTACTCACCTTGATGGTAGAATGTCTCTAGAGGGGTCTTAGTAATCAAGACATGGATATGATCCCATATCATCTTATGACATGATTAAAATTTACCATCCGATGAATTAGGTATGGTAGAAGGATCACTGACCATTTGAATAGACATTGAAATAGGAGAGGAATCCCCATATGATTCTCTCTCAAAAACCATGTCATCCGTATCCTATGCAAGATGACAGATCGTCCCAACAAGGCGTGACTTACTATCTGAATAATCACCATCTTATCGGTTTCACTTCCATGAAGCCACTCATAAGTCCTCAATAAATTCCATTAATGCAACATATATCATAATTAGTGACACAATAAGCCTATCCACATGGGGGAACATTTGGCCAAGAACACCATTGGTATAAGCTCATACTCATGCTTGGGCAAAATCCTTGGTGAGGAAAGAGGGAACATCAATAAGTGGAAATATTATCACAACTTGGGTAACTTCATGGAATATTATCTTCCAAAATTGGAATATGACATCAGGATGTCAGTCCCCTTAGACACTGGCCAACGAAATGGGGGAAACTCTCTAAACGTAGCAAAAATGTCAGTAAAACTGATAAGGCATGTAAAACTCACATATAATTAGCTCATCTATCTACGATACAAGGAACCCATCCTAAAGTGAGATCATATAAGAACATTCATTAAGAGATCCACTATCATTATCAATAATCTGGTTGTAAGGTGCACGAAAGGTAGAAAATTTGAAGCTATCAGATTGGTGTAGTACACATTTGACCCAAACTGAGGTTAAAGACATAAGAGTAAATATGGAAATTTGTAGTAGTCCAGGATAGAATATAGTGTCTAGGATTTAGAAAGTACTGTAATACACATAGAAATAGATGTTCTCTCCATTCCAGTTGAAAATGAATTGGAGAATACTGCTGATCCTGTAGGTGGTGATACCTTGTTTGATATGGCCTAGCATCTGGTAGAGGTGTGCAAGGACTATAACTTCCATGTTTATATTCCACACTTATATGAGTCATGTCGCCATTACCAAGGTGATAACAAAAATTTTGGAGCATTCATCTCCACCTGGGAAAATCCACCCCTTCAAGAGAATAACAAGGAAACCTTTATGCGTAAGGCCTGAAGAAACCTCTAGGATCACCTGATAGGCCCATGAGGTGTAGTCCCTAACCTCCAAAGAGAATAATATGATATATTACTATCATAGAATTGTTGGGATGGGCAGTGACAGGGATGAATAACATTTTTCTAAACCCCATTTCCATAAAAAAAAAATTGACCTAGTTGGTGAAGGAAAGAAGTGAATGCACTATCTGATCTCTCGGAAATGTTTTCTTCATAATGATGAGAATCTCCCTCACAAGAACTAGAGTCTATAGTGGATCATCCCAAATGTCCATAGTAGGGAAAAATTTGTCAAACATCTCTCCAAGAGGAGTAATGATGCTCAACTGATGGATATCCCTTAAGCTAATACTCACCTCACCACGACGAAGGTGTAATGTGTTGGCCCAGGACACCAACAACTAATCATTTCCCGATGGTGGTCAGGCTAGTGGTAAATGATAAATTAATATATCCACATAGCTTTCTGGAGATGAACCCAGTATAGATCATCATCAAATTTTCAGCAACTCCACTTCACCCAAAATGGAAATTCCCATTCATCAAAAATATTTCCACCAGGGTGAAGGTACAATTTTGAGTACCATCCACTATTGGGGTATCCAGATAAGAAGAAAATATGCTTGAATATCTTGAAAAAATTGGATGGTGAGTGAGATTACGACTATCTGGGATCAGGGGAGAATTATCCAATGGAAAGTAAAAGCCCTGATATTGGGTTGTAACTTTCCAACCATCCTAGGTAATTATCACCTGAACATAGTGGGGGTAGATAGATACACAGTGGAATGAAAGATTAAAATCTGGTGGAGGTACAGTAGCATCATCTTGCAAGACAAACTCATATATTGGTTTTCGATAATATACGGGATAATTTGGAATAGTTGATAAGAGGAACCTATACAGGACCTCATTGTCATCACTCACTCTATAATGTGGATCAAAATTGATATTCCGAGAAATAATATCCCTTTTATTGGCCATAGTTCCGAAACCTTGATGAGAATTTGAAGACATCTGAAAATAAGTATGTGGAACATGTAAGGAAAATAGAGCATAAGATATTGTGAAGAAAATAGTGGCATGAGGGTCCCAGTGGTATCATGCACATCACATGAATCTACCAATAGTTCTCAAACTACATTAAGGATTTCATGAATCACTATATATATGGAATACTTAAAGGGTGCATAACCCCTATAAGGCATCACAAGCATTACATAACCCCCTTGGAAACTCATGATCTCATAACCTGAACATGGTCACATGAAAAACCAAGGATAAATTCATTGGGTCAATGAATCTCTATAAAACCTCTATAAAAACCAATCCCTCACATCCAAGATAAGATAAATTACTAATGTGTAGTGGATGATGGGGTCTTGCGTAAGAGCTTTAGTAGACCAGACTCACAATGTAGACTTATAAACAAGATTCAAGATCAGGATTCATGACAGGTTCTGGAAATAGAATAAAAAACATAAATATTCTAAGAAAGAGGTAGTAATTTCAATTAATTTCCCTCCACCCTCACATATATATGAATTCCTCATAATACCAAATTCCACATGGTAGACAAAACATCACCTAAAACATTGGTTCATGATGTTTTCAATGACTTTGGTGGGAATTAGTTTATTCTTTGACCCAATCCCTTTTCCCCTCAGATGTTGCTCTTGAGGGGGGTATTTTTTGATGCCTGAAAAATACGAATCAACCAAACCACAATGGTATAAATACTCGAAAATGGGTATTATTTTACCCATAAAAGAAAAGAATGATGTTGATTTTCAATGACCCACAGATCGCATGAGTATCTGAGGGAATCACGATCGTGTGACCATTTAAAGTTCACACAAATCCTCCTTTCATAGCGTATAACGTACGACAAGTCTCACATATCCCACTTCATCAAACCTACTATCTCTTTCGAAGGCCCCACGGATAATCAAATGTGTTCCCCTAGACCTCATGGTTTGTCATTGGAAATTTCCTAAAAACCTATCTAAAATCCTTCTAAAATAAAGATGGTTGAAATTCAAATAGTGAGACCCCCATTGGTCTCAAAGATCAGGCACAAAATAATCATTGGGAAGCATAATATCCCGTGATGATATTCGATTCTACAAGCAAGACCACTGAGGATTTGTCACATCAAATGAAGAAGATAAAGGGGAGGAGGAGAGATGCATTCACATTCCTTAAGAGACATACAATGTGCACCTTGAGATATCCATGAGAAACCACGAGTCCTCAGATACATGTCTACCTCGCCTCACACAAGGCCTATGGTTTATCAACCTCACCACACAGAAGTCCTTGGACATGTCCAAGAAACCCCATGGTTTTTCTAAGGAATGACTGGTTGGATTTCCCATGACATGCTTGCACACTCCTCATATGACCCATATTATCCATGTGAGGCATCATCCAAAAATCATATGAAAATCCTACATGTCCCTCCTTCAAACTTTCATAACATCGAAACTTTGTAACATAAAACAAAAGAGATAAAGAAGAAGGGGTAGAGTGGGGCTCACGTTCACTGAAATATATGAGGTGCACCCCTGAAGATTTTCATGACACCATGAGTCCCCAACAACGTGCATTCCTCTCCTCATAGAATCCATTTGGATTTTCATCCTCATCTCCAAGACCTATCTACGAAATTATTGTGCACCCCCATACAGTTCGTGTGATGCATCATCAAAAAAATAGAAGAAATATCCTAAATAAAACTCATCAAATCTTGTATGACTCTCAACCATTATCACATAAAACCTTGGGGATCAAGAGGGGGTAATTGAGAGGACTCATGGTCACTGAAAGGCACATGATGCACCCAACTCACCCGAAGCGTTGTCCTGCAAGACCCCCAATAAAATCAACCCATGGTCTCATGAGTGTCTTCCAATAGACACTCAGATCCTACGAGGACCATTGGACATATCATCATGAAAAGATAGAGTTCCTTAGACACGTACGCATGATCAAACTAGTCTTAAATAATGGGTAATTCATCTGATAAGGGACACATTGATGGAAGATACACGTGATTGCAGAAAATCAGGAGACATTCCCAAAGAAGTTCATGAAAGAGCCTCTTGAAATCGTGTGGCACAAGGACCCTTCACTTGTTCGGGCCTGGGCTCATTCTAGAAACACTTCATAAAACATGATGTATATAAGGGAAATAGACCTATAAATTATCCTCCCTAATTAGAAGTAATGGTTGGATTTGTAATGACCAGAGTCTTTAGGATTCATCTATCAACATCTACGGACTTCTCGGAGTGATCATGTGACCGGACAGCTTTCTGTTAGGTAATATACTAGTAGGAAAGAAGTGTAATCAGGCACTCAGAATAAAACTCTTTGTTTGATCAGTCATATGTAACGTGAAGGGACTGTGGTGGGTTATACAAAGGACATTCTGCAAGCCCACCAGATTATGCGAGACTTAGGGAAAATAACACTAAATAAAACTGACATATTCAAAATATAAGGTTGAGAACCAAGATCAACGGATGAAGGCTTATGAAAATGACATGTTTGATACCCCCACCAACAGGAATTTTACGTGTGTCATTCAAGTACATCCAAAATCAACAGGACATGTCACCCATATATCGCATTTCTCTTTCAAAATTCCACCAGGGACACAAAAATACTCCAAACATGCTAGAACAATTCATGTGGTCCTCTCGCAGGCACCGGTTTGATATTGCAAACCCAGTAGTCCTATATAATAATACTCATGACATACCTTGGACACATTGTCTATATAGATAACTAGTTTTCTCCTTTTAATACTTTGAATTATTTCTATGTATATTTCTAGAGGTAGGTGCTATGACGATGTGTACTTTTGGGGCCTAGTGTGCCTAAAATAAATTTTAGAAAAATTATTAACTATATTTTATAATGTTCAGATGATGTAAATATCATAAATATTGTTTGGTACCTCAAATAAGAAACATGAGGGTACGATTGAGTCTTGAATGTGGTGTTTACCCTAGGTGCGATATAACTTTTGTTGATGTGGGACTTCTATGAAAAGTCACCCAGGGGAATAATAGTAAATAAAATAAGGAATTTTAATTATTTTATCTCCTCCATCATATCAAATTACATTTGATCGGTAGATAGGATGGGAAATCTGAGACCGCGGTTGAGTTCATGATGGGTGTTTTTACCAAAGTGCAACCTAAAATGAGAGGGTGCAGGATGTTCAGATCCCACAATTGTTGGTAGGTACAGGCATGAAGTTTACCCTAAACCAAGTTATAACCTATAAATACATGTTTATGAAATCTATGTTAGGGTTACCTCTTCATCATCTCACCACCGATGATCTCCATCCTCTCCTCTATTCATTTGATCAACGAAGAAGCGTTGGCAGGTGTGTTATTCAATGAAAAATGAATTGAGGTAGGATTCCTTTCATTTTTTCACCCCCAATTTCATTTCATAAATTATTATTGAATTATTCTTCATATTCAAGTCCTTAAACATCAATGGTGATGGAGGAAACAAACACATCCATCGACCAACTTCTGTTTTGAATCCTATATTTGTCTATACTTCATCCATTCTTTGTAATTTCCACAGTTAAATTTTTTTCATGAAAAAACTTTAACAGATCATTTAGAATGTCTTATTTCTATGAATATATTAACTAGTGTATTCCAAATATATCTTTGGATAATTTTTTGGGAAATCGGAGGAGGCTCGGTGGCCTTTGGAAGGGACCATCGGTGAGTGCGGCGCCGACGACGGTTGCTTGTGGAACATGGTGGTGGTCACAGGATCATGCTTTGGTGGGAACATAGACCATTGTGGATAGTGATATGGAGGTGGTAGGGGTGTTCAAGGTAGTTGGTGGCATGCAACTAACATTCTAGGAACCAGACAGAGTGTGTGGTGTGGTTGCGTGGAATGGGGGAGGCATGCAGAGTCAAGAGGCGACTGATGAGTGAGGTGTGACCCGAGGCAGAAAAAGTGGGTCATGGATCATGTATCATATCCATGTTGACACAATGATAGAAGAGATGCTAAGGTGGCTAGTTGGGATGATCAAGAGAAGGTTGGGCTGAGTGGGCTAGCCAGGTCTTCGTGGTGTGGATTCAAATCCCCATAACTTCTAAATAGTGTGTTCAATTTACGTGTCGACTACAGTGAAATTGTCTTACTTTTGAGATGGAATTTTTGAGTCCATTTTGGATTTTTTGACTCATGGATTTGTTGAACGAAATTCCAAAATATAATAACAATAAAGAAATAAAACAATATATATTTATTATTATTGGGAAATCTGGTATCAGACGTAACTCTTGAATACAATGTCTAATTGATGTGTTGTCAGCAGCATCACAACCTGAGATTTTAGGCAAACACGTTAATGCTATATATTTTTAGTTCAAACCAAAATCGAGGTGTGGGCACCGCAAATCTCGGTTCAAGCTATTTTCGGTGAAATGAATCTCCTTCCCCAGATGTCTGTTTTGGAAAAATAAATAGTCAATCACTTATGTTTTTTCATGAGGATCATAATGGTAAAATCTATATAATTTTTTAGGATCATGGAATGGGCCCTATGAGTCCCCATTTGAACATAATGTTGCGACATTTGACTTTTTCATTATATGTCCTATTGGGGAGATGGAATAGTCAATCTTGTGCATTTTTTCGCAAGGATTTAAATGGTGTAATCTATTTGGATTTGTGGATCCTTTTTTTAATCTCATTAAATTTGGAAAAATGAAAGGAAAATAAGTGAAAGACCCTTTTATAGATTTGAAGATAATCCATGGTCGTAATCGAGCAGTGATAGGGCATCGTTCAGTCATATTACCATATACTTCTTTCAAATTGTTCAACCCCCTGAAATACTAGGGCACAGATCCTTGATGTTAAAAATGGAATCCCCCTAATGCACTAGGGAATGGGTCCTCTACATGTACATTTTGAGTAGTACCATATAGTGTATTAAACTTTATCAGGGCTGGGCAGTGGGTCATCATCGACTCTTGGGTGTTGATCCCCCTGATGCACTAGGGTGTAGATCCCCATTGACCAAAGTGGAATCCAACATATGTACTTGGGCATGGGTCCTCTACCTAATTTTTTCACCATCTAACTACGCGGATTAGTGTATAGACATGGATTGATGTATATTTAGACTCACAGGAAAGAGGGGCTATTTCCCCACCAAGGACAATCCTTGTTATGAAACATAAAACCACAAGGGTGAGTCAGTACTGCCCAAAGAGGACAATATCAATGTGGGGTGATTTTTCCCCTATTACTTGCATGTTCTGGGAAGATATGTGGGATGTTGTGCATCGTTTATGGATACTTCTAGAACTGTCGGTGACTCTTATTCTTGGATTGAGCTATGAGATGGATATCCCCTTACTCTCTAGTTTAGTCCCCATTTAATGATCATATATATATATATATATATATCTCTTTTTTTAGTACCCTCTCCTTGGGTTTTGGTTATATTTTTCACTAAGAGCCTAAGATGCATGGGGTATCCCATGTGATTTCCATGTCTAGCTTGTCGTGGTTGGATGAGTTTACTCTACTACTATAGGAAGCAAAGACTCGATGAGAATTTCATCATCTCACCATTTCCATCTCCTTGTTTCTAGATGATTTTTCTTTCCCTCTATTTTTTGGGTTGAGGTGAACTCTTTCACTATACTTGGATCTATCTACTTCTTTCCTCTTAAATGTATCTATTATAACTCCTCTTTCACATTTTTGGGGTGTCCTGGTTGGTGTTTTTATACACACCCATTCATGGGACTTTCCCACACATATCATTCTTTATAAAGATGAAAAAATGTTTGATCGTGACATTAGTGGAGCTCTGGGATAGGGGTGATTGGACTGCATAAGGTGGTCATAGCTTGGGATCTATGATCAAGTCTCCCTCATGAATTTTTTTCTAGGTTCTATTAGGTTGGGACACTTTTTTGGTTGGAAATATATTTTCCCTTTTCCCCTTTTCCCCTTTCAGATTACTTTATATACTCATAGTATTTATTGGTCAATGTATGTGTGGTTTATTTATAGTAGTGTAGAATTTACCACTGCACTTTTTCATTGAGTGGTTGTGTGTTTGATTGTGTATTGGTACTTAGGGAAAGGCCTCCCCAAGTTTTTTATTCCTTCGATGCTTGTCTCCACCCCTGGCCTATAGAGAAAATATTGGGGTAGTTTGAGCTCGAGCCCCATCATAGGTCGGGTCATGAAAGATTGCAATCAAAGGTTGATTGACCCTTAGGATGTTGTTTAGAAGTTTCCCTAAAATAGTAATGGATGGTTTTAGGTAAATAGTGTTGAAGTCTCTTGATAGAGGATCATCGAACTGGGAGTCCAATGATGGTATGGGTGGCAGACACATCCATTCACCAGTACCCTGATTACCCGCTTGTCGACTTGGCACCCTGAGACACTTGTTGCAGGGAATAATAGTACATTAATTATATAGGATTGATTATTTGATTATCGTTATTGATTCATATCTACAATGTTAATGATATATATATATATATATATATATATATATATATATTCTCATTTAACCTTGTTACCCCTTAATGACTTTTAGGATTCCTTTGTGACGTCATCCAACTAGTATACTAGCTTCGGTTCATGACTATGACACTATAAGTGATGAGGCCTCAGTTGGGGGGACAATCATGAGATCCCCTTCCTCTATGTGGATATGTAAAAGAACCTCCACCCATTAAACATAATATAGTCCCATTAGAGGATACTAATGAGGAGTATAGGATAAGTGCACTCTCTAAATTCTAGTGCTAGAGACCACTGAGGATCCACAGTTAACCAAATCCTTAGGCATGAGAGGATTGGCTTGAGTTGGTGATCCCAGTTTTCATGTTTATATGGACAGTGATAGATTAGATGGTTGTTCTAGCATCTAGTCTCAAACATGGAGTATCTTGATGTTGGTGGAGTTTGGTTACACAGATATATGATGAGTCGACACTTTCATGGGATGACTTCCAACAGTTGGTCCATGAAGAGTACTACCCCTACGGTTTATGATCCATCTGGATTGAGATGATTTTAGAGCTTGAGAAAGGAGGGATGATAGTGGATGAGTACTTGGATAGCTTCACATAACTAACTCAGTACTCGTTGGACATGATCCATGATGGCTAATTCTAGGCACCGATGTTTGAGTATGGACTCTTCAGATTGATCTATTCCAGTATAGTACCATTGTCCATCCCCACCTATGTCGGGGTGCTAGAGAAGGATCTAGTTATAAACATATTTCTATAGTAGAGTCATCATTTAGCTTCTACTGGTAGTGGAAAGTTTATATTTGAGACTTATACGGCTACTAGAAGACATTATTTGACAGGGCCTCGATGTTGGAGGCTTCCCCATGACCAGAATCAGACATGTGGTCAGGCAGCACTGGTGCAGGGCAGAGCACCGGGATAGCCAAGATAGGTTCAGTTCTATGATTATGATGGGCAAGGTCACATGGCATGATACTTCCCAACCAGATATGCTAAGAATTTTGGGAATATGAAAGGTGGACCAGTATGGTAGAGACAATGTCGTGATTGGGGATCCCCTAGGTGGGGATAGGGTGGCCCCCAAGGAGGTGGTGCCGGAAGAGGAGTAGGAGAAGCATCTTATGGGTGATTAATATATGATATTCACCTACCACCACCACTAGGTGACCCATGCTAGGAATAGGGAGTTATTGGTCTGGGCCACGGACAGTTGCAGGCTATGGATTTTTTTGATCCTACAGCACAAGTGATGATCTGATGTACACCCTATATTTATTATACTCTTTCCATAAAATTAGTAGAAACATTCACTAGTCACTCTTTTATCTTTTTAAATCTTATTATGAGAGTTGGAGCATACATTATATACTCATGAAAATCAGATCTGTGTCGATATCCCTATAGGGAGTGATTCTTTTGTGTCCTTCGTCTTCAGGTAGTGCATGTTATCTCTTAGTGGTGAGTGGTTCATATGGGAGCTATTGGCTATCACGATAGAAACCTATGACATCATCTTTGGATTGGATTTCCTTTCATTGTTTGGAACCCTAATCGACTGCCACCGTAGACTAGTCAGATTCATATGCGCTTCTAGGACTAGGTTCTCCTTTCTCTATGAAAGATTCCTTGTAGTAAAATAGTCAGATGATGTGACCACAAGACTATAGACTTATACCCACTAGTTATTGAGCATAAACCTTGGTAAAAACTTACTATTTACACCTCCCGATTTCTTTATTTTTGTATGATTATATGGATTTATTCCCTGAAGGCGTTCAGGGATAACCTCCAAGGTGGGATTTTATGATTTTCATTGATTTAAAATAAGGGACTACCTAGATTTCTTTTGTGGAATATCAGATGATACCCACCAAGATTCATGAGCTATCTTTATAGTTGTAGGACCTTCATGAGATTTGTTTAATCAATCCCAGTGTGTCCCCCTAGGTAGTCCCAACTTTGTTTTTTGAAGAAGGTAGACGGATCTCAATTCTGGATACCACCATCTATGGGTCTTCAAGGCTGACATCCCGAATTTGGATTTTAAATGGTGATATGGAAGCTGTGAGTTCTTATTTATTCCTTTTGGTTTGTCGAATTCCCCCACTATCTTTATAACTTTGATGAACCAAATATTTTGTCCTTGCTTTTAATAGTTTATTATTGTCTTCATTGATGACATATTGACCTACTCTGCATCAGAGGAGGATCACGTAGATATATTATGGATTGTTCTTGATTTGTTCATGAGGACCAGGTTTACAGAAAGCTCTCCATGTTCTAGTTCTTGATACTGTAGGTACACATTCTGGGGTATGTAATTTCTAAATAACTTTTAACCGTGGATCCAACAATGTTCTATGCAATTATTTCTTGGGATCCACCTAAAAATATGTCATAGGTAGAGAGATATCTTGGTTTACATAGGTACTTCATGAGATTTATGACATAATTATCCATGATAGACGCCCCTCTGAACAATCAGACATATATGGGGCAACCATTTACATAGTCGGAGTAGTTCCTGAAGGCCTTTAAGTAGTAAAGTTAGAGGCTGATATCCACTCCATTTCTTGAGGATATGAGAGGAAGGCAATGAGTTCGTAGTGTATTGATAGGACTAGGGAGCTCGACTTTCTAGTGTGATGATCCAATACCAAGCATTCATCACATACAGGTCGAGGAAGTTGAGACCACATGTGTAGAACTACGAGACACATGACCTAGAGCTAGCAGCAATAGTCTTCCCCTTGAGGATGTAGAGGCACTACCTTCGAGGAGAGCACTTTGTGTCTTACTTAGACCAGCAGAGCCTCTGGTACATATTCACAAAGAGAGGCATGAATATGAGGTAGTGACAATGGATGGAGTTTCTACAGGACAATGACTTTGATAAAATGTATAGTCCTGGTAAGGGACACATTATAGAAGATGACTTTAGTTGGAATCCTAAGGCTTGCCTAGTGCTGGAACCATCATATAAGTTAGTTGTCCTATATCTAATCCTAGTGGAGAAGGAGGGTATAGTTTTTCTATAGACGATGGTAATGACTCCTTTTCCCCTTGAGTGGGTGAATGATTACCAATATGGAGACATCAACTATGAAGTTCTGTGTGATTATATATCCCCATGTGACACACCATATTTATATTTTGAGGGAGTGAATCACAATTTCTTGTTCCAAGGATAAAAAGTGGATACAGTCGCAATGCAGAAGGAGGTGATACAAGAGTTCCACACTTATCCATTATCTATACATCCCAGCGTGGGTAACATGTACATCGATCCTTAGTAGCTGTATTGGTTGTATGACATGTGACGAAGTGTAGATGAGTTCATCGCACGATGCCTTACCATTGAATAGGTGAAGGATGAGCCCCAAGAACCGATTTGTTTGTTACACCCTCTAGATATTCCTAAGTTAAATTGGGATGAAATATCCATGAACTTCATCATAGGGCTTCTATGCCTAGTGATGGTTCATGATTCTATCTGGGTGCTAGTGGACCGACTCAAGATGTTGGCTCACTTATTTACTATCAAAGATATGTTCGATTGAGAGTTTGGGGATGTTTTACATATGATATATTATCAACCTTCATGGGGTAACCTTGATGATTATTTCCGATTATGACATGTATATTACGTCTTGATTGAGGATAGGTCTACATAAGGAATTTGGGACCCATATATGGATGAGTAAAACCATTCTCCCCAAGACTGATTAGTAGAATGAGCACACTATTCAGGTTTTGGAGGATATGATAGGGATTGTGTGTTGGATTTTAGATGGACCTCAGAGAATCACATGCCTTTGGTAGAGTTTATGTACAACAATAGTTACCACTCTACCATCATTAGGGAACCTTTTGAGTCCCTATATGGGAGACCTTTTAGATTAACATTATGTAGCATAGAGGTTGGAGGGTCATTCCTCATGTGCTTAAACATCGTGTAGGCAACAATAGATAATGTGTTGGTCATCTGGGAATGTATGAAGAAGGTTCATAGTAGAAACAATCCCATGAAGATCACCATCATAGGTCCTTATAGTTTGACAAGGGAGACCAAATATTCTTGATAGTCTCCCACAACGTAGAATGCATGGGTTCATCAAGAGAGGCATGTGATCCGTAAGGTTCATCAGGCCATTCTCTATCGTGCGGAGGGTTGGTGGTGTTTTCTACCACCTTGCCCTACCCCTACAGCTGATGTGGTTGCGCGACGTCTTCTATGTGCCACAGCTGAGGAGATAAATGCCTGATCCTATACACATCATCAATATGGGAATGTTGGATATTGAATATGGAGCCACCTTTTTTAGAGCACCCAATAGTGATTGAGAATCAACTAGAGAGAACCTTATGTGGACTGATCATCCCTTCAGTTTGCATGTTGTGGTAGCACAGAAACGCGAAGGAGAGTACCTGGGAATGGGAGATCTAGATGCCAGCCTAGTATCCTGAGTTTTTTTCCTATATTTTATTTCGGGGATGAAATTATTCAATAAGGGAATGATGTAGAGACCCTTTTTTCACCATGTAAGACTTTGAAATATTTATATGTATATTTCCTAAGATTGGCACTGAGATTGTGTGCCATTTTTAGTCCCAGTGTTCCTAAATTTAATTTTATAAATATAATTAAATATATTTTATAATTTTAATGTGAATTAAATACAATAAATCCTGATAAATAGCCTAAATCAAAAATATGTGGGAATAGTTGAGTCAAGAAGGTGGCTTTTACCCTTGGCAGGACATAACATTTGTCGGTGTGGTACATCTGTGAAAAAAATCACCCAGAGGTGTAATCGTAAATAAAATAATGAAATTTAATTATTTTATCTTGGAAATTGTATCGAATAACTTTTCAATAGGGGATCATAGGGGAAATATGAAACTGCCATTGTGTTTTTGATGGGGTTTTTTACCTAATAACTACCTAAAATGAGAGGGCATGAGATGTCCAAATCCCCCATTCATTGTTGGGTACGGTTAAGAAGTTTAACCTAAAACTACTTTAATATATTAAATACATGTTTATGAATTCATGGTTAGGTTTGTATTCTCAACCACCCACTACCAATGAGATCCATCCTCTTCTCCCATAGCGGAACAACTATGAACTATTGGTTGGTGTGTTCTTCAAATGCCACCGAATCGAGGTAGGATTATTTTCATTTTTTGCACCCCCAATTTTAATTTCAAAATTATGGTTGAATTACTCATTGGATTTAATACCTCGATCAAAAAAGGCAATGAAAAAATGACCACAGGTATCAACTGACCCCTATTTTTAAACTCGCATTGGTGTGTTCTTTGTCTTTATTTCATCCGTTTCTTTATAGTTTTCATCATTGAATTTTAGGCTCATCAAATAATCAATGGATTTCCAAGCATGGATTTAGTATGTCAAGATATCAACCAAATATTTCAAAATTTGTTCTAAAAAAAGTTTTCTATCAATCAGGTGAGGTCTCGTGGTCATTGGAAGGGAACACCGGTGAGGTCGGTGTCGGTGGCGAAGCATGGGGTTGTTACTGGTTCAGGCGGTTGTGGCCAAATGGAGCAAGGAAATCGGTGGGATGGGAGAATATTGCGAGTGCGAGGTGCTTTAAGTTGTGTGGCTAGTGTGTTTTGTGATTTTTAGGGCGTGCGATGCAGCTTCATGGAATGAGGGTGACCAACATAGTCGGGAGGTGACCAACGAGCGTGGTGAAACCTGTGGTGGTGACAACGAGCCACAAATCTGGGAGGGTAGTCATGTTGTTGTGACAAAGGAAGATAGGTAAAAGTGTCTAGGTGGGCCGATCCCAAGTAGGATGAATGAGCCAAGACCTATCAAGTTGGGCCATGTAGGCTAGGCAGGCCAAGCAGGCTAGGCCGGGCCAAGCGGGTAGGTAGGTCTTCGGGCTATGGATTCAAACCCCCATAACTGCTAAATGGAGTGTTTGTTTTATTTTCCATCATTGGTGATGTTATCCTACTTCCAAGGTAGAAATTTTGAGTCATGTTTGAAATTTTAAGGGTTCACTATTGCGGCTTGGTGGCATGAAATTCCAAAATATACTAATAATAATAATATATTTATTATTGATAAATATTGTATCAGAAGTAACTCCAACATACAATGTCCAATTGATGCACCATTAGTGGATTATCGTCCCTATATTTTAGGCAGATGCTTGAAGACCAATACTGGGAGTTTAAACCAAAATTGATGTGCATGACCCATTGTGCTTGGTTCATGCGTGTTGCAGTGAAAAGCAGTTTTTCCCTAGGAGATCGTTTTGGACAAATGAATAGTAAATCCTATACGTTTTTTCATGAGGATCATTATGGTATGATTTATGTAATTTTCTTCAGGATCAAGGAATGATCCCCACAAGTCTCCATTCGAGCATAACACGATGAAATATGGACTTTTCATCAGATATCCGATTTGGGTGAATGAATAGTCTTTCTTGTTCATTTTTCAGCCACGATCACAATGGTGTGATCTTTTTGGATGTGATGACTGTATTCATGATCTCATTTAATGTGGAAAAATGAAAGGAATATTAGTGGAATATCCTTTTTATGGGATTGGAGATAATCCATGGTAGTGATCAAGTAGTGATCAGTCATCGTTCATGATTATTATTAGAGGCTTCCTTCTAACTGTCGATCCCCTAGATATGCTAGGGCGTATTTCCCCAATGAATAGAGTGGGTTCCCCAAAACACCCTAAGGCATGCATCCTATACAGCTATATGAATGGCAGTACACTCAAGTGTATTATCCTTTATCAAGGATGGGAAGTGGGTCCTCATCGACTCCTCGGTGTTGATCCCCCTAACGCACTAGGGCACTGATCCCCATGATCTAAAGTGTAATCTCCCAGATTTATGAGGTTTCATGCCCTCTACTTCGATTTATCACCATGAAACTATGAATTTTAGTGGAGATACGTGGTTTGATGTACCTTTGGACTCATGAGAAAGAGTGAATCTTTCCCCACCGAGACGAATCCTTGTGATGCAACTTTAGCTGTGAGGGCGATTTAGTGCCATCCAAAGAAGATAATATCAAGTTGTGGTGATTGGACCCCATTGTTTTGTGTTTTCAAGGAATAAATGTAGGATGTTGGGAATCATTGATGGATACTTCTGAAACTGTTGGCGACTCTTCTTCTTAGGCTATGTTATGACATGGAGATCCCTTTACTCTCTCTTTTGGGATTATTAGACTAAGAATGTGTGTGTGTGTGTGTATACATATATATATATATCATTTCTCTATACCCATTCCATGAAGTTTCATTATATACCTTCCAAAAGACATGAAGATGTGTGGGGTATGCCGTGTGCCTTCCATGACAGGGTTCTCATGGTTGGATGAGTATAATCTCTTACTATAGGTAGATAAGACTCAACAAGAAGTTAATATTATCACTATTTAAAACTCATTATCTATGGATGAGTTTTCTTTCACTCTCTTATTGGGTGGAAATATGATATTTTAAAATAATTTGTTATCTCTACTGCTTTCCAAATAAATGTATCTATTACTCCTCATCCCCTCACCGTTTTAGGGAATCCTACTGGGTATGTTTATACTCACACATGACTAAGTTTTTCCTACACTTATCATGCCTTATAAGGACGACAGATAGGTTTGATCATGACATCATATGAGCTTAGGAATATGGGTGATTAGACCACGCACATTGGTCATAACTTGGGATACAGGAGTAGGGCTCTCTCATCTACTTTACTTTCCCTATTTCTATCAGGTTGGGACACTTTTCTGGTTGGGCATGTATTATTTCCATTATACCTATTCGATTTAAATTACTATACTCATACTATTTACTGGACCATGAAAGTTTTGTTTATCTGCAACAGTGTGGCCCCTTTTACTCAGTTACTTCTGCACATTTACATTGAGTGGCTATGTGCTTGAATACAGTTACATAGATAAATTCCTGCTGAGTTTTTTGGGTTTTTTTTTCTTATATCCACCCCTAACCTAGAGAGGTAGGATTAGGGTAGAGGCGAATTGAGCCCCAAAATTGGTCGAGTCAGGAAAACTTTACTAATATAACGGTACCCGCTCATGTTAGTTGAATCTCATGAAAGCTTCTCTACATGAAATCCAAGCCCTCGTGATACTCTCTTGGCAAGTCAAATGAGACTCACAGTGCCCACACGACATGAAGACCAGGGTTTGTGATGTCTCTTAGAGGTTTCATCTAAGACATGTGACACCCCTCAAACTATTCCAGACTATCACCCATGAAACCCTCCATATATGTCAAGTTAGGTCACATGATGGATTCTAGTACATGCCCATTTGGTCATGAAAAACCCTCTCTATTAGAAGACTATGTTAATAGGGAATCCCAGGAAATGACAAACATTGTTTTTCCCCGGTGTGTAATCCTCGACCTGTAGGGAAGCATTAATGTGCACGTCCTGACATAAATGAAACTACGGAAACTCTGATTCTTATCATATCTAGGATATGTATTCTATCTCACTTGAAGTTTCTATTTTTATATTAATCATCGAGGGAAATCCTGGTATCTAAAGCCTTTGATAAATTAAATGACATTTATTACATCTTATCCCTTGTTTATCACAATGATCATGGATCATGTGGGATTATGTAATTGCAATGATTATGAAATACGTGTTATAAACCTTCATAATGGTATAGTGCAGCCTCAGTGTGTAAGCCCTGGAATAAGGAGAACTACAAATACTCTGATTCCTACCATATCTAGAATACGTAGGCTACCACTCATCGAGGATTGAGTTTCATATTAATCATCCCATGAAGACCCATTATGTAAATACCATAATCAAATTAATGAAATTGATTAATTTTAATCCATTTTTTCTCACACCGAGCATTGATCACATGGGATTAGGGAATCACAATGATCATGACATCGACACTACAACTGTTCACAATGGTATATGGAAGCCATAGTGTGTAAGTCTCGATATAAAGGTCCCTATGTCCTATCTAGTTCCCACAATACTCAGGATACATAGTCCATCAATCCTAAATCTTCATGCTCCATATCGATCATCCAGAGCAGCCTCAGCATGTAATCCCTTCATATAAACTAAACTATGAGGACTCTAATTCCTAACATAATCAGGATATGTAGGCCACCTCTCCCCGAGGTTCGAGATCCTTATAAATCATCTTGGGATGCCTCAGTTTGTAATCCTATAATATAAAACTATCTATGATGAACATGATTATTAGCATACTCAGGATACGTAGGACAACATCTCAAGGCCCAAGATCTATACTGAACACCCCAAGAATTTTTCCAATAACCAAGATCCATATCTACATGCCATGAGGCTGATCACCTATTACCCCATGTTTCTCACATCAGGCATATCTTAAATGTACTTAGGGGGACACAATGAACACCTCATTGAGAATCATGAATTTCCATTAACTAGGTAAATGGTACATACACCCATTATATAAGGGTATACACCTTGGTCCTTGTCCAAAGGATAAGAATTAACTATGTAGATTTTTATTCCTATAGTAAACAAGATACGTATGACACCACATAATGGATAAACCCCATCTTCAAGATATTAACCACTTCCTTACATGGAATCACATCCTGAAGCACATATTTATGTAGATTTATTATATAAGTAGCCACCCGTCACTAGAAAATTTTGGATAACCTTAGATACATAAAGATGGATTCACTAAAGATATCCATTTATTTTTTATATAAAATAATATTATCCTATAGTAATTTCGTTAGGGTAACCGGTTTCATATAAATATTATAAAGAGATTAATGAACATGTATTAAATCTATAAGAGAGACCTGAAGCAGGGGAAAACTCCCCCCAAAGGGTTCATTGAGACTAACCTCCTATCTTCTTGACCAATGTGATTCCGTAGAAGTCGTTGGGCCAGAAAACCTAGTTGACCATTAGCCTTTGGAATGGAGGTCCATACCCAGCTTTAGATAAGGGATTCATTGGGGGTTTCTAGGGAAGATGGAGTTAATGGAACAACCAATGTGCATGATTGAATAAGGCCTTAAAATACCCCACGATCAAACCATAAAAGAGAATCCCATCCCACATTCCATTACAAAACTCAACAAAATAATAATAATAGTATAAGTAATAATCATCTACCGTAATAATCCACATCATATAGACATTGAAGTATGAGAATACCATAAGAAATCATATCACATGATATATCAAAATAGAAACTGACATTAATGTCACTCGGATTAGACATATATAAATAGAATCACCAAATGGGTCAATAAAATAAAAAACCATCCAAAAGAAAAAAAATGAATAGAGAACTAGGACTGATTATTTAATAAGTCCAATATCCCCCTATATTATTCTATCTCGGCCACCCATCAACCATATATACATTTCCCATCCCGATATTCCTAGTTACAATATCAATATATGCACCAATGCTCCCATGAAAGATATGATTACTATTCTATACAAAATCACCAATGACGTATCTTAAAAAATACATAATATGTAAGTGTATGAACGATGTGAAATAACCCTAGAAAATAAAAAACCTCAAAAAAATAAATTCATCACATCATAAAGTTATAAAATATACACATGGTTATGACCATTACAACTTCATCCCATGCTAATATAACTCTATGTATATCATATATAACATACATGGGATGAAATAACACCAACCCATATCCATAATTAATCAAGATGAAATACATGTTAAAAAACTAGTTGGCATTCCATCAAACATTACATAACCACAGTTCCACGTACTCCTTGTGGGAATACTGTGAATCTCATATATATTATCATGTATCAATAAGTAATAATTTATTGTGATATAAAAAAACTAAATAAATGGTTTTCTGATACCATTATAGAATAATACCATATAAGTTGACATATCATGTCATATTATAATATTATCTAATAAGTGTGAATATCATCCCATATCATATGAAAAAACTAAGAAAAAGGGTATATCAGCCAATTATATTGGAGATATCAAATTAAATGGTCATTTTGTCCCCCACCATAGGCAAGATTAGTGAAATGAGTGTAGAATCAAATATCATAGGTGAAATAAAGTAAATGAAAAAACATACCCTACCCTAAGAAATATTAAATTTATTGGTAATATCATCCCTCTCCATATAAAGCATAAATGAAATGATAATATTTTATCATATCATCCCCCGCCAAAGAAAACATTAATATAAATGGGAATATCACCCCTGTTGTAGGTCACATCAATGTAAACAAACACATTGACATCAATCATTGGAATTATCAATGAAAATGGGTATATCAACCCATAAATAAAACATTATCCACAATAAGTTAGCCTTATATCCTTAACTATTTCAATATAAAATAAAATGAGAATGTATTCCCATATCTCTCACAATATCAATTAAAAATGGCCAGGTCATCCCATATTCCACAAAATATCAATACAAATAACAATACATATAATATCATATAAGGGCATGTAAAATAATAAATCAAGACACAACACTTACATAACATTGTTAAAATTAATCCAAATTCCGATTTCAATTAAATATAAGGTTGGCTATCGCACACACAAGCCATCTTCCCTTAATCCCATATCCTAATAAAATTGTAATTGGAACCATATAAAAAATAGTTTAGAGAACCTCACCCTTTTTTCCTTGAAAATTACCCTAACAGGTAGTTAATTTAAAATAAAAATTTATTTAAAAGGATAATCCTCATTCTATATCCTCATATAAACCCCCCATCATCTAGGGAATATAAAAGGAATATATCAAGGTTATATATGTCAATACATATCCAAGGAACTATATATATATTTCCAAGTTAATGTTTCCTAACACTTTCCTCTATGATCATGGTCATCAGTGCACATAGATTCAAAATATATCTAAAAATGATATAGATACATATGGTTTTTATTATGCATTACTTAGATAATTCTTGAGTTTTGGATATTCAAACCCATTTTTTGGAAAAATTGTAAATTAATATTAGTAAATATCCATAAATAATTTTTCTAAGGGGGTTTTAAATCTCAAATAATGATATTAACCCTCTCTATGATGATTGATGAAATTATAAGGTTCTTAATTTTTATGGTATTATATAATATCTATCCACTTAATTAATTATTAATTTATGAATCAATTGGATGAATCGTTAATATCTCTTAAAAAAGATGCTTGATTAAAAACCAATCCTTACAGGTTTGGATGAGGTGAAGGGTTTTGGTTAGGTCCATTATAATTTATGTATGTGTTTTGAGATCTTGAGCAGATGCATTTAAGGTTTTAATAATATTTATTCATTGTGGTATATAGAGATGTCCTGACCTAGGAGCCACTAAATGGTTCTCTGAGCCAGTGGGTTACATGGCCTCAAATATTCATCCTCGTATTCTAGAGACTTCTGAATAGAAGTGAGGGTCCAAGGTGGTTTAGTGGGGAGACTATACCCTCAAGATCTTAAAAGAAGAATTATGAAATAAACAGATAAATAAAAAAACATAGTAATAACTGACATTGGAAGGAAAATCATTCTAAGGTAATTAATGAACAAAAAAAATCCAGTATCATATATAAAATGATTTATTTTATTATATCTATCAAAAATACATAGGCAAACATAGAAGAAGGAATAAAATATAATACATGTATAAATAGAACAAAATGGCCAAAAATTCTATCTCCAATATCATCAAGAGTCATAGCTCAGTCATGTTCTTTCTCACTCTTAATCTATAATCACATTAGTATCAACAAGTAAGGGATTTCCTCTATCCCTACCAGTGTCCCTATAATTTTACCAGGTACCCTTGATGGAATTGATAGTGTGTGAGATACACTCATTATCTAACCAAAAATAGAGTCTATAAAATCAATTCAGTGCATATAATATGACCAGCTTCCAAATATAACAATGATAAGGAGTAATAAAAAAATTAAAGGGTTCGAATCTGGTTCCAAAAGTACAGTAGGCTAACACAACATTCATCTTCCCATGTCGTATAATCTATGAACAAGTAACCATATTTATACATTTTTATGTTTTGTAGACATAGTAACATGTAAATCCATGTATATGGATACTAACACTAGATTGGATCTGAGGCAAAAATTAAGCACCATGGGTAGTATCATGAGTCTTTCAATTGTTAAGGGACAAAATTTCCAATCTAATTATAGTAGAATTAACATGATTATGTATAATAAAAGTATGGATTTCATTCCGATGTATCATATCTAAAGTTTTTCTATGTACATTTTTCAAAATCCATAAGGGTTTTTATGCTCATTTATCATAATTCATAAGCGCCTATATGACCATTCATCATAATTAATAATGGTCTCTATGCCCATTCATCATAATTCATAATTTTTTCAATTACCATTCCACAGAATCTATACAGATATTCTTTCCCATGTGTCATAGATGTAATGGATTCCATTCCCATGTATCATAATATAGGGGATTCATGCTCGATTATTTCAATATATGGATTTTTTCCCTTATCTAACAAAATTAGGGATTCCATTCAAGGATCTAACACAAGTAGTGAGGCATACCACTTCTATTTTGTTAATTATACTCATAATAAATAAGATTCTTTCCAAAATAATATAGAATATGGTATTCCCAATTAAAAATTTATAATATCAATTGAAATCCCATCGGGAAACCTCAAGGGGATGAAATAATTGAAGGGTACGAATCCTAATGAGATTAAAATGGATGTGAATGGTTATCTCTCTCAGAAATGTTGAATTAATAATGATTTATTTGTATTTATATGGAATCACATAGAGAATATGATGTGTGCCATCATAACGCATAGTATAAATCAACCCGACTTATGGGATAAATACTATCCCACCTACCTTATTCCGGTGGAGGAACACTCATCCATCATCAGCCATTGGTTTGGTCAACATCAGAAAATTAAGGAACAATAGATGATCTCCCTAGACATAGGTCACATTATCTCACACCAAAATAACATCATTGATAGAAATAATAATGACTAAAGGATCCTAAGGATTGAATCATTTAACAATGGTAATCCAATGAGATTAACATATGTCGAATCAGAGTCTTGATGGAAGAATTATCTAATAACGTAGATTAAAAAGAGGGAGGAAACTCTATCGATATGAAAAGATATATTTTTACCACTATAATGAATAAATAAATAGGGTTAAATTTGTAATAATTTTAAGGTAAATGGTCACTTTAACCCACATGAAGGGGTCACATAACTTTGATTCATAGTTTACATGGCCTATTATCTAAAGTGGTAGATTTAATGGTTCATAGACAAGGTTTGGGGAACCATATAAAACCCATGATATTAGTTTATTTGAGGAAATACCACTGGTTTGCATAGTTGTGTTGACTGGATCACAAGGTTATAGAAAATCATCAGACTGTCCACTATGCACTAAATAACCTCACGTGGTTAGGAAAAACAATTCAGACTGGGTGTCACGATTACAACTAACTATGAAAACCAACTATTTCTTTTACCAAATACGATTTTAAGATCTAAACAAGCCCCAAACACCCTCATTTTCTCCATATCCTATATAGGAATTCATATTACCTCAATACTATGGAATTAAACTATAATTTAAATGTTTTTTAACTCATATAAGAACATGGTTCCTATAGTCACCCCCTTAAAGGAACTCATTCTTGAGTTGTCCTCCTAGTGGTGGTGAAACTTCATATACGAATAACTCAAATAATTAACCATAAAAGTCACCCATGCATTCCCACGTCTCATCCTTTATATGGTTATGCTAACATTGAACCCACACTATAGGGACATACATTCCTCATAGAGTCTTTATGATCCATTCCACAAGGTGTAGGGGATATTTCTCAGAAGAATCATTAGGATCAAATTCAATCTCCTTAGGATCAAGATTATAAGATGGGTTGCCATGGTAACAACCAAGTTGTGGAATATGGAAGAAGTCATTCATTGAATAATTCCAATATGGTTATAAAAATTAATTGGCTACCATATTGACTCTATCCATGATATCAAAAGGTCTGAAAAAAGAGGTGACAAGTTCTCTTTCTTCTAAATCTTCCTATGCCTATGTTTGGGTGATACTAGTAAGAAAATAATATCCCTGAACGTAGACTCTAGGGATCATAAATGGTGATTGGTATATGATTTCTGTCTATACTATGTAGTAGACATACACTTCCTAGTCAACTACACCAACTTGAAAGTCTCGTGAATGAGATTTGGACCTAGTTGTACTACATTCCTAACCACTAGAATATATAAAGGTGAATGGTATTCCCTACCATATAGGGCCTCATATAGAGCCTTCTGAATTTTTTCTTGAAATGTATTATTGTTTGAAAACTCTAAAGGAGATAAATTATTCACTCAAGAACCCCTAAAATCAAGGATACAAGCTTGAATAATGTCCTCCAATACCAGTATCATCCATTCTGACAGGCCATCAGTTTGGAGGAGGATGATTTTGCACAAAAGTACATGTGCACCAAAAGAACAATGTAACCCTTTCTAGAACCTCATTATGAAATATGAGTCCCTATATATAATTTTAATATGAGGGGACATATGTGGGAATATAATCTCATAGACATTTATGAATCCTATCTAATCAACTGATAAAGTCTCTTGGATAGAAATTAAGTGGGCTATCTTTATCAATCAATCCATAAATACCCAAACTTCATCTATATGTTCTTGTGACCGTGGTAATGATGTAGAAAATCGTTTCCAACGTCATATCATTTCCACTCTAGGATTGGTAATGGTTTTAAAAAGATAGTGGGGCATTTTTTTTCCACGTTTATGTTCTAACAGGTTGAAAACCAAGTGATAGAACCCTCTATTAGGCATTTTATTCTAGGACACCAATACTAGTGGTGCGTATCATGATACATATTGGAGATACCTAGGTGGACTGCCTACTGAGAAACATTGGATTCTCACATGAGATCCACAACAATGTATGTAGGAAACCAAATATGTCAATGTATACAAAGGATATCGTCTCTATCGAAATTCCAATCCATATATAGGTCCTCATCATAAATACTTTCTGGTCTAACAAAATATTTAAGATTTGAAAACTCCCTTATGTTCATACAATCCATGTGGGAAGAGGTAACTACTAAGGAGTCAATATGAGGATTGTCATGAATCTCTTGAAACTACAGATGCATATTATAGAGTGGGTCCATCATCTTCCATTCATTACTATCTTTCGAAATTGCGTGCACCTGAGTTTTCAATCTCAACGTATCATTAACCACATTTTTATTTCTAGGCATATAGGAAATCTCAATGTATAATAATTTAATTTAGTTGAAATATAATTCCTATATGAGATTAATTTTATGGAGTTAAAAGATATATTTGAGGTTATTTTGTTCATTTTATACTAAAAATATCTCTCCCGTAATATAATACCTCAAACAATAAAAGGAATGAATGACTACTGTAAGCTTGAGGTCATGTGTTGGGTAATTATACTTGTGAAGTATCATCTATAAAGGCCATTATGAAAAATTTGATCCTACTAAATAATTAATGCATCCATGTCCTTGAATAATTCATCATATTATACTATATATTCTATTCCAAACTCTAGAAGAATAAAAATCCACACAAAAATATGCCTTCCTTTCCACTCCGTGGTGGATTTAACACATGATTTAGACAAAAAGAATCCTCACGCTCTTCTTAGATAGACCAATAAAAGGTTTCTCAAGGCATGACAACTCCTATATAAAACAAAAATAATAAAATTCCATAAACAAGAAGCAAATTATGTAAAAAATGTTATTGGGTTGATCCCAAGAAATTATAGCACTCACCATCTATCGTTCAACTCATAATCATGCGTCTAATATAATATGGCCGAGGAAATGACCATTAAGAATCCAAAAGATTCATTTAGGGAGCATAGCATACAACGGGTAGACTATCAATATATTTTTAATGATCTCAATATTGTTTTCATCATTTCTTTGTGTTTGATAACACAGAAATATTTCATCTAGGAAGACCACCATGAATGAATCCAAAAACATGAGGAAAAAAAATTCATTGGAGCCATTAAAATGGAATGAATGTTTGTGAGACCTAATGATGTTATTGGATACTCATAAAAACCTTACCAATGTAAAAAATTCATACATGGTTTGTCTGCAGGTCTAAAATGCAATTAGTGATATCATAAACCCCAATAGTTCTTCGATAATACCCTCTCTCCTATGAGCTGGTGAAATAGGTCATCCTTGTGTGGTAAGGCATTCCGGTTCTTCAAAGTAAATAGATTTAACTATTGGTAATACACACAAAGCCTGAGGGTTCTGTCTTCCTTCTCAAAAAAGGATAGGTGAACATGAAAGTGATGTATTTGGTCATATAAACCCCATTTATTCTAAATTCTCAAGTATCTATTAATATCTTGCAACTCAGTAGTATAAATCCTCTAGGGAGGAATAGTTATAGGTGCGACACCAGTTATCAAATTAATAGTAAATTCTACTTGTCTCTTATGTGTTAGTTCAGATATGTCATCAGGGAAGACATCGATTAAATGGTATAATATAGGAGAGAAATTAGAATAATGTAGTCCCTCAAAATTGAACGATTTGGGTGGTCACTCCACCTATCCTAAGGTGATTTTCCATATTTAATTTCATAGACATTCCATTACCCTTGTGATGATAACTACATCACTTTATTGATGTAAATGATACCATACAATGATAGTTGTCCACATAAACATGATAAGGGAACAACTAGTCCATCCCAAGAATGAAATAATGGCCTGTTATCCCATGGATAAAAATATTCCAGAAGAAACAATGGCTTCCTTCATCAAGGGGGAATTCCTTGCATTTGTATTGACTCTCTGAATGTATACCTAATGGGGTGTTAAAGGTCATAACCCCACATATGTTCAAATTATCAACACCATGGATTTCTACAATTTACATATAGATAAAGGAATGTGAAGATCTCATATTGAATAACTTAGACACACTAATAGAGGATAAAAAAATTGCACCACGAGTAGTAGATGATCTAGCACCGTGATATTCTTGTTTAAGAATCCTTGGATAAATCTGTCTTGCTCCGTGACCATGAGCTACAAACTGACTATCCTAAGTGGGTCTGCTCTGGTAGTGCTATGAATTTGAATCGTGGATACCTCAAACACCACATCCTAATCTACCTATATTATCAGTATTACTCTATCTACCTTCTTGGTGAGGATCTCTAGATCTTGCTCCAAAAGGAAGAGCTTACAAGGACCCTCTCCCACTATGGATATATGATATGGTCCAACCAAAACATTGAATATTCCCAAATATACCAATACCATGGTACTCAACAGGTTCTCATGGACACTATGGATTCTTATTCCCCAACATCCCATATTTGTTACGAACCATGTAACTATCGGTGGGAATAATCTAGTTGTTACTACTCCCATGTGGAGTCATAAAGTATCTCTTCTGACCACTACTCTAACCACTTCCCTATCTCTTTTATGAACTTCCATGGCCCACACTATGAGATTCCTTTAGGTTATGATTAGTGATTGGATCCTATTTCACTATACTACGCATGATGGTAAACCAAAAAACATTCATATATTATTGAATAGAATACCAAGGCCTTCCTCAAACTCTCTCTCCTTTACATGCTCATCAGCGGTGTAGATATGCATAAAACATTGTAGATCTATAAAAAGATATAAATAGTAAATAACAAAAATAGGACCCTACTATAGGTTCATGTGATCCCTCGAATAATCCGACCTCGGGTTCTTGGGGAAGAAATAGTCGTAGATGCTATATTGGAAATCCCTTTAAATCACCTCCCGGTACCAACCTTCTTGATTCAGAATATCTCAGTAACATTTGGTAGATCCTCAAAACATATATATAGGGAGCTTCAATCTCCTATTAGGAGGTGCCTCTAGGTACTCAAAGATAGATAAGACCTTCTCAAGCCATAAATCTACAGCCTCGGGGCCACCATTCTTTGAAAACGTAGGTGGATGATACTACTGAAATTCCAACATCAACTCTCCCATAGAAGTGTCAGGGCATAGAGCTCCCTGTATAATCTTTATAATCTGAAAAAATACACTTGAAACTAGATATGAACACCTTCATCAAGGATGATGGCCGTTACTAAATGTATCACTACTATAGGTATCACTAGAGGATCAGGGTGTTTCCCTTCTGAAACATTTCCATCACCACCCATTGAACATGATTAGAGGACGTTAGAGTGGCCTCACTCTAAAATAATTGAGCACAAATTTCAAACAGTTTTTGATAATGGTAAAGATCATAGATACATGAATATGATAAGTAAAATTATCTCTATGTAAAATTCACACCCCTCTGTTTTCTCTTAAAGATAGTTCTAAGTGATAGGTATGATCATGAAGAACACAAGAGACACTACCTACTACCCACAAATTTGGTCAGTTCAAGGTCAAGATTTGGTTTTCACTGTAATGTTCCTGATATATAGACTATCAATTGCATGATTTTTTAGGAAAAAACCCATTAAATTTCTATTATAATATTCATTTAACAGTGACCATAGTTATATTAAATATTTAACAATTTTTTATTTTAGATAAAATTCTAGTTAACTTAAATAACACTCCTATTTTTTATAAGTACATGATTTATAAATTTCAATTGGTTTTCAAATTAACTGCATCTAGAACATCAAATTTGGTAGGATAATGAAACATGTAACATATAATAATTTGAAAAAATGAATCATTATTCAAAATAAATAGAGTTACATGTACTCTTTAGATTTCAAATGAAATTCATGTATCTCAAATAATCTAACGTTTTAGTCTATGAAACCCAGTTTCATATCTCAAACATATGAAAATTTGATAATAAAGGTGTTATCATCAATATATATGTGAAAAAATTTAATGTTGATGAATAAACATCAATAATACTTTACCTAATCACATTTTCTTACAATTTATTTAATTTTCTAATAGATATATAATTCAAGTAAAATACAAAAAATATCACATTTTCAAGATATGTATCCTATATGGAATGGAATATTTAAAGAAATATTTGTCTAATATGGTTCCTAAAATGATTAATTATAAATTTAAACTTACCATATAATTAAATGATAAAATATAATCCTACATTGTAATAATAATTATATCACATATCATGTGTGTCACCCATCAATGGGATCAAATCAACTATAATTTGGAAAAACTAAAACATGATATCCCATCCTAGAAAATTAGGATTTATCCCTGTATATGGGTTAGTTACACCCAGTAATTGGATCATTTCAAAATCCATACTCCTTATAATATTCTTTCTAAATTCCCCAAATTATAAGACAATGAAATTTTATGATACTAGGTTTTAAAATCCTATCATGGGAGTCGCTAAATAGTGACCCAAGATGGCAGATCACACAACCTAAAGCATTCCTCCTTATATTCCATGGGCCTCCAACTAGAAATGAGAGTACAAGGTGGTACAGTGTGTAGAAAATACCATCATCCTCAGAGAATCACAATAGTTAAATAAATAGGTAAATTGCATAAGTATAATATTAATTAAAAGTGGAAGGTAAACCATACAATGGTACTATTTATTTACTCTTTATTACTTATGATCAAGAAGAATTATTTTATAAAAATCCAACATTATTTTGTCTTTTTGACGGAAATATTTTTTTATTCAAAACAATTCTTTTTCAAAAAAAAAAATTAATACTTTATAATATGTGAAATTACATTCAATGAAATGGTTTTGAAATTTGTTTCATGTTTATTTTATAAATATTCAAGGAAAATTATTTCCAACAAGTTTTTATGATTTTTTTATAATACTTTAATGTATTTTCAATGGATTGATTTTCAATTTGTTAGTGATTTAATTATAAGATTACATGCTATTTTAGAAGAAATGGTTTTCAAAATAAAAATCTCCTGATTTTTTTTATAATTTTTTAGTAATTTTTCAAACAAAATGTTCTTAAAGATCTTTCAGAAGTTTCCTTTATATGTTTTCATTTTTATTTTAATTAAAATGGTTTTCAAAAGGTTTTATGTTTTAAAAGGAACTTTCCAGATAAAAAATTATATTTTCCTAATGAAATGTTTACAAAAGATATTTCAAAATTATTTTCCATATAAGATGTCTTATTTTGGTGTTAATCATTCTTTTTTGGGTAACTGATCCTTGAATTACATCAATATTATTTTTTGAATATAATTGTGTTTATATGGAATGATGTTTATGAAAAAAAATTCTCTTACATAGGTTATATAATTTTGAAAACTTATTATTTTTATTGGTTATTCGTTAATGAAATTATTATGAGACTTATATATTTTTTATAGGAAATTATATGATGAAATTTTTTGGATTCCTATTTGATTTCATGGGTTATGAAATGATTTTAATGAACCCTGTCTCTTTTTATGGAACATGATATGATGCATGTTTTATTATCTTATGAAACTAGTATGAATGGTTTTATTATGCGATCAGTGGGACCTATATCTCTCTCCAATTAATTTGGTAATGATTTATATCTCATGAGATAATAATGGGAATGAAATCGACAAACTTGATCCACTATGGGAATATGTTAAAGCCTTATACCTTACAAGGAAAGCATTTTGATATGGGATAGTGTTGTGTCCTACCCTGTAGGGGTAGTCACCATGTTGATGGAAGATAGGGAAACATGATCTGCTATGATAAGATGGAAAAACATTATCCACCATGGGAAGATGGGGAAACTCGATCCACTATGGGATGTTGAGGAAACACATTCCCTTATAAGAAAGGGGCTGCGACTGGGGATGATGGTATCTCCCACCTAGTTGGTTTAGTCCCTAAGAAGTGCCTAGATATGTTATAGAAATTCATATTTACTTATAGGTAATAGCATTACATATTTATGTGTACATCATAATTCTATGTACAATTCATTTGTTATGATTTCATGGATTATTCTCTTGTTTCCCTTATGATTAATTTCTTATGTAATTATAATATTTATGAAATGATACTCTTTTGTGATCCTTGATGTGGATAATATGATCTTATAAGGTTATTATAACACTTTCATACCCTTATTATCATGTTTATGATTACATATATAACTTGTTTACACATACTGAGCATTTTAACTCACCCATTTTTTTGTTTCCTTCTCTAGGTTATGATGATATATTTTATGTATTACATTTATAATAGGGGTGATACTCATAGAGAAACTAGATGAATATAATGTAGCTCACTCAAGAACTTGCGTTTATGTTTTTTTTTCAAAGAAACCGAACTAATATAGTGTTTGCGTGTTTGTCTGTGTGATGTATTAAGTATTTAGAAAAAACTATGAAATGAATATTTCCATTAATAATGGGTCATTATTGTCGGTATGAGATAGAATATTTAGTCAAAAATTGGAAACTAGTGTAAGAAAACTTTAGTGAGATCCCTATAAATATTTCTAAGGTTATGTCTAGGGATGTATCTAAGTTTATGTTTAAGGATGAGTACAAGTATAGGAAACTGGCCTTGCAATGTGGTCAGGGATATTGCTCGTGATTTTTAAGAAATAAATCCATGTTTGGATACTATAATTGGAAATGGTTATCAAAATTATGTACCTAGTAGTAACAAATATGACATGGTTCATTGGTCCAAACTCCAGCATAACCTAGTATATGATAACATGCCTTACTGTAGACCTGGTTTGACACTCCTAGGAGATATGCATTGGGAATTCAAAAACTCTTTATGAATCATCATATAGTATTTTAATAGAATAAGACTATGATTAACCTAGTATAAACCTATGGTTTCATCGACTAAAAAGTAGGTTTTATGATTTAAACATCCTATTACTAGTTTTTCATGACTATGTGGTTTTCTTCTATGATATGTGTTTCCAATCATTTTCATTCTAGTTTCAGTAAATTGTGAGAACTTGAAAGAACATGATTAATATTTACTATTGAATATGTGGAATGTTTGGGGGTTATTAAAATTGATTTTCCATGTGGAAATATCATAATGAGAATCAGTAATGTGGAATGTATATTGGTTATACTATTTAAGATAAAGGAACTATAAATGACATGTGAAAGGTATGGGATGTTCTTCGAGTAAATTTTTAATTAAATGTTAGAATACTTTTTATATTGAGGTTGAGGAAATATAATACATGATTCATATTTCAAATTCTAGGAAAAAGTTACTATGGAATAAGATGATGAAGCCTAAGTAATTATTTAATAATAAGTTTTGATGATTGAAGTGTATATATTTTGGAATTAAAATATTATTCTATATGAATAATGAAATATATAGGTTTTTTTAGAATATGTTTTTCGTTAACGAATTAAAATGATATTTTCAATTGTGAAGAAGACTTAGAAAAGTGATATTTTTATTAATAGAAGGTAACCCTTAAAATGATCAAGATGTTGAGAAATATTTTTTACCTTTGATAAAGAGATGATTGATTTTCATAAATTAAATTGGATAGTATGAATAGACTTAAAAAATTATCCAATTTCATCATTGAATAATTTTATAACTTCTTGTATTTAAGGAATATTTTTAGTCATCATTGGAATAAAGAAGCATACATCTTTTGAAAAGGTTTTAAGGTCATTTATCTTATTACCTTGTTTCGAGATAATATAACATGAGGGTATTCACATTATTGGAATTTGATGACAAAGATATATGTTATGATATATGGGGGATTAATGTTAAGATGATTTCATGAGAGTCTTTATAATTTCTTGGATATTCATCTTCTAAAAGAGTTATATGGTTAACCATTTATGGATGAGATTAAAATAAAATTAAAATTATGCTTGTGAGATTAAAGTAATATCTCATAGAAGGAGGATTTATAAATGTTGGATAACCTATGATAACCATTTTTTGTGATGATATGTAATAGAAGATGGAATGACTTATTATTCAATTTATGGATCTCCTGCTTTTTTATTTCTTTTGGAATGAAAAATTCACCATCATTCCCAAGAGTGAGAGATGAAGTGGGAATTGATCAAGAAAAAAGGTGGAATTTTACAAATTAAAGGGAATGAAATCAGGTAAGTATGTTTCCTTATGTTCATATCTTGTAAAATAATTCCAAAAATCTAGTAAAAGGATATTGAAAAAGGATGATACACGAACCTATATTTCTGATGAATCGATGATCTGATAGATTATCATAGATTTATGGTTTTATGATCACAGACTTATTCTAATGAATATTCCTTATCAACCTCTTTCATTACATGATGGTTAGAGTTATCTTCCATGTCTATGTTTTAAATTTCTACCTTTGTAATCCAATGAGGAAACCTAGTTATTTGTTACTTTGGGTAACCCTTATAATTACAACATTCCTTTTTTAAATGAAGTTTTAGTAGTGATTTCTATAATGTGGATTTATATGAAATGAATGTATAGTTATAAAAACCTTGTCACCCATATAAATTTTTATGGAGAAAATTTTTTAAGGGGGTACAATATAACACCATGAAATTTTGTGAAATATATATTTTGGAATTAATTTAATATTTTTGATAATTTTTCCATTCGTACAATAGTTAATATAGATTATTTTATAATAAATCACCATGTTATTCTATATTTTTTACAATATACAAAGATAATATTTTATAATACGCTACACCAAGATAATATCGGGTACAAAGAAACACTAATTGAGCATGCATTACATACAAGATCGAGTTTTATAGCCTTTTAGTAGTGACCCTATTTTATAAAAAAAATTGTAACATTTATAAATATTATTTTCCAAAAATAAAATTCATATCGGAATTAAAAATATTGAAAATATATTAGGGTGAATTTTTGGTATTTTTCTTAGAGGCATTATTTTTTGGTGAATAGTGACAATAATGCATTTCAGTAAAAAAATGGATATTGATTGATTAATTATTAATTTAATGTTATATTTTATATTTTTTTTAAAGTAAAAATATATAAAATATATATCAATTAATACAATATAGGTAATTTTAATCATTTTTTTATATTTAATTTAGATATAAAGACTTAATGATTTTTGAACATTTCTCATTAAAAACCCACTTCCTCGCCACTTCTGTGGAATGATCATTAAATATTATTTTTATTATTCTTTGAATTTTATTTAAAAAAAATCATTAAAAATTATTTTATTAATAATTATATTTATAGTCTAATAATATCAACTTAATTTTTAATTCCAAATATTAATGAATGTAATTAAAATGAATTACTATGAATAAGGTGTAATTCAACTTAACGAGGGACTAAAACATAATTATAAGGTCTAAAATGACCTATATAATTGTACAATTTCTATTGGATTCCAATAGTTTTAAAATATACTCTCTTGGTTCTATATTTATCAGTTATTAGGACACATGTTCTGCAATGCGACCCACATAATATGTTAGGTGAGGAAAAAGACAAAAAAATAAAATTCAATACATTTATTATTTACAATGATTTATAGTATGGAAGAACCTACACATTTTCGTTTATAAAAACTATTTTTAGTGGAAAATAATATTTTTTATCATGATAATTTAACTACAATTTTTATATCCTAATTAGTGACATTAAATTATTAACTAATTCTAATTCACAAATTATTTTGTTACATTATTTTTGTAGATAAATATAACATGTTAAATATAATTGTAAATAATATATTTTAATTCCAATAATGTTTTTATATTTTTAAATTTAAATAAAATAAATAATGATAAAATTGTAATTAATTTTAATTTACAATAAATGATATTTTATTAAATGAATTAAAATTTATAAAATAATATATTCTTACTAGTGATATTTTATGTTTTAATAAATAAAAAAATTGCACATTATTGATTTAATTGATCCTTTATATCTAACATATTGACCTGTAGATAGTAAAAGCATTGTTAGTATGGTTCGGGTTAGAGTCATGTTTTTGCGGGTTACATGCAGTTATTTCGAAATTAATTTCCAGTAACCATGAGTTTAATATATTTTAAATTAGATATCATATTTATAATTAATTTTTTCTAAATTCTCTAATTAATATCTCCTTAATTTAGTATTAATGGTTAAATGAAAATGGATGGAAAACTAATTACCCATATAAACACCAAAATAAAAAATACAAGGAAACTAAAAGCCTAAGGAAAAAAATAATAAAATTTCACTTATTCCTGTGTGTTGGAAATTTTGATTGAAAATAATTTCTATATAATCCATTATTTTTCCATTTGTTAATCTCATGAGGTAAGGGAGACCTCCCAATAGTGTTAGATTTTAGTAATTGCAAGAACCCCACTCCCCCCTTAATTATAAAAAGGCATTTAGTCTTTTCATTCTGTAAAAAACTCAATCCACTTTGGATCATCAAATATAATCCAAAATATTCTCAAAATATCCTTACCCTAAACATATAATAAACTAGTTGGGAAGAAATAAATCCAAGTAATCCCTTTGGAGAAAACCAGATGGGGTTACCTGAATAAGAGGTAACATCCTCTCTTAAGATCCTTTATTTTATTTTCATTATCCACCACCTAAAATATTATTATTACATGATTATATAAAAACATATGTGTCATAACATTACTAAGAGGTTTTTATTATAATGGTTATACCTACACACACACACACACTTCCATCTAATTGGTGATGAACTTACCGTTCTTGTGAACGTTGAACTACCACCTCACACAATGAAGTTCTTCCTTTTACCATTACCAACTCTCACAATTGGGAATTATGATGGAAACCCAAGTTATATATGATATTAATGATTTATTCATGCCTATGTAATTATTATATAATACATTACTTCATACAATCTATTTTTTGTATAAACAATAATCTTGTTTGTGGAAATGTGGACTACATCCTGCTCAAAGCAATGTGATTTGTTCACACTCTACACAGAATGAATTAAGGATGGGTTTTGTAATAATATATGATACATATGATATAATAATGATAATAAAATTAGTGTATATATATACATATATAAAATTCACTTTCTTTCAATACGGTAATTAAATGAGAACATCATTTTTGTGTACGTGTGACATAACGTCTACATGAACGATGTATTCCATTTCATATTTATATATTTAATATAATATTATAAACAAATTTATTATGAATATGAATTATATTTATATCATATTATAAATTTTTTATATAATTATATATGTATTAGGATAACGAATTTAAAAAATTAATATACATGTGAAAAAACATAGTGGATATTTCCCGAAAAATTAAAAATGACATTGAAGTGTTGACAAGTCGGTAATATAATTTCCTAATAAACCAGTATATGATATTATATATAAGAATATTATTATATAAAATATTTATAATAAAAATATACTTATTATACAATATTTTTTTCATTAGTACGATGATATAGAAGACATAATGTTAGGGAATTTCATCTCACAATTGTATTTTCGTGAGATACACACCATATTCACCACTCACTTCATTTTTGTGGTGTATATACTACCATAAGAAATTTTATATCATTAATTTGTTTTATTTAATCATATTAAATTCTATAATTGATGTTATCATTTCATGGGGACCAAAATTATGAATTTACTCAAGTAGTAGGGGTTTTCTCATCTCAGTTTTATTTTCCATGAGGCAGAAGCCATGTTAACCATTTGATTAGTATACATGGTTTGTATAATACCCATGTATTTATTTGATGATTATTATAATTAAATTTATGGATTTTTACATGTCCATTTTATGATAATTACATCATGTGGTTTATGCATCAAAAGTTACCATATCGATAAAGTTATTTGTCTCAATTTTCATTCTTTGAAACACATGCCTTATTATGCACCTATATTATTATATGATGTGTATATACTAAAAATTGAAATTTTATATCATGAATATATATATATCAAGATATTTTTATCTTCATTTAGTTTTATTCTCTCATGTATAGTGTGGGTGAAAGTTAACAAAGTGGTAACAGTTTGTGGGTATAATCTCATAATTTTCACGAGATTATTTATGATTATTCCTCTATTGATTAAATATTAGGATACATCTCTCAAGTGAACTCATGAATTTCATTCTCCTATGGATATACATGATATATTCATTTATTAGTACTATTTTTACACTCTTTGTTTTTTTAGATATGTAATAATTTTTTATATAAAAACCCGACTTTATTTATCCATTCAGCCAGAAATATATGTTCTATCAAAAACCATGTTTTTTCAATAAAAAATCATGAATTATTTATATTAATTAAAATATTTTTCAATGATAGGATTTTCAAAAAAATAATTCTTATTTTATAAGTTTTCAAAGAATATTATTTTCTAGACATTTCCAAGATGTCATTATATTTTTTAAAGTATTTTCAATGAAATGTTCTTTAAAAAATTTTCAATATTTCTTTGGAGGTATTCATGAACTTTTCAAAGAAATAATTTTAAAAATGTATTCAGGATTTATTTATAATTTTTCAATAATTTTTCAAATTAAAGGGTTTTAAAAATGTTTTTAATGCTTTCTTAAAAATTTTGATGTTTAATTTCATGAAAATTGTTTTAATTTTTTTTATATTTTTAGAATAGTTTTCTATATAAGAAAACATATTTTCCTCAATAAATGTTTAAAAGAGATATTTAAAAAAATTCCATTGGAGATGGAATCAGTTTGTGTTAGTCATTCCTTTCAAGATAAATAAATATATAATTCTATTCATATTATTTCTTGAATGGTTTTTTTTATAGAATGATGTTCATGAAACATGTTTCTCTTCCACAAGTTTTATGCTTTTTAAAAACATTTATTTTTATGGATTATGGTTTTATGAAATGATTATGTGACCAATATATTTTCCATAGATAATGATATGATGAAATATTTTTTATTCCAATTTCATTTCAGAGGTTAGCATTTGATGTTTATATAACCCATATCTTTTTATGGGTCACGATATGTTTCACGTTTTATTATATTGTGAAACATGTGTGAATGGTTTTATTTTATTATAGGTGTGACCCATATCTCCATTAAATTCATTGTGTAAGAATTTATATCTCATGATATAATTAAAAGAATAATGTCGACTAGCCTAATACACTATATAAAGATAAAGAAACCCATTCCTATAAAATGAAATGATTGCGACTAGATATTTTTGTGTTTTCCACATAGTAGGTTTAGTCACCATGAAGATGGAATGTCGGGAAACCCAATACAGTATGGGATGTTGGGGAAACAAGATCCACTATGAGAATTTGTGGAAACCAGATCTATTATGGAAAGATGGGGAAACCTGGTCCCTTCCATAGAAACCACTACGAATGGGGATTGTGGTGTATCCCGCCTAGTATGTGTAGTTCCCATGAAATGAACTAATAATTTATATCAATGTGTCTTGTCTTATAGGTAATTATATTACATTATTATGTGTATGTAGCAATTCCTAGTCTTATTCCAATGTTTTTCATTCATGGATTATGACCTTACATCCATTATGATTTATTCATTATGAACTACTAATATTATTCAATGATACACATTTATGATATGTTATAAGTATGTAATGATTTTATAATGTTATGATCACCCTCTCATACACTTATTCTCATGTTTAATCTTAAATAACTTCCTTATTTACCCTTAGTGAGAAATTAATATCACCATTATTTTTAATTCCTTCCCCATTTTATGATTATATATTATTTGTATGATATGTGTAAGATGGGTGATGTTCTTGGGGAACGTAGTGGGAGATAATGTGCCCCACTCATGCCTGATTGTTTACGATTTCATATTTCCAAATGAACTAAACTTATACGGTATTTGGATTTTGTTTTGTGTATTATTTTAATTATTATTCAAAACTTATGTAATGAATATGTACGTTAAGCATGGGTTATTATATGGTCTCCATCAGATATGACTCCTAGGAAAATTGGTTATCGATCATTTTAAGTATGAAGAAGACATGGGTCTGGAGTGTGCTTCAATATGGTGATAGTTGGGTGAGATGGATTCTGCATTACAAAGGTGATAACTAGGAGAGTTTCTCAGGGCCTCACCTAGGTGATACATAGCTATGTTGGAGATTTTTTTTGGGAGTTTATCAAACTGGGTGAAACCACTTGGGGGTGACCATGTATTAAAGACCAAGGGTATCCTCATGTGCTCTTGGAAGGGTGGAACAGAAGTCTAAATTTGGGTTGGGATCATTTTCTTAGTATATTTGGACTAAGGCTGAAGTGGTCCCTTGTGTAGCTCTTCAGATTTTAAGAACTTCATCGGACTATAATTCATTTCTCATTTTTTTTAATTCCCTCTTATTTAGTAGGATTAGAAAGATACTTGAGGATTTGTAGACTTGATTGGGAGAATTGGGTGAGAGGAGATTCGAGATTTATCTAGGTATTCTAAGAGTGCCAAATTTTGAGCACAAGAGTCTTATTTATAAGAAAACCTAGGACCCTAGGTGAAGGATGTTTCTCATGCTATTTGTTGTCCTAGGGCATATACACTAATCATTCACATAGGTCAATAATACCTTATAGTGTTCTCACAAGTCAAAAGTTCACAATAAAGGTTTCATAGCTCGAACATGTGTCGTAGTGGTCATGCAGGTCAAACATTCACCACATTAGTCATGTGTTGTACAACCATAACTAAAAGAACTCCATGGGATTTTTTGGGGGGTTTTCCCATTTTTCATGCAAGTTTATTTTCCATTTATTTTTAATCTTTAGTAAATTCCTTCTTCAAATAAAGGAATTCCAACAATGGGTTATTATTATACTACAACATATTCCTATATTAGAAAACTATAGTGGTATTTTCCAAGTATTTCCATACATTTTCCAATATAATTTTTCCAATAGTAGAGGTATGTGTATGAATATGGGACTTAATAAAATCTATGGGATGGTTTTTTGGTTTTTATGTATTAATTATTATCATTCTCAGTATTATTTATATTGTTGTAGATGAGGTAGAATTATAGAGACCAAGGGATCTAGGTGTAGGGTCTTAAAGGATGGTTATACCATGAAATGGGAAAGGTATGAAATATAATGGTTAAATAATTTATCCATGTGGCCTCAACCTAAGTGATAGGGTGTTGTTATGAGACTCGGTTATGTGAACTCTACCTAAGTGGGAATATTTTCAAATAATTTTTTTTATTAGACCTAACCCAGAGTAAAATGGTGCCTATACAAGAAATTAGTTTTTACCTCACCCAAACTGATATGATGTTGGTATCAAACATGGTTAAATGATCCCACTATGAGTGATGGGGTGCATATAGAGGACTTTATAATGATATCTTGCCCTAATTGATAAGGTAGTGTTCAAGAATTATTTGTGGGGCCTCACCCTTAGTGATTAGGTTTGGGTCATGGAATGCTGTAAGAGGTGATTCTTCCTTCCATAATTAGTAATGAAACATGGGTTTAGGTGTCAAGGATTCTTGTTTATCATTATATGACCCGATGTGTATTCTTATACGATTGTTGTTTATTTTTATCTATACCTAATCAAAATATTGTGATTAATCAATGGAAACACATTTTTGGTTCTTGACTGATATGTATTTCTCTCACCCAACACTGGGACACTAGTGTGTATACAAACCATTAGGTTTCACTTCTAGGTAACTAGTTGTGTCTGGTTTGTTTTTCTAGTTGTTGGATATATGTAGGGTGACTTGATTGATGAGGGGATTGTATTTTATTAATATGTATTGAATATTTATTTTTTATTTCTTATATTCATTTGATCATCCTAGTGGATAATCCTTGTGATGCATATCTGTATGATACCATGGGTTAATTTATATTAAAGCATAACGATATTGTATATTGTTATTTCTTAGAAATTATCTATAATTATGTGTGTTTAATTTGATGATATATTATTGCTATGTAATTAATTTATTATTTTGTAGAATTATAAAAATATTATATGGTCTTCCCTTATTAATTATAGATCCACACTAGTAGTCAAAAAAATCTGGCACATGGGGAGGCGTTTCTAAGGTCAAGTTGCACTCCAAGTCTGAGCTAGGGCATAGTTATCATGGTTGGGGTGTTAATAAATTTAATTAGAGAACTATTTTTGTTGTCTTTTAATTTGTTATATGGTTTTTGGATATAGAAGTCACTAATTATTTGGATGTATAGTAGCCTTGTCTACCACAAACACCTCTATAGTTGAATCCTAAGCCACCAGAGGTGCATGATTGATGTGTATTTTCTTTTTATTTTATAATTAATATGTTTTTTAAAAGTATGATGATATTTATTGAGAGAGGAATGTATTATTTTACTCTTTTTATGGGTGGAAGAATGTGTGATTTAATGCATCATAGTAGGCATGTAGGGATCCTCAACATACATCAACTACTTATGAGTGTGAAATGGTATTTAAATGGAAAAAATATTTGTAAAAATGATTTCTAGTAAATTTTGGTTGATAAACTATTTTTTCTAAAATGGGTTTTTATTAATTAAATAATCAACTACAACTTCTTTAATTTTTTTCCCAAATAACTTATTGATGTTTCATTAGTAAACTAATACTATTGTAGTTCTTTAAGGTGTTTTGTCTTGATACAATGATAATAAAATCATGATGATGGTAAATTATATACCCTTCAAGGATAGTCTTGGTTATTATATTTTTATTTCATTTTTTATAGTGATATATATGTATTCAAGGTATGGATAGTTGGTCCGAGCTTCTATAGTGTATTAGGGATATAGTTTTTATAGATTTTTTAGGCATGTTTTGATATAGAAACTCTAGTAGTTGGTATAATAGGATAGTTATTTATTAAAAGACCCTTGAGGGGAATAGGGGAATGTGGTATTTCCTTTGGTTGGTGACATAACCCTCTGAAGAGATATTAGAAAGTGTTTTCAGGTTAAGGTAATGATTATTCTCGTTTGGAAATGGATCATGATTTATTTTTCTTGTGGGGTTCGATTGATTCTATATTTCTTGAAAGAAAATGTGTGGCTGTTTTTATATAATGTGCAGGGGATAAAGTGGTTCAGTACAAGACTATAGATTCTCTCTATGTTAGGTTAGTTCTCATGAAATATAAGAGTGAATAATGTTTTTGTATAGGTGTTTCCTTAGTTTTGTTAGAAACAAAATTATTGTTAATACTTCATGGGGGATGTTTTTGAGTTATGGGAATGAGTAACATTTATTTTTTTCTTATCATTATAGTTGGAAGATAGACTGTGCCTTAACATAAGATAAGGCATTTTATGATGGCTCGGTGTTATTAAATCAATGTGGGACATGGTTTTTTTATTTATAGGATGGCGTGAAGTGCCTAAAGAAGGATGATATGAATTTTAGCGGGTTCTAGTTACATAAATTAGAGGATAATAGGATTCTAGAGTGATTTATTATTTATAATATGAGCATAGGGGTATTTGTGGTATGAAATCCAGGTATGTAGTTTGGCATTGGAAAGAGGTTTTTTGTAGATAATCTCTTATGCAATGTCAATAGTTCTATATAAATTCCCTTGATGGGTTTTTACTTCATAAAAATATATTAGGGGTTGGTGTGATTTAAATATTTATAAATCGTGATAGTGGGTTCAGAAATATAGAAGTGATATAGATGTATTATTCAAGTTTTCATAGCAATGATTTCAATTGTTTTGAGGATTTTTATGGTATCTATGATGGAAAAGTTCATCATTTTATGGTTGATTGGATGTGCTCTGTCATAGTCAGGTTATAATGTTAAAAATGGAATTCGGACTTTATATAGTGATTTTCCATGGGATTGTAGTAGGAAGTAAAAATATCAATCAAGTTGATTCAATATATTGCTATAACTTTCCACTCCATCCGTAAAATAATTTTGTTATATCCTCAAGAATGTGTGGAATGTGTGAAATGAGTTTCAGTTGAATCCATGGGAAATGTGTGAAGTTTCCAAACATATAATATTATACCAATGATGGAAAGTGGTGAATGAGGGTCAACTGTATTGGGTGAGTGTATTTTTGGACAAATAGACATCATAAGACCCAATATTAGGTCTCATGGTTCAGGATAATTGGATTTTTATGAGAAGGGTTAGATTTTTGTAAGGTTATTATTATTCATAATAAAGGATAATGTGTGTGAATATAGGTATTATGATGGAATATAAAATCATATAGTGGAGAGAATACTATTGATATGTTTTTGAGTTATATTAGTGTCAGGGAATAATAATCAGTATTGTGATTGTGAACATGTCTGATTAGTTAGGAAGTGGTTGACTTCATTTTTTTCTTGATTTTGAGGTTGGTTAAATCAAATATGGTTCTTATTATTTACTATATTTGAAAATTCCCTGGTGAATACTGATTTGTTCAGTGTAAATTTTAATGTACAAGTAGTGGGTTTTGAAATAAATACCTGTATATCTCATATTTTCCTTGACTTCATTAGATCAACTTGTTTTATTTTGAATTAGAAGTTTTTATCATTATGGTACTATATAAATTACAAGAGATATAGTGGAAGAGATAGAGTGATAGAGTTGATTAATATTTTTTCATGTATTAGGCATAAAGACATGGGCTTTTTATGGAAATATTTTTTGAGATTTGGATAATGTGTATTATGGATATGAACATTAGTCTTGGTGAAATGATAACTAAGATCGATTGATCTATATGTGATAGAGTCATGGGTAATTTATAATTGGTAATGTTTAGTTACAACATATTTAGATGGATAGATAAAAAGTTTGTAAATTGTCTTGGATGCTTCTCAAGAATGAGAAACCATATTTTGGGGAGTTTTTTAATTACCCGCATAATTAATAATTGGTGATTTTATGGAAAAGTTTTATATTGATTCATGAAACATGGATTTTTTTTTGGGAATTCGAAATCAGATAAAAATTTCATGATTTGTAGCATCTCTAGTAGTTTTTTACACATGTTTTTTCTTTTAGTGGTTATAAAGGGTGTTGTGTGATGTTTTTTGGGTGAAAATCCACTTCTATTAATTAATAAACCCTTACGATACCAAAACACGATACATTGGTCACCTAGTGAATCCCCAAGAAGTAAGGTATCCATTGGGAAACCACCAGGTACATGATGGACACCAATTTGTTACCCATTAGTAATTTGGGTGTCTTTTAAAAATGCTCATTTTAATTAATTTATTTATTTTAATAAAATACCTCTCCCATTTTATAATCCACTCGATCCCAACACCGCATCCCCCTCCTCTCCTATTACCCACTTCATAGAGATCCAAAAATGATAAATCTTAGAGGATTGATGTTCCATATGAAGTAGAAGGTGTAACTCAAAAAGGATAAGTTAAATCATATAATATATAACATTTGTTCATGTGTTTTAACATTGTTTTGTCATATGACCTATTTTATGACCTATTTTTTCATATTTCATTATTTTAGGTGAGTGAATTTGGATCAAGTCTTAATATCAGTCTATTTTTCTCCAATTAGAATGAAATAGGTTGTTTCATTCATATTTCATCATATTTATCATGTTTAAATGTGATGTGTATGTTCATTCCATGAGTTATATTATTATTAAATCAATAATTTCTTTGAGTGAGTCTCATGATATGGTCCAGGATAGGATAAAGCCTCCATGTACTTAATTGAGTATGACACGCAACGTTTGTATATTTTAATTTGGAATGAAAGCTATGACTCTATGATAATAATACCAGGTTAGGTCTAAAATATCCCAAGGATATCTTGTTTTGTGTAATTGAATAAAAATTTCATATGATTGGGTTGGATTTAAGGCTTATGATTCCTCATATAGTGAGTTCCTTGGTTGAGGTTTTAGTGAGTAGAGAGCTATGAGGATTTCATGAGAAGGTTCTTGGTGTGTCCATGGATCGTGGAAACTCCTTGATGAAATATATATGGCTTTTATTGGTGGATATTTTGGTTTTTGGAAGAAGTTTTTACTTTATATATAGGTCCGTAGTGGGGTTCCATGTTTAGTGTGGTTAGGATATGCTAAATTAGGTGTTGTTAATTTTGTGGACTTTTGGTAGGTTGGTGTGTGAAATATGACATTGATATATTTTATATATATGGAATGGTGAGTAATTAAAATGTTTTGGATATCATATAATATTTCTAACAAAGATCCAATGTATGTGGGAAATTTCATTAAAAGCTATATGGTCATAGTGCACGGGAAGTGTTGGGAAGGGTCCAGAGGGCTTGGATACATCCATGACTATCATTATTGGTGATAATAATGTATGCAGTTAATGAGGATGTTGGAACCTTATGGACTTACGGTTATAGAAATTATTAAGATGTTTGTTTTATCTAGGGTTGAATAAGTATGAGAAATTAGTCATGTATCATGTATTATTGATGGCCAATTGGATTTGGGATTATCATAGGGTATTTCTCTACAGCGGGATATACCTAAATTAGAATAACATGATGATATTTTAAAAGAAGAATATGAATTATATATTACATTATGTATAGTAGTGGAGGGATAGGTATTGATATGTGGAAATACGAGATCTAAAGAATGGGTTATGGTAGCTATAAATATCTTATTTTTATGTAATTACAATGTCTGTGCTGATATTGATGATGATATGTCTTATAGATATAGGGATAGATGTGTAGGTTCTTTTTTAATAGATGTACATTGAGATAGATATTGTAATGAATATGATGGTTGGTTAGATTAGTACATGGGATCTCACCTTGAGTGAGATTTTATTAGTGAAAGAATTGGTTATGTGACACCACTTGGAGTGAGGGGGTGTTGGTACGAGATTTGATTACGAATCCTCACCTGTAGAAAGATTTTGTTAGTACATGACTTATCATGATACCCCACCCTCAAATATAATGTACTGGTACAAGATATAAATTTGGGACATCAAACTAAGTGATCCATGTAGGTAAAGGACTTGGTTTTGGTACCACACCCATAGTAATTGGGTTGTGGTCAATACTCAGTTATGATAGATCAACCTGGATGATAGGGTATGGATCATGATCTATGGTAATAGATGAATATTCCCTCTATTATTGGATATAGTAGGGAACATCAGGTGGTGTGGTGATTTGGTTAATAAATAATGACTGGACATGTATTCTCATATGGTACTTATTTATTTTTAATGCCTAACTAAAAATAATATAGTTATATATTAGAAGAACTCAGTTAGTTGTTCCCTATTGAGTTTTATTTTTCACACCCCACATCGGTAACCTAATGTGTTTCAATAAATTTTTACTTCACATCCATGAAAGAATTTAAAAAGGGATCTATCTAGAGTAGTTGGATGATTATTGAGAGACTTGAATTAGGGGGACTCTAGTTTTGTTGAAATCCATATTTTGTGGAATGGATTTGTTTACAATATGTGTGGAATAGATTTGTTGAAAATTACAATGTTTACACCACAATTTGATGGTCATCAATGAGTTTCAAGGGATATTGGTTGTTCCTAATGCTTATTTTCCATTGTAAATCATATTTTAATGATTTCATATGATGGATAATTAGCTTTATTTGTTGTCAATCTTGTTTAAATATGTGTTTGATGTTTTGATAGTGAATGGTGGTCCTTGGAGAATTTGTATGGATTAAATTGATGGAATTGAATTTTATACTTGATAAATTCTCCATGTTCCAAATTGGGATTATTGTTTATGTGATGTTCCTTGAAAAAGAAAGCTATTATGAGCTGAACAATGATTTTAACAGGTGATGAACATGAAAAAATTTATTTTTAAAAAGAATATATTTTTTGAAAACCATGAAAAAATAAATTTAATGTATGAGTAATAATCAGAATATAGGTTTAGATTTTCATATTGAATTTGTTTTAGAATTTTACTAACTAGTTACCAAAGTTTAATTAAAAATGGTACAGTTATCCATATAGGACCAAGAAGCACACAAGAGGTTAATAATATGTGGGTTGCATTAAGCTTAAAAGAGTGTGCAATTAAGTGAAATCACATGTTCTTGGTAAGTGGGATTGAATTGGTGAGGCAGGGACAATGAAGCCTATGTGTGTATAGTGTTGTGGCTGGAAAACCCCATTGTCATCTCAAGGGGGAAGTGGCATGAATAAGTATATAAGTCACGATATTTCAAAAAGAAAGTCCCAAGAGGTTTTATGGCTATTTTGTAGTGTGGGTATCCATAGTAAATAATCTCAATGACTCGTTATAGTTTCTTTGAAGGTTTTGAGGGAAGAGCATCACCCCACATAATGAAGTGTTATGTTGTAGCCCCATCAAAAAATGGAGATATGCAAATCACAAATTCACCTTGTGTCATGGAGGGAGAAAATTAGGATGAACCATTTATTTTGGTAATCACCAACCAATAGTATTCAATACCATAGCCTCTAAGGCTACAACACATGAAGGATATGAAAGGGATTTATGTGTCATGAGTAATGTTTCATGGAATAGTTATGGGTAGGAATTATGGAAGGGGTAATTGAGAAAGGAAATATTATCTAGTCAATACAATTCTCTATGTATTAACAATGTTTACAACACAATAGATGGGGTATTGGATGTCATGTATATTTCATAGAATTGGTGACAATGTTATAGTTTGTTAAAAATTACAAATTCTACACCATAGATCTTATATCCATGACACAACTAGTTATTCAATGGTTCAAAAAAAGGAATTTATGTCTTGAAACTTCAATTAGTTAATTTGAAGTCGTATTTTTTATAATTCCTTCAATTAACATATTAGACATTTGGTACAATCCTAGAGTGAGACGAATCAATCAAATCCATATCTTTGACTTCAAAAATGAATAAATAAATAATTTAAAAAATATAATTTAAAAATATAAAAATATTGGGAGAGACATATGTGTAAACTTACTAAATTTCTAAATAATAGAGAAATAAATATATGAACTGAGAGAATATTCATCATTTGAATATTAGTAGAAAGTGGTGTTCTAGTGAGGGGTTGAAATAATAATGGATTGGAAACTATTGAAGATATTTCTGATGAAGAAATTTTTTTGTTGTGCCTACAAAAAATGCAATTGTTCCAGTAATTCTAGAATTTGGAAATGTGGTATTACGATGTTTTCATAGATTTTGGAGATTAAAAATGATAGATGTCAACATATATCCTACATGTGGTTAAAGATGAATTTAGTATTGTCGATAAAGGGAATTATATGTCCATAAATTTTGATTGGATCCTCTATATTATAGTGAGAAAAGGAAGAGGAAGGTGATCATTTCCACCTAAAGTGATCTATCTATGTGAGGTACAAGGGATTCACCCTTGGGATGTAATGAGCTATCCCTAAACATATAATGTAGTGATCCTAGAGAAAAGTGATACATTGCCCAAACCTATGTAAGTAGCAACCTTCACAGTGGATTTTGGAACACCAAACAATGTCGATACATGCCCGTTAGATGTAGCATAATAAGGTTGAACCAAGTAAATACTTGTTTCATATTCACATTATGAATTAAAACCAAAAGACTTTAATAATTATAACTAATATTTAGATAAATATTTTAACATGTGACCCTCAAGGTTGATAGGTAGAGATCGTTTAGGAAATGTGGTAATTTAAAGAATTAATTATTTTAATTTTCACAGAAAACTTATACCATGATCCTCCAAGGTAATATAACTCTAATTACCTTGTATCAGTATAAAATGTAGTACAAAATGTATTTTTTTATTGGATTTTATTCTCCCATATTGTTATCTTTTTTTTGGTTGTTGAAAGTTTTGTTTGACCCTATATCGTGGAGTGATATGTAAAAAATAAATCTTCCATGAATATTACAAAATAATGTGTAGTCCATTTGTGTGATTCTATTTTTGGGAAAATTCAAAATCAATTGTACAGGTCCCAAAACTTTTAAAAGGATGGTATAAATTATTCAAATTGATCATCTCTTTAAAATGACGTTAGAGAAATAAACGAGGAACCTAATATGCCATGTTATGTAAGAACTATTAATGGTGAGGAGAACAAAATAAATCCATAATTTGTTGTTTTATACGTATTATATTTTATGTATCAATAATCTAGAAAAGTGAATTTGAAGTCGATGGAGATAAAATAGTCTCAAGATATCTTGATTCAAGTTCTTGCAAATATGTTATGAAAATGAGAGGCCTAAACAAAAGACATTTTGATGTTTCAAATGATCTCAAGGAAAATAATTATTCTCAAAAATAATTGTAAAATATTATATCCAAAGAAAGATGAAATAATAAATGATTTTTTAAAAAGAAATGATTCTGAACATGAAATAGTTTCAAATTATAAACGAAAAGAATGATGTGATGGTAGGTCAGATGGTTGAAATAGTTAATCGGAATAGAAAGATATAATAATAAGAAGGTATTATTTAAAGACTATGTTGTTAAAATGAAATAAAAAATAAAGGATAAGGTGAAAAAACATGAAAATATTAACCATCAATTGGAGGAGGAAATTATTATTAGGATGACTCTCATGGTGTAATTTTTTAATCGACTTGAATCAAGGAGAAAGAAGATCTAGTTGTTGCAAGAATAATTATTTTCAGTTGAGTACTAGTTAGACACCAACGGTTATCCAAACATCAAAAGTGATTAAAATTTATTATTTGGTCATCCTTTTTTAGGTTATGAAAAAGTAATGAATTAGTATGAAATCAAATATCAGAAATTTGAAATTATTCTCACATCTCATAGAGAATTATTCATGGATTAATTTGATATTTCATATAAATAAAATTAACTAAGGAATGAAAATAAGAGACCATTGAGTACTCTCAAGAAAATAAAAAGTTTTCAAGGTGTTATAAATTGACATATAAAGTATCCTAGGTAAATAAAATTATTTAAGGACTCAATGATGTCTTTGAAACATATGATACATTTGTTGGATACAAGTAAAGACAATCATTTTTTTGTTTAGACATGGGGTTATATCAAATTATATGAATCTCGTGGAAAACTTGAATGACTTATTAACCATGAAACAATGATGATAAGGGTCTCATCCCAATAATTATTTCCTTTATAACCATTTCAAAAATGGAATTTTTAAAGGAAATTAAACAGGTGTTAAACGAAAATTTCAGATGAATGTAATGGGAAAAAAATTTCCATGATAAATATATTTTAAAGACAATATAAAGAATAATCTGTTACTATATAAGAGGTAGAGAAAATACCCAAATCCACATATAAACATCAGAAATCTTGGAGAGATAATAAAAAGATCCTGTAAGTTGTAAAAGAGATCACTTAATGATGAAATCAATAAGGCCTATGATAAATGGACATCATAATGAATGAAAAAATTTTATATATTGATAATGATTCAATGGATAGTCAAGAAAGTAATATGTTTTTGAGAAGAATAAATATTCATATTCTTGTAAAAGTATCCATTTTTTATAAATAATCCCAAGAATAAATAAATTTTGTGGAAGAGGTCAAACCCAAATATTATAAAAGTTGGTTGGATTCCATCAAATTAGGTTCAAAAATTAATATAGATTCATATGTGACAAGAAAAGGATAAATTGTGGCATATAGTGACTCTCCATCATCCTTAAATATAATAATTTCATTGTACCCATCTCCCTATATGCATTATTATTTAAAAATAAGTTTGATGTGGTTCATAATTAAGGGGTGGATATGATCCATAGGTTGATTGTGCATGAAAATCACTTGATTTCTTGTTCTTTAAAGTCACATGATAGTTTGGTCTAGGGGATCGTGAGTAGATATTGTCGAATTAAAATATAGAAAAGTAAATGTTTTTAGAAAAATGGTGACTCAGTTGTGTTCTAAAGCTCAATTAATATTTAATTATATAAATTGGTATCAATAAATAATTTTATTATATATAAAGTATTTACATGATGAAAATTACATGGAATTAAGGACCGAGTGGTTCTCAATAATGATTTTATTTATTTATTTATTTTTGGGTCTCAAAAAGAAAGAAGATTTTATAAGAGGTGGAAGAAAACAAAAAAATGAATTTATTTCATATATGTTATTTTCTAACAAGTGGTTTAGAGTTTGGTATTATTTTTTATTTTCATTGATAATACGTGGTTAAAAAAATAATGAAATATTTTTCTACCCAATCTAGTGATACCCCCATTGTTGAACAATAACAAGAAATATAAACAAGTCTGTGAGGATATGAAATACTTATAGTTAAAATGTTATAAATTTTTCTAATTTAAACAATTTTAAAAAATTTGGTGAATATTCATCAAGTGATATCAAATAATTAATCATATGGTAATTTTCCTATAACATAATTATCTTTCTAATTATTAATTGTTTGGTGTGAAGTTATAGATATCATGGGTTATCTTTTGAGAATGAAAATTCAAAGAAACTATGTGTTTCTGGAAATTCATGAGTTACATGGACACCATTTTTAGTTAAATATAAAAAAAACTCTTTCCTACACTGAGTTATGGATTTTTAGGCTTATTGGATTTATATTACTTCTTAGGTGAGAAGTTTTAAATTGACTCAGTGAATCTCTCAAGAAAATGTAGCAGAAAAGGGGGTTGACTAGTGATATTTTCTAGTGTCAGACATTCCAACCATAAATTATGTTCAAGAAGATCCAAAAAATTGGTTGATTGACATGTGGTTGATTCCAAAAATAAATTTTTTTAAAACATGTGTAAAATAAATTACAAAAGTTTAAATATAGATTTATTGTATTCTTTCCATACACTAAGGGGGATAATGAATAAAAAATGAAAAGTTGAGATGTTATTTTTCATTTAGGGAGAAATTTCTCATAGAAATGGATTATTTATTATGTAATTATAAACTCTAGTGGTAGTATAAGAACATAGAGTAACCCCTTATATTTTATTTAAAAATTGGTGCAGAAGTGAAAATATAGTTCGTTTAATTTTTTATCAAGGTTAAACTATCGATGGAATATTTTAAACTAAACCCAAGGGGGTGTTTGAACTCAAAAGAGTATGAAATGGATTTTTTTGAATATATGTGCTGAATTTATTTGTTCAAATACTTTTGTTGGAAACACATGTTAAAAATGATCAATGTTTTTCTTGGGAGATCGGTTTATCCTAAAAATTATTCCATATGTTAAATCATACGTTGATGATTTTATATGAGTTTTTATTAGTTTCATTTTTATCAATGTTTAGTCAAAATTTCTTTGATGTGTTGACGGTGAAGTAGTGATTCTTGTATAATTGTTGCGGATTGAATTGATTTCATTTGATTACATGCTTAATAAAATACCAATGTTTTAAATTGTGGTGATTATTGAAGTGATATTAATTGAAAAAGTCATATGATTTTAGTGATGAATGCCTACAGTATGTGAAGTCAATGAAAATAGTTATTTTCATGTGGATTATATTTGAAAAAGACCATGAAAAACATTTATAGCCTTATGAAAAATTAGAAAGTTGTTCAAGATTTTAAATGTGTATTTTCTATTGATGTTTTGACTAACTATTTATTAGAGTTTAACCAAATAAATGTCTTGATAGACCTGATGTAATAGGGAGAAAACATCAATATATAAATAGGGGCCGCATTGCTTCAATAGGATTGCATTCTTGAGTGAAAGTGCAAGGGTTATGAAGGTGTGAAAATTTAGTTGGTGGATGAACTGTGAATCCCATGTGTCCAGGGTGTTATAGGTGTTCAACCCTACTACCTTCTTAACAGTGAAGTGATATAGAGAAGAATATAACTTTTATTATTTTGAAATAAAATTAAAATGTGGGATAATTGTTTTTCAAGATATGTATTAGTGATTATAGACACAGTGAAGAGGCTCAATGAAGAATTATAGTGACACTATAGGTTTTGAGAGAATAGCTCCATGCCATAACTTGAAGGGATATGTAATAGCCCATTTTATAGTGTAGAGTTCCACAATGCAACTTCACCTTGTGACATAGAAGGTGAAAGTGGGAAGAAACTTTTATTTTGGTCTTCCCTATCTAACAAAAATCGACGATGTTGCTGGAATAGTTAATCTGAATAAAGGAGATGAGAGAGATGTCTACCCATAGTTAGTTCATTATGGGTTTGTTATGGTCGGGTGTTAAGGACATATTTATTTCATGGGTAATGAAGATATTTTCAAACGAAAGTATCCACATCACGTATATATTGACCACACTATTGGAGGAGAAACGGTATTCATGGAAATGTTATCACATTTGTGTCAATTATATAGTTTGTGAAAAATTGATGATTATATACCATAGATCTTATGGCCACACCATCTTTAATATATTATAATTTCAATATTAATTGGATTTATATCTTGAAACTCCCATCAATTAATTAAAAATTAATAGTGCATAATGCATCAAATTAATACATGGTACATTTTGAACAATCCTAAAGTGAGAAAAATAAATCCTTGCCATTTAGATGACATTAAAAGAGGAATAAAGAGATATTGTAGGAAATAGAATCTAAAGAGTTTAATATAGGGAGATCCATTTGTTTTTACATCCTACATATTATGAAAATAGGGAAATGGGGATATGAAAAAAGAAATCATTGAAGATCTAAATATCATAATAAGGTTGTGTTCTAATGAGTAGATGGAAGCTAAAATAATTGGAAACCATCAATGATAGTTCCAATAAAGAAGATTGTTTATTTTTTCTTCAATAAAGGGTAATTACATTATGCATTATGTATTGTTTAATTTATGAATTAAGGTGTTTTCATATATTATGAAGAAGAATAAAAAGATGCTTCAATAGAAAACATTCCTATAATTGAAGATGAATTCAAAATTTCTTATAAAAAACCAACATGTTCATAAATATTTAGTGGTCCTCTCTTTCATAGTGATCAAAGTAAGAAGAACGTTATACATCCTATTGGTAGTGATACATAAAAGGAATGTTCAAGGCAGTAGGCCTTGGGAAAAAGTGAGTTATACCTAAATAAATATGTTAATGATCTTGGTATATGGGTGACCTATCCAAAACCTATGTAATAATATAGCTTCATAGTATATTTTCTTTCATGTAGGAACATCGATACATACTCCAGGAACATAGCCTACTAATAGTGAACCATGAAAATAATTGTATCATATATAATTTATGAAATCACACTAAAATAGATCAAAAAATAAAAATAATATTTGATTAATGAGAATTTTAGGTGAAGCTCAAGGTTGAATGGTCAAGTTCCTTAAGGTAATGTGAGACTTTAAAGAAGAAAGAGTTCTGAATGTCACTAACAGAGCATGACTGTACTCACCCCCCCCCCACCTCAAAATAATATCATTTTTAGTCCCTTTTATATATATAAAATCTTTCATGACTATCTATCCACCAGTTGCTTTTCCTTTTGGATAATTTTTATTTGATTGGATTATTTGTTGATACTTATTATATATGTACATATAATAGAAAGGATTTATTTACATTATAGAATTTTTATATTTCATATTATAACTATTTGAATATGAGATGTAATTTTTGGAATTTACACTGATGATGTAAATGGATTTTCATGACCTGACCCCTCGGGGATCCAGCTGTAACTCCCCAAGCCTTTCTCTAATAGGCTAGGGGCTGGCGTCTAGTACCGAATAGACTTTCACACACATGGGACGCCCAATCCTATAATACTTGTATGCACAAAAACACATAAACCTTCATTTAAGAGTGTATAGATATATAAAAAACTGAAAAAAAATTCATTCATACATAAATCCCACAACTACAGTGCAATAGTAGTACAAAATGAAAAAAATATAGGGCCCAACAAATAAAAATTGTTAAATCATATGAAATGCTCAAAATATTGTGTTTTCTATCACGTTTACCCACCGGTAAGCCCCTTGGCCACATCCGGTAAACACCTAGGTCATTCTAGATCACTTAGCTCCACTTGTACTAGGTCCACCTCAGACACCTTCAAAAGGCATGGGGTCTACACAAGACACAAAACATGCATGGGAAAATCCCGTATCGCAGTGAGTATAAGAATACATAGTAGGCGCCCCAAAACCCCAAAAAAACGTGAAACTGAAAGAAATCAGTCTTCTCATCCTAACCAGAGGGAACCAAAATGAGGGTGAAATTTTATCTTGAGACCATCATCGGATACACCCATCTAGTGATCTTGACATCCATGGCATGTCAACAAAATGACACATGTCAGAGAGATTCGAAGAACACACCCAGATAAATTCATCTCAGGCACCAAGCCTCATGAGGTTCAGACCTCATTACCAATAACAGGTTCCTACACAAGGCTCTATCTGTAATAATGCACTAAGCCCATATCTAGTGCCCGTCACATGATATCACACCAATACTAACCTACACCCTGTGAATGGTCGAAAGAACTATGGATACTCCTATAACATGTCACTGCCCCGCAGTCGAGAGAGTACTAACTCCAAAACCAACCCATGAAACCTCTATCAATCCGGTTTGGAGGGGCTCGCATATTAGTACATCAAGGGAGATCTAACTCCTAATTATGAATAATGTGTAATAAGTGGAGGGGACTTCTCCCTGTTGATACTCACGAATGGTGGAGCACTACTCCGTAGGCACCATCCCATGCCCCGAAAAAATCAACGGAGTACCACCCTATGAAATGTGAGCCTGAACCCTAACATAGTAAGGGAGAACCATTCTATAAAATGTGATCCTTCAACCACAGAAGGGGACCACCACCACAAGAGAAGTGGTCCCACATGCACAGTAGGGGAGCACCACTTTGTGAATTGTTAGCATGCACACTAACACATTAGAGGAGAAACACTACAAGGATATGGGACCCGCTCCTAGTGATGAAAATGGAGTACTGACCCTAGAATCCAATGAGACTGGAGAGCTGGCTCCCCTACTCGGTGTGAGAGTAGTCCAACTATAAGAGCTCCATGGGGAAACCAGCACCCTAGTCCATCAAGGGAGTAACACCATTGGAAGAAACGCCACAAAGGTAATGGACCCACACTAAGGGAGTGGGGAGTCACAACATTCATAATGGAGGCCACCATCATGTTCTACAATGAAAAACCCCAAGGATAAGCTATTTACTCACCCAAAATAGTAAACCCATAAAAATGGAATTATTCACCGCAAACACCACAAAACGGGTCTTGTGGGGCCCACACACTATTTTTGAATCAATCGCCCAAAATTTATCTTGAAATGTGTGCCTTACCATCAGGGTAAAAATTCCAATAACTATTCGATAATCAGATACTCAATACATAAGTTATGGCGGGTTGAAGTTGAATAAAAATAAAATATTATCATTATTTGATCATTTTGTGGCCTTGGGACCTGAAATTGATTATTTATATTGATGAACTGTACTTAAAGGGTTCATCTTGTTGCAAGAGTTATGTCTTCATAGATGGATCCCATGTCAGACATCCGGTTTTCAAAATATGGGGGTTTAATGAACCACCAAACTGCACAGGTCGGTCTATCGCCGCTTGGGCCGGCCTGACTGGTCGGCCCTCTGCCACACAGTGCCCCATATTGCATCACCTATGACTCATGCCTCTATGTTTCCTAGCATCCACTTCCACCCTTAGAATGATGTAGCCACCCTGCTACCGGACTGCAGCCGTCACCTGTAGTCGGACCGCCGTCAGAGCCACCACCCACTGGAAAACCATTAGTTGACCACTAAGAGTACCCAAGTTCTCCAAAATCAAATCCAAAACAAGAACATGGATCCTTTGATTCTTATATACACTACTATAATCTCAAATAGAATGTTAATTGTGTATTCAATGAAAAAACGAGGGTAAAGGGATTAAAACTGAGGTAGCCTACCTTGTAAGAAAAAATAAGATGCTTTTGTTGAAAAAAGACACTCACGACATGATTCTTCTTGATTTGGCAATGATCGGCGTCGAAAAATACCACTGCAAACACGTCCTTTACTAGTTCGTCTATCGGCAATGGATGAAGGAGGATGGGATCCTAGCATGTGCAACAAAGGGGGAGTGGGAGGGTAGATTAATTTTACTTTTTTTATTAAATATATTTCAAGAGTTCACTTCCTTGTCAACACACCTTCATCCAAAACACTCATCTTGAACAACTGTATGCCATACCAAGGGTAAAAATGATGTTCTTAACCCAATTGTGGGCTCAAAAATTTAATTCAATACTCCAATCAAGAGTTATTCGATCCGTCTTCCAAAATAAATAAATTTAATTTATTTAAGGAAACACCATTGAATATTTTTCCCACAAAAGTCATGCTCCCTCAAAACTTATACACCACCTAGGGTAAAAAGAACGCTTTAGAATCAATTGTGCCCTCAGTTTCTTGACATGATCTACTATTTAAGAGATAAACCATTTCATCGGAGTACATAGTATAGAAACACTTAATATTCTTATAAAATTAATTTCGAGCACACCATGTCTCAGAATCTCAAGCTGTCTCCACTCCTATCTCCATAAATATATATAGAAATATTCGAATGTTGGAATTTGAAAAACACAAGGTGAAACATCAATTATTTTATTTACTTATTTTTATATGTGATAACACTTAGAGTGGGATTTTCATATGTTAGTTAGATAATATAATCATTAATCATTTACCTCTCGTGTGTGGGGTAGAAACCCAGATATTAATTAGAACATGCTAGATTGGGTTAGTAGATGGTTATGCATGTCATAGTGTTATAGTTGACCTCTTGGTACTATCACATATTATTCTTTTTCTAAGAATAAGTGATAAATTTTATAAATTTGTTATTTTTCAAGTAAATAATGTTAATTATTTACGGGGGAAAACATAAGAAAATCATTAGTAATGTCATTTAATATTCATACTTATTTTTTTTTTGAAACAAAATATTAACAAAAGGCTTCTTACTAATGAGTATTGATTATGAAGATTTTTTTGGGTATGAAATGTTTATTTGGGGATTTCTAATTTCTTTTGATTGAAATTCCAAAAATAAATTTTAATGAAATTTATTTATATTAGTTTACCTGGTGGATGATAATGTTATGTGTTTTGATATTCTATTAATGGTTAAAATTTAATCTAGAAAAAAGAACCCTAGCACAATAAATGTGTTCAAACTTTGTATTTTAAAAAATGACTAGATATGGATCATAACAACAGAATATTCTAAATCTTGTTTCGGATCAACCATATATTACAAGAACACTATAACATATCAGACTCAAATTACATAAATAGTACTAGATCAGGTTCACCATCTGTCCTTAGGCATGACTCCCCATATGCCAAAAGATATATAAAAGTTTTTAGGGTCTAATTAATCATATTGGAAGATTATACTCTTTTGTATCATTTCAATCAATATCAACCAATAAAAAAAACAATCCATAAAATTAATGGGATTATATTGAAACATTTGGAATTATACTAAAAATAAAAACATAACAATAATATAACAATTCAATAATAAAATGTACTCATGAATGTGGTTACGAATAAAGCACAATACGGCCCCGTAGTCTTGTCATATATAGTATATAAATAAAACTAAAGTAAAATAATAAAATGATACCCACACAGCCCTCTACATTTCCTCAACTCTATCTCATCAACCAAATTAACCTCTCAAAGTTAATGAACTGGTACTCATACCATTGACATACCTATATATCAACCATAAAGTCTATTCACAAAACACGGTTATTATGTATGGTGTGAAGATAACTGTTAGTTTACCACCATCAATAGTTTCCCTAATAAAAACTAGTATATATATATATATATGAAATAATGTAATAAATAAAAATATATTTATAACACCACATGTGTAAAATAATCACCTCATTGGATACTAATAAATGAATCCTTATAGTCAAAAAAACCCTGCATCAGATGGTTCTAGAAAAGTAAAATATATCCATAGTATGAGCACAATATGACTGTAAATAAGGTGTCAAAACTCATATCATACTTTTAGGAGAACAAGATATATTTGTACCATAATATTAAGGTGAACAATGAATCACCATCACACTAGTAAAGTGATTGATACATCACTAACCAATATCACTTGTGTATAATATATCACCATTCCCATCAAGTGTGATTATGCACCACTAATACACAACTTTAGGTAGATGATGTACCATCATTATTCAGGTTTCATGGAACCACACTCAGAGATCATGTGTAATAAATACAAACATTAAAAATATTCTCTAATACCTGGTGATATAGCCTAAAAATGAAACACATGTATTTTAAATGATTCCCATAATTAATAAATTTAGTCACAAAAATTCATACAATCTTATAACCCAATGTTTAAGTTTATTTGGATATTAACTACATGATCATCTTATTTTACAATAATTATTTAAAATTTCTCACAAATACTCTTCTCACATGATACCCATTTAAACACATTATATATAATAATCTTCCACATAACATAGGGAATGTAAATATATGAAAGTTGGTGATCTCAAATTCCCAGTAAGAGTGAAGATAATAGAAAAAAATTATAGATCATAAGTGAGAATTACAATATTATACTAGAATGAAAAATTAATTGTGGTGCATTGACATAATATAATAGAATCTTACCCAATGAAACATAGATAAAAAATCAGGATTCATATAATAAGGCTATGTTCATAACATAAGTCATGATTAAAAGTAGTTTTAAAATATGAGTACATAATCATGATCCATGAATGAATAACATAGGCATAAGAATGTTGAACATAAAAAACATAAAAAACTATTCCCTATGTAGAGGATTACTACCAAGACCAGTACCGCATATTTTTTAAAGTACCTCAATGGTTTGGGTTTTATATTAAATCCCTAAAATTTCATATCATGACATATAATTTTTTACCCAATTCATTGGAGGGTTTAATAATTTGGGTGTCACTCGTAACTGAGTAAACAAAGTACCATAATGGTTAGGGTTTACCCCCAATTCCCTATTATATCATGATATATAAAATATTACAAATGCTTTAGAGGGGTATAATGGAGCCACTCATCCCTTAATGATAAACCAAATATAACCTCCACAATAGTATAAAAACATTCAAAATGTCTTCATAGCATAATTGATATATGAGAAAGAAAAGGGTTTTATGAAAACATCCCAAAGAAACTATCATAATACATTTAGAGAAAAAACAATTGATGGTATCATTATATAAAATATATATTATAGTATGAGATACATTAAATTATGTTAAAATATATTAAAAACACTATATAAAACTTTTAGGAATATTTCTTAGAAATAATAATAAATGTCCTTTATTTTATATATAATATTTTTAAAAGGGAAATAATTTTATAAAACAAAGGTAGTAATAATATTTTTTTTAAAACCATGAAAAAAATATATTAAGATTAATTATGAAAAATGTATATAATATCATTAAAATGCATTCATGTATAAATCATCTAAATGAACATTATTTCCATGATTTTTTTAAATAATGTAAAATCAATAGAAAATCACTCCTGAAAAAAAATATTTAATCCAAAATTTTGTAAAAAAATGTAAAGAGATATATAAAAATAACTTAATAAATTATAGATATTATAGATATTTACCTATAAAATAATATATATAATATGGATATATAGAATAAATATTCCCAATCAAAATAGAAAGATAAGGTCAGTGCAACATACATGTATATTTTTTATAAAATTATTAACCAAAGAAAGGTAAAATAATAAGATTTATTGTACACCCACAAAAAATAGATTATATTAAAATATATAAGGTATAATATAGAAAAAATATAAATCTATATAAATATTATTTCAAATATATACAATCTCTTTTTGAAAATGATATTGGAAAAAAATGATTATGAATTATGTAAATTAGAATTAAAAGGCCTTGAAATGAAAAAGTATTTTTTTTCAAAATCCCATGGATTAATTGGAAAATATGGGAAAATTAATTCATGAGTTATTCTATAAACCACATAAATAATGAAGATAGTGATTATAGATCCTATCACAAAAAAATAAAACTATGATGATAAACAACTACCTTTACTCCTAACATCCACAAAAGTTCTTTTAACTCTTGTATAATAAAATAAGACGAATTAATAATCAATTTTAAAAAATTATTAATATTTATTAAATTTTAAACTCTTCAATTATAATCACTCAATAGACATATATTTGTATTTTATCATTTATTTTTATCATCAGGTGGAAGCAATGTAAAATATTTCATACATGTTTTGTAATGTATAAATTGATCCCCGTTCATTGAGACCTTTCATCATTTTAATGACATTAAATTTAGTGGAATAATTTTTTTAAATTATTTATTCAATACCAGGATAACATGATGAATAGTATGGGAATGGTTAATGAGAATTGAATCCTTGATAAGCATGTTTTAGGTAACTTACTTTTAATAAGAAGTTGCATTATTATGGATATTTATTTTTATATCAACCATAAATAATATTTTTATGGAATAAAATAATACCTAATAACATATTTCACCCTTATATAGGTATTTATACTTATTCATGATAAAAATAATGATATTTTTGTTGTATCATTTAGGTAGGTGGTTGAACAGACCTAAACAAGACCATGTTATACTAAGGAATGAGTAATTGTTTAGTGGTATATAGTAGTAATATAATATTATCAGAATAATAATGAAGATAATATAATATAAATATAGTTTATAATATGGTTTATAAATATTATATATGATAATATAATTGTAAATGATTTTGATGATATGGGTACTTTCAGGAATTCTCTATTTCTCAAAATGGGTTCCTTTGGAATGATGTATTTTGGATTCTTTCTTGGAACTAGAAACAATAATATTTATTTGAAGGATTTTATAGAGGTAAAATATCAATATATTAAATATAAAATCTATTGGTTTTAGTGTGTTGGCATGGGTATTAGAGGGGTCCTTTTCTGTTGAGTTTTGTGTGGCATTTTTTGAAATTTTCAATCCTTAATGTATAAGTTAGACTTTTTAATGGAAGGTGGATAAATACTGAAAAATAATGGAATTAAATAAATTTGGGTCTATAAAAACTCTATAAACAAATTTAGAAAAAATATTATAATGATATTATATGTTTTAAAACATATTTTTACCACTTTGTACCTCAGCTTACCTTTAGCGAGGTAACACATTTTTTACATTGATAAAAACATTTTATGAAAAAAATTGAAATTGACTTCCTGAACTAATTTTCACATGATTATTAAAAAACTTTATTCCATTTAACCTATTTAAATTTATATACATGGTATATTTAACTTTAAAATGAAAACATAAAATATACGAAAAACTATTTGTATTTAAAAATAACTTTTTAAAACTTATATGTTGTTAATCCTATATAATATAAATTTTTATTTGATTTTCTATTAATATAATAGTTTATACATTTCTAAATTTTATTAAAATAGACCTTAAAATGTATTCAATTTAATTTTAAAGATAAAAGCACATAATAATTTATAAAAAAAAAGTCCTTTAAAAATATCCCCTTCAAGATTAAATGATTGTATTCACATCCCCTTATAATTAATTTTGTATTTTAAAGCCATTAAATTTTATCAATTAATTATAATATATATTTTTATATTTAAAATACATCAAATAATTCTTTAATAATAATAATAATAATAATATGTAATGAATAAAAATATATGTTTATAATAAAATGTTTTTTTAATTTTTTTTTCTTTGTATTTAATTATTTATAATTTATGAATTGTATTAATTTCAATTTGTTAATAAATAATTAAAATCATAAATAAAATTATTATATACATGCATAAACAATGACCTCATATCTAATAACAATATTTTCATTCATCATATCTTTAATGACTATATTTTCAATGACAATATATATAACGATAAAATTTTAGTCATATATATAGCCTTATAAAAATAACTAACACCCGTAATCCAATTAAATTATCTCAAAAAATATATTTTATATATATATGTATACCTTATTTATATAGTTTTAATTTTGGGTAATTATCCTCATGGAAAACCATGTGTAAATGAATTTTATGTTCATAGTATTTTTAATTACTCACAGGTTTGTACTACTTATATTTTTCTAATTATTGTATAATATTGTATTATAAGAATTTATTAGTGATTATTATTTATTTAAATATATTATCTTAATTAATTTTTTCATAGTTTATTTTAGTTTGGTTTTTTTTTGCGAAATAATATATTCAATAAATTATTTATTTAAAGTAAATTCCTACTCAAATATTAAGATGTTACATTCTCTCCACATTAAAAAAATTTTATCCTCATGATTTTAGTTAAATATCACTAATGAAAATAGTTATTTGTATTCATAAAATATAATATAATATAAATATAATTTATAATGAAATATTAATATCATTAAAATTAGTAAAAAAGTTAAGATCAACTTTTCCTTCATAGAATAAATGTCCAAAAAATTATTTTCTCAATGATCAGTTATGTTATATACTACTTATTATTGTGTATTAAGACCAATATATTGGTGTTGGTTCTAATATAGATTATACAGTGACCCTTGAAATGATATATGATTATAGATTTATCTTGGATATGAAATGAGACTTTCTTATTCTAGAAATTAATATGGAATCTATTGAATGATATCAAATTCATTCCCAAAGTAAAATAATATTTTATTAAGGGAGGATAATATGATTTATTAGAATTAAATTCTCATAAAAAATCAGATAATATATGTATACTTTAGAAGAAATCATCATACCATAAAAATGTTTTATATAAAATTAAATTTACAATCATTGTGGCAGTGTCTTGATTCTCATAGTGAAATTCCTAGATGTGAAGGAGTAGGTTGATCCACAATCAAATCGTAAATTTCTAGTTTTAGATTGGATAATGAGTTTACCTTACACCACATTGTTTTTATAATCCACTTCATTAGTTAGGATTTCATAATTCTTATCTTTGACCCATGGCTTAAAAGGCTTCCAATATTGATTGTTATCATTAACCATTGAATTAGAGAACTGGTTGGTGTAATATACACACTCATTTCGATTGTATAATTTGAGTGTGGTTGTTCAATTATTTTTATCATTATTTTAATTCTTCGTATCCCTATAAAAAACATGATTTTATATATTTTTTTCCAATTTGTTATTTTTACTCGTTCCTTTAAGAAAAACCATGCCATAATAATTCCTAGATTTTTTTATATGTGTTGATATTAATTTTCTTTCATCTATGTGTTTAATCATTTTATTTTCCTTGGAAGTATATTTCTTATCATCACCCAAATTGTGAGAATAAATACAGTATCTAATATTTATTTATTCATTGATATCACATCAAATAATTGATTTATATCTATCAAATTCCATTATAGCCAATGAATTTTGGATACTTGGGATTAAGTCACTGAAGAAATAGTTTGTTTTCATTCAAGGTTAATGATAAAACAAGAGGTGTACCACTAATTTGTTTGTATGTTGGATTCATATGTACTACTGAATTAATATTACTTTTCTTTCATATCTAATCATTATCTCTCTATTTCAATGTGAAGAGTTTGTCAATAATATTTTTTTTAAAATGCCTCCTCAATGTACTCCAATTTATGGAGTTTATTTATTCCTTTGGGATTGTGTTCTTTACTAAGGTACATCATTAGTCTATGTAACCTTATAACTGATGGATAGCTAAAATAAATTTTTATTTCTTTAATTATTTAAGTAAAAATATGTATAATCTATCGTGTCAATCCATTTAACATAAATTAGTGGATAATAAGAACCAATAATGATCAATGATCTTTGATACATGAAAGACTCAGCAGTGTGTTTCTCTATTACTGATTTGTTCGATATATCCACATTGTAATGATAAAAACATTAATAAATTTTATTCTCCTCTAAATGAATAAATTCATTATTAATTAATGTAGATATCGAAAACACATACACTAGATATTATTTTTTATTTTGTACCATTACAAAATATACCATTTCAAACATAAAAACTATTCATAATAAGAATGGTTTATAATATAGACATTCTGTAGTGACGATTGAGATTAGTATATATTAAAGGTTATGATAAAGTCTTATTGACATAGAAGGATGGAGTGATGACTTCAACTAGTAGTATCATACCCTATGAATCCCATTTATCAAAGCTCATAAGGGTAATGACATCATTGGATTATTCACTTGACAATGCCTGGTATGAGATTCAATAACAGAAGTAGGAGTGAAACCATTTATGGTGTAAGTTCAAGCTCATAGAAATCGACACCCAAAATATGGTTTCCAAACCACCCCAAGAATGTACCACCATTGCTCACTTAACCATAGATCACTTGCTGGTGTAATAAGAGGTTACGTTTCTAGACCTTAATAGTATAAATTTTTATATTTTATTTTTAGTAAAATAATATTTATATTTACTTCTTTTCAGAATCTTATATATATACATGAAAATAAAATGAGGTTGTAAAAATTAGATTTTAATATAGAAAAACAATTATTATATATATATATTCTTTATATTTTATTAATAATTATTATTTTTTGTAAATATAAATAAAAATTTAATTTAATTGTGTTTAATGCCATTTTTATAAGGGTAAGAATGTTGGCAGTATTATAAAACCCATTTTTTCTACTGAATAAGGATTCTATTTAAAATTTTATATTATCATAAGTAGAAAATTATTTTTTAAAAAATAAATATAAATTTTGAAATCAAAAAATCTAATTCATTCAATGGTTAATTTTTCATAATTGTTTCTGATAGTAAATTTATTATCTAATAATTAAATATAGTATAAATATATTATAGGAATTATGACTTCATAATAGCCAACAAGTTATGTAATAAATATTATAAAATGAATCCATGGCCATAAATAATCCCCATTTAAAATAAATTAATTGTGTAGTTATTCTATTAATATTACAAACCTATAATGAATCTTCTAAAACCTATATTATATTTAAACATTTAAAAAAATATTTATGAACATGACTAGAATACTCACCAAAAAAGGTATTATATTAATGTGATAGATTATTTTATTATTAAATATTTAAAATAAATCTACTTTGTATGAACCCTTAGAAAAAATTGATGTTAATTTTTGTAGTTTTTATTTTTTATCCCTTAGAGTCCAAAACATAATTTTAGAAATTACTAAAGAATTCATCTCACTTTTACTCTAATTACCCACCAAAAATACCATTCCATTTTACATAAAAACATATTTAACATGAATTTAAACTCCCTATACATATATAAATACCTCCAAATGTGTTCTCATGATATTACAAATCTCCTACCAAGCATTTAAAAGTACCCTTTCAAGGTAATGGGTTTTCTCCTCTTCCTTTTTTTCAAGTAAATTATTTATACTAGACCTTTTGATTTTCAATTTTTCTTGTTGAAAAGTATTTTTACCCATCCATTTACTATCTTTATGGTTTCCAAGTAATTTATACAGCCTTTCAATCTCATTAAACTCTTCCATGAACCATTATGTACACCTTCAATGTTTTAAAAATTACCTCCTAAATTTTCATGCTAAACTTTTTATTCATGAATACCCATATCAATTTTCACTCTAGTTTATTCATGTACGTATACCTATCATTGATTTATTTAGTACATATATTTATTTAACTCACATTTATTAATTTTTGGATTAAAATTAATTAAATACATTCTTATACAGTCTGAGTTTTGTGGATCATAAATGAATGTACATGATTTTAATGTGATGGGTGGGGTAAGAATTATTTTTCCCTCCAATGAATTGGTTAATATTTTTATCTCATGATATAACTTGTATAGTGAATTATTGGTTATACTAACCACAATTAGTTATACTGTCTTAGTGGTTGTCCATGAATTAGGCTTATTATGGCATATTTTATGTTGTTTCAACAATCATATGATTATTTGGTGTTATCATCATATATCACACCTTGATGTTCATGATTATGATGTGAAACATTTTATGATGTCATGTTATTTCTATTGAATCACATTTAATACTTCACATTATTTTATTCATTGATTATTCCCATACTTGACTTTATATATCACCACTTTCTTATGAATTTCCCCGGGTTATCTCATGTAATTTGATAATATAAATGGAATTCAAGGGAATGTTATGGAGTTTTTTAATAATGTTATTGTAACCATATTTTCATGTTACAGTGATATGTATATAATTATCCAAATAAAATATTCCATTATATCTTTTGGAATTGTGTTATGGATTTATTCATTTATTAGAACATGATGTAATGTATATAAACCACATGGGTTTTTATCATTTTTATTAAATAAATGTCTATTATATTTTAGGGATTAGTATTATAAAACCTTAATGAAAACCAAAAGTATAATAATAAATAAAGGAAAACATACATAAATATTTTTATGTATAGAGTGAATGCATTCTAAGAATTAAATCCTAATCTCAACCATACAAGTAGATGTTGATCTAGAACAGTTTTCACTGGGGGTAATAACCCTCAAAAGGTGGAAATGGGTATTAACCCAATCATTAACTTGTCTATGAGAAAGAGTCCTTGTTACACATTTGGTATAACATGCTTGTGGAATATTCATTGTAGAATTCACAATCTCTTTATGATCCACTCTTAAGGGGACAAAAATACGAATAAAATTTAATTTAATGAATTAAACCATGGATAATTTAGATTAAATCCCCTTAATTCCAATGTTTGGGAATATATGCCATTTACGTTGTATTACCATCAATGTATATAGTTTGTCTTTTAACTGTTTAATATTTTGAAAATTCACATACATAATTATCCCATTATTTTATTCAATGGATAGAAATTAGATGAATCAATTCAACAACCAATGTAATTACTACCTAAATGAGATTCCCAACCCAATGGGAGTGGGATTAGAGAACATAATTACAATGATTACTCAAATATATCATGTTTTTAATAGAAAATTATATCACATGGGAAACCAATATATTTCTAAGAAAGATATAGTTTCAATGGAGTCATTTATTAGTAAAATTTTTCACCTTTTTAGTATATCTTGTGATCCCTTAATCAGGGATAAATTGATCAACACCCTTGAAAATATATTATTCATCCTTCAATGTTATGAGAAATATAATTTTGTGCTGGTTGATTACTACATGGAGATTGAAGAAGATCTATGGTGTATATTTATTAATAATATGAATCTTGATAATGAAACCGAAGCGATGTAGTGGAAATAATTCATGAAAATATTTTTTAATAAACATTTTCCTAATACTCTATAACTTAAGATAAAGGGTTATTTATTTAACCTCAAGAAAAATTTGGATAAATCCATTAAGGAATATGAGGAAAAATTTACGCGACTTAAATGGTATTCCTACATCATGGTCTTTGAATCTGAAATAAATGTTAACAACTTATTCATTAGGATAAAGGTTAATCTATGAAAATATGTTGCGATTTGATACATTGATCTCAAAAAATAAATTTTATAGTGCGCCCTCAAAGATAAAATATAGATCATTTAATCTCAATGTTCTCATAAGTCTAAATATAGGTAGTATAGAATACATTTTTTTCAGGTGGGGAAAGAGAGAAATATAATGGTGGAAAGAAATTTCAATATCCCACTAATCAAAAAACTAAGAAGAAGAATCCTATAAATTAACTAAAGTTAAAAAGGAAATGCTTTTTGTGTGGGAAGGAGGAGCACCGAGATAGTGATTTATATTGGGAGACACCCGCCAATGTGTTAGAATAAAGGAATTATTCGATCAACCCTCAGCATATATTTCAATGTTTTGATTATAAGGAGTAGGGACATTACCTAAACCAATATACTATGCTATGGGAGACGAATATAACTAGTTATAGCAACCTCCATGTCCTAGAGAGTAAGGGAACACATTTTCATGTAGAACTAGTAAGGTAGATCCCAAGAAAAATGTTGTTGTGGGTACACTATTCATTTATTCAATAATAGAAAAAAGGATGTGAATCTGGTTCTATACATTCCTTAAAATCATGAATGTTTAGTAGAATAATTCAAATCATGGAAGATGAGTTATCAATGAAAATGGAAAATAGGGAAATTATTTATTCATTTGTATATAACTTCTTCCTAATAAAAATTTTTACCCTGATTTTCTTATCAAACCTTGTGATACTACATTTAGTATAATTTTATTCCATTATGGAGATGGATTAGATTTACTTTTATAGAGACAACATAAATTTATGGGAGTAGGAAATCACCCTCTGTATCACAAATTAACCAATAATTCTATATGAAAATATTGAACAGGATGGATTACCATTCCATTCAACATCTCAAACAAAGATATTATTTTTTTATGATCAAGCGTATAAAGATGAAATGATTGAGACTAAAAAAAGATCATCCTTGAGGACATTCTTATTATAATAGAATATACTAATGTGTATCCAAACAAATTTCCTATACATCTTCCTAATCTAGAGTTTGAGTTCTAAATGAAACTTATACTACTATATTTTCTAATAATCAGGAATCTATATAGAATAGACACATTCAACCTTGATTAGATAAGGAATAAATTAAAGGAAAATCTAGTTAATGGGTGTATACACCCATGTTTTTCACTATAGGATTATCTAATTCCTTTCATCCCGAATATAGATCAGTCGTTGTGCATTTTTATTGATTACCATGAGCTCAAAAAGATCATGATAAATAAAAACTATCCTATAACAGATATTATAAACTTGTTTGGTCAGCTATGTAGATCCTAATACTTCTCTAAGGAGGATCTCTAGTTTGGATATTATCATATAAAGGTGAAGAAGGAGGATATCCCGAAGAAAAAATTTCTTATAAAGAATTGGCATTATGAGTTCATCATAATTCCGTTGATACTCAGTAATGATTTATTTATATTCATGAACTTACCAAATAGAGTCTCTAGGGATTTTGTAAAAAAAATTATTACAGTCTTTATAGATGATATTTTTATCTACTTCCAAAGGAAGGAGAAACATTATAAATGTATGAATATTGTATTGGAGACATTATGAAAGAAAACTTTATATGAAAATCACTATAAATTATTGTTTCTAATGGATAAGGTAACACTGTTTGGGACTATTATAATCATTAGAGATATACTTTTTGATCCTTTGAAGATAGAGTTAATTTAAGGATGACCTAGAAAAATATCTGTAATGGATATCTTTTCATTACATTAATTATCAAGGTACAATCATCAATTCTTATGAAACTTCTTATGATTTTCAAACCCACTAACCAAGATAAATTAGTAAAGATTTTTTTATATTGGAGAGTATTATGAGAGATTTAAAGAGTTAAATAAGTATCTAATCACTACACAATTTCATAAATTACACACCTATAATGAAGGATCTATAATCTATAGTGATGCATTGGAAAAGGGATTAGGTTGTGTACCTAGTAAAACTAACTACGTGATAGTATATGCCTCCTACTAATTAAAGATCATTGTTAATTAAAACATAATTCATTATTTGGAATTATCTTAAGTGATCTTTTCCTTGAATAATTGGAAACATTATCTCTATGGAGAGAATTTTAAAATATATACAAATCCTAAAATCATTAACTATATAATCACACAAACGTATCTCAATATGTTCCAATAGAGGAATTAATTGAGGGTCAAAGATTATGACGTATTAATCCAATATCACCCTATAAAGGAATGTAAAGTGGTAGATGCTCTGAGTAAAAAGGATCCCATAACCCTATCAATGATGATGATTAGAAGAGATCCAATCTTATTGTACATACAATGTGTGGACATGGTAATCATGAAAATTATCATCATCATACCATTCTAAAATATATTCTCCAACATTCATTCTTGATGGGATCAATGAGAACTACAAATATTATAAGGAGCTATAGAAAAAGATAGAGAGTCTTATAGAGTTAAACTTTTCTAAAGAGATAGTTATAATGTCTGTAACCTAGATATGTGTCCCGTGAAAACAAGAATTATAAAGGTATAATCTATATATTGATCATAGATCATAATTTTTTATTTATCCAAGAAGAACTAATATGTATAAAGATATAACACAAATCTTATAGTGAGATAAAATGAAGATGTTCATTTCTAAATTTTTGTCTCCATGATTAGTATGACATAAAACCATGTATGAATAGTAAGATTTTTTTGTTATGATGAAAACATTACTCATCAAATTATATAAATGGGAAAACATATCCACATATTCATTATATGAATCCTTGGACATCTAAAGGAATTTATGCCATTTGGGTGGTAGTTGACCATCTTAAAAAGTTAGCACATTTCATTATTTTTAAGGAAGATTTAACTCTTGAAAAACTCTTCAATATATACATAATATAATTGGTAATACTATATGGAGTACCAATCTCTATTGTGTTTGATCGAAATATAATGTTTACCTCGAGATTCGAGGTAAGCCTTTAGTAAGTATTCGATATAGAGATGAGTCTCAATACTTATTATCATCCTTAAAAGGATGGTCGGTCTAAGAGAACCATTAATTTCCTAGAGGATATGTTGAGATCATGTTCAATGTATTTCTACGGATATAGGTATTATCACCTTCCCCTATTATTTTTATCATATAATGGCAGTTTCTATTATATAATTTAAATGGAAACTTATAAAGCTCTGTATAAGAAGATGTGTTGGAATCCAAAAATAATAGATAATGTTAGAGAGAAAAAAATAATTAGACCATATCTTATCTAAGTGATGGCGGATAAGGTTCAAACCATTCCACAACATATTGATTCTATTAAACTTCTATAAAAAATATATTTATAAAATCATCGACATGACCAAGAGATTAATATCAGAGATTATATGTTCCTTAATATACCACCATGGAAGAAATGAATGAGGTTTTTTTAGAAGAGAAGTATTAGTCCATGATACAACATCCCATTTGATATCCCTATACACATCCGTGTCGTAACTTATCAACTATCACTTTCACCTTATGTATTCCATGTATCACACTTAATGAAGTAGGCACCAAACCACTCACATGTATAAAATATATAGGGTTTGGCTTTACAAAATGATCTTTCATATGTGTAGTATCCAAGAAAGAACACATATTATAGAGACAAGGTTATATTAAACAAGATTACTCACATGGTAAAAAAAATTCATGGAACCACATGTTTTAATTAGAAACATGGGTACCAAAACTGGCAATGGAATAGAAGTACCTTCATCTATTTTAGTGTACAAAAGGAAATTTCAAGGAATTAATTTCTAAAATGGGAAACAATGTGTTGAACAAAGCATTTAAAAATGAAATTAAATTTAGAATAAATAAATTCCTTATTAATTTGTAACACCATGCGATTTTAAAATAACAACATTATGTTCAATAGAAAATAAAACATGAAAACCTTATCATAAATTATCCATGAAATATATTTTTTAAAAATTAATATTGTAATAAAGACATAAAATTTTAATTTATAAATAGGACTAACTAAATTCTAAAAAACATATTTTGTACATAGGTACAAAATAATTTCATTTGTTATCAATTGATTAGTAAAGAAAATAAAAATCATTATAAGTAAAATAAACAAATAAATTAAGTTTTTTTATTGCACGTAATGTTTTTTATAATATTAAATTAAATTTATCACTATTGGTAAATTATTTTATGTAAATTTATATATTATATATTTGATCAATTTTTTTATCATTCGTCTAATACGTTTTCTATGAATGAGATAAAAAGAAATCCAATTTTACGCTTAAAAATTATTTTTATAAAATTAAATTTCATCACATTTTACCAAATTTAAAAAATAAATTTGAAAAAATGAACTCTCATTTTTAAATAATCATTTCGAAATTATCTTAAGTGAATTTTTCACAATTTTCTAAAAATATTAATTTTCTGATGAATTATGAAAATAATAACTTTTATAAGAAACTGCTATTTCATTTAAATAATTTAAAAACATAAATTTTGTTTAAAATAATTTAAAAAGTAAAATTAGTTCAATTATATTTTAATTTTACCAGTATATTTCATTCGAAACATTTTTATATTTATTTTTTGGTTAAAAATATTGATAATTAAGAAAAAAGTTCTTTAGAAAACCATTTTTTTGTCGAGTCTGCAAGTTTTATTTAACAAACATTATGAAAATTTTATAAACTTTTTCTTAATAATGAGTTTCATATTTTTAATAATAAAAATTAATATTAGGTAATAAGTTCAACTTAATTCTTTTACTATTAAACATTAATAAATTTTTTAAATTAATTATAGCTGTAAAGGTAAAAACTTGTTTACTGTGGGGTTAAATAGAAAAGATAAGGGTATGTTTTCCAAAAAAAATGTATCTAAATCATATTTTATAGACATATTTTGACCTTAAAATTCCATATTTTGAATATATTTTCCTTTAGATTCTTCTGTATTAGGAATGACTTTATCATTTTTTATTGTTTTGGGAAATTTCTATGTGATTTCCAAGACTATCCCCTCCCCTACTTATAAAATGCCACCCCATCTTCTCTACACTTTACACTCCCAAATCGTTTTGGTTCATCAAATACCTACACAAATACCATCCTAAATTATTTTCCCATGACCTAAATTCCATATTTTTATTATAAAACCCACCTAGTAAACTATTTGGTGAAAACAAAAAGAGGTTATCGAAAGAAGATTCAACGTTCCTAACTATGAGATATTATTTTATTTCATCTTCACCCACAATGAAATATTATTAAAACATGATGGTATTATAAAATAATTTTTAACCATATATTGATAAGTTATTTTTTAATTTAATAACTTATAACTTTCCTATCTTCCCTTAAATTGGAAATGAAATTTTCGATCATGTGTACAACGGACTAACACATTACACAACGATGTAATTTGTTTTTCATCGCCGCCTTTAAGGGATGGATATACTAATGGAAGTAAAATATTTTTATTATATCAATTAAATTAATAAAATTATTATATAAAAATTTAATTCATAACTTCTTACCTTTTAATTTTTTGGATAATGATAACATCACTTGTGTGTACATATGGACTACCACCTCCACGAAGTGATGTGAATTTTGTTCACTTTTTTACATCAATGGTCATAAGTATATAATTAATTAAAATATATTATATTATGATACTAAAATTATTTTTAAATATAGAAATATCATTTACCATTCATTTTTTCATTTGTTGAGAAATTGAAATAGTGTTCATTTGTATGCATGAGCTACTGTATGAATGAACAGTGTAATGCATTTCTTCATATATAAATTTTATGGAAGAATATAAATACATAAATAATAAATATATATGATATTTATTACATAATTAACATTATATATGTTATTTAATCAATATATATCTATATTGTACAAAACTACTGAATAATAATATATTTGAAAAATGAAGTAGTTACCACCCAAAAATAGTACTTTTAACAAAGAATTATTAATAAAATATGACAAAAAGTTATAATTAAACCATATATTGTACTATATATAACATTATGGTTTTAATTAGGTTTATAATAAGTGTATATTTATTATATAGGTGGTTCAAACATGTAAGATGGAAATCAGACCCATTGTTAGAGATTTTGTCTCAATTTCTATTCATTGAGGTGTATTATAATGTTATTAGCCTCATTTTTTAATGGTGTATATACGGATCTTTTTAGACATAATATCATGAATATTTCATATATCATGGTAGTTTATGATTTGAATTTAATAATTTGATCCAATGGGATTATACTTCTACTATGTGGTAATGAATTTCATAACTCATTTTCTTTTCATTCGGTTTTATTATTTCTTCACTATCATTGATATTATAAGATTATGTTTATAATTAATTTTTTTTATTTTATGTTTTATTTACACTTGTTTTATTTTTAATATTATTTAATACACACAGTAAATTCATTTAGTAAACCTTACCTCAATGGTATTATCATTGTAATATAATTCATTTAAATTTTAACTCAATTTAGACAAACTCAATATTGTGCAGTAATTTATTTTATGAGGTATATCTACTACCAATTTGATATATTAAAACATTAATATATTTATAATAGTTTTATTTAATGTTTTCTTAAAATTTATTTCATTTATGGGGTTATGATTCCAAAATTTCTTATGTGGATAGGGTGTATGTTTCAATCTCATTTATATCGGGATTGTTTAAACATGAATTTCCAATGAATGATATTATATAATAATTATCCAATAAACCCCTTTAATTTTATACTCCTATATTTATTCATAAAAGTTTTATGCAATTTTATGTATTTATTTTATTTTCTACATAAAATGATTCTATAAATTATTTTAATAAAAAATTACTTTATTTCACTCTTCGGTCAAAAATACTTTTTCTTCCATTTCATTGTTTAGTATAAACTATTTTTAAAAATATTTTTAAAATTATATCAATTACATATTTAGTAAATTTTAATAACTTTTTTTTGATTTAAAAAATATTTTTAATGTAATGTTCTAATCTTTTTCTAAATGAGTTAAATTTTAATCATTTTACTATACTATGAAAATAATGTTTTTTTCTCTTATACAGTATGTATGAAATTACCCTATGTCATGAACAGTAATTGTTTTGAATGTTAATTTATAATTTTCTATGATTATTTTCGTAGAAAATGTTTTTCCTAACATTTTGAAAAAATGTATTTTTTCAAAAAGTCCTTTTCAATTTGGATAAGTTATTTTCCTCAAGAATATTTTAATGATATCCTCAGGGAACATCTATTCATAAATGTAAAAAAACCTTATTATAGTTATTATCCACTAGTGATATGTTGTAATGATACCATCCTTATTATTACTCTGGATGGTTTATGATCCATTTGAATGGTATGAACTATTTTTATATTATTGTGTATATTAATCTCGATTGTTTATGATTATGTTTAATAATTGGAGAAAGTATTAGAACAATTTATTCTAATTTTCAAATATAAATTTTTATGGTGATTATGTTTCATCACTGTAATATAATAAATTCATGGTACTTAGTAATTTTTGGGTGGGTTTTCTATAGCCCCTCGATTCATCGTTAAGTCTCATGTGGAAAACTAGTTCAACTTTTTGGTATGAGCTTACAAATTTATATTATATTTCTTAGAAAGTCCTTGATGGTATGATTATGATGCTTAAAATATGAATTCCCTCATTATCGGATATACTATTGATGTCCGTGTGATTATTTCATTAATTATAATATCTAGAGATAAGTTTTGAGCACATGATTATGCATATGGAATTATTTTATTATCATTAATTTCTACTATATTATGCTCATATTATTAATTTAATGTAATGTGTTTTTTTATATTTAACTTTCCCTATCGTTTCTTCCATATTTATATATGATAGATTCTACTATATACATTACATTAATGAAATTTAAAGGTCACACCATTGTTATGTTTCAATTTATAATGTATCCAATAATGAAAAATTCATTTATATGTAGGGATATTCTAAAAAAATTATGGTGTACGTTGTAACGCTTTGAGATTATATGAGATATTTTTTTCAATCAATTTATCTTTTTTTTATTTTTTATTTCAAGTTAGATTTGATATATATATATATATATATATTAAACCAATAAGTAAAACATTACTTTCACATGAAACTAACTTGTCTTACACTACACACAACACTAACTTAGCTTTCTCTACACGAATAACTAACATGGCCTACGTTACGCGCAATATTTATTTTATACGAAACATTATATTATTTTTATAATTATTTAAACATGTTAGTTATAACATAGTTGTTAAAAACTAAAAATATGAAAAGTGTTTACTACATTCAAGTATTTTTATTATGGTTTTATAAAAATAATACATATATATAATGAAAAATATAATTTTTTGAAGACTCATTATATGTTTAAAAACAATATTTCCTCGAATGAACTACTTTTCATATCATTTTATGAAGAACAAAAAAAATAATTTTAGACACATATATATATATGTTAATTGTATATAATAAACATCATTTGTGAATTTATCATGTCCAAATTTTTTTAGGGTAAATGTTTTAGATTTTTTTGGGAATCATCATTATTTATGAATAAAAAAAATATAATATTTGAGTTAATATATATATTTTCCACTAAATTATTATTAATTTTAAATTATATTTTAATTTTTTAAGGCCATATTATATTAATTATATATCTATTACTACAATTTAGGACGTTATAATCCATTTCAATTTGATATTGATTATCAAAATTTAACAAACTTTTGAACATTTTTCTACTTTGAAACCCTGTTATTTCATTCTTTCTATAGGATTTTCATTAATATTAATTTTTATGAGTATGTTAATTAAATTTTCCATAAATGGGTATACACAATTTTTATTAGTAAAATATTCATATTTTTATTATATCATGTTAATTTTTGACTTAAAAGTTTAGTAAAAGTGATTAAAATTAATTAAATCGGTTAAGTTCAAATTAATATTAATTATGGGCTAAACTATAATCCTAATGTCCCAAATGACCTAGACACATGTTCAAATCCCATTAGCTAACCATATTTCGGTTATAAACCTTACATTATTTATTAATGATGGTCTTTGATGACTTTATTTATGTAGGAACACATGTGCAGCTAACATGTTTTAAAAAATTCCATGTGAGTCCTTTTCCTTCCATATGAAATTCCACCACATCTCCCACATCCTCACACCTTTAAAAAACATAGGTTTGGAATAGATCATCCCAATACACTTACTAAAATCCCTACCTTACTCCTTGAATCATCCCTTTGTGTATAAAGTAATAAAAGTAATTCTTTTTCAACAAACAAAAAGCAGTTACCCAATTAAGAGGATATGACTTCTCTCAAGCTCCTTTATTTCAATTTTCATTCTCTATCCCATCCACTATCTTTATTCAATTATTGTATAAAAAAATATCCTAAATATACTAGTATGTTTTTATGAAAATGGTTTGACTTTCACTTATACGCACCTCCATCTAATGGGTAACGAACTTACGGATTACTTGTATGGCGAACTACCACCTCACGAAACAGTGATTGCTCATTTTTCTTTTATTACCTCTCAAGGTGGAAATTATGATGGAAACTCTATTTATATATGTTATATATTATATTTTTAATAAATCTCACATTTTTTCTCTTGGTATGATTTTGGTGTGATTGTGTTTGCGGACAAAGCCTTATGATCATGAATGACTATGATTGGTGTTTTCCGAAGACACGTTTTTTAGGTGGCGTGGTTTACCAGTGCTTATCAAATTTTTGAGCATGAAATCATGAATTTGTTCTTATAAATGTATTTTTTTATTCATATTAATGGATGTGTGTGAATTATAGAAAATTAAATTTTCAAAGTAATAGAAAAGTGGAGCTCAGTACATGGACCACATACCTTGTCCGGGAAGGGCACGAGACCACGTACCAAGTAGCAAGAACGGTATGCAGGAGTGTTTTGTGAAACCAGAATTGAATCATGGCGATAGTTTACAGTGAAGGGTGTGTAGTTTGTGGTGGGAATTCTGGTTTACAGGATGGAAGAATGGAATTGCGCCACATAAGAGCAAAGACAGTACGTGGACCATCGTGGAAGAATGTTTTGTGGAATTGGTGCAATTTTCTATAAGAGTTTAGGTATGCGATGGAGGATATAATGAATCAATGAATTGAAAAAATAATGGATTATTGGGTTGTAAAGATATCTTTTCTTATATAAGGAGAGCTAATCCCACTGATTATAAGAGGGAGAATACTATTATAGAAAATCTATTTGCTCTAGGAATTTTGGAAAAATCTAAATGTTGTTCACGAGGAGGATTTCCATAAAGAAAAGTTTTTTGCATGGAAGAAATTACATTGAATAATATTTTAGGGAACTCAAACTAGAAAAGGATGTAGTACGTGGAGAAGGATGTCTAGAATGTGGAGGAGATACGGTACAAAAATGCGAAGGCTGTCCACAAATAGATAACAGTTCATAGATAGAGGGTTGTTCGTAGAGGAGGTTCCTGAAGTCGGTACACGGAGGCAGTGCGTGGTAGAGAATGCATGGGCATTCCATAAAATAAGGGAGGTTAATAGAAGTGGAAGCGGTATGTGAAGGAGCTGTTCTGCATACCATACCCGGTACATAGTGCGCATAGAAGAGAAGGTTGTTCACAGAACACTCAAGGATGCTTGTGAAAAGCTTCAAATCTATTTTCAAAATTATTTTACAAAGTGGAATTCATTTGCGTGTGAAAAAGGTAAATTATTAGATCATCTACCTATCTTTGTGGATGCATGAATTCGTGAAAACTAAGGGACTTAAATGTCCATAAAGTATGTTTGACCTACAAGTATAAAAACTATGAGTTGATTCATTTCCAATAGCAGTGAACGAATGAAGAGGAAGACGGTGACACTTTCCACCAGTAGTGTGTGAGAGAAAGATGAATAGGGAGAGACCCTTGGTAATGAAGTGAGCAAACCATAAACCTTGTAAAGGTAGCACTGCTAGAAATATGACCTATACCAATGGTTTTGGGCAAACTGTTGGTATATGTCACTAATTTGGACCTATACCAATGATCTGGCCAAACCCTTAGGCATAGGTCACTTATATGGACCTATACCAATGGTTTTTCCAAAACCGTTGGTATAGGGTCTAAAATCAAAGAACCTATACAAAGGTTCTCAAAACCATTGGTATAAGTCTATACCAACGGTTTTGAGAACCGTTTGTATATTTACATGTATTTTTTATGGAATATTCTTAGCGAGAAAATTAAATAAATAAAAATTTAAAATAATTATGATAATACATATATATATTTATGAAATTATGTTCACAAAATTCCAGTTAGGTTAGTGGTTAGTTCATTCAATAATAAACTACAGGTAGTGGGATCAAAACCCATCGAATTCTTCTTTTTTGAAATACATATACCAACCGTTTTATAGAACCATTGGTATAGATTTCTCATATTACATATACCAATAGTTTTCAAAACCATTGGTATAGAACTATCCTCATGGATTACTTGGCCACGGTTCTCCAAACTGTTGGTATAGGTTATACCAATGGTTTGGAGGCCTATACCAACAGTTCCAAATAGTTGGTGTAGGGTATTTTTCCAATAGTGTAGTGAGCATGGGCATAAAAGATCTAGCCCAACCATTTTACTCATTATTGTCCATGAGAATTATATAATTTGGTATATCAGCACATAACTGTTGTTTTATCCTTGGACATAGCCTAGTGAGGGTGAAGCAAGTAAAAATTATTATGCCTTGTGCATGATTTAAACTATATGGATAATTTGCAATGAGAATAAGAGAGAACAAAGTTGTGTTTAACGATGATACAAGATCCTAAGGGGGAAAATTTTAATATGTCATACCTTGATTCAACCCCCATGTTAGGGTATTCGACCTAGTGGACCAAGTATATTATATTATTTATTCATTCAATATTTATTAATTCTTTTAAAACACATGTCTTTATACATTCCATTTTTTTAATACGATAGTTTCTTATAAGAATGTGTGGACTACCGCCCCCTCAAAGCGATGTGGTGCATTCATACACAACATATAATATATTAAGTATGGGTTTAGGGAATATGTATGATATATTTATGATATAATAAATCTAGTTTAATAATTATATATATATAAATATAATTCTTTTACATTCATTCTTTCAACATTATAATTAAAAAGAAATAGCATTCATGCATACGTACAACTTACTATCTCAATTAATGGTGTATTCCATTTCATACTTATATATTATATAAATAATTATAATGAAAATATATTGTATATACATGATATTTATATCAGGTTTTACATTTTCTAAAACATTATATTATTATACGGACAATATATAAAACAAATTAAGACACGTGCAAAGTATAAAGTGAGTACTACCAAAAGTGAAGACTTAACATATGATTTTTGAAACTTGGGTAATATAAGGTCACAGTAAAACCATATTTCAAATTATATATAGTAATATGGTTCTTTAAAATATTTATAAAAATTATATATTTATTATACATGTGTTTTGTACATGTATGAAGAGATTCAAGACACAGTGTAAGTGGATTTCATCTTAATTTTTATTTATGTGAGACACATGCTTTATTTACTACTCATTCCTTTTGTGTCGTGTGTATACTACCCATGGATTTATTTAATTTTTATTATAGTTAAATAATTTGATATTAAAATATCCATTATATGACATTTATTTCTTGGGGTTTTATATTCAAAAGTTACCAAATCGATAAAATAGTTTTGTCTCAATTTTTCTTCTTTCAGACTCATTCATTTATGCTTTTAAATTCATTTTGAGGTTTATATAATTCCATTTTACAAGATATATCTTAAATATAATTCTTTCATGATATTATAAGATACTTTTAATTATTTTTTATACATGGGTAGTATGATCCCAAGGTACCAAGTGATAAGAGTTTATTGAAACAGTGTCACCACTTTTCAAGATTATTTATATTTATTCTTCTTTTATTGAAATATTATAACACATATATCATGAATATTCATTAATTATCTTATCCATAGATTATTTGTGATATATTATAGTATTTTTTCCATTTTTACAGTCTTTGGTGCATTATATAGTTAAGAAATGGTTTTTAATAAAACCCGACATTACCCTCTCTTTTATCTAAAATATATATTCCATCAAAACCATGTTTCCTAAAAGGATTTATAAGAATATTCTAATATTCTCCTATAATAATTAAAATACACTTTTATCCTTATTTTATTTTACCAATATTTCCAACGGAATATTCTTATCTATTTCAAAATAAGTAATTTTACAACCTTTAAATCATGAAAAATGAATATTCTTTTTACCTAGTATAACATGTATGAATTTACCCACCATTTTTTCTATTAAACTTACTTTATAAGATTAAAAATTAATTTTTAATAAAATATTTTGGAAATTAATTTTTAAGGAATATTTTTTAATTTTTTTCAAGATTATTTTTTAAATTTATAAGAAAAATGGTTTCCAAAACTTTTTCAAGCTTTCTTTTTTAGGTTTTAAAATAATTTTCAATGAAACAGTTTTCAAAAAAAAATTCAAGATTTATTTTTATTTTTTTCAAAGTTTTTTCAATGAATTGTTTTAAATGTTTTGAGTATTATTCAATAAGTTTTCATGGAAAAGGGTTTTCAAAATGATTTCATTTATTCATTATAATTTATCAATGTATTTTTTAAGAATATTATTTTTAAATGGGTTTATGTGATAAAATACCTATTTCATTGAAGAAATGATATTTTCCTCTAGAAAATGTAATTGAGAGATATTTAAAAATTATTTTCCGTCTATGAAGAAATTTTTTGATGTTAATCATGTCATTATAGGAAATAATATTAATGTTCTCTTCATATTCTCTCTATAAATGTGTTATGCGTGATGTTGTGGACTTTCTAAAACTTGATTCTATTTCATTTCTTATATGTTTATGAAACCCATTCCAATTTCATTGGTTATATGTTTATGAAATGTATTTTTCTTTCATTGGTTATGATTTTGATAAAATTATTTCAAAACATGTATCTTCTTCCATAGGTTGTGATATGATTACATATTTATGAGACCCATTTCATTTCATGGTTATTATATGATTGTATATGATTTTTTGGAACATGTATGTATGATTTCATTATGATATGGGTGGGGCCTATATATCCCTAAAACGCATTGGGTAATGATTAATGTTTTATAAGCTCATAGGGTACACTAGAGGTCATCCCAGGAGTAAAACAAGAGGGTACATGGAAAGACATATAAAACTAAACACAAGAGGTTAAATGGGAGGAAATCCCAAGGAAAAAAGAGGGTAGATGTGAGGAAAACATAGGCCTGAAATAAGAGGGTAAAAATGATTTCATCCCAATCCCAAATCAAGAGGGTACATAGGAGGGAATCACAACCCACAAGTATTAACACATGTGATTAACCAAAATCTAACATGTTACAGAATCCTTGGTAGGCCACCATAACATTTATTTTTTATATTCTTAGGTGTTTTCTACAATTCCACATTCTATTCCGATGTTATGCTTTCATGTATTATGTTCATTATTTTCATATGATTCATTTCATATGAACATAAACTATTTATTATGGTCTCTAATATATAGCATATGATTTTAAATAGTTATACCCATGATTAATACCCTTTTGATCATGTTATTCTTATGAACTTACTTTATTTATCCATAGTAATCATTTGAGCTCACCCCTTTCTTCTGTTTACTTTCACCTGGTAATAAAAAATGGTTATAGGTATAAGTACTAAAGGTGGAGATCATTATAGTCAATGTGAAAGATCAATCAACAGGATAGAATATTTTTTTCCAAGATTCCCATGATACAAAACTATTATGGTCCTTAGTCATGTATATTTGTAATGTACTAAATATTCTTCTAAAATGATTTAATATCCATGTATGTTAAGTTAAGGTCACTGTAGTCATTATCAAAGAACAGGTTTATACAAACATTGGAAACTATAATGATAAAAATTTAGTTATTTCCATAGGTATATTTTGAAGGATAAATCTAGGGATGTCTATATGTTTAAGTATAAGGATTTTTCAAAGATTTGGAAAAATTTCCTGGAATTTGGGTAAAGGATAGAGTGAGTGGTTTTATATAAATATATCCCGATCTAGATACTACCAAGGGATATGTCTTTGGAACAGATGTACCTAGGAGTAAAAGCATTGAAAATATGTTTTGGTCTAGATTCAGGGTAATATTGTACATGAAAATGGGCCTTACTTCACAATTGATTTGACACTCTTCGGGGATATGCTTTAAGAATTCATAGAATATTCAAGAACCATCATGAAGTGTTTTAATATAATTTGTCTATAAATAACCTAGTATAATCCAATGGTTTTATAGATTATGAATGGTTTCATAATGTAGAAAAACACTAAGTATTGTTTCATGATTATGTGGTTTTTTCTTTGACATGTGTTTCTCACCATGTGATTTATTGGTTTAGTCAATATAAAGAACTAAAATAGACATGGTTTATATTCAATTTTTCAGATGATGAAATTATAGGCAGAATGAAAAAAAATTTCCCATGGAAAAAACTCCTAATAAGATTCAAGATGTGGTATGAGTATTAGTTATACAAATGAAGCTAAAGAGACTATAAATGACATGTGAAAGTTATGTAGTGTTCTTCCACTACTGTTTACATTAAAAAAGAATAAGCAATATTATATTGACATTTAGGATCCTTATGAAATGATTCTTTTTTCAAGTTCTGGGAAAGATTTATTAAGGAATAAGTTGATGAATCCTGGGTATTGGTTTAAGAATAATATTGGATTGATGAATTATATATGTTTTGGAATTCAAAATATTATGTTATATGAATCATGAAATATATAAGTATTTTTTGTATAAATTTTCATTAAGGAATTAAAAGGGAATTTTTAATGGTGATGAGGACATAAAATTATGATTTCATGAAAAGTTTATATTTTTGTTAAGGGAAGGTAACATTTAATTAATGTCTAACATTGAGATAATGATGTTTGGATAAAGATATTTAGGATATGAATAATTAAATTGGACTGCATGATTTACCTATGAACATATTATTTCAAAAGTGGTTGATTTCATCAATGATATTACTTACAGCTTCATAGATTTAAGTAATATTTGGAATAAGTAATCATGAATGTTTCGAATGATTATTCCTGGTTATTTTGGTTATTACCATATTTTAAGAGAATATATGATTAGGGTATTAACATGTTTTGAATGTGGCAACCAAGATCTACCATATGATATATAAGGGATTAATGTCAATCTGATTTTGCGACCTTCATTTGAATGGAATATATTTTCCTCTTCTTGAAGAGAGATAATTTTAATCATTTATGGAAAGGATTTAGTTAAACTTTAGATGAAGTTTTTGATAGTAATTTTATATCCCACCACATGAGGATTTATGCATATTTGATAACCAATTATAGAAACATTATGTTGATGATAACTGATGTCAAATGGGATGGCATATCACAGATATTGGAATTTATTAGTTCTTTAGGAATGAAAAATTCCTTGACATTACCTAGAGAAAGATATAAAGTTGGAAATGGACAATGCCGAACCAAAGGGTGAGATTTTACATATAAAAATGAATGAAATCATGTAAGTGTATTTCCTTGTGTTCAAAAATAGTAAAAAAAACCTCAAATATATGGAATATATATTGAAAAATATTTATCCAGTAAAATTTATTTTTGATGAATCAAATGGTCCCCAAGAAAATAAAACCATTATGGTTTTATGATCACCCAGTTCGGTGGATCAAAGATCTAAATCAATCTCCATTAGAACATTATAATTTTATTTCTCCTCCAATTTAATTTTTTCACTTCTAACCTATGTTCTCCTATGAAGAAACCTAGTTATATGTTACATTGGGAATCCATTATTGTTCAAACATTCCATTTTTATAGGGAAGTTTTAGTACTGATTTTGATGAGGAGGGATTCTATGAATGAAACATTCAAGTATTAAACCTTTGACAACCCAGCTGAGTTTTGAGGGTGAAATTAATTTTATTAGGTGTAGAATGTAAAACCTCGAGATTTTGTGAAATAATGTATTCGAATTAATTTATCTATTTATATTTTTCTTTTCATGTGACACTAGAAGTGGTTATATATATATATATATATATATATATTTATATTAAAACACTAATTAAAAAAATCATTTAACATGGAACCAACTTTTCTTGAACTACATGCTACACTGACTTGGCTTATGCTACATGTGACACTAAATTGGCACATGTTACACACTATATCAAGTTTATTCAAAACATCATTTTATAATTGTAATTATTTAAATGAGTTATTAATAAGGTATCCATTAAATCATATTTATATAAATATTTATAACTACATTAAAATTATTTTTATAATTTTTTTATATAAGTAAAACATATTTATAATGAATAATATAATTATTTTTAAAGTCATTATATTTTTAAAAATACTATTTTCTCAAATGAACTACATTTCATGTCCTTCCATGAATAAAAAATAATAATTTCATAAATATATATATATTAATTTGATAAAACGATCTTCATTATTTAATTTTTAATTCCAAACATACCATATGTTGAGTTTTCAATATTTTTAGAGAATCTTCATTTTTTGATGAATAGTGAAAATACTGCATTTCAATTAATAATTTCCATTTATTTTAAATTATTTTTAATTTTAAGTTATAATTTAAATTTATTTTAATGTAAAATTATATCAATTATACATATATTAATATAATTTATGTTTTTATAATCAATTTCACTTTGAGATTGAATATAAAAACATAACAAAAGTTTTAACATTTTTCTACTTTAAAAACATGATATTTCATCTTGTCTGTGGAATTTTCATTAATCTACATTTTTATGCTTCTATTAATTGAATTGAAAAAAAATAAACCATTTTAATCATTATAATATTTAGATTCAAATTATATCATGTTAATTTGTTACCAAAAATTTTAGGAATAGTCATTAAAATTAGTCACGGTGATTAAATTCGACGTAAGCATAATTATGGACTAAACATAAATATTAAGAGGCCAAATGAGCTATCCATTTTTCAAAAACCTATTTATGGATAAATTTCAACCTTAAGGCTTCCATAATTTGTTTTTGTGGTTTATTAGGGCTTTTTTATGTAACAACATGTGCATGCATAACTTTCTTTTGAAAATTCCAAGTGAGTAATTTTCCTCCCATATAAAAGACCATCACCTCTCCCACTTCCTTTAACATATAAAAAAACTTAGTATAGTAAAATATCAGTCCAATAAACATAAAAACATACCTCCCTTACTCCTTGAATCCTTCATTTTCGAAGAAAGAAATCCAAGTGAGGATTTTGGAACAAACAAAAAGGAGTTACCTGATTAAGATGTAATGTATTATATAAAAATTCTTTTATTTATTTTCTTTATACATCCACTAAAATATCTTTATTCCATTATTTTATAACAATAATAGTATAAAAAATATACTATGATTCTTTTATTCCAATTTTTTTGAAGGACCCTATGACACCCTGAGAGGAGAAGGTCGAATCTGGGTGTTAAATTTTTCTTTTAAACGGATGGATCTTGTTCCCACATTGGTAAGAAAATGTTAACCCTATCTGAAGAGGATGGGTATAAAATAAATAATAAAATGACAATAAATGACACACCAATTTAACATTGTTCACTACTAAGGGCTACATCCAAGGAGAATACACCAAAAATGTATCATTCATTCCAAAAACCACAAATCTTCAGAAGTTGGGGATTGCAAAAGATTAGCACAGTCAATATGTTCCAAGGACACTGCCTTTATAATGTTTTTAGGGAGAACACATTGTTTCCCTCAGATCACTTTTTTTGTCTCCCCTGTCTCACTACGTTGGAAGAATATTTACTTTGTTTATCGACTTGAATGTCGCTTAAATGGTTTAGCATCAAATCATGAATACATAACTATAAATGCACACATAGTTGAAGTCCTGTAATCACCAAAAAATGAAATTTATTTTCCTGTACATTGATATGTTATGGAAATTACTTTCTAATGTAGATTTAGTCAATTTTTAGGCTACCTTGGTTGTTTCGCGTACTGCATCTATTTCCGCGTACTGTTGTTGTTCCCTCGTACCATTCGACTCCGTCATGAACATCCATTCTCTAGGTACTAGCCTATTCTGCATACTACTCCACTCCTATGCATACCATCCTACTCCGCTTTTTTCCTTGCTCCACCGCGTATTGCGAGAGCTTCCTGTGTGAAATGTAGTCTCATTCGCAGACTTATTTCCTTACCCAAACGATTCTCTCCATGTACCGTTATCTCCTCTACAAACCACTTCAGACTTCACCGAATTTCTTCCTGAAATTTTAATCTCCAATCATGTCACATAATAAAGGGTATTACTTCTCCTTAAATAGGAACATAACTCCGCAAATTTCTCTAATATGATTTACCAAAATATTCAATGTGGGAAATTCATCACTGTATATTGAACTCCATCAGTGTACTGTTACCCTCCTCCGCATACCACTCCTATTTCAAAAATTGCATAAATCTCATGAACCTTCAGCTTTCTTCATACCATTTTCCTCTACAATTTATGATCACTTCAAACTACTTTTGGTTTTGTGCACCACACTGCATACCATTCCCTCTGCCAGGTACACGGCCACAGTCCATTCCTGAAACACGGTTTGTGGTCCATGTTCTAACGTATGAGGTTCCATTATTTTTCTAATTTTCTTTGTTGTTTGTCCTACAATACATTCATATGTTTAATCCCTTTATTACAACACCAAACCCCCGATTTTGAGGCCCAAAAAATTGGAAAACACTAGGAAGTTGTGCCACTATCAATACTGCTTTCAGCCTCAAACGTATGACCTCATTCCTTGTAAACTCCCAAGTTATCCATGTGAATATTGAAGATAAAGTCAAACCCAACAACATTATTATCAAATAACAGCCTTGGTTCCAATATTTTTTAGATACACTTACACACACCTCCATCTAATGGGTAACAAACATACTATTTATGTGTACGGAGAACTACCACCTCACGAAACAATGATTGTTCTTTTTTACATTACCTAATCTCATGGTGGACATTTTGATGGACACTGTGTTTATATTTTATATATATATATATATTATTTATTATTTATTAAATATTATTTAATTATTTTATATAACATTTCATTATACTTTCCATTTTTTTAATACAATAATTGCTTTTCAGGAAGTGTGGACTACCACTCACTCAATGTTATTTGATTCATTCATACATAACATGGAATGTATTAAAGATGGGTTTAATAAATATATATGATATATTAGATATGATAAAGCTACTATAATAATTATAAACACACAAACACACACACATATATATATATATATTACTTTCTTCCTTTCAATATTAAAATTAAACAGAAATATCATACAAGCGTATGTACAACTAACCGTCTCTATGAACGGTGTATTCCGTTTCAAACTTATATATTCAATGGGTTATTATAATACACACATATATTATATAAATTATATTTATATCATGGTTTACATTATTTACATTATGATATATGTATAAGGACCTAATATATAACAAATTAAGACACATGCGAATAAAAAAAGTGAATATTACCCGAAGTGAAAATTTAACATAGGACTGTTAAGAAGAGGGTAATATAAATTCATAATCAGAAAATATGTGGTATTAGATATTAAAATATGGTTCTATAAATGATTTATAATAAATTTATATTTATTATACATGTGTTTTTTACGTGTACAAAGAGATTCAAGAAAAAAGGTAAGGGTATTTCATCTCACCTCTTATTTTCGTGAGACATATGCTTTATTCACCACCCATTCCTTCTGTGTGATGTGTATAAAACCCATAGACGTATTAAATGTTTATTATACATAAATTTATGAGCATTTAAATATCAATTATATGAATTTCATTTCATGGTGTTTAATTTCCAAAAGTAACCAAATTCGTAAAATACTTTGGTCTCAATTTCCCTTCTTTGATACTCATGTTTTGTTAAGCGCCAAAATTATTTTTTTGCTGTATATAATTATATTTTACATGATGTATCATGAATATATTTCTATTAATGATATTATAATACCCATTTAACTTCCTTTTTTACATGGATATTATGGTCCCAAGTTAATAAGTGATAAGATTTTATTGAAACAATCTCATCACTTTTCAGGATTCTTTATATTTATGCTTCCTTTGATGAAATATTTTATCCCATATCTCAATAATGTTCATTAATTTTATTATCATATTTTTATTCACGGAATATTAATTTATTGGTACCATTTTTCTACTCTTTTTTACATAATATATTTAATAATTTGTTTTTAGGAAATCTAGACTTTACCCTCTATTCGGTCGGAAATACGTGTTCCTTGAAAACCATGTTTTCTAAAAAGGGTTCCCAAGAATATTATATTATTATCCTATATTAATTAAAATAAATTTTTACTCTTATTATCATTTACTAATTTGTTCAATGGAATTTTCTTGTCTTTTTTCAAACAATGAATTTATCTTACCTTTATATCGGCCAAAATGAATTTTCTTTTTTACCTCATATGGAATTTATGAATTTATATGATGTAATTTCAATGAAAATTCTTGAAAATTTTTAAAATGTTAATTTATTACAATAGAATTAACTTTCATGGAAAATTATTGTCAATAAATTTTCAATATTCTTTCACGGGTTTTAAAGTTAAAAGGATATCAAAAACACTTTCAAGATTTCTTTTAATGTTTTCAAATTGTTTTCAAATAAAAATTTTTTAAAATGTTTTGATGATTATTATATAAGTTTAAAATTAAAAAATTCATAATGATTTCAAGTCATCTTTAAAAGTTTTAAATTTATTTTTTGTGAATTTTTTGAATTTTTTTTATACATTAAAAGTTCTTTTTCAATTAAGAAATGATATTTTCTATAAGAAATTGTTTTGAATGATATTTTAAAAAAATACATCTAATATGACATCTGTTTATGTTACTCTTGAATTTATAGGAAATGATCTAATTGTTACATTCATATTCTTCTCTGAATGGGTTATCCATGATGTTATGGTATTTGTGAAACCCATTTCTCTTTCATGGGAATTATGTTTATGAAACACATTTCTCTTTCATGGGTTATATGTTAATGAAATTTATCTCACATTAATAGGTTATGCTTAGGAAGAAAGGATTATGTAACCTATATCATTTTTCATCGGTTATTATATGATTACATTTTTATGATACCCATTTCATTTTGTTGGTGTTTATATGATTGTTTAAGATTTTGTGGCCCATGTATATATGACTTCATTATTAGATATGTGGGGCATATATATCCCACAAATACATTGGGTAATCATAATTTTTTTATGACCTTAAAGGGTACAGAAGAGGGAATCCCAAGACCAAAACAAGAGAGCACACAGGAGGACATCCTAGTCCTGAAACAAGAAGGTAAAATGGATGAAATCCCAAGCCCAAAACAAGAGGGTAAAGGGGAGGGAATCCCAAGCCCAAAAGAAGGTAGTTAACAGTATGATATCACATTCCTAATGTAGTAGTGTACAAATTATGGAATTCCAAGCTGGAAGGAGGTACATAGGTGATTTACCGAAGACTAACATGTTGCAAAAGCCTTGGTAGGCCAACTTGAAAAAGTGTTTTTATATGCTTATGTGTTTTTTCCAATTCCATGTTCTATACCTATTTATGATTTCATGGTTTATGTTCAGTGTTTCCCTATGATTATTGTCTTAGGAATAATTGATCATTATTATGATCTCTGATATGAAGGGCATGATCTTCTAATATTATGCTCAAGTCTCATTCCCTTTTGTTCATGTTATGCTTATACTCTTCCATTATTTACCCTTACCGAGCATCTAAGTTCACCCATTTCATAGTCTTCATTTCCCCATGTTATAAAGAAAGGTTTCAGTTTGAAGTAATAAAGTTGGAGATATTTATGGGAGATTTTGAAGATATTTTACCAGGTTAGATAATTTTGTTTCAAAGATTCCAAAGACATTAAACCATTACGTTCCACAAGAAAATATTTTTGTAATGTATTGAAAATTCATCTAAAATTATTTAATATACATGTATGTTATGTCTAGGTCTCTATATACTCAAATAATATATTGTCTTGTATTTTATGTTTCCAAATCCAATGTGATATTCAAGTATGTATCTAGTTTACAAAGACTACTCAAATATCTAGTCCTTGAAGATATGATTCCTTATATCTAGTGGTAATATAATAAATTTAACACTAACTCTAGGATACATGGGTCAGTGTATTTACTTTTTAAATCAAATAAATTTTTATATAATCCTTGGGAACTAGATTTTGGAAAACATAAATTATGTAATTTAACCATATGAATGGTGATGAGGATGATTATAAGTATAGGATTACACTCTAATGTTTTGGTACGGTAGAGATTATGTGGTTGTTTATAAATAAATTTCTATATAGATTCAAAAAATTTATGTAGATCTATTGATATTTTACCTTGGTGTAATAACTATAAAAAGGGTGTATTGGGATTTAATGTAGTGTCCCTCCTCGGGTACAATTTACTGGTACCCCGACATGATGGCCCACAAGTCCTCTTGTGTACCTCCTAAAACGCTAAAGGATTCCAACTAGTAGTGATTGTATATGGTGTGTCTATGGGTATACTAGTACATTATATATTGTAGTATACATATAGGTAAACTATATATAATAGATAGATAAATCATAAATAAGAAATAGACTGCAGTAGAAATAAAGAAAAAAAGACAAGCAAGAGAAATTGATGACTGGAGGAAGCTGAATAACAATAACATATACAATGATGAAGATGGTCATGATTCTATAAAAAATGAGAGTACATGGGGATCAGGGGAAACATGAATATACTACATTCTATCAAAATATAAAAAAGGGCTCAAAACTACTACAATTAGCATCTCTACCATAGGATCAGTCCTCTACCTCTATCATAAATTTGTAGTTGAATCAAGAATCAAAATTTGCATGCTTATATATATCAATACCTGTAATCATGAAGTCTCCTTGGGTTATAAGGGTATCCCAAGCAGGGTGTGAGATATAATCTTTGTAGGAATCTACCCACAGTGTCTATACCAATCGATTTATTATAATAATAAATGAAAGTGTGACATAATAATAAATTCATAGTAGTAAATGAATGAATCAATACGTTGGTACAGGTTCATAAATGTATTCCCAATCAATACCACCTATTTTTTCATATGAAAAACGTATAAACTATGTTACCCAAACAATTTATAGCATGTATACAAGTTATAATATAATCAAGAAACTAATGAAGGAATTATCCGACATTTTTATTTGTATTGGGGGTCACATTTCTATGTCATCATGCAAGCATGATCATAATATAAACAAGAAAATGACATATGAAAAATGCAATCAATAAATCTGTCTAATCCAATGGTTGAGAATCGAGCCCATCCAACGAGATCTATAAAGAATCCCAAGGGTATCTATAAGAGTCTCCAACATAACAAATACCATTGATTCTATCTATAAATACCCATATTTGCATCCCTTATATCCCTCATGGATTGGTGAACACTGAGTCAGTACCAGGTATCTCACATATAGGACCATGTATCACCTAAGGCATGAAATTTCCATATTTCCAATGGGTCTTTCCTTATTTTCAACCCTAGGGAACAAGTTTCACTCATGAGTATATAAAATCCTCTTAGATATCCCATACATAGAAATCCAATGTATCACTCCTGGAATTTCATATATGTCCAACTTAAAATTGAAATTCCATCCATGACTTCCTTAAAACGGAACTCGTGATCTCTATCGACCTGTAGCATATGAACATAGAAACCAAGGAACAAATCAAATGGCATGGAATATACAATTAGATTTCATCAATAAGGCATGGAAATAACATATCATAAAAGCTAGCCTATGCTCAATACCCAATTCAATCGAATCAATTTTGGAAAATAATTGGCAGTGAGTATGTGACATTAAATCACAAGATCAAGGTATAAGGCACATAACAAGACATATATAATAAGAATAAGAATTTGGATAATGAAAAAGAACATATAGTAAAAATAATAACAAATATCATATGGAATTACACATGGGTACAAACAATAAGAAATTAGAATGATAATTTCTAAGGTGATCTAACTCATTGTCTATAATTAATCTTAATTCAGGTCCTAAATTTATGGAATTAAGCTACATTTAAACAAACACACCCAAGGTGATAATAAATTTTAATCATATGAAACATATTCATTCTAGGTGGGAAAACTAAAAGGGGTGTCTAATGATGGGGAGAACGAACCATAGATGGATTTCATCATAAGTTAAAGTCACATAAGACATTAAAAACCCATTTAATTAATTTATTAAAAATATATGAGGTGAAAATATAAGTTTCTAGTTCGCGAAACAATGTATTGTTATTTAAAATGAAAAAATACTAGTAATGACCAAGAGAACTTATCTCAATGTAGTATCTCTCCACTAATCTGTTTTTGAGGTTTGAATCAACCTATAATGGGAAAAATCGAAGGAATCACCAAAATCAATGAAAATAAGGAAAAAAGGAGTCATACATAAATAGTGAAACATAGGAAATATGAACTTTTATATGTAAGGGAGAGGGTGAAAAGCTTACCAAGAGGATTCTAATGGATTTAACAGCAAGTGATTTGGTCCCTGGATGAAGGATAGAGAAAAATACCTAAGATGTGGAGAGAAGGGAGATCCTGAATGGAGAGGATATTCTAAACTATTGGAGAAAAAGAGGGGTATACGAAGAATTTGGATAAATAATTTAAAAGTGTTAAAATGTTCAATTCACCCTCCAAAAACAAGGGGGCATGGTTTGGCCGCACGTTTGGCCAAACTGTATTCCAATCGTGTGTTATAATCTTCTTCAAAGGGGAACCCCACATGATTAGGTGCACAGTTTATCTAACTATGTGTAAACCATGTGAAAAATCTCTATCCCAAATCTCTATAATACTGCATGTCCTTTTTCATGGTTTCAAATAGTTGTAAAAAAAATTTACGGACCCCTGAACCCCACTGCCTACAATAACATAGTTTAGGGAAACTATGTAGGTTGGGATGCATGGTTTCTCCAAACCATATGGCCTCGTATTTTCTTTAACCTATAGATTTATCAAATCAAAATGATTTCCATACACCCCTAAGACATCCTTGACTCCCCTATAAATCATTATAATGGTTTTTAAAAGAAGTTAAACAAAAAAGGAATGGTTTTTACCTTTGAGAAAATTCATGGCATTACATCCTCCCCTCCTCAAGACAAGTCATCCTCTAGTTTCCCTTATATGGGTGGTAGAACATCTTCAAAGAAAAGTTCCAACCATTGTGCACATACACTATCGTCCCACTACTAGTTCTCATCTTGTACATGTTTTTGTTTCCATAGTACCCAGACAAGAGGAACTAAACTTCCTCATATAACCTTCATGTTTTTATTAAAGATACGTATCTGATGCCCCTTGAAGAATTCATCTACCTGTGGGTCGATATCCTTAGTGTCAAAAAAATGAGACTGGTCTTCATGATACCTCTGAAGTAATTATACATGGAATATTTTTTTCAGGGCATTGTACCTCTATAGTAATATCAACTGATAGGCTACCATCCCGCCTTTCTCTACTATCTCGAAAGGCCTAAGATATCAAGGTAATAACATACTCTGTCCTAAAATTTTTCTCTTATCCAATCTTGGTGATATGTTCAAAAGGACCTGATGTCCCACCTTTAACACCAGAGGTCTCTGATAATATTCAGTATATAAAATATACACAGACTATTCTATATCCATACACCTATGAATAATCTAGACTTACACTGAACTCTCTAGTAAAAGATAAGGACCTAGTAGAGCTACCTCACCCATGTCATGCCACCATAGAGGTAAACAGAATGGTCTACCACAGTAGTCCTCATATAAAGCCATATGAACCAATTTCTAAAAACCCATTTTATAGGAAAAATCGACCAAAGTAAAATTCATTTCCGATGAACCTCCAAAATCAAGGATGCAAGCATGGATCATCTCCCTTAACACATATATTGTCCACCAGAACTTCCCATCAGTCTAAGGTGATATGTTGTACTCAAGATCACATGTGAACCCATCTCCTTTTTCGACCCTTTCAAGAAATATGATGTAAACCAAGTGTCTCTTTCCAATAATATAGAACTATGAACACCATGAAGCCACACTATCTCTTAGATATATATCCTTCCATTCTCATTAAGGGAGATGGTTTCCTAGATTTGTAGGAAGTGTGAAACCTTGTTTAAACCATTGAAGATCACACATAATAGATCCTTACGTCAAGGGAACATTAGAAATCCAATGATGAAATCCATTGAGAAATCATTCCATTTCCACTATATAATTGAGATATTTAGTAGAAGTATAGAAAGTTGTTGGTTATCTTCCTTAACTTGTCGAATGGTGGAGAACTTAGTGATGAAGCCTTATATCTGCCTCTTCGTACCTACCCACCAAAACTGATGATAGATGTCCTAGTACATCTTTGTTAGACCAAGATGGACTAACCAAAAAAATGAATATGATTCCATCATCATCTCTTATCATATATCAGAATGAACCCATACATGAACATAAATGAGTAAGGTCTCACATCCATCAATAAACCAACCAAGAGGTGGGTCCTCTCATGTGACACTCTCCCCGATATTGAGGCCCTCTAAATCAAACAGTTTCCTCATATGAACTTGATCTAGGAGAGAGGATTACACTATTAGAGATTCTAAGAAGAGTTTCACATTTTTTACATGAACCTATAGGTGTATCTCAAAAAACATATTCATCATCTTCCACTCATGGCTTCCCTCCTTAATGTACTGGGTTTGAGTCTTCCGAATCAAGGCATTAGCTATGGAATTACCCTTACTGTGTGTGTAAGAAATATTAAAGTCAATCAATTGTTGGTATTCCACCAACCTATGATGCCACATATTTAAGTCTCTCTATGTGGATCTATATTTGGTAGTTATATGATCCATTAAAATAATGAACCGCTCACCTAATAAATAGTGCCTCCGACAACATAAATCATGATCCCCAACTAATAACTCAATGTCATTTGAAGGATAGTTCCACTCATAAGGCCTTAGCTAGCGGGACCCATATGCTACAACCTGATCACCCTAAAAAAGAATTGCACCTATCCTAATTCATAAAGCATAACATCAAACAATATAGCATCATCTTAAATGAGAAAGAATCAAGATCAATGCTGAATTAATTCTACCTTTTAACTTCTAAAAATATATTACATAGTCTTCAAAATGTAATAGCTACACACCCTTATTAGTTAGGTGTGCAAGAGTCACTTCTATACGAGATAATTCATAGATGAATCACCTCTAACAGATATCTAGGCACATGAAACAGTGTATTTCAAACACATTCATGGGATATTCCTAGGAAACCATGGTTCAAACCTTTAATAGGACAATAGATACTACGTTATTTGATAATATATAATCAATTAAGTTAACCTTGGTAATCAAAAGGTGGCATTTGATGAGCTTCCCATATAGCCAGTGCTCTCTTAATGTTACCAACATGACCTCAAGATGATTGGAATAGTTCTTTTTTTGGTATGAAAACACACTAAGACATCATCTATGGATATGATCACAAATGAATCATGATACGGAAGGAAAACCTAGTTCATCATAGCCATAAAAACAATAAGTGTGGTGGACAAACCGAATAGCATGAATATATACTTGAAAAATCTGTATCTTCTTCGAATCATGATATGTGGTATGTCTGGTGTCCTATCATGAACCTTATTGTATCATTATCACAAATTGATCTTATAGAAAATAGTCCCTCCATGAAGCTAGTCAAAGTGGTCATCGATAAAAGGAAGTGGATATTGATTATTCATCGTAAGTTGGTACAGTCGGCAATAATCTATGCACAATAAAATCATACCATCCTCATTCCTGGAAAATTCAGTATTTTAACCCCATGGAGATGTGATAGGTTGGATAAAAGCATGGGCCCTTATATCTTCAAACTAACTTTTGAGTTCCTAGAGTTCTGCAAGAGCCATCCTATATGGAGAAATGGACATGAGTGCCACACTTGTCCCTATATATATAGTGAACTCAAACTCTCTCTTGGGATGTAATCCAGATAAATCTTTATGGAATATGTCAATGAAATGAAGCATTATAGAAGGGAAATTCTACTAACTACATCCCCCAATTTCTCATAAGGATATTATCCAACTGAGATGTCACAACACATACCCTAGTATTCCTGGTTCATGCTCGAATCACTTGGATATCCAATTAAACATTATAAATATACACATTTCCCTTGTTGATGTTAAGTAAATGAATCAGTGATATTAATCCACTTTGGTATGATAAGGGATAATCCATTCGATACTGAGAATGATGTTGAATCCAATCTTCATGGGTATAAAGAAACTCCAGAAGAAAAAACCACTTATTTAAACGGGAACTCCTAACACTAGCGTATAAGCTCTATCCTGATTTCCTATTTCTTGTTGAGAGAAATAAAGCCATAGATGTACTAAATTACAAGTCCAAGGCCTTTCACAACTACAAAAAATATAAAAGTGTGTGATGAAAATGTATCAAAAAGGGAGGAAACTAATGTAGTAGAAACAAAAAATAGCACCTCATACCGTATATGGACCTAGACTCTTATCCTTGGGATTAGACCAAACAATATAAATATTTCCTGAACCATATCTCTAATATTCTTCCTAACTATCCTAAGAAGATCCATTCCACTAACACTGAAACTATGTGGCCTGACTACCTCTTCAACATAAACTACCACCATGGCCAGATCGTCAGGAAGAAGACCAACTCCTAGCATGATGTCGAGTCAGAAACCATATACCTGATAGATATGTCAATGTGGATCCCCTCTAACTAGATCCAGGTGTAAAATATTAGTAGAACCACTATCGGTGATCCATCATTCTGCAATCTCACAATTCGATCGAGTTTCTTATAAACTATAGATTTTTATGGAACTCGAATTGTCTTTCCTAATACCAGACAAATAATTACACTACCCAAAAACTGAACTACCTTAGCACACATTTCCAGGTTCTATAATATTTAATTATATAATTAGGGCCTGGTATACAATTTTAGTAAGGGTAGTCAACCAGAATATGTTCACCTGGGAATAGATAACATAACTCAGCCCATCTTCAAAGTGACACACAATCATGAACCTGCCACTAGTCAGATATGCAGTAAAACATTGGAACTTGGTGAAGAAATAATAACATTTAAACATTTTCATAGTTCCCTATTTCATATTCATGAACTCCCTAGCATGATCCACCCTCATAGTCTATGAGAAGAAGTGATTGTAGAAGGATTTATAGAAGTCTATCCAGACCATACCTCCATGAAGCTCAACATGAGATATTACATCCCACCATAGATTGGTGAAATCAAAGAAATGTAGGTAGATATCTTTCCCCTCCACCCAAAAGGTATCTCAATATGGTCGAAGATATACACCATGGATTCTCACAATGAATCAAGAGCTGGAGGACTACTCTATCTTCAGAATGTGGGAGGATGTTGGTACTAAAAGTACCAAGTTGGATCTGCCATAGTTTTTGTAACACCCCAAGATTTTATGAAAAATATTATTTTAATTTCATTATTGTCTTGTGTTGTATGATACACCAAGATTACCTAGCGCTATAAGCAACACCGTATTAGCTTGCAGTATACACAACACTAATCTTGGATCGTGTTACACACAGTTTTGATAATAATTATTCTACGCAACATTGAGTATATATATATATATTCAATGTATAAATAAAATATCATTGGATTATGTTATATGAAACAACGAAGGATTCTTGGACAACATGCAACCCTGACTTGTCTTGCATTACACACAATCATGCCCTTCCTCGATAGCGTGTGTTGTACGCAATACTGGGTTTTAATAAACAACGATATATTATTATAATATTATTGTGAACTATCCTTTATGAATAGTATTAACTAAATTTTTAATCTTATAACATTATTATTCATCTTGCACATTTTCTAAAACATTTTATAAGAACAAAATAAAATTTTCGGGTAAAAACAGAATTTTTCAAAAAATGCAGTTTTGCCGCCTTTTGATGGCGCACCCACATTAAATCTAGTTTTTGACATGATTATAAGTTCAATTTGACAAAATAAAATTCTTATTTGTAATCATTAAATAAAAAATTACTTTGTATTAATTTTTCGTATTATTCTAGTAACTTTCATATTTTGATGAATAGGAAAAACACGCTATATTTTAATGAAAAACAACGTTTTTCATCGTAATAATTTATATGGTTAAATTATAATATTGAATGGTTTTAAAGTATAAATAGATTATATTTTTACCATTTAATATAATGTATTTCATTATCATTGATTTTACATTGAATTCGTAGGTTAAATAAATTCAATCTTTTGCACTGTTTTAAACAAAAACCCGTTTTCATTTGACAACGGGATTAATTTTAATTTAATTTCTGAAACTTCTGTGTATTGAATTTAAAAAAATTCCTTCCATATTTGGAATAAGTGGGTCCAAATTATGTTATTAGACTACTATTTATTTTTGGGAATTATGAATAGTAACTACGGTAAATTTTATTTACCGTAGTTAAAGGTAAATAAGGTAATTAAGGGTAAATATAATATTATAAAATTACCCTAACAAGTGAAAAAAATATATTGGATGGATAAAAGTAAACCCATATCAACTAAGGGTAGGATTAGAATCATTTAATGGACTTTTGTCCATTAAAATATCTTAATTATTATTAAAACCAAAGAATGTGACAACTTGTCACTCTCTTAAATCTTATAAGTATATTAATTTTACTTTAGTAATAAACTTCATGAAACTTAAAAAATAAATAGTCTACAGAAATATAATGAAATTATATACATCATAGGAATTTATTTATAATTTTTAGGGATTAAATAATTATAATTAATTATGACACAAAAATGATACAGAAATTGTTTATCTAGTGAAAAATCAAGAATATTGTTTTTACTAAACTAATTATGAACATAAAATGCACAAACTCCTGACCAAAACTTATTTTCCATATAAATTTAAATCATAATCATCCAATGGTCTAATATTTGACCATTTGGAGCCTTATAGATGTGATTATGACAGTTATATTATTTTATTTTAAATGATGCCAAAGTGGTCACCTTTATAATTTAATAAATATAAAAATTTAAATATTGTGATTTTAAGATGATAAATTCGAATAAAAGTATTATTGTGAAAGTTAATAGATTTATCTTCATCATAGGATTTTATTTTTAATTTTTATGCAAAAAATAAGTATATTAAATAATTATACCAAAATGTTGTAGTAATTTTTTTATTAAGAGATAAACCAAATAAATGGTTTTAAAAGTAATAAAATAAATATTAAATATACTATTTAATGTGATCAAATAATTTTCAAGATACATATGTCATTTTATGAATCTATTAAAGCTTTTATTTTGAACATATCTTCTGTATATATTTTATTTAAATTCAAATAAATGAATAGTGTCAAAATTGACACTATTGTTATTTTATAAAAATAACATATTATAAAATTGTTTAAAAATAACAAAAATATTAAAAAACTATAAATTTAAATTTATATGTTCTATAATTTTATTAAGTAACCAATTATGTAAAAGTCACAACAAATAAGAAATTAGTTGTTATAAATTAAAATTTAGAATTTTATTACCACAAATAAACTTAAATAGATTAAATAAGGATAAATCAAAATGATAAGGTTTAAAATAAGATCCAAACATGTCTAAATTTGATTGGTTGATGATATTACAAGCCTATCTAATCTAATCTTCGAATATGAGTCATGTTTGGAGGTTTTAAGTGGGTTTAGATTTATTATAAATTAATATTTTTACGAATTCCAAAGGTGGCCCTCTCGTCCCTTATAAAAGGGCACCTCCTCCCTCTCTTCCTCACACCACTTTGAGCCCTCATGATCGGAAAACCCCTGAAAATTTCTCCCCTCCACTTCCCTAGAAACATCCTAGAGGTTCTGGTCTTCTTCAAACACCAATCTTAGTTCCCTAAGAGAAGGATTCAAAGAGGCGTATCGAAGAAGAGGTAATTTTTTCTACCGATTCTTTCAAGATTCTTTCTTCTTCCAATTATTCTTCTTTAGTTGTTTCATTATGAAGTAATAACATAAGTATAAATCATAAACTGACATGTTATTATAAGTATGAAACAACCCTATTTCACCATCTATCCATCCTACGGAAAAAGAAATCACTGCGCGTGCGTACGTACGGAATACTGTCTCCACGCCGTGGTGTAATCTATTTTCCACCACCACCTTACTTGGATGGGTATAATGGTGTAAATAATGACTATATATGACTATTATAAAGTGATATTGATTCTGAAATAGTATACATACACTCCAATACAATTCCACGATCATAGGAACGATATCATCACTCGTGCGTACGTATGGAATACAGTCTCCACGATGTGATGTGACTCGTTCTACATGATCTTCATTTCATAATGATTATATAAATGAATTGAATGAATGAATATGATATATATTACACTAATACCATTCTGGAAATGAGGTATCTATAACCTAAAGAGAAGAATAATAATTTATTCGACAAAACACGCATAAGAACAAAAAGTAACAAACACCCGAATAACAAGTAGTAATGAAATATTACTAATAAGAAGCTAATAATATGACCATATATGATATCATAACAATAATTATGATTCTGGAATAAGTCAATAACAGTATTTAAAATCATTATACAGGAGGTTCGGACACTTACGAAGCAAATCGGACCTAAGGTAAGGGAAATATCACAATCTCATTTTTATCTGATATTGTTTATACTTGGTACTTACTGAGGTGTATTTTATCATCCACATCCATGTTTCCTCAATATGTAAAATTTATATCCTTATAAAATAGTTTATATCCAATTTTACCCTTCGTTTAGTTTTTAGTAAAAGATATGAAAGGAATCTTTTGTCGTTTTTCATACGAGGTACTTTTTGACTTTTCCGACAAAAGTACGAGAAGAATGTTTTTTTAACTTATATGGCATCAATTTATTTTTAAAACATTATTTCCAAGAAGCATCATTTACAAGTTTTAAAGTTTATTTTTAATCAACTTCTTTTAGTTTAGAATTTTATGACATGTTAAGAAATGAAAAGTATTTTTGAAGTAGAAAGGATATTTTCCTGAAGAATGGAGTTCAAGTGTTTTATCAAAATTATTTTCCATCTAAGATAATAAAGGGTTCCGTTTCTATCCATATTTTTTTACATTGATTTTATTATGTTGTGATGGAATTATTTTTATGAATTCCTTTATCTTATATGAATTGTTTTATGATGTCACGATGTTTAAGATTCCCATTTTTATTACATGGGTTATGCAATGATGTATGATTTAATATTTTGTGGCACACATAAGAATGGTATCATTATGAGATGGGTGGGACCTATATATCCCTCCAATTCATTGGGTAAATATTTTATATCTCATGATATAAACAAGGCTGGAACGGTAGGTTATACCGGTTTAGTGAAACAGGACTGAAACGAGTGGTAAACTCGGTTCAGAAAGGGACTTTGTCCACTAAGATAGTCTTGGCAATGAGTCTTGACTAATAAGAAATGATTCTCTATGATTATGTGTGTATTCCACAAAGTTTCATGTTTTAAGTTATGATTACTGGGATTTCATTTCAATACTATGATTTATCCCATGTTATGAAATTTTGCTCTCTTTTGCAGGTTAAGATTTCCAAAATGTTATCTTCTTATGAATATGATGTGATTGATTTTTCTTTTGTTTACCCTTACTAAGAATTTGAGCTCAACATTTTTATGTTTTCTTTTCCCTAGGATATAAAGAAAGGTTTTAGGTAAGAAAAAAAAGGGGAAGATCTTTATGGGATATGTTGAAGATCTTTCACCATGATTAGAAGATTACGTTCCGAGTTTCCAAAGACACTAAACTATTATGGTCCTTTTGTGTGTTTTTTGTTATGTACTAAGTATTCCGTAAGGGTAATGTAATGTCCATGTACGTCAGGATTCAGGTCTCTACAGTTGGTATCAGAGGAAAAGTTTAGTCAAACTTTGGAAACTGGGATGCGAAAACGTTAGTGAGATCCCTAGAGATATTTCTAACTTATGTCGAGGGATGTCCCTAAGGATAAGTATACGTATAGGATATAGTCCAAGAAATATGGTCATGATATTAGATTAAACCAAAGATGTTAGATATTGAAGTTACTCCCCCTTTATTATGATTTTTTCCTCTCACACTATTCTTTTCAGGTTTTAGGAAATGGCTGGAAACAAGATGATTCATGATAATGGGGGATATGATGGACAATGGAATGATATTATTCATGAGAAACCAAATGAAATGGGATTTGGAAGTCCAAACATAATTATTATGCCGAATCAGCAATCTCATAATATGATCAATAAAGTAAAATTTGGTAAGTTTCCTGACTCGACTAATAAGAGAAAGATGGAGTTTCATGATGATCATAGAGGAAAGAAAGTTCAATTTCCCCTATGTAAATCATGTGGGAAGAGGCATCAAGTATAATGTTTCAAAGGAACTGGAAGATTCTTTGGGCTTGGAAAAGAAGGACACAAATCCAGTAAGTGCAAAGGAAAAGGTTCAGTTAACACCAGGGATGAGGATAATGGTATTTCTACGACATCAAGAATGATTAAATGTTTTAAATGTGGAATGTACGGGAATTATGCAAACCAATTCCCTAAGGGAAAGTCTCATGAAGAGAATCGGTATGGTCGTATGGATAGTATTTATGTTGATGATGATGAAGAGACTACAAATGTTATGTGAGATGAAAGAATTGCTGAAGCTCGGTCCATGGTTTAAGAATGTAGTGGAATGATTACACGTAACACCCCAGACTTTTATGTTATATAAATCATCAAAGAAATATTTTTCTACACACAACACTTGCTTGGATTTCTTTACACGAAATCACGACCTTCCTCGATAGCTTGCATCGTACGCAATACCGAGTTTCACAAAAAAACGATATACTATTAAAATATTATTAAAACTAGCCGTTATGAATAGTAATAACCACTTTTTGAAATTTTATATATTTTATTTTTCAAAATGGATTTCATTTTTGGATTCGTAATATCGAAATTAGCCTAGGGTGATATTTTGGTATTTTTCTGAAAACATTCAATTTTTGAGGAATAGTGAAACCACTAAGTGGTAGTTAAAAAACTGAATTTTTCATAAAACATAATTTTACCACTTCTGTGACTGGAATTTCGAAAATCCGAGAGACACGGTTAATATCAAGGACTAAAATGTGGTTCAATGATTGAAAATAATTTTTTGGTGAATAGTAACTTTTTACTTTTTTTACCACGGTTATAAGTAAATAGGGTAATTAAGGGTAAAAATGATATTATTATTACCCTAACACATGTCCTAATTCTATTGGACAAGTTTAATTCGACCAAAAAGAACCTTAGGAATAAAATATGACCATTTAGGCCCACTTGGATTAGATTAGGACATTTATTGTTAATTTATTTAAAGAAGGGTTAAAATAGTTAAAATCAAAGTTTAATAAGTAAATCATTTTTAATATGTGGTTATAGATAAGATAAATTCGACTATAAATATTAATTAGAAATATAAAAAGATTTCCTACATAATGGTATTTTATTTGTAATTTTTAGAGATTAAATAATTTAATTTATTTATGACAAAATGATGATGCAGTAATTATCTTATTAATGAAATATTGACATAATTGAGGTTATAAATACCCAAATAAATATAATTTGAAGCCTTTTTATGAATTACAATAATTTTCTAGGTTAATATGACATGTTAGTATTGATTGAATTAACTTTTATTCAACTTATCATTCTGTTATGATTATCACAAAAATCAATTACTAAATTGTGTCAAAATTGACATAAAATAGTTTTTAAAAAAACTATTATATTATTAATTGTTATTTTATTCCTAAAAATCTACGGTTCAGCACAATAACTTATATAAGGATATATATATCAATAATAAACAACTTGGGGTTCGTTTGGCTTTATATAGTAAGTTTATTAATCTTATAGCATAAGAACACAAGAAGACACGGTAAAAGTAAAATTATTTAACTTAATGTTAAATCTAAAGGATAAGGTTAAAATAGGAACCTAAACTTGTCTAAATTCTATTGGATGAGAGGATTTAGACCCATCCCCACCTTAGCCACTAAATAAATCAATTTGGAGCTATTTAAAACCGAACATTACTTTATAATAAAATAATATTTTTAATCATTCCAAAGGTGCCCCTCTCCTCCCTTATAAAAGGGCACCTCATCCCTCTCTTCCTCACACCACTTTGAGCCTTCAAGATCAGACAACCCCTGAAAAAGTTTCTTCTACACTTCCCTAGAAATATCTTATAGGTTTTGGACTTCCTCAATGACCAATTTTAGTGCCCTAAAGGGAGATCTCAAAGAGGCACTTCAAAGAAGAGGTAATGTCCATTACCGATTCTTTTATCTTTATTTCTTCTTCCACTTATTCTTCTTAGTTTTTTTCATTATTAAGTAATAACATCAGTATCACTCATATACTGATATGTTATTATAAGTATGAAACAACCCTATTTCCCCATCTATCCATCCTACGGAAAACGAAATCACCGCGCGTGCGTACGTATGGAATACCGTCTCCACGCCGTGGTGAAATCTATTTTCCACCACCACCTTACATGGATGGGTATAATGGTGTAAATAATGACTATATATGACTATTATAAAGTGATACTTATTCTGAAATAGTATACATACACTCCAATACAATTCCACGATCATACGAATTATATCATCACTCGTGCGTACGTACGGAATACTGTCTCCACAATGTGATGTGACTCGTTCTACATGATATTCATTTAATAATGATGATATAAATAAATTGAAGGAATGAATATGATATATATTACACTAATACCATTCTGGAAATGTGGTATCTATAACCTAAAGAGAAGAATAATAATTTATTCGACAAAACACGCATATGAACAAAAAGTAATAAACACCTGAATAACAAGTAGTAATGAAATATTACTAATAATAAGCTAATAATATGACCATATATGATATCATAAAAATAATTATGATTCTGTAATAAGTCAATAACATTATTTAAATCATTATACATGAGTTTCGGACACGTACAAAGCATATCGAACCTAAGGGAAGGGAAAATATCACAATCTCATTTTTATCTGATATTGTTTATACTTTATTATTTACTAGGGTGTATTTTATCATCCACATCCATGTTTCCTCAATATTTAATATTATTTCCATCCACCTACAATTGTTAAATCTAGTTTTACCCTTCGGTGAGTTTTTAGTAAAGGATATGAAAGGAATCTTTTGTCATTTTTCGTACGAGGTACTTTTTGACTTTTCCGACAAAAGTATGATGAATGTTTTTTTAACTTATACGGCATGAATGTATTTTTAAAACATTATTTCCAAGAAGCTTCCTTTACAAGTTTTCATGTTTATTTTTAATCAAATTCTTTTTGTTTAGAATTGTACGACATGTTAAGAAAGGAAAAGTGTTTTTGAAGCAGAAATGATATTTTCCTCAACAATGGAGTTCAAGTGTTTTATCAAAATTATTTTCCATCTAAGATAATAAAGGGTTCTGTTTTTATCCCTATTATTACATTGATTTGATTATGTTGTGATGGAATTATATTTTTATAAATTCCTTTATCTTATATGAATTGTTTTTGATGTCGTGTTGTTTAAGAATCCCATTTTTACTACATGGGTTATGCAATGATGTATGATTTATGATTTTGTGGCACACATAAGAATGGTATCATTATAAGATGGGTGGGACCTATATATCCCTCCAATTCATTGGGTAAAGATTTTATATCTCATGAGATAGACATGGCTGGAACGGTAGGTTATACCGGTTCAGTGAAACAGGACTGAAACGAGGAGTGAACTCGGTTCAAAAAGAGACTTTGTCCACTATGATAGTCTTGGAAATGAGTCTTGACTAATAAGAAATGATTCTCTATGATTTTGTGTCTATGCCACAAAGTTTAATGTTTTATGTTATGATTATTGGGATTACATTTCACTTCTATCATTTATCCCATGTTATGATATTATGATCTCTTTTGCAAATTAGATTTCAAAAGTTATGTTCTTATGTATATAATGTGATTGATATTTCTTTTGTTTACCCTTACTGAGAATTTGAGCTCACCCTTTTGTATTTTTTATTTCCCCAGGTCAGGAAGGATGTTATTAAGTAGGATATTCCAAAAAGGGACTCTAGATATGATGAAATAAATGGGAGGAAAAGTAGATTCTTTATGAACCAGTTGTTTATGTTTCCCAGTTTCTAAAGACACTATACCTATACAGTCCTTTATTGGTTTTTTTATATGTTGTAATAAGTGTGATTCAATTCTGATGTAATAAAAATGTTTGTAAAGTATGAGTTGTTATACTTGGTATGAGAGGAAAGGTATAGTCAACCTATGGAAACTAGGATGTGAAAGCCTTAGTAAGAACCCTAAGGAAAAGTCTAAGCATAGAACACAATCTTAGTGTTTTAGAAATGGCCATGAATAACCTAGGATAATACCTTAAGTGTGAAATTTTATTCTTTATTATGTGTTTTTTTATTATAATTAGTGTTGCTCACACTATTCTTCTTGGTTTTAGTCAATGGATGGAACCCGAAGGAACCGTGTTAATGAGGAATGCGATGGGCAATGCAATGATTGTCCCCCTGAGCAACCAAAAGTTATGGGAGATGGAATGAAAAATCTTGTAGCCATGCTCACACAACTTTCTCAAGCTATGAATCATGCAGGACTTCCAAACGAGCAAAGGAAGGATCAAGATTCTATGGAATCCTTCACGAAACAGCGTCCACCTTCATTCAGCGGGTCTACTGATCAATTAGTTGCTGAACAATGGATTAGTACTACTGAAAAGATATTTTCAGTTCTTCAATGTTCTGAGCATGATAAAGTCATCTTAGCAGTGTATCATTTGGAAGGTGATGCTAATCAATGGTGGAATCTTATTAAGAATTTGAGGCAAAGGGATGAAATTGAGTCCATGGAATGGGACGAGTTCAAGAACTTATTTTTCAATAAGTACTTCCCTCGTATTCTCCGAACAGAGATGGAGAAAGAGTTTCTTCAACTGAAGCAAAAAGGATGATGAATCTATTGGTACCTATGAAGCAAATTTTACATGACTTTCAAGGTACACTTCTGGTATTATTATCCAACCTGAGAGTAAGATCGATAGATTCTTTAGTGGCTTAAAACCAAGTCTTTGAGGGGCCTCAGCCATAAGGGACTTCAGTAGCTACGAGGAAATCGTTCGATGTGCTCTCAGTGTTGAGATGGAGATTGGAGTAACCCATCAGTCATAAGGGTTTGATAAGAAGAGGAAAATGGAATTCAAAGGAAAATCTAAAGAGCACGCTGAAAAGAATATGAGCTTTCCCTTATTCTCAAAGTGTGGAAAAAAAACATGGATGGAGTTGTCTTAAAGGGACAAGTAAATGTTTCAAATGTGGAAAGGAAGGTCATTGGGCATTTGAATGCCGTAATGATGGGAAGAAGATGTCTAATGGTGAAAACAAAGGAAGGGATGCACAGAATGAACCTACTACACTTCAATGTTTCAAGTGAAAGGAGATGGTGTATTATGTCAATCAATGCCCAAATCCAAGGGTTGATGATGATGGTCGACGTCAGCAAACTCTTAAGGCTAAAGACAAAGGAAAGTCACATGCAATTTCTTTCAGTGATGTGGAGTACGATAACGATGTGGTGAAAGGTACACTTACCATCCACTCTAATGTAGAAAATGTTTTATTTGATTCTGGATCCACCCACTCTTTTATTTATGAAGAATTTTCTAAGGGTATCGCCGTATTACCTCAACAATTAGATGTTGAGTTAGCTGTGACAACACCAAATGGCACAACAGTCGCATCAAAAGTTTATAATTCTTCTCCGATTGAAGTTTGTGGGAAAGTGCTTCCTGCAAATCTTGTGATCCATCCTATAGTGGAATTTGATGTGATTCATGGCATGGATTGTCTTTCTCTACATGGAGCTCATATCAATTGCCAAAGAAGGAAAGTCACATTTCATATTCCAGATCAATCTATGGTCGTCTATCGATGCAAGGATGAACATAACCTTCCAGTATAAATTCCTTCCATCTTATGGGTCTTGATTCCACTAAATGAAGGTTATTTATCTCAAATGGTTGGTGAGAAACTCACAATTAAGAATATGCTCATTGTACGGGAGTTTGATGATGTCTTTCCGGAGGAATTACCGGGTCTTCCACCGAATCGTGAAGTTGAGTTTTCAATAGAACTCGTACCGGGTTCTTTGCCTATTTCAAAGACACCTTATAGAATGGCCCCAATTGAGTTGCAGGAATTGAAGAAGAAACTCCAAGAGAATCTTGATAAGGGGTTCATACTCCCTAGTGCATCTCCTTGGGGAGCACTTGTTCCGTTTTTTAAGAAGAAAGATGGATCAATGAGACTCTGCCTTGATTATCGAGAACTTAACAAGATCACTATCAAGAACAAATATCCTCTCTCGTGCATTGATGACCTATTTGACCAACTACGCGGAGCTCAATACTTTTCCAAGATTGATCTTCGTTCAGGGTATCATCAATTAAGGGTCAAAAGGGAGAATATACCAAAGACGGCTTTCCGTACAAGGGATGGACACTATGAATTTATAGTTATTTCATTTGGTCTTACTAATGCCCCTGCTATCTTCATGGATCTAATGAATAGAGTCTTTAGAGACTATCTTGATCACTTTGTGGTAGTCTTTATAGACGATATTCTTTTCTATTCAAAGAGCAAGGAAGAACACGAAGATCACTTGAGAATTATATTGAAGACCCTAAGAAAGGAGAAGATTTATGCCAAATTTACCAAGTGTGAATTTTGGCTTCAAAAAGTTGCATTTTTGGGTCACATAATCTCAAAAGAGGGGATATCTGTGGATCCAGCAAAAACAGAGGTTATCGAAAGATGGTCGAGACCAACAACAGTAACTGAGATCCGAAGTTTTCTTGGTTTGGCTGGATATTATCGACGTTTTGTGAAAGATTTTTCACGATTATCTAATCCACTCACCAAGTAGACTCGGAAAGGAGTTATGTTTGTTTGGACGGAGGAATGTGAAGATAATTTCAAGGAGTTGAAAAGAAGGTTATCCAGTGCACCTGTGCTCACACTGCCTTATAGTGGACAAAGGTTTGTGATCTACAGTGATGAATCCAAGAAGGGATTGGGGTGTGTTCTTATGAAAAATGATATGGTGATAGCTTATGCCTCACGACAGTTGAAAATACATGAGCAAAATTACCCAACTCATGATTTGGAGTTAGCTGCGGTAATCTTTACATTAAAGATTTAGAGGAATTACCTTTATGGTGAAAGGTGTGATATTTATACTGATCATAAATGTTTAAAGTATATTTTCACACAAAAGGAGCTGAATATGAACCAAAGAAGATGGTTGCAGCTGATTAAGGATTACGACTGCTCAATCCATTACCACCTTGGGAAAGCAAACAAGGTGGCAGAGGCATTAAGTCGACAAGACCATGCCAATTTATCCATGATGAGGATCACAAAAGATCCAATGTTTATGGATTTACAAATAATGGATCTTGGAATTATAATGGAAGGGGAAAAATCTTATCTTTCTCAAATGAATGTTCAACCATCTATACATGTGAAGATTAAAGTGGAACAGAAAGAAGATTTCGAGTTACAAAAGAAGTTGAGAAATGTTCCTGAATTCAACCTTGATTGTGATGGGATAATAAAGTTCAGGAATCGGGTTTGTGTTCCTCCCATCCCCGAATTAAAGAAGGAGCTGCTGGATGAGGCTCATAGTTCTTCATTCGCTACTCATCCTGGAAGCATGAAGATGTATAGGGACCTGAAAGAGTACTTCTGGTGGGATGGCATGAAAAGAGATGTTGCTGAATATGTCTCTCGATGATTGGTTTGTGAACAAGTTAAAGATGAGAGACAGAAGTCTAAGGGGATGTTACAACCATTACCCATACCCGAATGGAAATGGGAAAACATCACTATGGACTTTGTCACAAGACATCCTAAAACGTCCAAAGGCAATAATGCTATCTTGGTCATAGTTGATCGTCTTACAAAATCTGCACACTTCATTGCTATTAGAGAGGATTTCTCTCTGGATCAGCTTGCCAGGATATATGTAAAGGATGTGGTAATATTTCATGGTGTACCACTTTCTATTATATCTGATCGGGATCCGAGGTTTACCTCGAAGTTCTGGCGAAGTCTTCAGCATACTCTGGATATAGAGTTAAGTTTCAGCACTGCTTATCATCCTCAGACAGACGGTCAGTCGGAGAGAACAATTAAAACCCTAGAAGATATGTTGAGATCTTTCTTTATGGATTTCAAAGGTGGTTGGGATCAACACCTACCTTTGGTTGAATTTTCTTATAATAATAGCTTTCACTCTAGTATTCAGGTGGCTCCTTATGAAGCTCTCAATGGAAAGAAATGCAGGACTCCTACTTGCTGGGATGAAGTTGGGGAAAGAAAGCTATTAGAACCTAATCTCGTTGATGAAATGGCAGAAAAGTTCAGATCTATTCAACAACACATAAGAGAAGCTCAGAGTCGACAGAAAAGTTATGCCGACAACCGAAGAAAAGACCTAGAGTTTGAAGTGGGTGATAAAGTGTTTTTACGAATATCTCCATGGAAGAGGGTTATGAGATTTGGAAAGAAGGGGAAGTTGAGCCCTAGATATATCGGTCCTTTCGAAATACTGGATCATGTTGGGAAGGTAGCTTACCGATTGGCGCTTCCACCGAATCTCTCTCAATTTCACGATGTGTTCCATGTATCTCTCCTGAGAATGCACATACCTGATCCTTCACATGTACTCAGCTCAGAAGTTGTACCGCTGGAGGAAGATCTTTCTTATGAAGAACAACCGATAGAGATTCCGGATCGTAGTGAAAAAGTCCTACGAAACAAGACCACTATATTGGTGAAAGTTTTATAGAGGAACCACCAATTAGAAGAAGCTACATGGGAGCTTGAGGATTTGATGAGGGAGAGGTATCCTCATCTGTTTGTTACAAAGTGACGAATTTCGCGGGCGAAATTCATTTTAAGGGGGGTAGAATGTAACACCCGAGACTTTTATGTTATATAAATCATCAAAGAAATCTTTTTCTACACAGAACACTTTCTTGGCTTGCTTTACACAAAATCGCGACCTTCCTCGACAGCTTGCATCGTAGGCAATACCGAATTTCACTAAAGAACGATATACTATTAAAATATTATTAAAACTATCCGTTATGAATAGTAATAACCACTTTTTGAAATTTTATAAATTTTATTTTTCAAAATGGACTTCATTTTTGGATTCATAATATCGAAATTAGCCTAGGGTGAAATTTTGATATTTTTCTGAAAACTTTTAATTTTTGATGAATAGTGAAACCACTAAGTGGTAGTTAAAAAAACTGAATTTTTCATAAAACATAATTTTACCGCTTTTGTGAGTGGAATTTCGAAAATCAGAGAGACATGGTTAATATCAAGGACTAAAATATGGGTCAATGAGATGAAAATAAATTTTTGGTGAATAGTAACTTTTTACTTTTTTTACCATGGTTAAAAGTAAATAGGGTAATTAAGGGTAAAAATGATATTATTATTACGCTAACACATGTCCTAATTCTATTGGACAAGTGTAATTCGACCAAAAACAACCATAGGAATAAAATAAGACCATTTAGGCTCACTTGGATTAGATTAGTACATTTATTATTAATTTATTTAAAGAAGGGTTAAAATAGTTAAAATCAATGTTTAATAAGTAAATAATTTTTAATATGGGGTTATACATAAGCTAGATTCTACAATAAATATTCATTAGAAAGATAAAAAGATTTCCTACATAATGGTTTTTTATTTGTAATTTTTAGACATTAAATAATTTAATTTATTTATGACACAACGATGATGCAGTAATTATCTTATTAATGAAATATTGACATATTTGATTTTATAAATACCCAAATAAATATAATCTGAGACTTTTTATGAATTCCACCAATTTTCTAGGTTAATATGACATGTTACTATTTATTTAATTATCTTTTGTCGAACTTATCATTCTGTTATGATTTTCACAAAAATCAATTACTAAATAGTGTCAAAATTGACATAAAATAGTTTTTAAAACAAATATTATATTATTAATTTTTATTTTATTCCTAAAAATCTAAGGTTCGGCCAAATGTCTTAAATAAGGTTATATATATTAATAATAAACAACTTGGGGTTCTTTTGGCTTGATATAGTAAGTTTATTAATCTTATAGCATAAGAACACAAGAAGACACGGTAAAAGTAAAATTATTTAACTTAATGTTAAATCTAAATGATAAGGTCAAAATAGGAACCTAAACTTGTATAAATTCTATTGGATGAGATTATTTAGACCCATCCACACCTTATCCTAAAAATAAATCAATTTTGAGCTATTTAAAAACGAACTTGACTTTATAATAAAATAATATTTTTAGTTATTCCAAAGGTTCCCCTCTCCTCCCTTATAAAAGGGCACCTCCTCCATCTCTTCCTCACACCTCTTTGAGCCTTCAAGCTCATCCAAACCCTGCCAAATTCTCTTCTCCACTTCCCTAGAAATATTCTAGAGGTTCTGGTCTTCCTCAAAGACAAATTTTAGTGCCCTAAAGGGAGATCTCAAAGAGGCGCTTCAAAGAAGAGGTAATGTCCATTACCGATTCTTTTATCTTTTTTTCTTCTTCCACTTCTTCTTCTTAGGTTGTTTCATTATGAAGTAATAACTCAGTATCACTCATATACTGATATGTTATTATAAGTATGAAACAACACTATTTCACCATCTATCCATCCTACGGAAAACGAAATCACCGCGCGTGCGTACGTACGGAATACCATCTCCACACCGTGGTGAAATCTATTTTACACCACCACATTACTTGGATGGGTATAATTGTGTAAATAATGACTATATATGACTATTATAAAGTGATACTGATTCTTAAATAGTATACATACACTCCAATACAATTCCATGATCATAGGAACGATATCATCACTCGTGCGTACGTACGGAATACCGTCTCCACGATGTGATGCGACTCGTTCTACATGATCTTCATTTCATAATGATGATATAAATGATTTGAATGAATGAATATGATATATATTACACTAATACGATTCTGGAAATGTGGTATCTATAACCTAAAGAGAATAATAATAATTTATTCGACATAACACGCATAAGAACAAAAAGTAATAAACACCCGAATAACAAGTAGTAATGAAATATTACTAATAATAAGCTGAGAATATGACCATATATGATATCATAAAAATAAGTATGATTCTGTAATAAGTCAATAACATTATTTAAATCATTATATAGGAGGTTCGGACACGTACAAAGCATATCAGACCTAAGGTAAGGGAAAATATCACAATCTCATTTTTATCCGAGATTGTTTATACTTTAGTATTTACTGGGGTGTATTTTATCATCCACATCCATTTTTCCTCAATATGTAATATTATTTACATAAACCTACAATTTTTAAATCCAATTTTACCCTTAGGTGAGTTTTTAGTAAACGATATGAAAATAATCTTTTGTCGTTTTTCATACGAGGTAATTTTTGACTTTTTCGACAAAAGTACGAAGAATGTTTTTTTAACTTATACGACATGAATGGATTTTTAAAACATTATTTCCAAGAAGAATCCTTTACAAGTTTTCAAGTTTATTTTTAATCAAATTCTTTTAGTTTAGAATTGTATGACATGTTAAGAAAGGAAAAGTGTTTTTGAATCAGAAAGGATATTTTCCTCAAGAATGGAGTTCAAGTGTTTTATCAAAAAAATTTCCATCTAAGATAATAAAGGGTTCTGTTTTTATCCCTATTATTACATTGATTTGATTATTTTGTGATGGGATTATATTTTTATTAATTCTTTTATCTTATATGAATTGTTTTATGATGTCGTGTTGTTTAAGAATCCCATTTTTCTACATGGGTTATGCAATGATGTATGATTTATGATTTTGTGGCACACATAAGAATGGTATCATTATGAGATGGGTGGGACCTATATCTCCCTCCAATGCATTGGGTAAACATTTTATATCTCATGAGATAGACATGGCTGGAACGGTAGGTTATACTGGTTCAGTGAAACAGGACTGAAACGAGGAGTGAACTCAGTTCAGAAAGGGACTTTGTCCACTAAGATAGTCTTGGCAATGAGTCTTGACTAATAAGAAATGATTCTCTATGAATATGTGTGTATTCCACAAAGTTTCATGTTTTATTTTATGATTCTTGGGATTACATTTCACTTCTATGATTTATCCCATGTTATGATATTATGATCACTTTTGCAGGTTAAGATTTCCAAAAGTTATATTCTTATGTATATGATGTGATTGATATATCTTTTGTTTACCCTTACTGAGGATTTGAGCTCACCCTTTTGTATTTTTTATTTCCCCAGTTTAGGAAGAAGGTTATTAAGTAGGATATTCCAAAAAGGGACTCTAGATATGATGAAATAAATGGGAGGCAAAGTAGATGCTTTATGAAGCAGTTGTTTATGTTTCCCAATTTCTAAAGACACTATACCTATACGGTATTTTCTTGGTTTTTGTATATGTTGTAATAAGTGTGCTTCAATTCTGAAGTAATAAAAATGTTTGTAAAGTATGGGTTGTTATATTACATGTTTATCATGTGTATTGTTGTATAAGTAATCTCAGGGTACTATGGAATAAAGAGACATCTAAGGATTGTTACACTATTGTCTTTCCATGAGTTTTGAAAGTGTATGATTAATGGTACCAGTATCCATGAAAGGTTATTCAGATATTTTTTGAATTTAGATGATATGCCATAATGAAGGGATAAGGAGAAAATTAAATGTTTGATAGTATTCATGAGCTCATGAATGATATAAGGAAATAGTTATATCATGGTTTGAGTATATAGAATTTTGGGTTTTTGGTATGTGGAATGAGTTAACTTTTGACAGCACTCATGTTTTTACTAAGATTCAATGGGTATTCATTTTTCAAGAGAATACATGATTAAGGCCTTAGAATATTTGGAATATGACCAACAAGACATATCTTATGATATATGGGGATCAACGATGGTATTAACATTCTTGTTATATGAAATCTCTAGTAATCATTTTCACTATATGATGAGAGTGGACTGCAGTATTTTGGATAAGCCTAAAGATTGGAATGGATTATGTTGGACATAAGTTAGTATTGTTTAAGGATAGAAGTTTTTTTCGATATTATTTTTGGGATTTTATGGTAATGTAGTTTTAGAAAAAAGGAAAACCTATAGGACGAGCGACAGCCCATCGCGTCGGACAAGGCTGTGGGAATCGAACCCACAACCGAAGTGCGACTAGCCTTTATTGCCTACCACTGGCCTACAAGAAGTCCCTGTTTAGTAGAAACTTGTTTTATTATATTAAGAAGTATGATATATGAAGTATAAGTCTATTTTAGGAACCATATATGATTAATCTCACTATATATGGACTTATGTATTTTTTTGATAACATTTCTAACCTTTTGACTGAGACAGATGGAATGAACCATCATTCTATCACATGATCTGCTAACACATCACGGATGACAAATTAAACTTCATTTCTTTAAGAGATGAAGTGGAAATTTTCCAAAGAACGACAAACGGTGATACTATACCAAAATCACGAAAGAATTTCTTCTAATTCCAATTTCATCAACTTTAGGGAAATGATCTTGAAAACCATAAATGTTGTCCTAGTGCTCTTATATCTGATGAATCAGATGATACCTTAGATCGTCACAAATTTATGGCTTTCTGATTGCTGGCTTTTCCATAGCCATGTTCTCTACCACTCTCCATCAGAACATGATGGTTAGATTTCTCTTCCATATCCATATTTTCACCTATGTGGAAACCCAGTGATTAGTTTATTTGGGTAACCGTTACGTTTCATACTTTTTTTCTAAAGATTGGTTTTGGTATTCCTTTTTACGATGTGGGTTTCTATTAAAGAAACATTCGAATAGTAAACCATTTATAACCCCGACGAATTTCAAGGGCGAAATTCATTTTAAGGGGGGTAGAATGTAACACCCCAAGATTTTATGAAAAATATTCTTTTAATTTCATTATTTTCTTGTGTTGTATGCTACACCAAGATTACCTTGCGCTATACGCAACACCATATTAGCTTGCAGTATACGCAACACTAATCTTGGATCGTGTTACACACAATTTTGATAATAGTTATTCTACGAAACATTGAGTTTATATATATATATATATATATATTCAATGTATAAATGAAATATGGTTGGATTATGTTATACTAAACAACGAAGGATTCTTGCACAGCATGAAACCCTGACTTGGCTTGCATTACACGTAATCGCGACCTTCCTCGATAGCGTGTGTTGTACGCAATACCGGGTTTTACTAAACAACGATATATTATTATAATATTATTATGAACTAACCGTTATGAATAGTATTAAATATATTTTGAATATTATAACATTATTATTTGTCTTTCACATTTTTTAAAACATGGTATAAGAACAAAATAAAATTTTCAGGTAAAATAAGTATTTTTCAAAAATTGCAGTTTTGCCGCCTTTTGATGGCACACCCACTTTAAATATAGTTTTTGACATTTTTATAAGTTAAATTTGACAAAATAAAATTCTTCTTTGGAATAAAGAAATAGAAATTTACTTTGGATTAATTTTTCGTATTATTCTGGTAACTTTCATATTTTGATGAATAGTAAAAACACGCTATATTTTAATGAAAAACAACTTTTTTCATCGTAATAATTTATATTGTTAAATTATAATATTGAATGGTTTTAAAGTATAAATAGAATATATTTTTACCATTTAATATAATTTATGTCATTAGCATTGATTTTACAATGAATTCGTAGGATAAATCAATTCAATCTTTTGCAATGTTTTAAACAAAAACCCGTTTTAATTCGACAACGGGATTAAATTTAATTTAATTTCTGAAAATTCTGTGTATTGAATTTAAATAAATAGATTCCTTATTTGGAATCAGTGGGTCCAAATTTTGTTAAAAGACTACTTTTTATTTTTGGGAATTATGAATAGTAACCACAGTAAATTTTATTTACCATAGTTAGAGGTAAATCGGGTAATTAAGGGTAAATATAATATTATAAAATAACCCTAAAACATGACAAAATTATATTGGATGGATAAAAGTAAACCCATATCAACTAAGGGTCGGATTAGAATCATTTAATGGATTTTTTTCCATGAAAATAACTTAATTATTATTAAAACCAAAGAAAGTTACAACATGTCACTCTCTTAAATCTTATAAGTATATTAATTTTAATTTAGTAATAAACTACATGAAACTTCAAAAATGAATAGTCTCAAGAAAGATAATGAAATTATCTACATCATATGAATTTATTTATAATTTTTAGGGATTAAATAATTATCATTACTTATGACACAATAATGATGCAGAAATTGTTTATCTAGTGAAAAGTCAAGAATATAGTTTTTACTAAACTAATTATGAACATAAAATGAACAAAATCCTGACCAAAACTGATTGGTAATATTACTGTAAATCATAATCATCAAATGGTATAATATTTGACCATTTGGAGCCTTATAGATGTGATTATGACACTTATATTATTTTATTTTAAATGATGCCAAAGTTGTCACCTTCATAATTTAATAAATATAACAATTTAAATATTGTGATTTTAAGATGATACATTCTAATAAAAGTATTATTTTGAAATTTAATAGATTTATATTCATCAAAGGATTTTATTTTTAATTTTTATGCAACAAATAACTATATTAAATAATTATACAAAAATGTTGTAGTAATTATTTTATTAAGAGATAACCCTAATAAATGGTCTTAAAAATAATAAAATAAATATTATATAAACTATTTAATGTGATCCACTAATTTTCTAGATAGATATGACCGTTTATAAATCTATTAAATCATTTATTTTGAACATATATTCTGTATATATTTTATTTAAATTCAAATAAATGAATAGTGTCAAAATTGACAGTATTGTTATTTTATAAAAATAACATATTATAACATTGTTTAAAAATTAAAAAAACATTTAAAAATTATAAATTTAAATTTATATGTTCTATAATGTTATTAAGTAACCAAGTATGTAAAATTCACAACAAATAAGTAATTATTTGTTATAATTTAAAATTTAGAATTTTATTACCACAAATAAACTTAAATAGATTAAATAAGGATAAATCAAAATGATATGGTTTAAAATAAGATCCTAAAATGTATAAATTTGATTGGTTGATACGATTACAACCCTATCTCATCTAATATTATAATATGAGTCATTTTTTGAGGTTTGTAAGTGGGGTTAGATTTATTATAAATTAATATTTTTAAGAATTCCAAAGGTGCCCCTCTCCTCCCTTATAAATGGGCACCTCCTCCCTCTCTTCCTCACACCACATTGAGCCCTCAAGCTCAGCCAACCCCTGCCAATTTCTCCCCTACACTTCCCTAGAAACATCCTAGAGGTTCTGTTCTTCTTCAAACACCAATCTTAGTTCCCTATGAGAATGTTTCAAAGAGGCGTATTGAAGAAGAGGTAATTTCTTCTACCGATTCTTTCAAGCTTCTTTCTTCTTCCAATTCTTATTTTTTAGTTGTTTCATTATGAAGTAATAAAATCAGTATCACTCATATACTGATATGTTATTATAAGTATGAAACAACCCTATTTCACCATCTATCCATACTACGGAAAAAGAAATCACTGCACGTGCGTACGTACAGAATAGCGTCTCCACGCCATGGTGTAATCTATTTTCCACCACCACCTAACTTGGATGGGAATAATGGTGTAAATAATGAATATATATGACTATTATAAATTGATATTGACTCTGAAATAGTATACATACACTCCAATACAATTCCACGATCATAGGAACGATATCATCACTCGTGCGTACGTACAGAATACCGTCTCCGCGATGTGATGCGACTCGTTCTACATGATCATCATTTCATAATGATTATATAAATGAATTAAATGAATTAATATGATATATATTACACTAATACCATTCTGGAAATGAGTTATCTATAACCTAAAGATAAGAATAAGAATTTATTCGACAAAACACGCACAAGAACAAAAAGTAATAAACACCCGAATAACAAGTAGTAATGAAATATTACTAATAAGAAGCTAAGAATATGACCATATATGATATCATAACAATAAGTATGATTCTGTAATAAGTCAATAACATTATTTAAAATCATTAAACAGGAGGTTCGGACACTTACGAAGCAAATCGGACCTAAGGTAAGGGAAATATCACAATCTCATTTTTATCCGAGATTGTTTATACTATGGTACTTACAGGGGTGTATTTTATCATCCACATCCATGATTCCTCAATATGTAATATTTATATCCTTATACAATAGTTTATATCCAATTTTACCATTTGTTTAGTTTTTAGTAAAAGATATGAAAGGAAACTTTTGTCGTTTTTCATACGAGGTACTTTTTGTCTTTTCCGACAAAAGTATGAGAAGAGTGTTTTTTTAAACTTATACGGCATGAATTGATTTTTAAAACATTATTTCCAAGAAGCATCCTCTAAAAGTTTTCGAGTTTATTTTTAATCAAATTCTTTTAGTTTATAATTGTATGACATGTTAAGAAATGAAAAGTTTTTTTGATGTAGAAAGGATATTTTCCTCAAGAATGGAGTTCAAGTGTTTTATCAAAATTATTTTCCATCTAAGATAATAAAGGGTTCTGTTTCTATCCCTATTTTTTTACATTGATTTGATTATGTTGTGATGGAATTTTTTTTATGAATTCCTTTATCTTATATGAATTTTTTTATGATGTAATGATGTTTAAGATTCCCATTTTTATTACATGGGTTATGAAATGATGTATGATTTAATATTTTGTGGCACACATAAGAATGGTATCATTATGAGATGGGTGGGACCTATATCTCCTTCCAATTCATTGGGTAAAGATTTTATATCTCATGAGATAAACATAGCTAGAATGGTAGGTTATACCAGTTCAGTGAAACAGGACTGAAACGAGTGGTGAAATCGGTTCCGAAAGGGACTTTGTCCACTAATATAGTCTTGGCAATGAGTCTTGAGTAATAAGAAATGATTCTATATGATTATTTGTGTATTACACAAAGTTTCATGTTTTAGGTTATGATTATTGGGATTTCATTACACTATTATGATTTATCCCATGTTATGAAATTATGCTCTCTTTTGCAGGTTAAGATTTCCAAAATGTTATGTTCTTATGAATATGATGTGATTGATTTTTCTTTTGTTTACCCTTAATGAGAATTTGAGCTCACACTTTTTATTTTTTCTCTTCCCCAGGATATAAAGAATGGTTTTAGGTAAGAAAAAAAGGGGGAAGATCTTTATGGGAGATGTTGAAGATCTTTCACCATGATTAGAAGATTATGTTCCGAGTTTCCAAAGACACTAAACTATTACGGTCCTTGTGTGTGTGTTTTTGTTATGTACTAATTATTCCTCAAAAGTAATGTAATGTCCATGTACTTCAGGCTTCGGGTCTCTACAGTTTGGGAACACCGGGGAAATCCCTAAATATACTTATTGAATCATAGAATACTTATACATAACTAAATTCTGGTTCCCATTATAATATCAACAAGAAGTTCCTTAAGTGGTACTATATGAGGTATTACTGGTGGATCCAGGCCCACTACCTTTGAAGTGTTCTCATCAATACACTATTGGTGTATAACATGAGGATTCTGCAGGGGAATAACTCTACAATTTTCAGTTTCACTCCTCATATAGGATTTATAATAGATAAGGAAAGTGGAAAAGGAAATTGGAAAAGAAAAGGATGGAACAATGCCTCCCTAAAACGTGAAATAACCCTCAGTGTTCTCCTAGAGCTAGGTCTAGGTAAGAAAATTTTATAATGGGAGAAGAACATACACGGCCTACTACCCATATCTATTTTTGGTTCATGATCAAAGTCTCAAATTTACATATATTTTGGACAATTGATTTTAAATGTTTTATACATTTTCACTCATTTATATACTGAAATTTACTTTAAAAGGTTTAATTGGGGGGATCACCATTCAAATTCAAAAGGTTTAATTCATCTTATAAATAGAAATAGGGAGTCCACATAATCTATACCATAACATATTATTACAGAAATAATTTTACCATTTCTATATATATCCATCTATACCCAACAAGGTATGACAAACAATGCCCATCAACAATCACATGCAATATATAAAATTCAAGTTAAATGTTAATATGTAATGGAATAATGCCAGGAATTTTATGATCTATTATTCCTAGTATGATTCATGCTTATAATATTCCCTCATATCATCAGCCTATGGTAAAAGAAAAAATCATAATTTTAATAATACTAATATAAAAACATCACAAAATATGTGTGTCACCCAATGGTTAAGTCATATCAACTTTAAATAGTGTAATCAACCACACAATTTCTCATCCAATGTAATTTTAGTTTCCTCTATATATGGGTTAGCTACTCCCTGGAACATGATAATTACCAAATCTGAATATTCCAAGCCTCCTTCCAAATAAAAGTAGTAGGATAAAAAGTAAAAGAGGCATTAATAACACATTGTATCATCCTTCCATGGGTTCTACTTATCATTTCTCTGAGAAGGTGGGCCTTATAACCTTAAGTGTCCCTCCCCGAATGCCAGAGGCTGATGAATATCAGTGAGGTACTAGGGTGTGCCCATGGAGAGACTATTCTTTCATAGACCAGAGTATGAATTATGGTGAATAATTGGTAATATTTAGTAGAATCTTGAATAAGAAAAATCCATCCAAAAAATAATGAAATAATCCAATAAAGAGAAATCAATGACTAATGGAAGTTGAATAACAATAAAAGATACATTGATGTTGATAATCATGATGCTATAAAAAATTAGTGTAAAGGTAGGTCATGGAAAATAATCATATACTACATGCTATAAAAATATACAAAATGTATAAAAACTTCAAGAATAATCATCTCGATCATAGGCTAGGTCCTCTGCTCTGTGATTCATCAAGATGTTGTAATTCAGTAATGAATAGTAAATTTTGTTCCCCCCTTTCTCAATACCTACAATAATAAAGTCTTCATTGGTTCCAAAGGTGGATCAATAAAGGGTTTAAGATACAATCTCAGTAGGCCACCAACCACGATGTCTAGGCCCATCCATTTTGTGAAATAAATAAATGAAATTGTTCAATAATTATAAATGCAGAATAGTGAATACAGTTATAAATACATCAGTCTAGGTTCCTAAATGAATTCCCAACTGATACCACCTACTTTTTCTAAGCTGGAATTCTAAACTAAGGTACATTTACAAGTGATAGCATGTATATAGGGATCATTATAATCAAGCAACTAAATAGACATGAACCAAGCTTGTGCTTTGGGTAGGGGGTCACATTTTCAGGTTTTCATGATATAATCCTCATAATATAAACATGATTATCATATATGACTCAATAAATCAATCTATCTATCTAATACAATGGTGGTGCCCTGAACCCAGCTAAGGTAATCATTAATGAATCCCAAGTGTCTCTACAAGATTCTATAATAAAACCAATACCATTGAGTTTTTCTTATGTCATCCCATGTTGGAATCCCTTATATCACTCATGGAATGGTAAAATATATGTTTGTACCAAGTATATCACATAAAGGATCAGTTATAACTCGAGGTATGTCATGCCCCTTTTTTCTATAGATCCATCCTCATTTTCTCCCATAGGGAACCAGTCTAACTCATGAGTATATAAAATCAACCTAGAGATCCTATACATATAATCCAATGTATTTATCCCTACACGCCAAGTAGAGCCAATTTAATGTGGAAATTACATCCATGACATTATTAAAATGGAATTTATGTTCTCACCCTAACCATAGCTAGTGAACATAGAAACTAAGTAAAATATCAAATGGCATGGAACAGAACATTATATGTCATCAATAAGTCATGTAAATATGATATACTAACAAGAAATCCCGAGCAAAACATCCAATTCAAGCCAATCAATTATTGGAAAGAATTGGCAATGTGTATGTGACATTAAACATCAAGATCAAGGTATATGGAACATAACAAGACATATTTAATAATAATAATACTTGGGATAAGGAGTAAGAACATATAGTAAAATGTATAATCCATAGATTATGGAATTACACATGGGACCAAAAAAATAAGAAATAATCATAGGCATTTCTAGTTGGATAAAACTCATGGTCCAACATTCATCCTATTTCCTTTCATAAATTTAAGTCATTAAACCAAGGTGCAACATAGATACCCAAGGTGATTATCAATTGTAATCATGGAAAATACTACATTCAAGGTTGGAACACCGAAAGGTGTGGCTAACTATGAGGTGACTGATCCACAGATGGTCTTCACCATATGGTCAGGTCACATAATACAGGAGGAACCCATTTAATTAATTAATTAATCATATTCAATGTTATCAATAAAAATTTATAGCATTCAGTACAATAGTGAATTATTTAAAATTCAATTAAACAAGTTGGAAATACATAGACCACCTATATTGACGTAGTATCCATCTACTCTTCCATTCGTGAGGCTTTAATTGTCCTAGAATGAGAGAAATTGAAGGATTCTTGCAATGCCCTGAAAATAAGAAAAGTGATTCACAAATAAATAGTGAAATAGAGGAAAGAGGAACCTTAAAATATAAGAGAGATAATGAATTATATTTCTCGTAGATCTCTAATGGATCTTATGGAGATTGATTAAGTCATCGGTTGAAAAAGATAGAAAAAGACCTAGGAAATAGAGAGGTGGGAGCTCGTGTGTGGAGGGAAGAGGCCCCACTGCTAGAGAAAAATTGGGGGGATAAAAGAGAATTATTTTAAACAATTTAAGGGAGGAAACATTTTCAATTCACCCTAAAATTCCAGTAAGCATGGTTTATTTGGATAGTTGGCCAAAATGTACACCAACTACACACCGTAGTCTACTTCAATGGGGCTCCCCGAATGAATAGGTGCACAATTTATCTTGACATGTGAAACCACATTGTCCCAAATATCAACAAAACCACATGGATGTGCACCTAGGGTCACATAGTTATAGGAAAACCATGTTCCCCCTGCACCTCATTTCTGTAACCACACTATTTGGGGAAACATAGTGGGACTGTTGGCATGGTTTCTCTAAATCATATATACTAGTTTTTTGATTAATTTATAGGTCTTAGAATTATTCCTAAATACCACAAATACATCCTTTAAACCATTAAGAATCATTATTAGGGTCATCAACAGTAATTTAACAAAAAAAATGCATTATCTATACCTATGGGAGAAGAAAAGACATTACATTTAACGTTATCATCACCTAGAACATTACAATAGCCCTTACTGCACACCTAGTTTGACACTCCCAAGGGATATTATTTGGTTATTTCACATTTTATTTACAAAACATTATAAAGGAGTTGGTTTTTTTATTGATTTTAAAACATTCTGAAATAAATCATGTTTAGGATTAAGATATTATCTATGTGTAAATTATACAATTTATGTTAACTATTTCACAAATCTTGGGATTATAAATTATGATTCATAATTGTATGATCCAATATAGTGAATTTCATTATTTAGAAATGAAACCTAGAAGATGTAATGGATAAACATGTTTAATCCAATGGTTTAATTGATTTAAAATAATGTGAAAATATTTAAACATTGTGTACATTATTTTTCATTATTATGGTCATTATTTCTCACATCATGATTTTTGGTTTTAATCAATGGATGGAACTAGGATGAATAATGGTAATGTTGAATATGATTGAAAATTTGGTGATTCTAAGATTCCAAATGGGATGTTGAATGAATATAGTGATATTTTAATTAAAAAACACTGGTTATCCAAATATATGATTAACAACCTACACATTATCCAACTCTCGGACTCACTAAATAAGAGAAGTATAGAGTCCACTGAGATCTCAAGTAGTGAATACCATATAAGAAATGAGTATCACTTTTTTTAATTATAGAATTGTGGACAGAGACCTCAAAGAGGAATTCTCAAAGGAATAAGAAAATATTTTATGTGTGGAAAATAAGGTTATTAAGAATTATGTTGATCTAAAAAAGTGTGTAATTCAATGGAGATAAATAAATTCATCCCAGAGATGCATTTATAGTTTATTATATTAAATGTTGGTAACCTATAAATTAAACATGTTAATTCACTATTTTAATGTTTAACTCCTAAGACACTGATAGACATATTTTATGCTAATAAATTGAGTCAAATGGTTGAAATATTTATGTATTGGGATTAAATATTTATGTTGTAGATGTATTTTTACCTATATTATTTTGGTTATAAGAATCATTAAATGTATAAGGATTATGTTGATTTTGTAAGAATATATCAATTCAATAACATATGATTTGTAAACACCATCATGGGTTTTTGACTTTTAGGTTGATCATAAGTTAAAATTCCTAAGGACCCATTTTTAGTTTTATGTTATGGGAGTTAATCAAGATAAATGAAATTTTTGGAGGCATTTATTGAAATGCAACACATTGTTTTAGTATATGCTCTTTTTAAAATGTTATTTAAGGATGAATTAATTTAATTTTTGTGGATAAAAGATTAAATGGTATTGGAGAACTAAAAGTTTTATATTATATTTCATGTCTTGGTAATTATGGTAAATTTTTATTTATAAACAATAAAAGAATTTTATTTATCTAGTTTTTGAATATAAAAAAACATTTATGATGAGTGAAAAACCATCACATTTAGTAAGTCCACGAGGCTTGAACTCACCATTGATCGGTGATAAGGGAGAAATTCCTACCATCGTCCTAAGTGATGTCATAATTAGGATGAAATTGTTTTTATTTAGATAGTTTAAAGATAAATGCTTATTTCATATTGGGAAACATATTATAGGATTAATACGTTCAATTTTGTGGTGACTAAAAATGTTTTGAGATAGATTTTATTGGGTTAAGGTATAAATATATTCTTTAGGATTAAAGAAATTGATTATTTGGATAGAATGAAATTATTTTTTTGAGATATAATATGAAAGGTAATAGATATCCATTGAGTTTAGAACCTTATTTCATGTTGAGGTTTTTAATTTTTTTGGGATATAGGGTCATATATTCAATGAATGCTTTATGTTGAAATTTGGGTTTTATTGTTGAATAAATGATTTTAATGTATAAATGTTTATTTATATTGGGTATTATCAGAAACTGTGATACACATGTTTGTTTTTGTAAATATAGGAGGAATATATTATTTTTATTTTCGAGATTATGTTATCCATTGGAATATTATTTTAATTCTTTAAGTATGAAATATTCTTCTTGAAAACTCACCATCTAGATAAAAAAGTAGATTTTGGAGGAAATTGATAATAAGATGAAATTATACATTTAATGTAATCATATTTCCATTTGTTCTTAGTCTAGATGTTATGTAATTAAAATAATCTCAGAAAATGATTTTGGATATGAAAATGGTATCCTTTAAACTTCATTTCGGATAGAAAAATGTTGTTTTTCACACCTTATTAGCTTCTGATTTTGTGGTTGGTGAACTTATCATAATCATTCAGTTTCTTATGATTAATGATCTCTAACACTCTTCATTATTAATTGTGTATTAAAAATTAATTCCAGGTCTATATATTTACATCCCACCAATGTTAAACAATTTGGAAAGAACATTATGTATTATTCTTGGTGAATTTTTATTTCCCTTTCTATCTTATCAGGAGTATGTTTTATAAACCCCTTTTAGGATATGATATTTCTAAAAAAGTATTTAAAAATGTAAAAAATAATATTTTACAATAGGAAATTAAAATTTTGAGGTTGAAATTTATTGAATTTGGGGAGAATTTAACACCTAAATATTTTAATAGAAGAACGTTTTGTTCAGTAACATATGTGACACACAACACTGAGCTCAAATGATCAGTAGAATTTATTATTTAAATATGATAATTATAACCTAGACATAAAGTTGGGATCAATGAATATGAATAATGAATTTATTTTAAACATATGGAATATTTATGTATAAAATAAATTCATTTTTTATTAATGGATGAAAAATTGATATAGAAATCCTTTTGCTAGGACCAATAGGGGCCTATATACCCTGAGAGGGGGGTAAATCAGGGTATGGATATTCTTTTTCAAAGTTCTTCCTGCCCCACTGGATCTTGACCTCTTTTTTAAAAGGGTCACTTTGTTTGCACTTGTGTGTTTATTATGATCAATTATTTTCTTATTTATCTGATGATGATGCTTTAAATGAAATTCAGGGATGTAAGTAGGCAGACATAGAGATTTTTACTTGGTTCACCCTCACTGGGCTACATCCAAGGAGCATACACTAACAAATTTTTGGTCATTCCAAATTCCACTATTCTTCACTAGATGTGGATACAAAGGTTAGGGAATAGTCACTCTGTCCCAGGATCACTACCTTTACAAGGTTTAGGGTCAGCTCACTACTTTCCCAAGAGACACACCCTGTTTCTCTTTCTCCAGCTCACTTCCATTGGAGAGTATCACCTTCTTCCTCTTCCTTTTCTCACTGCTCCAGAAAGGATCCCCTCACAGTTTATAGAATTGTGGGTCTCTTCATAATCTCTAATTAATACGTCCTCTGTTGTATATGTATTCTCTGTTGAAGTCCAACTTTCACCCACAGATGAATCTCTCTTTGCATCAAAGGTATCGAGAAAACTTCCCGCTTCCACGCAGCCCAAAAACATTACCAGGGAATCAACCTTACTTGGCTCACAGGTCTAACCTGGCATGCAAGTATCATCACACAAGTCACAAATGGCGCGCAGGTCTGCCTCTACCACCTGCGCGGCAAAATCTTCTGCAACTCCAAACCTGCACGACTCAATCCCTTTTACGCCCAAGCCAATATTGGCGCACGACTACCAATTGGTGCGCAACCTCAAACACTGGCATGAAAGTCCACCTGCAAAACCACACACCACCTGCGCGACCACCACACCAAAATGAAGAGAGCTCTGATTTTTCTAAGTGTTGAACGTGATTACAAATTAGAAAGTGTGGTCCTGTATTTATAGGCATTTGGTCAACCTGCGCGACGACGCACAAGTCTCGGTGTGCAGGTCTTTTCCCCTGCAAGTCAATTGCGTGACTCACTTCCAAACTTGGGATCCATTATTCATTTTCCCTATTTTCTTGTTCTTGTCTTGAAAAACAACAGGCATGCAAGTTTCCAAGATTCATAGGCACCGGCGCGCAGGTCACCTGTGTGACCAACCCAATAATTGAGCGACCCTTATCCCTTTTCCATATTTTTATGATCTAATCTTGAAAAACATATTCCACACAAGTTTCCAAGCCTTCAAGTACACGGCACACAATTCCCTTTTCCAAAAACCACTTTTCATTATTTGTCAATTTCCAGGCCCAAAAAATTGGCAAACCCTGGAAAATGGAGCCACCTTGTATCTGTTCTTTTTGTATCACCTCCAGATCATCCATTCCATTCTCTAGGTTCTTGAATCAAATATTTATTGTTAACCACAACTCTTGAACTCAACATCCCATCATGAAATCCCCTTTTTCAACAAATTTTTATGTCATGGTTTTCTTTGTCAACAATATCTACAAAGATATCCACATTGTCAACAAACACAATCACCTCTAAAATACATCAATGATACCTTGAGAGAATTTTTCCCTAACACCTTTTAATGTAAAATAAATATTTTCATCAAAAAGTGTGTCATTGCGCACAAGGTTTTTTTGCCTTTTTAATTTAAATTAATCACCCTATTTAAATGAGTTTAACTAAATTTATATAGTATATATTAAAAAAATTATAATTTAGCTAATATTTTTACTATCTATGGTACAAGAATAAAACCATTATTATGCATAAAAAGAATTTTTTTCTACAAAGTGGTTTCGTTGCATTTTGCAGACACATTGTAAAATTAATTTTTTATAATTATAGAAAATATACTTTAAAAAAATAAATTAATTTATTAACTAATAATTTAAAAATTAAATTTGAGTGTCATTTTGAGAATTTTCTAAAAATATAAATTTATTTGATGAATAGTGAAAATAAATATTTTTATTGAAAACTACCATTTAATTTAGAGAAATTATAAGTAAAATTTACATTAAAACTATATGAATATTAAAATTAGTAAAACTATTTATAATTGATTTAATATGGGTCATTTTAATAATTTTTATGTTTTTTTATGTTAAAACAATTTATACTTATGAAAATAGTTCTTTGGAAACTTATTATTGATCATGTGTTTTGGTTTTATTTTAAATTAAATTTTTCCAAATATAAGAATTAAATTTGAAATGACTGATTCAATATTTGGAATAATAATAATTAATATTATGAACAATGGCCAAATTAATTTTGGTTCCTTATGATTAGTAAAAACATCTAAATCTAATTATTATTGTTAAGGCTAAAACATGTTTATTGGGCTTTAAACCAAAAGATAATGATATTATTTCCAATGAAACTTTTCAAAATCCTATTTTATGGATATATTTTACCTTATCATAATATGAATTCAAATATAATGTCATTTGGAATATTGTTTTTTGGTTACAACTTCATCACTTTGAAATATTTTGGGGAATATCATAATTATTTCCAAGAGGGTCCCTACCATCACTTATAAAATGATACCCTAATACTCTATTAAATGGGCTTCCAAATAATTTTGTTTTAGATAAGACCTTCAAAAATACCTTCTTAACTTCCCACCACATGATCTATATTACCTTTTTTTATAAAACCCTCCAAGGAAGGATTTTGGTGTATTTGTAAATATGTTATTCGAAGAAGAGGTAACGTTCTTAACCAATAGTTATTAATTTATTTATTCTTACAACTCATTCAAATATTTTTAAAACATGTTGATATAATTTCATAATTTTCTCTAATATACTAATATTTTATTATGTTATTGTATTTCCCTACACCCATCTCCACTTTTATCAAATTTTGAAATGAAATCATCGCTCTTGTGTACGGTGGACAACCTCCTCGTGAATAGGGGTAATTAAACATCCATAAACACATTTAATAAATTAATATAATAATGGAAGTGATGTATTTTTATTATACTTAAGATATTAATATAATTCTGGAATTATAATATCACATATACATTCTTACGTTCAAATCCATTGGAAAATGATAATGTTGTGTGTGTGTACGTGTAAACTACCACCTCCCCGAAGCGATGTGAAATATTTTTCACATTATTTTATATTGGATGGTAATAATAATATTTTAATTAATATATATTATATATATTATATAAAAATTATTTTTTAATGGTTAAATATAATTAACATTTTCATCTATTGAGGAATGAAAATATCATTCATGCGTACGTACAACCTAATGTCTCTATGAATGGTGTAATGCATTTATTTATATGTAATATCAATGGATGAATCTTAATGCCAATATAATTTATATATATTAAATTTATAAAAATATTTGTATTATGGTGATAATTTTACATTGATAAATGTAAAAATTCTAAAACTACCAAACCATAACAACCATGAAAACTGAAGCAGTTACCACTCAGAACAGTGATTTTAACAAAGAATTTTTAATAAAAAAAATGTTAAAATATTAGAAGTTAATAATATATGGTATGATAAAAATGATTATGTTTCTATAATATATGTATAATAAGCCTATATTTATTATACATGATGTTCTAACATGTACAAAGGAAATCCTACTTGAGGTAAGTTATTTTTTTAATTTCCATTCATTGAGGCATATTGTACTATTATGAACCTAATTTATTATTTATAATTTATATACATCCCATTATATGTGTAATATAATTAATTATTTATATATCATGGTATTTTATGCATCAATTTGAATTATTTCTTCCAACAAGTTTTTATTTCTACCAAGTGGTAATGAATTTCATAACTCAATTTATTTACTTTAGCTTATATTACGTCTTCATTATCATTTATATTTAAAGACAATGTTTGAAATGAATTTTTATTATTTTATATTTTATTTTCAAATTTTTATGTTTATTGAAATTGGATACACATAATCGGTTTATTTTCAAAACTTTAATTCAATGATAATATCATTTTGGGAGATTTCATCTCAATTTTCACTTTATTGAGACATATTTGGTACTATGCACCTATTTATTTTTTGGAGGTGTATTTACTAATCCTTTGATATATTATAACATTAATATATTTATATTCAGTTTATTTTATGTTTCATATGAATTTTTTTCTTGCAAGGGGGTTATGATTTCAAAGTTACCAATGTAGTAAGGGTTTATGTTTTCATGTCACTTTAATCAGGATTGTTTATGCATGAATTTACATTAATGGAAATTAAATAATAATTTTATAATATAATCCTTTCATTTAATTCTCATATACTTATTAATAAAATTTTCAATTAATAGTACAATTTTGAACTATTTTTTACTTAAAATGATTGATAATTTCTTTAAGAATAGATATCTTTATATCTTTCTTCGGTGGAAAATATTTTTTCATCCATATCCATGTTTTCTAAAAAAGAATTTTTTTACATTCTCAAAATGATTTAATTAAAAAGATTACTTATGTATTATTTTTTTAAAAAAACTTTTTAAATTAATCTTCTTATCATTTTCTAAATGAGTTACTTTTCAACCATTTTAAATAGTTTTAGAATAATATTTTTTAAGTTATAAAACGTGTCCAGAATTAACTGATATCATAAACACTCATTATTTTGTAGCTTCTCCTACATGTATCCATGATTATTTTAAAATAAAATGGCTTTCCTTTTATTTTAGATCTTTAATGGTGATTTTTATAGTGGAAAGGTCATTTTCCTCTAGAATTTCTTAATGACAATTTTATAGAATTTTTATACATAAACACCAACATTCCATATTATACTTTTGTTCCAATTGGGATAAGATTTAATGATTCCATCCATATAATTTATATGGATCTTTTATGAACATTTTTACGAGTGATGAACTATTTTGATTTCATTCTCTATATTACACTAGGAATTCTATGATTATCATTATTTATTGGGGGAAGTATTAACATTTCATATTCTAGACTATTAATATGAATGTTTATGAAGGTTATGTTTTACCCCTTTTATCTGCGGAAGGAATTCCACATAGTATGTGATGGGTGAGGCCCACTATATCCCCATGATTTGAATGTAGATCTCATGAGACAAATGATTTTGGGTTTTACCTGAGACCATACCCATTTATGTAAGATGACATGGCATGAGTTATCAATGGTGTGATTATCATTTCCAGAATTATTAATTCCTTCATTATGAGATTAGTTCATGATGTATATGTGATTGTTTGATTATTTAAAATAAACACAGACAATTTTCAACCTCATAGGGTTTTGTATGTGGAATTATTTTATAATCATCTATTCTTACCATATTATGCACAAGTTATTGAAAAAATGGATTGTGATTTCATATATTTACCTTTTTATATTTATTATTCGTAATTTATTCATGATATATTCTATTTTCTGTATAAACTTACTAATAATTAAGTTCAACTGTTTACTATGATTCTATTCCCTAGAATTCAATGAAATGTATTACAATTTATATGTAGGGATATACTAAAGGAAAGAATGTTTTACTCAAACAAAATAACATTTTATACTTTATGTGTTCAATTTTAAATTGAGATTTAAGTATGTGTGTATTTTACCATTGCTATGAAGGACCCCGTATCACCCTGAGAGGGTATGGGTGAATCAGGGTGTCATGTTTTTCTTTAAAACTTATAGATATTTTTCTAATGTTTGTAGAAACCAGTTAAACCTGTCTAAAGAGGAAGTGAAAAAAATCACATTCAAAGTAATGACACAATAATTTTACTTGGTTTACCACTAAGGGCTATATCCAAGGAGAATATGTCAACAGTGTGTTTGTCGTACCATAAACCACTAATCTTCAGAAGCTGTGGATTACAAGATTTTATCACATTCACTCTGTGCTTGGCGCACTTCTTTGAGAAGGTTTTAGGGATATCACACTATGTCCCTCAGATCACATCTACTGACTCCCCCTTGCTCACTGTGTTGGAAGAATCATCACTCAGTTTAATGACTTGAAGGTTTCCTCAGTGGTTTAGCATCAAATCATGCATACTCATATATAAATGGATTCCTTGTTGAAGTATCTCAATTACCCATAAATGCAATTTATTTTCCCTTTTACTGATATGTTATGGAAAATTAATTTCAAAAACTGATGTGGTTAATTTTCAGTCTTCATTGGGTGTTCTGAGTAATGCTATTGTTTCCACATACAGATGATATTTTCATGTACCATCCAACTCCTCCTCATACCATCCATATCCTATACAAACTTCCCTTCTTTGCATATAACCCATCTTCGGGTACTTCTCCACTCTTCTGTGTACTGTTCTCCTCTGCGTACTGCCTTTCTCCACCGCATACTATAAGAGCTACCTACATGAAGCACACTCTCTTCCATGTACTATTTTAATTATGTGGATGGTTCTCTTCAAGCACCATCTTCTCCTCCACATACCACTTCATACTTCACTGAATTTCGTCCCGAAATTTTAATATCCAAAATCACCCCTTAACAAAAAGTATTACCATACCTTAAATAGGCACATAACTCTGCAAATTTGGGAAATATGATTTTCCCAAATTTTCAAAGCGGGACAATATTCACTGTACTGAACTCTATCCACGTACTGTTAGCCTCCACTACATACCTCTACTATTTTTTGAACTAGAGAAATCCTACCAAACATCACCATTCTATGTACCTCATGCATTCACTACGTACAGTCAATGCAAACTGTTTTCAAGAGAATTCCATGTTCCACACTCCTTCACCAAATACCGTCGATGTGAACTCTTTTCAGTTATGTGCATAGTTCCATATACATCACACCTTCAACGGATACCACATGTCTTTATTACGTACTGCACACCTTCACCGCATATCGTGCACCATCACTATGTACCGTTGGCCTTCACCACATATCGTTTCTAAAAACTATTACCAAACTCTGGATCATTGAGGCCCAAAAAATTGGAAAACACTGGGAAACTGTTTCACCTTCAATACTACTTTCATCCTCAAATATATACCTCATTACATGAAAACTTCCTAGTCATCCATGTGCATATTGACAACAAACAAAAACCAAACTCTATTATAAGCAACAAACAGCCTTGGTTCCAACAATCTCGCCCCTTTGAGTTTGTTGGAAATCTCCAAAAAAAAATTAATGATGTGCCAGCCACAATCAAAACCTAATCCTTCACAAAATAGCTCAAAATCACTATAAGTCTACGTGATTAGTGATTTGTGTAGAAGAGAAGAGGGATTACATTAATTGAGTTCTCAATCTTTTCTTTTCTCCCCCATATTTGTAGTTCTGGACTTTTCATGTATTCAGAAAAATAGATCACTCTCCATTGAATCCATTGAATTTATCCATTATCCCCCATATTCAATAAATCCCATTGACCATTATTTAATCTTTGTACTACTTATAACAAGCTCCCTTTGGATCGTATATCCCCCCATAAACCTATGACACTTCCACAAATACATTAAGATAGTTAAAACAGTAGTGGAGAGGGGAATATCAAAACCTCTTTATGCACTGGGAGGTGGCTGAACACTAAGGTTAAACCAATTTTTTCCAGACACAGTCACTGACAGTGGCTTGGTCATAATTTCAGCCACTTCTACATCAGTTCCCACATGCTCTATTTTGATCATGCGTTGTTCAAATTTTTCCTTGATGAAGTGATATATGATCTCAATTTTTTTTATATGACAATGCAAAATAGGATTCTCTATAAGATGAATTGTGCTCTTGTTCTCACACTAAATCTCCATTGGTTGTTTCACCTCATCACCTATGTTACAAAGTTGCTCGTTTATCCAAAGTAACAGAGTGAATGCCTTGGTAGAAGATATATATTCATCTTCTAGAGTACTGAGTGAAGTACTTTTCTATTTATTTCATAACCATCCCACACATTTCTTCCCAATATAGAATTCTCCGCCACTTGTAGACTTTCATTCCACTATATCTATATCCCATTTAGTATCATAAAATATTTATAGTTCACTATCTCATCTTACATTAAAGTACATACCATTATTTTGAGTACTTTTAATGTATCTCATGATTCATTTCAATTCCTCCATATGTTCTTCCTTTGAATTACTTTGAATGTGGGTCGCAATGCAAGTTGCAAAGAAAATATCTGGCTATGTCAACATCAGGTATAGTAGGATTCCAATGATTCCTCTACACATGTTGGGATATACAGAAGTCCCTTCCCCATGGGTTTTGAGATTTAATCCAATTAAAATCGGAGTCATCATTGGTTTGGAATCATGCATATTGAATTTCTTCAACTGCTCTATTTTATACCTTTCTTGAGAAATGAATGTGTAATCCTTCTAATGAAGTACCTATAACCCTAAAATTTATGTGATATCACCAATAAAATAAATTTCAAATTTGGATTTCCTGTGATTGGAAAATTTATCCATTGATCCCTATCTTCTTCCACAAAAAATAATATCATTCTCATTTACCAATACCATGAATTGATCTTTTTGAGTGTTCTTCACATAGAGATTGTGATCCAATCCTCCACTTCTAAACTCGAGCTTTCTTAGATAACTGTCCAACTGAGAGTACCATGCATGTGGTGATAGTTTCATGCCATATAGTGCTTTCTATAAATTTCAAAACATCAGTTCATCATTACCAAGAAAGAACCTCACATGTTGTTCAATGTAGACTCATTATTCTGAATCACCATTTAAGAATGTTGCCTTGACATCCATTTGAAACACTTTATAACTTATTTGGACTTCCATGGAATGAAAAAGTCTGATTGACTCTAGTTTTTCTACTAGATTAAATGTATATTAAACATCAACACCTTTGATTTTTGAATACCCCATAATGAAAATGTTCTCCCTATTTCTTATCACATTTCAATTCTCTACAAATTTGTTCTTGAAAATCTACTTCATACCAATCAAATTGTGACCTTTTAGTATTCTAACGAGATCCAAAGTCGGATTTTATTCAATCTAATCTAACTTTTCCTTCATTTCTTTCACACATGACTCCTCTTATGTAGCCTATTCAAATGAGGTTGGTTCTACAACTGATAGAAATGGTGATTGATAATTATTCCCCATTCTCCTCATCTAGGTAGGTGCATTCCAATCCCCGATAATGTTGGACTACTCAATTTATGCTCTTCAATATATCCTTTGGATTTCGACCAAATTCTCTTTAGTTATAGCTTCTACTTCTGATTCTTCTTGTGATTCAATATCATGATGAGACTCATGAGAGTTTTGATCATATTATTATACCTTTGTAGTAGAATTTATCCCATGTTCACATTAATCCTAATCTTATATCACGCCATCATTATAATTCCATGAAGAATTAATATTTTTCTATTCAATGATCTTAAAATTGCTGATTTCCACAATTATTCCCAATTACTTATTGAAACACTTGTAGGATTTTTTGTTCATTGAGTATCCACGAAATATTCTTTCATCTGCATTTTCACCATACTTTCCTTGATTTCCTTCTTTGTTTTGGATGAAACATGTGCTTAAAAAAACAAGAAATATTTCAAGGCGGGAATTATTCCATGCCACAATTCATATGGTGTCTTTGTCTCACCCATATATAGCCCGATACGGTTTGGAATATACACTACAGCTTAAAATTCCTCTTTCCAGTAATGTCAAGGAATACGACTCTCGATCATCATAGTTTTGTCCATGTTGTTTACATGTTGATTCCTACCCTCAACAATTCCATTTTAATGTGGATATCTCACTACAGATACATCATATTTTACCCCATGCTTCTCTAGGTAATTTTCAAACTCAATGGACGTGTATTCCCCTCCATTTTCAAATCGTAGAACATTGATTGTTAATCCAGTATCATTCTCAGCAATTCGATGATATGTTTTCATGTAGTCAAGAAGTTTTTGTTTTCTATGTATAACCATTACAAATGGAATTCTACTATAATCATCTATAATAAGGAAGAAGAACATTTCTCAATGATTTCCGACAACTTTTATCGGGCCTCATACATCTGTATGGATGGGATCAAGAAGATTAGATGCCCTTTTCTTCTTTGGACAATATAAACTGTAGAACAGCTTTCCTCGCATGAAAGCATCACAAGTATTTTCTCATTCAAACTTCAGATTAGGGATATCCATGACAACCTTTAGCATTAATATCATATCCATTTATTACTGATTGATGTGCCCCAATCTCCAATGCTACATGTTGTTTTCCTCTTCAGTTGTTATGTAGAAAATGTTATATTTTCTATCAACCTAATATAAGATTTCATTTGTTCTACAAACTTTCAAGGGAGAATTCCCAGAAGTTACTCTTGCAGTACATCCCTTCGGATTGAATTTCAAAATAAATCCTAATTCATAGAGTTGACTCACACTCAGAATATTTTGATGCATTCAATTCATATAAAGAACTTCAGCCTTCCTCAGCTAGCCATTAGCCAGTTCTATATTTCTACATTCTTTGATCTAAAGAGCCCCAACATTACCAATCCTCATTGTTCCATATACATTTTTCTTGATTTTAGATAATATTACTACATTTCCCATCATATGATATGAATATCCACTATCCAGAATCCATGTACTATTGTTCTTGGTAGCATTGTGGGATACTTCTGTAAAGTTGGATTTCTCAATTTTCTTCTTTTCATTCCATGAGATATTGGATTGAGTGTAGGAAATTGATGTCCTTTAAATTATCTCTTCCATGTACATGGGTTAATTGTATTTAAATTATTCTTCCATAGGATTAAACCTGTTTGAAATAGAAACATTATCTTGCTGACGAGAATTGGCACGTCATTGAGAATTATAGGAATTTTTTTCTTTTCATACCCCTACGTGCAATGCACATCATTATTGGAAAAATTAAAATATTAAAAACAATATCCATAGAAATTATTTGTTATATAAATAGTTGGATATGAATATGTAATCCATTGTTGAACTCTTATCTCTTCCCCATTCATATAGATCCTTTATTCTTTGCAGTATGACATGGTAAGGGCTAGATGGCCACAAAACCTAACACTACATGAAATGAAATGTCTTCTCACTTCTATTTATCCTCATAAATTATTTCTTTTGAAAATTTTTTGACTCCCTTTCATTTTGGGAAACTTGAGGATAATATTTAGTTCTTCTTTTAGTTTGATTTAAGGATTTATTTTTCAGCACTTCTTGTGGATTTTCAATATGATCAACTTTCAACTTGCCTTTATTCTAGTTCACCTTATTTATAGCATTAGACATTTTATCATCACAACCAATTTCTCCCATTCCCATGAATGTGAGTCTTTGATCACTCATGATATTTTCAACTCCATCAGAACCGCATTTTTCTCTCACTAGCATCTCAACATCTGAGAACCTCCCAGATTTTATATTCTTCTTTGCTTATTGAGAAAATGATTTACTTTCAAGTTTACTTCTCAGAGTAACAACTTCTTCTTAGATCCCCTAAATGGTCTTGGACTTCTCCTCCAGTATCGAGGTAAGAAAATTGATGAGATTTTCTTGTTCTTCAATTCTATGTATTAGTTCCAAAACATCATCATTGATTTGAAGGATTGATGATTGTACATTCACCAGTTATTTCATTCAATCAATTTCCTCTTACAGAAGATCAATATATTATGATGATTCCTACACCATTTCTTTCCACATATTATATCTCTTACATTTATTTTAAGCTTACTAAAATATTCCTTAAGTCAAAACATGGGATCAACATCAATATTCAATCGATTATATATATCTCTATCATTCAATGGTTCTAACTTTTAAATGGTAGCCATCCTGGATGCATGGTTCCCAGATTTGAATTCTGCTTCATCTTCCTCAAAGAGTTCATTATCATCATCTTCTTCTTCACAAAAAAACTCCTTCGTTGAAATTTTGATCCATATTTAAAATCCATCTTTTTGAAAATACTTTTTTGAGGATTTTTAATGTCATCATGTTTACATGATTCATCATTGAACTTTCTTGGGAAATGAGAGATAATGTTCCCAACTCTTCCACATTGAAAATTAGCCATAGGTAACTTTCCTTCATATTTTCCTCTTTCCTTCTTGAGTATCATATAACTGTGAGAAATAACTTCTTTTTCCTCATCATCATCAACAACACAATCTCCTAAAATTTCCAGTTTTTCTATGGATTTGACCGCCATTTCCTTGCTTACACGATTTGTTGCATCTTCTGAGTTAAGTCTCATCTCATATGCGACCAGGTTTCTCAGCAGACTATCAAGAGAATGTTTGGGAAGATTCATTTCTTCTAGAGTTGAAACCTTTTCATTATAAATGGGTGGAAATGTTCTCTAAATTTTCATTACAATGTCAATTTTTTCGAACTCTTCTCCAAGCCAATGAATTTCTCCTACAGCTTCAATAATTCAATTGAAGAAGGAATTTTCATTTTTAGTAGGGGAATATTCATATCATAAAACCTTTTGTGTAAAACTTGCAGCTTCACCTCCTTCACTTTGTTTTCACCTTCATAAATATTCTCTCGTTTCTCCTATATATACTTTTCTGACAAACTATTCATCATCTTCATATCTATTTGATCAAAAATAGATGTAGTTAGGGCATTCTGTGCTTTAGAATTAGAATCCATTATTTTCCTGTCCATATCTATCATAGATAGACTGGTTGGATCAGTGACCTATATTCCTTTTTCAGTGGAAAAAAGTACATCAATTACAAGAGATCTTAAATGTGATCTTTTCATATTCTTCCATATCTAAATGTTACTTCCATCAAAGAATGTAACTCCCCTACCATTAATTGTATTCTCCTTCTAAGAAAAAAAAAACGTGACCAATTTAACACTAGAAACCTTTACCCTCTGATACAACGTAAAGGACCTCAAAACACCATGAGAGGGGATGGTGAATCATAGTGTAAAATTTTTCATTTAAACTTATAGATCTTGTTCCCATGTTTGTAAGAACCTGTTTAAAATTTCTAAAGAATAAGTGTATAAAATAAAAAATCACATGAAAACCAATGACACAACTATTTTATTGGGTTCGCCACTAAGGGATACATCCAAGGAGCATATGCCAATAGTGTGTCAGTCTTACCAAAAACCACTATTCATCACAAGTTTTGGACTAAAAGAGTTTAGCACAGTCACTCTATGCCAGGAACACTACCATTAAAAGGTTTTAGGGATAGCACACTTATCCCTCTGATCACTTCTGTTGACTCTCCATTTCTCACTATGATGGAAGAATCTTCACTCTGTTTAAGGAATTGAAGGTTGCTTCAATATTTTAGCATAAAATCATGCATCCTCAGCTCTAACTAGATGCTCACCTGAAGTTTATAATCACCCATAGATGAAATTTATTTTCCCTTATACTGAAATGTTATGGAAATTAATTTTGAAAATAGATTTGGCCAATTTTCAGGTATCATTGGGTGTTCAATGTACTGCTGGTGTTTCTGTGTGTCACTGCTCTTTTCGCATACTGTCCAGCTCCACTGCATACCATCCAACTCCTCCATGAATTGACCTTCTTAGAAAACTTCCCTGCTCCACGTACTAATCTACTCATCTCTGTAATTTCATACTCTACGTACTACCTTTCTCCACTATGTACTGCAAGAGCTACCTACATGAACCACACTCTCTTCCACGTACTTTTTTCGTTACGCAGATGAATCCTTCTGTGTGCTATCTTCTCCACCACGTAGCACTTCAGACATTAGTGAATTTCATCCTAATATTTTAATATCCAATATCATACATTAAAAAAGGGGATTATTATTAAATAATAGGCAAATAACTCTGCAAATTTTGGTAATATGATTTACCCAAATTTTCAATGTGGGACAATCATCACTATATTGAACTCTATCTGTGTACTATTAGCCTCCACTACCTTTATTATTTTTTGAAGATCATAAATCCTACAATTCTTCACCATTCCACGTATTCCATGCCTTCACTGCATACTATCTATGCAGACCATTTTTAGAATCATTCTGTGTACCGCACTCTTTCACCACATACCTTCAATACAAACTATTATTAGTTCAGCGCACCATTCTGTGTACTGCACACCTTCACCACGTAATGTGCACCTTCATTTCATATTGTGTGCCTTCACCGTGTACCACATGCCTTCATTGTGTACCGTCTTCGTTCACCGCATACCATTGCTAGAAATCGTTACCAAACACCAAATTGTTTAGGCCCAAAAAATTGACAAACACTAGGAAACTATTCACCTTCAATACTTCTTTCATCTTCAATCATATGACCTCATTCCATGCAACCTTCCTTATCATCCTAGTGTAGATTGATAATAAACACTAACCTAACTCTATTATTAACAACAAATAGCCTTGGTTCCAACAGACTACAGAATCATTCAGACCTTCGTGGCATGGGTCCTTATATCTACTGCTGATATAATAAATTAAAAATAGACTCTGGGCTACTAGGTTTTGGGTGTTTATATAAGTATTATAGTTATTGAAAACACAAGGAGTATATTTTATTTATTATTTGGGACAATTATAAAATATCACCTATCATAATTATAATACCATTAAGTATAATAACAATTGATAATATATTCATTCCATAATGACTATTATGATTAATATATATTAAGTGTTAAAATAACGTCTTATTAACATATAAGGACGAAGTGATGGACTCGACCAATTGTATCATACCCTATGAATCCCATTTATTTGAACATATAATTGAGATGGAATAACTGTAAATTTCTTTTAACCAATCCCAACACAAGACATTATAATTTAGACAAGAATAAAATGGTCTATGATAGAATTTCAAGCTCAATGAAATATCATCCCGAACTGTGTTGGTCGAACCACCCCAAGACAGAACCATCATCGCACAACTTACCCTTAGGGCGTACACTAGTGTAATAAGAGACTGTTTATCTTAACCCTAGTAGTAAGATTTTTTTTATTTTTTTTATAAAATAATAGCCATATTTAACTACTGTTATTATATTATATATATACATGATTATTTAACGAGGATGGAAAATTACATTTGGATACATACTAAAATTTTATTTTTCGAAAATTAATATATTTTCAATTAAGGCTCTATTTTGTACAATTTCATGAATTTATGAGAGGGAATTAATTTTAATTATATATTATTTTAAAATAATACATATATATATATATTAATATAAATGAAAATTAAATTTCATGAATTCCAATGTAATATAAGAAAGGAAAAAATATTCTAGTGTCATAAAAACATCTATCTTCCAAAAAACACATATTTTTATTTAAAAGTGTAAATCCTCAAAATTATAAAATTATTTTGGCAAAATAAATATTTTTCTTTAAATAATAATATTGAAATAAGGAAATGGTTACTTTTTAATAATCTAAGATAATTGAATTTGTATGTAAAAATTAAATAAGGTACAAATATACGGCATGTATTATGACATCATAATAGAAAAATAATACTGTAATAAATAATATTAAATGTATCCAAAAACCAAATTAAATTCCTCATTTTAAATAATTAAATTTTCAAGTTATTTAATAAATTTGATAAACCTATAATGAATCCTCCAAAACCAATATTATATTGTAATATTTTAAAAATGATTATTTATGAATATGACTCACTTATGTATCATGAATGGTATTATTTTGATGATTTTTATTCTTATCAGGATAAAATGAAGAAATAAACTACTATTTGATAGAAAAAATTGAAAAACTACCTGAAAATGTTTGGGGTCTGGATTATTTTATCACATAAAGTCTATAACATAAGTTTAGAAGTTAATAAATAATCCCCCTCTCTTTTCTAATAAATACCCACCAAACCCCTCATTCCTCTTCACTAAATACCCATTTATCATTTTGTTACTCTCTATATCCATAAATAAATACCTCTTAATGTGTTTCTATGAACTTAATAATCTTCTATTAATCTTTTAGAAGAACCCTTTAAATTTAGGGGATACTCACCTCTTCTTTTTTATTTAAGTAAATTTTTATAATACACATGTTTATTTTTAGTTATTCATGTTGTTTTTCATTTGTACACAGCCATTTATTTTCCATATGATTCCAAGGTAATTTTATACCACCTTTAACTCTCATTAAACACACATGTGAACCTTTATATACTAAAATTATGTTTCCAAAACTATCCCATGATTTTCCATGATTTGTTTTTTGTGTTTTCAATACCCATCCCAATTTTTTCCTAATATAATTTACCTAGATAAACATATCCATAATTGATTGTGGAAATCCCTGAATGAAAACCACACTCCTTAATCATATGGTTAATCTAGATTAATGGAGTTCATACATTATATGATTTTTGGGGCACACAAATTCATGTACATGATATTAATGTGACGAGTGGGCTTGGAAATATATATCACTATCTTGAATTGAGTAAATTTTTTATCACTTGTGATACCTTGTTTGGTACAAAATAGTTTATCCTAAGAAGACTATGTTGTGATTCCTTAGTGGTTATTATTTAATTTTCTTATGGTTTCATGTTTTATGTTTTTTCTACATTATAATAATGTGTAGGTTTTATCAAATTATATCATTCCTCGATGTACATGGTTATGATTATAACCCTTCAACTTCATAATGTTATGCATCTTTAATCTCATGTACTTGATTAAATTGTGATATTATTTGATTATCATCTTTATATCTCACCGCATTCTTACGTGTGTCCCACCATTATCCAAGACAGTTTTAGAAGTTCAGTGGAATTTAAGGGCATATTACATAGTTTCTAAATTATATTGTTGTATCCCAAAATTAAAGGTATTTTGATATGTATATAATTAGAAAAATATTTTTTTCCATTACATATTTTTCGATTTTTTTTGTTTATCATAATGTATTATATCATAAAATAATATTTATAAAAGATATGGGTTATCATAAACATGGTAGAGGTTATTGTCTATAATTTGTGGTAACATTTCCATGAATTTTTTTATCCGTATACTATACCATTTGGTTTCTAATTGGGTAATCATCACATTTTTCATCAAAATAATTATTGAATCAATTTCTCCTAATTCCAACCATTTATTAAAAACAAAAAGGATAGTGTGGGTATTAGGTAATGATGATCATAGTAAGTCATCAAATGATAAAAGAAATAAATATTGAAATGTTTTAAATTATGACCCTTCATCTCAACTTCTGAAATTTTTGATTTACTATAAATCATTGACCACTCATCATAAGTAATTATTAGTTCAATCCTCTTTTTATTTAAAAACTAATTGAAAAACCTAATTTTACACCATTATAATATCGATTAATTCCCCCTGAACCCACACATATGGATTCAGTGTGAGAAATAAAAACCCTTAACATGTGTTATGAATCCTAGAGTTATGACCCAATAATGATGCACATTTATTTTACATAATTTACACAATTTAAAAATTCATAAATTATTACATTCCTTTAACATAAATTTTTAGTGACTTTGGAGATTAGCTGCATTATATTGTAATTTTATAATAATTGTTCAATATTTCCCATAAATAGTCTTCTCACATGATACCATTTTTGAAAAATAATACTAAATACCCATCCTCATAATATAGGTAATGGAAACATAATAAAGGAATGATCTTAGGTACTCATAAGAGTAAAAATAATAGATAACAACAAATGATCAAAAGTGTTGACTAGATGATGATGTTGGTTTGAAATGATAATTAAGATGCAAGGGAATAAAATAATATGATCATACCCATTGAAACATAGATCATAAATAGTGTTTCATTGAATAAAGATTTCATAATAAAATTTTACATGAGTAATCTTGGAATGGTGTAGATTGATTAGTTTTGTAAAGACCCAAAAAATTCAAGGAAGTTTTTTCTTAATTTTCTTGGAAATTTTACATGAATGCAGTTTCTGACAGCACCTGATTCCGAGGCCCGGTGTGCCCGGAATCATTTTTCGAAGTTTAACTCGGGTACGTTCAGTAAACGAACAAGAGGGTTTTTCTAACATTTGAACCAGTGCTCGGAATCGAATTCTGAGGGCACCGATGGAATCATAGTACCGATAATTGTTTAGAATCACCTTTTCCGAAGTTGCGTTTGCTCGGGTGTGGTTTTTAATTTTTGGGGGTTAAGTTAAGAAAAAAAATAAAAGTGGTACAACCGATTTTTATTTTATTTTAACTTATGTTATGTGGATGATGTGGGACCGACAATATCCTACCCTCTTGGTAGGATATTTCTGAGGTGGGGCCCACAAGAGCCCCACCGTTTCTTTTCTTCTAAGTAACGCACCTGTACCCCACTTTTAAATGAAGTCAACTCTTACATTTAAACTGGATATTAAACACCCCAATTAATTGGGTGGTTTTAAACTCATCAACTAATTGTTCATTTCGTTTCTTTTGAAATTCAAATATTGGATTGTGCGTTAACAAAATAAGACAACTCTTATTTTTTCTGATGGAACTTGTTGCATGGATAGGATTGGGAGAAAAGCCTTCTTCTTCGACGAAGAACGTGAAGAACGCGAAGAACGCACCGACCTCCGATGAAGAACACCAAACCATCGGAGATTGACTTCCGCGATGCTTCTTCTGCGACGCTCCTTCCACAACGCTTCTTCTGCGATGCTTCTTCATGACGTGACAATCCTCCCTACACGACGCCTTCTTCCATGACGGTTATTTCCGCAATGACCCTCCTTTCAAGCTACACTCGAGGTAGGGATTTATTTTAATTGTTGTTCGTGAATTCTCTCGTTGCCTTTCTTCTCTTTTATTGGAGCCGTCTGTTACCGCAATAACGGGAGGGGGTCGAACCGCACAAACACGGACGACCCTCCTCTCCCTTTTGGTTGTTTGATATTGTTGCAGCATGAGCAAGGAAACGCGGTGCCGAAGCACCACGCAGGAATTGTTAAGGAAAGGGGGAGAAGCGCAGCGCCATCACGTCGCGCCATTGAAGATGAACCAAATACGCGGCGCCGTTGAAGACGAACCAGAGGCGCGGCGCCGTCACGCGGTGCCGATTAACCCCAAAAGAACAATGACTGGAGCGGGGTCGCGGCGGAGGGGGCGCGGCATCATTGCACCACGCCGGACGGACAAAGGCAACGGCTGGTTCCGGGCCGCGGCGGAGCAGGGGAACCAGCGGCCAGTTCCGAGCCGCGGTGGAGTAGGGGAACTGGCAGCCGGGTCTGGGCTGCCGGCATCGGAGTAGCAGGACCAAACTTGCCGGTCCCGTGGCGGCAGAAGTCGGTCGGCCGGAGCGGGCCGGCCGGACAGTGGAAGAGCCGGGGGAAAAACCCCCGGCTGGCCGGACGCGAGTGGCCCCCATTATGGGGTCGCGGTTACAACGGGCGGGGGGCAGTGCTCCCCCCTCCCCCCCGCATCCCGAACGGCTCAGCCATTCGGCCGAGCCACCCGGGCAGCGCTCCGGGCTGCGTCCTGGCCGGGCCGGACCCAGACCCGGTTCGGGCCGACCCCGATGGAATTGGGCTGGATCGGACTGGGCCCGAACCCCCTAATACCAAACCTCTTTTGGTCTGTTGCCCATAACATGAGATACAGGCCTCCGATCGACACACCGTCAGTTGCGTAGAGATCCTTGGATCAATACGGTCGTTTTGGTATATTACAGTCAAGGTTTCGTATTACCTTGGGTTCGGCTGGGTTGGTTCATACACGAAACCAACCGGACCCTCGGAGTGGAAACACTTATAACTTGAGCTTCGGACATCCGATTGACGTGCCGTCGACTTTGTTGGATTCCTATAAGTGAGACAGACCTTTTGGCTTACTCCACTCGAGATTTGGATGCAGTTGGAGTATAGTTGGGTTGGATTTGACATAAATATCAACCGGGCCCCTGGGACGAAAAAGCCAATAACGCTCAGATCGGGCGTCCGAATGACGTGTTGTCTGTGATGTTGAGTTCCTGTTGACGATATAGAACTTTTGGATACATCAACTCTGGACTATGTGTCAGTTGATGTATCAGTCCTTCGGCTGGTGGAACGGACCCTCCGAAATGAGCTTGTATGTGTGGGAACCCTAGAGCTGGCTGCGACTGCTACGACAATGACGACTGTGCAAAACTTCTCCGTGGATTTGACGGCGACGACTACAAAACTCAGTGATCCTATGTGGATCAGTGCCACTGATCATGTGTGGGTCATATCCTATGTGGGTCAATGCTCAACGGTTCTGTGTGGGCCAGTGCCTACGGATCCTGTGTGGGTCTGATCTTGTGTGGGTCATTGCGGGGGTTAGTTACCTATCGATCCTGTGTGGGTCAGATCCTTTGTGGGTCATTGCAGGGGTTAGTTACCTATCGATCTGGTGTGGTTCAGATCGTTTGTGGGTCATTTCAGGGGTTAGTACCTATCGATCCTTTGTGGGTCCGATGACTTAGATGAATCAGTGGCTATATCTGATCATCTCTATCATCATACGAAGAAGTATACCTGTGTGAGTTGAATCTTGACTTTCTTTCCTTTATGGATTACGTTTTTCTTTCCAATGTGGAATGGGTTGTGTTTTCTTGTGTGGACTGGGTTGTAATTGGGATCGGATGTTGGAGCGAACTGGAATTGATGACTTAGGTATATGTATGGGCATATACCTAAGCAGTGTCTAATGTTACTTCGTGATTGTATCTTTCCTTTGTGGATTATCATTTGTGGATTCTGGGAGATCTTTGGGAGTCTCGGGGTCCCTACTGAGTATCTTATACTCAACCCTACATGGGTTACGCCCGCACTACATTGTGTTGGTTGTAGACGACGGATAGCGCTGATCGCGGTTGAGGCTTGCGGAGCAGGTCGGTACCTGGAGGTGGACAACTGGGAGGGAGGTACTCGGAGCGGACAGCTAGACCCGGGGAGCTGTGGAGGCTATCTATACCCACCATTCAGGTGGGAGTTTCAGTGGACGGATCGAGGCTACAGCTTTACTTTCAGTTGTTGTTTTCCCTTTCGAGTTGTACTTTAATTTCAGCTTGGGTTTGTATTTTGGCCCACTTACTCTTCCGCACCTAGTATTGTACCCAGTTTTTACTTACTATTTACTTTTGTTTGCTTGCTCTGTGGTGTTTGTTTACGTTACAAAGGAAATGCATTCCCTTTTAACCAGTAATTATGCCTTGGTGCTAGTCACCAGCCCCTATCCTATGGAAGGCGGGCTTGGGGTAGTCACGACACCGGTCCCGAGGGCAGGTCGTGACAAATTGGTATCCAAGGATTTCGGTTCTACCGCATTACTCAAGACTCTGATATTTTTCTATATGAATTAATAGTGTTATGAGTATTAAGTGTGGTTATGAGTCTAGGGATTCCAGTGTTGGTGCGGTGGCCGACGTATTCGTACACCAGGACCTTGACTTCTGATTTCCGACTTAATGCATGAAAACATTGATTGCATTTGTGTTTCAAGTTTTCTTTGTGATTACTCTATGTCAGCTCACCGGGTATACTGTTTGACCATGGAGCACCTGTTTCTTTTCAAGATGGCCCCATGATGGCAGCCATATAGGGTTATGAGCGTTGTACGTGACGATAGCCCACCGAGCGACGAGGCCTCGGTACAAGGCCCTTTGACAGTAGAGGCACCGGTGGTACCTCTACCCGCCGAGCCGCCGATGCTACCCGCCCCATCCGCTGACGATGCACGTTTCCTTAGTGCACTGCACGAGTTTCAGTGCCAACGACCACCCAAGTTCCATGGGGAGACAGACCCTCAGGCAGCCGAGGATTGGCTGGAGGCAGTTGTACGGGTTTTCAGGTTAGTGAGGACACCATCAGACCTCATGGTGATCCTCGCAGCGAGCCTCCTGCACGCGGAAGTAGGCAGATAGTGGAGCATGATGCTCTAGGTTCACAATGAGGAATCTCTCCTCTGGACGGACATTGAGATCCTCCTCCACTCGGAGTTCTTCCCAACCACCCTTCATGCGGTGCGCATCCAGGAGCTTCTACAACTCCGGCAGGGCATCTTAACGGTCGCCCAGTACTCGGTGAGATTTACCGATCTCTTGTGTAACTCGACAGACATGGTACGGGACCTATTCTTCCGGGCCCGGACCTTCGAGCAGGGATAGAGGCAGGAGATCAGGGCATCGCTAATCTCCCTCAGCATTCCGACCCAAGAAGGAGTACCGGAGCGAGCCCTTCTGATCGAGAGCTTCCTTGCTGAGTATGCATCAAAAGCGAGACCTACCACAGGGCGGCGCATAGCAGAGTCCTCTGCAGCAGGTAGTCGACGGATGACTCATGGGTCCAGGCAGACCAGACCCTCATGCAGATGACCTCAGGACACTGGCTCAGCAGTGCTGTGCACACAGCGTGGATCCAGTCTTTCGAGAGGAAGACAGTGCTACACATGCGGTGGGTAGGGCCACATGGCTTGTTACTGCCCGACCCACCATTGCGAGGAGCAGTATATGGTTGAGGGGCTACCCAGGCAGAGGCAGAGGGTCGACCGTGGTGGTCCGCAGGGAGTAGGCGGACGAGGCAGAGGAGCTGGCCGAGTAACAGGTGGTGGGCGATGCTTTGAGGCTCTACCACTACCTGGAGGTCCACCCCGACCATAGGGAGCTGGCGGTCAGAGACAGGCATAGCTCCAGGCAGCGGAGGCCTATGACCACGGCGTGCCCGAGATGATTCGAGGTACTATCTATGTCTATTCCACCCTTGAGGTAGTTCTTATTGACACAAGAGCGAGTCATTCTTTCATAGCCGCTGCCCTTGTTCGGAGCTCGGAGATTCCGACAGAGCGGTTGGCTCGATCCTTACGGCTAGAGACTCCTACGAGAGCAGAATCGACGATTACGCACTGGTGTCGGCAGTGTGATCTTACTCTAGGAGGCGAGAGCTTTGGCTGGGATCTTCTTGTAGTGGCGTCGAGGCCTTACGACGTCATCTTGGGCATGGATTGGTTATCTACAGTCCATGCTCAGATTGACTATATTAGGCGCAAGGTGCGATGTGTACGCACCGACGGGAGCAGGTTCACCTTCACCGGCGAGAAGGGAGCCTTGGAATCACAGGATGGACTCCCGTAGAGGAGAGGAGAGCCCATCACTCATTAATTGGCTAGCCTCATCCTAGGATCAGTTGACGTGCGGAGTCCTATTTTTCCTGCAGTGGTGGATCAGAATGCGGAAATTTTCCCCTACAACATTCTCAGACTACCTCCTCACAGATATGTAGACTTTTATATTGACCTATACCCCACGACATCCCCGATATCCACTCCAACATATCGGATGGCCCCCGCTGAGCTTCGAGAGCTACGGGTACAGTTGGAGGACTTGCAGGGCAAGGGATACATCCGACCCAGTGTTTCACCCTGGGCTTCCCCAATATTGTTTTCCAAGAAGGCGGAAGGGAGATTGCGACTTTGTGTCGACTATCATCGCCTGAACCAGGTGATAGTGAGGAATAAGTATCTGCTACCAGGGATTGATGACCTCTTCCATCAGCTCAAGGGGGCATGGTGGTTCTCAAAAATAGACCTCAGGTCAGGCTATCATCATCTTGGAGTTCGGGACGAGGATGTGCAGAAGACATCCTTCAGATGTAGGTATGGCCACTATGAGTTATTGGTTATGCCAGTCGGCGTAACCAATGCTCCAGTAGTGTTCATGGGCCTCATGAACAGGACCTTTCAGCCATACCTCGATTGATTTGTCGTGGTCTTCATCGAAGACATTTTGATATACTCGATGACTGAGGAGGAGCACGCCTACCACTTGTGGGTTGTACTAGACACACTCCGAGAGCACCATCTTTATGGAAAGCTCTTGAAGTGTCAGTTCCGGATACGTGAGGTCCACTTCTTGGGACACGTCATCTCTGAGGTGGGAGTTGTGGTGGATCCTGCGAAGATCGAGGCATTGCTATCTTGGGAGCCACCCAGGAGCATGATGGAGGTGCGGAGTTTCTTGGGACTAGCTGGATACTACCGGAGATTTTTTCCAGACTTCTCCAGAGTTGCGGCACCACTCTCAGCTTTGAAAAAGTAGGGAAAACCCTCTGTGTGGTCAGACAGATGTTAGTAGAGCTTCCAGGAGCTGAGACAGAGATTGACCAGCGCACCTATCTTGAAGTTGCTGGAGGAGGGAGTAGGGCACGTATTCTACTGTGATGCATCAGGGAACGGACTCAGATGTGTCCTGATGCAGGAGAGGTCAGTGATCGCCTATAGATCACTTTAGTTGAAGCTGCATGAGTATAACTATGCTACCCATGACCTGGAGTTAGCAGAAGTGGTATTCTCTTTGAAGATGTGGCGACACTATCTGATGGGTGAGCACTTTACAGTCTATTCTGACCATCAGAGTCTCAGGTACATCTTCTCCCAGAAGCACCCGAACCTGAGACAGTGGCGATGGCTCGAGTTCCTCCAGGAATATAACTTTGAGATAGTATATACTCTTGGAAAGGGGAACGTAGTAGCCGATGCACTCAGCAGGAGGATGGTAATTTAACTAATTGGGGAGGCGACAGAGCAGCTAGCCGCTTTGCAGATATCCCTTGTAGATAGAGATGGACCAGCCTTCCTTCAGTCACTCATAGTCACTCGTCTACTAATGTAGTGGGTCAGAGAGGTATAGCGTGGGGATGCTGACTGTGAGACGCAGCATGTGCAGATATCCTTAGGACAGGCACCTGATGGTTTCTCCTTAGGAGGAGAGCACGACGTCCTTTTCAAAGGAAAACCTTGGTACCAGTTGCCTTGCGGGAGGAGGTGCCGAGAGAGTTTCACACTTCCCCTTTGGCGGTACATCCTGGCATAGCAAATATGTACCAGGATCTCAGACGACAGTACTAGTGGCCGGGCATGAAGAAGGTTGTGGCAGAGTTTGTTTCTCGATGCCTCACCTTCCAGGAGGTGAAGGTAGAGCACCAGGAACCAGCAGGCTTGGTACAGCCCTTGGAGGTCCCGAAGTGGAAGTGGGATGGCATATCTATGGACATCGTGACTGGACTTCCATGCACTTCCAGAGGTCACGACTCCATTTGGGTGATTTTCGACCGACTCACCAAGTCGGCTAACTTCTTACCCATCAGAGAGAAAGGCTCAGTGGAGAGCTTGGGACGTCTCTACGTTCAAGAGATTTTATAGCTTCACGGTGTGCCATTATCTATCCTCTCTGACTGAGATTCTCACTTTACTTCCCGGCTTTGGAAGGAGTTGCAGGAGGAATTCGGGACACAACTACGTCTGAGTACCGCCTTTCACCCTCAGACAGATGGTCAGACGAAGAGGACCATTCAGACTCTCGAGGACACGCTCCATGCATGTGTCCACGACTTTGGTCGTAGCTAAGAGGACCACCTACCCTTGTTGGAGTTTTCGTACAATAACAGCTGCCACTCCACCATCGGGATGACACCATACGAGGCGTTGTACGGCCGACCTTGCAGATCACCGCTGTGCTGGACAGACCCTGGGGAGTCAGCACTTGTGGGACCGGAGATGGTCCAGGCCATGACAGAGAAGGTCCAGGTCATCCAGGAGCAGATGAGGACAGCTCAGAGCCATAATATGTCTTATGCTGACAGGAGGCGGAGGCCACTAGAGTTCGAGGATGGCGACCACGTCTTCTTGCGGGTCTCACCTCGACGTGGATTACGGAGATTTGGCCGAGGCGGAAAGTTTTCTCCACCTTTCATCGTACCATTCTAGGTCCCCAGTATGATTGGTGAGGTGACTTGTCACCTGGCTCTACCACCTTAGTTGCACCGGGTGCACTACATCTTCCACGTATCCCAGCTGAGGAGATACGTGCACGACCCGACGCATATCATTGACAATGGGGAGCTGGACGTTGATGATGGGGAGACTTTTGTGGAGGTCCCGGTGAATATTTAGGATCTATAGAAGTGGGTCCTACATGTACGGTAGATTCCTCTAGTGCGCATCAGATGGCAGCATGGGAACCTCCAGGAGAGCACTTGGGAGCAGGAGGCTCAGATGCGTACTCAATACCCACGTTTGTTTCCCTAGTTTATGATGTATCTTTACGGGGACATAAATCCCTGAGGTGGGAGTGATGTAAAGACCTGAAAAATTCAAGGAAATATTTTTCTTAATTTTCTTGGGAATTTTACAGGAATGTAGTTTCTGACGGAACCTGATTCCGAGGCCCGGTGTGCCCGGAATCATTTTCCGAAGTTTAACTTGGGTACGTTCAGTAAATGAACGAGCGGGTTTTTCTAACTTTTGAACCGGTGCTCGAAATCGAATTCTGAGGGCACCGATGGAATCGCAGTGATGATAATTGTTTAGAAACACCTTTTCCGGAGTTTCATTTTCTCGGGTGTGGTTTTTAATTTTTGGGGGTTAAGTTAAGAAATAAAATAAAAGTGCTACAACCGATTTTTATTTTATTTTAATTTAAGTTAAGTGGATGATGTGGGACCCACAATATCCTACCCTCTTGGTAGGATCTTTGTGAGGTGGGGTCCACAAGTTCCCCACCGTTTCTTTTCTTCTAAGTAACGCACCCACACCCCCCTTTTAAATGAAGTCAACTCTTACGTTTAAACTGGATATTAAACGCCCCAATTAATTGGGCGGTTTTAAACTGCTCAATTAATTGTTGGTTTCGTTTCTTTTGAAATTCAAACGTTGGCTTGTGCGTTAATAAAATAAGACAACTCTTATTTTATTTCTGTTGGAACATGTTGCATGGAGAGGATTGGGAGAAAATCATTCTTCTTCGATGAAGAATGCGAAGAACGCGCCGACCTCCGACAAAGAACGCCAAACCATAGGAGATCGACTTCTGTGACGCTTCTTTTGTGATGCTCCTTCTGCGACACTTCTTCTACGACGCTTCTCTGTGACGTGACAATCCTCCCTCCATGACTCCTTCTGTGACGGTTATTTCCATGAAGAACCTCCATTCAAGATAATCTTGAGGTAGGGATTTATTTTAATTTTTGTTCGTGAATTCTCCAGTTGCCTTTCTTCTCTTTTATTGGAGCCGCCTATTACCGCAATAACGGGAGGGGTTCGGACCGCAAAAACATGGCCGACCATCCTATCCCTTTTGTTTGTTTGATATTGTTGCGGCACGAGCAAGGCAACACGGTGCCAAAGCATCGTACGGGAATTGTTCAGGAAAGGGGGAGAAGCGCAGCGCCGTCGCGTCGTGCCGTTCAAGACGAACCAAAGACGCGGCGCCGTTGAAGATGAAACAAAGGCGTGGAGCCTTCGCGCCGCACCAGTGATCCAAAAAAGCACCGCGGCCAGAGCGGCGCCACAGCGGAGGGACACGGTGCCGTTGTGCCACGCCGGACGGACGAAGTCCGCAGTCAGTTCTGGGCCGCGGCGGAGCAGGCGAACCGGCGGCCGGTTCCTGGCCGCCAGCATCGGAGCAGGGGGACCGGCCTTGCCGGTCCCGTGGCGGCAGAAGCCAGCCGGCCAAAGTGGCCCGACCGGACAGTGGAAGAGCCGGTGGTTCGAAACCCCCGGCTGGCTAGACATGAGCGGCCCCCATTATGGGGTCGTGGTTACAACGAGCGGGGGGCAGCGCCCCCCCCCCCCCCCCCCCCCCCCCCCGCCGCATCCCGAACAGCTCGGCCTTTCGGCCGAGCCCCCTGGCCAGCGCGCCGGGCCATGCCCATGTCATGCCGCGTCGCGCCCTAGCGGGCCGGACCCAGTTCGGGCCGACCCTGGGGGTATCGGGCCGGGTCGGATCGGGCTCGAACCCCCTAATACCGAACCTCCTTCGAGCTGTTGCCCATAACATGAGCTACGGGCCTCCGATCAACGTAACGTCAGTTGCGTAGCGATCCTTGGATCAAGAATGTCGTTTAGGTATATTACACTCAAAGTTTAGGAGTACCTTGGGTTCGGCCGGCTCGGTTCGTACACGAAACCAACCGGACCCTCCGAGTGGAAACGCTTATAACTTGAGCTCCGGACGTCCAATGGACATGCCGCCGACTTTGTTGGATTCCTCTAAGTGAGAAGGACCTTTTGTCTTACTCCGATCGAGGTTTGGACACAGTTGGAGTACGTTCGGGTTGGATTTGACTTAAAAACTAACCGGGCCCCTTGGACGAAAAAGCCAATAACGCTCAGACCAGGCGTCCGAATGACGCGCCGTCTGTGACGTTGAGTTCCTTTTGACGATACGGAACTTTTGGATACATAAAATCTGGACTATGTGTCAGTTGATGTATTAGCCCTTCGGCTCGTGGATCGGACCATCCGAAACGAGCTTGCTGTGTGTGGGAACCCTAGAGTTGGCTGCGACTGTGACGACGATGATGACTGTGCAGAAATCCTCTGTGGATTCTACGGCGATGACTACAACACTCAGCGATCCTACGTAGATCAGTGCCACCGATCCTGTGTGGGTCAGATCCTGTGTGGGTCAGTGCTCAGCGGTCCTGTGTGGGCCAGCGCCTACAGATCCTATGTGGGTCAGATCCTGTGTGGGTCATTACGGGGGTTAGTTACCTATCGATCATGTGTGGGTCAGATCCTTTGTGGGTCATTGCGGGGGATAGTTACATATCAATCCTGTGTGGGTCAGATCCTTTGTGGGTTATTGCGGGGGTTAGTACCTATCGATCCTTTGTGGGTCCGACGGCTCAGATGAATCAGTGGCTATATCTGATCATCTCTATCGTCATAAGAATAAGTATAGCTGTGTGACCTGAATCTTGACTTGATTTCCTTTGTGGATTACATTTTTCTTCCTATGTGTAATGGGTTGTGTTTTCCTGTGTGGAATGGGTTATACTTGGGCTCGGATGTTGGAGCGAACTGGAATCGATGACTTAGGTATATGTATGGGCATATACCTAAGAAGTGTCTGATGTTACTTCGTGATTGTATCTTTCCTTTGTGGATTATCCATTGTGGATTCTGGGAGACCTTAGGGGGTCTCGGGGTCCCTACTGAGTAGCTTATACTCACCCATGCACGGGCTATGCCTGCACTTCATTGTGTTGGTTACAGATGATGAACAGCTCTGATCGCGATTGAGGCTTGTGGAGCAGGTCGGTACCTGGAGGTGGACCACTGGGTGGGACGTACTCGGAGCGGACGGCTGAACCCGAGGAGCTGTGGAGGCTATCTGTACCCAACCTTCAGGTGGGAGTTCCAGTGGACGGCTCGAGGCTGCAGCTTTACTTTCAGTTGTTGTTTTCCCTTTCCAGTTGTACTTTAATTTCAGTTTGGGTTTGTATTCTGGCCCACTTACTTTTCCACGCCTACTGTTGTACCCAGTTTTTACTTAGTGTTTACTTCTTCTTGCTTGGTCTGTGGTGTTTGTTTACATTACAAAGGCAATGCCTTCCATTTTTACCGGGAATTACACCTTGGTGCTAGTCGCCAGCCCCTGGCCTATGGAAGGCGGGCTTGGGGTAGTCACGACATGATCCCCGAGGATGGGTCGTGACAAGTTTTTATAAATTTGGGATGAATTCTAGTGGCCTAGACATTATAGATGATCTTTCCCTAAGACACTAACTCGGAACTATTTCAACTCTAACTCACTATAATAGATATAACTAGTTGACCTCGTTATGGAATTGTAGTATTTTGTACAATTTCATGATTATAATTACATATAAAACATTGGAGACTGTGGTACTATATCCTTACATAATTCCAATCAACTGACACTATAGTACATTGGGCTTACTGTGCGGTTTGTGTCATGGATGCATCATCTTCTTTGTCATATCATTCAATCTTTGGTATCTCTATGTTTCTAAAACTCTAAAATTGAGCTATAATTATACTCCCAATAATAGTGAAATTTTTCCTCTCTTTGGACATAGAGGTCATTTCATATACTACGTAAATAATTTTCCCCTATGCTCTTCTTCTCATTATTTTATTCTATTCTTCATCATATTTAAACGATTATTCCAGTATGATCCCTGATGTTTTCATAACAACGAATATCAATTATTGAGTTCAAAATTTTGAGTTCAAAATTTTGAGTTTCTTTTTTCATTAAATAAATATTATCTATAATACAAGAAAATCATGATATAGATGAATTTAATGGAACATATTTTACTTATTATAGGATACAAATCAAGGATTATCGTTATCAAAAAAATAATCACATACAACTCTAGGTTGAAAACCCAATACATATGGAGAATATAGAGTGAGATATACTAGATCCATAGGTTCTATGTTTTTTGTGCTTCCATAGAAAAAAAAAACATGGTGTTTGACAATTGGGAGGAGAGTCTGATGGTTGGATTAATAAAATCATTTTTTAATATACACAAGAAGCCTTTTTCCTTAAAAACATGTACTTGCTGTGATGACTATTCATTCTCAAATTGATTTAAGGGTACATTTTTCTTATCTTTTTAATGAATTAAATACCATCACATGTCATTTTTCATCATTCAGAATTATGTTTGGTCATTAGGTATATGCTCTAGGTTTACTAGCTTCATTTCCAAGAATTTGGAAAGAGACAGTAAAATTTGTGATTAGTTCCTTAATAAATACAATTCTAGTTCTAAAGGATGTGTGGGAACTAATCATCAATGAGGATATTAAATTAGTATAATTAGGTAGATTCTATAGTTATGATCTGAATGTGGAAGGATGTAGAATATTTTCATGGTGAGATAATCTTAGTGGATGATCAAAATCAATGGTAAGGTTTTGAGATATGTAAAAGTGGACCAATCCAACATACTATATTTTTTGAAAGAAATAAAATTTCAAGAAGGAATATATAGAAAAATGGAAGGAGTGTAAAAAAAATACTACAAAGTTGATGGTGGGAAGATCATATTATGTGTTACTACTAAATTTGGATACCCCTATGGAGTCCTAGATTTTATACATAAGGGCATCTTTTTTAATTCCACAATGTTGATGGGTTTCCTAAATAAATATATTTCTAAAAAACTTATTAATGTACATCCCAGTAATGATATACCATTATAGATTATGGGGAAGAGATACACATTGATTAAAACCAACAATGGGAGTTTTCTTCTACTGTAAAATTTGTGGCATATCCCTAGATTAAAAAAAATTATTTCTATGGGGAAGATTGATGATGGAGGTTTTAGTACCATGTTTACTGAAGGTTAATAGAGTATTACAAAGGGGGATATTTTCATATATCTTTATGTAAATAATGAGACCATATACAACATGATTTAATCTTTTATGTATATTCTTATATCAATAAATTCTATTATGCTCTCATATTCATGGATCTAAAGGTTATGCCACATGAGTGACAAGGGAAAAAAGGTTCATAAAACAAAAGAAATGTCAATATAGGTAAATTTGGGGGAGGTTGGATTCTGTGAAGACTATATCATTGGAATGTAGAAGAAGGTATCCATTGTAAAAGGGGTAGCAACACTGAGTGTCGGGAAGCTAGACCAGGTGCATGCTAATTCATTAGGGTTTTCACCATAACCTTCTCTTATAGGGTCATAATATTATTTTACATTTATTGATTAATCATAAATTAAGGTATGAGTTTACATTATAAAAATAAAATATCATTTTTTTAACATGTTTCATAAATGGAAGATCATGGTACAAAATGAGTTAGGATCAATGTTGAATTGTTTTAGGTTTAACATTGGAGGACAGTATGGAAGTCATGAGTTCAGTGAATTCTATGCTAATAATAGAATTTTATGGGAGAAAATTATTTTAGGTATACAACAGCAAAATATGGTTACTAAATGGATGAATGGGAATCAAAATAAATGTGCATGGAGTATGAGCATGCACTCAAGGTTACCCACCAATTTCTTGTATAAGGGTGTCCACATAACAAAACATATCATCGATATGATTACATTTATAGAAATGAGAGAATGTATACCCAATGATATCTAGTCCCTAAAGTTGTTAATAGTCTCACATTTATGAGTCTTTTACAGTTATTCATCTATACATATATATGTTTATTTAAGGAACAATCTTTATTCTATATCTAAATCATGTTTTTTTAGCAATGGTACTCATGAGTTTGGTTTTTTACGTTTGGGATAATAAGAATAATATGATCAAAAAAATATTTTATATTATATTTAATAAAGGATTCATGTACAAGAACCATCCTAATAATTAATTTAGTGGTAGGAATAAAAAATTATGGTGCCAAGAGCAAGAGGAGTTTCATGGTGTACCTGAACATGTGACACAAAAACCATTGTAATATTCTCCTCAATTAGAGTTAAGGATATAAAAAAGGGTGGGAATTATTATGAAGAGGTTTTCATAATACAAAGATTATTAATTATTGATTAATAGTGGAAAACCAAAAATTTTTAAGAGTAAATGTAGTTATAGGAATCGTACAAGTGGAAGCTAGCAATAAAGGTGAAGATTTATTCATTACATGATAGAAATAATTGGAATATTACCCCATTGCAATAAGGAATGAAAAAAATTGTAGAGTAAATGGGAAGAATAGTTCAAGATATATCATGATGGTAATAAGAGTTTCATGTATTGAGTAGTGGTAAAATGTTTTCAAAAAAAGGATGGTGTGTATTTCAGTAAAAAATTTACACATGTAGTGATCATTACCACCATCTATGTGATTCCCATTATTGTTTCATCATAAAACTTAAATATTGTGAAGATTTATATGAATAATTATTTCCTTTATGGAGGTCTATTTGGTTTCTTTATATGAAACATCCATTGGGATTACTTGAGAACGGAAGGAAGATCTATTTTATAAAATCCAGAAGATATTATGTGGGTTAAATCAGGAACTCATGTGGAGGAACAAAAACATTGATTCATACATGTGTAAAAATGCATAACAATGATGTCTCATAGATAAATTTTGTTACATTAAGTATTTTATTGATGGATTCATTATATTTCTTCTATATGTGGAAAACATTCTAATTTCATGATTAGGTATGCATATGATTGATGAACTAAGAGAGAAGTTGGCTAAGGATATTGAGGGGAAATATCTTGGAAAAGAAATTAATATTTTTGGGATGAAGATTGAATGAGTCCAAATAGCTTGAATCTTGGTGTTATCATAGGATTTCTACATTATAAAGGTTCTAACCATATACATTATTCTATAATAAAACATGGTTTCTATTCCACTGGCTATCCATTTTTTTCTATCAAATGAGAAAACACTAAAGACTCTAGAAGAGGTTGAGTAAATAGAGAAAACTCTATATGCATCGACTGTTGGAAGCCTTAAGTATTCCATGGTTTATTCACAACCTAATATTGTTTATGTATTGGGGGTTATGAAAAGGTATATGGAGAAACCTATAATTAAACATCACGATTCTATTAGGTGGATACTAAGATAACTTAATGGAATCAAAGAAATATTTATTTGATTTGGAAAAGGAAGTTCCTTATAAGGGTGAGTGAATTCTAACCGTAGAGGTAATAGAAACAATAGGGGGAGTACTAAAGGATATATATTTACCTTTTCAGAATAGTGTTAAGCTATATATATCAACTATATAAGGTGGTGTATTTATCCACCATAGATTACGAATAAATTTATATAACAAAATTTATGATGGAGATGGTTAATAACTTATAGGATGATCTGGGTAGAAAGTGAGAGGAAATTATATTTCGCTGTGACATTCAGGATTCCATACATTAGAAAAAGAATATATTATTTCTAACATGAACAAACAATATTATTTTGAAATACAATTTTATCAAATGCTTGATATATGATGGGTTTCAAACATTACATAATTGTCACGACCCATCCTCGGGGCCCGTGTCGTGACTACCCCAATCCCGCCTTCCATAGGGCAGGGGCTGGCAAGTAGCACCAAATGCATAAATCCAGATAAATGTGAAGGAATTACCTTTATAAAACATAAACACATCCAACCAGAGTATAAGAGGAAGTAATACACTATGTACAAAAGATAGTTCTGAAAAGTAAATGGGCCATAATACAAACCCAACTGAAAATATACAGCTACAACTAAACGAAAGTACAACACAAAGGACAAACTGCTGGAAGATAGAAGCAGCTCATGGGACTTCCACCTCTGATCCCACATGATGGGTAGGTACAGATAGCCTCCTCAACGCTCTCACCCGCCAACCTCCTCCATGTACCTTCTCGTCGTGAAGTCCACCTCTGGGTACTGACTCGTCATGAGGTCCACCTCAGGGTACTGACTCGTTGTGAGGTCCACCTTCGGGTACTGACTCATCGTGAGGTCCACCTACAGGTACCGTCAAGTCCTCATACACTCGGTCTCTATCAGCGTTGTCCATTGTTTGCATCCAACACAACGAGGTGTGGGGATAACCTGTGCAGGGGTGAGTATAACGATACTCAGTAGGGACCCTAAGACCCTCAGGGTGTCAATAAATCCAACGAGGATAACCACAAAGAAAAGATACAAACACGATGTATCAACCAAATCTACTTAGGTATAATCCCATACATATACCTAATTCATCAATTCTAGTTCGGCTCCAACTCACGAGCCAAGTATAACCCAGTCCACACAGGAAAGCACAACTAGTCCACAGAGGAAATCACAACCCAATCGACACAGGAAATCAAAACCAGTCCACATAGGAAATCAAAACTTAGTCCACCTAGGAAAACACAACCATTCCACATAGGAAATCACAACCCAGTCCACATAGGAAATCACGTCAATCACATCGATGATAAAGATCGAAATACAAGACTCAGCTCACATAGGTATACTACTCACGAAGAGGGGTGGAGATTATTAGATGTAACCTCTGAATCATCTCCTCTTTCGAACCCACGTAGGATCATAGTACCGAAGTCATCGCTAGTGAACCCACATATGATCCAAGTACAGTAACCATCACTACTAAACCCACGTAGGATCCAATTACAGTCGTTATCACTACTGAACACACGGAGGATCCAAGTACAGCCATCCTCACTGCCAAAGCCACGCAGGATCCAAGTACAGTCGTCATCGTTGCCGAACCCATGTTGGATCCAAGTACAGTCATCATCGTCGTCGCAGTCGCAGCTAGCTCTAGGGTTCCCGCACACAGCATGCTCGATTCTAGGAGGGTCTGCTCCACGAGCCAAGGGGTCTATACAGAAACTATCACGTAGTCCCACTAAGAAGTATCTCAATGGACCGCCTCATCAAAGGGTTCTGAACGCGACAGACAGCGCACCTATCGGATTCCCGGTCTGTGAGTTATTAGTATTTTAGTCCTGGGGGCCCGGTTGGTTTCGTGTACGAACCAACCCAACCATATCTCAACTATACCCAAACCTCTCATGGGGTATACTCAAAGTAACCAATTCAAAACATGATTACCAATGCCACTGACGGTTCGTCAAACGGACGTCCGGTCTGAGAGTTATTGGCTTTTCCATTCCAGGGGCCCGGTTGGATTATAAGAAAAACCAACCTGGCTGTACTGCAACTACATCCAAACCTCAGGTAGAATATTCCAAAAGAACAGTCTCATCAATAGTAATCCAACGTAGTCAACGTCACATCAATCGGACCTCCAGATCTCAAGTTACAAGTGTTTCCGCTCCGAGGGCCCGGTTAGTTTCATGTTCGAAACAACCCGGCCATACAAAAACATCATCGAAACCTTGAGTGTAATATACTGAAATGATAATCTTGATGCAAGGAATCGTACACAACTGACGGTGCGTCGATCGGAGATTTGTAGATCAAGATATGTCTATTTAACCGAAAACGGTCTGAAAATTGGGGGTCTAGGCCCGATCTGACCTGGCCCAATACCCCCTAGGTCGGCCCGAACTGAGCGACCCGACCTGGGTTTGGGTCCATCCCAGTTGGGAACGGCCCGGCCCGTCGCTGGCGGCCTGGCCCGGCGCGGGCGCAGCCGACCCAGCCCGTGTGGCCTACGGCCAAGCTCGGAAGCTGGCCATGGCTCGGCGCTGGCCGAGCAGGACGCAAAGGGGAGCGACCCCCTTTTTCATGAAACGACGGACCTAGTGGGGTCCGTCCAAGTAGCAGATCGGGGGGGGAGGGGGGGGGGGGGTTACGCCCCCCTGTTTCTACATAATGGTCGGCCCCATGGGTGACCACGGGTCGCCCCTTGGGTACTGCCTCTTGATGGCGCTGGCGGCCGGCATGGCCGGACGCCCTCCCAGATTTGCCGCGGCATTCTTCCACTGGCGCGGCTCGACAGCGTCATGCCCCACTGCCACGGCCCACCCCGACCGCGGCCCCTGCAGCTCCGGCGCGGCGCGCTGGCGCCGCCACCCTCCACCGCGACACCTCCCCACCGCAGCACATCCCTGCCACGCCCCTCTGCTGTGGCCCCTCCTGGCTGCAGTCCCTATCGCTCTGACACGGCGTGACGACACCACGCCCTTCCACCGCAACTCAGCTAGGCCACGGTCCAACTCTACTTTGCGTGGCACGACGGTGCCGCGCCCTTGAAGAGACCCGGCAATCACGCGCTGACTATCAGCTTGTGGTTGTCCTGTCGCCGGCCGGTTCTTCATAGTCTGCCTCTATCTTCCACAAACAATAAATGATAAGGGAAGGGTCGGACTGTGTTCGTGCGGTGTGTGACCTTCCCCGTCATTATGGTATCATGCGGCCAATCAAACTCAAGATTTGATGAACGATATTGAACTGTATTAAAACATGAACAAAACAACACCTACCTCAAAAAATTTATTTTTGACGACGTCGTGGATGTAGGATGAGTTGAAATCGATCATTGCATCCGCCTCATAGTTCATAACAGAGTTTGAGCATCAGAGACACGTCATAATCCGACCAATGTTGAAGGATTGTTCTTCATCGAAGATCTTGGAAGGCCCGTCGTTGGAGAACCGTTCTTCATCGGAGGTTTAATGTTCTCTCTAAATTCTCCATAGGTTTCCCACAAGGTTCTCCAAAATATTTTCCTACCCATAATTGAGTGAAGCATCCTCAATATATAACACTATCATGCCCTTTTAGCTTTCAAACCCTTGATGGAAAAATAAATTTGGGAGGTGAAGGGTTGTGATAATAAGGGGAGTTGTCACATTAAACTGAAGAGGTGTTAAAGGGCGGTTGGAGAGAGTTATGGGAAGTTGATAGGTTGGGGATAATGTGGGCCCCACCTCTCATATATACACACATGGGAGGATTTAACTTCCTCAGATATAAATTTGTTTTAACAAATTTATTTAACTTCTTAACTAAACTCCAGATTTTTAATCTCACAACCTCCTTTAAAAACATCTGCGGTAAGGGTCCCCTTAATCAATTATCGGCGTTGTGAGTTCATCAGTGCCCTCATATTTCAATTCCGAGCATTGGTTCAAAAGATAGAGAAACACGCTCGTTCAATCACTGAACGTACCTGAGCTAAACTTCGGGAATTGTTTTTGGGCACACCAGGCCCCAGAATCAGGTTCCGTCAGAAGCCACAGACTCATAAAATTCTAACGAAATTATGAAAAAAATTTCCTTGAAATTTCTGGGTATTTACATTACTCCCACCTCGGGTATTTACATCCCCATAAAGCTACAACACAAACTCAGAAAACTAAAGGAGGTACCGAGCACACATCAGAGCCTCCCGCTCCCATGTGCTCTCCTGGAGGTTCCCGTGCTACCAACGAAAGCGTACATGAGGAATCAACCGTCCTCGTAGGACCCACTCCTATAGATGATCAACCTCCACCAGGACCTCCACGAATGTAGCCCCATCATCTATTTCCATCTCCCCATGATCAAAGATGTGGGTCGGGTCGTGCACATATCTCCTCAGCTGAGATACGTGGAAGACATCGTGCACCCAGTGCAACTGAGGTGGAAGGGCCAGGCGGTAATCCACCTTGCCTACACCGCTGGGGACCTGGAAATGTCCGATGAATCCCAGAGATAACTTTCCACCCGAACAAATCTCCTTAGACATCGTCGAGGTGAGACTTGTAGAAATACATGGTCTCCATCCTCGAACTCTAGTGGTATCTGTCTCCTATCAACATAGGTCTTCTATCTACTTTGTGCAGTCTCAATTGACGTGAACCATAGACTATAACTGCCTGTTTCTACATCAGGACACACCTGAGTCCGGTCCCTAATGCATCGCAGCAAACTAAGTACCCAACGCCCTCAAGATGTGCACACTGGTCAACCTATGCCTCAGCTCTTGAAAATCTCTGCTGGCATCTCTCTAACCACGGGAAGGGTTACCCCTTCTTCCTCATTACTGGAAGTGGTGCTACAAAATTGGAGAATTCTGGAACAAAGGTAAGTCTGGACAACTCTTGAGTGATCGACTACACCCTCTTATTCATGATTCCATCATGTGCTATCAGGGTTTCCCTTTTCTCTGACCAAGGAAAACCCTATCCCAACGTTGTAGATAAACAACAATCTTTTTTCCTAATATAGTCAATCTGTGTATGAACTATGGTTGCCCAGTTCATACCCAAACTAACATCGTAAGCCCTCGACACTGCCACCAAGAGGTTCCAACCGAATCTCTTGCCTCAATGGTCAGATCACACCGTCGGTGTAAGCGTGATTGTCGAATCTCCCCCCAATGGTATCTCCAGACATGAGGGTCAAGTCAACGACTTAACCGGAAACTCTAGGTTTGGGACAAGATTTTTGGAAGGAAGGGATGATTCGTATCAATGTATGTTGTTACGGTAGCTGGTAGTAGACACAGTCTATACCTCAAATCATTCCAAGAGCCCCTGGGTCACACTTCTTGACCGCATGCAACTACTATATTCCCCTTCCCTCCTGCTCCCTGATTCTGGTGGGGACTACAAAGGCGGGTAGTTGTAACATGTTGAAATGTACACCACCTCATGATGCTATCCCATCTCTGCTTCCAAATCTGCTGCACAACATAATCATCTGTCTGTAACACTTCCTCTTCAAAACATTTTACACATCCAAGTCTCTGAGGATAGAGCCAGTTTCATGTTGTTAACATTCACTGGATATATTCATTCACACAAAGAACATTCAACCATAAAGGTTCTCTCTAGCACCCTAACATAAGTATGAATTCATAGAAAAAAGGATGCTAGCTCGGATATTCTTTAAACACACCTCGCTCAAGGGTCCGTGCTCCAAGCACTGATCAAATCATAGTCAACAAGTACCAAGAACGATTGGTATTCTTCGATGACTGCTGAGCTACCGACATGTTGTCCCGTCGAAACATTATTACTCTAGAAAACTATCATCCACCTCCTCAAGCCAGTCGTCAGCCGCCTGTGAGTCGGGCTTGCCTTGGAACCTGATGGTATCTGATGCTGAAATATTTGTAAGGCACTGAACCTACATATGTAATCTACCAGTACCACCGGTTGTAACTGCTGTCCAACGGGTACTGATATAGCTGGCTCACTACCCGAAGGTACTATCTCAAGCATTGGTCCATGTACCAAAGCCTCATAACTATGCCGAACATCATCATGGTCACTCACTAGGAAACACCAGTAGATAAGATCACCATCTTCTCTACTAGTGTCTAAACTAGGTGTTAAACTCTAGCAATCTCCTCTAGTCAGTCCACTACTGCCTGGGAATTTGTCTCGGCTCGTAACCCTAGATGCCTATGCTACTGGAACTCATGCAACACGCTCTGTCTGTGTGCACCGTTCGATTGTATGTTTGGTGGCATCTGCTTCCCAATAGATGGTGGTGCTTCTGGTACACCACCCGAAGGTTCCAACATAGAAAAAAGGACCTGCACCGGAGCCTCATCGCTTAGTGGGCCGTCATCGTGTTCTATCTCGAAACTCCAACTAATAGTCTGCATGGAGTCATCCTGAATAGATGTGACATAGTTAATCAATTTATACCTGGTGACCTGACCTGGTTTGAGCTAACTTTAAAACTTTTGGAAACACACACAATCAGTGTTTTCATGCACAAAGTCGGAAGTCAGTAGTCAGGGTCCTGGTGAATGGATATGTCGGATGCCGCACCAACACTGGAGTCCCTGAACTGAAGACCACACTCGGTACTCTTAACACTATTTCTTTATAGAAAAGAATTATCAGAGTCCTGAGTTCTGCGGTAGAACTGATTCCTTTGATAACAATTTTTCACAACCGGTCCTCGGGGCCCGTGTCATGACTACCCCAATCCCACCTTCCATAGGCCAGGGGCTGGGGACCAGCACCAAAGCTGTAAATCCAGATAACTGGGAAGGCATTGCCTTTATAAAACATAAACACATCCAACCAGAGTATAAGAGGAAGTAATACACTAAGTAAAAAAATAGTGATGAAAAGTAAATGGGACAGAATACAAACCCAACTGAAAAGATGCAACTAAAACTGAACGAAAGTAAAACAGAAAAGACAAAAAGCTGGAAGATAGTAGCAGCTCCTAGGTCGTCCACCTCGGATCCTACATAAATGGTATGTACAGATAGCCTCCTCAACACTCTCTCCCGCCAACCTCCTTCGAGTACCGTCTAGTCATGAAGTACACCTCCAGGTACTGACTCGTCGTGAGGTCCACCTCTGGGTACTGACTCGTCGTGAGGCCCACCTCCGGGTACTGTCCAGTCCCCGTACACTCGGTCTCTATCAGTGATGTCCGTCATCTACATCCAAAACAATGAGGTGCGGGCATATCCCGTATAGGGGTGAGTATAACGATACTCAGTAGGGACCCTGAGACCCTCAAGGTCTCACTAAATCCAACAAGGATAATCACACAGAAGCGATACAAACACAAAGTATCATCCAACTCTACTTAGGTATAAGAGCATACATATACATAAGTCATCAATTCCAGTTCTTCTCAACTCACGAGCCCAAGTACAACCCAATCCACACAGGAATGCACAACTAGTCCACATAGGAAATCACAACCCAATCCACACAGGAAATCACAACCAGTCCACACAGGAAATCACAACCCAGTCCACACAGGAAAACACAACCAGTCAACACAGGAAATCACAACCTATTCCACACAGGAAAACACAACCAGTCCACACAGGAAATCAAAACCTAGTCCACATAAGAAAACAGAACCAATCCACACAAGAAATCACAACCCATTCCACATTGGAAATCACGTCAATCACATCGATGATAAAGATTGAAAGACAAGACTCAGCTCACACAGGTATACTACTCACGAAGACGGGTGGAGATGATTAGATGTAGCCTCTGAATCATCTCCTCTGCCAAACTCACGTAGGATCCTAGTACAGAAGTCGTCGCTGCCGAACCTAGATAGGATCCAAGTACTGTAACCATCACTGCTGAACCCACGTAGGATCCAAGTATAGTAGCCATCGCTGCCGAACCCACAGAGGATCCATGTATAGTCTTCCTCACTATCGAACCCACGTAGTATCCAAGTACAGTCGTCATCACTACTGAACCCATGTAGGATCCAAATATAGTCGTCATCGTCGTCGCAGTCGTAGCCAGCTCTAGGGTTTCCGCACACAGCACGCTCGATTCCAGGAAAGTCCGCTGCACGAGCCAAGGGGTCGATAAATCAACTATCACGTAGTCCCACGAAGAAGTATCTCAAAGGACCGCCTCGTCAAAGGGGTCTCAACGCAATATATGGCGCGTCTATCGGACGCCCGGTCAGTGAGTTATTAGCCTTTTAGTCTCGGGGGCCCAGTTGGTTTCGTGTATGAACCATCCCAACCATATCTCAACTCTACCCCAAACTCTCATGGGGTATACTCAAAATAACCGATTCACAATGTGATTACCAACGCCACTGACGATTCGTCAAATGGACGTTAGGTCTGAGAGTTATTAGCTTTTCTGTTCTAGGGGCCCGGTTGGTTTATAAGCTAAACCAACCTGACCATACTCCAACTGCGTCCAAACCTCGGGTGGAGTATTACAAAAGAACCATATCATCAAGAGGAATCCAATGTAGTCGACGCCACATCAATCGGACGTCCGGAGCTCAACTTACAAGTGTTTCTGCTCCGAGGGCCCAGTTGGTTTCACGTTCGAACCAACCCAGATGTACCCAAACTTTATCGAAACCTTGAGGATAATATACAGAAATGACCGTCTCGATCCAAGGAATCTTACGTAACTGACGGTGCATCGATCGTAGGTATGTAGCTCAAGATATGTATGTTTAACTGAAAACGGTCCAAAAATAGGGGGTATGGGCCCGGTCAGACCCCGCCCAATACCCCCTGGGTCGGCCTGAACGGGGTCGACCCAACCCGGGTCTGGGTCCGGCCCGGTTGGGCACGGCCCGACCCGACGCAGGTGGCCTGGCCCGGCGCGGGCGCGGCCCGGCTCAGAAGCCGGTCGCGGCTCGGTGCTGAGAAAGTGAGATACAAAGGGGCGCGACCCCCTTTTTCAGGAAATGGTGGACCCAGTGGGGTTCTCCCTAGTAGCAGGTCGGGGTGGGGTTACGCCCCCCAGTTTCTTCGTAACGGTTGACCTTAATGGCCAGCCCCTTGTGACCGTGAGACCCCCCTTGGGTCCCGCCTCTTGATGGCGACGACGGTAGGCACGACCGTCTGCCCTCCCAGATCCACCACAGCCTTAGGCCACAACTTTCTTCCACCGGCACTGCGCCCTGATGCCATGGCCCATGTGGCTCCGGCGCGGCCCGACGGCGCCGCGCCGCTCCGCCGTAGCCCCTCCCGGCCACGGCACCTATAGCTCCGGCATGGAGCGACGACGTCGCACCCTTCCGCTGCGGCTCGGCTAGGCCGCGGCCCGACTCTACTTTGCGTGGAATGATGGTGTCACACCCTTGTGGCGACCCGACAATCACATGATGACGATCCGCTTGTGGTCGTCCTGTCGTCGGCCGGTTCTTCACATTCCGCCTCCAACATCCACAAACTACAAACGAGAGGGGAAGGTTCGGACCATGTTCTTGTGGTCCGAGCCCTTCCCCTTCATGATGGTATCATGCGGCCAATCGAACTCATGATTTGAGGAACGAAGTTGAACGGTATTAAAACATGAAAAAAACAACCCCTACCTCAAAATGTTGATTTTTGATGACGTTACGGATTTAGGATGAGTTGAACTCGATCATTGCATCTGCCTCACACTTCATAATAGAGTTTGAGCATCGGAGACTCGTCGGAATCTGACCTCCGTTGAAGGATTGTTCTTCATCAAAGATCTTGGAAGGCCCGTCGTTGGATAATAGTTTTTTGTTGGAGGTTTAAAGTTCACTCTAAATTCTCTAGAGGTTTCCCACAAGGTTCTCCAAAATATTTTCCAACCCATAATTGAGTGAAGGCTCCTGAATATGTAACACTATCATGCCCTTTTATCTTTCAAACCCTTAATGGAAAAATAAATTAGGAAGGTGAAGGGTTGTCATAATAAGGGGAGTAGTCACATTAAATTTAAGAGGTGTTAAAGGGGGGTTGGAGAGAGTTATGGTAAGTTGAGAGGTTGGGGATCATGTGGACCCCACCTCTTATATATCCACACACGAGAGGATTTAACTTCCTTAAATATTATTTTTTTAAAAAAATTATTTTACTTCTTAACTAAACTCCAAATTTTTAATCTCACCACCTTCTTTAAACGCATCTGTGGTAAAGGTCTCCTTAAAAAATTATCGGCGTTGCGAGTTCATCAGTGCCCTCAGATTTCAATTCCGAGCACCGGTTCAAAAGATAGAAAAACCCGCTCTTTCGATCACTGAACGTACCTGAGCTAAACATCGGAAATTGTTTCCGGGCACACCGGGCCTCATAATCAGGTGTCGTCAGAAGCCACAGACTCATAAAATTACAAAGAAATTAAGAAAAAAAATTCCTGGAAATTTTCGGTTCTTTAAATTACTCTCATCTCAGGGATTTACGTCCCCGTAAAGCTAAAATACAAACTACGGAAACAAAATGAGTTACCGAGCATGCATCTGAGCCTCCCGCTCCCCTGTGCTCTCATGGAGGTTCCCATGCTTCCAACGAAAGTGTACATGAGGAATTGACCGTCCTCATTGGACCCGCTCCTATCGATCCTCAACCTCCATCGGGACCTCCACGAATGTAGCCCCGTCGTCAATGTCCATCTCCCCATGATCAAAGATGTGGGTCAGGTCGTGCACATATCTCATCAGCTGAGATACATGGAAGACGTCGTGCACCCGGTGTAACTGAAGTGGAAGGGATAGGCGGTAAGCCACCTTGCCTACACCATTGAGGACCTGTAAAGGTCTGATGAATCCCGGAGATAACTTTCTACCCTGGCCAAATCTCCTTAGACCACATCGAGGTGATACTCATGGAAATACATGGTCTCCATACTCGAACTCTAGTGGTATCCGTCTCCTATCAGCATAGGTCTTCTATCTGGTTTGTGCAGTCTCAACTGCCATGAACCATAGGAAATCACTTCCTTCTCCTACATCAAGACACACCCGAGTCTGGTCCCTGATGGGTCGCAATAAACTATGTACCCAATGCCCTCAAGATGGGTGCACTGGTCAACCTCTACCTCAGCTCTTGAAAAGATCTTCTGGCATCTCTCTGACCACGCGAAGGGTTACCCCTTCTTCGTCATTGCCGGAAGTGGTGCTGCAACTCTATAGAATTCTGGCACAATGGTATGTCTGGACAACTCCTGAGTGATAGACTGCACCCTCTTATGCATGATTCCATCATGTGCTACCTGGGTTTCCCTTTTCATCGACCAAGGAAAACCCTATCCCAATGTTTTAGATTAACCACAATCTTCTTTCCCCATACAGTTAATCTGTGTATGAATTGTGGTTTCCCATTCCATACCCAAAATAATGTTGTAAGGCCTCGACGCTGCCACCGAGAGGTTCCAACCGAAACTCTCGCCTCATGGGTTAGATCGCACCATCGGCGTAAGCGTGATTATCAAGTCTCCTCCCAAAGTTATCTCCGGACATGAGGGTCACGTAAACGGCTTAACCTTAAACTCTAGGTTTGGGAAAAGATTCGTGGAAGGAAGGGATGATTCGTATCAATCTCTGTTGTTACGAAAGCTGGTAGTAGACGTAGACCATACCTCGAATCATTCCTAGACCCCTGGGTCACACTCCTTGACCGCATGCAGCTACTCTCTTCTCATGCCCTCCTACTCCCTGAGCTTGGAGGGGACTACAAAGGCGGGTGGTTGTAACATGTTGAAATGCTCACCACTGTATGCTTCTCTCCCAGCTCTGCTTCCATGTCTGCTGCATAGCAGATTCATCTGTCTATAAAACTTCTTCTAAAAACCATTTTCACGTCCAAGTCTCTGAGACTGGCGCCAGTTTCATGCTGTTAACATTTACAGGTTGTATTCGTTCATCCAAAGAACATTCAACCACAATGGTTCTCTCTAAGACCCTAACATAAGTAGGAATTCATAGAAAAAAGGATTCTATCTCAGATATCCTTTAAACACACCTCGCTCATTGGTCTGTGCTCTATGCACTGATCGAATTGTAGTCATCAAGTACCAGGAATGATTGGTATGCCTCGATGACTACTCATCTACCGACATGTCCTCATGTCGAAGCTATATAGCTCAAAAAACTCTCACCCACCTCCTCAAGACAGTCCTCAGCCACCTGTGAGTCGGTCTCTCCTTGGAAGATTTGGGTATCTAATGCTAAAACACGTGTAAGGCAATGAACCTACATATGTCATCTACCGGTACCGCCGGTTGTAACTGCTATCCAACAGGTAGTGATATAGCTGGATCACTACCTGAAGGTACTATCTCAGGCATCGGTCCACGTACCGAAGCCTCATCCTTATGCCGACCATCCTCATGGTCACTCACTGGGAAACACCAGTATCTAAGATCACCATCTTCTCTACTAGTGTCTAAAATAGGTGTAGAACTCTATCAATCACCTCTAGTCAGTCCACTACTGCCTGGGAGTCTATCTTGCCTCGTAACCTCAGAGGCCTCTACAGCTGGAACTCTGAAACGTGCTCTGTCTGCGTGCACCATTTTCTAGTATGGTTGGTGGCATCAGCTGCCCAGGGGGTGGTGGTGCTGCTGGTACACCACCCGAATGTGCCAACATAGAAAAAGGGCCCCACACTGGAGCCTTGTCGCTTGGTGGGCCGTCATTGTGTACAATCTCGAAACCCCAACTAAGAGTCTGCGTGGAGGCATCCTAGACAGATGTGACATAGTCAATCGATTTATACATGGTGAGATGACCTGGTTTGAGATGACATTAAAACTTTTGGAATCACACATGCAATTAGTGTTTTTGTGAACTAATTCGGAAATCAGTAGTCAGGGTCCTGGTGTATGGATATGTCGGCCGCCACACCAAGACCAGACTCCTTGAACTGAAGACCACACTCGGCACTCATAACACTATTTCTTCACAGTAAAGAATTATCAGAGTCTTGAGTTTTGCAGTAGAACTGATTCCTTTGATACCAATTTGTCATGACCCGTCCTCGAGGCCTGGACCGTGACTACCCCAAGCCCGCCTTCCATAGGCCAGGGGCTGGCGACATGAACCAAAGGCGTAAATCCGGATAACTTGGAATACATTTCCTTTATAAAACATAAACACATCCAACCAGAGTACAAGAGGAAGTAATACACTAATTACAAAAGATAGTGCTGAAAAGTAAATGGGCCAGAATACAAACCCAACTGAAAAGATACAGCTACAACTGAACGAAACTACAATAGAAAAGACAAACAACAAGAAGATAGAAGCAGCTCCTGGGTCATCCACCTCACATCCTACATGAAGGGTAGGAACAGATAGCCTCCTCAACGCTCTCACCCACCAACCCCCTCTGAGTACCCTCTCGTCGTGAAGTCCACCTCCGGGTACTGACTCGTCGTGAGATCCACCTCCGGGTATTGACTCGTCGTGAGGTCCACATCCTTGTACTGACTCGTCATGAGGTCCACCTCCGGGTACTGCCCAGTCCTTGTACATTCGGTCTCTGTCAGTGTTTTCTGTCATCTGCATCCAACACAACGAGGTGCGGGAATAGCCCGTGCAGGGGTGAGTATAACGATACTCAGCAGGGACCTCGAGACCCTCAGGGTCTCACTAAATCCAACGAGGATAACCACAAATAAAAGATACAAACACGATGTATCAATCAACTCTACTTAGGTATAATCCCCTACATATACCAATGTCATCAATTCCAGTTCGGCTCCAACTCACGAGCCCAAGTACAACCCAGTCCACATAGGAAAGCACAACCAGTCCACACAGGAAATCACAACCCAGTCCACAGAGGAAATCACAACCAGTCCACACAGGAAATCACAACCCATTCCACACTAGAAAACACAACCAGTCCACACAGGAAATCAATCATTGGCCCCTCCTGGCCGTGGCTACTTTCGCTCTGAGGCGGGGTGACGACACCACACCCCTCCACCACGGCTCGACTAGGTCGCGATCCCTGTAGCTCCAGCACGACGCGATGGCACTGCGCCCTTCTACCATGGCTCGACTAGGATGCTGTCAGACTCTACTTTGCGCTGCACGACGGTGCCGCACCCTTGCAGCGACCCGGAAATCATGCGCTGACGATCCACTCATGGTCGGCCCGTCGCCAGCCATTTCTTCATAGTCCGCCTCCATCATCCACAATCAACAAACGAGAGGGGAAGGGTCAGACCATGTTCGTACGGTCCGATCCCTTCCCCATCATGATGGTATCATGTGGCCAATCGAGCTCAAGATTTGTGGAACGATGTTGAACGGTATTAAAACATGAACAAAACAACCCCTACCTGAAAACGCTGATTTTTGACGACGTCACGGATGTAGGATGAGTTGACATCAATCATTGCATCTACTTCACACTTCATTACAGAGTTTGAGCATTAGAGACTCGTCGGAATCTGACCTCCGTTGAAGGATTGTTCTTCTTTGAAGATCTTGGAAGCCCATCGTTGGAGAACCATTCTTAGTCGGAGGTTTATAGTTCTCTCTAAATTCACCATAGGTTTCCCACAAGGTTCTCCAAAATATTTTCCAACCCATAATTGAGTGAAGGCTCCTCAATATATAACACTATCATGCCCTTTTAGCTTTCAAACCCTGGATGGAAAAATAAATTAGGGAGGTGAACTGTTGTCATAATAAGGGGAGTTGTCACATTAAATTGAAGAGGTGTTAAAGGGGGGTTGGAGAGAGTTATGGGAAGTTGATAGGTTTGGGATTGTGTGGGACCCACCTCTCATATATCCACACATGGGAGGATTTAACTTCCTTATATATAAATTTGTTTTAAAAAATTTATTTAACTTCTTAACTAAGCTCCAAATTTTTAATCTCACAACCTGCTTTAAACGCATCTTCGGTAAAGGTCCCCTTAAGAAATTATTGGTGTTTCGAGTTCATTGGTGCCCTTGGATTTCAATTTTTGAGCACTGGTTCATAAGATAGAAAAACTCACCCCTTCGATCACTGAATGTACCCGAGCTAATCTTCGGAAATTGTTTCTGGACACACCGGTCCTCGGAATTAGGTGCCTTCAAAAGCCACAGACTTGTAAAATTCCAAAGAAATTAAGAAAATAGGGGGTCTAGGCCCGGTCTGACCCCATATTTTCGGTTAAATAGACATATATGGGCCGAATCTGGGCTAAAAATAGCTCAAGATATGTCTATTTAACCGAAAATAGGGGGTATGGGCCCGGTCCAACCCGGCCCAATACCCCTGGGTTGGCCCGAACCGGGTCGACCCGACCAGGGTCCGGGTCCGGCCCGGTTGGGCGTGGCCTGGCCCGGCGTTGGCGACCTGGCCCGGCGTGGGCGGCCTGGCCCGTGCAGCCTGTGGCCCGGCTCGGAAGCCGGCCGCGGCTCGGCGCTGGCCGAGCGGGACGCAAAGGGGTGCGACCCCATTTTTATGGAAATGGAGAACCCAGTGGAGTCTACCCAAGCAGTAGGTTGGGGGGGTTACGCCCCCCGGTTTCTTCGTAATGGCCGGCCTTAATGGCCGACCCCTTGGGGGACTGCGAGACCCCCTGGCTCCCGCCTCTTGATCGCGCCAGCGGCCGGCATGGCCGGCCGCCCTCTCAGATACATCGCGGTCGCGGCCCCTGCAGCTTCGGCGCGGCGCGGCGACCCCTACTAGCCACGACTCCAGCACGGTGCGGCGGAACCGCACCCCTCTGTCCAGACTCGGCTAGGTCGCAGTCCATGTAGCACCGGCGTGAGGCGACGGATCCGCACCCTTCCACCACGGCTCAGCTTGGCCGCGGTCCGTCTCTACTTTGCGCAGCATGATGGTGTCGCACCCTTGCGGCAACCCAGAAATCACACACTGAAGATCCGATTGTTGTCGGCCCTTTGCCGACCGGTTCTTCATTGTCTGCCTCCATCATCCACAAACAAAAAATGAGAGGGGAAGGGTCGGACCATGTTCGTGCGGTCTGAGCCCTTCCTCGTCATGATGGTATCATGCGGCCAATCGAACTCAATATTTGAGAAAAGATGTTGAACAGTATTAAAACATCAACAAAACAACCCCTACCTCAAAACGTTGATTTTTGACGATCTCGTAGATGTAGGATGAGTTGGTATCGATCATTGAGTCTGCCTCACACTTCATAACAGAGTTTGAGCATCGGAGACTCGTCGGAATCCGACCTCTGTTGAAGGATTGTTCTTAGTTGAAGATCTTGGAAGGCTCTTCATTGGAGAACCGTTCTTCGTCGGAGGTTTAATGTTCTCTCTAAATTCTTTAGAGGTTTCCCACAAGGTTCTTCAAAATATTTTCCAACCAATAATTGAGTGAAGGCTCCTTAGTATATAACACTATCATTCCCTATTAGCTTTCAAACCCTTGATGAAAAAATAAATTAGGGAGGTGAAGGGTTGTAATAATAAGGGGAGTTGTCACATTAAATTGAATAGGTGTTAAAGTGGGGTTGGAGAGAGTTATGGGAAGTTGAGAGGTTGGGGTTTGTGTGGGCCCCACCTCTCATATATCCACACATAGGAGGATTTAACTTCCTTAGATATAAATTTGTTTTAACAAATTTATTTAACTTCTTAACTAAAATCCAAAATTTTAATCTCACAACCTTCTTTAAACGCATCTGTGGTGAAGGTCCCCTTAAGAAACTATTGGTGGCGCGAGTTCATCGGTGCCCTAGGATTTAAATTCTAAGAACCGGTTCAAAAGATAGAAAAACTCGCTCGTTCAATCACTGAACATACCTGAACTAAACTTCTAAAATTGTTTTTGGGCACACCGGGCCTCGGAATCAGGTACCGTTAGAAGCCACAGACACGTAAAATTCGAAAGAAATTAAGAATAAAATTTCCTTGAAATTTCTGGGTCTTTACAATAATATTCAGGGAACCAACAATCTCGGAGACGGGTTCTCAATTCTAATTCTGATAGAGAAGTTGAGGCAGTAGTATTCTTATATTGGTCTCCATTTATGAATAAAGGATGTGAAGTAGAATATAGGAGAACACTATGGGATAATATAAGAGGAAATTTTGGTATTTCATGAATCATCACATTAAAATTTTATATTTGAATGGAAGTACACACTGGTGAGTGAAGAAGAGGATCTTAGATTATATATGTTGTCCAAGTTGGTATCATTGAAGTAAGTCATCATTTCAAATAAATATATAAGTGGGATATTATAGGAATGGGGAATTAAAATTTGTCTAGATGTTGTTGGATTAATTCTATTGGCCTAGACGATACAACAAACCATAGATCTCATATGTTGACCATAATAGTGAGGTTATCAGGGTTTTCATGGGGTAACATTTCCTTGCTAAAGGAACGACATGCAACAGGGCCCCTGCAAAAATTTTGGGCATTATAACAACTCTGAGTCACTATACTATAGATGAATTGCCATCATAGATAGGTTAATGTAGCAATGCCAATATTTTCATGGTTACTATAGAATATTATACTTTGAAGATAGTGATATTGTAGATCTACAGACTTATAGAAATCGGTCACTATAGTACGATGGAATTACTAGTTGGTGAGTTGAACTATTGCATAATATTATTTATTAACTAATTCAAGATTGGTTTACTATGTTTGTCTAAAACTCTAATATTGCATTTTGATTTTACTCTCAATCATAGAGAAAGTTTTTTTTCTTTGTGGATGTAGGGATCATTTCTTGATCCATGTAAATTGTTTTTTTCTATGAAAATTTTCTCATTCAATTGTTCACTATTTTTTATATACAAACCATTCCATTGTTTTGACTCCTAGAATTTTCACAATAATTTATTAGGGGTTGAATCAAGAGATGATAATCATAGTTTGTGAAAACTTAAAATATGAAAAATAACATAGTATATATATAATCATAGAAAATAATTCCTTATGTTATGACATAGTAACAGGGCTGTCATCATATAGTAGAAAAATTCCCTTAATTTTTTGGGGTTTTCCCACAATCAATTACATGTTATCTCTTGAGAACAAATGCTTATCCAAATGCATTAAAGGGTTGTATAATTCCCTGACAACTTGTCACTTAGTGAATAAGGTCCTTTAGGGGTTTGGTTTCAAATCCTATTTCCAATCATCACATGATATATAAAAATTACCCCATGAATTGGTAGGATATAATAGACCCCACCATAAAATAATTATAATTTATATATTTATGTTACATGGATAGTAAAACACTCAAAATTCTATCATAGCTTACAAAACCCATGACAAATAAATACGTTTCATGAAAAATTACATAATACATTATAATAATTCATATGGAGAAAAAATATTGATTGTATCATTAAAGGATATCATCAAAAAAACGTAAGATACATTTGAGTATATTAATATATATGAGAACCACTATAAAATTATAAAAAATATTTTATTGAAAATAATAAGAAACACCCTTTTATTAATTAAACTTTTAAATGGAAATATTTTCTTAATCAATAGGATTAGTAATGACTTTTGAAAAACATTAAAACATGGAAATGATTCTTATTAATATAAATTGATATGAAATAGGTAAACAATGTTCTTATGGAAATATCGAAATGTATGATTCCTTTCACAATTTTGAAAATAATGTCAAATTAATAAAATATGACCAATGGGAAAGAGTTTAAAATATTCTTTCAAAAAATTTGTAAAAATTAAAGGATAATAGAAAATATTATTTTGCAATCTTAAAATTATAGGTATGGAGTTTCATAGAATAATATAGAGAATATAGACATGGAGGAGAAATAATCTTGACTAAAAAGAAAAGACAAGGTCCACTCTATTTTCTAGCATATTGTTTTTACCAAATTTTGAACCAAAGAAAGGTAAAATTGTTAGAATACATGTAAGAACCTTGAATAACCAGAGGAGAATAAAGTATATGGGGTTTAGGATAGAAATAAAAAACATTTTTTCTGATAGGTTTTTGGAAAAATACATTCTTGATTTGAAAATTAGATATGAAAGAAACTACTAAAACATTAGTAACTTCTGAATTGAAATCCCATGAATGAAAGAACATTATTAGGATTTGAAAATATCATAGACAAAATGAAAATATGGTAAAATACATTAATGGGGTATTATGTGCACCAAAAAAATATGGTAAATATATAATATATTCCTAAGAAGAAAAAATGAGATGATAAACCCATATCATTACTCCCAACTTCCATGAAATTTATTTTATCCTCTATATAAAAAAATAGGACCCATTAATCATCTATATAACATCTATATTATTAAATATTACCTTTTATACTCTTCAATTATAATCATTCATTACACAAAAATTAGTATGTTAATGTTTATTTTCATCATCAAATGTTATTAATTTTAATTATTTCTTGCGAGTTTCTTAATGGTGATGACGATACCCATTATTTGATACCATGTTTATAATTAAAATATATTTAAAGGTAGTACAATAATGTTTTTCTAGTTATTTGTTAAATTTCATTTTCACTTAATGGATGGCAATGATATGATCATGTGAATAGAATACATGACAATCATGTTTTAGGTAATTTGGTAATAACAACATGTTACATTATAATTTCCATTCATTTTTTTCATCTTTAAAAAACCATGTTTAGAATCTAAATTACTCTTTACTATAATCAATAAATATCATTGATGACTTGAAAATTTTTAATGATGAATATGATGATGTTTTTATAGCATTGTTCTTATAAGTGGTTGAACAATCCCAACGAAAGGACATGTAATAATAATTAATGAGTAAGAGTTTGGATTTATATATTAGTAACATTATTTTATTAGAAAAATACTTTTTTTTACATAATATCAATAAACAAAAGAATAATATTTAGAAATAGTGTATTTGAGAAGGTTATAACACCCCAAACATTTTAAATTATTTATTCCTACAAAAAATAATATGTTTGCTAGCATGTGATACATGCAACATCAAACCCAAACGAATCATGGGACAATATATAACCATTAAAATGTAGAAAAATTATTGTTAGTTAAAATTAGATGTAACCAAATTTTAAAATATATATAGAAATTAAAATAATGTTAATTATTAATTTCTAGGATTTGGTAAATTAAATTAGTGTAGCTAACTATTGATAATTTTGATTTTAATTTAAAATATAAATATCCAAAAAATTGGATTTTATGTATTTTTATTTATAAACTAAGTCTATTATGGATAAAATTTATTAATTGTTTGATTAATATATTAATATAAATTTTATCAGTAATTGATATGAAATAATAATAAGAATGGATAATATTTTAAAAATTTATTTTCATATGAAAATGGATCTCATCATATTTTAATGATATTTTTTCAATATTAAATTCTAAAATTTAGTATTTTAATTTGGTAAAATAGACTTCCTTTTTATATTAATTAATTCAAAATTTATATAATAATAATTTTATATATTTTTCTAAAATAGTTTAATTTTAGCTGAATAGAGAAAGATATAGTTTTTTCCAAAACTATAATTTTTATGGATTTATCATTATATAATAATGACATAGAAGTTTATAAAAACATTAAATTGATCAAATATGTGTTTATTTATTAAAAATATAGATTTTATAGTGATTTTGTGAATTCATAAAACCTTTTTTAACATTTAATAAACATAAGTAAAATTCTACAATAAAATAAATTATTTCTGATATTTTGAATTTAATTAAGTATTATATCAAAAAAAATTATTATTGTCGGATATGGAAGCCAAATGACATTTATTTTTTTAAAATAAATCATTTTTTATCATTATAATGAAATAAACTGATAATTGTACCCTACACATAAATTTTAGGATTAATAATACACTTTTTCAAAAACTGGTGGTTACATTTTTCTTGCAATGTTGTGAAAATTAATTTTGATTACATGTAGAAATTTGATATGATAAAATTAATTTAATATGTTGAATTAGTAATTAAAAATTATATAATAAATTCAACTTAATTTTTACACATTAAAAATAAATTTTATTGATAAAAAATATTTACAATAGTAAGACCAAAATTGATAAATGGGATATTTCTAAGAGTAATGTACTTAAGAACATATTCTAAACACATGGGAAAATTAATATTTGAAGTATTTTAGACATTAAATATTTTTCAATTTTTTAGTCTTCTTAACATGTGAAACATGTGCTCTCTTGGTATTAAGTTGAAATATTTAAATATATGTCATTCTCAGCATTTATCAAAGGGGACTCTCAATAGCCCTTAAAGACCAATTAAATAATTTTTTTCCAAAAAAAATCATCTTGTTCTCCATAATGTTTTATCATATTCCATTTCTTTTATCCTCTATTCAAAATATATTTTTTAAGAACTCCATTTCTAAGGATCCTTCTAAGGGAAATCTCATATCCTCAACATGGGTAATTCTTTTGAAAAATTCATTTCATTAATTTATTAATTTTTTAAATTTAATTGTCAAATATATATTTAATTAAGTAATTATTTTTGTAAGGTAATTACTATTAACCACCTTTCCCTTATAAAAACAAAACTATCATTTGTGTTTTTAACTAGTTACCATCTCCACAAAGTGACAAATTCTGTTTTATTCACCACCACCATTCTTCACTACGTAAAAGGGTAACATTGAAGAATAAACATTAGAAATATAATATCATTATTATTATTTTTGATAATAAATATAATCCACCATATTTCCCTCTTATTCATGGAGAAATTAAAATGCTAACAATGCATTGTGTGGACTACCACCTCCATAAGGTAATGTGTCTCATTATTCATCAAGGATCATTCCTATTTATTAAAATAATTTAATCTTTGATTTAATTACTTAAAATTATCTAAATAATATCATCTTTTTTCTCCAATAATGACATTATTCTATAATAAACCACTTCGATAATCATAATCATCCATTAATTATGGTATATTCATGTTTGAGTCAAATTTATAACATACATGAAAAATGCTACAAAATAATGGCATGGATGACTATGAGAAATTAAATATTAAATCTACATGATAAATAATTTTAAAATTTAAAATTTTAATTTATTTCTATTGGGGTAATGTTAATATTTAACTCATTAAATAAGATACCAATGTTTCTTTTTAAAAATTCACTGAAACATACACATCACATATTTCATCTTTATAGATCATAACCCAAACTCCCACTGAATGAAATTATGACATGATAAATGGATGTAAATAATTAATTATATTATATTTAATTACTTGGGAATTATGATAATTTTGATAAAAATGAAGAACAATATATCTACTTCAAATTTAGTTCAAAATGATTATGATTACTCACGCTTGATGTTGAAAATATATAATAACTAACTAATATATGCTCATAGAATAATTATAAATGACGTTTATAAAAGTGTATATATATTAATACGATTATGAAATATTATATTTAAATATCCATTTATATTATATAGGATCTTATAGTTCATTTTACTATGCAAGTAAATGTGGCAAGGATTCATTGCCCAAATTATCTCCTAATGACAAATTTATCTTATTATGCACAATATTTTCTTTAATATGGTTCATATACTACCCATTTCATATTTTGTATCATTATATACACATTATTAATTTTATTTAATGTTTCATTTTCATTAACATCATTCAAGGGGGTTTTATTCAAAAGTTTCTAATGTCATAATTTTTATTTGCCTCTATTTTCAATTCCATGAGATATATTTTATATTGTGCATTATTTTTTGTTTTATATAGTGTATTTTCATCCCTATTTCATTCAATCACAATTAATATATTTCATTTCATTACATTGAAATTTTATGGTATCCCTAACATGTTATTTTAATTCTTACGTTTCCATTACCATAAGGGCATTTGTATCCCAATTTTCCCTCATTGATAGATAATTCATTTTTCATTCTGTTTGTTGGGTGTATATATTAGCCATTATAAATTTACGAATTCTCTCACAGAATTTTAATTAATGGGATTAAACTCATAGAAAAAATTCACTTCCTTTGTTTATCAAAATCATCCTCTATTATTGGAATTATTTTTATTCGAATGTGATTCCAATATTAATACAATATTTATCATTACATTGTTTTGAATGAAATTACCTTAATATACATACATTTTATTATTATGAAATATATTAACATAACCTTATATCAATTTCTATTTAATTTGTTATTTGTTGGTATGCTTAGATGGAAAGATATTCCTTTAACTAATTATGGAAAAAATGATGCTCTGTTTATTTTTCTCTAATATGGATTCTTATTAACAAAATAGGAAAGTTTATTATGAATTGTTTTAGAATATACCTTATTTTCTTATATGGGCTATGATAATGTTATCTCATGTATTTACATTGGAAAAAATATTGATGTTATGCTTGTTTTTATTCAAATATGGATGCCTATGAAGGCAAGTTGGCTATGAATGGTATTGTTATTCATGTATTATATATGGTGAATGCATTAAACATAAATAATATGTTTGTGGGTCCAGATATCATATATCCCCTCAATACATCGATTGGTCTTATGATAATTTTTCCCAAATTTAGTGCATGGAGACCCAATAAACTCATTATTTCTTGGAGGATACCTGGATGGAAAGAATTTTATCTTGGATGTGGCCTTGATGACAAGAATGATGTCTTAAACAAGTCCCAGATCATAAAATATTTACATTATTATAAATTTCTTCATTATGATATTTTTTATTTTTTAATGTGATTATTTATATTTTTAACCATGGTTTTTTTTCAAACAAATGTTATTAGTTTTATGGAAATATTTAATAATCATTTTTTCTTACATATTATTCATTCCATGTCTATTATTTGAGATTATGATATATCTTTTCCTTTACTGAGTGTTTGATCTCATTCTTATTTTGTTTCCTTTTACAAAAATTATGAGAAATATTATTAAACATGATATGTCTATAATGGTAACATGTATGGATAATTTTTCATGTGATGTCAGAGAAATATCATGGATTAATTAGTTTCTATGTAGAGGAAAATGACCATTTTGTGAGAAATACATGAGATTTGTTAATTACAAGTTCTTTCTAATTTTCTAAAAAATATAAACATAAATTGACATTCTTATGTATGTGAATTAATATTTTTTTGGTGATATTGGAAATATTAATGGTTAAAATTGTGTATATATAGTTCATTAAAAATATTTTATGTAATATAAGTATTTATGAGCATAAAATCTAGAAATACGGGTAGGGGGATTATTATTGGAATAAAAAGAGGGTTTAGATAACTTTAAAGGATAATATATTAGTTGAGGATAATTTAGGGGATGATATGTTATGGTTTACCATAAGGTATATAAAAAATTGTATGTTAGTTGATGTAATATTGAATATTTTTGAGATTGGGATATAATAACATTAGTAAAGACCCTCAGGAGAAGTCTAAGGGATATGTATACGTATAAAATAATATCATGATTTTTTCATAAAGTGTATATTTTATTGTTCTCCATGAAATTAAATCTATGTGAAGATATAGGTTAAATCAAGACTGGTTTAGGTTGTAATGAAGTCTAATGTGATGGTTTGGAAGATAAAGTCACTTTAATTTAAAATTTCTCATGTAATTATCTTAAAAAATTCATCTTATGGTATTAATTGTTCACCACTCATGTTTAACTTATTTTTTTAGTAATGGTTGATTCCCAAAGGAACTAGGTTAAAAATGGATTACATGCATAAGGTAAAGATTTTACTGATGAGAAACCTAATGGGATAATATCTAGAGTGATAAATATTTTGATTATTCCAAACAATTTCTCAATAATTATGATTGATAACACATGCATAGTAGAGTTTCCTTACACGTGAAATAAGATAAGTATAGATTCTCATGGAATTCCTGATGATGTAGATGATGAAGTAAATAATATTTTTATTCATATCCAAAAATACTATTAGAATCATGTAGTGGAATGTCTTATAGAAAATGGATGACACTTCTTGTGGGGAAATGGAGGGCATAGGATAAAAACTTTCAAAGTAAAGATAAAGTAATCAGTTAACATGATGAGTGAAAAACAAGTTTTTCCTAGTTGTATATAAGATAGTATTGTAAAAACATACTTTGATATTTTACCTTTAGTTATGCCTATATTTTAAATACCAAAAACTAATCTTATTAGTATGTTATAATTAAAATTTTAAGTAAGCAATTTATTTAGGGGGAATTTTAGATATTCAGATTTTAAATTATATATTCATTTAACACCCAATATGTTTAATAGCTTGTGATACATGCAACACCAAACCACAACAAATCATATAACATTATATAACTGTTAAAATGTTGTAATATAATTGGTAGGTAAAAATATATGTAACTGAATTATGAATTGTATGTAAAAATAAAAATAATGTTCGTTATCAATATAAGGCATTGATAAATGATATTTGTCTAGCTAAATAACTAAAGAAGAAAAGTTGTGATTTAAATTGTAAAATTTCTAAATATTAGATTATTATGTATTTTTTTAAGTGACTAAATATTTTATAGATAAAATATATCGTTGATATGAAAAACATAGAAAAATATATTATTTTTAATTGTTATGAAACAATTATAAGAATAATTAATATTTTTAAAATTTATTTTCCTATGAAAATAGTTATCATTAAATTTTATGTTTATTATATAAATGTTACATTCTCTACATTTATGAATTCAATTTGAAAATTAAACCTAATTTTTAAGATTCATCATGTCAATATTATAAAAATAAAAAATTTTATTTTTTCTGAAAAAGTTGATAATTAGGTGAATAATGAAAATTTGAGTTTTCAAAGAACTCCTATAAATAGTATTCATTTATCATTATTTAAGAAAAACATAAAAGTTTATAAAATGTTGTAATCTATCAAATATGTGTTTAATGAGTAAAAATATGCATCTTAAACTTTCATTATGAATTTATAAAACCTATGTTTATTATTTTATAAACATAAGTAATTTTTCATAATAAAATAAATTGTTTTCATTCTTTTTTAAAAACAAATTATTTTTATAAATTAAATTTTGGATTTATAAGAAATAAATATAATCTTTATTTGTTTTATAATACAATAATTTATATCATCAAAATCAAATACACTGATAATTATACTGTATACAAAATTTTAGCCTTAAAATTACACTTTTTCTAAAAATAGGTTTTTATTTGTTACATGTGATATTATAAAAAATAATTTTTATTAAACATATAAATTATATCAATAAAATTTATTTAATATGCATAATCCTTAGATCCAAATTATTTAATAATTTCAATATTATATTTATGAATTTAATATCAATTTATTCAGTAAAAATTAGGTGCCATAGAAAAATCAAAAAATGGTAAAAGAGAAATTTCTAAGATTAAAGGACATAAAAAATACTTAATAAATGTTTTAATATAAATTTCTGTTGTATTAGTAACCTTATCTCAAACCTATATCCATTATTATCCATTTTGGAGTCTTCTTGTCATGTGAATCATGTTCCCTCTTTATATAAAGTAGAAATATTTACAAAAACGTCATTCTCAACCCTTATAAGAGAGGAATATCACCACACCCTCATGAACACTCAAAGAATTATATTTCATCCTAAAACAATACTGAATTTTCTTAATTTAAAATCTTATTCATTTTACTTGAGTGAATTTTTAAAATATATTGGCTTAATACCACTATTTTCATAGAGTCTTTCAAGGGAGATCCCAAGTCCTCTGCATGAGTACTATTACTCAAAACATCATCTCTTTCTTTTTTTTAACTTCACAAATATAATTCTTTATTTGATATATAATGAAATTAGTATTATTATATTTATAATCCCATTATTCGGTTGGAATAATTACTATTCTCCTTACCCATTTTCTATTATGAAAAATATTTATTTCTTATGTTCGGAAGACTACTGCATCCATGAAGTGACGACTTATATTTTTTCACCACCACCTATATTAACTAGTTTTAAGGGTGAAATTTAAGAAATATATTGAAATATGTACTATTATTATGACTATTACTATAAAAATTATAATCCACCTTTCTTCCCTATCAATCTCAGAAATGAAATCATTAACTGTGTGTTTTGTAGACTACCACCTCTATGAAGTTACATATCTTATTTTTCATCTAGTTTATTTATTATTTATTAATCTATATAAAAATATAATTCATTGCATTAAAAATATCTAAATAATATCATTATTCATTTTTTATAATGATATTATAAAAAATTAAACCACTTTCATAATCATAATCTTTCATTAATTATGGTATGTTCTTGTTTGAGTTGGTCTAACGACCTACTTAAACAATGTTATAAAATAATACTATGGATTACGTTGAGAAAATAATTAATAATAATATATTATATTAATAATTAAATAATGTTTTTCTTTTCCCTGGAGTGGTGGAGTTGAAATTTGACTAAATAATTAATTTATTGACATCCTTTAATTATAAAATGTGACGACCCATCATATAGGGTCCCACGCTATGAGAACCCTAAGACCGCCTCTGATAGGCCAGTGGTTGGTGACTAGCACTAAGTAGTCATATCCCACAAATGGGAGGCATTTAACCAAGTACCTTTACACACGCACACATTTCTAATCCAAGAAATGTGAATTGTAAAAACACTAAGTAAAAAATGCATGCCTACACTAAGATACCAACCATAAAGTACAATAGTAGGAAAACTGTAAAAGTAGACAGGTCCCGAATACAAGCTAGACAAAAAGAAAGTCTACCAAAGTGACTACACAAGTTCTAAAAACTCATCCATAGAAGACCCTACATGAAGCATAGCTGTAGGACATCTGTTTGAAGCTATATAAGCACACCCCGTCTACCTAATCACTATAAACACCACCTTTTCCATGTCCACCTAGAACTTTTTCAAAGCGTTGATCATCTACACAAGATGTGACATGTGTGGGAAATTCTCGTGCATGGGTGATTAAAACAACACTTAGTAGGACACACCAAGATAAAAAAATATTTCCAATAAAAAACACACTAAGTATACCACAAATAAATACATGATGTATATCTTAATGATATACATGAAGTACATTTAACTCACACAGGTATAATTCTAAATAACCAAGATATGTATTTTTATTAATAGCTAAAATATCTCACAGTGTCCATGATACATAGTGTCCATGGTGTAAAAAGAATTTATGGTCCATATATAATTGATGGAACATGAAGCATCGATGGCAGAAAGAGTGTCGATGACACACAGAGTGTCAATGTGTCAATACAGCCCCCTTGTCATGTAGTCACCAAGTCACAACTAGTCACAGGATTTAACATGTAGTGTGCTTGTTCCAGGATAACCTAATCCTCAAGCCATTAGTTTTTAAACAAATATCCATGAAAAATAACTTAGAGTATCTCATAATTACCTCCTCATCAAAAGGGCCATAGGTCCACAAAAGGATCATCCAACGGACACACTGTTTTCATGTTCTAGATACTTTTGTGAAAAAATTAGTTATGTGTCCTATCTGACCCGCCGGACCTGACCCAACCCAACCCAGTCCAGTTTTGGTCTGGCCCAAATTGTCCTAGCCCACTGGGTGCATCCCACTAGAGTGGCTTGGCTACTTTGGTATGGCTGACACTGTGGGTCGGTTTACTCTATCAGATGCAGCCCGCCCTAGCCACACCCCCTTGTCCACGTGGTCCACCCTGACCATATGACTCGCTCGTGTCGTCCGATAAATGTGGAACCAAGCTGAATTTCACATGTCTATCCCACCTCCTTCTCACATGCCTTATAATCACTGTCTCAACTCGAAGCGGCATCACAGCTCACCTCTGTGGCCTCCTGTCAGAGCCCCTGGTAATCACTTGTGGCTTCTGCTACCACGAGCTCCTTGCATTTTGGTCGTGCCGCATGTGCAGTATGGCCACCACCTTCTCCTGCATTCGCCATTATGGGAGACCTCCATACTCCAATGTGGCCAAATTCATACTCTAATGTCCTTAGTTTCTCATGTCACCCTCATTTCTCTAGTGCTCTATTTTTCAAAACGGACCAACAACCGCGATCCTCATGCATCGACCTTCACTACTTTGGGCTTCAATTCATCTTGCTAGAACTCCTAGGGAATGATCATGTTTGGAGACTCCAAAAAAAATGTTCCATTAAAATGAGGGTCCAATGGAGAAAAACACTATGACAATTGATAATAAGAACACCTAGAATTCTTGAAGAATGGATATGGGCCTTGTTTGTGTCGGCCTTGATCAGTTCATTTTAGAAGTTTTAATAAATAAAAATAAAAGAGAATCACAAATACTTATCTCTCTTTTTAAACCATCTTACAATTTATCCATCCCCCATGAATGAAAGAACCATGGGTCAACCAATTCATGGGTTGGTCTGCATTCATAATTTAAATCAAAGAAGGGAAAGGAAATCAGAAAGTAATCAAACACCCTACCTGGAAGTTGGAATAGTTTTTTTATGAAGGGTGAAGCTGCATCTTCATCATTCGTCGACCCATTGAATCCAAGGATTTCCGATCTATATTTTCCAATCTATCATTTTTTATCATTGAGAAATTTTCCTTCCATTCCTCATAGAAATTCTAGAGATATTCTGATAACCCTGAATTCCTGAAAAATGTTTAATTAAAAATGAAATCTCTACTATGTCCAACAAAATTGTTTTATGATGTTTTTGTCCAAATTATAACATTCCCAGTCGACCTGCATTGGTCGATGTTAGGACCCTCCTAAGGTAAATTCAATACTATGAATGAAATGGTTCCCTCTAATTTTTTATATGGGAATCCATTTTTATGATATTCTTGATTTAAAATTAAACCACCAGCGTGCTTTAGTAAAAACATAACATGTTTCATCGTTTTGTTCCAAAAACACCGGGCCATAAAATCTCATGTCGTCTTAGCACCTAGTCTCAAAATCTTACAAATTAATTTATAAAAATAAAAACGAATAAAAAACGTGTTCTTCCATTCGCCCCAGATTTGGTATTTCACCGCTAAAATCCAATACAAGGGTTAATCAACAAAAATATGAGGGCACAGAGCACAAATTTGAGCCTCCAGCTCCCACGTTTTCTAGATATTCCCATGCAATCCCCAAAAAAATACCAGAGAAATCGATCACCCATGAAGGTTCCACTCTTATCAATAGTTGATCTCCACCATGTAATCATAAAAAGTCACCCAAAATCAATTTCAAGATTTCCCCAGTCGATGGCTTGGGATGGATCATGCATATACCTCTTTAGTTGGGAAACATGGAAGACAACATACACTCGGGGAAACTGTGGGGGTAGATCTAGGAGGTACTTCACCTCGCCAACTCTATTTAAAATCTGAAAATGCTAATCTATCTTAGAGATAACTTGTCACCCTAGCAAAATATCTGTAATCCCCATCGAGGTGAGACCTGAAGGAACACATGGTCTCCCTCAATGAACTACAGAGGCCTTTGTCTCCTATAAAAATATAACTTATTTCATCTTTTTATAGTCCACATACACTCATAGATGATCTTCACTTTCTCAATGGTAGCCTACACCAACTATAGACCCATCAGTGATGATTCTCTGAGGTTAGTACATTAAGGTGGTGTACTACATAGTCAACCATACAAGGCCTCAAATGGTTCCACACCAATGTCTGAGTGATAGATACTATAGTTAGCAGACTACATCATTGGTAGGTGATTCTCTCAATTGCAGCTAATGTCTAGGATGCAATCATGTAGCATGTCCTCAAGAACCCAAATCATCCTCTTCATCTGGATATCTATCTATGGATGAAATTTTGTACTCAAGTGAAACGTGGTCCTAAATTCCTTCTAAAAACCCTTCCACGACATGGAAGTGAAATGAGAATCACAGAATGAAATGATCTCTAATGTCACTTTGGAGAATTCGAATTATCTCTTACACATAGAGGCCTCCCAAGCTCTCTATTAAACTCTCCTCATAGATTAGTAGAAAGTGGGCTGAATTTGTGAGAAATTCTATGATCACCCAGATGGTATCATGCTCCCTAAATGTTCATGGAATGCCTTCCACAAATTACATCGATATCCCATCCCACTTCCACTATATAACCTCAAGTGGATGCATCATGCCTACTGTAATCTAGTTCTAAACCCTCATCTGCTAACATTGAGTCATCGAGAAACAAACTCTTCCACCTCCTTCTTTATCCCCGGACACCAAAATGGATGTCAGAGTTCTTAGTACAGCTTTTACAAACTTAGATGTACCACCAAAGGGGATGTGTGGTAACCTCTTCAGAAAAATCTCTTACAACATCACTGGTAAAATTTTTCACCCTCTGAAAAGAACGACATTCTCCCCACCTATTATATATTCATCATGGGCATGCCTTGTGGATAACTGAGAACATCAAGTCTTAAAGTCCATATCCCCAAGTTGTGCGTCCATGAATTTCCATAAGAGTTAATGGGTGAAAAAATTCAACTAGAGGTAAGCTACTCCATATCCATCTAAGAATTATATCTCTAACACATTTAACATCTCTGAAACCTCACTCAGTAACTAGAAAAAAGATCTCTAACTGAGAGTGTCTTACACTACATTCCCTTTCCCAGGAGTATAAAAAATCACAAAGTCTTAGTCTTGGAGGAACTCTAGTCACCGCCTCTTTCTCATGTTAAGATCCATCTAAGAGAAGATATACATGAGACTATTGTTTTCAGAGTAGATGGTAAACCACTTGCCCATCAGGTAGTGTCTCCACATATTTAATGGGAAAACTACTACTAGAAGCTCATGATCATGGGTCGCGGTGTTTAAATCATGCTTCGTCAACTGGAGAAAACCATATAAAATAACCACTTTACCCTATATTAGGAAATAACCAATACTGGTCTCTATTGAATCGCAGAACACTACATACTAGATTCCCTCATATGGAAGTCTTGAGATGGGGGAACTCATCAACCTCTACCGCAGCTCATGAAAGCACTTCTATAATATCTCTATCTACATTAAGGGATACCCCTTCCATATGAATTTTTTCAAGGGTTCTGCAGATTTTGAAAAGTCAGGTAAAAATCTTTAATAGTACACAACCAATCCTAGTAATCTCCACACCTACGTAACACTCTTTGGTGCCTCCTAAGAAAGCACCACCTCAATTTTCACTGAATCTACTGCCACTCCAGCCTCTGAAATGTCATTTCCAAAAAGGGGACCTCCAAAATCTATAAATAACACTTCAAGATCTTAAAATAAATCTAGTTCTCTTGGAGTGTGTCCAGGATCATATTCAGGTGTACTTTGTGCTCCTCCTCGGACCCAGAGTACACTAGAATGTCATCCATTAATACCACAAGAAACTGGTCAATGTAAGGCTTAAAAATCTTCTAATGAGTCATGTGAACCTTAAGGGGGTGTTAATCATTCCAAACGGAATCACCAAGTACTCGTAGTAGTCATATCACGTTTTAAGGTTGTATTTACTATATCCTCATCTAGTACATGAAGCTGTTGATAGCCAAACCTGAGGTCATACTTCGAGAAGAACCTTTCTCCCTTCAGCTGATCGAAGATGTCATCAATCCATTTTAGTGGATAATTGTTCTTCATGATCACATAATTCAGGTACCAAAAGTGTATAGATAACCTGAAGCTCCCATATTTCGTCTTGGAAAAAAACTGGGGCCACCCAAAGTGAAACACTTGGTCTCACGAAGTCCTTCCTATGAAATTCCTCCAACTGTACCCTCAACTCACAATGCTCCACAGGAGCAATCCGATATTCAGGAATAGATATCAGTGTCATATAGAAGTACAATTAAATACATATGTCTAGCTCTCTGTGATGAGTTAATACTGATAAATCCTCAATAATTACATCCCCATACTCCTCCCCTACTGTGGGAAACTGTAGACTCATATGATAAATTATAACGAGTGTGAGGCTATTCAACTAGTAAGTAATTAGCTTCACCCTCCTATGTGTGTGTCTTTCCTAAGCTGCATGTGTTTACCTTTCATCGAAAAAAGAAAATATTTTCTGATTACTATGGAAACATTACACTCTGAACCTAAAATAGTAAATATGTTCTTGAATTGTAGATTACCCTTCCATACAAAGAATGACGTCACAAGGCCTCGATGATGTCACCAAGAGATCCCAGCTAAAACTATCACCCCTAGATTATGGACACACTGGTAGAACCAGTGTTTGATCTTCAAATATCCTCTCGTATGAGTTTCTAAGAATAGGGATCGAGTTAATGGTTCATCTAGAATATCTAAGTCCCGAAAAATGGTCATGGAGAGAAAAAAGTGACTAGAACATGTGTCTATCAAAACTAAAACTATTATGAAAATGAAACAGATTGTACCTCTAATCATATCTACAGGGCACAGGTTATAATCATATATCACCTGATGATGGCCTCGTCCCAAACCACCATCAATCGTAGTTTGTGGTGGACCACCTACAGTTGGTGGTGGTAGTACCTCGAATCTACACCCACCTCCTTCTCTTATTCCATGCCCACCACCCAACAAACCACCCATAATACTATAAACACCTCTGTCTCTATGGTCCCTTAACCGTATCCAGATCAGTCATATGATGGGTAGGGAAATCTCTAGGAAAATACCCCTGATCGCCTCATGAGTAAAAACTCCGTTCCGTTTGCTAACTTGCTCCTCCGTGAGATCCCAACACCACTGATCCCATGTCCTGGGTTCATCCCCAATAATTCTTCACCATCTTGGGTCCATGCATCTATTGTGGTCTACCTACTGTTTAAGACTCAACTACCCGGTACCTGCTGGTACCTCCCATTGATGGCGTCTACTCCACCAGAAATCTCTCTTCTAGCATGGCTTTCTCTATTACCCCAGTATATGTAGGGATACTAAGGGATATCATGGATCCCTATATATCCCTCTATGTATCCCTTACTTGATGTTATAGGCCCTAAACAAATGGACTCTCACCATATCCGTGGAGTAGGAAGAAAGATTCATAAATCTCCCAGAGTACTTCACTATTGTCTGACCACCCTACTACAGATACAGGAGCTCCTGTATGTGCACTAATCATAATTTCACTGGAAATAAATCCTCCTTAAAGAGGTTCTCAAAGTATTACTAAGGGAGAGTTATCTTATAATGAATCTGGATCACTAAGCTCCACCATATCACCATTGATCCCTGAAGAAGGCTCACAACTAGAACTACCATCGGGTTGAAAGGTGTCATCACAAGGAATAAGACATGTGTTAGTTCTTATATCCAGTACTCATCTATTTTGGGGTCTATATCACCCAAAAATATTGAATTTCACTTCTTCTAGAACCTGTGAAATGCACTTAGCCTATGGGCATCCTCATATGGTAGCATTGGAAGTAACTACTACTCGATTGGTGGTGATATAACTCGTAAACCACTCAGAGGTTCTATATTTGGTACAAGGAGTATCTCCACTATAGGAACCTGTATTGATGCCTCATTTCCATGTGGATCATCCTCATGATCACGCAATGGAATCCTAAATGGATGTATATGTGGAGGCATCCTGAAAGAGATTATGATGTACCACAATCAATATAATATAAATGGTGAGCTTACATAATGAGTACATTAGGAAACACCCAAATATTATATGATTCATGTACTATTTTCCCCCAACAACCAGTGTTTTTAGGCACCAAGTCAAAAATATGGCTTCCACAGTCTTAGTGTATGCATACATTGGCCACCACACCAACACTAGATTCTCTGTCCTGAATGATGATTTCAAAACACTTAACAATATTACCCCAAACCAACATCACAAACTCCCATTCCTTAAGTCGAACTGGCCCCTCTAATACAACTCTGTCACGACCTGTCCTAGAGGGCTTGTACTGTGACTACCGCAAGAATTCCTCTGATTGGCCTGGGGCTGACGACTACCATTAAGTTGGCATATCCCACAAATGGGTGTAATTTTTCTAAGTAACAATACACACCCACACATCTCCAAGCACAAAATTATGAAATATAAAAATAATACGTAAAAAATGAATGCATACACTAAGATACCAACCATAGAGTACAAGAGTAGGAATACTAGAATATACACTGGTCTAGAATACAAGCCCACCAAAAGGAGAGTCTACTAAAGTGAATTCACAAGATCCTAAAACTCATCCACAGAATACCCTACTAGAAGGGTAGGTGTAGGAAGTTTTTTTGATTCCTTATAATAACACCTTGTCTACTTGATCACTCTATGCATCACCTAGTCCTTATCCACCTAGAACTCCTTCAAATAATTGATCATCTATACAATACATGACACGTGTAGAAAATGACCATGGAAGGTTGTGTAAAACAATACTCAGTATGCCACCCCGAAATCACAATGGAATACAAATAATAAAAACACAAAGAATACCACAAAGAAAAAAATTATACCACAAATAAATACACGAGGTGTAGTTAAATCACACAATTATAAGTCAAAAACATGAAGAGAATGATTTTTAGTTGTAGTGCATCGATAACCCAGTTTCCAGGACACATGGACTGTCGATGATGCAGAGAGCATCGATGGCACACCGAGCGTCGATGGTGCATGGAGAGTTGATGGAACACATAAAATCTGTGGTGCATGGAGATTCAATGGTACACAGATTGTAGATGGGTCATGGAGCCCCCAAGTCATAGCCAGCTACATGATTTCACTTATAGTACACTTTTTCTAGGATAACCTACTTCTCAATCCATTAGTTAATAAACCAACATCCAAAAAAACTAACATATAGTATCTCAAAAGGACTACCTTGTCACAAGAATCCCAAATCTGTAAACATCTCGTCAAATAGAAACACAGTTTCAATGATTTGGATATCATTCCGAAAAATTCCGACCCTGGTTTGATCTGACTCACCAAACCCGACCTGACCCAGTTTGGCCAACCAAATTAGACTAGTTTGATAGATCTGAAGCGACCCGGTCCAGTCTGGTGTGACCTGAATCATCTTGTCCTACTGGGCCACAGTAGTGGCCTGGATACTTTAGTCTACCCACACTGTGGGACCCTTTACTCCACCAGATGTGGTCTGCCCTGGCCGCACCCCCTACTCCACACGGTCCGCCTATACAATGTGGCTCCCTTGTGTCGCCTAATCAATGCAACCCTGATTCAGTTTTCATGCTGCACTTAGTCATGCTTCACTTTATTGGCCTCCCTCCACCACATACCCCATAGCCTCACTGTGGTGGGTTCCTCATTCACAGCTCCAAGTCACATCCCATATCATCATCACAACCTCCTACTATGGCCCCTGGTCACTGCCTTGCATGTTTCATCCTTGTAGGCTCCATGCAGTTTCACCATGCCGATGACACATTCTGACTTCCACCACCTTCTCCCACGATCACCATAGTGGGTGACCACCATCCTCTAACACACCTTCATGCGGGTGTAGTCGTGTGCCATCGGGCGTTACCAAGCGTCATCGACCATGGTTTTTCATGTCTCCCTCATTGCTCCAATTCTCCTTTTTTTCTAAGCAAAGCAACATATGTGGTCCTCAGGTCGTGACCTTCAATAATTTGGGAATCAATTTATCTTGTTATCATTCTAGGCGATTGGTCGCATTTGGAACCTCTCGTCAAATTGTGTCGTGACCATGAGTGTCCAATGGGAATGAAGTCCATCAACGGGGATGCGAAGAACACTTATAATTCTCAAATAATAGATCTACACCTTTTAAATATAGGAATTGATCCGTTTATTTTATAAGTTTGAAAAAAGAACAAGAAAAGAGAATAACAAAGAACTATCCTACTCTATAAACGCCGGAAAAATTTAACTACACCTCAAGAATGGAAGAACCATATATCAGCCTGTTCGTGGGTTAATCTGCATTCATCATTTGAATATATGAAGGAAATGAATATGCCAAGGAGATAAAATGACCTACTTCAAGTTTTGGATCAATCATTGATGAATGGAAAATAAATTTTTTCCTCATTCGTTGATCCATCGAATCTGAGTTTTGTTAATCTTGATTCACCAATCCGTTGACATTCATCATTGAGAATGTTTTTATCCACACCTAATATGAATTATTGGGTTTTGATCATAACCCTAAATTATGGAAAAATATTTAATTAAAATGATAAACTTCACTATGTACAATAACATATTTTTTTTAAAATATTTTAATTATGGTTACCTACAAATTATAACCTTCATATTCGACCCCTTCTGGTCGATGTTATGCCCATCCTAATGTAAAGTTGCTACTCTGAATGCAACAGTAACCTCAAATTTTTTATTCGAGAAACCATTTTAATGGTATTCTCGATTAAAAAAACCACAAGCATACTTTATTTAAAATTATCATTTTTCATTGTATTGTTATCGGTAGACCATGCATCAGAATATCATGCCATATAAGTTCCTGGACTCGAAATTTTTGCAATTACATTATAATAAAAAATTGAGAAAATCTAAGTCATTACATAAAACCCTAAGACATGGTAATTATTGATTTCAATATTAAGGATCATAAAAAACTCCCATAGAATGAAATTATAACATCATAAATAATAATACATGTTGAATACATATTATCAATTAGTATTTTTATATATAGTGGAATAAATTTCTATTTGTTGAAAAATACATGATTATTTTTAGATAAAAAAAAAATCCCACTAAAACTGTTAATGGATCATCTACATGTACGTGGAAAAAAAATTGTGATATTGTAATTATATATAGTTAAAATTGGGTCACCTCACTTCATTTCAAAACCACTATATAAAGAAGGTAGTTATGAGCACCAGATCAACGAGTGCATTTCTGAGATGTCACTAAGATAATTCAAATGGATTGGGAAGAATTGGGTACTTATATTGATAAATTCTATCCTTCTCATAACTGATTCCATCAGAATAAAGGATTAAGGTTTCATTATTAGAACCAAAAGAAACAAAAATTCTAATGATTGTTTCAGAGTGAAAATGGGTTTATATTAAAGAGATATTTGAATTTTTTTTATATGATTGTATGGGGTAGAGGATGGGTCAATTTATGTGATTTTTAATAGAATTTCCAAAAATTATCATTCATTATTGCATGAGGATGACATTTTAAAATGAAACTATGTACATATTGGAAATATAATTGAAGTGGGATTGTTTTTCAATGAAATCCCTCAACCATGAATTTAATGATAGGTTTTTATGAAATTATATGTTTTTATTAGTTATTTTAACCGTGATAACTTATTTTTTGGCCTAAATATGGAATTGAACTCTTCAGATGATATTGATGTTTTGAATAAAAATGTATAATTTATTTAATATAATTTAATTTCAAAAAAATTTAAATGTTTCTTTTAAATGAAAAAAATTTATATATTAAATTGTTTTTATAGAAAAATAACTTTTAACACATTATTCGTTCTTAATATTATTTCATATCAATTAATAATTAAATGAATATTAATATATTTATTTATGTAGATAATAATTTTATTAGGATAATCATTTAAATGTGACAATTTAATTGATTAATATGAAGATAAATTAAACTTTAAAAAAACAAATCCTTTAAAAGAATCCTCTTTTATCATTGAATGATGTTAATTGCATCCCATTTTATATAGTAAATTACATATAACTATTAAATTTTATCAATCAATTACAATATTTTTCTTAAATTTTATAAAAACATCATATCATTATTTAATAATAATAATAATAATATGTAATGGATAAAAATATATTTCATAATGAAAAATTATATTAAATTTTATATTTTTGTTTCAAAATTTATCATTTATGAATAATATTGTTTTTAATTTATTTCTAAATATTACACAAAATAGATATAACTATTGGATAAATTCATACCCAACTTATATATATCCAGTTACAATATTATTGACAACCATATTTCTAATGAAAATATATATAATTGTCATATTACATTCCTATATATTAGTTTATAAGAATTACTAAATCATTAATATTATTTAATTGTCTCTAAACATGTTTGTTATATTTCTATTTTTTCTTTCATTATTTAGTTTCTATTAGGATGATGATTTTCATGGAAAATAAGAACGATGAATATTTTATGTTCATAGTTTTTTTATTTACGTGTGAATTTATTCCACATTCACTTTATTACTAATATTTCATATCATTCTCTAATAATGTATTACTTTTTTTGTTATATTGTAATATTTTATCTCAATAAAATTTATTAAAATTCATTTTATATTGTTGTTTTATGTGAAATAAGAAATTAAAAAAATATTTATTTAAAAATAAATTCTTGCTATAATCTCGTGGTGTTATAGTGTCCAATCCCAATGTAGATGAGGCACCACCAATTTATATAACTGGGTGGATGATGCACCACTGCAGCCAATATCTAATTGGATAATGCATCACTGAATAAAACCTAAAGTTAATGATATACCACTAATCAATCATTACATGGATAGACAATACATAATTAGAAATGGTCTCCTTGAGTGGAAAAAATACGAAAAATAACTAAATATAGTTGGACAATGAACCACCAATATCAATTCCCATGTGGATCAAGCAAAAAGAACATACTGGTGTGGGTAAATGATATATCTCTAACCAAAATCTTATCAGGTTGAATGATTTATTAACGAGTGAATGAGGCATCACCATACTCATCGTAGACATATAAAATGGTGTATCTATATGTGAATGAGTTATCACCAATCAATAATAAGGAGAACAAGACATCATCAGTTGATGATATGTCACCCAATCCCATTATCAAGGAAAATGATCTATCACCATATCATAAATATAGGATAATGATATATCACCAACACACTAACATTAGGTGGATAGTTTACCATAACATCATAATTTCCATATGAACGATACATCAACACAAAATATCACGGAAAAAATTCATCTCTATGTTGAAAAGGTATCACCCTATTTAAAAAAATGAATGATATATCACAACCCCCCCCCCCAATATTAGGGTTATATACATTACTAAAATCCCAATTAAAAAGCGTGAAAAATTGATCATTATCCATCAAAAGTTAAAAACAAATTATTGATAAGAAAGGGACATGCCCCAAAATTGGTAAATCTCGTTTGAAATAGTGGATCCCCAATGAATCAGCCCAAATACGTTGAACACATTGACCTAGTTCTTTTCTAGGATACCCATTTCCCCAATGTGATACTCCTAGAACACCTATATCCATCCCAACCTCCCATTTCATGGATTTGAATCTTATACAACTACCCATCTCACAGGGGTCCCATTACAGAAGCACTCAACATACCATTATTTTATAAAAAAATATCAATTACCCCTAGATTAATTAATACATGAGTTTTTATTTCCATGGAATAACCATGAAAGTACTATAAGGCTCACCACATAAACTAGGGACTATGACACCCCTCACTATTTCATTCCCAAGTATCTCACTACTTCTTAAAGCATCCAGTACATTAATGGACATGGGATCACCACACAAGGTTCAATGGTGTAACACCTCAATATTTTAAAATATGAAATAATTTTTTATACTTCAAATAAAAAACAAAACTTATTTGACATTGTGTTATATGTGTTACATAGTTTAGCTTTCATTATAAGAAACACTGATTTAAAAAAGTTAAAATATTATTTAAATATTTTGTATTAATATAATAGTTATAACATATCAATAAAATTTGAAGGTACTCATTATATAAACTATATAATGAAAAATAAGGTTACATATTTATTGTTAACAAAATAGTAATCATTTAGAAGAAGAAGAAATGTTTTTTTAAAAAACTACATTTTTCTAAATGTAAAATTTGTCACACTTTGAGAACCTAATTTAAAACTAATTCATAACAATTTTAGAAATATTTTTTTTAAAAATAAAGTTAATTCTTTAATTTTTATATAAAACTTATCTTATGGTTACTTTCTAGGTTTTTTCTCAGAAGTTGTTTTTATGATTTATGAAAAATTCTGAATTTTAATCGAAAACTCTATTTTCGTATAAATAATTTTTATTGTTAAATTATATTTTGAATTGGTTTAAATTAAAAATTTTAATTTATACATATATTTAACCAATTTAGGTAATTATAATTTTCATCATATTGAATTTTGATTATAAAATCATTGTAAATATTTGAACTATTTCACATTAAAACCATGCTTTCTCATTATGTCTACATGATTAATTTTAAATTAAATTCTATCACTTAAATGAGATTAATATAGTAAAATGGACACTATATTTGGAATATTCATAATTTATATTATCTAGTAATGGTGACTTAATTTTAAATCATAATTATTAGTGAAAACAGTTAAAATTAACTACATATATTATGGTAAAAATGAGTTTACTTAGTATTTAATCTTAGAATATAAGGTGTAAAATGAAATACCAACTTTTAAAACAACCATAGGATGTACAAATTTAATACCTTATAACCTTATAATCTATTTCTGGAATTATTGGGATACTATTACATGAAATTGACCTATATAATATGTTATGTAATGAAAAATAAAAAAAACAAACCTTCCATTCCAATAAAATATATAATGGTTTGGGATATGGAAAATAAAATTGGGTTTAGTTATAGATATTATTGTGAATTGTATATTATTATTATTGACATAAAAATTTATATTTAATTTTTATAGATGAAATAATTTCTTTTAATGCATAACAAATACCAAAACATGAATTATTTAGCTAATATTTAAAAATAATAAATGATATTTAAAATATTAAATGTAATGTAAATTGAAGGAATTATTGAGTTAAATTAATTTTTTATATTATTATATAATGTTAAAATTTTGTTAAAATAATATATTTCAATGGCATCAATGTATTGATATTTTCTAATTTGAATTAAATTAATACATTCAATTTTGATATTATTTTTATTTTATAATAAATGATATTTTATTAAATGATTTAAAATTACTAAAACCCCTATCATATTCTAAGTGATTTTAAATTATTATTGGATATAAAAAAATTTCCATTAATGGTCCAAATTATCTATTATAAATAACATAGTTGTCCCAAAATAGTAAAAAGAATTAGTGCGGTTACTGTTAAACAGTGTTTTTACGCATTACATGTGCTATTGTTAAAATTAATTTCCAACACACATGGTTTTTTTATTAGATAAATTATATATAATATTATTAATCAATGTGTTTAATATTTACAATAATTATCACTTTACCTTAATCTTAAATTATAAATTACCTATGTTAGAAAACTTATTACCGTGGAAAAAACAAAAATCGATAAATTTGAGTAAACTTAAAGAATAAGGAACAAAAAGATACAAATGATTTTATTTTTATGTTTTTGAGGTTTTTATATACCAAATAAACCCTAAAATACATTATTATTCAATATTGTATTCACATGAGGTTTGGTAGACCTCCCAATAGTGAATACATTTGGGTATTTACAAGAATACCACTCCACCTCCATTATAAAAGGGAAATCACTCCCCTCAATTATTCACATTTCTCATTCCATTAATCTAATCAGTAAATGAAAATAAAAATCACTTATAATATTATTTATTATCATCCTAGAATCCTTAAAGTGGGTATAAATTTAACCAAGGAAGGTCTTTGTAGCAACCCAAAAGGAGTTACCCGAAGAATAAGTAATGTTCGTCAATAGGCATTACTGATTTATTTCTTTCTCCACATCTTCTAATTATTATTATAACATTATGATATAAAGAAATTAGTATCATACATATATTTATATTTTTTTTATTTTATGTTTACTTCCTATAACCAAACACACTTTAATCAAATGGTTTACGAAATCATTATTCATGTGCACAACGGACTACTACCTCGCAAAACAATGGTGTTCATTTATCGATTACCACCTCCCATAATTGGGTATAATAATAGATATAAATTTATATAAGATATTTATAACATAATTATACCTACAGAATTATTATTTCATGTTCCATTTTTCTATTCCAATACATAAGTGATATGATAATAGTGTTATTGTGTATGGCAGACTACTACCTTGCAAAGCAATGTGATTTGTTTTCGTTAACGCATTACATGGAAGGTGGTGAGGGTAATAATAATGAATATATGAGATATAAATGAATATATTTGATATTAATTACATATTTATCATTCTATAATTATAATATAAAATTCTATTTCTTACCTTTTCACTCACTGAGAAACATATAACTCCGTTCATGTGCGTGCGGACTACCACCTCCTTGAAGCGATGTGATTCAATTTTTCACCACTACATCCAAAGAATGATATATATATATATATATATAATTATATATGATTAACTAATATGGTATTGTTTGATATAATTATAACTATGTAATGTTAAATTATACTTACATAAACATATAATTATCATTTAAAAATGAAAACGTTACTCATGCGTACGTACGTCCTACCATCTCCATGGTCGAAATGTTAGTTAATTTTTCAAAACAATAAATTATGATCGGTATTAAAATTTAAATTTATTTTTAGATATGATAATTATTTCAATATTATCATTATTTATATGTTTAAACAATGGCCTCTTTGACCATTTTTTACCTTCTAAATTCATTTTTGACACATAATCCGAATATGAACAAAACATCAAAATTAAACATAATTGATTTAGTAATTGAATATAACTTGTTAATAAGTGAAATAAAAAGTAATAATAAACATTAAAAATTTTATCAATAATGTAAATAATTAACATAATTCTATAATTCAGGATTATAAAGACAAATCCGACATGTTAGACTCAAGGTATGGGACATCATCACAATTTTCCCTTTGTAAATCATGTTTTGTTTATGTTTAAGTTATAACCTAATTCAATAAATATCTAAAAATATAATGATATTAAAATATAATAGAATTAATTATTGACTTAAAACTCAATTTTATGTAATGTATAAGGGTGAGTACTTATATTTGATATAGAAGGATGCTTTATACAACTTTTGAGGTAAGTATAATGGTAATAACATTACCTTTCTATATTTTACATTATGGGTAAGTTCATATGATATATCCTTTTAGGATAAAATTGTTACTTCATCTAAACTATTTTTATTAATAATAGTATTTCATAAAGGAAATAATAAAGTTATAGAGGGATGGAACCAAGAGGAAAATTTCATTCCAAATCAGTATCCTTAGATGGTGAGAATTAGAACATAATAGTTTTTTATAGTGATGGATCTGTTGAGATAAGATCTATATTTTGGTGGTATCAATACAAGATTGGAAAACGATATATCCCGAACGAACATGTATATAGTGTACAATTTCATAAGGTCACATCCCCCATCATTTAGTGGATCATCTTATCTGGTGGTAGCTAAGGAATGGATCAATTCCCTATAGAATATATTTGAAGTTAGGGGATGTTCAGAACATAAAAAAGGTAACTCTTTCCATTTATCATTTTGAATGTGAGGTTGATCGATGATGATATTTTGTTAAATATACTTGTGAAAAATATGAAATTGATTTTATGGAATTCTATTCATTTTAGAATATTATCCTTGATAAATATTAACCAAAAGTTGATTTTATTAGTATTGGGAAAAAAATCTTGGAATTAAGGAAAAAGGAAGAAGATTATGTGGGAGCATATAAATAAAAATTCACAAGATTGGTTAGGTATGTTTCAAACTTTTTTTGACACATTGATAGTAAAATTAATATATTTTACTCCGGATTAAAACTAATATTTTGAATAGTATTAACCACATGAGAATTTAAAAGTTATGATAAAGTTGTTCATTATACTATGAAAGTTGAGATGGAGTCTGCAAATACATATGTGTCATGAGATGAAAAGAGTAGGAAATAGTAAAGGTGGTAGGAAATAGAGAAGAAACGAACTAATAATTCAAAATGTAATACCAAAACATATTTTAAGTGAATTAAAATACATTTCATTGAATGTATGTCCGGAACATGAAATTTATACAAGTTTGTTAATTTTGGTCACAAGGTTTATCACTACAAAATAAAGTGTCTTGAATAATTCAAGACTTAGATAATATTTATCTAGTCAATAGTGATATTTTTTAGTTGTAATGAGTAAATAAATTATGCAAACAAGTGTTCGAATTTACTTATACAGGGTGGAAATCATCATGATTAGAATCAAAACGATTTCATAAAATCATTTTCTACTACTATAGTTGATATTGGGACATCTATTGAGGTGGGGACAGCTCTATGGAGCTTATTATTTTTTAAATGTTGATCATAAGATCAGTTTCATAAAATATCTTTTTTTATCATTCATTTAATTGAATTAATTTGTGATTTTTTTTTATTTTTCATAGACATGTGAAATATATATTTTCATAGAAAGGTTATTTGAGGAATAATTACTTTATAAGTTATAAATATAAGTTTAAAGTCATTAATATCCTTTAAGGGTACTATGATAATTAATTAAATTTTAATAATTTTAAAATAATGTTATTAGGCCTTTTTAAAAAAGGTTGTATTTGAATATTTTTTAAAAATGTTATTAAATAATTATTTTTATTTTAAGGACATCCGTTATTTGACTAGTGAGATAAAGTTCAAATAGAGAGAAAAAAAATATTAAATTATAGGTGGAGGATGTAACACCTCTATGTTTTAAAAGGATTAAAATTACCCATGATATTTTACATGATATGAAACACTTAGTTTCTCTTACATTACATAGAATACTCAGTTTAGAGTTGTTTACATGCAACATTGAGTTTAAGAAATGTTTGAAATATTATTAAAATATTATATCTTTAATATAATATTTATAACCTAGATATTAAATTGGTGGGTATAAATAGTACTAAATAAATCATAAAAAAAATATTTTAATCTATTGATTAGAATAAAATCAGAATCATTTAGATGAAATTGTTTTCTCTGAAAACTGTATTTTCTAAAACATATATTAATCGCACTTTGTGAACATAATCTAAAACCAATTTTTAACACATTTAGATAATTTATTTTAAATAATTAAAATTATTTTTTAAATTGGAATATATGTTTTATTATAACTTGGATTTTTGGGTGTTTTATGAGAAATTAATTTTTACGATAAATCTTGAAAAATACAGAATTTTAATAAAAAATTATCTTTTTCTTCTAAATATTTCATAGTGTTAAATTATATTTTCAATTGTTTTATAGTAAAAATATTTTAATTATACATCAATAAATCCTATTTAGGTTATTTTAATATTTTTAATATTTAATTTGGATATAAAAACATTATTAAAGTTTAAATTTGTAACTTTTAAAAAAGTTTTTGTTGTTACATCTTTGGGATTAATTTTAAATCAAATACTACACTTTAATGAGTTTAATTTGAAAAAATTGAATCCATATTTTGAATAATAATAATTTATATTAGATAATACGGTCATCTTAATTGTTGACAATAACTATTCATGAAATCTTTTAAAATTATTATGGTTATTAAGGACAAACTAGTTTAATTAGTGGTTAAACAAAGAATATAAGGTGTAAAATGACATACCAACTAGTACAATACCTATTTTATGGAAACAATTAAAACCATAAAATATTTGGATTTATTTTTTTTATTAATTGGGATATTATTCCCTAAATGTGACCAATATAATAAGTTATGTAATGAAAACCACATAAAAGGAACCTCTGGTGCCTTTAATATTTATAATACATTGTGATGGGAAAAAACAACTTACACTCAGTTATAGATATTATTTCAAAATAAAAATTATATTTGTTAACCAGAATATTTTATTTTAATTTTGATATAAGAAATAATTTCTTTTAATGCCTATAAAACTCTAACACAATAATTAGTTTTCTATTAATTAAAATGAATAAATTATACTAAATTTTTTAAAATTGACGTAAATTGAATGAATTTTTGACATAAATTAACTTTTTAGATGAATAAATCGTTTTAAAATATTCTTAACATGATATATTTTATTTCTATAGATGTATATATATTTTTAAATTCAAATTAATTAAATAATGTCAAAATGACGATAAATTTATTTCATAATTAACCATATTTTATTAAATGATTTAAAATTAAGTGAAATCCTATATTATTCCATATGATTTTTTTATTTTAACAAATATAAAATATGTCCCATAAAAGGACCAATTTATCTTTTCTACTGAACATTTTAGCCCTAAAATAGTAAAAACATTATTTGAACAGTTAGTGTTAAAGCATTGTTTATGCACTTTATATGCACTTCTGTTGAAGTTAATTTCAAACACATGGGATTTTTATTTTACAAAACATTTTAATAATATTTATAATTATTGGTACTATATTTTATAATAATTACAACTTTAATTTATTCAAAATTATAAATTACCTAGGTTAGAAAACTTGTTATATTTGTAAAAACAAAAGGGGTAAAATTGAGTAAAACTATAGACCAAAGAACAAATTGATAAAAATGTTTTTATTTTTGTGTGGTGGAGGTTTTTATCGACAAAATAAAACATAAAATGATTTATTATTCAATATTTTATCCACTTTAGGTAAGGGATACCTCCTAATAGTTAAATCTTTTGGGTATTTAACAGAATGCCACTCATCCTCCATTATAAGAGGTCATTCACTCTCCTCACATCATCAAACATCTGAACTCATTTCAATCATCCAAAAAACTGAAATAATACCTTCTAGAATTAAATAAATTAATCCTAAAATCTTTAATTTTGGCTTAAATATAACAATGCAAGGCCTTTGGTATAAACCAAGTGGAGTTACCCAAAGTAGAGGTAATGTTTTTAACAAGTCCTGTTTTTTATTTAATTCTACACACAAATTATTATTACTATAAAAAACAAATATAATAACCAAAGTGTATTACATATACTTATATATTTTTATTTTAATGGTATGTATTAGAAACGTTCACACTTCCATCAAAATGGGTTACAAAGTCATCATCAATGTGTATGGCGGATTATCGCCTCGTGAAATGATATCGTTCTTTCTTCCATTACCACATATAATAGTGGGTTATTATGAAGTATATATTGTTTTTATATGATATGTATTACATAATTATACCTCATGAGTCAATATATCATATATTTCCTTTTTATATTCCAATATATAAGGTATATGATAATGGAATTCGTGCGTACGACAGACTCCGCCTCAGGAAGAGATGTTATTCGTTTTAACTAACTTGTTACATGGAAGGTATTACGGATAAATTTAATTAATATATGTGACATAATTTATATATGTATGATATTAATGAAATATTTATCATTAATTAACTGTAATAAAAATATTTAATTCTTACATTTTCACTCACTAAAAAAGTGATAATGTCATTCGTTGATGTGTGGATTGGTGCCTCCTTAAAGCGATGTGAATTTTTTTCACCAACACTTCAGAAGAATTATATATATAAATATATATTATTAAATATTATGTTATAAATTATTTAATTAACATTATGGAAATATAAAATTTTACTTACCATATTTCCATAATGATCATTCAAAAATGGAAACATTACTCACTCGTATGTACAACATGTCGTCCCCATGATCATGACATTAGTTAATTCTTCATGACCATATTTTTTATTGGTTTTAAATGAATAATTTTTACTTTAATATGTCAATTATGAAATTATTATAATTCTATAGATGTTTAAATAATGACCACTTTGAGCATAGCTGACCTACCAAAGTTATTTTTGACATAGAATCTGAATATGGTCAAAACATCAGACATAAACACAATTGATTATATAATTGTATATAACTTGTTGATAAGTGAAATAAAAGTAATAATAAACTCCAAAAGGGTTATAATGAAATTAAATAATTAACATAAGTTTATTATTCATGAATATAAAGACACATGTGACAGGTCAGGATCAATTTAAGGGACTTCACCTCAATTTATTTTCATTGATGAATATTGTGATGCTATACAACTATAATATTTTACATGGGGAATGTAAAGAAACATTGACAAGTTATATCATGAATTTATATATCCACATGATATTTAATAATTTTTAATGTTATTATTTAATTACTTTTTTGATTCAAGTGTTTCTCAAGTGATAAAAGATATTTCATATAAAAAGAATCGTCTTTTAAAATATTCCTTCCAACTATATATCTTTACAATCATATTTTTAAATTATTTTTAATTATATTTTATGTCTCTTTTAAATTTATTATAAAATTAGTTCAAAATGAATATTTTAATGTTTTTTATATGGAATGTTTTTACAAGTGACGAAATGAATGTTTTATTATTAACCTACATAATGGTAATAAATTTTACTCCATCATGGAAGTTATTTTATTTAAGGCTTACATTGAAATAATTCATGTTTTCATCAATGAAAATACCTCTTTATATTTTGTGGAATATTTCAATTTTGAAAATATGTTTTAAGTGAAAATTATATTTTTATCTAAAAGTGAGTTTTATAGGGTTTATAATAGTTTTTCAAAGGGTTTTATGATGAAGGTTTTTTATTCATGTTATAGATCATGATAATTATAGGAAATATTTGATCCCGATACATTATATATAATATTTTGAGCCCCATTATACCTCACGGGTGATCTTGATATATCGTATATGAAGGGTTGAACCCCATTATAGCTTATAAAAAATGGGTGAGCTTGATATAGCTTATATAAATGTTTGATGTCCATCATATCTTATGAGTGAGCAAGATACATCTTTTACGATGGGAATTCCCCTTTATAGATCTCCAATGAATTGAGTAATTATTATATTGTATGTTCACCATATAGTTATTCAAATTAAAATGATTTTGATTGGGTTTTATGAATATGATGCTCTAGTAAATGAAAATGATTTTAAATTTAGTTATATGGGATTTAAAGTATTTATTTCAAAAAAATTGTTTTTTGTATTGTGAAAATTATTTATTTAATTTTCTCAATAAGCTTTGAATAAAAGGTAAATATTTCATTGCTTTTTATGTGTTTATTGAACTAATGTCTCCCTTTTATTTTATATAGCTTACTAAGATTTTACAGTCATCCTATGTTTTAAAAAAATCCACATGGTTTGATGATGGTAATGTGAAATGAAGTAGTCATGTTAAAAGTTTTGGAGATTTTATAGGAAAAGAAACCATGATTTAACATAAAAGTTCTATATTATGGTAAAAATGTATACAAGTTGGATGGGTCCACTTTATATTTCATGGTTTTTATATATTATTTATAGGCTAATTATCTCAAATAATAGACCAAGACTTATCCACAGATGTAGGAGAATTAATTTTTAACATAATACTCAATATTAAGTACATTTTAAGGAAAGGTAATTATAAATGCTCCTACCACAAACTAATTAATGTTTGGGAATGTGATGATTATTCAATTTACAAAGGAAAATAACCGCAAGAAGAATAATTGAATGTTTTTAGAGTCATGGGGTTAAATCAGTGGTAACAATAACACTTAATTAGAGTCAAGTTGAGCATATGATGAAACCATTCTATGGGAATGTGTATGGGTATTGGATTAGACATTGTTGACTGTTAGAAAATTTTTTTGACTTATTATTTTAGTCATAAATGGGTAAATTCTAGGTAACATTTCATTATCCATCAGCTATAATGGTCGGGTGTTGAATGCTACATGACGTTAGCATCAAAATAAGTTCATGAATGGATAGAACATTTTTATGGAATGTATTTTGGATTCTAGAGAATGATGCTATAGGAATATCTCATTTAAAATAATTTATAATTTTCAATGGTTAGTGTCAAACCATATAATATGGATCAAGAGGTATGAAAATGGTTATATTAGAAATCACATGGTATTTTGAGGATTTCATTGGAATAAAATGTTTCCATTAACATCAGGAAGTTAAAGACCATGGTTGAATTGGTGAAGGCCATAGAAGACATTAATGTGAATCCAAAGACACTTAACAAATTTTTCATAATGTGATGTTTATTCATCATGAGGATATCTAAAGGTAGGACTATGAAAGATCATGTGAATGAATTTAACATTATCTTAGAGAAGCTTAAATTAATGTAGTTGATGTTTTTAGATGATTTTTGGATGCTTCTATTGTTTTAATCACTATGAGATTCATGGGGTGTGATGGTAACAATAGCTAGTAATTTCAATAGAAATTTTGACATGTTATATATATATATATCAATAAAATTATCCATAATTAATAACTCATATTGAGGTATATTCATGATCCTTAATAATTTTTCTACATGTTGAAGGAAGGGTAACTCACCACAATATAGACATTAGAGGAAAAGAGAAGAAAAATCTTTAGAGAGAATCAATAGAAAACACTTATGTCTCACTCATATATGATGGATTTGTAGAAATATTGAACACTTCAAAAATAAATAAAATAATCACATGGATAGTTATAGAAGGATATCTTTTAGATGTTTAAACATCATAATTAAAGTTATGGGGGATTTGTTGCTCGGATTCATCATTCTAGTGGATTAATCAGTTATTTAAAGGTTCCAGTACATAAAAAAGTAATTATTCCATGGCGAATTTTTTTTTGTTCATTTCATTGGACTATATACTTATAACATGATTGATTAAACCCTATAATATTAATGATGAGTAAATATTGATATATAATTTATAATTAACTTATTTAAATAAGAATTTCTTTTTATTTAAATTCTTTCTTTTTTTCTCAATTAGTTTTCAATTTTTTATACCATCATTGTGATAGATGATCCAAGGATATAATCCCTCTACAACTATCCACACATGCTCAAATATCCTCCAAAAATTTTCATCATATCTTTAAAATCTTGCGTCAAAGAACAGAACAACATGTAGTATTCACCATCAATCAAAATATGACATCCTTTTGATCATAAATGATTCAGTCTATTTTTCTCAGACATGAGAGGGAGGGGGATCTTTTCTCTCCAATCATGAGAGTGTTAATGAGTATTTTATATTAGTGGATTTATATAATTCCCTAGAGATAATATATTGTGCGAAAAACACAAAACAATGAAATGATATAATATGGGTTTTATACTTATTTTTAGATATTAGTTATTCAATAAAGTATTTTTGATAATATAATTATTATAAATAAACCCCACACTGAAAAATAATAATTGTATTAGTATTTACTTTTTGGGTACATAATATTATACATTTAAATATCAATTCAACTAGAGCCATAACTGAGCTCGTCAATCCTCTTCAACAATTATCAAAACTAAAATATTAATTATTTATTTAAATAAATAAATATTGTCACGACCCATCCTCAGGGCCCGTGCCGTGACAACCCCAAGCCCGCCTTCCATAGGCCAGGGGCTGGCGACTAGCACCAAAGGCATAAAACCCGACAAAAGGGGAAGGAATTTCCTTTATAAAGTAAACAAACACCACAGAGTAAGCCAGTAGAAGAAAACACTAAGCAATACAGGGTACAAATGTAAGTGGGCTATAATATAAACCCAAACTGAAAGTAAAGTACAACTGGAAATGAAGTATAGAAACTGAAAAGTAATGAAGCAACACCGAGCCGTCCACTGGAAATCCCACCTGACGGGTGGGTACAGATTATAGCATCCCGCCTTTTTATCACATAAACTTTCATTATATTATACAAAACTGAGGATCTTTAAGGTTTAGTGTCTTGGAAAACAGGAACTTAAAACATGAAAAAATAAAACATTCTTCTAAAAGACTTGAAAGGATTCTCCTCATGTTCATCCTAGGTTCATTACGGCATCACATAACCTGGGATCATACATCAAAAAAAAGGGTGAGAAGAATGCCCAGTAAGGGAAACAAGGGAAACATTTAACATGTGAACTTGAGATACATCAACTATGTCATGAACAAGAACTTTAAGGCATGATAAAAAAAATCATGTGGCATATCATAATAAAAATAACATTTTCATAACTTGAAGATGTGGCTACATCATTTAACATAGACAATCATGAACAAATCACCATGGTCCATCCCCAAGGTGTCATTTGAAAATTACCAAGGTTATTCACCAAGGTATCGTGAAAATTGTAATCTCTAGTGGTTACATCATTACCCAATGCATTGGAGCGCTATTAGGGCGCACCCTAAAATTTGCCTTTATTATCATGTGATCCACATATATCATCATCAAAAATTTCATAAATAACCCATATATCATAAAATAAATGGGTTTCATTTCATAATAATAACGTTTTAAAAGTTGCTTTAAAGACATGATCTTTACGTTACTTTAAACCCACAGAAAGGGAAAGCGGGTATCATGTATGTAAATCGCAGAATTTAAAATAGAACATTTTTATATATATGTAAATACCCCTTTAGAAATAGGAGCTTTGAGTATTCACTTTATAACATAAAATAATTTTGAGAAAAGAAAGGCATTTTGAGATGAAAATTCTGCAGCATAACGGCTATGTTACAAGGTTTTAGAAAACTTTGAAAAGAGAGGGAACATGGGTCGAGCAATCATAATTGACCCATAAAATAGTAGAGGGACAGAATAAGAAGTATATATGAACATGGTGGTGCAATTTCAAGGACATGCCATTTGAAATGAAAAACATGGAAGGAAGACAAAAGTTTGATTTCCCTTATGAAAGTTCGGCAGCCTAACAGCGTTACTTAAACTTCAAAATACTGAATTGAAGAGATCAAATGGGGTCTCTCATCATATGAACATAAGAGTCCAGTATGATAGGTATAGAGATAATACCCCAACATAACAAAATGGAACTTGAAGGAATTGACATGAAAGTAGAACTTCAAAACGAGAAGGGTGAAGAACCACTTAAAAATTCGGCAGCCTAACGGCGCCACTTAAAACTTCAAAATATGGAATTGAAGAGATAAAATGGGGTATCTCATCATATGAACATAAGAGTCCAGTATGATAGGTATAGAGATCATACCCCAACATAACAAAAAGGAACTTGAAGGAATTGACATGAAAGTAGAACTTCAAAACGAGAAGGGTGAAGAACCACTTAAAAATTTGGCAGCCTAACGGCGCCACTTAAAACTTCAAAATACGGAATTGAAGAGATAAAATGGGGTATCTAATAATATGAAAATAAGAGTCCAGTATGATAGGTATAGAGATCATACCCCAACATAACAAAAAGGAACTTGAAGGAATTGACATGAAAATAGAACTTCAAAACGAGAAGGGTGAAGAACCACTTAAAAATTCGGCAGCCTAACGGCGCCACTTAAAACTTCAAAATACGGAATTGAAGAGATAAAATGGGGTCTCTCATCATATGTTAATAAAAGATCGGTATGATAATTTAGAGATCATACCCCAACATAATAAAAAGGAACATTAATGACTTGAATGAAAATATAACTTGAAAACGAGGAAGGTGAAAGAATCCCTTAAAAATTCGGCAGCCTAACGGCGCCACTTAAACATTCTTAAAACGAATTGATGAGAGCAAGGGGGGGGGGGGGGGTCTCTCATCATATGAACATGAAATAGGTAGTAGGATGAATATAAAAGGACATCCTCAAATATAAGAACATGGAGTATAAAAGAAATGACATAAAAGAGATTACTTGAAAAGAAAGAGAGAGGTCGGATCCCTTACCTTAAAATGTAACTCTTAAACCTCAAAGTTTTGGACATTGAGGGCTTGGGGGCACCGTGGGAGGGCTCCTTGGGAGGTAATGAGACCATAAATTCGTTGGGAATGAGTGGGGAGTCGAATGGATGAGAGGAGGGCTTGGTATTTATAGGGAAAGTGAGGGGACAAGGCATTAATGGCCAAAGGACACCTCACATGTGCTTTTCTCAAACCCATGTGCTCTCCCTTTGCATTTATCATGGAGTTAGGCCACATGGGGCCCCCAAAACAATAATTCATCACCCTTGGCCGGCCAACCCTTAAAATAACTCATGACATCATCATGACATAGCTATGATGTCATTAAACATACCGAAACCCTAAAACTGCATTTTTACTATTCACTGAAAAATCAATTTTCTTAGAAAGATCCCAAAATTTCACCATAATCAAATATCAACGCTCTGATTACAAATATGAACTCCATTTTATAAAAATAATTTTCTAAATATTTTTAATTTAATTTTTAAATAAAAACACTATTCACCGAAAATTCGTTTTTTTCAGAAAAAACCCCAAAAATTACCATACATAATATCGGTGCTCTGAGTTCAAAAATGAAATCTGTTTTATAAAAATAATTTTCTAAATAATTTTAATTATATTTTTAATTAAAAAACACTATTCACCCGAAAAAACTAATACTTGAATAATAATTTATGAAACCATTATTTAACCATTTTATTCAATCACATTACTTAATCAAGGTGCCTAGATTATTTTAAAACTTTCTTTAAGTTAGATAACTAATCCATTTGGTCATATTACTAATCCTAATCATAAAATCACTATTCATAATTTACTATTCATCAAAAATCAAGTTGATCTTATTAGACTCCAAATTTCGTACTGGACATAATTGTAGAAGACCATTTTTTGAAAATCATTACACATTTTTAATTATTTAAGGTTTACACAACCATTTTTAAAATATCCTTTTTCTAAAATTCATCAAAAATATGCATACTATATTTATCCGGTCATTTCAAAATTCATAAACTTCATCATAAGAAGAAATCCCAATTTTTATTTAAAACAAGGATTACAAAAGGTAGTTACGGTCTCGTTACATAGCCCCTTATAATACCAGCATAGGACCTAAGAGTAAGGTGTGCTAGGGTGATAGAAGCTTGGGGCGGCTCAGTCAACATTGCTCGAGTAGTAATTTCTATCAGTTTGAACTTCTCACGAAGGCGATTCCGTTCCAGCTTCACATGATGATGTTCGGCTTGGATTTGATCCAGAGCAAATCCCAATGGTGCTACCTCCTTCCCAAGCTCTGTTAGATGGGTTTCGATCGGTCTAAGACTACTATGTGAGGCCATCAAATCTTCTTTCTATAATAATTAACCAAGATTACTTATATTTAGAGACAATAATCAAAACATTTTGTTCACAGCGGTCATATTGACCGATGGTTATATAATAGTCAAAACCCACTGATCTCATTTTAATTATAATCATGTTTATCAAATAAAACATTTTTGTTGAGTATAAAAATGAAATAAAATAACACATGAAATTAGGAAACAAGATTTATTCAAAATTTCGGGCCGTTACAATCTTCCCCCCTTAAGAAATTGCGTCCTCACAATTTTTTAAAATTGGGTTTTGAAATTTCATTGAAAGTCCCACATCGGAAAAAGAGTCAGTAACACAATTACTTTAAAAGAAATAAAAGGGAGTACAAAGGCCACCCGAGTTTACTCATACTAGGATTCCATGTAGGAAACATGGACATGGAGGAGAAAACAAAGGGTCACGTTCTGAGGGAGAGTGATAGAGAACGTGATTAGGAGAAAGTTAACCTTAACAAAATCCCAAAATTATGATGTGTGTAAGCGGTCTTTGATTAACTTGTAGGAAACGTAAACCAACAACGTTTTTGTTTTACGTTCCTTTTAATAACATTGAGGAATTCATTTACAACATAGAACAAAAACATAAGGAAATATATCTACCTTCATGTTGAGTTTCATACTTTAATAAGTTTCTACCAAAACTAATCTTTTCTCCAAACGTTGAGCATTCAAAACTACTTGGTCTCATCAAAACACAAGAATCAACTTCTAGAGAATCACATAATCCACAAAAGATCAACTATCTATTTATTCTATCTTTAAACATTATCCCAAAAACCGAAAGGGTAAGGTAAAACAACTCTTCAAAAAGAAATAATCCCATTGGAATGGAAACTACTTTTAAATCTTCAAAGTTCCATGGTACTACCCAAAGTTCATCATAGTCCATTCCATAAATAACGGTCCTTAAAATTCCTCAAAATAAACCAAACTAAGATTGAAACCCAAATACAAGAAAGATTTGATAACATAGTCTTCCAAAATAAACTTCATTGTTCATCTCCAAACAACATCAACCACTCCTAACATCTTATAACAAAAGTAGCTAACCTAAACATATTTTACCCAAGATAGGTTAATCATTCCCGTAAGTAACCTAAATTACTATAAGTCCACCTTAAATTCATCGACTCTTCAAAATATAAGTCAACCTTACTCCTCAATGAAAATACCGTTGTAATCTATTTACCTCGATCATATAGGGTCCCCTAAAATAGTGAATGTATTCCAAAATAAAAATCATATTTTAATCCCCTAATAATCTCTGTCATATTAATACGGCAATTGTAGCATTTCCTATCACATTGGTTGTTGATACATGTTCTTCCATTTCCCGCCATTAACTAAGAAAAGAAACTATAATTAGGGGCTTAAATACTTAGCCAATAATCATGAAAAGAAACATAAAGCATATAAGGATAACTTGTAGTTGAAAAGTATACCCTAACTTGTGATCCCCTAGGTTCCCATCTAGGTTATCCATGATCATATATTCTTATGTGAATCTTCATTTTATTTTATCTTTGTTCCTTTAACAATGGTTCATACTAAGCTTATGAATTTACCAAAGCATATCCCCCGGGAGTGTCATAACCAAGAGTGCAGCAAGGCCCGTTGTCGTGTACCAGTTCCCGTTTGAGTCTAGCTCAAAGCGGTGTTTTTGGGTTTTACCCCTATGTACATCTGTGCCAGAGACACCTCTACCTGCTCATATCCAGACAGAGATGTATTTGCTTGGCAACCCCTTACTCAATACTCACCAAAATACAAAGAATATTTCCTATATTTTAACTTTTCTATAGGCTTCGTCCTAAAGTTTTCAAATCCTAATTTCCACAAATAACTAAACAATCCTTTGATACCAACTATAGCATCCATCCTTTTTATCACATAAACTTTCATTACATTATACATAACTGAGGATCTTTAAGGTTTAGTGTCTTGGAAACCAGGAACTTAAAACATGAAAACATAAAACATTCTTCTAAAAGACTTGAAAGGCTTCTCCTCATGTTCATCCTAGGTTCATTACGGCATCACATAACCTGGGATCATACATCAAAAAAAGGGTGAGCAGAAGGCCCAGTAAGGGAAACAAGGGAAACATTTAACATGTGAACTTGAGATACATCAACTATGTCATGAACAAGAACTTTAAGGCATGATAAAAAAAATCATGTGGCATATCATAATAAAAATAACATTTTCATAACTTGAAGATGTGGATACATCATTTAACATAGACAATCATGAACATATCACCATGGTCCATCCCCAAGGTGTCATTTGAAAATTACCAAGGTTATTCACCAAGGTATCGTGAAAATTGTAATCCTTAGTGGTTACATCATTACCTAATGAATTGGAGCGCTATCAGAGCGCACCCTTAAATTTGCCTTTATTATCATGTGATACACATATATCATCATCAAACATTTCATAAATAACCCATATAGCATAAAATAAATGGGCTTCATTTCATAATCATAACGTTTTAAAAACTGCTTTAAAGACATGATTTTTACGTTACTTTAAACCCACGGAAAGGGAAAGAGGGTATCATGTATGTAAATCCCAGAATTTAAAATAGAACATTTTTATATATATGTAAATACCCCTATAGAAATATTAGCTTTGAGTATTCACTTTATAACATAAAATAATTTTGAGAAAAGAGAGGCATTTTGAGACGAAAATTCTGCAGCATAACGGCTATGTTACAAGGTTTTAGAAAACTTTGAAAAGAGAGGGAACATGGGTCGAGCAATCATAATTGACCCCTAAAATAGTATAGGGACAGAATAAGAAGTATATATGAACATGGTGGTGAAATTTAAAGTACATACCATTTGAAATGAAAAACATGGAAGGAAGACAAAAGTTTGATTTCTCTTATGAAAGTTCGGCAGCCTAACGGCGTTACTTAAACTTCAAAATACTGAATTGAAGAGATCAAATGGGGTCTCTCATCATATGAACATAAGAGTACAGTATGATAGGTATAGAGATCATACCCCAACATAACAAAAAGGAACTTGAAGGAATTGACAAGAAAGTAGAACTTCAAAACGAGAAGGGTGAAGAACCACTTAAAAATTCGGCAGCCTAACGGCACCACTTAAAACTTCAAAATACAGAATTGAAGAGATCAAATGGGGTCTCTCATCATATGAACATAAGAGTCCAGTATGATAGGTATAGTGATCATACCCCAACATAAAAAAAAGGAAATTGAAGGAATTGACATGAAAGTAGAACTTCAAAACGAGAAGGGTGAAGAACCACTTAAAAATTCGGCAGCCTAACGGTGCCACTTAAAACATCAAAATACGGAATTGAAGAGATCAAATGGGGTATCTCATCATATGAACATAAGATTCCAGTATGATAGTTATAGAGATAATACCCCAACATAACAAAAAGGAACTTGAAGTAATTGACATGAAAGTAGAACTTCAAAACGAGAAGGGTGAAGAACCACTTAAAAATTCGGCAGCCTAACGGCGCCACTTAAAACTTCAAAATACATAATTGAAGAGATAAAATGGGGTCTCTCATCATATGGTCATAAAAGATCAGTATGATAATTTAGAGATCATACCCCAACATAATAAAAAAGAACATGAAAGACTTGAATGAAAATAGAACTTGAAAACGAGGAAGGTGAAAGAATCCCTTAAAAATTCGGCAGCCTAACGGCGACACTTAAACATTCTTAAAATGAATTGATGAGAGCAAGGGGGGGTCTCTCATAATATGAACATGAAATAGGCAGTAGGATGAATATAAAAAGACATTCTCCAACATAATAACATGGAGTATAAAATAAATGACATAAAAGAGATTACTTGAAAAGAAAGAGAGAGGTCGGATCCCTTACCTTAAAATGTAACTCTTAAACCTCAAAGGTTTGGACATTGAGGGCTTGGGGGCACCTTGGGAGGGCTCCTTGGGAGGTAATGAGACCATAAATTCGTTGGGAATGAGTGGGGAGTCGAATGGATGAGAGGAGGTCTTGGTATTTATAGGGAAAGTGAGGGGACAAGGCATTAATGGCCAAAGGACACCTCACATGTGCTTTTCTCAAACCCATGTGCTCTCCCTTGGCATTTATCATGGAGTTAGGCCACATGGGGCCCCAAAAACAATAATTCATCACCCTTGGCCGGGCAACCCTTAAAATAACTCATGACATCATCATGACACAGCTATGATGTCATTAAACATACCGAAACCCTAAAACTGCATTTTTACTATTCACTGAAAATTGAACTTTCTCAGAAAGATCCCAAAATTTCACCATAATCAAATATCAACGCTTTGATTACAAATATGAACTCCATTTTATAAAAATAATTTTCTAAATATTTTTAATTTAATTTTTAAATAAAAACACTATTCACCAAAAATTCGTTTTTTCAGAAAAAACCCCAAAAATTACCATAGCATAATATCGGTGCTCTGAGTTCAAAAATGAAATCTGTTTTATAAAAATAATTTTCTAAATAATTTTAATTAAATTTTTAATTAAAAAATACTATTCACCCGAAAAAACTAATACTTGAATAATAATTTATGAAACCATTATTTAACCATTTTATTGAATCACATTACTTAATCAAGGTGCCTAGATTATTTTAAAACTTTCTTTAAGTTAGATTACTAATCCATTTGGTCATATTACTAATCCTAATCATAAAATCACTATTCATAATTTACTATTCATCAAAAATAAAGTTGATCTTATTAGACTCCAAATTTCGTACTGGACATAATTGTAGAAGACCATTTTTTGAAAATCATTACACATTTTTAATTATTTAAGGTTTACACAACCATTTTTAAAATATCCTTTTTCTAAAATTCATCAAAAATATGCATACTATATTTATCCGGTCATTTCAAAATTCATAAACTTCATCATAAGAAGAAATCCCAATTTTTATTTAAAACAAGGATTACACAAGGTAGTTACGGTCTCGTTACATAGCCCCTTATAATACCAGCATAGGACCTAAGAGTAAGGTGTGCTAGGGTGATAGAAGCTTGGGGCGGCTCAGTCAACATTGCTCGAGTAGTAATTTCTATCAGTTTGAACTTCTCACGAAGGCGATTCTGTTCCAGCTGCACATGATGAAGTTCGGCTTGGATTTGATCCAGAGAAAATCCCAATGGTGCTACCTCCTTCCCAAGCTCTGTTAGATGGGCTTCGATCGGTCCAAGACTACTAGGTGAGGCCATCGAATCTTCTTTCTATAATAATTAACAAAGATTACTTATATTTAGATACAATAATCAAAACATTTTGTTCACAGCGGTCATATTGACCGATGGTTATATAATAGTCAAAACCCACTGATCTCATTTTAATTATAATCATGTTTATCAAATAAAACATTTTTGTTGAGTATAAAAATAAAATAAAATAACACATGAAATTAGGAAACAAGATTTATTCAAAATTTCGGGCCGTTACACAGATTGCCTCCTCAGCTCTTCGGGTCCTACCATCCACCCCGTGTACGTCCCGCCCAGTGGTCCACCTCCAGGTACTGACTCGTCGTGAAATCCACCTCCGGCACTGACTCGTCGTGAGTTCCTCCTCCAGAAACCGTCCAACTCTATAAGACTCAACCTCGATCAGTGATGTCCGTCATCTGCAACCAACACAACGTAGTGTGGGCATAGCCCGTGTAGGGGTGAGTATACGATACTCAGTTGGGACCTCGAGACCCCCGAAGGTCTCCCAGAATCCACAAAGGATAATCCACAAAGGAAAGATACAATCATGAAGTAACATCCAACACTACTTAGGTATAAGCCTATACATATACCTAAGCCATCAATTTTAGTTCAAGTTCGATCACATCCACAAAGGATAGCACAACCCAATCCACACAGGATAACTCAAATCTGTCCACATAAGAAAGAAAGTCAATCATATCGAAGATAATGATTGAAAGTCAAGACTCAGCTCAAACCAGGATTTAATCAAGATGTCAAAACCATAGCTACTGGGGAACTCCTCCTCTATCGAGTACAGTGGGCCTGCCTCTATAACCAAGCACTTCCCAATAACCTTGGACTGCTGTAGTACTCCACATGTCGAGTACTGTGGGCCTACTCCGACAACCATGCGCTTTCCACCATGGGTCTTCTACTACAACCAAGTGCTCCCCCTTCAAGTATTGTGGGCCAGCTGCTACAACCAAGAGCTTCCCACCATAGGTATTCCGCTATAACCAAGCGCTCCCCCTCATATCCTACATAGGTACTCCTTCTGTTGAGTACCGTGGGTCTGCCGCTACAACCAATCTCTCCTCCACCGTGGGTCTTCCGCTACAACCAAGCACTCCCCACTGGGCTTTCCGAAACACACCGAGTCGATCAATCAGCAGTTGTCAAGTCTCAGCCATCTCTAGGGTTTCCGCACACCGCATGGTCGTTCCAGGAGGGTCCACTCCACGAGCCAAGAGGTTTATACATCAACTGACACGTAGTCCAGAGTTGATGTATCCCAAATTTCTGTCTCATCAAAAGGAATACAATGTGATAGACGACGCATCAATCGGACGCCCGATCCAAGAGTTATTGGATTTTTCGTCCTAGGGGACCGGTTGGTTTTTAAGTCAAAACCAACCTGACCGCACTCCAACTGCATCCAATCCTCAATCAGAGTAATCCAAAAGGTCCATCTCACTAAGAGGAATTCAACAAAGTCGATGACATGTCAATCAGACGTTCGGAGCTCAAGTTATAAGCGTTTCCGCTCCGAGGGCCCGGTTGGTTTCCTGTTCGAACCAACCCGACCATACCCAAAGTTCTCCAAAACCTTGAGTGTAGTATTCTAAAACGACTGTCTCAATCCAAGGATTTCATTGCAACTGACAGTGTGTCCATCGGAGGTCTGTAGCCCAAGATACGGGCGTTTGAACGGAACTGTCCGGAAATAAGGGGTTTTGTGCCCGGCCCGACCCGGCCCAAGACCCCCCTTGGGTCAGCTCAAACCGGGTCGACCCGAACCGGTTCCGGGTCCGGCCTGGCCAGGGCAGCTTGGCGCTGGCTGAGCGGGGTCAGCTAGGCGCTGGCCGAGAGAGGTCGGTTCGGCACTGGCCGGGCGGACACGCAAGGGGGTGGCTGCCCCCTTGATTGAAGTCGCGGCCCCCACGTGGGGGCCGCTCCTTGCTAGCGATGTGGCGCTGGGCGCCGTGTCTCCAATGGATCCCGTGCAGCCACGGGATCCATTCATCCCACTATCATCGCTGCTTCAGTCGGCGGCACGCCGGGGCACCGCCGCGCGAGCGCGGCGCACGGGCAGCGCCTTCCGCGGACCACTAGACGTGCTCAGGTGGTCCGTTTTGCCTGCCGTCTGTGCCTGCAGATCTCCTAGGATCAGTAAATTAATGCAAAGGGTAAAAAAATTCCCTTTCATCCCACTTCTTCATTGCCCGTCGATCCGCACACAAAAAAAAACAAACTGCAGAGTCTTCAAATCGCATCTGCGGCCCCGACTCCAGTCGCGGTTTCGTTCGGCCTCAACGGCGTGGTGTGACGGCGTCATGCTTCTTCGCCCATTCTTCTTTGTTTCCACTTGGTGCCGTTGCACCACGCTACCTTTGTTCGTAAAGCGAAAAACACATCATCAAAACGGGGGAGGAGGGTCGTCCGTGTTCGTGCGGTCCAGACTCCTCCCGTTAATCCGATAACAGGCGGCCATAAAAAAAGGATGAAGAACGACAAGAATAATCATGAACATATTTCCAAACCCCTACCTCGAAAAAGTTGTCGAGAGAGGATCATCACGGGAAAAGATGTTGTGGAAGATGGCGTCGCGGAAGATAATCATCGGCGTCACGGTACACGACATCGCGGTACACGTCGTCACGGTACACGGCGTTGCGGTGCACGGCGTTGCGGATAAGAGGACCGTCGGCATCACGGGACATGGTATCATGTCGTCGATCTCTGGGGAATCAATGTTTATTCGTCGTCCTTCATTAGAGGTCAGCGTTCTTCGTTGGTGACGGTGTGTTCTTCGCGTTCTTCAAGGAGGAATAAGATAATCCTCAAGAGCGCAAGAGTCCTCTCTTTTCTTTCGCACAACGAAATTAACCCCCAATAAAATAAGTCTTGTCTTATTTAATTAACACACACTCAAGTCATTAATTCGAAAATCAAATAGATCACATTGAATTAATTGAATTAATTGAGGAGCGTTTAATATTCAAATTAATGTTGAGGGTTGACGTGGCATTAATTCGGGGTGCGGGTGAGTTACAAATTAAAATCACGAGAGGGAGGTTAAAAAGGGATTTGAAGGGGTGGGGATCATGTGGGCCCCACTTCACTAATATCCTACCTTGTAGAGTTAGGATATTAGTGGGGCCCACTCCAACCACTAAGCATATGTTTAAACTACCTAGAATAGAAATAAAATTTGTAGCACAAAATTTTATTTTTATTCTTTAGTTAACCCATTTAATTAATAACCACACCCGAGAAAATGCAGCTCCAGAAAAGGTGCTCTAATAAAATTACAGGCGCTACGGTTTCATTGGTGCCCTCGGATTTCTATTCTGGGCACCGGATCAAATGTTTGGAAAACCCACTCGTTCTTTCGCTAAATGTACCCGTGCTAAACTTCAGAAATTGATTCCGGGCACACCGGGCCTCGGAATTAGGTACCATCAAAAACTGCGTACTCATAAAATCCCAAAGAAAATTAGGAAAAAATTTTCTTTAAAATTTATAGGTCTTAACATATATAATTTTATTATTCATTCAATTTATATTTATATTATCAAAAAATCTGAATAACTATTATTCCTAAAAAATTAATAAAAATGTTTTTTATAATGATAATTTTAAATAGAATTTAACTTAGGTTTTCAATAAACATAGTGTCTGGCCCTCTAGATCACATTATTGGTGGTAGTAATTGAAATATCCTAAAGTATAAAATCATAATCTAGAAAAAAATCCAATATCACATATAAAAAGTAGTTAATTTCTTAATGACAACAACCTCCAATAAATTCTCACAATGTAATATAACCTCTTTATCACAACATCTCATAAAATGGGACTCAGACTTATGTCACTAACCTATATACTTTATATATCTTACATTAACATTCATAGAATTAACTCATAAATAAAACCATTATGTCCATAGACTTACTCTAATACTTTTTTTACAATCAATGGACTAATATATCTAATTCCTATAACTCGGAAGGGATGAATCATTTTGGGATCTATTCATTAATGTTATATCTTTTGTTATGCATCCAGTATATCCTACCTCATCACGAGAATATGTCATCATATTTTTCACCAATACATAAATGTAAAATTATCATGACATACATTGATAATAATATCAATCCTAAGGACTAATACATTGTCAATATATTGGAATATATAAGGATACTTATAACATGTCAAATTCATACTTGTGGGTTTGTTTATAAAATTATTCTCTTGCTGATTACCTAGTGAGAACATTATGAGAAAGAATATCAATGTCTTATGATCCCCATTCACCTAATATAATGTATTATATATGTCCCATAAAATATATGTCACCCAACTACAAGGAATACATTTTATAATATCATCAAATTTTCTAAGGTTCTCATCATAGTGGGGAATTATTATGTCCTCTTGATGTGATAAATACCACAAGGACATAATCATATTAATGGTACATAGAGGAATACTCATCATATGATAATATATATATATATTAATATCTATGAATTTGAATATAAAATAAATCAAAATTACAAATAAGTTGTTTCTATGTACCGAACACAAACAGTCTCTTAGGTTCATTAGATTTATATGCAAACAACATTGATTCTTATATCTCACACATGATATTCAAGACTCTGATGAGATAAGGATTTAATCAATGGTTCTATCATGTTCTTCTCTATTTAAAATAAACTTATTTTAATCTTATCCCTTTGAGAAAAAATTCCTCAAAAGGTGATACTTATAAAGTAGATGCTTTATCCATTGATGTGATTTGGGATACATTATAAGGGTCACCACTATAGTTTTATCATGGTACAATGTGATAAGGTCTATAACATCCCATTTGAGTCTAATATTATATTATAATAATATATTTTTAGGTAAATTTAAATTATTGAGTTGTTTGGTGGAGAATTTCTATTTTGGGAAATTATTCTTCTATTAATGGTTTCAAGAACACCGTTTGGAAGAAACTATGTGGTTATCCATAACTAGTTAAATTCCACGTTGTTTTTTAATGTGCATTGTTTGACATTCCTGTGAATTTCATGATTTGAATATCTCTTAGTAGTAACTATGTGGTTTTACTATTCTGTGAGTTTTTTCTAGCCTACGTCTTGCTCACAGTTAGTTAGACCATGAGGAAATCAAGTGATATAGATTTGTGATGCATTATTGTAGTCTATAATAGTTGGTCTATGGGTTGATAACCATGTAGATCCCCTAGAAGAAACTGTGTGTGGAAGTTTTGTAGATGTAGTGACATCAACATGGTTGAAAAATAGTTTACCAAACTATGCATCCAAGCTATATGAGCTATTTGGTTTCATATAAAATTGAATATATAGATTTTTTTCAATATAATGAGTTTTAAGGGCCTCCTCTCCCCTCTCCCACATTTTTCCAAGCTAGGTGGGATCCCTTATAGGTTCCCCGTCATCTCCATTAGATTTCAAAACCTCTACAACCTCATTTATTAAGGATTAATTTTTTGTAAAACCTTTATTCCTCTTATTTATCCTCCACAATAACTTACCTTATGGTTTTTATCTCTCTTGATAACCCTAGGGTCTATCGGGTTCAAATTTAGGGAATGGGGTGACTTATTCATCAGGGTTTTTCTCATTGGGAAATTATTAATGCCCCTTTATCTTATAGAGTCATTCACTATCATAGGTGATGAATTCAAGAATAGTTACTATTCATATGATGTGGTTATTTTTTTTGTTACCTAAAATTGACATGTTATTGAGTTCATGGTAGTTTAAAATGAAATATTTGTTAAATTAAATATATGTATGGTTGATTGGGATGGATTTTACCTGAATAGAATTTGGTTTTCTACTTTCCACAAGATTGTTTACTTGGAATTTCAAGTGGGGATTTAAATGTCAAGCCTTTATAGGTTTTTAAATAATGGTTTTAAAAATATTATTCCATTCTAGGTGTTTTATCCATAATTGGGTTAAAAATGAAATGGGAAGAGGGATTTTGAACATGTATAGGATTTTTCTCAGTATTCATATTGGTGATTTAAAAATTCTAGGGGTTGAAATATTGAAATATGCGTTTTATACTAACTGTAAAATTTTAAAATGCTATGAATATGTTTATGTTGTGATTTCAGTTGTATAAGGTGTTTTAATACTGTTGGGGATTTTAAATGAAATCATATTATTATTTTATATTATTATTCTAAAATTTTAGACAAAATTATTTTATAATATTATTTGTTAAAGAATTCAAAGGGTTGGATACTGAATAATGGTTAGAACTGTGATTTTAAACAATTAATAAATGACTTGAAATCTCGAGTGGATTTCGGTAGAGGATTATTTGTAACTCTATATGATTTCCAAATGTTGTATGTATGTGTGTTCCTCTTGATCCCTATTATTTTATTGTGTCTCCCATGGGGGTATTAATTTTTATTGATTGTGTACTGAAGTGTATGATGTATATTCCATGTGATGTATATGAAATGTGAAATGAATTTTGTAATCTATGGGTCTAGAAGGTTAGATAATATTTATTTATTTCAATATAGGAATTGATTCATATAGAAACCCAAGTATATCATACATGGATATTACATCATTTTTTAGGAATACACAATACATTACAAAAATACATTCATGAGGAACATAATAGTTTAGTGTCTGTGGAATCATGGAAACAAAATCTATTAACCTGGTTAAAGATCTTCAACATATCCCATAAATACTTCCACCTTTATTACTAATATGTAAAAAATTTCTTCATAACCTAGGGAATGGAAATATAAGAAAGGGGTGAGCTTAATTTCTTAGTAAGTTTAAAGAATGGGAAAGGTGTAACCATAACTTGTAACAAAGGGTATGGAACACTAGCATAATATTTTATGATCATAACCTAAATATTAGATATCATTATAAAGATTGTTAGTTCATAATATATAGATCATAATAATATTAATAGAATCAGTTATGAAATCATAACATGGTAATAATACATGGAATTTGTGGTATGAACACTTTTTTGTAACATTGTGAACGTGTATATGTAGAAACAGGTTCACTCATTAAATTAAGGACATGAAATATGGCCCCTACATCAACTTATGTACATGAAACCATGTTCATGCATAACATTGTGAAAATTTAATTAGGTTCACACATAACCATATTGACATGAAACCTGGTCCATGCATAACTTTGTGAATATGTAATTAGGTTGATGCATAACATTGTGAACATTTAATCAGGTTCACACATAAATTAGTGGACATGAAACACAGTCCAGGCATGATATTGTTAACATGTAATAAGGTTCCCTCATAAAATTATGAACATGTAATCAACTTCATAGATAAACTTGTGGACATGAAACCATGTCCATGAATAACATTATAAACATGTAATCTGGTTCACGTATAACATTTATACTCATGATTCATCCATAGTTACCTGAATAATTGGAGGGAGATATATGACCCACTCATATCATAATAAAACCTATCATACATGTGCCGCAAGATAATAGAACATTAATCATATCATGGCCCATAAAAATGGATGGTCTTCATAATCAAATCAAAACCCATGAAAAAAATGGGTATGAGTAACATTTCATCACATCATAACTTATGGAAAATAGATAGGTTTCATAATCATTTAATCAAAGAATAACTTGTGAAAAGAAGTAGGTTTCAATATAATATAACTTTTAAATGAGAAATGGGTCTTATAAGCATCATTCTATAAAAACATAAACCATTCGAGAAAGAATATGAATGAAACCTTTGGATTATTTCCAACAAGGTAATGAGTAACATCAATGGACATCACATTAGAAGTAAAATAAATTTATTATAAATATTTTATGGATCTATATTATTATATATAATACCATATATAGTTTTATAATGATCTTATATTTCCCTCTTGTGAAAAATCCTATGTAAAGGTTTCACTTTGGGTAATATTTGCTTTATTATTTGCATGTGTGTTAATTTGTTATATTATCGGTATATATACATTATATAATGAATTACAGAATGTAAAAAATTATACAAATATAATTTATATAAATTATATTTTTATTATAATAATATATAGAATAAATAATTATGAAATAGAATACACTGTTTATGGAGAAGATAAGTCGTACGTATGCATTAACATTATTCATGTTTAATTGTCCTGTTGAATAAAATAAACTAAAATAAATATACATATAAATATTTATATATATATCATCATTATATTATATTTATTATATCATATATATATTATATATTCACCAAAACCTTCCTTAATACAATTCATGTAGTGTATGAACGAATCATATCACATTGAGGGGGTTGTAGTCCACACTTCCTCAAACGAAATTATTTTACAAACAAAAAATGGAATGTAAAAAAGGATTGTGTTTTAAAAGAAATAATGAATCATAAATAAATAATAAATATAATATATAATATATATAAATATATAGTCTATCATAATTTCTACCATGATATGTAGTAAGTAGAATTGAATAATCATCGTTTCGTTAGACAATAGTTCATTGTAAACATATACAATATGTTCGTTACCCATTATATGGAGGTGTGAATAATTTTAGTCTTAAAATATAGAATAAAAATTACTATATTTTTTATGATTAATTTTTTATAAAATAATGGAAGAAATAATTTCGAGGGGGTGAAGAAATAAAATAATAGAAATGACTTGACAGAAGATGTTACCTCTTAATCAGGTAACTCTTTTTGGTTTATGCCAAATGGATTCCATGGATTTCCTTCATCACAAGTGAATGGTTATAGAAAATAGGGAGTATTTTTGGGAAGTTTATTGGGTATATATTGTCTAAATAGAATTTTTTTGTATGTGAGATGATGTGGGACATGTGGTGTCCTTTTTTAGGGAAGGAAAATGACTCACTTAGAATTTTTTAAAACAAGTTAGGTGTACACATGTTCATACCAAAAAATATTCCAAAAGAATAAACATAAATCAATAATTGAAGGTTTAATGAACAAAATATTCCCATAAAATGGGATTTCTACATGCCTTTAGGTTATTTAGGCTTCTAAGATTAAGTTTTAGTCCATAATTAAGCTTAATTTGACCTTAATTAGTGTGATTAATTTTAATGACCATTACTACTCATTTTTTGGTACACAATCAACATGAGGTCATTAGAATATACATATTATAATAATTATAATGGTTTATGTTAGTTTTTTGAAATTCAAGTCATAGAAGTGTAAAAATTAATTATAATTCTAATCTCATATATGAGATAAAATTATGGGTTTTTAAAGTATAAAGAAGTTCAAAATTTTATTAAGTATTCATATTCAATTTCAAAGTGAAATTGATTATAATGATCTAAATTGTATTAATCAATGTCTAATTAATATAATTTGACCTTAATGTAAATTTAATGTTTTATTTAACATTAAAAATTATTTAAACTAAAAGAGTGTTATTAACTAAAATGCATTATTTTCAATATTCGCTAAAAAATTATGTTTCTCAAAAAATCCCAGAAAATAACCCTAAGATAATTTCGGTATTATAAATTTAAAAGTGTATTTTATTTTATGAAATTAAATTTATATTTGTATCTAAAATTAATTTTATTATTAAATGTGATTTATTCAAGAAAACTGTATTTTTAAACATAAATGACTTTGCCAAAAATCCTTTATTTCATTATAAATATGATTTATCTATGTAAAAAATTACAAATAATATTTAAAAATTAGTTATTACAATTCATATAACTAATTTTAACTGATATGGTATCATTATCTATTTTAAATAATTATAATAATAAATTGATTTTTTGTAGAAACATATGTGTTGCATGTAATATATGCCTAGTCAGTGTTGTGGGTAGCAAAAGCAAAGTCATAATTGCAAGAAGTTCAATCCATGTCATTATTTCATGTAGTGGAATCCAATTTAGTTCCATGTGAATGGAATGTTTTATTTAGTGTTGTAATATTTGTATATATTTATATATAATGAAATATTTTCAGTGTCATGAGAAATAAAAAATATCATAAAGATAAGTTAATTTGAAAAACATAAATCAAAAAATTTTATGGATTTACATTCTATACCCCTTAATATTAATTTATCCCTCAAAATTATTCTATTTTATCAAAGTTTTAATACTTGTATGTTTCATTAATAGAAAAACATATTATAAAAAAGAATACTAAAACTCCCCTTAAAAGGGAATGTTAGGACCATAACAGTTACCCAATGTAATATATAACTGAGTTTCCAAATATGAGAGCATAGGTTAGAAGTGAATATATGACATAGGGGATAAGCATAAATAATTATTGGTATTGATTGAGGTCATAAGTCCCCAAAAAGTTAATGATGAAAGAAAAGTTGAGGGCCTCAAATTCATAAAACAATGATGATTTGAAAGGTCATCTGTTCAAAAATATTATGGTATTAGGAAAACATATTTTCTTTTGATAATAATAATAATGTTGAGTAATTATATTATTGACGAAGAATATAAGGAAATAAACATACTTTTCATATTTCTAAAAACAAAGTTTCATTGTTTAGTTTTTCTTTTATCAATTTTGAATTCATCAATTACTTCATGTAACGGACATCCAAAAATTAAATTTTATGCTTAAACTTCTAAAATAAACTTTTAGAAGATCTTAAGACTTATAACAGAATGAAATGTATAACGATGTATCTCTAAATATTCTTAAATATGAATTTGGTTAATACATTAATCCTTAAACATAAAAAGTAGAATTATAGTTTCATTATAAATAATTATTCGTAAAAGTTAATTAATATTTAACCAAGATATTCCGTAGGTCAGCTGTAGGCATGAAAAACTTGTCATCCTTTAGTCATGAGTCAAAAACCTGTGACCTTTACAAAAAATTTTAGTTGTCACCTAACACGCATGGTGTCCATTTATAAAACTACACTAAGATAATTTTAAAAATATGATGGGAATCCTTTAAATAAGTTTAATCACTAAATATCCTTTTAACCAAGGTTTTCAATTCAATATCAATACATAAATACAACCTCCATAGTATAAAAAAAGTTTTTCAAGAATGGATAATCATATAACCCTTCAAAAAGATGAAATTCCAAAACCATATAAAAAATTTCATGTAACCATATTAACATTGATCCCCCATATATCACAAAGTAGCTCTTTCTTGTCACATTCCAAAGATTTGAATACCCTCTTCATATATTCTATTTAAAAATGGTAATAATGTTAAATACTATAAACCCATTTGGGAAACATGCATGATTGCATATTCCAATGCTTACTTGATATATTCTTTAAATCCATGAAATTTTGAAATTCATCCTAGATGACATAGAGGACATTTTCAATAATCCATTTAGGCCAATATGTACCATCTAATTTGCATATTCATTTCTATCATATCTTTATCCATACATTATTATCTCAACATAAGGCATTAATTAAGGTTTACCTCCCCTTAATCAAAATATCACTTTCCTATGAAATCATTTTTTATGTCTTCCTCACTATCTAACATGCCATTTTAAATCTTTAATTAAAATGTATACTGAAAATAATAATATATTTTTTTTATGATTTATATAACATAATATTTGAATTCAATAACATAAATACTTCATTCGTAAAAATTAATTCATAAACCATTAATTAGGACTCATTAACTTATTACATGATTCGACTTTCCTAGAATATTAAATATGAATCATGTCCTAAGGTTCCTAAATACCAATATAATCCAGATTTTTATATTTAATGTATACAATACTAGAAGAACGTCACATTCATTTCAGATGTAATTTGAGGTCTCTTTATCCTTATAAGTATAACCAATACATGTACAGCAATCCGGATTTTCTTTATGAGATTTCTGCTTGGGAATTAAATTATCATAATGCCCAAACATCCCAAATCTGAAAAATTAAATGTGAACCATGTTCTTTCACGTTCTCTCCATTGACTAAAAATAGAATGCTTAGTATGAGCATTACATATCATAGTAGAAAAAAACATAGCAAAGAAAAAATTACTTCTATGATGTCTAAATAATGAATCATTCCTTATTCTATGACACCCTAGGTTCATAATAGGTTATTCATAGTCAAATAATTTTTAAATAATTCATGATGTTTTGTGAAGAGTTTTTGAATTCCAAAAGCATTTCCCGCGTGAGTGTCAAACCATGTGTGCCATAAGTCCTATTGTGGAGTAGCAGATTACCCCGAGTTGGGACCGAGACATCTTGTTGGTGTTATTACATCTAGGTACATCAATGACAGAGCCACATCTAATTATTGTATCCAGACATGTATGTATTTCTAGGACACCACTCACTCTATCCTTTATCAAAATTCCCTGACATTTCCTTAAATGTAAACTCATCCTTATACTTATCCTTAAAGACATCCCTAGACATATCCTTTGAAATATACCTTGGGATATCACAAAAGGTTTCTCATACTAGTTTCCAAAGGATTACTAAACCATTCCTTTGATACCAAATATAGAAACCTAGGCTTAACAAAGATGGATATTACATTATTTTAGATGAATACTCAGTACATTAAAAAATATACATGCATGGAGAATATTATTGTTTAGTGTCTTTGGAAACATGGAAACAAAATATTTTACAACGTTGAATGATCTTCAATATCTCCCAAAAAGACATCAACATTTATTTCTTCTACCTAAAACCTTTATTCATAGCTAGGGGAAAGGAAACATAAGAATGGGGTGAGCTCAGATGCTTAATAAGGGTAAATAAATGATATGTGTAATCATAATGTGAAAGAATGGGTATGGAAATTGATCATAACATCTGAGGATCATAGCCTACATATTATAGATCATAATAAATCTTGGTTGTTCAAAAGACATAGGTCATAAGACCATTAAGTTCATAAGTCAATAAATTATAACATAGTAATAAGACATGGAATTTGTGGCATGAACATTTGTTAATAACATTGTGAACATGTATGAGAACAAATAGGTTCACTCATTAAGTTAAGGAAATGAAATCAAGACCCCTCACCAACATATGGGCATGAAACCATATCCGTGCATAACATTTTGAATGTGTAATCAGGTTCACACAAAACCTTATAGACATGAATCTAGGTCCATGCATAACTTTTTGAGCATTTAATCAGGTCCACGCATAACATTGTGCACATGTAATCAGGTTCACATATAAACTTATGTACATCAAACCAAGTACATGTATAACATTTTGAACACATAATATGGTTCACTCATAACATTTTGAACATGTAATCAGGTCCATGAATAAAATTATAATCATTACACTAATTCAATATATAACATTATAATCATATAATCAGGTTCACACATACCATTTATACTCATGATTCATTCATCATTACATAATTCATTGTAGAGAGATATAGGTCACAACCATATCATAATAAAACCATTCATACATATTCCCTAAGACACAAAACTGTCATCATATCATGACCCATAAAAAGAGATGGGCTCTATAAACATCAATTCCTAACCCATGAAATGAAATGTGTATAATTAACATTTCACCACATCATATCCTATGGAAAAGAGACAGGTGTAATAATCATTTCATCAAAGAATAACCCTTGAAAAGAATCTGGGTTTAAAATAATATAACTAATGAATGATAAATTGATGTCATAAGCATCATTCCATAATAACAAAACCCATTCAAGAGATAATATAAATGAATCCTTTGGATTATTTCCTTGAAGGTCATGAGTAACATCCAAAGTTTTCATCTTATAAGAAAAATAACATAGAAGGATATTTTGAAATCATTTCTTGATGTAAATATAAATTCTTATTTAAAAAGGATATTTAACATATAAATCCTTTTGAAAAACATTTTCATGTAAATACCCATGAAATATTATAAAAAAATCCTTGAAACCCTTTATGAATAAGTTTTCTTTGAAAAAATATAAAGAAAGGCTGAAAAGGTTTTGAAGACCATTTTTCTTAAATATATATAAAAAGATATTGAAAATGTTTTGAAACCCATTTATTTGAAAATATCTTTTAAACAAAATTTCTTAATAATTATCCTTTAAACATAAAAATAAATCTTCAAAGGATTGATGGTGTATAAATCTATATATGTCGTACTTTGTAAAAATAATATTCCTTTTCCATGATAAAATGGTTAGAAAAATGCCTTGATTGGAAAACAATAAGAATATTAATTTGAAAACATTTTTAAAAGAAAAAACTGGAAAAAATATCTTTTAATGGTCATAGGGTATTAGTATAATATATTTGTAAAGCCTTGGTAGAGAAACTTATTTTCTGAAATAAGAGGTGGTAAAGTTAGGATTCCATAAAAACACATTTTTATCTATCTGATGTACCAAAGAGTAGAAATATGGTACCAATATATGAGAATAAAATGAATAAATAGAGGTTCAGAAAATTCATGAATGTATTCAATTATGGGTTGTAATATTTCATCAAAGTAAGCATAACCATAAACAATATGGAAAAATGAATATATTGTTTCAATAAACTCATATCACTTAGTAACTTGGGATCATTTTATCCATGTAAGAAAATGAAATTACCTGATCTTGTAATATCATGAAAATATGGAGATTCATGATATATCATCTAAAATATAATTATGTACACCTCAAAATTAAGTTTGGCAGATAACAAAACATGAATTTCCAAGAATACAAATTTAGACAAAACTATTTTACTACATTGGTGACTTTGGAATCTTAAACCCTAGGAACTAAATTTATTGAATGGATATTTAAATAACCATAAATTTAAATATAATAATATTTTATTACATAAATGGTAATTATACACACCCCATAAAAGGAATGGAGGTGAATAAAGAATGTATCTCATAGATATAAAAGTGGGACAAAATCCTCTTACCTTGTGTCTTGAATCTCATTGTACTCATTCAAACCACCTATATAATAAATATAAATTCATTATACATATTTTAAAGACAAATATTATTATATATAATACCATATATGGTTTTATTATGACCTTATATCACCTTCTTGTTGACAATAAAATGTTAAGGTTTCACTTTTGGTAATATTCACTTTATTGTTCGCATGTTTATTAATTTTTTATATCTTCGATATTCATACTTTATATAATGACATAATGAATGTAAAAAAGATATAAATATAATTTATATATAGTATATTTTTATTATAATAATCTATATAATATATTTGTAGGAAATGGAATACACTGTTCATGGAGACGGTAGGTCGTATGTATGCATGAACACTATTTCTGTTTAATTGTCTTCTTAAAAGAAAAAATGTAAAACACAGATATATATATATATATATATATTTGTGTATATATATATAATTGTTACAGTAAATTAATGATATCGTATATATATTATATATTCGCTAAAATCATCTTTAATACAATCCATGTAGTGTATTAATGAATCATATCACTTTGAGGGGGTGGTAGTCCACACTTCCTCAAACAAAATTATCATATTAACACCAAATGAGAAGGAAAAGAAGAATGTGTTATAAAATAAATACATAAGATTAAATATATAATAAATATAATATATAATATATATAAATAGTTTGTTCATAATAATTTCCACCATGATAGGTGGTAAGGAAAATTAAACAATCATCGTTTAGAGAGACAGTAGTTCACTATACACATAAATAGTACGTTCGATATCCATTATATGGAGGTCTGTGTAATTATAGGTTGAAACCTTATAATAAAGATATCCTATTATATTGAGGATACTGATGTTGTTATACAATCATGGAAAAAATAAAGTTTAAGGTGTCATGAAAGGAAGTAATGGAAAGGACTTAAGAGAATACATTACCTCTTAATGAGGTAACTACTTTGGTTAATGCCAAAAGGCTTCCTTGAATAGTATAATGCCCAAAGGAAGGATTCATGGAGTAATTTAATATTTATTGGAAGAACATTTTTTGGATAATGGCCTAACCTAAGATGTTTTAGAGGTGTGAGGATATGAGAGCGGTGGTGGCCTTTTATAGGGAATGAAAAGGACTCACTTGGAATTTATGAAACACAAGTTAGGTGTTCACATGTTCTTACCTAGAGAAATCATAAAAATCGTCATAAATAAATAGTGTAAAGTTTATGACAAAAATTTAATCATAAAATGGGTTTTGACACCTTTCTAGGTCATTTGGGATCCAAATATTAATATTTAGCCCATAACTAAGCTTAATTTGACATTAATCGTTGTGATTAATTTTAATCACTTTTACTAATTATTTTTGTCAAAAATAAACATGTCCTAATTAGACTAAAAATGTTATACTAATTAAAAAAATTATGTTCTTTTTAATTCAACTCATATAAGTGAAAAAAATTAAGATTAATGTTAATCTTATAAACAGGATGAAATTACGGGTTATTAATGTTAAAAGAATTTCAAAAGATTATTAAGTTTTTTTTTCAATTTCCAAGTGAAATGGATTATAATATATTAAATTGTATTAATATATTTATAATTTATATTATATGACCTTAAAACAAATTTGAAGTATAATTTAACATTAATAATTATTTAAACTAAAATGTTGTTATTAACTAAAATGCATTATTTTTTACTATTCATCAAAAATGACGTTTCACAAAAAAATCACAGAAATTCACCCTATGATAATTTAGTTATTATAAATTAAAAAATTAATTTTATTTTAACACATTATATTTCAATATTTTTTTAAATTTAACTTTTTTATTGTTGTTCATTTGAGGAAATAGTATTTTTAAACCTAAAGGACTTCACCAAAAAGCATACCCTTCATTATCAATATGTTTTATCTATATAAAACGATTATAAATAGTATTTAAAAATTAGTTATTATTATTCATATAACTAATTTACAGTTCTATGTTATCGTTATATCATTTAAATAGTTATAACAATAAAATGATGTTTTGTAGAAACATGTGTGTTGTGTGTAACATACGCTAAGTCGATGTTGTGGATAGCAAAAGTGTAACACCCCGAGATTTTATGAAAAATTTTCTTTTAATTTCATTAATGTATTGTGTTGTATGCTATACCAAGAGTACCTTGCGCTATAAGCAAAACCGTATTAACTTGCAGTATACGCAACACTATTCTTGGATCGTGTTACACATAATTTTGATAATAGTTATTCTACACAACATTAAGTATATATATATATATTCAATGTATAAATGAAATATGTTTGGATTATGTTATATGAAACAACGAAAGATTCTTTCACAGCACGCAACCCTGACTTGGCTTGCATTACATGCAATTGCGACCTTCCTCGATAGCGTGTGTTGTACGCAATACCGAGTTTTACTAAACAACGATATATTATTATAATATTATTATGAACTAGCCGTTATGAATAGTATTAACTAAATTATTAATCTTATAACATTAATATTAGTATTACACATTTTCTAGAACATGGTATAAGAACAAAATAAATTTTTCGGGTAAAATAAGTATTTTTCAAAAAATGCAGTTTTGCCGCCTTTTGATGGCGCACCCACATTAAATCTAGTTTTTGACATGTTTATAAGTTAAATTTGAAAAAATAAAATTCATATTTGGAATCATGAAATAAAAATTTACTTTGGATAAATGTTTCATATTATTCTGGTAACTTTTATATTTTGATGAATAGTAAAAACACGCTATATTTTAATTAAAAACGACTTTTTTCATCACAATAATTTATATGGTTAAATTATAATATTAAATGGTTTTAAAGTATAAATAGAATATATTTTTACCATTTAATATAATGTATGTCATTAGCATTGATTCTAACTTGAATTCGTAGGATAAATCAATTAAATCTTTTACAATGTTTTAAAGAAAAACCCGTTTTCTTTCGACAATGGGATTAATTTTAATTTAATTTTGGAAACTTTTTTGTATTGAATTTGGAAAAATGGATTCCATATTTTGAATCAGTGGATTCAAATTATGTTAATAAGCTACTTTTTATTTTTGGGAATTATGAATAGTAACTACGGTAAATTTTATTTACCATAGTTAAAGGTAAATCGGGTAATTAAGGGTAAATATAATATTATAAAACTTCCCTAACACATGTAAAAATCCTATTGGATGACTAAAATTAGACCCATATCACATAAGGGTCGGATTATATTCATTTAATAGACTTTTTTCCATGAAAATAATTTAATTATTATTAAAACCAAAGAATGTGACAACATGTCACTTTCTTAAATCTTATAAGTATAATAATTTTAATTTAGTGATACACTTCATGAAACTTAAAACATGAATCGTCTCTGGAATTATAATACAATTATCTACATCATAGAAATTTATTTAGAAATTTTAGGGATTAAATAATTATTATTTATTATGACACAAATATGATGCAGTAATTGTCTTATTAATGAAATATTGACATAATTGATGTTATAAATACCCAAATAAATGTAATTTAAGACTTTTTATGAAGTAAACTAATTTTATATGTTAATATAACATGTTATTATTTATTTGATTAACTTTTTTATAACTAATCAATCTGTTATGAGTTTAACAAAAATCAATTACTAAATAGTATCAAAATTGACATAAAATAGTGTTTAAAACAATTATTATATTATTAATTGTTATTTTATTCCTAAAAATCTAAGGTTCTTCCAAATGACTTATATAAGGTTATATATATTAATAATTAACATCTTGGGGTTATTTTGGCTTGATATAGTAAGTTTATTAACCTTATAGTGTAAGAAAACAAGAAGACACGGTAAAAGTAAAATTATCTAACTTAAAGTTAAATATAAATGATAAGGTTAAAATAGGAACCTAAACTTGTCTAAATTCTATTTTATGAGAGGATTTAGACCCATAACCACCTTATCTTATAAATAAATCAATTTGGAGCTATTTAAAACTGAATTTGACTTTATAATAAAATAATAGTTTTAGTTATTCCAAAGGTACCCCTCTCCTCCCTTATAAAAGGGCACCTCTTCCCTCTCTTCCTCACACCACTTTGAGCCTTCAAGCTCGGCCAACCCCTTCCAATTTCTCCCCTCCACTTCCATAGAAACATCCTAGAGGTTCTGGTCTTCTTCAAACACCAATATTAGTTCCCTAAGAGAAGGTTTCAAAGAGGCGTATCGAAGAATAGGAGGTTCAGACACTTACGAAGCAAATCGGACCTAAGGTACGACAAATATAACAATCTCATTTTTATCCGAGATTGTTTATAATTTGGTACTTACTAGGGTGTATTTTATCATCCACATCCAAGTTTACTCAATATGTAATATTTATATCCTTATACAATAGTTTATATCCAATTTTACCCTTTGTTGAGTTTTTAGTAAAAGATATGAAAGGAATCTTTTGTCGTTTTTCATACGAGGTACTTTTTAACTTTTCTGAAAAAAGTATGAGAAGAATGTTTTTTTTAATTTATACGGCATGAATTTATTTTTAAAACATTATTTCCAAGAATCTTCCTTTACAATTTTTCAAGTTTATTTTTAATCAACTTCTTTTAGTTTAGAATTGTATGACATGTTAAGAAATGAAAAGTGTTTTTGAAGTAGAAAGGATATTTTACTCAAGAATGGAGTTCAAGTGTTTTATCAAAATTATTTTCCATCTAATATAATAAAGGTTTCTGTTTCTATCCCTATTTTTTTACATTGATTTGATTATGTTGTGATGGAATTATTTTTATGAATTCCTTTATCATATATGAATTGTTTTTATGATGTCACGATGTTTAAGATTCCCATTTTTATTACATGGGTTATGCAATGATGTATGATTTAATATTTTGTGGAAAACATAATAATGGTATCATTATGATATGGGTGGGACCTATATATCCCTTGTAACACCCCAAGCTTCCTCGGTATGTTTCCTTTCGAATAATGCAATGGCGTGCATTGTACGCAATTTCGAGATTTTAACACACCATAACCAATCAAAGTAGCCGTTATGAATAGTAATACCTACTTTTTGAAATTTTATAAATTATATCTCTCAAAATGGACTTCATTTTTGGATTCGGAATATCGAAATTAGCCTAGGGTGAAATTTTGGTACTTTTCAGATAACTTTCATATTTTGATAAATAGTGAAAATTACTAAATTTTAATTAAAAACAACTTTTTTAATAAAAATAATTAATAGTGATAAATTATGAATTTGAGTGGTTTTAAAGTATATTTAGAATATATTTTTACTACGTAATACAATGTGGGTCATTTGACATAATTTCACATTTAAACCAGACATAAACAAGTGTCAATCTTTTGATAGTTATTATCTCTTAAAAACACGCTTTTTGTTTTAACAATGGGAATAAATTTTAAATTAATTTCTGCCACTTCTGTGTTTTGAATTTAGAAAAATTGATTCCATATTTTGAATCAGGATTTTCAAATTGTGCAAATAGGTAACTTTTATTTTTAGACATTTTGAATAATTACTGCGGTAAATATTTTATTTACCATGGTTAAGGGTAAATCCGGTTAATAAGGGTTAAAAAATAATATTATAATAATACCAAATTACCCTAAAACGTGTCCTAGCCTTATTGGTTGATAAAGTTTCGACCATAGGCATCTTTGGGTCGATTTTGGGACCCCATGGGGCCACTTGTAGGTGATAGGGACACTTTATTTTAATTAAGTTAAAATGAATACAAAAATGACACAAGCATATATCTTTTAGAAAAACAATTTTTAAATAGGGTTATATATGTTTTATTTTAGATTATAAATATTCATTAGAAAGATAAAAATCTTTCCTACATAATTATATTTTATTTATAATTTTTAGACCTTACATAATGTAATTTATTTATGACACAATGATGATGAAGTAATTACTCTAATAGTGAAAAATTAAAATAATTGATATTATAAATACCCAAATAAATATAATATGAAACTTTTAATGAATTAAACTAATTTTCTAGGATAATATGATATATTAGTATTGATTTAATTGACTTTTTTCGAAGTAATAAATCTGTTATGAGTTTCACAAAAATCAACTATTGAATAGTGTCAAAATTGACATAAAAGAGTTCTTAAAACAAATATTATATTATTAATTGATATTAAATTCCTAAAAATATAAGGTTCGGCCAAGAGACTTATATCATGATAGGTTCGTCATTAATGTACCACTTGGGGGTCTCTTGGATGTATATAGTAAGTTTATTAACCATATAATATAAAAATACAAAGAGACATTGTAAAAGTGAAACTAATTAACTAAGAGTTAATACTTAAAGATAAGGTTAATATAATGACCCAAACCTCTCTAAATTCTATTGGTTGAGTTGTTTTCGACCCATACCCACCTTAAAATTTAAATAATAAACATTGGAGCCTTTATAAATCGAATATGAATTTATTATAAATTAATATTCTAGCTTTTCCAAAGGTGCCCCTCACCCCTCTTATAAAAGGGCACTCCTCCTTCTCATTTCTTCACACCTTCAAAGCCCTTTGGTTCGGCAAAACCCTGCCCAAATACTATCTAAACATTCCTCACGACAACCTAGAGGCCTTAGTTTGATCAAAAAGCCAACCTAAGGATCCCTTTTGATCAAATCAAAAGGAAGAACTCTAAGAAGAGGTAATGTTTTCACCACCCCTTTTCAAGTTCCTTTCTTCTTCCACTTCCTATTTCTTTGTTATTAAAATTATAAAATAATAACTCCAGTATCATATATATAATTTGATATTATTATAAATATGGTACAACCATATTCAGTATTTTATCCATCCTTGGAATAACATGTCACCATACGTGCGTACGTACGGCTTACCGTCTCCACGTCGTGGTGTAATTGTTATTCAATATATTATTATTTGGATGGGTATAATAATGATGTGTAAGTCATGTAAATAATAAATATAACATGATAATGATTCTTCATATACGATATAACATCCAATTATATATTATTTTAATATCAAAAGTATGATATTGTCGCTCGTGCATATGTACGGACTACCGTCTCCACGAACGCGATGAGATTCATTCTCCATCATATCCATTCAAATATAATTATAATTTGATGATTTTAAAATAGTATCTAAGGACTTGATATCATTCTGGATATGAATAATATACATCCCATTAAAAACGAATATGGCTCACATAACAAAGAATATAAAGTAAAATGAACCCGTTAACTCCCAAAATGACGATAATTCTAAGATATTATTAACAAATCAATGTTAAAAGATCATATATGATATCATATTAAAGTAAATTATTCTTGTATAATTCAATAACAATTATTTCACCATTATACAGGAGGTAATCCTACCGTCGACCAAGGAAAAAGTACAAAGTAAGGGGGTTTCTTATCTCACTTTTAATTCCGTGAGAATTCCATTGATCACCACTTAATTATTGCATGTGGTGTATGTGTACTGCCCATGATCGTATTCATTGTGTAATATACTTTAATTTATGGGTATTTACATCATCATGTTATGATACTTCTTTCATGGGTGTATGTTTCGTAAGTTACCTAATCGATAAGGGAATTTGAGATTTCAATTTCCACTCATTTGGCTTTACGTATATTTCATTGTTATATTACCCCAAGATTATGTGTGGAATCACTATTAATTTTATTATATCATAATTTCCACTCCCCTTACTATGGATATACTTTTGATACACATAATCAATCCATTGATAATTCTCAAGTCATTGATATGAATTTGATAAGTGTAATTTTAACTGATTCTCCATTTGTTGAGTTAAACATCCAATTCGTTGGTGTTGATTTTACAAGAATATGTGTGAATGTCCTTTGATTGTTTTACACTGAATATACAATCATATTTAGTGTATTTATATTTTTCACACATAATTATGTCGTTGATTTATCCTTAACCTAAGGATATGGCCTTTATGATAGATTTCATCTCAATTTACATTCCATTGAGACTTCTTTTTTTATATACACCAAATCACTTTTAGGTGGTGTATATAATGTACTTTGACATAGTTTATCATTAATCCCTTTATTCTCATGATATTACAAAGTTTTTATTACCTCAATTATTTTTATTCAAGTGTCTCTCTTTTGGTTAGAAACTCTAACTAAAATACCATTTTTAAATGTTTTATATACTTATTCATCTAAATCATTCTCATTAATGTCCAAGTTTTAAAAATGGTTTTAAGGATTTATTTATATGGACATTAATGTTTAGAAATTAAAACTTCTTTTAAAAAGTTTCAAAGTGGTATGGGACACTTTGATTCAAAAATCTATTTTCAAATGGCTTCTGGACAAATAGTGTGACTTTTAAATGATTTCAAGAAAAAGGGAGATATTTCTCTCAAATAGTTTTGATGATTATTTTCATCTATGTCAACATCCTTCATTATTATTGATTGAGGTTAATGTGATACAATACAATCTTCCATATTGTATCGAATGAGTTATGTTTGACTGTGGATGTGCTATTTTTATACCATTCATGGTTTGTGGTTAAAGTATTGACATTTTGTATTCTAGTTTTAATATTAATGTTTATGTTATGTTTAAAATTGTTCATATGAGGAATGCATTAAACTTAATAAGTGACGGGTGGAGCCCACTATAGCTCCTCGATGCATCGGTAGGTCTCATGAGACAAACTAGTGTCTTGGCACAAGGCCTCGGTAAAATCTTATTTGTAGTCTTGGAATGAGGCCTTGGCTATGTGGTTATGATAGTCTGGCATTATGAATTCCATCATTATGAAAGTGGTTATTTATAATGCATGGGATTGTTCGACTAGTAGAATATCCATGTGAGTAAGTAAATGGAATTATTTTATTTTATCTTTTCCATTTTATGCTGAAGTTCAAGTTTAAAAGGCTTTTGTTTTAGTTATAAACTGCCTTAAGTGTTTATGCTTATCTATGAAAGCTTCTGCTATAGTGTTATCCTTACTGAGCATCTGATCTCACCCCTTTCAATGTTTTATTTTTCCCAGTATTATGAAGAAGTAATTTATGAATGACCTGCAGGGATTGTATGATGGGATATGAAGACAAGATGTTTTTTTTATGATGTAATGTAAAAATTTAAGGATGTATCTAGTTATTCCAAGGCTACTAAACTAATCGGTCTTTCGAGACTTGATCTTTATCGTGATCATGCCAATGTTATGTAATAATGCACCGACTCTAGGTAACTGGGGTCGGGGCGTTATAGTTGGTATCAGATGAAGTTTAGTACAAACCTTGGAATATAGATTTAGATAAACTCTGATTAGAGCACGTAGACCTAAGATGAACATTGAGGATTAGTATAAAAGAACTTCCTAGAATTTTGGTATTGTAGAGATTTTGTGAGTTTTCCGAGCAATACATCCCTGTATGGATACGAGCAGGTAGAGGCGGCTCTGGAACAGATGTACCTAGGGGTTAAACCCGAAAACACCGCTTTGAGATAGACTCGAATGGGAACTGGTGCACGACAACGAGCCTTGCTGCACTCTTGGTTACGACACTCTCGAGGGATATGGTTAGGATAGTATACATTTTCTTTACAAACCGATTTAAGTAATATATATATATGATGAGAGTAAATGACCTTGGTTAATCCTAATATGTTTCAAATTGAGAATATGGTGACATTTTAATCTCTAAATGATTTTACAACTACTGTTACTCACACAATGCTTTCTGGTTTTAGTCAATGGATGGATTCCAAGGAAGTCATAGTGACTTTGAGAATGATGTACAAGGTGGGAACGGTGGTGGAAATGAGCAACAAAATGGAATGTTGATAGGTGTAAAAGATATCGTCTTTATGCCAAATTAGTTTTCCAAAAATATGATCAACAAAATATATATTAACCAACTCCCAGACTCAACAAGGAAGAGAAAGGTGATAAATGATAAGAGCTCCAGCAATGGAGACCATGGAGAAAAGAACCCTCAATTTTCATCATGCAGGAAATGTGGAAGGAGACACCCAGGAAAGTGTCTTAATGGGACAACGAAATGTTTTACGTGCGGGATGGAAGGAAATAAAGTGAAGAATTGCCGAAAAAATCAAGAGTACTATGGAAGAAGATAAAAATGGTCCCAAGAGTCCATTTACAGTCATTTGTTGTAAATGTAGGGGACCTGGCCATTACCCGAGTGAATGTCCTATTCTATAGGATATTTTCTTGGTCAAAGAAGAAGCTATGTGGAAATAAATGGTTGGAGAAAAATTTAAAAAGTATTACCACTCCTTGTTGATGGGTTTACTTTGGAATAATTTTCTCTTGTATTTGTAACCCTGCAGTTTTCCATGTGAGAATGATATTGGAGGAAGAATTGTCTCTTCTCTTGTGGATATAGGTATAAATAACCATTTGGTTTTATATGATCATTGGGGTTTGAGAAAATTATAAGTTATTATAATTTGGGATGAAAATGCAAGGTATGATATAACATTTGTGGTTAAATTATGTTATTTTGAGGAATTTATCTCATTTTGGTAATATTATAAAATATAGTTTTTGAAAAAGGACAACACGTAGACCGCATGACAACCCGTTGCGTCGGACAAACTGTGGGAATCGAACCCACAACCAATGTGCGATTGGGATTTATCACCTACAACTGGACTACGTGAAGTCCCTGGTCAGTGTGACTATTTTTTTAGTTAAATGATTTTATTGATCAATAATAAGTTGATTTGGGTTCTCATGTCTTATCAAATGAATACCCTTGTTATAGAAAAATGAGTTGGTGATTAAGTGATAAATGTTATTTTGGAAGATGTTCGCTTTGTTGGGAACACTATATGCCTAAGGAAAATAGAATACAATGGGGTTTCATTTGTAGAGTAATGGTAGATTTTTTATCTATGTTTTTATTGTGGATTTATAGTGATTTGGGTTATTTATAGAAATGATTAACCTATAACAGAGAATATGTGATGATGTTAATTACATTTAAGTATGTGACTTTAAGAGTATTTGATGTCATTTGGAGATACAATTTAACATGGGAGACTACATAATCAAATTCTTCTATGTTTTGGGTTTCAATATTAGTTTGGATTATATTGAAGGATTTTAAGGACAATTGATTATTGAATGGTATTTATTTAACTTTGGGGTATTGTTGGTTTAATTTTAGAAATTAAGATTACTGCATATTTATCTCAAGGAATATCCTTTTAGGGGATCATTAGATCATTCACTAACCATTTGGGTTTTGATTAATCTTCAAAGACAATGTAATTATATAGTTTATCCTGCATGGATCATGTGATTCTATAGAAGTTTATTCTAGCTCTTCCAGTGTGACCAAGTCTTCTTGAATACTCATCGTTTAAAAAAAATTGAGTTAGTGGTGGAAATTTATTAAAGAATGAAACTCTACTTAAAAAGTAAGTATATCTCTTAATTTTCTTAGTCAATATCATAAATCAATTCCTCGTCCTTATGTAATTTAACTTAAAACAAAAAAATGTTGTCCGTTTACTTTCCTACTAGGAGACTAAGGGACGTTTGTCCCAACACAAGTTTGTGGTTTTCTTATTGTTAAATTTCTCCTGATCATGATTTCTATCCATCTCCATCAGTACTTGACACTTAGTTTATCATCCATATCCATGTTTTCCTACATGGAATCCGAGTATGGGTTATCTTGGATGACCCTTATACCTCTCTTTCTTTCTTTTAAAGTGATAGTTTTATTGACTCTTTTTCCGATGTGGTATTTTCCATTATATTCCCAAGAACAATTTTAAAAATTGCGAGGATGCAATTTTTTGAAGGAGGGGAGAATGTAACACCCCAAGCTTCCTCGGTATGTTTCCTTTCGAATAATGCAATGGCGTGTATTGTACGCAACATCGAGATTTTAACACACCATAACCAATCAAACTAGCCGTTATGAATAGTAATACCTACTTTTTGAAATTTTATAAATTCTATCTCTCAAAATGGACTTCATTTTTGGATTCGGAATATTGAAATTAGCCTAGGGTGAAATTTTGGTACTTTTAGGATAACTTTCATATTTTGATGGATAGTGAAAATTACTAAATTTTAATTAAAAACAACTTTTTTAATCAAAATAATTAATAGTGATAAATTATGAATTTGAGTGGTTTTAAATTATATTTAGAATATATTTTTACCACGTAATACAATGTGGGTCATTTCACATAATTTCACATTTAAACCAGACATTAACAAGTGTCAATCTTTTGATAGTTATTATCTCTTAAAAACACGCTTTTTGTTTTAACAACGTGAATTAATTTTAAATTAATTTCTTCCACTTCTGTGTTTTGAATTTATAAAAATGGATTCCATATTTGGAATCAGGATGTTCAAATTGTGTAAATAGGTAACTTTTATTTTTAGACATTTTGAATAATTACTGCGGTAAATATTTTATTTATCATGGTTAAGGGTAAATCCGGTTAATAAGGGTTAAAAAATAATATTATAATAATATAAATTAACCTAAAACGTGTCCTAGCCTTATTGGTTGATAAAGTTTAGACCATAGTCATCTTTGGATCTATTTTGGGACCCCATGGTGCCACTTGTAGGTGATAGGGACACTTTATTTTAATTAAGTTAAAATGAATACAAAAATGACACAAACATATATCTTTTAGAAAAACAATTTTTAAATAGGTTTATATATGTTGTATTTTATATTATAAATATTCATTAGAAATATAAACATATTTTCTACATAATAATATTTTATTTATAATTTTTAGACATTACATAATTTAATTTATTTATGACACAATGATGATGAAGTAATTACTCTAATAGTGAAAAATTAAAATAATTGATATTATAAATACCCAAATAAATATAATATGAAACTTTTAATGAATTAAACTAATTTTATAGGATAATATGATATATTAGTATTGATTTAATTGACTTTTTTCGAAGTAATAAATCTTTTATGAGTTTCACAAAAATAAACTATTGAATAGTGTCAAAATTGACATAAAAGAGTTCTTAAAACAAATATTATATTATTAATTGATATTAAATTCCTAAAAATAAATGGTTCGCCCAAGATACTTATATCAAGATAGGTTCTTCATTAATGGACCACTTGGGGGTCTCTTGGATGTATATAGTAAGTTTAGTAACCACATAATATAAAAATACAAAGAGACATTGTAAAATTGAAACTAATTAAGTAAGAGTTAATACTTAAAGATAAGGTTAATATAATGACCCAAACCTGTATAAATTCTATTGGTTGAGTTTTTTTCGACCCATACACACCTTAACATTTAAATAATAAACTTTTGATCCTTTATAAACCGAATATGAATTTATTATAAATTAATATTTCTAGCTTTTCCAAAGGTGCCCCTCACCCCTCTTATAAAAGGGCACTCCTCCTTCTCATTTCTTCACACCTTCAAAGCCCTTTGGTTCGGACAAACCCTTCCCAAATACTATCTAAACATCCCTCACTACAACCTATAGGCCTTAGTTTGATCTGAAAGCCAACCTAAGGAGCCCTTTTGATCAAATCAAAAGGAAGAACCCGAAGAAGAGGTAATGTTTTCACCACCCCTTTTCAAGTTCCTTTCTTCTTCCACTTCATCTTTCTTTGTTATTGACATTATAAAATAATAACTCCATTATCATATATATACTGTGATGTTATTATAAATATGGTACAACCATATTCAGTATTCTATCCATCCTTTGAATAACATGTCACCATACGTGCGTACGTACGGCTTACCGTCTCCACGTCGTGGTGTAATTGTTATTCAATATATTATTATTTGTATGGGTATAATAATGATGTGTAACTCATTTAAATAATAAATATAACATTATAATGATTCTGTATATATGATATAACATCCAATTATATATTATTTTAATATCAAAATAATGATATTGTCGCCCATGCGTATGTACGGACTACCGTCTCCACGAACGCGATGAGATTAATTCTCCATCATATCCATTCAAGTATACTTATAATTTGATGATTTTGAAATAGTATATAAGGACATGATATCATTCTCGATATGAATAATATACATCCCATTAATAACGAATATGGATCACATAACAAAGAATATAAAGTAAAATGAACCCGTTAACTCCCGAAATGACGATAATTCTAAGATATTATTAACAAATCAATGTTAAAAGATCATATATGATATCATATTAAAGTAAATTATTCTTGTATAATTCAATAACAATTATTTCACCATTATATAGGAGCTAAACCTACCGTCGACCAAGGAAAAAGTACAAAGTAAGGGGTTTCTTATCTCACTTTTAATTCCGTGAGAATTCCATTGATAACCACTTAATTATTGCATATGGTGTATGTGTACTTCCCATGATCATATTAATTGTGTAATATAATTTAATTTATGGGTATTTACATCATCATTTTATGATACTTCTTTCATGGGTGTATGTTTCGTAAGTTACCTAATCGATAAGGGAATTTAAGATTTCAATTTCCACTCATTTGGCTTTACGCATATTTCATTGTTATATTACCCCAAGATTATGTGTGGAATCACTATTCATTTGATTATGTCATAATTTCCACTCCTCTTCCTATGGATATACTTTTGATACAAATAATCACTCCATTGATAATTCTCAAGTCATTGATATGAATTTGATAAGAGTAATTTTAACTGATTCTCCATTTGTTGAGTTAAACATCCAATTCGTCGGTGTTGATTTTACAAGAATATGTGTGAATGTCCTTTGATTGTTTTACACTAAATATCCAATCATATTTAGTGTATTTATATTTTTCACACATAATTATGTCGTTGATTTATCCTTAACCTAAGGATACGGCCTTTATGATAGATTTCATCTCAATTTACATTCCATTGAGACTTCTTTTTTTATATACACCAAATCACTTTTAGGTGGTGTATATAATGTAATTTGACATAGTATATCATGAATCCCTTTATTCTCATGATATTACAAAGTTTTGATTACCTCAATTATTTTTATTCAAGTGTCTCTCTTTTGGTTAGAAACTCTAACTAAAATACCATTTTTAAATGTTTTATAGACTTATTCATCTAAATCATTCTCATTAATGTCCATGTTTTAAAAATGGTTTTAAGAATTTATTTATATGGACATTAATGTTTAGAAATTAAAACTCCTTTTAAAAAGTTTCAAAGTGGTATGGGAAACTTTGATTCAAAAATCTATTTTCAAATGGATTCTAGACAAATAGTGTGACTTTTAAATGATTTCAAGAAAAAGGGAGATATTTCTCTCAAATAGTTTTGATGATTATTTTCATCTATGTCAACATCCTTCATTATTCTTGATTGAGGTTAATGTGATACAATACAATATTCCATATTGTATTGAATGAGTTATGTTTGACTGTGGATGTGCTATTTTTATACCATTCATGGTTTGTGGTTAAAGTATTGACATTTTTTATTCTAGTTTTAATATAAATGTTTATGTTATGTTTAAAATTGTTCATATGAGGAATTCATTGGACATAATAAGTGACGGGTGGAGCCCGCTATAGCTCCTCGATGCATCGGTAGGTCTCATGAGACAAACTAGTGTCTTGGCACAAGGCCTTGGCAAAATCTTATTTGTAGTCTTGGCACGAGGCCGTGGCTATGTGGTTATGATAGTCTGGCATTATGCATTCCATCATTATGAAAGTGGTTATTGATAATGCATGGGATTGTTCGACTAGTATAATATCCATGTGAGTAAGTAAATGGCACTATTTTATTTTATCATTTCCATTTTATGCTGAAGTTCATGTTTAAAAGGATTTTGTTTTAGTTATAAACTCCCTTAAGTGTTTATGCTTATCTATGAAAGCTTCTGCTATAATGTTATCCTTACTGAGCATCTGAGCTCACCCCATTCAATGTTTCATTTTTCCCAGGATTATGAAGAAGTAATTTATGAATGACCTGCAGGGATAGTATGAGGGGATATGAAGACAAGATGTTTTTTTTTTGATGTAATGTAAAAATTTATGGATGTATCTAGTTATTACAAGGCCACTAAACTAATTGGTCTTTCGAGACTTGATCTTTCTCGTGATCATGCCAATGTTATGTAATAATGCACCGACTCTAGGTAACTGGGGTCGGGGCGTTACAGTTGGTATCAGAGAAGTTTAGTACAAACCTTGGAAGCTAGATTTAGATAAACTCTGATTAGAGCACGTAGACCTAAGATGAACTTTGAGGATTAGTATAAAAGAACAGCATAGAATTTTGGTATTGTAGAGATTTTGTGAGTTTTCTGAGCAATACATCCCTATCTGGATACGAGCAGGTAGAGGTGGCTCTGGCACAGATGTACCTAGGGGTAAAACCCGAAAACACCGCTTTGTGCTAGACTCGAACGGGAACTGGTGCACGACAACGGGCCTTGCTGCACTCTTGGTTATGACACTCCCGGGGGATATGCTTAGGATAATTTACATTTTCTTTACAAACCGATTTAAGTAATATATATATAAGATGAGAGTAAATGACCTTGGTTAATCCTAATATGTTTCAAATTGAGGATATGGTGACATTTTAATCTCTAAATGATTTTACGACTACTGTTACTCACACAATGCTTTCTGGTTTTAGTCAATGTCTGCATTCCAAGGAAGTCATAGTGACTTTGAGAGTGATGTACAAGGTGGGAACGGTGGTGGAAACGAGCAACAAAATGGAATGTTGATAGGCCTAAAAGATATCCTCTTTATGCCAAATCAGTTTTCCAAAAATATGATCAACAACATATATATTAACCAACTCCCAGACACAACAAGGAAGAGAAAGGTGATAAATGATAAGAGCTCTAGCAATGGAGACCATGGAGAAAAGAACCCTCAATTTTCATCATGCAGTAAATGTGGAAGGAGACACCCAGGAAAGTGTCTCAATGGGACAACGAAATGTTTTACGTGCAGGAAGGAAGGACATAAAGTGGAGAATTTCTAAAGAAAAATGAAGAGTACTATGGAAGAAGATAAAAATGGTCCCAAGAGTCCATTTACAGTCATTTTCCGTAAATGTAGGGGACCTGGCTATTAACCGAGTGAATGTCCTATTCTATAGGATATTTTCTTGGTCAAAGAAGAAACTATGTGGAAATAAATGGTTGGAGAAAAATTTAAAAATTATTAGCACTCCTTGTTGATGGGTTTACTTTGGAATAATTTTCTCTTGTATTTGTAACCCCACATTTTTCCATGTGAGAATGATATTTGAGGAAGAATTGTCTCTTCTCTTGTGGATATAGGTATAAATAACCGTTTGGTTTTATATGATCATTGGGGTTTGAGAAAATTATAAGTTATTATAATTTGGGATGAAAATGCAAGGTATGATATAACATTTGTGGTTAAATTATGTTATTTTGAGGAATTTATCTCATTTTGGTAATATTATAAAATATAGTTTTTGAAAAAGGACAACACATAGACCGTGTGACAACCCGTCGCGTCGGACAAAGCTGTGGGAATCGAACCCACAACCAAAGTGCGATTGGGATTTATCGCCTACCACTGGACTACGTGAAGTCCCTGGTTAGTGTGACTATTTTTTTAGTTAAATGATTTTATTGATCAATAATAAGTTGATTTGGGTTCTTATGTCTTATCAAATGAATACCCTTGGTATAGGAAAATGATTTGGTGATTAAGTGATAAATGTTATTTTGGAAGATGTTCGCTTTGTTGGGAACACTATATGCCCATGGAAAATAGAATACAATGGGGTTTCATTTGTAGAGTAATGGTAGATTTTTTATCTATGTTTTTATTGTGGATTTATAGTGATTTGGGTTTTTTATAGAAATGATTAACCTATAATAGAGAATATGTGATGATGTTAATTACTTTTAAGTATGTGACTTTAAGAGTATTTGATGTCATTTGGAGATACAATTTAACATGGGAGACTACATAATCAAATTCTTCTATGTTTTGGGTTTCAATAATAGATTGGATTATATTGAATGATTTTAAGAACAATTGATTATTGAATGGTATTTATTTAACTTTGGGGTATTGTTGGTTTAATTTTAGAAATTAAGATTAGTGCATATTTATCTCAAGGAATATCCTTTTGGGGGATCATTAGATCAATCACTGACCATTTGGATTTTGATTAATCTTCAAAGACAATGTAATTATATAGTTTATCCTGCATGGATCATGTGATTCTATAGAAGTTTATTCTAGCTCTTCCAGTGTGACCAAGTCTTCTTGAATACTCATCGTTTAAAAAAATTGAGTTAGTGGTGGAAATTTATTAAATAATGAAACTCTACTTAAAAAGTAAGTATATCTCTTAATGTTCTTAGTAAATATCATAAATAAATTCCTCGTCCTTATGTAATGTAACTTAAAACAAAAAAAAATGTTGTCCGTTTACTTTCTGACTAGGAGACTAATGGACGTTTTTCCCAACACAAGTTTGTGGTTTTCTTATTGTTAACTTTCTCCTGATCATGATTTCTATCCATCTTCATCAGAACTTGACACTTAGTTTATCATCCATATCCATTTTTTCCTACATGGAATCCGAGTATGGATTATCTTGGATGACCCTTATACCTCTCTTTCTTTCTTTTAAAGTGATGGTTTTATTGACTCTTTTTCCGATGTGGGACTTTCCATTATATTCCCAAGCACAATTTTAAAAATTGCGAGGACGCAATTTATTGAAGGAGGGGAGAATGTAACACCCCAAGCTTCCTCGGTATGTTTCCTTTCGAATAATGCAATGTCGTGCATTGTACGCAACTTCGAGATTTTTACACACCATAACCAATCAAACTAGCCGTTATGAATAGTAATACATACTTTTTGAAATTTTATAAATTCTATCTCTCAAAATGGACTTCATTTTTGGATTCGGAATATCGAAATTAGCCTAGGGTGAAATTTTGGTACTTTTCGGATAACTTTCATATTTTGATGAATAGTGAAAATTACTAAATTTTAATTAAAAACAACTTTTTTAATCAAAATAATTAATAGTGATAAATTATGAATTTGAGTGTTTTTAAAGTATATTTAGAATATAGTTTTACTACGTAATACAATCTGGGTCATTTGACATAATTTCACATTTAAACCAGACATTAACAAGTGTCAATCTTTTGATAGTTATTATCTCTTAAAAACACGCTTTTTATTTTAACAACGGGAATTAATTTTAAATTAATTTCTGCCACTTCTGTGTTTTGAATTTAGAAAAATGGATTCCATATTTGGAATTAGGATTTTCAAATTGTGTAAATAGGTTACTTTTATTTTTAGACATTTTGAATAAATACTGTGGTAAATATTTTATTTACCATGGTTAAGGGTAAATCCGGTTAATAAGGGTTAACAAATATTATTATAATAGTACTAAATTACCATAAAACGTGTCCTAGCCTTATTGGTTGATAAAGTGTAGACCATAGGCATTTTTGGGTCGATTTTGGGACCCCATGGTGCCACTTGTAGGTGATAGGGACACTTTATTTTAATTAAGTTAAAATGAATACAAAAATGACACAAGCATATATCTTTTAGAAAAACAATTTTTAAATTCTGTTATATAAGTTGGATTTTAGATTATAAATATTCATTAGAAAGATAACAATATTTCCTACATAATTATATTTTATTTATAATTTTTAGACATTACATAATTTAATTTATTTATGACACAATGATGATGAAGTAATTACTCTAATAGTGAAAAATTTAAATAATTGATATTATAAATACCCAAATAAATATAATACGAAACTTTTAATGAATTAAAATAATTTTAAAGGATAATATGATATATTAGTAATGATTTAATTGACTTTGCTCTAAGTAATCAATCTGTTATGAGTTTCACAAAAATCAACTATTGAATAGTGCCAAAATTGACATAAAAGGGTTCTTAAAACAAATATTATATTATTAATTGATATTAAATTCCTAAAAAACGAAGGATCGTCCAAGAGACTTATATCATGATAGGTTCTTCATTAATGGACCACTTGGAGGTCTCTTGGATGTATATAGTATGTTTATTAACCATATAATATAAAAATACAAAGAGACATTGTAAAAGTGAAACTAATTAACTAAGAGTTAATACTTAAAGATAAGGTTAATATAATGACCAAACCCTATCTAAATTCTATTGGTTGAGTTGTTTTCGAACCATACCCACCTTAACAGTTAAATAATAAACTTTGGAGCCTTTATAATCCGAATATGAATTTATTATAAATTAATATTTATAGCTTTTCCAAAGGTGCCCCTCACCCCTCTTATAAAAGGGAACTCCTTCTCATTTCTTCACACCTTCAAAGCCCTTTGGTTCGGCCAAACCCTGCCCAAATACTATCTCAACTTCCCTCACTACAACCTAGAGGCCTTAGTTTGATCAGAAATCCAACCTATGAAGCCCTTTTGATCAAATCAAAAGGAAGAACCCGAAGAAGAGGTAATGTTTTCACCACCCCTTTTCAAGTTCCTTTCTTCTTCCACTTCCTCTTTCTTTGTTATTACCATTATAAAATAATAACTCCAGTATCATATATATACTGTGATGTTATTATAAATATGGTACAACCATATTTAGTATTCTATCCATCCTTTGAATAACATGTCACCATACGTGCGTACGTACGGCTTACCGTCTCCACGTCGTGGTGTAATGTTTATTCAATATATTATTATTTGGATGGGTATAATAATGATGTGTAACTCATGTAAATAATAAATATAACATGATAATTATTCTGTATATATGATATAACATCCAATTATATATTATTTTAATATCAAAAGAATGATATTGTCGCTCGTGCGTATGTACGGACTACCGTCTCCACGAACGCGATGAGATTCATTCTCCATCATATCCATTCAAGTATAATTATAATTTGATGATTTTAAAATAGTATCTAATGAATTGATATCATTCTGGATATGAATAATATACATCCCATTAATAACTAATATGGCTCACATAACAAAGAATATAGAGTAAAATGAACCCGTTAACTCCCGAAATGACGATAATTCTAAGATATTATTAACAAATCAATGTTAAAAGATCATATATGATATCATATTAAAGTAAATGATTCTTGTATAATTCCATAAAAATTATTTCACCATTATATAGGAGCTAAACCTACTGTCGACCAAGGAAAAAGTACAAAGTAAGGGGTTTCTTATCTCACTATTAATTCCGTGAGAATTCCTTTGATCACCACTTAATTATTGCATGGGGTGTATGTGTACTGCCCATGATCGTATTCATTGTTTAATATACTTTAATTTATGGGTTTTTACATCATCATGTTATGATACTTCTTTCATGGGTGTATGTTTCATAAGTTACCTAATCGATAAGGGAATTTGAGATTTCAATTTCCACTCATTTGGCTTTACTTATATTTCATTGTTATATTACCCCAGGATTATGTGTGGAATCACTATTAATTTTATTATGTCATAATTTCCACTCCCCTTCCTATGGATATACTTTTGATACACATAATCACTCCATTGATAATTCTCATGTCATTGATATGAATTTGATAAGAGTAATTTTAACTGATTCTCCATTTGTTGAGTTAAACATCCAATTCGTTGGTGTTGATTTTACAAGAATATGTGTGAATGTCCTTTGATTGTTTTACACTGAAAATCCAATCATATTTAGTGTATTTATATTTTTCACACATAATTATTTCGTTTATTTATCCTTAACCTAAGGATACGGCCTTTATGATAGATTTCATCTCAATTTACATTCCATTGAGACTTCTTTTTTTATATACACCAAATCACTTTTAGGTGGTGTATATAATGTACTTTGACATAGTATATCATGAATCCCTTTATTCTCATGATATTACAAAGTTTTTATTACCTCAATTATTTGTATTCAAGTGTCTCTCTTTTGGTTAGAAACTCTAACTAAAATACCATTTTTAAATGTTTTATAGACTTATTCATCTAAATCATTCTAATTAATGTCCAGGTTTTAAAAATTGTTTTAAGGATTTATTTATATGGACGTTAATGTTTAGAAATTAAAACTCCTTTTAAAAAGTTTCAAAGTATTATGGGACACTTTGATTTAAAAATCTATTTTCAAATGGCTACTGGACAAATAGTGTGACTTTTAAATGATTTCAAGAAAAAGGGAGATATTTCTCTCAAATAGTTTTGATGATTATTTTCATCTATGTAAACATCCTTCATTATTCTTGATTGAGGTTAATGTGATACAAGACAATATTCCATATTGTATCTAATGATTTATGTTTGACGGTGGATGTGCTATTTTTATACCATTCATGATTTGTCGTTAAAGTATTGACATTTAGTATTCTAGTTTTAAAATTAATGTTTATGTTATGTTTAAACCTGTTCATATGAGGAATGCATTGGACTTAATAAGTGACGGGTGGAGCCCTCTACAGCTCCTTGATGCATCAGTAGGTCTCAGGAGACAAACTAGTGTCTTCGCACAAGGCCTTGGAAAAATCTTATTTGTATTCTTGGCACGAGGCCTTGGCTATGTGGTTATGATAGTCTAGCATTATGCATTCCATCATTATGAAAGTGGTTATTGATAATGCATGGGATTGTTCGACTAGTAGAATATCCATGTGAGTAAGTAAATGGCATTATTTTATTTTATCTTTTCCATTTTATGCTGAAGTTAAAGTTTAAAAGGCTTTTGTTTTAGTTATAAACTGCCTTAAGTGTTTATGCTTATCTATGAAAGCTTCTGCTATAATGTTATCCTTAATGAGCATCTGAGCTCACCCATTTCAATGTTTTATTTTTCCCAGGATTATGAAGAAGTAATTTATGAATGACCTGCAGGGATAGTATGAGGGGATATGAAGACAAGATGTTTTTTTATGATGTAATGTAAAAATTTAAGGATGTATCTAGTTATTCCAAGGCTACTAAACTAATCGGTCTTTCGAGACTTGATCTTTCTCGTGATCATGCCAATGTTATGAAATAATGCACTGACTCTAGGTAACTGGGGTCGGGGCGTTACATCCATCCAATGCATTGGGTAAAGATTTTATATCTCATGAGATAGACATGGCTGGAACGGTAGGTTATACCGGTTCAGTGAAACAGGACTGAAACGAGGGTGACTCGGTTCAGAAATGGACTTTGTCCACTAAGATAGTCTTGGAAATGAGTCTTGACTAATAAGATATGATTCTCTATGATTATGTGTGTATTCTACAAAGTTTCATGTTTTATGTTATGATTATTGGGATTTAATTTCACTACTATGATTTATACAATGTTATGAAATTATGCTCTCTTTTGCGGGTTAAGATTTCCAAAATGTTATGTTCTTACGAAAATGATGTGATTGAAATTTCTTTTGTTTACCCTTACTGAGCATTTGAGCTCACCCTTTTATGTTTTATTTTCCCCAGGATATAAAGAAAGGTTTTGGGTAGAAAAAAAGGAAGATCTTTATAGGAGATGTTGAAGATCTTTCACCACGATTAGAAGATTGCGTTCCAAGTTTCCAAAGACACTAAACTATTACGATCCTTGTGTGTCTATTTTTGTTATGTATTAAGTATTCCGCAAAAGTAATGTAATGTCTATGTACGTCAAGCCACGGGTCTCTACAGTTGGTATTAGAGGAAAGGTTTAGTCAACCTTTGGAAACTAGGATGCGAGAACGTTAGTGAGATCCCTAGAGATATTTCTAAGGTATGTCTAGGGATGTCCCTAAGGATAAGTATACGTATAGGATATAGTCCTAGAACTATGGTAACGATCATAGAATTTATCCTAAGATGTTAGATATTGAGGGAACTCCCCCTTTACTATGTTGTTTTCCCTAGCATGATTTTTTCCTCTCACAGAATTCTTTTTGTGTTTTAGTCAATGGAGGGAACCAGAAGGAATTCGGTTAACCATGAATCCAATGGAAAAATTGGTGACTATGAGAAACAAAATTGCAAAATGCCTAGAGAGAAAGATATTGTGATTATGCCAAATCAGTCATCGCGATATATGATTAACAATGTGAAATTTTGTGGTATGCCTAATTCATCAAATAAGAGGAAGATAGACTTTTATGAATGTTCGCATGTTAAGGAGCATAAAGAAAGGAAGATTGAGATTTCTAAAGAAGGGGAGAAGAACCTTGAGGAATACCTCAAATGGAGGGACAGATGCTATCTGTGTGGAGAAAAGGGTCATAGAGTGACAAACTTTTATGGTGTTCAATGTTTTATTTGTGGAGAACATGGGCATTACCCAAATCAATTCCCTGACCTAAAAAGTTACTTCTAAATCAAGGAAGGACTTCTTCCAGGACAATAATTGAAGAGGATGGATTGAAATGTTTATGTATTGGTATTAAAGAATAATGTTGTTGAGGTACTTTTATGGTGTATTAGAATATTTTTGTATTAGTCTATTGTGGTTTTCAAAAATTTTATGTTACCGGTAACCATGAAAGGTTAATCAGATATTTTTGGGGGGAAAAAAGATGATATGTGCATAATGAAGGGAATACGAGAAAATGAAATGTTTGACAGTATCCATGAGCTCATGATTGATATAAGGACTATGTGATATCATGGTTTGAGTATATAGAATTTTGAGTATTTTGGTATATGGAAAGTGTTAACTTTTAACTACATTAATGTTTTCACTAAGGTTCAATGGGTATTCATTTTTGAAGAGAATACATGATTAAGGCCTTCAAATGTTTGGAATGTGACCAACAAGATATATCTCATGATATACAGGGATCAACGATGGTATTAACATGCTTGTTATATGAACTCTTTGGTAATAGTTTTCACTATAATATGAGATTGGACAGCAGTATTATGGATAAGCCTAAAGATTAGAATGGACTATGTTGGACATAAGTTAGTATTGTTTAAGGATAAAAGTTTTTTCGATATTATTGATGGGATGCTATAGTAATGTAGTTTTAGAAAAAGGACAACCTGCAGGACGGGCGACAGCCCATCGCGTCGGACAATGCTGTGGGAATCGAACCCACAACCGAAGTGTGACTGGCCTTTATCGCCTACCACTGGCCTACAAGAAGTCCCTGGTTAGTAGAAACTAATTTTATTTTATTACGTGGTATGATATATGAAGTATAAGTTCATTTTTGGAATCGTATATGATTAACTTCACCATAGATAGGCTTATGTATTTTTGATAACTTTTGTAACATTTTGTTTGAGACAGATGGAATGACCCATCATTCTATCACATGATTTGCTAACACTTCACGAATGACAAATCCAACTTCATTTCTTTAAGAGATAAAGTGGAAATTATCCAATGAATGACCAACAGTGACACAGTACCAAAATCACGAAATTATTTCTTCTAATTCCAATTTCATCAACCTTAGGGAAATGATCTTGAAAACCAAAAATGTTGTCCTAGTGCTCTTATATCTGATTAATTAGATGGTACCTTAGATGGTCACAAATTTATGGCTTTGTGATTGCTGGATTTTCCATAGCCATGTTCTCTACCACTCTCCATCAGAACATGATGGTTAGATTTCTCTTCCATATCCATATTTTCACCTACGTGGAAACCCAGTGATGAGTTAATTTGGGTAACCACTACATTTCATACTTTTGTTTTTTAAGCCAAGTTTTGGTATTCCCTTTTACGATGTGGGTTTCTATTAAACAAACATTCGAGTAGTAAACCATTTATAACCTCGACGAATTTCAATGGCAAAATTCATTTTAAGGGGGGCAGAATGTAACACCCCAAGATTTTATGAAAAATATTCTCATAATTTCATTAATGTATTGTGTTGTATGATACACCAAGAGTACCTTGCGCTATATGCAACACCGTATTAGCTTGCAGTATACGCAACACTATTCTTGGATCGTGTTACACACAATTTTGATAATAGTTATTCTACGCAACATTGAGTATATATATATATATATATATTCAATGTATAAATGAAATATGGTTGGATTATGGTATACGAAACAACGGAAGATTCTTGCACATCATGCATCCCTGACCTGGCTTGCATTACACGCAATCGCGACCTTCATCGATAGCGTGTGTTGTACGCAATACCGGGTTTTACTAAACAACGATATATTATTATAATATTATTATGAACTAGACATTATGAATAGTATTAACAAAATTTTTAATCTTATAACATTAATATTCGTCTTACACATTTTCTAAACATGGTATAAGAACAAAATAAATTTTTCGGGTAAAATAAGTATTTTTCAAAAAATGCAGTTTTGCCGCCTTTTGATGGTGCACCCACATTAAATCTAGTTTTTGAAATGTTTATAAGTTAAATTTGACAAAATAAAATTCATCTTTGGAATCATGAAATAAAAATTTAATTTGGATAAATTTTTCATATTATTCTGCTAACTTTTATATTTTGATGAATAGTAAAAACATGCTATATTTTAATTAAAAACAAATTTTTTCATCGCAATAATTTATATGGTTAAATTATAATATTAAAATTTTTTAATGTATAAATAGAATATATTTTTACCATTTAATATAATGTATGTCATTAGCATTGATTTACCTTGAATTCGTAGGATAAATCAATTCAATCTTTTGCAATGTTTTAAAGAAAAACCAGTATTCTTTAGAAAATGGGATTAATTTTAATTTAATTTCTGCAAATTATGTGTATCGAATTTGTAAAAATGGATTCCATATTTGGTATCAGTGGATCCAAATTATGTTAATAAGCTACTTTTTTTTTGGGAATTATGAATAGTAACTATGGTAAATTTTATTTACCATAGTTAAAGGTAAATTGGGTAATTAAGGGTAAATGTAATATTATAAAATTACCCTAACAAATGTCAAAATCCTATTGGATTACTAAAACCCAACCCATATCTCGTACGGGTCGGATTAGATTCATTTAATGGACTTTTTTCGATGAAAATAATTTAATTATTATTAAAACCAAAGAATGTGACAACATGTCACTTTCTTAAATCTTATAAGTATAATAATTTTAATTTAGTGATACACTTCATGAAACTTAAAACATGAATAGTATCCAGAAATATAATACAATTATCTACATCATATAAATTTATTTAGAATATTTAGGGATTAAATAATTATCATTTATTATGACACAAAGGTGATGCAGTAATTGTCTTATTAATGAAATATTGACATAATTGATGTTATAAATACCCAAATAAATGAAATATAAGACTTTTTATGAATTACACTAATTTTATATGTTAATATAACATGTTATTATTGATTTAATTAACTTTTTTCTAACTAATCAATCTGTTATGAGTTTTACAAAACTCAATTACTAAATAGTGTCAAAATTGACATAAAATAGTTTTTAAAAAATATATTATATTATTAATTGTTATTTTATTCCTAAAAATATAAGTATCTGCCAAATGACTTATATAAGGTTATATATATTAATAATAAACAACTTGGGGTTCTTTTTGCTTGATATAGTAAGTTTATTAACCTTATAGTGTAATAAAACAAGAAGACACGGTAAAAGTAAAATTATCTAACTTAAAGTTAAATATAAATGATAAGGTTAAAATAGAAACCTAAACCTGTCTAAATTCTATTGGATTGGAGGATTTCGACCCATACCTACCTTATCATCGAAATAAATCAATTTGGATCTATTTAAAACTGAATTTGACTTTATAATAAAATAATAGGTTTAGTTATTCCAAAGGTACCCCTCTCCTCCCTTATAAAAGGGCACCTCCTCCCTCTCTTCCTCACACCACATTGAGCCTTCAAGCTTGGACAAACCCTACCAATTTCTCCCCTCCACTTCCCTAGAAACATCCTAGAGGTTTTGGTCTTCTTCAAACACCAATCATAGTTCCCTAAGAGAAGGTTTCAAAGAGGCGTATCGAAGAATAGGAGGTTCGGACACTTACGAAGCAAATCGGACCTAAGGTAAGGGAAATATCACAATATCATTTTCATCCGAGATTGTTTATACTTTGGTACTTACTGGGGTGTATTTTATCATCCACATCCATGTTTCCTCAATATGTAATATTTATATCCTTATACAATAGTTTATATCCAATTTTACCCTTTGTTGAGTTTTTAGTAAAAGATATGAAAGGAATCTTTTGTCGTTTTTCATACGAGGTACTTTTTGACTTTTCCGACAAAAGTATGAGAAGAATGTTTTTTTTAACTTATACAGCATGAATTTATTTTTAAAACATTATTTCCAAGAAGCTTACTTTACAAGTTTTCAAGTTTATTTTTAATCAACTTCTTTTAGTTTAGAATTGTATGACATGTTAAGAAATGAAAAGTTTTTTTGAAGTAGAAAGGATATTTTCATCAAGAATGGAGTTCAAGTGTTTTATAAAAATTATTTTCCATCTAAGATAATAAAGGATTATGTTCCTATCCCTATTTTTTTACATTTATTTGATTATGTTGTGATGGAATTATTTTTATGAATTCCTTTATCTTATGTGAATTGTTTTATGATGTCACGATGTTTAAGATTCCCATTTTTATTACATGGGTTATGCAAGGATGTATGATTTAATATTTTGTGGAACACATAATAATGGTATCATTATGAGATGGGTGAGACCTATATCTCCCACCAATGCATTGGGTAACGATTTTATATCTCATGAGACAGACATGGCTGGAACGGTAGGTTATACCGGTTCAGTGAAACAGGACTGAAATGAGGGTGACTCGGTTCAGAAATGGAATTTGTCCACTAAGACAGTCTTGGCAATGAGTCTTGACTAATAAGATATGATTATCTATGATTATGTGTGTATGCCACAAAGTTTCATGTTTTATGTTATGATTATTGGGATTTCATTTCACTAATATGATTTATCCCATGTTATAAAATTATGCTCTCTTTTGCAGGTTAAGATTTCCAAAATGATATGTTCTTATGAAAATGATGTGATTGAAATTTCTTTTGATTACCCTTACTAAGAATTTGAGCTCACCCTTTTATGTTTTTCTTTTCCCCAGGATATAAAGAAAGGTTTTAGGTAGAAAAAAAAGGAAGATCTTTATGGGAGATGTTGAAGATCTTTCACCACGATTAGAAGATTACGTTCCAAGTTTCCAAAGACACTAAACTATTACGATCCTTGGGTGTATTTTTTTGTTATGTATTAAGTATTCCGAAAAATTAATGTAATGTCTATTTACGTCAAGCCACGAGTCTCTACATCAAGCCAAATCTGTATTTCTTGTAGCGCAAGCAAAGTCGGTATTGTGTGTAGCACAATCCAAGTCAGCGTCATGTGAAAATAATGTCAGACTTAGTTTATATATATATATATATTAAGTTTCATTGGAAATTAAAAATATGAAAAAGATAAACTAATTCAAAGAAAATAATTCACAATATCTTAAGGAGTTACAATGCATGTGATTTTTCACCTCTATTTGATGTTGTTCATGGGATTCCTAGAAGACTTTGAATTTTTCTTTATAAGTCCAATCCTTAGATTGTAGTGTGTTCTTACTATGAATTATGGTCCACTTGATCAAGTGGGTAGTGAAATTTATTATGGTCCACTAGACTGAGTGTGTTAGTGGAAATTAAATGTGGATCGTGGCAAGGTTATTCTCCCGAGAATCTTACAATAAATTTTGTTGATAAGAATACATGGTATGAGAGAAATTCAGTAGTTTCAATCATGGATTCATGTTTCCAATTTAGAACATTATACTTGTGTTATATGAGGATTACCATGAATTATTGATTCTTTTAGTACCTAATGATGAAGCTGAGGCACCTTCTAGAGGTGACCTCAAATGGAAACTTCTAAGGATTCATATTCAGGTGATAGAAGAATAGGAAGTCAAACACTTTATCAAGATTCTAAATATATTAATCTATTTTATGGGATTTGGCTTTGAAATCATCGAAATAGAACTCCACCAATGTCCTGAGGAGTGTCTTAAAGATGTGGTGCAAATAATGTCGGTAGGTATCCCCAGAATTCATAAAACTGAATAGAATCACTAATTAACAAAATTTTCCTAGAGGTTCTTTGAATGAAACGAAATATTCATCCTTAGGGGGAAGTCATATTTAATTATTCATAGAGTAACCATCCATAAATGATTGGGCCTGTAGACAAGTAGTCATTCTGATTAGAAGCTCTATCAGTAATAGGGGAAATCATACATTAGAAAGTAGTGGTTGAGATTTCATTTGTCAATAAATTCTCTGATATCTTCTTCCTTCTTCATGATGGAGGTACTTTTGGCCATCCACTTAGAGTACTAGACTTCCTTGTTGAAGTTTTCCTTAATTATATCTTCATATTCAGCCTTAATAATGGAACCATAGGATGGGTGAATATTTTTGGGAGCTTTTTTGAACCGATGATGGACCACTGGTAAGCCAAGGTAGTGAACAACAAACTAAGAATCGAAACATTAAATTTCTATTTATCATATTGGGAACACATCTTAATTTTACATTAAGATATCCACATTTTATTGCTGCACCTCTAATACCATGAACACATTGATTATTGTAAGGCTCAGATCATCCTTAGTACTGATATTTCCATAGGTGAACTCATTGATAGTAGTTGAGACATCCACTTCAAAATAATTAGGTAAATCATCCAAATCATCTTCATCATATGAAAATTGAGGGTTAAAGGAATGAGGAGACTCCCCTAAAGTAGGCAATCATGGAGTGGTACTTATATATATTTTGGTAGCGGTGTAATCCTAAATGATGGATTCATAAACAATAGTGACCATGAAAATAAAATAAGATGCATCATTCCCATCTGGTTCCCAACTACAAGATCTACATTTGATGTCAAAACAATAATGAAATTTCAACCTCCATCGAGTTATCCATGATCTAGCCTGTAATCCATTTTTTTCATTTTCTAAAAATCCAGTTTATGGGTAACCAGTAACCAAACAGAAACTGAACCAAAATTCAAGATCGGCAGTCCTGGAACTGGCATACAAGATTACAATTCAAATTTCAAAAATTAAAAATGAATCTCACCTTTCCATCATGCGCCTCCACCGAAGCAGATCGTCGACAAGACTTCATCAGAAAACCAATGACGGTGCCAATCAAACAGACCGTCATCCAAATTATAAACAACCTAAACAACTAGAAAGCAGATCAAATATAAAAAAAAGTGCAGAAATCCAACACACAACAAGCCCTCTTAGGTCATCTTACTAGCATAGATCTACTCCTCCACCTTCATCACCTCAGACACAAAATCAAGGTAGCAACAATCCATATTGTTGGCCAGAAACTCAAACCAGAATTGGCACAGAAAAAACGACGACATCGACTCATCGCACAACTAGAATAAAAAGCATGTTAAGATGGAAAATGAACCAACACCGAATAGAGGGACTCATTAATCCTTCTAGAAGATAAACTCATTTAAGACAATTGACTCAAATCCCGTCACCGCCTTCGAACCCGCACGCAGAGACCAAATCCTCTTAGCACACCCACATTTGACACGAAATGCGACATCAACCCCTAGTCCAAGATATCTGGAAGTCGAAATCGAGGAGAAGATCCTGCATGACACCAGTGATGTCAAATGAATCACCGAGGGATACAGTCCTGCATGACACTGCCTAGAAGATTGACACCGCGAACGCGCCGATCTGACGCACCAAGAAGGAACCGAAGCCACTCCGTGGTAGGGGAGAGGAATGCGATGCGGGGAAACCCCTATCATCGCGATGCCCTTTACGAGCCCATATGCTCTCTCTTCTATCCCTAGCCATTCTCTAGGAACCATGTAATACTATCATAAATTATTTCTCAAGGGGTGATCCTCTAGGTATGAAACCGAAATGGGAATTTACAGAATCAATTAATCCAATCCGATATAGTAATTTGAGGTAATTAGTGAGTATTCATTTTTTTGTGCCTATGAAAAAACTCTTGATATTTGATGTTGTTAGCTCCGACCAGTGGAGTGAAATGATGAAGCTACCTTTCAAATACACCCAAGGACTATGGATATGGTTGTAAAATCATTATAGGTGTTTATATGTTCAATAGTATAAGTCTACAATATTTTCCTCTTCTTTTTTAGTACCTGATATCTAGGTAGCAGGCTGCATCAGAGTTAGAGGTAGAAACAGCTTCTAGGAGTACCCCTACACCACCACTAATGTTGTATTTGAGACATTTTTTGTATGAATAGGGGACCTCCATACAAGTCAATTTAGGTAGTATCCTTAGAGACAACCATGAACTTGTTGTTTTCTACCATGACAACAAATTGAGACTATAGTCAAATCTTGTCATACTAATTTTATTTTCTATTATTATATCATTGAATAATCATGATGGATTTATTCATATATACTTCTATGATTCCTAGTTTATGGAGAGTCTAGTTTGGGATAACATTGATCCCAGAGCTAGTACAGAACAGTAAATGGTTGTTTTACATGCATTCAAATAGATAAATAACATAAAATGAGCATATGTGTTGCTGAATAGATTCACCCTCATATTTTTGGGAGAAGGAAATGATGGACTACAATTCTTGCTACTCAGATTCTTCTTCATGATAGGCCTTAGTAGTGACTACAAAGGTCTCTAACTTGAGATGTATCTTTATGGCCTCACACATATCCATTGATATATGGAGTTCATCATGGATTGAGAGTATCACTGGAAAATGGAGAGGTACTTAAGCACATCATATTTATTATGAAGGGGTATGTTTCTACCTTCCAAGGTTCACTCACTAAAATGGAGCATACTGAGTTCCTTTGGATGATGAATTGAGGCCTAGTTGGTGTTATCCATGTTTATCTATTGATTATATTCCTTTGGATAATCCCTACATGGTTGAGATCTTGACATGGATTGTTTTAGTTGAGTTCTAGTATATATTGGTTATTCTCAATGATCAACCATTATGGTCATTTTTGAAGGTGTACCCAATAGGGTAGCCCAAGGGTACTATGGGTGATAATCTCCAAGTGAGGCTTGTTTTCTAGTTTCAGTGTTATGAACAATCCATTCTAGAGTACCCTCTTGGATATCTTTCATGCCATTATAATACATATCCTTCCTTTGAGGGTGTCAAATAGAGGTTCCTGAAGGGACCATATGGAATTCCTCATTACTAATTATTGTTCAATGATCCATCAGTTTTATAGCCTTAAAAAAGAATATTTTTATTTTTCATTGGTGCCATATTATTGGATGGGATAGATTCTAAGGTCTTTTCCATATTTAGGGCACGTGAATTTATAAATAGTCAAATATGGTTTGGGAACTAGTCATGGGACTCTGATTTCATTTGCATCATTAGTGCATAGACTTTCAAGACATGGAGGGTTGTTATGAAGATTGGGTGACTAGAAGGGATGTGGCGACCATAGGTAGTTTTAGCACACTCAGGATGGTATGGATAATATCATGGACTTTAGTGACCATCATATAAGTAAACCAATCATTTCACATCTATGTACCTTTTCTAGGATACCCCTACCCACATTGGAGTGATGTTTATCACTATAGGGGGTGGTAGAGACTTTCCAACTGTGTCAGGACATCACCCAACTCAACTAGGTCATTGTCTATAGGGTACTAGATCCTACATTTTAAAAAAAAGTCATCATTGATACAACGTTAAATGTCCCTATGGAATGGTAACGAGTTAGAACAATTAGTTATTCCATGTTTATGGGCCTCCTCTATTAAGTATAGTTTAGAATATTCTTTTCCTAGGAATAGATGAAGTACCCAGGGACATATGATTCCTTGATAAATTATACTTTTTTCCAATATTTTAATGGGAATCTAGACACCTGACCCTAATTTGTGGGATTCAGCACAGTTCTCACTAAAATTATATAATTCGTGTAGAATTTATTATACAGTATCCTAAAGGAGGACCTAATTGGGGGCCTATGTAAGATTTCATGTCTTCTTGGTCCGTTACTTTCTGACTTTTATTGTTGGAAGTTCTCAGTGGTGGCTCAGAGAGCGTTTGGAGGAGCTCAGTTACTAAAGTATATAAAAAGGGGGACTTCATACCATGTAACTATATTAAATAATGTGAAACTCCACTTCATTTATTATTTTAGAGTTTTCATAGTGTTTAACATATTGAGGTTTGAAAAATAAAATAAAATCCTGAGGTGATGTGTTTTTTGGCAGAAACCAAACCCTGGGTATTACATGCCATGAAAGGGTATCACATTTTATGTAATACCTTGAACATTAGAAGTTTTAATAATTATTTTTGTCCAAAACATTATTCATTATGTTGTGGTTTTATTTCCCCCTTGTTCCAAAAGAAACCTAGGAACCCTGAGGAGTCCTTTGATCCCCACTCCTCCATACCTGAACTATCAATCTCGGTGGTTGTCTGTTTGTGATCCATTATTGATACATAGTGAGTTTTCCCAAATTTATCATCTATTTCTTATTATTATTTCACCGGGATTTAGTGTCATAGTACGATTTTTCTTGAGTAGGATGTTTTTATGGTTTTGATAATCTCTTGGTGTAGAATAGGTTGATCCACATTTCTAGTGTTGCATTTTTCACATGCATGAATTCTTATTCACCTTGTTGTGAAAAGATGAGGTCAAAATATTCTACTTGGTAGGGATTTTTCTTCATTTCAATTAGATTTCACATCATGTTAGAGGGGTCAAATTCTATTTTCCAAGAGATCATAATTATCCCACACTAATCAATGATAAGAACCAGGTAAATGAATTGAAAGGGATAGAGGGATCTGATGTGTCTGTTTTTCTGAATTTCATGTTATTCTAATGTTGTGAACTATATGAGATAAACACCCGATTGAAAATTATGGTCGTCGTTCGTCATTTTTTGTGCACTAAACAAGTTTTATGTTGGTTAGAACCTCTTGAACACTTGTATATGAAAATTATTAAATCACAAACACTTGTAAAATAAATAGACCCCCTAGGATTACATAGTTTTTTTGAATTACATGGAATTTATAAGTGGAATTGAATAAGTTATACCCAGTTAAACCTAGAATTGTGTTATGATTTTCTATGTTAGGTGATGTGTTTTATGGGATAATTGTGGTTGTGTGTTCGGGACATACGGGATGTGATGTTACTATGTTGTGATGTGTGGATACACTCTTCTTTGTGTTGTGGTATTTTTTTTGAATCATATATGTGTGTTATGGGTGGGTTTGGGTGGTTTGGTGGATGAATGTGTAGATGATACAAAAACCTAACCATGTGATGGAATATCAGGTTGATAGATTGATTTATTTTGGAGTGGATGAGAGGTGTTACATAGTGGGGTTGTGATCAGGTTGCACAGTGATGTATTATTGTGCTGCTTATTGTTTGTTGGGATTGGGATTTTCCTGGTTAGTAGTGGACTAAATAAATAGTTATTAATGTTGGGAACTACCTTGGGTTGGTTTAGTTAATGGAATGTATAAATGAGTTGTGAATAAATAATGGTAATGGGTAATAAAGTTGTTTGGAAATTTAAAGGAGGTTGTGGCTTGATGTGTGGTGTTGTGCATTTAGAGGTAGCCTCAAAGTTGGATGTTTTATGAGTTTATTGTTTGTTGAGTACCCATAGGTTTGTCTTCAGTGTTTTTTATCATATAATTATGTACATGTTTATTTCCCTTGTAATTTCTATATGCACCCAACCCTAGTTGAGAACTATGTGTCGAACACCCCCATTATCATAAGGAGGGGTGTCATTCCCAAACATCCTGGTGAGAGGTTGGATAGTTGTCCACCCGCTCTTCCCAACTCGCTTTTCCATGTGGGGATATCCCATGATTGTTTAGGAAGGTTGTGGTTTGTGAAGCCTAGTTGTTTGCAGGCAGGATGTGATGTGGTTTCTGGCCCAGGAGTCTGCAGGCGAGATGTGATGTGTTTTGTCACATAAAATTCTATGGGTGGTATGTAATGTGTCTTGTGTACTAGTTGATGGGATGGAGTGTTGTTGTGGTGAACATGTGATTTTTTGTGGGTAGTGACATGGTTCTTTAAGGATAGGTGGGAGCATGAGGATGTTTTCTATTATGTAAGAGCAGCTAAACTAGTGTGAAGTGGTACAGGGTACCCAAATCATCGATTTTCTTACTATATTACTATACTTGTTTTGCGTCACATTGTGAGCAATCTTTGGTGAGGATGGGGTTTCTAGTATACCTTGTTAGGTGTTTTTTGGTTCTACAGTTTTCTCACAGTGACATTAGTATACTTCTTCTCACACGTGCATGAGAGACATAAATTCTTTATACTAAGTATACTTTTATCCTAACCCTACATATATGAAACAACATTTAGGTGTCTAAGAGTATTATGTGGAAAGTGTTGGGTGTTACTAGCTAAGGCATTGGAACAATTACTGAGTTACTTATTTATATTTCTTGTGGTACTTAATTTAGAGTTTTTATTTCACTTTCAATAGTTTTGATTTTAATATTCATGTGGGATTGATTTATATATATATATATATATATATATATCGGAGTTTTTTTGGGCTTAACTATCTTATCTCACAATCTTATTTTCCTAAAAATGGAAATTCCTCCCATTTTGGAAGATTGTATACCCTTGGTGCTAATATCCACCCCAAGAACTACTGGCGGTGGTACTTAGTGGTCATTATCTCCCTAAAATCACTTCCGACCTAGGAGGGGTATCCTTGGAAGGAGGGGGTCATGACAGAATGGTATCAAAGATGATTCCTGAGAGATAGGATGGATTTTGGAGTTAGTAACAGTGATTATTTCACGGGTTGGTAGGGAAACAATGTTAGACGTTCTTAGTGTGTGACATAGGCCATAAAAGACCAACTATGACGTGAGATTTTAGTGCCCCTTATGATCTAATGAAAGGACTCTAAGCCTACTGAATGACCAAATTATGATACACCAATTGCATGATGGAGACATACGGAATTATATATGCCTCATGAGGAATTTTATTATTGTGTGGATTGGGTGTTTTGGGAAATTTGGAATCAATGAAAATAAATTATTTAAAATGAGTCTTAAATAATATTCCATACAATTCATGATTATGAATTCCTTATTTTCTTTTCAGCTATGAAAGATGATCATGATCTGCATCTGACTAGGGAAGTTGGGGCTCAGTATGAAAATCCTATTGATCGGTAGAGGGTTGATCCAGTGGAAGAGAATGAGTAGTGGTGGAGAGTTTTATGTGCCTTCCAGTGGAAGGATTTGATAAATAATTAAGGTAGTGTTTTAAACATGGAGACAAGGAGATGGTTTGAGGATCTTGAAATCACTATCAGCTTGATATGGGTGCTAAATGAGTATAGGGTTCCATTGGTAGTTAGTCAGTTGTAAGGATTTGTGCACCAGTGGTGGACACTGTACCTGGGTGATAGGAAGCAGGCTAGAATTTCTTGGGTTGATTATGAGAAGGATTTCTAAGCATAATTCCTTTCATCAACCATGAAGGCTGATAAGTGGCAGGAGTAACTCTCCCTATAGCAGGGGGGTATGCTAGTACAAGAGAAGGGGATAATTTTTAAGGATATCCTCCATCTTTTCCTAGATCACATTCAATAATAAGAGTATCATGCGAGATGTATATAATAGGAACTCAGTCCTTTAATCTGGTAATTTGTTACTCCATTAATGTTTCTCACACATCTAGAGTCCCATAAAAAGAATGAGGTGATAGAGAGGATGCGCTTGTGAAGAATTTTACTATGAGAGGGGAGACAACAGGGTTCTTCAAGAGGCAGGGTTACTGGTGGTAGGTCTCAAGGGTCAGGACCTTTGAGGTTTCTACCGATAAGGAGTCGACCCCAACATCTTCTTTTTCAACCATCTGGTCCATGAGATTTTTTTTTGGGATTGGGGCCGAGGTGTTTCTTCAATGGAGTCCACGACCATCTTCAGAATCAATTCCCAACATCCATTCAATATCAGTATAGTAGAGGTGGGAAGGTTCAATGCCAACCTCAATAGTAGTTTCTAGTTAGGACATTTCAATAATAAGGACTGGAGGGTCATGATCCCTTAAGGGGTGATGGAGCAGGTAGGAGCCGACCTCAAGATGTCACTTAGGGGCCTCGACATAAGAATGTTCATGGAGGTGGTTGTCAATAGAGGGGAAAAGGAGTTGGGAAATGTCAGTTCCACACTACAAAGGTAGCAGTTCTAGCAGGACTTGATATGATTATCGGTACGATCAGTTTGTTTTGTACCCTTTCTTGTGTGTTGTTTGATTTTGCATCTTCATACTCCTTTGTTGCACCCACTCTAGCCCATTATCTACGGATATACATAGAGAGGCTTCATGTTCCCCTGGTGTTGAGTACACCAGTCGAAGTTTAGACCATATTTTTTGTTGTGTGTCAGAGATGCAGACTTATAGTGGGACTACATTTTCGACAAGAGGATATTTTCCTTCTAGAGATGCAATCATACATAGTTATTCTCAGCATTGAAATCTTGTGTTATGTGCATGTAATTATCAACTTCTTTTGGAAGAAAGTATTGTTTTCAGATATAGATGGATGGAATGTGGATTTCAATGATGAGTGGAGCTTTCAAGTGGTAAATCATATGATAGATTATCTTCTTTCCTTGTTGGATGGGCTGTCAGTGGAATCAGTAGATGTAGAGATAGTGATAGTTCCTAGGGTTGTTGGGGAGTTCCTGGATATTTTTTCGAAGGAGGTTATGAAGATACCCTCTCGAAGTTATGTTGCGTTTGGGATAGACACACAACCCAATGATTTTATGATTATTTTGGCACCTTATCAGATAAAACCATTGCGTTTTAGGATTTTAGGATTCAAATAGATGATCTAATGAAGAAAGTATTTATCTGGCCCAATGTTTCCTTGTGGTGTTCTCTAATATTGTTTGAAAAAAAGTTGGATGTTGGGATGAAATTGTTCATAGACTACCATAGGTATAATTAAGGGATGATCAAGAACAATTACTCTATTTCAAGGATAGATGATGTTTTTGAATAACTAATATGGGAATATGTGTTTTTTAAGATCAATCTACAACATGGATTTCACTAGTTGAGGGTGAAGGATGGAGATATCCAAAAGACTACCTTTAGGTGCGGGTATGGGAAATTTTATTTTTTAGTCATGTTTTTTGATGTAACAAATGCATCATCCGTGTTCATGGGTCTTATGAACTCTATTTTTCATGAGTTCATAGATCGGTTCATCATTGTGTGCATCGATGACATCTGGTTCTACTCATAGTCAATAGAGGAACATTATGACCATCTCAGAACTATATTGTTGATTCTACGACACCACCATCATTCCATAAAGTTTTCCAAGTGTATTTTTTGAACATAGAATGTAATATTCCTTATGAATGTGGTGTCTCATTAGGGTGTGGTAGTGGAACAATTGATGGTTGACGTAGTTTTTTCTTGGAAAGCACCCAAGAACATGGTAGAAGTCTGCAGTTTTCTTGGTCCTATATAATATTATCACAGTTTTTTTTCCAAATTTATCTATATTTGATGCTCAATTGATATCTATTATTAGGAAATTCCAATATTCTTTTTAAGTTATTAGTGTTGGTTAGCATTCGGTCATCTGAAGTGGAAGTATGTTAGTGCTCTGATGCACTTATTTCAATAAAAAGTGGTGATGGTTGAGGTTTTATTTTGATGATTCATGTTTGGACTTAGGAGGAGTCTTGATGTAAGAATGGATATTAATATCTTATAGGTATATAAATTTACATCCCCATGGGTGTAACTATGCCACCCATGATTTGGGTCTAGTCACGGTTGTGTTTGTGCAGAAGCTGTGGTGGCATTACCTCATTGGGGAGTCATTTGTGGTATTTACATATCAAAAAGCTTGAGTTTTATATTTTCCTAGTGATATATAAACATGGGATAGTGAAGGTGGATGGATATTCTTTAGGAAAGTGATTTCAATATCCAATAAACCTCATGGAAGGGAAATTTTTTGGTCTATGCTTTGAGTAGAAATTTGCAGAAGGAGGTTGTTTTGGAATTTTCAGGCACTTAGGGAGCAATGGAAGAGTTTAAATCCATTCAATTAGATGCAAGAATGGATGGTGATAGAGTATGTTCTTTCAAGATGGTGGTTCAGTTTTCACTGATGCAGTAGGTGGAGGAGTCTTAGTGGGGAGACTCAGAGGTAGAGGTGTTTCATGATCATGTTGTCCATGGTGATACTATGGAGGGATGGTCGGAGGATGATCAGAATCTGATGTTGTTCTGTTGAAAGTTGTTTGGTATGGTATTAGTCTGTGATGGGCACCTTCATGTGTTTCATATATCATCTTTAGTGATACAACCAAGAGTTTTTAAGATGTATCATTTCTAGAGGACATAATTTTGGTAGCCTGTGATGAAATGGGCAGTGGCAGAGTTTGTGGCAAGGTGTTTGGTTTGCTAGCAGGTGAAGGTTGAGCATCGTGTTCCCAGTGGTTTGTTGTAGACCATGGATGTCCCATAGTGTAATTGGTACAACATCTCAATGGATTTCATCATAGGGTTACCCATGGATCTGGGAGGCTATGAATCTATTTGGGTGATAGTGTATCAATTGATGAAATCATCCCACTTATTATCGATTAAAGAGTCACGCGTAGAATATGATTTGGATATGAGGTATGTGGATTAGGTGGTGTAGTTTCATATTGTTTTGAGGGATATTTTCTCAAAGAGATACACATGTTTTACCTCACATGTCTGGAAGGGATTTCACCATTCTTTTGACATCCAGTTACGCCTCAGCACTTCCTTCCACCCATAGACAGATTGGCGGTTAGAATAGACTATCAAGACACTGGAATATATTTTGTGAGCATGCATCCTGGACATTAGTGGATCTTGGATGTGAGACTTACCCTTGGTAGAGTTTCCTTATAATAACAGATATCAATATTCCATTGGCATGGATCTATTTGGATCATTTTATAGAAGACTGTGTCATTCAACCATGTGCTGGATAGATGATGGGGAGATAGTTTCTCTTGGTCCCATGGGGGCACGGATCACAAAAAATAAGATTTAGCACATTCGTGAGAGGAAAAAACAAGTGTAGTAATATAAGTATTCATATGTTGATCTCAAAAGGAGTCCCTTGGAGTTCGACGTTTCGGTCCATGTGTTCTTGAAGGTTTCCACTCGATTTCGGAAGTGAAGGTTTGGAATAGGGAGTAAACTTTCTCCTAGGTTTCTTAGAAAATTAGATGTGTTGTGGAAAGTTTATGAGGTGGCATAACAATTGTCATTTCCACCATAAATTGAGAGGATCCATGATGTCTTCAACATTTCTCAACTGCATATGTATCTTCATGATAACTTATGTGTCCTTGACTAGGGAGATTGGGATATTAATAACAACACAACATACAAGGAGTGGCAAGTAGATACCTAGGATCATCAGGATAGGGTGATTTATAGATGGACCATTACTTTGCTTCGTATGTTGTATATGCATGGTGGCCTATAGGAGAGTACATGGGAGTGGGAAATGCAGGTGCATTCCTAATACCCAAATTTGTTTTCAGTTTTTCTTATTTGGTTTTATTTTTTGATGTAATGATTGAACCTTGTTTTATATGATATGATTTTCGTTCCCTTGGTAATGTTATGTGCAGTTCATTAAGTGATAAATTCATGATGTTTTGAATGTTTTGGGCCTTAATCATAATAAATTTGCATTAATTTTCATGAAATTAAACTCATGCTGGTAAGTTAGTGTCGCCCATAACAGATAGTATCACGACATGGAGGACAAAATTCTCTAATTTGGATGTTCCTATAGTGTGGTTTTTGTGCTTGTGTGGTGTTACTTGTTTCAATTTTTTAGCAATTTTCAGAGGAGGCATTCTTGGATGTGGAGGTTTCCACTCCAACATTCTAACAACACATAGTGGTTTGTCTTTGAAAATTAATGTGTTCGGTTGTTAGCGGTATCTCACGTTTAGCTAGATCCTTGAGAGGTATCTCATGGAGTGGTTGTTTGGTCCCCTCTGTCTTTTGGACATAGTTTGGGATTATCGGGGGTGCGAATTATTTGAGAAGAATCTAATATAATGATATGTGTGTTCCCAGTCTTTTACATTGAATGTTTGGTCATTATAAGTAATCAGAGGGGAATTGGAGAGAGTTTAGAGAAGTTTTGATGCTAAAGGATATAAAAAAGAGGATTTCATTCCACTTAAATCTATTACACAATGTGAAACTCTTCTTCACGTCTTTTTTTTATGTTTTCATAGCATGTAATATTTCATTGGTTGAAATATAACATAAAATCGAGTGGTTATGCATTTTTTGGTGGAAACTGAACCACAGTTATTAAATGTCATCAAAGGGTATTACACATCATGTTATACCCCAATTATGTGTAGTTTTAATAATCATTTTCAGCCAATCCATTATTCAATCATATTTCGATTTTTTCCACTAATTTTAGACAAAACCTAGGTTCCCATTGGAGTCCTTCAAATCCTACTTCTCCCTCATTGATCTATCAATCCTAGTGGTTGTTTGTTGGTGATCCATGATCAATCAATGGTGAGTTTTCTCCTCTTTATCACTAGTTGCCACCTGTTATTTCCCTCTAATTCACTACTTTAGTATATTTTTTCATTATTTCAATGTTGGAAAGCATTTTGATAATCTTCTAGTATATAATAGGCTGATCTGTGTTTCTAGTGGTGCAGTTGTCACTTGAGGTCATTCTTCTTATCCCTGCAGTGCACAGACGAGTTCAAAATCTTCTTCAAGGTAGGGTTTTCCTTTGTTTCCCATTGATTGTGAATCATGTGGGAGGAATATACTTTTTCCATACAAATCAAAATTCTATAACACTAATAAAAGATAAGATCTTTGTAAATGAATTGGATGGGGGTATAGATATCTGATGGAGACGTTTTTTTAGATTTTTTGTTATTGTGATGTTGTAAACTATACAGGAAAAATTCCCAACTGAAAATCATGGTATTTGGTGGTCCTTGTTATCACATTGGAGAAGTTTCATTTTTCTAGGTTCTTATTTAACACTTGTATATGTAAATTTGTAAAACACGTACACTTTTGTAATAAATAGATTCCCCATGATTACAAAGTTTCAATGAAAACCCCTGAATTAACAATTGGAATTAAATAATGGATGACTTTTCAAATACATAATTTTATTATACTTTGGTATGTGGGTGATGTTTTGTTTGGGATAGTTATGGTTGTTTGTGTTGTATATATGGGATGTGAAGTGGATATGTTGTGATGTGTGGATAAGCTCTGGTTTGTGTTGTGGTACATTTTTGAAGCACATAGGTGTGTTGTGGGTTGGTTTGGTCAGTCTAGTGGATGAACATATAGATGATACATCAACCTAGACATGAAATGGAATCTCCAGTTTATGGATTTAATGATTATGGATTAGACGAGAGGTGTTCCATAGTGGTGATATTATCGGGTTGTGTGGTTATGCGTGGTTGGGTTACTTGTTGTGTATTGTTCTTGCTAGTTTCCTGGTTAGTAGTGGAATAAAGGAATTAATAATTGGTTAATAATGTTTGGAACTTCCTTTGGTTGGTTTGGTTAACAGAATTAATAAATGAGTTTTGAATAAAAAATGTCAATGTTTAATTAAGTTGATGGGAAATTGAAAGGAGGTTATGGATTGATTTGTGGTTTTATGCATTTAGAGGCAGTAGAAAAGTTGTCAGTGTTGTGAGATGGCTGTTTGTTGGGAACCCATGGGTTGGGATTGAGTTTTTCGTATCATATATGTATATACTTTTATTTTTCCCTTGTGATTTCTATACTCACCCCACCCTAGTTGAGCACTATGTGATGAACACCCCCATCGTCCCAAGGTAGGATGTTGTTCCCAAAAAAACATTGTTTGAAGATATATGGATAGACACCCACTCTTCCATGGTCCCTCTTCCAATAATTGAAATCCCGTGATTCTTTGGGAAGGTTTTGGTTTGTGAGGGATAGGTGTGTGAAGGAAAGTTGTGCCTTACCATGTGTCGTTTGGGTGAGATGTGTTGTGATTTCATATGTGTCTTCGGGATGAGGTGTGGCTTGTGGCCCCGGTTCCTGTGGGTGGGATGTGATGTGGTTTGTGTCTCAGGTGTTTGTGGGTGAGATGTGAAGTGGTTCATGGCCCCGGTATCTATGTGGAAGGATGTGATGTGGTTTTTGGCCTAGGTTTATGAGGGTGGTATGCGATGTTGGTTGTGTCTTATGTGTCTACAGGTGCGATTTTTGGTGGATCATGGAATAGCTTATGGGACAAGGTGTGATTGTGGGGACTAGGTGTGTGTGTTTGAGTTTTGATTTTTTTCTTTCGAAAGAGGTGGGATACTAAGGACGTTTTCTATTATGCAAGAGAAGCTATACCAGTGGGAAGTGGTGCGGGGTACCCAAATCATTGATTTTCTTACTATAATACTTTACTTGACTTTCAGTACATGGTAAACATTCTTTGATGGAATGGGATCTCTAGTATACCTTATTAGGTGATTTTTGGTACTTTTGTTTTCTTAGATAGTCATCAGTATGATTTTTTTCTCATGTGTACGAGAGACTTATAATTTTCCTACTGAGTATACTTGTATGATCACCCTACGTATATGAAACTTATATCAGGTTTCCAGGAGGATTATGTGGAATTTACTAGGGAATTACTAGATCAAGCTCTGGGATAGTTTCTAAGTCAGTTAATTATCTTTCTTTTGTTATATACTTTGGAGTTTCTATTTCCCTTATAATAGTTTTTCTTTTGGTATATACTTTGAATGTGGGATGGATTTTTGTTTTCATATATATATATATTTATTGGAGTATTTTTGGGATGAACCATCTTATATCCTGATATTATTTTTTATAAAGGGAAATGTCTCCCATTTTGTGAGATTATATACCCTTGCAGACAGTTTCCACCCCGGGGCCTAATGGAGGTGGTACTCAGAGGTCATTATCTCCCTTTCTTCATTAACAGCTGTGAAAACCTATTCTTGTACAAAAACTACTATTTCATCATTTAAAGACCTATTATGGGATATTAAAGAGGTAATAGTCAAAACTAATGTTTTTTCTAATGAAACTAATCTTCTAAACACTATTCCCTTTCCTCAAATTCTCAAAATCCACCCATATATCATAGGCAGATGGTGGTAGAGACCAACTCATCTAAGTAAATATCTATGCACATCCCTAATATAATATTTTAATAAAGTTTTACATATATGATGTATGTGAACGCCTTCCATTAGAAAATGACATTGAAACACCCTCTTTTTTACTCTTCTTGAATTTAGAGAGGTCAATGATGTTGGTCTTTATAATGGTTAATCTAAACCGGTAGAAGAATTGCTTGTGGAAATATTACCTAAAGTAAATAGATCCTGGGACGAGTTGATTATAATAGATGAAAGATAGATATTACAAGGTAAGGATAAGACATTGAATCTTGGTATATTACTACTCTTTTGTATTTCCTATCATGGGGATACAAAATGAGGTGATAGATCACTCTTCTCATTGAATGGGGTGAAAAATGGGTTACAATACTCTAGGGGTGGGTGTACATGGTCTAACTATTTTTGATATGGCTCCCCTTCTAGTGGGATAAAAACATGTTTTGTCTATAAATCCCTAATATTGGTAATGAGAAAAGTTTCCATGCCATCTTGGTGAGGTTTGGTAGTTACAAATTCTTTGACTAGTCTTCTAGATCGATTGGTGAGGCGATCTTGTACCCAAGTTAGAATGTTTCACTATTATGGTGGGGTAAGTGGGTCGTATATTTTTAATTTTCTATGTCCACTAGATACTACATTGATTAGATGTGTGGGACCACCATCCTCGACCCTTGTGTCTTGGACAAGAAGAACTAGCTATTCAACTAGGGTAGGGATATGGTCTCTCATACATTCTCTCACTCTGGGTGCTTCTCAAAGAGAATCTTAGTGGTAAACATCTTGTATCCCTCATGTTAATGTAGTAAATAACCTTACCTAGAATCTCATTAGGTCACTATAATATCCTAATATGGGCTGATGGTATTGATGACTCATTTGAATTTGATGAGTTTTCAATGTGTGGGATAAAGTTCCTTAGTGGGAGGACTTACAGATCATAGTTCATGTCTCTACCAATGAGTGTGGGGTCCCATAATAATATCTAGATAATATTTCCCCAACCATCATAGTGGGTACTCTTCATTATTTCCCATGTCACTGGACTGATTTTTTTTTACCATTTATGGGATTGATCGAGATGATATTTATGGTTGTGGTGGTTGGAGGAGAACTTTCACTATTAATAGGTGATCCATCCGGATGATCTTATTGTCACTATTTAAGAGTTAAAAATAGAGGATATCTTACTACACCAATCCACAAATACATAAATGGGAAAATTCTTATTTCATGAACTTATGAAGCATATTAAATCTCTTTAAGTAGGTGAATAGAAAAAATGGAAATGACCATATGAATCAGGGCGCTCGGTCAATGGAAGGATTGTGATGTCAGCTATCCATCACTGCTAATAGATGGACTTGAGATGCTCAGAGATTCCTCTATAGACTATATGAAAATATGAGAGGCATTTTAATTTAACCAAGATATTTTTTTTGAGGAACACTTCATCGTTCTTAGTGTGCATTTCTAGAATGGTTAATCTTTTAGTGGTTGGTGTCTAGAACAAACTTGAAAACTAGTTAGTGGCCAAGGCCTCCCACAAGTCATTATCCAACTCATTGTCAAGAGGGTGGTCTTATTACAAATCAACACATTGTCTAATCAACAATGGTATTGAAACTAGGATTGGAAGTGATTTAGACCTTCTATACTATTAATTTCTTGTAATATAGTTCATTACATTGTTTAAACTTCCATGTAACATTGGAGTGTCTTACAGTGGTGGTTCCTTCTTCATAAACATGTCCATATAGGAGGGGTTATTCAAGGAATCCTTATAAACAATGAGGTTTTAAATCCTTTGTGGTTCAAGGAAATATTCACTATCGTATAATGTAATCAATTTATACCCCGACATATCCCTTAATTCCAAGGTGGAGGTAGAGAGGTTGGAAGATTATGGAAGCAGGGATAGTTCCATGGAGAGTCCTTGGAAGGAGACCAGAACAACCCCCACATGCAGGTGATTATGGTGGGATGGAGGGACCTTTTAAAACTCATCCTTAGGGATGGTTTTCCCCAATATAAGGACTATGACCCCCAATTACGGTGTTGGATATGTGTTCATCTTCATCATGTCATCTGTCACTTATGACTATGAGATTTTGATAGAGATTTTAGATTTTCCAAATTCTTACATCATTCTGTGTGGTATTTTTCCAAGAGATTTCCATTTAGGGTCTTGGGTTTTTTATTCATGTGTGTTGTGAATAATAGCATGGGTAGGTCCCCAATAGGGTTGTTTTCCCTACCCCCTAGGAAAAATATTTAGGGTTCGGGAAGCCTTCAACTAGGGGAGAACCTCTGTTCTTGTTGATATAGTTATAGGGAGGACCTCTTTAATGATATTATTTTCCATGGGATGAACCATGACGGTTACTTGTGGCACACACAATGGTTAGAGTCAACATAACATTCCTGGTAGGTGGTTGTCTCAATCCCAATCGGGAAAAGGTGTTCCCTTATGTAGTGGTCTCAATTTAAGGAGGATGTGCACTGATAATGGAAGGGAACACTAGAGATACTGGATATGTATCATGTAAAGCGATGCTGTTGAACTACCCTCGGCCTCAATGATGGGTATACTAGATCAGGTTCTACATTGTAGGGATTGGATTGACCTGGTCATTGGTTGATGGAGAAAATTAGTTTCGTCAATGTGGTCAATTGGGACCCCTCATGGGTGTATCATGGGAAATGGCTATGAGTTGTGTGACCTAATCATCTCCTACCTCTTTAATATAGAGGACTTATGTATCAAAACACTCTCGGGAGAAGCATGAAAAATGGTTCACTATCTCCCAAGGTGGGATTTCCCACCACCTATCCCTTGAGGGTGGTGGCATTGTTGTGGTTCCACAACTTCTCTGTCCTGTTGGTCCATGTCCCTGGTTGGGTTGACCCCTTCGTGTTCATAGAATAAAACTAAGACGTTGATCAAACTTCATTGGACGAGATTAGAGGGGGAGACCAGACACTGTTTCATGGTAGATTTGGGAGTATTGGTCTCCACGGAAGGAGTGTAGTTGTGTGGGATTACCCCACCATTAGTTCTCCACCTTCCTATTAATGGAAGGACATAGAGTATTTTATGTATCTTGAGTCTTGTGGGATATAAGAGGTCAGCATTCAGTACATGTTTGATGATGGTGATGTGAAACATGGCTAAATTTTTTCATCATCTCCAATTTTGAGGAGGGATCAATTTCGATGATGTCTCAGACTGGGGATACCCAACATTCAACATTTTACAATAGTTATATGTGAATATTTCATGCTGGGTTAACCATTTTTTCTGGTGAATCCTAAGGCTGTAAATGTTTAAATCTGATGATTTCAAAAAATAGTGATTAAAAAATTATATCATATATCAATGGTTTAAGTAGAATAGTTTCACATCAGGTTCCCTATTTTGTTTTTTGATGGTCCCAATGAGGCATTCTCTAGTTGTTCTTTCGAGTGGGGTCTCCCTGTATTCCCACATTCAAAATGTGGGCATCCTCAACCATCATGTTGATGATGTTGGATCCTTGATCAAAATATGATTATGGTATGTTGGTTCTTCCTTATATGGATTTCCCTTTGTAAGTCAATGCCTCTTTTAGGTCTCTGTAATAGTTTTGTGGCATGTTCATGAATCTCATTCTTAATGTCATCTTCATGTGGCCACTTGTTAATTACAATACTTCTTGTTATAATAGGAAACCTACTTGTAGTAGGATCTAATTGTGATTTTGGACATGTCGGAACATCTACGGACATTAGGTTTGTTTGGAATCTATAAAATTATTCATCTTTTGAATTCATGGGAATCTAATTTATGAGGTGTCTTTGGTGTAAAACTCAACACATATCTTGTTCACCTTGGGAAAACTTATTACAGGGGCCTAAGGAATCCAAGCCTTATTTCCTTATGAATCATGTGCACATCATATGTGGTAAACATTCTGGTACAAATCACATGTTGAAGCTCTTATGGGGATGTGATAATTGGTTTAATGTCTTTTAGGGATGTGATCACATGTATAAGGTCTTGTGGGAACATGATCACATATTTATAGTATTTTGGTTGTTTTCTCAGAATTGTAACGTCATGTGGGGATGTTTCCCATATACACTCATAATGTACTAGGCAGAATGTGGTATGGCATCACATGGCAGCAGTGAGGTCCTATGGGGACCTTATGTTTGTATAGTGGGGTTAAGTATTTTACAAAGGGATATGATCACCCTTGAAGGTTGTTTCCTTCCAAAGGAAGACAATGTTATTTTTATTAGTGTCAATATATCACGTATGAACCTTAGGGAGGCATCCTACATACCCTATTAGAAGACAAGTATTAGAACCCACATAGTTTGATTTCACAATTTTAGGTCATGTGACATGATTGTTCCATGAATTTTAATTTCATGAGAAAAGGATTATTATGTAATTAATAGAGTTACAAAAAGGGGTTTTGTGGGACTTACACATGGAGTTTTCCCATAATTATTGGGGATCAACTCATTATTTTACATGATGCATCCTATGTTTGAAAATCATGTTATGTCCATTATATGATTTAATGTTCTGAGGATTTTATCATGAAATTAAAAATTTTATGATTGATACATTATCATATAGTTTAACATCATATGAATAGTGGTGGATTCAATGATGATTAAATCCATGTAGCTCAATGGATCTCAGGACTCAGGCATGGGGGAGACTATCCTAAGTAGGGTTCACATGGATCACACATTCCCTCAATGGGAAATGTAGAAGACTTTCCTTAATGATTCCACTATTTTTGGGTTGCATGTAGGGATCCCAAGGTTTGGGTTCCTATTATTAAAATAAATAAGTGGTGATACTATGCAGACCATGGTTGTAGTAAAGGTCCTAGTTACAGATATTGATGATACTAGTCGTGAAGATGATTGATACATGAATAAACCCATTATGAATTGGTACAAAACCAACGAGAACTAAACATTTTAAAGCTATGATTACTAAAATAAGGCTTCATGTAGGGGATCTTGATGTGAGTTGTGTGTAGTATAGGACCCTTATTATGGTGAGGCTATTGAGGTAGAGGCCTTAATAAAACATTGATGCCCTCTCTAAGGTTGGTGTCCGAGTTCCCATGGGGTGGGTTTTAAAAAAGATTAAATCCATGAAAAACCCTATGTGGTGTGACTATATGCCTCTAGCATAGAGGGAATGATCATTTTTTAAGGATATATCAACCTCGGTCCTTGGTCCTAACGTACTAATGGTAGGATACTGATGAAATATGGATGGATTTGAGAATCCATTTTTAAGTTGACTCATGAAGGATTTTGTTTTAGGCATTCCATGATACATCTGAAAATATAAAGGTCATTATCCACATAAATAAAGAGTGGAGGAGAAATTTATAGACATCGTGGAGGTTGAGAAATTATTTCATGAAATATTACCATATTTACATAATTTGGAGTTTCATGTCTCTCTAACATCCTTCAAAACACATTTCTTTTTTTTCAAATATTTCATCTTTTTTAAATCCATCTCGTTTGGTTGTTTTTTAGCCTATTTCACCTCGGATTCACCTTGAAACATTCATTTATACCTCAATGTCTCCCTTAACATTTTTTTGTTGATCATCATCAATGGATTCTAGTAAAACGTACTCTTTCATTGTTTTATATGTGTTTGGGGAATGTTTTATAGTTTTAACATTACTTATTTATTAAGAAAGGATGTTATTTATTCAAAAAGGGGGTTAAAGTGTTAAAAGTTAATTAAGATGTTTTTTCATTTAATCCAAATTAATTCATTTTTTTGAAATGTGTGAGTGTGGTTTTGATTTTGTAAACTTGTGAATTGAAAACTTTTTTTGCAGTTGTCCTTTTTAAACCATTTCAAAATAGAGTTTATTTTGTAATAGTTATAAACAAATTTGTTCTTAATTACATTGTTTGGTTTTTATCACACCCTATACACACCACTAAGTTCATACTACTCTTATGATATTATTTTGGGTTCCTTGGCTTGTGTCTCCCATGTATTGGGATGCATGTTGTATAGGATGGTTGACCTAGGGTATAAATAGAGACAGTGAGTCATGTGGAGACTGTGGATAATGGTTTTATTTTTTCCCCATTGGATTGTATATGAATCATCTTTGTTATTATAATTAATTTCTTATAGGATTTGTTTTTTTTATATTCCATGTGATTGAGTATTGTTGTTTCCTATGTTATTTTTTTCTTAAGATGTCTTCATTTATTATATTTTTACTCTAATGTGGGTGTTTTATTATTTATAGGGTTATTTAATCATGAGTAAAATAATTCCCTATGATTATGTTCTGAGACCCCCTCACTGGTCTCCCACCTAGGTTGATCAAAAACGAATTTCATGTATGTTCAGGATCGATTTAGGATTCCGATGGATGTTCATCATGAATTGGTTCATAAAAAAAGGTGTCAAAGCAACCTGTATTCTTATTTTGGGTTCTCCTATGTAGTCTGAATACTAGTATCTTCTTCAGGCCTCAAGTGGACTGTGTGTGAAAGTGATTGTCCATCCCTTTAATGCACTAGATCATGAGTTTTCATAGGTGTATTTGGGATTGTGTTCTGATTTTAAGTTTGGATTTGGATAACATTGATTCATTTTGATATGTTGTTTTAATTCTTTGATCCATGTTGAGAGTATCGATGATTTCAGGGGTCGATTTAAAATTTTGAGGATAATGTGGTGAACAAACATAGGCTACATTGTTATCCAACATGGTCAGGTAAACCATGAAGTTCCCACGTGGAATAGATTTATAACCTGATTGTGCTTAGTGGATGGTTAGTAAATGGTGTACTAGAATGTGCATCAAAACAATGCATTGGGATGTTTCTCATCTGAAATTTTTTGTCTGTATACTTATTTAATTTTTCCATTTGATTATTTCATTAGAATGTTGTTAGATAAATATCATTTTTTTGGTATTTCATGTTAAGCGATGTGATTTATTGTGTTTTGATTTAGAATTAGTCTAGATTTATTCATTTTATCCTTTGTGAATGTTATTACATGGGATTAAAAAATGATTTTTGGGATGCAGAAGAGTTAGTTTATGAATTTTTTTAGTTTTGAAATCTATTTTGAAATAGTGTAAGAAATTTTTTTTGGTTTTTTATGTTAAAACCCAGGATGGGTTTCGTTCAAAACGGGGACAAAGAATTAATTTTGAATGGAACTTGTGTTTAACTTTCAATAGTGAAAATTATGAAATATTGGATTCATATAAATAGGATGTTGTATGAATTGGTTTACTAAAGTGTCTTTAAGATATTGATTGATTTCAAAATATAATTTGGAAATAATTTTTGGAATGAAAAAGGAGGTTAGATGTTCAATGGATTTTGGGGTCTATCCTAGTTACCATGGATTCATTTAAAGATTTTTTGTTTTCAAAACGGACTTATAAAGTGGTTTTGAAATGAGACATATCCTTTGTGAAAATTTATAGGATGATTTCAAAAAATTAATTGGGTAGTCCCTTACATTAAATGATTTTGAGATCTATGGTCCTTGTTAACATTTTGAAAAATAATTTTCCAAAAGAAGTTTTCAAATGGGAATTCTTTCACAGATTTGAATTAGTGTATTTTTATATCGGTGAGGTATTGGTAAGTCAAACTTAATTGACATGGATGGGATGAGATTAATTTTTCAGGTTGGTTGGCTAATTCTACCCAAATAATCATGATATAAGATAAGTTGTTTTCTATATGTGTGTCCCTTGCATGGTTTTTTCCATTTTCGGGAGTTATCCTTTTCTATTCATGACTTTTCCAAGACTCTAAGTGAATTACATGGATCTAAAAAAAATTATATTATCCTATTATTTTTTATTTTATTTACTTTCCATTCTTTTTATAGGATTTTTGGAGAAGGTTTTTAGTTTTCTATTGGTCGGTTCCTTCTTGGAATGTTCCTTTCTTGTGAATCCTTGTTGATTTTTTTCATGTAATTTCATTTGATTACATTATGCAGTTTTTAGTTTTGGGAAACTTCTTATAGTGAATTGAGGATTCATGATTCATTATATTTGGTATGGTTATGGTACATTGATTAGTGTGTGTAACTTGTTTTAGATGCATTGGAGTTTTTTTGTTTTGGATGCATGCCATTTCATTTCGGTTTCCATCCTTTTGGGATTTCATTGTTTTCCTATGTTTTGGTCATATTGAGGTTGGTTTATTATAATTCCAAGAATGTGTGACCACTGGGATATGGTATGGGTAATTAATAATGGTGATGCCTTTGGAAATTAAATCACTTCTTATTGCTAAATTTGTGGGGTTTTTTCATTGGAAGGTGTTCTGAGATCGGGGTCCTTGTTTACCTACTATATATGGTGATATGATCAATGATAACATGGTAATTATTGTTGTATATTTCGTGTGATATGTCCCCTGAGGTTATAAAGTGTGTTAATCTTACTAGGGGATTTGTACTTATGGGTGTTAAAACTTTTGAGGTTGAGTCAAATTTGGGACGTGTCACTTGGGATGTATTAATGGGTTCTTTGGTTACGATAAATTATTTATTTGATAGGGTGACTCTTGAATAAGTTCCTAGAGATGTGTTTTCATCTCATGGGGTGTTACCCTTTTTTACACTATTTAGGGAATTTCCAAATAGTAGTAAGGGTTCATTTACCCACTTTCTCCATAGGTTTTGTTTCGGTAATTATGCATGTGTTTCTTCTAGAGACCTCACAAGGTTTTGTGGACATGATGGTTTGGAATGGAGAAATACATTGATTTTTAGAGTTTAATATCATTATTCAAATCTAGTTGTTAGTTGTTCAACTCGTTGTATTACATGTGGTGTGATTGTGACTCATTTTAGATACATACACTTTAACTAAGGACATTATTTGGGAAAAAGTGGCATGGTTGGGATATTTTAACACCCCATGTCAATGTATCTTTTATAATAATAATTATTATTATTATTTTTAATGGAAATTTAATATTTAGAAATTTTGGGATTTGAATTTTCATTTTATTGAAATATTTATTTTGCGGCTAAGAAGAAAAAATGCAAGTACCACTAATTGGGGAATTTTCCCCTTTTTTGAATGTGAATGATTTTTTCATCATAGTTAGTACATAGTTTGAGTGACTTTTAGTAGTGATCGTATAGTTTTACAATTATGTGGGTTTTTTATGGCACATGACTTGAATAATGTTAGCTAGAAAATTTGACAAGCATATGATATGGATCTATAACGGGCTACTGTTTTTTGGTACAATTATCATATGGGTAACCATTTGGAGGCCCTAATATAAACTATGTAATGAAGTTTTATATTAATGGTTCCAATAACATGGTTGGAATATAATTTACCAAACCATGTAGTATAACCAAGCAGTCTTACTAGTTTCATATAAAATGTATTTTTTTACTTTCTATCTTGATTTTATGATCCTTGGTGGACTCCTCCTATCTCCATCTTATTCATCCAATCCATGAAAACACCCTAGGAGGATTATTTCTCCTTTAAATTGAATTTTGAATCATCTCAAGCCTCATTTCTTGTGGATTAAATTAAGTTAATCCCTTTATTCTCCTTCTTTTTCCTTCCCCCTTATCATATCTTATGGTTTCTCTCTCTCCAATTGATCCCTAGAGACTTTTTTATAATATTTAAGTTTTTGGGGTTATTGATTCATGGGAGTTTTTCACTTTAGATTTTTATTAAGGTCCCTTGAGGCTTTTTGGATCTTTTTTCATCATAAGTGATAATTATTGGCATGTTTTTCATAGAACCAAGGTAATTGTTTTTTTACTTTCACTTAAATTGACATTCTACTAAACTCTTGGTAGTTTCAAATTCCGAATTTTTTAAATTAAATCCATTTATAGTTGATTTGATATATTTTTATAGGATTACAAGGTATTTTCCCACATGAAATAATATTGTTTACATGGAATTTCAAGTGTGAATTGAAATTACATGAGGTGAAACAGATTGAAAAATGGTTTTAAATAAACTATTAAATTATAAGTGGTTTGACCATATTTGGGCCATAAAATAAAATGGTATGTTTGATTTTGAACCTATGGATTCTTTTTATTGGTATTCCAAGTAATGATTTAAAATTCCTAGTGTTTGAAATATTGAAACATGTGTTTTAAATTGAGTTTGACGTTTATCAAAATATTATCCCATTTGGGTTATGATTTGAGTTAGAAAGTATTTTTTATGTTGTTTGAGATTTTAAATGAAAATTTTATAGTCCTTGAAATTTTTCTTATAAATTTTTAGATAAAATTATTTACAAATATTTTTATAAAATAATTTTGAGGGTTGGATTTCAAACAATAGGTTGAAATGGAATTTCAAACCGTTAAGAAATGACCTGTCATAATATTTGGAGTTTGGGGAAGTCATATGTATAAATATTTATGATGTTAAAATGGTGTATGTGTGTATGAGACCCTCTTGATACCTATTATTAGATTATGACCCTTGATTGGGAATATTTTTATTATTTGTTATATCCATAGTGTCATGTTGTATATTTTATATAATGTAAATGAAATGTTATAGTGGTTTATTCTTGTGAAGATGCTGGATTTCAGATATAATTTATTTATTTTGATATATGTAATAATGTATGTGGTTACTCAGCTCAATTTTATGTGGTTCATTATAACATCCCAGATCTGGGTGCCACTCAATGGGTGCCCCAAACCCGATTGGTCACATGACCACAGGCGCATTTCCCCAAATGCCAGAGGCTGCTGACTAGCAGTGAGGGCCAAGGACTGATAGTGGAGAAAATATGCCCTTATTTGTAAAAGTGTAGCGCAGTGGAATAAAATATATAAACATACAACAGAGGAAGAAGTAAGCAATATACAACTGAAATGAACAACTGAAATAGAATAAAACTAGCAGTCATATATGTAAAGATATAGAATGTCACTAATTCTATGAAAGTAGTCGAACATGATACACTGCAATACAATACAATACAATACAACTCAAAATACAAGGTACAACCAAACAAAAACAAATCAAAGTAAACAAAACGCTGCACCATTGCAATCCTAAGCTCGGTCCCATGGTCTCCCACTCCTCTGATACAATCAGGTACCTGTATAGGGACCCTTTCCCTTATCCACACCTGAAGAAATGTAATATGTTTGGATAGAAGACATGACCCAAATAGGGTGTGAGAAATAAATCCCAGTAGGAAACCACCAATGGCCCGTGACCAACTCTCAACGAGAATGTGCAACAGTAGTGTGCAAAAGTAAATGCACTAAACTAGTAAGTACTCAAAAGTAACTATCATTGCCAGTTTCAATGCCATTTTAATTATTACTTATCAATTTAGTATAATTGAATGATATGTTCTCGAGACTCAGCCTCAGCCGACAATCTTCTATACAGTGCCACAGCATAAATAACAACAGTGAAAATTTAAATGCACCTTGCCCTTAGGCTAAATAGTACCATTCCCCCAGGCTAAACAGAAACTTACCCTTAGGACATTCAGAACCATTCCCTCAGGCCTTTCCCTTAGGATAAATAGAATCTTCCCCTCAGGCCAAACTGAAATGAAACCCTCAGGTGATTAGAATCGTTCCCTCAGGATAAACAGAAACATTCCCTCAGGCCATTTAGAACCCTGCCCTCAGGGCTTTCCCTTAGGTGAAATATAATTTGTAACCAGGCTGAGCCCAATACATAGAAAGAATTTAAATAATAATTCTCTCAATAAAATGCAATTCACAACATAATCATGGCATACCCTCTGGTATACTGGCCTAACGGCTAAATAGAGGAACGCACCACAGGGGTGGTCCTGGATCCAAGTAGTGATCCCAAACATCTGTTATACATATTCATTAAACTACCTATGAAATTCTTGGTATTTAATTATGCAAGGAATCATCCATAAGACACCCCAAACATGGGAACGTAGCACAATGGTACACAAAATACACAACAGTTGGAATTAAAACACCAGACCACCTACATCGATCGTCTCTAATCAGTATACGTGAATGACGCCTCCCAAATCGTCCTAGAACGATGTAGATATGGGATAAAATAATTCCCCTTCAAACGTAAATAACATCCCTCAAAAGAATAATTGGTAATAACAATGTAAGGAGATGGGATAGCTTACCTGTATGATCACAACGTGATTGGGAGAAGCAGAAATGGATTCCCGGTGCGCTGTCGGGAGATCTCTGAAGCTCTAGCCATCCTCCAGAGCTCCAAATGGCTTCTAAGCTTCCTATGTGAATAGAGGAGGCTACTGCCCGTTTTAAGTGAAAAAACAAACTACATAGAGTGTAATCCCAAGTACACGATGAGTACTCCCAAGTACACGATGTTTACTTTTTAGTTTTTATACTGTTCCTCTGGCAGCTTCTTTCCACCACATCACTGTTCATCCATCGACATGAGTACACGACGTGTATTCCTGATTACAGGGCGTGTACTGTCTCTCCACTGGTGGTTGAACTGTTCACCTACCGACTGAAAACAGGGTGTGTAAATACCCTATACAAGACTTGTAGATAGTTTTTACACCTTTCATTGATGACATGCCTACATGCCCTATGTACTCATCCCACATAGCCAAAGTACACAGTGTGTGGAAACGTACACAGTGTGTAGTCATAAATTTTGGGATTTTCCCCCATTTTCCTTATTTTCTCAAAAACACTTAAGGAAAAAGAAAAAGAAGAAAATCTTACCTCAAAAATAAGAACCGGGTTCTTACAAACATCCCCCCTTAAAGAAATTCATCTTTGAATTACCCTTCTAAGGGAGGTGAAGATAAAGCTCAGAACAACTCTGGCCACTGAGCACATACGTCGGTCTCCCGCTCCTAGGTTTCTTCCTCCACTCGACCATGCAGCCACAACACCCATACAAGAGGAACTGATAGGCCTCAGAGAACCTTCGTGCTCTTATCAATGATATGAATCAGATGATCCTCAAAGAATGATTCGACCTATAGCTCAACCTCCTCGGGCTAAAAGACATGAGTCAGGTTTGAATGATAACGGCACAACTGAGATACATGGAAGACATCGTGTATGACTCGGTACCTCTTTGGTAACTGCAATTGATAAAAAATCGGCCCGAATCTCTCCAGAATCTCAAACGGCCCCACATACCTCGGTGAAAGTTTACCATATCTCTTGTTCTGCCTGTGTCCCAACCTCAGTGAAACATGCAAGAAAACCTGATCCCCGACCACAAACTCCATGGGTCATTTTCAGCGATCCGCATAAGATTTCTGACAAGACTGTGCAGTAGACAACCACTTCTGAATTAACTAGACGTACTCAGAAGTCTCAGAAATGAGTTGTGGTCCATGCAAAGCAGCCTCACCTACCTCTAACCAACACAAAGGTGATCGGCATGGCCTACCTTATAAAGCCTTGTAAGGTACCATCTGAATAGTTTCCAGAAAACTATTTTTATAGGAAAAATCGACTAGGGGTATATGGTTCTACCAAGAGTCCCCAAAGACTAGGACGCATGCACCTAGCATGTACTCAAGCACCCGGATCGTACGCTCTGACTAGCCATCAGTATGAGGGTGGTAGTTTATGCTCAAAAGAACCTATGTACTCAATGCCCACTAAAATATCTTCTATAAATGAGATTTAAAGTGGGCAGCCCTATCTGAAATGATAGAATGAGGAACCCTATAAAGGTGTACGACCTCTCAGATATACAGCTTCCCAAGCTTCTCAACACTGAAGGTCTCCTTGATTGGCAAGAAGTGAGCTACCTTCGTGAGTCTATCAACAACAACCCACACGACATCATTGCCTCAAGGTGACCTCGGTAGCCCAGTCACAAAGTCCATCGTGACATCATCCCATTTCCACTCTGGGATGGGTAACATCTGTAATAGTCCGGCTGGCCTCTGATGCTCCGCCTTCACCTGCTGATAGGTGGAACATCTAGTAACAAAACCATCCACCTCTCTCTTCATACTCGGCCACCTAATACTGACATCTCAAGTCACGGTGCATTTTGGTAACCTGGGGGTGTACAGCCCAAGCTGATGCATGAAACTCCCACATCATCTCCTCATGTATGTCCACTAGAACCCACACTTGTCCATGGAAATGCAGTACCTCATCATCTCTAATCGTCCATCCCAGAGGAGGGTCCTCACTTTCCACTGAATCTCATAGAACTAGGACTTTCGAATAAGGTAGTTGTCTTGTCCTCAATCTATCTATGAGGGAAAAAGTCAAAGCTGAAGAAGATATATAGGTCTGCCCTGGACTATCGTGCACCTCCAAATGAATCTTAGAGAACAAATCCATAAGCTACCACTCAACACTGGCCTCCTCTACTGCCTGTATCTGATTCCTCCTTCTTAGTACATCAGCTATTGCATTACCTTTACCAGGTGTATAGTCAAGCTCAAAGTAGAAGGACTAAAGGTATTCAACCCACATTCACTATCTCTGGTTCATGTCACACTGAGTAAAGATATATTTGAGGCTTTTGTGGTTGGTGAAAACCAAAAAATTCTCTCCCAAGAGATATTGTCTCTAACAGCGCAACACATGAACAACTGCAGCCAACTCGAGATCATGCATCATGTAATTCCTCTCTTGTGGCCCCAAATACCGAGACGCATATGTAACAACTCGATCTCCCTTCATCAATACTACTCCCATCCTAATACCTAATGCATCACAGTAAACTATATATCTCTTCCCTTGCTCTGGAAGTTTAAGGACTGGTGCTGATGTCAACCTTCCCTTCAGCTCGTCAAAGGTTTATTCTCAGGATTCTGACCAAATAAACTTCACACCCTTCTTACTCAAACCCTTCAAAGACACTTCTATGTTGAGAAGTCCTGTATAAAACTTATGTAGTGACCAACCAGCTCCAAGAAACTTCGTATCTCAATCACATTCTTAGGATTCTCCCAGGAAACTACTACTCTCACTTTCTCTGGGTCTAACGCAACTCCTACCTTTGAGATGATATGACCTAGGAAGTGTATCTGGTCCATCCAAAAGTGGCACTTTGAGACCATATCATATAGCCGATGCTCTCTTAGTGTACTCAAAACGATCTCAATATGGGTATAATGGCCGTGTTGAGTGTGAGAGTACACCAAGATATCATCCACGAAGACTACCACAAAGGAATCTAGATAAGGGTGGAACACACGATTCATTAGATACATGAAAACTGATGGCGTGTTCATGAGTCCAAATAGCATAACCAAGTACTCGTATAGACCAAATCTGCTCTGAAAATATCTAATAGGTATGTCTGATGGTCTAACGCGTAACTGATGATATCCTAATCTCAAGTCAATCTTCTAGAACACTCATGCTCCTTGGAGTTGATCAAAAAGATCATCCATCCTTGGAAAAGGATATTGGTTCTTGACTGTCAGCCGGTTCAACTTCCGATAATCCACACAATGTCTGAGGGTATCGTTCTCCTTCTTTGTAAAAAGGATAGGTGAACCCCAAGGAAAAGTACTTGGTCGGATGAAACCCTTTACCTGCATCTCCTCTAACTGCCTCTTGATCTCCTACAACACTGGTGTAGCCATCCTATAAGGAGGAATAGACACCCATGATGCTCCTGGAACAAGATCAATAGGAAAATCCACCTCTCGCTCCGAAGGTAGACCTGAAAAGATGTTTGGGAAGACATCCCTGAAATGATCAACCAGTGAAGGGAAATCTTTCTGACATGTCCCCTGGTCATCCAGATATAAACTTGCAATCTGGGATATCCCACCACCAAGACCATGATGCTCAAGTCCATCTCATCTTGCCTAGACATCCCAATAGACCTTTTATAGAAACTCTCCACCCTCTGGTGATGTGAAACTCACACTAAGATGATAGAAATCTACAAAGGCTCTAAATGCTACCAACCAATTCATCCCGAGAATGACATCAGATATCATGATCTCTAAGACATAGAGGTCCCATATAATGTGACACCCTCCAACCTCTACGTGGAACTCCCAGAACTGAAGCACACTAGCCGTTCTAGTCCCCAATGGAGTGTCAAACGTCACAACATCAGAAGAAGAAGAAAAATAGATCCCAAGAATCTCCACAACAGGCATAGATATAAAGCTATGTATAGCACCTATATCGAAAAGTATAGAATACAAAACAAAAGCAAATAGAATAGTACCTGTGACAGTGGAAGGTCTAGGATCTTGCTCATTGGGTCTGTTGCACTGCATGTGCCAGCCCGGTGTTGCGGCCCTACGACATAGCCTGGTTACCCTGAGCTGACATGCCCTACTATCTCTGAGATCCTGGTGTCTAGCTACCACAGCAATGACCACGACCTCTTCCTGTACGTCCTAACGTATCCCAATTTCCTGACTGGAAAGAAGCTATTGGCCCTGCTTCTGTATGCGAAGTCTGCACAGAACCCCTCTCACAAGCCACTGGTAGGAACTCCCTATAGAAACGTTGTAGATGACCCATCTTACCGCATTCTCGGCACTCCACTTGTTCACGTGGACACTGTGGTCTCTTATGCACCTCTCTACCACACTTGTAGCACATTATCGGACAAGCTGTAGAATTCCACTGGCTAGTACTGCCACCATGAGAGAAATCCATCTGCCTCTTCCTCTTACAGGGAGAAATAGTTCCAGAAACTGGTCCTGAACTGCCCTGGCCTGTACCACTAGCTTCCCGCAAGTTTTTCTCAATAATCAGTGTCTGGTTTACAATATCATGTACTGTAGGCAACCTGAAAACGTTCACTAGCGCTTGGATGTCATACCGAATACCATCCTCAATGTGTCGATCCCTCAGTGTCTCATCTCCCACCAGAACATGTGAAAAATGCTAAAGCTTGGTGAAGCGGGAAGAATAGTCCATCACCGACATGGCACCCTGCTACAGATTCATGAAATCTCGAGCTCGATCTGATCATAGCATATCAAGAATGAAAAATTCATATAAGATTGCCTGAAAATATTCCCACATCATGTCTCTATGATTCTTTGACTGGGTGGTAACATCGGACCACCTCTTGGCGGAATCATGCAGCATGTAAGTAGGGAGCTTGACCCTCTACCATGGAGGCGTTTCTAGATGCTCGAAACTATTATTCATAGAATCCTTCCAATACTCTTCAGCTTGTGGTCCGCCATCCCTTGAAAACGTAGGCAGATACTGCTGCTAGAAGATACATGTCAGCTCTTCCATAAATGTGGTGGCCTGCGGTGATCCCTAGAAGGTCTGCATGAACCGCATGAATCCTTCACGGAACTTCACAACAGTGCCTTTGTCTAGTATAACGGTTGGTGCCACATCTATCTCTGCTGGAGGATCCGTTGGTAGCTAATGTCCTACCACATCTAGAGTATAGGCATTGCTGCTCTCCTGGCAAAAAACTCAAGGTTGTCTCGGGGGAATGACTCTACATGGTCAAACACACACCTTAGATCAAGATTTATCAAGGACTGAAAACAAGGGGTGTAAGAAGGGAACAAAGAAAAGAAAACTTTCAAGTTTTACAAAACAAGACTACACGGCGTGTATAATAACTACACGACATGTTTCCTAAAGTCTTTCACATGGGTGTGTACTCTTCCAAAACAAGTCGTGTAACACCCCAAAACACATGGCGTGTTGTCCAAACACACGATGTGTACTTGAATCGTATTCCCTGCCCGAGTCCCCCTACATGTCTTAGCCACACGGCTCTCCTTCAAACGAGGAGACACAACGTGTATACGGTCTACACTGCGTGTACTGGATGAGCTTTACCGACCAGTGTTGTTCGTTACATGGCCGGGTACCCAACTCAGACTACACGACATGTTCCAGAGAGACACGACATGTATGATTTAAATTCCAACTATCTATATCATTAGTGACATGGTTGGCTACTCAGATGACACTACATAGTGTGTTACACCTGCACACGACGTGTACACAACTCCGTCTTCCAAGCCACACGGCCAAGTCCACATGGTCTTTCCCTGGTCAAGACTACATGGTGTTTCCCATAGGTACATGTAGTGTTTACAAAGAGGTAACACCGTCCCGATTTTGTTAGCTATACGGTCGGGTCCCCAGGTTTCACTACATGACGTGGTCATCATTGACACGGTGTGTTCAAGAATCCTCGTACTGACCTGTGTCTCTCGCTACACGGATGGCTACACAGATTACACTACATGTCGTGTTCCAGGTAGACACGGTGTGTATTAGGAAAGATAACACCATCCCGTGTTGTTGGTGACATGGCCGGGTACCCGAGTCATACTACACAGCGTGTTCAAGGTAGACACAGAGTGTATGTATTAAGGTTTCCTTTGTCCATATTGTTAGTTACACGGGAGGACACCAGGTCAACACTACATGGCATGTATAAACGATAGACGACGTGTTTTCCAATTCCATTCCTTACCCCGTGTCCCTTCCCACATGGCCTATGACACGAGAAGATTCTACACGGTGTGTACTGAATGTACATGGCGTGTACAGAAAATATTTTCATTTCTCTTCGAATAGATGAACACACAGCGTGTATCCATAGAACTACAGAGCATGTGTGCTGGGTTTTCCAGACAGTAAGCCTCAGAAACTCCTCCGGATCCCATAAAACACTGAAACCAACACTAAAATTTCAAATTCCGATCTGTGAGGTCCCATACTCCCCACGAATCAAATCTTGGCATCTTATGTGTGTTATAACAAGTTAATGATCACCAAATTCTGGTTAGTGAGGGCCTATAATCCTCAAGAACCAAAGATTGGTGTTCATTCTATAAAAATCCTCATACAATGATACCCTATCAAATAGTAAGTATTTATTAAAGCAGCTATCAAAAAAGCATGCTTTCCTAGCCCAATAAATATCACAACAACATGCAATTTTTAATGCACCTACATGGCATGGAAGAATGCCTGACATGTGATATATAGCATGTGCCTAAATGATGAATGAGATGGCATACCCTCATATCATCGGGTTGAAAATAAATTGAACCCAAGTATAACATATAAACAGCACAATCCCAAGTGTGTCACCCTGTGGTGAATATCAAATCAACTGTCAAATTTGTAGAATTAGATAATTTTCAATAACTGAGGTAGAATGGCTTTTACCTATACACGGGTTGGCTACTACCTGGAACAGCTTATTACCAACTACCATTTTCATCCTATACCTAACCAAGGCTCCAAAAAGTAAGTCAAATAACAGAACCTACCTCTGATACCACATTTTACCGTCCCAGATCAGGTTTCCCCGAAGCCGGCTGGTCACATGACCTCATGCACATTTCCCCAAACACCAGAGGCTTCCGACTAGCAGCGAGGGCCAAGGACTGATAGTGGGGAAACTATTCCCTCATTTGTCTAAGTGTAGAATAGTGGAATAAAATATATAAACATAAAACAGTGGATGAAGTAAACAATATACAACTGAAATGAACGACTGAAATAGAAAAAAACTAGCAGCCATATATATAAAGGTGAATCATGTCACTAATTATATGAAAGTAGCCAGAACGGAAAACACTGCAATACTATACAATACAACTCAAAATACAAGGTACAACCAAAAAAAATCAGAGTAAAGAGAACACTATAGAATTGCAAGCCTATGCTCGGTCCCATGCTCTCTTACTCCTCTGCTACAATCAGGTACCTGTATAGGGACCCTTTCCCTTATCCACACCTGAAAAAAAGTAATCCATTTGGGCTGAATACATGAACCAAACAGGATGTGAGAAATAAATCCTAGTAGGCAACCACCAAAGGCATGTGCCCAACTGTCAGTGAGAATGTGATACAACAATGTGCAAAAGTAAATGTAGTAAAGTAGTAAGTACTCAAAAGTAACTATCATTACCAATTTTATTTCCATTTTAATTATTAATTATCAATTCAATATAATTGAATGATATGTTCTCAAGACTCAGCCTCAAATGAAAATCTCTTATACAGTTCCACAGCATAAATCACAATAGTGAAAATTGAAATGCACCTTGCCCTCGGGCTAAATAGTACCATGCCCTTAGGCTAAAAATAACTTTCCCTCAGGCCATTCAGAACCTTTCCCTCAGGCCTTTCCCTCAGAAAAAATAGAATCATTACCTCATGCCAAACTGAAACAAATCCCTTAGGTGATCAGAATCTTTCTCTCAAGCTAAATAGAAACTTTCCCTCAGGCCATTCATAACCTTGCCCTCAGGCCTTGCCCTTAGACGAAATAGAATCTTGTAACCGGGACGAGCCCAACACATAGAAATCATTTATATAAATTTTATCTCAAGAAAAATAAATTCACAACATAATCATGGCATACGATTGGGTATCCTGGTCAAACATCTAAATAGAGTAATGCACTCCCGGGGTGGTCCTGGATCAAAGCAGTGATCCCAAAAATCAGTTATGCATATTCATTAAACTACATATCAAATTCTATGTATTTAATTATGCAAGGCCTCATCCATACGATGCCCCAAACATGGGAACGTAGCACAATGGGACACAAAAAACACAACAGTTGGAATTAAAACACCAGACCACCTACCTCGATCATCTCTGATCAGAATTCCTGAATGACGCCTCCCGAATCATCCAAGAACGATGTAGATCTTGGATAAAATAATTCCCAGTCAAACATAAATAACTTCCCATAGATGAAGAATTGGTAAGAACCACACAAGGAGAAGTGAGAGCTTACCTGTTCTGTCCCATCGTGATCGGCAGAAGCAGAAATGGATTCCCGGTGCGCGGCTGGGAGATCTCTGAAGCTCTGGCCATCCTTTCGAGCTCCAAATGGATTCTAATATTCCTTTATGAACCAAGGAGACTACTCCCATTTCCAAGCAAAAACAACAAACTACACGACATGTACTCCCAATTACATGGTGTGTACTCCCAAGTACACAACGTGTACTTTTCATTTTTTAAATTGTTCCTCTGGTGGCTTCTTTCCACCATGGAACTATTCATCCATCAACATGAGTACATGGCATGTATTCCTGATTACATGGCATATACTATTTCTCCGCTGGCATCTTTCTCCACTGCCTTACTATTCACCATCCAATTGAAAATACAGTGTGTAAATACCCTATACATGGTGTGTAGTCAGTTTCTACACCTTTCATTGCCGACAGGCCTACACGCCCTGTGTACTCATCCCACATGGCCAAAGTACATGGCGTGTGGAAACATACACGGAGTGTAGTACAAAATTTTTGGATATTTCCCCATTTTCCTTATTTTCTCAAAAATAGTTAAGGAAAGAGGAAAATAAGAAAGCCATACCTCAAAAATAAGAACCAGGTTCTAACATTAATAGTAGTCCTAGGGGACTAAGTGGGGCTATGGATAAGAAAAAGAATAAGTTTGGAGTGTGTTCAGACTGGGGATTGTGTCATGTCAGACATAAGGTGATATTAAAATTTATTATGTCTCATTAGACTGAGTGTGATATTAAAAATTAATCATGTAACTTTGTATCATCATGCTCCTATGATTAATCTATGGATAGTTTGATGGGGCTATCTGGGATGATACCGATTCAATAGTTTCATCATACGTTCATAGTTGGTAGTTTAATTCTATTATACAAGAGTCCTATGAGGTTTCCCATGAGTATTTGATCTATTTTGTATGATTAAAGAGATTTCTGTGTTTATACAGTATTAATATCCCACATCATTGATTGGGTTATGTCACTATTAATCAATTTGGAAAGTTTTAATTACTTTAAGTGTCATTTTTGCTTAATATTATTTTGGTTGTGGATTTTTTCACTTTAAAATTAGTTTATGTAAATGATTTGGAAGGTGGATTTTATAAATAAAGTGATATTCATTTGAAATGTTTATTTTGATAAGTGAATTTAAAGAGGAATTATAAGTTTTTCCTTGTTTTATGGATTCTAGTAAAAGGTCCTCTTTTTGTGTTCTAAAACTGATTGTTGAAAGGTTTTGTGTTCTTCCATTTTTTCTTTATTTAGAAAAGGGTGTTTCATTCCCAAAGGGGTCCAAAACATAGATGTGGTTTTAAAGTTGTTTTTTTCATTTATGAAAAATAAATTCATTTTTTTGGAATGTGTGACTCTGATTTGGATGTTTTATATTTTCAAATTGAAAACGTTTTTTCAATTATATTTATCAATATAGTATTAAATAGATTGTATTTTTTAAGAATTTATCAAACTATATGGTGATTACCTAATGGGATCAGTTTCACTCACACCCTACATGCAGGACTTGATTTTTGTAGCTCGTATGATTTTCATTCACATGCCATGAATTAAGTCTCCCTTGTGTTTGTGTCTCGATTGTGTAAGATGGTTTGACATTGATGTAAAGAGTGACTATGGGTCACATAGAGATTGTGGTAAGTAGTTTTATTTTATTTTTTCCAATTTTTTTATATGTATTGTCTTTATATTTACCCCTTCTTCATAGAGGATTTAATGTTTATTAATTTATATTCCATGTTCTGTTATATGAATGTTATCATTGTTATTTTTTCCAGCCTCTAAATGTAATCCTTTATTATTTTTCTTACTCTATTATGGTGGTTTTATTATTAATCGAGTTATTTTTTGAGGTTTGAAATTGTTCCCTATGATTATGTTTTTAGACCATAGCATTGGTTTCTATCCTAGAGTGATAGGTATTCACCTCAAGTATGTCCCAAACAAGTTTGTACAACCAATGGATGGATGACTTGAGTTACTTTGTGACATGGTATTTACTATCATTAACTACATCAAGATCATGGATGGAGTTTTTTATCCTTGCTAAATAATTAGAGATATTAGAATCTTAAAAATTCTCATATTTAATATAGAATAATTAAAAATTTGGATACCTTGAGATCTTTCAACTCATATATCATTAGTTAAGATAGAATACATAACCTGACTATGATTTAAATCATTTAAATCTCTCTATATACTAGAATATATTTATCCCCATTATAACTATCTATTTATCCCCATTATAAATGAGGAACATATTTTTATTACAAGTTAAATATATTAAGATTGTTATAATTACCATCCAATAAATATCTCTTAGATCTACTTGATATCTACCAACCATTCTCAAGGAGATGGAAAACTCAGTCCATATACATAGCATAGAATACATGAAAAATACTATCAATAATTAACAAGTAATATTAGTCATCTTATGTCTCTACACTTGTGTTTCAAGACATATTTTCTTATATAAATGTACTCCCTTTAAAATGATCCATAGTCCCCTCTTATATTGTTGCATACTAAATCACTTCATTTTATTTTCAATTTATTCACCCTAAATTAGTGTAATAATCCTATAAGGTATATCATTAATGACTGACTGAAAATTATTTTTTATTAAAAAAACACTTTGAGGTAAAAGTGAGAAACCGTAAATTCCAACAAACAACAAACATAGTCCAACAGGAAAAACCAGAACCAACCTATTCCAAGTAAAAGCCGCAACCGCTATCTCTACAGAAGGACCACTCGGCGATCCCATGCAAGCAAGGTCCCTCCCGATGAAAAGCCATCCCTCTGATCAACCACATCCCAAATGACCTTCAGAGGAAGGAGCAGCGTGCTTTAACCTGCCGGAGCTGATCTGGACCTCCACCATTTCCACCCACAGCAAGGATATTAACTCAACAAAATATTAGTTAGGGAAGACATAAACAGAATTATTGAAAAACAATTGAGTTCTACTAGAATTCCTATCCCTAAACAGTTTCTAGGATAGATTAGCAGCCTTTAGAAATGAATCCCCCCTTATCAGATCTTCAAAAGAAGAGGTCAGTTGATTCCACAGCTGCAAGTACTCCTCAATTCTGATCAACCCCTTGTTGAAGCCTCCAACCTGAATCGAATCCTGTTTGTCAACCCACAAATACTGTTCCTCATTAAGGTCCACTTCAAGGTTCTGGCCCATCACTTGGGTTGCCTCCTCCTCCGATGCATTAAGAAATAGCACATGTTCTACCACTACATCATCCGAACATAGAACCAAGTCCGAGGAAGTTTCAGGCTATTCATATGATTTTATTGGGCACCTGACCTTCTTGTCCATTTCCCCAATTGTCCGCTTCCTTGCTGACTGGGTCCTCAAAGGGGGAGGCAATGAGGAATAATCCTTTCTAGACCTCCTTCTCCTCTTACTACTGTTGTTCCTTGAATCGGGATCCTCATCAGAAAACCTCCTACTGACCTCGTCAAATTCTGTCTCCCCTCCACCGAGAGCACACTCTAGGTGAACATGCCTCTTGTTTTGACCTCCCAGAGTGAGTCCATCAATACTCTCCCTGTAGTCTTAACCTTCCTCAGTCGAGGCAGATGGTTCCACACTCGGATCCACTTCTTTCAATTCTTCAAACCTGTTGCTCAAGATGACAGGGAGCTGATTAGAAGAAATCACCCCCGGCAGCATTTCAGAACCCGAACCCCCTGGAGGATGGCTGCCTAAGGAGGCAGCAGACTTCCCATCCTTTTCCCCTGCATTACATTCTTTATTTTCCTCCCCCTTTAGAGAAAGTGACCGGTTCAAGGAGCATGTATCAACACTGTCCAATTCAGTGCTGCTCAGAAGGGGCTGATCCACATCATCTGGGTTTGTTGGAAGGTCGAGACCACGTTCCATGAATTGATTTCCACCACTGTTAGCATTATCTTGAGTCTGCAAGGAGGGCTCCACCTCCCTACCAACATTAGACTCAAAGACATTAGCCCTGAGATCCTCCTTGAGCCTGCTAAACACACTAGACACTGAGGGGTTGTCACCCTGTTTTGCAGCAGGAGCAGTGTGTTCAGCGGCACTAAACCCATTTCCTTTTGGTTCGTTATCCCCTTTCGAAATACCTCCAGCCTTCACAACATCAACTTTTCATAGACCATTGTGCCGGCAGCAAGACACGATGTGACCCAGTTTATGGAAAATCGAACAATAATCTATCCAATGGTCGAAGATCACCGGATTCTTGCATCGGACCTCCTCAGCAGCCTCAATCCAGATCGTCTCCACCGTCACCCAAGAGGTGTCAACCTCCACGCACATTCTTGGGTTAATCGGGTCGCTAACCGATGATGTACGGGAATCAATACATAGGAATCGCCCAACCATGTTTGCCAACACATGCATGATTGCAGGATTTTGAAAGGAATGTGGAAGTAGGGGCAAACTAACCCAGACCGGAATGAGAGGGGAATCACGATTCATATGAAAATAGTAAGACCATCTGCATAAATGAAATTCGTACCTACCGTACTTTTTGGGAGCAAGCAATAGTGCACGAACCAAGTCCTATGATGTAGAGAAATGGACCATAAAACTCCGCTTATCCAGCAAACCAACAACCGGCTGCAACTGAAGTCCCCATGATTTGCAACGAACCTGTCAAAATCGTCCACCGAAGGTCGAAACTTCCTGAATCGCGCAACCAAGGTTAAGTCGAGGAGAGTCTCAGCACCCGAGATCTCCCGACCCGAAATAGGGACCACGGGGTCACTGTTCTGTAAGCCATGAACCTTTTGGTCGATCTGAATCTCAGGGAACAGAGGGTACAAATCAGGGTCAGAAAATCGGGTGAAATGATTCCGCCTCGAGACCAACTTCTCACCCATCCCCCCCCCCCCTCCGGCTTGCAGCGGAGGGGGGAGAACCGCCGACCCCATTAGGGTTAGGCGACCATCTCCTCAAGCATCACCGCCGACCCCATTGGTGTCACATGATCTCATCCTTGTGGCATGCAGTGAGGTATATCATTAATGATCTACTAAATACTTCATGGAGAATAACTTATTCAACTATACCTTAACAAACTATATTGTTATCCCAATTTCATCTAATAATATGTCATTAACATATACTATTATGAAAATGAATTAACTTATTTTAAACTAATTGCAAACATAGTTCCCACATTCATTCTTTATGAAACTATATTCAATTATCAATTCATCAAAGTGATTTTTCCATGATATGAATTCTTTAGTAAACTCATAAATGGATCTTTGAAACATTGATACATTATTGGAATATCATGGATTCAAAAACATTTTTATTGTTTCCATGTACACATTTCCTATAAGGTTCTATTAAGGAATGAAATTTTGACATACATATTCCAATTATAACAATAATGGTATGTTTTTATGGAAATCATAATTATGATTGATTTTAACAAAACAATTAATGAATTGGTTTCTGTAACACACCAACCCCAATTACCCAGAGTCGGTTCCTTATTACATAACATTGGCATGATCACATGTAAATCATTTCTCAAAAGACCGATCAGTTTAGTATTATTAGAAAAAAGATTCATACATATGTTCAACTTAACAGCTTGAAGAGAAATACAACATGAATATATTTCATTAGAAACATCCAAGCCTCCAAGATTATGCCTACAGGTCACTCATAACTATCTTTTTCATATCCTGGGAAAATGAAACATAAGAAAGGGGTGATCTCAAACACTCATTAATGGTAAGTAATATAGTAGAAAATGACATAAGTATTAAGCATGGTGAATAATTGAAACCGCATGCCTTTACAAATAATAAACATGAATGCTTTTATTGTAGGAATATGAGCTGAGTAAATAATTCCATAATAAAACATAATCATGGGTATTCTACAAGTGGAATGACCACATGAACCATCAAGATTATTTTCATAATGAGGGAATATATAATTCCGGACATTCTAAAACATTTTGTCAAGGCTTCGGCCAAGACGTCTAAAAATGATTAAGGCCTCATCCAAAACCATATATCAAATTGGGAAAGGGCCTCAGCAAATTCCACATCTATATGTCTCATGGGACCTACCGATGCATCGAGGAGCTATATCGGGATCCACCCGTCACTTACTAAGTCCAATACATTCCTCATATGAAAAGGTTCAAACATATCATAAACATACGTATTAAAACTAGCATATGAAATGTCTGTACATTAACCATAAACTATGAATGGTATAAAAATAGCACATCCACAGTAAAACATATCACAAAACCTTCAATACAATATGGATGTTTTGTATCATAATAAATCAACTTCAAATAAACATAAAATCCATCAAAGGATGTTGACATAGATGAAATCAAAACCCTTTTTAAAGAAATATCTCTTTCTATTTTGAAATCATTTAAGAGTCGCATAATTATAAAGAAAAAATTTATTTTTAAAATATTCATATAATCTTGTAAGGAAAGCATTAAATATGTTATAATAGTGGAAAATAGTTGCACCCGCCATATAAGTTAAAAAAACATTCATACCTTAATTTTTTCGACATGGTCAAAAAGTACCTTGTTTGGAAGATGATGGAAATATTCCTTTCAAAACAAATAAGGGAATAAATGAAATTAAACCATTTTCTAGTAAATATTAAAAAATTTTGAAATATATTTTTAAGAAACATTGATGTGGATGATAAAGGGGGTCCCAGTAGATAATTTTGTATAAACAACCTCAGATAATGAAGAGATTGTAGAATTAACTATCACCTAGTACTTTTCCTTGGTAGAGGGTAGGTTAAACTCCTGTATAATGGTGAAATAATTGTTATTAAATTATACAATAATCATATAAATTAATATTATATCATATATGATCTTTTAACATTTCTTTGTTAATAATATCTTAGTATTATCGTCGTTTCAGGTGATAACTTACTTGTTTTCTTTTATATGTTTTGTTATATAAGTCGTGTTTTTTATAGATAGTTTGTATCTTATTCATATACAAAAATATATCAAGTCCTTAAAAATTATTTTTAATCGTAAAATTAGAATTAGTCTTGAATGGATACGATGCGGAATGAATCTCATCGCGTTCGTGGAGACAGTAGTTCGTACGTACGCACGAGCGACAATATCATTATTTTGATATTAAAGTCGTATATAATTGGATGGTGTATCATATATACAGAATCATTATAATTTTATATTTATTATTTACTTCAATTACACATCATTATCATACCCATCCAAATAATAATGTTTTGAATAATAATTACACCACGACGTGGAGACGGTAAGTCATACGTATGCACGTATGGTGACATGTCATTCAAAGGAGGGGTAGAATACTGAATATGGTTGTACAATGTTTATAATAAAATCAAATTATATATAATATAATGGAGTTATTATTTTAGAATGTAAATACCAAAGAAAGAAGAAGTGGAAGAAGAAAGAAACTTGAAAGAGGGTGGTGAAACATTACATCTTCTTCGGGTTCTTCCTTTCGATTTGTTCAAAAGGGCTCCTTAGGTTGGCTTTCTGATGAAAATAAGGCCTCTAGGTTGAAGTGAGTGAATTTTAGAGGGTATTTTTTCAGGGTTATTATGATCCAAAAGGCTTTGAAGGTGTGAATTTGTGAGAAGTGGGAGTTCCCTATTATAAGAGGGGTGAGGGGGAACTTAAGAAAAGCAAGAAATATTATTTTACAATATATTCATATTTAGTTGCTAATGGCTCTAAAGTGGATTATTTAAATTTTAATGTGGGAATTTGTTGAAAACCACTCAACTAATAGGTTTTAGATAGGTTTGGGTCACTATATTACCTTTATCTTTTTGATTTACTCTTAGTTAAATAGTTTGACATTTACCATGTCTCTTTGTATTTTTATATTATATATTTAACAAACATACTATATACTTCTAAGAGAACCCCAAGTTGTTAATTAATAATACACCTATCATTATATAAGTCTTTTGGGCGAACCTTAGATTTTTAGAAATATAATATCAATTAATAATATAATATTTGTTTTAAAACACTTTAATGTCAATTTTGACACTATTTTGAATTTGATTTTCTTAAAACTCATAACAGCATGATTAATTCTAAAAAAGTTAATTAAATAAATCTTAACATGTCATATTATCCTAGAAAATTAGTCTAATTCATAAAAAGTCTGAAATTAAATTTATTTTGGTAATTATAATATCAATTATCTTAATCTTTTATTAATGAGGTAATTACTACATCGTCATTGTGTCATAAATAAATTAAATTATATAATGTATAAAAATTATAAATAAACTAACATTATGCATGAAATATTATTATATTTCTAATTAATATTTATAATTGAATTTATCTTATGTATAACCCTATATTAACAATGTTTTAGTTATTAAACTTTGATTTTAACTCTTTTAACTCTTCTTTGAAATAAATAATAATAAATGTCCTAATCTAATCCAAGTGGACGTAAATGATAATTTTTATTTATAAGTTTGTTTTTAGTCTAGATACACTTGTCCAATAGAATTACGACATGTGTTATGGTAATATTAATAGCATTTTTACCCTTATTTACACTATTTACTTTTAACCGTGGTAAATAAAAGTAAAAAGTTACTATACACCAAAAATTATTTTCATCTCTTTAAACCAAATTTTACTTACTGATATCAACCGCATCTCTCAGATTTTTTAAATTTCACTCACAGTAGTGGTAAAATTATGTTTTATGAAAATTTTCAAAAGCTCCTTTGAGGTGGGTAAAAGACGGTAAAAAGTTCAATAAAATTTTGTATATCTAAAATTAATATAAAAAGACTCCAATTAATTACATTGAACTTATATAGGTATTATGTATCTATTTTTACCTGAAATAAATTTAAATAAATTTTTTTTTTTACCAATAACTCATTGTTTTTTCACTATTCATTAAAAATGGAAGGTTTTCAAAAAAATACCAAAAATTCACCCTAAGCTAATTTTTATATTCCCAATCCAAAAATAATTTATATTTTACAAAATTGAAAACATATAAGTTTCATTGATTAATTTAAAATTAATTCCCGTTGTCAAAACCAAAAAGAGGGTTTTTAAGAAATAATAACTATCAAAAGATTGACAATTGTTTATGTGCAATTTCAAAGTGAAATTACTCACAATTAACAATATTTAATTAAATGGTAAAAATATAATACAATTATACTTTAAAAATACTTTAATGTATAATTCAACACTATAAACTATTTTGATTAAAAAAGTTGTTTTTAGTTAAAAATTAGTATTTTTCACTATTCACCCAAATATGAAAGTTATCAGAAAAACATCAAAAATTCATCGAAACTAAATTTTTATGTCCTAATTATAAATAAGAAGTTTATTTTGTAAAATTGAATATATAAATGTTTCAAATATTGAATTTATGAAGGGTTCACCATTAAAAGGTGGTAAAAGTGCATTTTTTTGAAAAATACTTATTTTATCTTAAAAAATGAATTAGTTCTTACATTATGTCTAAGAAAATAATAATATGGATTATAAAATTATAACAATTATATAAACTTCAAAATTCAGTTAACACTACTCATAATCACTTCTGAACGACTATTTTGGTTAGTCATGATGCGCTTGAACTCTGTTTTGCGTGTAGTGCAAGTTAATGAATTACTTTGAAGAAAAAACATACTATAAAATCTTGGGGTGTTACATTCTTCCATTCTTAAATAAATTGTGTCCTCAAAATTTCATATTGTTCTTCTAAAATAAATGGTTGAAAATAGAAAATACCTCTATGGGAAAACCCACATCTAAAATTGGGTTAATAAAATCTAGTCATAATAAGAGGGAAAAAAGGGGAATGAAAAAGTAACCAACAAATTATGATCTAGATTAGGAGAACATTGGTGGAAATTAGAGATACATAATTAGAGAAATAAAGTAAATATTTATAGGGAGTGATTGAGCTCATCAATCACAAACAACTGTATAATTGTGGGCCTCAATGCCACCAATCTATTATGGTTTAAAATATCATCGGGTCAACAAAACATAAGGTATTAGGATAACACATTTTTAGTCTTAAGATACCATAACTAAAGTTTAAGAATTAATTTCATCATATAATAAGAGAAGAAATAATATTTATATATATATACTTGAAAAGTAGAGTTCCATCCTTTAACTAATTTCTACCACAAACTCATCTTTCACTCAAAACGATAATAGAACTTAAAAATATTATTCTATTTATCCTATTTGTATAGGGTTCCAAAAAAATCAATTTATAATTCATCTACCAATCCTTTAAAAAACTATATTATTCAATCCAGGACATCACATGGTCCAATGGTAGGCGATAAGCCCTTGTCTCCCTTCAGTTGCGGGTTCAAGTCTTGCGGCCTTGCCGAATGCGATGAGTTGCCACCCGACCTCCGGGTTGTCCTTTTATGGAAATCCAAAAATAATCTCAAACTAGAATTATCCAACACAATTATGTCCAAACTCATAGTCCAAAATTTATAAGGAAGGTAAACACAATTAAGATCCTTTTTTCCACGTAATAACATGTGAACACCTTCATCATGTATTCTTTTAAAGAACTGCAACATCCTGAATTACCATAAAATCTTATTGATTACATTCATACTCCCTTATTCCTTATAAAATACTGGATATACTCCTTCTATCTAAAAATGTTGTAAACTCCAACAATGATGGAATATACTAATCATTAATCAGTTTCAAGGGAGTCAAGAATATACAATATAATTTATCCAAATCGGTCGTGTATTATTCCAAAATCACTACCTCGGTATTAGAACTATATTATGGTTTATCTTTCTCTCAACCATATATTTTCCAAAAATGTAACCTACTATTCAGTAACTTTTCTTGGTTCCACACAATCTCAAGTCATTAATGAAATAGTACTTCAGTACAATCCTTATATACTCCATAATTATTATAACCAGTACATCATTGATACAACACTTAAATGACATAATTCTTTAATAACAACATAAGAAATCAAATCATTCCTCCTCATCTGTGGTAGTATCATAACTTGATTATTATCAAATAGCAGCATTTGGGGAATACTATGATGATTTGGACATTGGTTTGCAAAGTGTCCCAACTCCTTGTAGATGAAGCATTGTACATTTGAAACCTTTTTCTTACCCTTGCAGTCAAGTACTTGGTGTCCATTTTCTCCACACTTATAACAAACTCCCATTCCCTTCAAGAAAGTTCCAGGGTGTTTCTTCCCACAGTTATCACATATGAGAAATTTTTTCTTTTCCCTCTTCCCTTTATCCATTTTCTCCTCTTCCATATTTTTCTTCTCTTTCTTCCTTTAAAAGCTATAGGACTCGGAGAATTCTTTACATAGCTTATTAACGCATGATACTATTTCTTCATGTGTTGAGAATACATGGGAGACTATTTCCCTTCTAAATGTTTGGATTAATACCATGAAAGATATGATCCTTCTTACTCTTTGGATCATACTTATTACTAGATTTCACATTCCTTCTACTGAGCGCCATTTCTGTACAATGGCATAAACTAGGTCGGTTTATGAAATTCAATGAATAATTCCAAACTTTTAAAATACCTAACATAAATTGAAGGCTTTATGGATATACTCCATAATCATAATGTTGTTTTCATTAATTATGTATATACTCATAAACCCTTCATAATGGTTTGTAAAGAAAATAAGAATTATCCTAAGCATATCCCCAAGGAGTGTCATAACCAAGAGTGCAGTAAGGCCTGTTGTTGTCCACCAGTTCCCATTCGAGTCTAGCTCAAAGCGGTGTTTTCGGGTTTCACCCCTAGGTACATCTGTGCAAGAGCTGCCTCTACCAACTCGTATCCAGAAAGAGATGCATTACTTGGAAAACTCACCAAATCTCTACAATACCAAAATTATAGGATGTTCTTATATACCAATCCTTAAAGTCTATCTTAGGTCTATGTGATCTAATCAGAGTTTATCTAAATCTAGTTTCCATGGTTTGTACAAAACTTCCTCTAATAAAAACAGTAATTCTCGGACCCCAGTTACCCAGAGTCGGTGCATTATTATATAACATTGGCATGATCACAAGGAAATCAAGTCTCAACATACCGATCAGTTTAGTATTATTGGAAACAAGATTCATACGTAAGTTCAACTTTACAGCATGAAGAGAAATACAATACGAATATATTTCATTATAAACATACAATCCTCCTAGATTATTTCTATTGGTCACACATTACTAACTTCTTAATATACTAGGAAAATGAAACATAAGAAAGTGGTAAGCTCAAACGCTCGGTAAAGGTAAGTAATATAGCGGAAAATGACATAAATATTAAGCATGGTGAATAATTGAAACCACATGCCTTTACCAATAAAAAACATGAATAATTTTATGGTAGGAATATTATTTGAGTAAATAATTCCATCATAAAACATAATCATGGGTATTCTACTAGTCGAATGACCACATGAACTATCAATATTATTTTCATAATGAGCAAGTGTATAATTTCGGACAATCAGAAACTGTTTGTCAAGGCCTCGACCAAGACGTCTAAAAATGATTAAGGCCTCGGCCAAAACCATATATTAAATTGGGAAAGGTCCTCAGACAATTCCACGTCTAGATGTCTCATGAGACCTACCGATGCATCGAGAAGCTATAGCGGGCTCCACCCATCAATTTCTAAGTCCAATACATTCCTCATATGAAAAGGTTTAAACATATCATAAAAATTCGTATTAAAACTAACATACGAAATGTTAATACTTTAACCATAAACCATGAATGGTATAGAAATTGCACATCCATAGTCAAACATGTCACAAAACCTTCAATAAAATATGAAAGTTTTTTATAATAATAAATCAACATCAAATAAACTTAAAATCCATCAAAGGATGTTGACATAGATGTAATCAATACCCTTTTTAATGAAATATCTCCTTATATTTTGAAATCATTTAAGAGTCACAGAATTATGAAGAAAAAATTTATTTGGAAAATATTATTATAATCTTGTAAGGTAATCTTTGATGATGTTATAACGGTTGAAAATAGATGCACCTGTCGTATATGTTAAAAAACATTCTTACCTTAAATTTTTAGAAAAGGTCAAAAAGAACCTTGTTTGGAAAATAATAGAATGATTCCTTTAAAAACACATAAGGGTATAAAGGGATTTAACCCATTGTCTAGTAGAGATTAAAAATGTTTTGAAATATATTTTTAAGAAACATTGATGTGGATGATAAAGGGGGCCCCAGCAGATAATTACGTATAAACAACCTCAGATAATGAAGCGATTGTAGAATTAACCATTACCTTGTAATTTTCCTTGGACGAGGGTAGGTTAAAATCTTTTATAATGGTGAAATAATTGTTATTAAATTATAACATAATAATATACATTAATATGATATCATATATGATCTTTTAACATTTCTTTGTTAATAATATCTTAGTATTATCATCATTTCGGGTGCTAACTTACTCATTTTGTTTTATATGTTTTGTTACATAAGTTGTGTTTGTCACGGATAGGTTGTATCTTATTCATATAGAAAACTATATCAAGTCCTTACAAAATATTTTTAATAATCAAATGAGAATTAGTCTTGAATGGATACGATGGGGAATGAATCTCATCGCAATAGTCGAGATGGTTGTCCGTACGTACGCAGGAGAGACAATATCAGTCTTTTGATATTAAAATCGTTTGTAATTGGATGGTATATCATATATAAAGAATCATTATAATGTTATATTTTTTATTTAATTCAATTACACATCATTAACATTCCAATCCAAATAATAATGTTTTGAATAAAAATTACACCACGACGTGGAGACGGTAAGCCGTACGTACGCATGTATGGTGACATGTCATTCAAAGGATGGGTAAAATACTGAATATGGTTGTACCATATTTATAATGACATCACAGTATATAGAAGATACTAGAGTTATTATTTAACAATGGAAATAACAAAGAAAGAAGAAGTGAACGAAGAATGAAACTTGAAATAATGTGGTGAAAGCATTACCTCTTATTCGGGTTCTTCCTTTTGATTTGATAAAAAGGGCTCCATAAGTTGGATTTCTGACAAACTAAAGCCTCTTGGTTTAAGTGAGGGAATTTGAGAGGGTATTTGGGAAGGGGTTTCTTGATCCAAAAGGCATTGAAGTTGTGAATTAGTGAGAAGGGGGAGTGCCCTTTTATAAGAGGGGTGAGGGGTACCTTATGAAAAACTAGAAATATTATTTTATAATAAATTCATATTCAGTTTATAATGAATCCAAAGTTGATTATTTAATGGTTAAGGTGGGTATAATACAAAAACTATTCAACCAATAGGTTTTATACAGGTTTGGGTTACTACATTAACTTTATCTTTTTGATTTACTCTTACTAAAATAGTTTGACATTTACCATGTCACTTTGTATTTTTATATTATATAGTCAATTAACTCACTATTTACTTCCATGATAACCCCCAAGTGGTTCATTAATGATACACCTATCATTATATATGTCTTTAGGCCGAACCTTAGATTTTTAGGAATAGAATATCAATTAATAATATAATATTTTTAAAACAACTCTTATATGTCAATTTTCACACTATTTGGAATATTATTTTTTTGAAAATCATAAAAGCATGATTACTTCAAAAAAAGTTAATTAACTCAATCCTAACATGTCATATTATCCTGGAAAATTAGTGTAATTCATAAAAAGTCTCAAATTACATTTATTTGGGTATTTATAATATCAATTATCTTAATCTATCATTAATACTGTAATTACTGCATCATCATAGGGTCATAAATAAATTAAATTATTTAATCTCTAAAAATTATAAATAAAATTTCATTATGTAGTAAATATTTTTATCTTTCTATTGAATATTTATAAGTGACTTTATCTTATGTATTACCCTATATTAAAAATGTTTTATTTATTGAATGATTATTTTAACTCTTCTTTGAGTTAAATAATAATAAATGTCCTAATCTAATCCAGGTAGACCGAAATGAAAATATTTTATTCCTGAGGTTGTTTTTGGTCGAGATACACTTTTCTAATAGAATTAGTACATGTGTTATGGTGATATTAATATCCTTTTTACCCTTAATTACACTATTTACTTTTAAACGTGGTAAATAAAAGTAAAAAGTTACTATTCCCAAAAAAATTATTTACATCTCATTGAACCACATTTTAATTGCTGATATCAACAGTGTCTCTTGGATTGTTGAAATTCCACTCATAGATGCGGTAAAATTATGTTTTATGAAAATTTTCAAAAGAGCCTATGAGGTGCGTAAAAGACGGAAAAAATTCAATAAAATTTTGTCTATCAAAAATTTATCTAAAATGACTCCAATGAATTAAATTAAACTTATATAGGTATTATGTATCTCTTTTGACCTAAAATAAATTTAAATAACGTAAATAATAATTTAAATAAAAAGTCAGTTTTAACGAATAACTCTGTGTGTTTCACTATTCATCAAAAATTGAAAGTTTTCATAAAAATAACGAAAATTCACTCTAAGATAATTTTGATATTACAAATCCAAAAATGATGTCTATTTTACCGAATTTGAAACATAGAAGATTCATTAATTAATTTAAAATTAATTCTCGTTGTCAAAACCAAAAAGCGGGTTTTTAAAAAATAATAACTATCAAAAGATATGACACTTGTTTATGTGAAATTTCAAAGTGAAATTACTCCCAATGAACAATATTTAATTAAATGGTAAAAATATAATCCAATTATACTTTAAAACTACTCAAATTTATAATTTAACACTATAAATTATTTTGATTAAAAAAGTTGTTTTTAGTTAACATTTAGTATTTTTCACTATTCACCCAAATATGAAAGTTATCCGAAAAACATAAAAAATTCATCGAAACTAAATTTTTATGTTCTGATTCTAAATAAGATTTTTATTTTGTCAAATTAAATATATAAAAGTTTCAAATTTTGAATTTAAGAATGGTTCGGCCTTAAAAGGCGGTAAAAGTGAATTTTTTTTAAAATACTTCTTTTATAAAAAAAATAAATTTGTTCATACATTATGTCTAAGAAACTCATAATATGGATTATAAAATAATGAGGATTATATAAAGTTCAAAATTCAGTTAAAACTATTCATAACCGCTTCTGAATGACTAGTTTGGTAAGTCGTGATTCACTTGAACTCGGTGTTGCGTGTAGTGCAAGTTATTGAATTACTTTGAAGAAATAACATACTATGAAATCATGGGGTGTTACAGTTTCATTGATTTCATTCCTTTTAATTTCATAAACAATTTACACAATAGTTGTTTCTTCTAGGTAGTAGGTTTACCTTCTAGGTCTATTTTCTTCTTAAAGACATATTTACTCCCAATGGTATTTACATATGCTATAAGATCTACCAAAACCCAAATATTTTTTTTAATATATTGAATCCATTTTTGAAAACATGGATTCTTTTCAACTTGAAACTCTTGGGATAATTTATAATTCCTTATAGGAAAGAGGTATATCATTATCAACAAATAATGATTCACCATCATCAATTACTAGAATACCCTATCTCTTTATTTATATAACATGTCTGGATATCATATATAGCATGACTGTCTCTAAAAAAACCACTTCCAGGGGGCCTTGTGTAATTGTTTTCCTTTAGAAACTCTTTTATATCATGAGAATTGTGAACATCAAATCCAATCATTCTCCCAATGTCACTTTAGGATATATACTCCAACTCATGAAATATAAAAAATATATTTACATTATTACCATTTTATTTAAAGTCTTAAATAGGTAATATTCCCTTGTTTCCTAGGGATATCTTATAATGATATTCTTCATTCCTTAAGGTGACAGTTTTCTAAATTGAGAAAGACATAAAAAATATAGACAACCCCAAACACAAGTATTTCATAAAAATGGATTTCTTTACACTCTTGATATTGAATAGAATCTCATTTACCACTTTAGATTCCACACAGTACAGTTAAAACATCATAGTTTGTAATGAATATCCCAAGAAGCATAATTTATCATTTTCCTAATTCATCATCGACCACAACATGACTAATGAGGAACAGTTCCTTATTTTAATTAAATTTTTCCACTATGGTGTATAAGGAGGATTGTGTAAAGATATAATCACAAAATCCATAAAAGTGTTAATTAAATATTATTTAATATTCTCTACACAACGTTATGTGAAATGTTTCTTTAACGTATTAAAAATTTCATTCCCTAATTCATTATTAATATCCTTAAATTTTTTAAATGATTTAGACCTGTAACTAAATAATTAGACATATATGTGTCTACTGAATTTATTGGTTAATGTTATGAAGCATGAATATAAACATATATCTTTAATAATAAAGACATCTGAAGCTTACATGTTATTCTTCATAGAGGTGTAATTCTTCTTCCAATGGCCCTTCTTTCCAAATGAAAAACATTCTGAAAATTTTCTATATCCTGGCTAAGGATCCTCTTTATTTTTTTGTATTTTACAATGAATCCTTCAGAATGGAATTACTATTAGTGACCTTTTAATTTTACCTCACTCTTTTTCACTATAAATAATATAGAGTTTTTATGCCTCATATCATTATCTCCCCAACGAATCATAGTCTATATTTTAGGAGACTATTTCCAATATTTATCATATTACAATTCACAATAAAACTATAGAAGCTTTGAGGTAGTGGGGAAATCACAAAGTTGACCTATGGATCACCAAATATCTTAAAACCTAATATATAAAACACTCAATATAGAAGAATTTCTTGAATATATGAGTTCCATCTAATTCTCCTTCTCCCGTTATATATAAGAAGGTGATTTGAAGATCTCATGTCATTCTTATCTTGACTTATCCAAATAAAGATCAAGGAGGCGGGATAATATATTGTATAAATCCATGTACTCATGCTGCTTCTGGATCTCACCATATATAAATGATAAAATGAGTAACTATACATATAATTTATTATATACATCCTTTTGTAAGACAAATTGGTCTTCCTCACTATGCATCTTAGAAGGCTCTTTCACTGGTATAAATGATGCATATAGAATTTCATCTCCGGAATTATTATGAAACAAATTCCCCTATACCACTCAAGTAAATTCATGACAGTGAGGATATTATCTTTCTTCCAAATTATTCACAATGATAATGTCTAATTCATATAGATGAACATTTTATATTAAAAAAATTAAATTTTGGTTTTAGTCCTTTATCTTGATTACTCAAATTTGATGTAATAAATTTTATATAATTAGAGTCAATATAATTTATCAAACCTCAATATCCCTCACTATTGGATCAGGAATATCCCATTACATGGAAATTCTAGTGTAAATGATTTATATTTCCCTTCTTATAATCAAGTCATGGGTGTGAAAAAATAATTGAAGGTGTTTAGGTAGGCGTTTTTGATAACTTCATTAACTCATGTTTCCTTGATCTATTATGTATACTTCTCAATAATAATATCCTATATGGTATTTTCTTTACATTGGCCTCATAGTTACATAATTTTTTTCTTAGTAGATGTATACTAGGTTATGTTAACCCAAAAATTTTGTTCAAACTCTCTGATAATTGAAAGAACCCAACATGGTCCAGAGAAGAACTTTGAAATATGGTTGAATATTTTTAACTATATGAGGAAATAGAAATAAATTTAATACCTTTAAAATTATGAGTTTAAGAGGATATTTTTCAATAAGTGCTTCCCTCATATTCTACATAAAAAATAGAGAAGGAATCCCCATAACAAAATAGAAGGATGATAAATCCATTGATACCTATGAATACATTTTTCTAATACTTGCAACACATTATTCTAGTTTTATCTTCATCCCAAAAAAAGATTATAAATTCTTTGGTGGATTAAAACCAAGTCATAGAATGATGTAATCTATACAATACCATACTATGTATGAATAAATCATTTTATGTGCACTAAAGGTAGAAAGGGTAACTAGCCTTCAGGAATGGACCGAAGGCCTTCGTTTTTATTGATTTTGATAACCCCCATTTCAAGGGTTGAGGGGGAACCCTTACGAGGACCGTAGGCTAAAATATTGCATTTACCATAGGATTTGAGACATTATAGGACCCATAGGTCTTATGGAAATCATACAGACTATGACTACATGAAACTTCTCCTCCCCAGCATCTTGATCATGATCATCTCTCCACTGTTGCATGGTTGTTCGACTAGTTTTCATGTGTAAAGATGCATTGTACCGATAATGATAGAAATTCCATACCCTATAATTCTTCCAAATCTATTAGCGTTGCTCTAGTGAATGGGCCCTACTCTTAAATCCTCTTCTAGAGATGGTTCCTTGTATAATCTGTTTGGGCATCTTCATATCAAGTGGCCCTGAAGGCGTTGAGGTGGATCGAAGGCCTTGCAGACCCAAAGGCATGGGTGGCTCGAAGGCCTTATGAACTTCAAACCCAAACCAGTGTCCCAAAGTTAGTAGTTCTAGATACTATAGTACTTAACATTACCTGCTACAGTACCGACTATAGTAACTCATAGTACTTCTACAGTGCCTGCTATGGTACATCTACAATATCTGATATAGTACTACTACAGAACCTTATAATTATTCATCCACCTGGTTTCGAACCTGGGTCTCATGGATGCACATATTGAGACCACAGCAACTAGGCTGAGGCTCATGTGCAATAAAGGGTAACTAGAGATTCCCATCATTTCAATGGTTTTTATAAGAAATGGGATATGGATTCTAATGTAATATTAAATAAATCATATAGTGTAACCAACCAATAACATTATAGTAATGTGGGATGAAACACAAAGTGAGTTGCTTGAATGGAATCAAGATATGATTTAAATGTATAAGTGATATTCTAAAATCCTATTAATATTGAAATGTGATGAATAAGATGGATGATACAATAGAAGAAAGGATGATGCCAACTAATAGATCACCTAAGATCCAATGCTTTAAATTCAAAGAGTATGGTAATTTCCTCAACAAATGAACAAATTGGAATGTTTATGATGATGAAAAAATAAACAACATAATAATCCTAAAGAAAAAGCGAAATTTAAAGTGATCACATCTGCCAAAGTGGGTTACAATAATGATGTCAACAGAGGTATAGTCATCATCCACACTAGAATAGAAACTGTCTTATTTCATTCTAAATATACCCACTCCCTTATATCTAATGAATGTTCTATGGGTATTAAATTACATCCTCAATAATTAGATAATTATTTAGTGATGAAAACATATAACGGTTCAATGATCACATTTCATGTATATATTTCTTCTCCAATTAAAGATGATGGGAATTTTCTTCCTACAAATTTTGTGATTCTCCCTTTAGATTAATTTGATGTGATTATAGGAATGGATTATATTTTTTATATATATCTTATTTCAATTTCTGAGGAAGGGAAGTCACATTTATTATTCTAAATAAACCGATGATTTATTATCATTATGAAGATGAATAATAATATCTAATGGATATTTCTTCAATCTTGACAGTCTTGATTCCTAACTATGAAGTGTATCTATAACGGATGGTTAGGGAAAACCAAAAATTTTGTATATGACTCTTTTATGTGAGTTTTTTTGAATTTATATCATATTTTCCACTCATCCTATAATTGTGATGTTATTTTTTTGAAATAATTAATAACAGGTTTCACGCCTATTTTGAAGACTTCATATAGAATAGACTGGATTGAGTTGTAGGAATTGAAAAAGAAACTAAAGGAGAATCATGATGAGGTATTCATATTCCATAGTTCAAAAACATGGGGTGAACATGTTATTTTTTGTAATAGTAAATATGTTCAAATGAAACTTTACATTGATTATCAGGAACATAATAATATCAATATCGATAACTAGCATCATCTATCTAGTATCAATGATTTGTATGATCAATTATGAGCATCCCAAAACATTTTCAGGATTGACCTTTATTTTAGATATAATAAATAGAGGGTTAAAAATTATTATATACCCAATATAGAGTTCTATAAGATTTATAGGTATTAAAAATGTTTTGTGATGCCTTTTGGAGTTACTAATGCCCCTGTTATCAGCACAGAAATAATAAATAATTTATTTAGAGATTACCTTGATCAGTTTTTGGTAGTCTTTATAGATGATATTATTATATATTTAAAGAGTATAGAAGATCATGAAGATAATTTTAGAATAGTTTTTAAAACCTTATTAAAGGATAAAATTTATTATAAATTAACCAAGTGTATATTTTCACTCTAGATAGTTTCATTATTGGGTAATATAATCTCAAGTGGGGCATTCCAATTGATCTTTAAAAGATAGAAGTTTTGGAGAAATGGAATATACTAACAACAGTAACCATAATACATATCATCCTTGGGTTGTACAATAACTACCAATGTTTTCTAAGATACTTCTTAGGACCATCTAATCCAATCACCATTTTTACATAGAAGGGGGTTAAGTTCTTGTGGATAGATGAATGTGAGGATAATTTCAAGGAGCTTAAGAGAAGGTTCGATTGTGAACCTATTATTAATAATATAGTATAGTGATAATGATTTATGATCTATAGTGATGAATCATAGAATCGAATGGGATGCGTTCTCATGCAGAATGACATGGTCATAATATATGTTCCATGATAATTGAAAATACATGAGTAAAATTACCCAACTCATAATTTGGATCTAGATGCATTAATATTTGTGTCAAATATATAGAGTAATTATCTTTATGGTAAAATGTGTTGTATATTAACAGATCAAAAATATTGATTAATATATTCAAATAAAAGTATTTGAATATGCACCATAGAATATAGTTAGAGTGGATTGAAATTTAGGACTGCTTAATACATTACCACCCTAGGAAGGCGAAAATGGTAATTGATGCTCTAAACCAAAAAGAACCGATTGTTCATCCATGATTAGGATTGAAATAGATCCAATAATTACATATTTGTAGATAATGGAACCTGAAATATTGAGAAAAGAGTCTAGGACCTATCTTTCTCATATGACTGTTAAACCGTCCATCCAATTGAAGATTAAAGAGGCACACAAAGGTGATGTGAATCTGTAAAAGATGGTGAGAAATGATCATGATTTAACCATGATTTTAATGGAATAATAATTTTTAGGAACCAAGTATGTGTCCCGTGAATATTGTAATTTATGTAGGTTATACATGATAAATATCATATTTCATCATTCTCTATTAATCCTCGAATAAAAAAATGTATATTGATGTCAAATAGTATTTATGGTTGGATGAAATAAAAAGTAATATTGGAAATTATGTATCTTGGTTCTTGTTAAGATAATATGTTAAGGCTAAAAAAATAATTATAAAATAATGTTACAACCATAACCTTTACTATAATAGAAATGGGAATAATTTACCAAAGGTTTCTTCATCGGAATCCCTAAAATATCAAAAGGGGATAATTTTATTTGTGTTTTAGTTGATCACCTAATGAAAATGAAACATTTCTCTTCAATTAGATAATATTTCAATATTGATTTTCTTTCTATAATATGAATAAAGAAAGTGTAATGATTTCATGGAGTACCGCATTCTATATTATCTGATTGGGATATGATGTTTTCCTCGACGTTCTAGAGAAGTATTAAGCAATATATAGACACATAGTTGAGTTTTAGTACTGCATATCATCCTCATATGGAAGGTTAGTCTAAATGGGTCATTAAAACTATAGAATACATGTTGATATCTTTCTATATATATTAACAAGGTTATTGGTATCAACACCTTCCTTTGGTGGAAATTTATTATAATAATAGATTTCACTCATGCATTTAGATAGATCCTTATAAATCCATCTATAATGGGAAGTGTAAAACTCCAACATGTTGTGATAAAGTAGGATAAAAAAATATATTGGGGATTTATCTGGATAAGGAAATGGTTGAAAAGGTAAAATCCATTTATTATCATATAAGGTCATCTCATAGTTGATAGAAAATTAAGCTAACAATCATCAGTGAGATCCATATTTTAAAGATAGTGAAATGGTATTCCTATGAGTATCTCCATGGATTAAGTTTTTGTTACTTGGAACAAAAGGTAAGCTATGAACCAGATATATCATTCCCATTCATATACTTTATTGCATCAGCATTTTTTAACATCATTTGGTACTTCCACCAAATCACTCCCATGTTTATGATTTCTTTCTTATATCTCTATTGAGAAAGTACATACCTAATCCTTCACTGGTAGAAAACTCAAATATCATATTACTAGAGTAAGATAAATCTTATGGGGAATAACTGCAGGAAATTCAAGATCGTAGATAGAAATTTCAATGAAAAAATTCCACTAACCTATTCAATGTTTTGTAGAGAAACCATAAATTAAAGGACACTATGTGTGAACATAGGGGTGTAATGAGGCATAAGTATCATCATTTTTTCATATCTAATTGTTGAAATTTTGCTGGTATAATTACTCTAGTGGGGATTAAATGTAAAACTATGATATTTTGATGGAATATTTATCTTTACATAAATTTTATTTCTTGAATATATTTTATTACATCCAACATCGAGTTTAAATGTACCGTTATATACTATAAAAATATTATTAGATCCTGGTCATAAGATTAGTTTGAAGAGGAAAAACATAACAATGACAAATTATGTTTTATACATGTGTTTAATGAATTTTTTTGTTATCTATTAGTTAAAATGAAAATAAAATCATTTGGAAGTAAAAGGTATGTTTTTATAAAAATTTATTTTAACGCACGTGATTCCCTTTTGTCTTAATAAATTTAATTAATAAATATTAATGAGTGATTTTAATGAAATTTATATTTTATACATTCAATATAATGTTCTAAAACTCATATAATTGTATTTTACTTTCCATGGGATAAGAATAAATCGAGATTTACTCTTAAAATACATTTTGTTTCTAAAATTTGTTTTACTGTGTTTTTTGTTCTTATTTTAAAATTGATTTTTTCCTCTTGTATAAATGTAATCTTTAAAATTGGATTACATATTTATAATTAGGAGGATCAAAATTTTTAAATAGACACTTCTAATTTTTTTCATTGTTAACAATAACAGTCATAAATGTTTTACACCATAGTAAGGGTAAATCGAGTAATTATGGTTAAAAATAATGTGATAAGTCTTCAAAATATCTCCAACGCATTCCTTTATCAAATTAGATGAGTGGGGTTCTCCCATGATCATCTAATTCCTAAAAATATGGAATCTTGTTTCAATTTATCATTTATAATGACATTTATATTATTTAAAAAGAAAATATTTATAAAAATTGTTACACTATTCTATGTCATTACCTTATATATTAATACCACACCGATATATTTTATGATCTAGAAAAATAAAATAAATTAATTTAAAAATATAAAAAATAATTAAATGTGGATGAATTATTGTGTTCAATAATTTTTTTAGATAAATATAAAACAATATAGATGTTTTAATAGTTTTTAGTCAAATTACATTTCGGTCATTTTTTCTTTAAAGTCAAACTATATAAATAGTCCTATAAATGACTTTAATGGTATCTTTATTCAAATATCATTATAATAAATGAATTAAAATTCAAAAAAAAATCTTATATTCATATAATTTAATAGGTTATGGTTGAGTATATTAACCATTCTTCACTTATAGGTCATTTTTCCTTTTGTAATCACATTCATGACCCCAAAATTCTAAAAAAACATTGATATCATAGTCATTTTCAAAAGGATTAATTGGGGTTAAAAATAAGAGATAAGGGTTCAAACAGCACACAAAAATGTCTAAATATTATTGAATGATAGTATTTATATTTATCCTCATCATTGAATCTAAATATATCAATTTTTCCACATTAAACTGAAAATTAAAATTTATTAATTTAATACTTTAAGTAAATTTAAGGGTACCCCTACCCTCATATATAAATGGTCACATCATCTTCTAAATTATTTAAAACGTTTTAGCCCTATATATTGTCCAGTAATTTACCTAATATAATTCTATCTTCCTTTCCCATATACTATATCTTCTTTTACTTCAAAAATATCACCCTTTAATGTCAAATGGCGTTAGTCAAATAAGGTTTCTCAATAAGGAGGTATAACTTTTAAATGAGTACTTTTAATTTTATTTCTTCTTTTACCACATCTATAATATATGGAATCCATTCAATATAATAATTCAGTATTTTAAATATACTAAATGTATATTATGATTTTGTAACAACAATTATCCACCTTTTTTTCATTATATCATAAATGAAAACATTATTGGTGTCTACAGGTGGATCACACCTCTATGAAGAGATGTGTATAGTTTTTCATCAAAATATAATTTTGATAGTTGTAATGTTATATTCACTAAATATGGGTTATATTTATGTTATAATAATGATTATATAAATTCAAATTATTATTTAACTTTCTTTTTTCCATTTATACAAATGTGGAAATTTCACTTGTGCGTATGTAGAGATTATTGTCTCCATGAATTGTTGTAATTAATTTTTCATCTCTGATTTATATTAATAGTTATAAAAATATATATAATGATTAAATAATACACTCATGAATTGGATAAAATCCTATATATGATTTCATCAGGGTCAAATTATAAGGATAACTGTGGCTGAACCAAAACATATATTAAAAATAAAGTAGGTATAATTAGGAACAATTATTTTAATAAATAATTGTTACATAAATGGGTGATACAATGTTATAAGTAAACCATATATTATATGGTACATATTATAATGTTCATTTAATATATTTATGATGAATTTTATTTATTATACAGGAGGTTCAAACACGTATGAAGGTAGACGAGACTTGAGGTAATGTATTTATGTTTCAATCCTATTTCAATCATGATTGTTTATGACTGAATTTATATTGAGAAATTATATGATCCTTATAATTTAAATTTCTTTCATTTTTCTTCTTTGATGGGTATTTATTCTATTTAGGTGTTTTACTTCCATTTGCCCTATTTTGATACTAAAAATGATTAAGAAAATGTTTATATGAAAAGTCGACCATATTTCTCCTCTTTTGGTGGAAAACCATTTTCTTCCGTATCCCTGTTTTATAAATGATTTTTAATGTAATTTTTTACAATGTTTTATGTTTTTCCAAAAAAATTAAAATTAATCTTCTTGACATTTTCTAAACAAGATACATTCTATCAAATTTCTGTTAAATTCTTTCAAGGATCTATAGAATAAAATATTTCCATTATATTTTAATATTTTTTTGATTTAAAATATTTAATTTCAAAATGAAATGTTATTTTCCTTTAGAAATAATCCATTGAGCTTTTGAAGATATTTTTCATCTAGGATAACAAACTTTCATATTACTTATGATTTTTTGGGGATATGATACAATGATACCATCTTTATTATTTCTATATGTGGTTTATTATTATGGTTATTAATGGTACTAGGGTCATAGATGAAGATGGAAAGGTGAGGACTTTAAATTAATCCCCAATTAAGATGACGATGCTTGTCATATCCAATGATGCAAGCCCCGATATTGTCTGATGGTCTTGTGTAAATTAAAAGTAGCACAAAAACATAAATAAAAAAAACACATTATTATATCTGAAGCTGCAGTCAACATCTTCTTACTGATGATGAACGTTTCATGAAGGATATAATTCCTAATCCCTCTATATCATCTATCTGTGCATAAAAAATCCACAAGAACATTGATTTTCAAATTCAAGGTGCAAGAGTAGAGATCGGATGATGCCTATAATGACCTGAAAATTACCGCATCAACATGTCATCGATGCATGAGGGAGAACATGATCTGATCACCTGGATCAAGATATTCTATCTCTCTATGAAGCATGATAAGAGACAAAGGCTCTGGAAATCTCAACATGAATAGTATATTGTGGAGATACTCTCTCCATTTATAGTGGACGTAAAAATACTTTTTAGGGTTCCCCAACACCCATTTATTTAACTTTTAATAAACAAATAATTATGATGAACTAAACTAAATCAATAATATTTATTATTTTATCACATAACTATAATATGAAAAAAATATTACCTGATAAACCCTATTCATTAAGTTAACTCCTAATTCCAGCTTCATATTAACTAAATATAGAATATTAATATAATATTCCTTTGTTAATATTATTCCTCAAATTTAACTAACTTTTAAATAATTTTAATAAATAAATTCAACCCAATTATTATTTACTTTAATAATAATGAATTTATTTATTTTTCAGTGATTGATGACTTGTATAACACTCAGATGTTGTGGTGGTTCCCACCATGTCCTATATAATTATTCAACTAAATATGCTGGATTCTTGAATACACTATTGTGAGATACATTCTAGGAACTTATCTCGATAGTAGTGAATAATATCCATATACTAAGATCAGAGTCTAGAAACCCATCAAGGCCCATAAAGAGATAAGTATTGTCATAACTACAACAACCTACCTATGAAAATGCCCTGTGTACTATAATATATTTGTCTTTAGATATCCCATAAAGAAATATTCACATTTATTTAATCACCCTTTTCTTGCTTTATTATTTGTTGATATATCCAGATATATTTACCTTTCAACTACCTTGGACAATGATTTATAAAGGTACTACCATCCTGATCAACAAGGCCCGATATATATTACTTCCTCAACCAGAAAGTGAAAAATCCTTTCATAGTCATTCAACTAATGCCATGACACCAATGACTAACCCAACACAAGCTACTTCACTATTATTTCAATATCATGTTTTTCACCTTGAATCATAGTCGTAATAAAAAGAAACAAACTAATAATGATCTCAGGTTAGGAGTCCAATACACATGTCCATAGATAGGAACAACCAATGAACCTCGAAATATGTGGTGTTCCTATCGATGAGTTTGTATTTGTTACCTCACTATTATAGATCACCAAGTGAAAACATCATGACAAGAATTCTCAATTATTATTAGTCCCCATCAACTATTAGTAAAATATAAACTATGTCCAATCAGTACGATGTATCTGGACCATTGAACCTTGGTCTAAGATTAATGTCATAGTATCTTGAGGTTCTCATTATAGCCAGGGATCTACTACAACCTTTTGATACATAAAATAATATATAGACATTACCATTTAAATACTATATGTATAAAAGTATACACTATAATGGTTAGAATATATCATATATAAATCTAACAATACACATGATATGGTAATCAAAATTACTACATTAGTTGGGTCTAGAGAACCCACTATTACAACACTTCCACTTCCGCTATAGCCAACTTGCTAACCAACCTTGTTTTCTCTCGCATTATTAAGATCATGTTTCTACTGAGTCATGAATTTAGTTTCTGGCCCTACCACAATTCTTCCACATGGCTATTTTTTTATATGTGGCCTCACCCCCTTCATTAAAACTTCTCCAGAGATGGTATCCCCAAATATATACTTTTCTTAAATGTAAAAACTTAACATCTTTTCCAATACTAATAAAAGAATCATCATAATGATAAAAATTTATATACTAGGTGTGATTCTAAGAACTATAACAAATCATTAAAATTGATAACTTCTTCTTAATTACCTTAGAAGCTAAAATTTACTCGATATTTGTAGGTATAGATTCCAATGGATTATATGATCTTTTCTCACTCATCACCTCAGCCTAACAGTGATATTAGATCACATTTATCAATGGGATACTAGTTTATGGCCCATAATAACTAGTATCTCTTCCTCTCCACATACCAATTTCATTTCATTTGTACTTACCCAACTATAATATGATAGTAATGGCTACATTACTTGATGTTCTTTTGGATATAATTGATATTTTCCTAGAATAATGTATATCATTTCACTATCAATTAATGTATATATAACGCAATACATTATTGATCCATTGATGAAGAATATAGAACTCAACTCACCAGTTAACCTCCTCTTATACTATTTCATGACTACATGGAGAGATTTTTTCCATGTAACACTAGTGATAATTTTCTCTTGAATTGTTCCTGCTAGTAATTTTTAATACCATGTCACTATAAACATTATTGACTAGATCCAAGAAAAAATTAGATCTACCTATGTAGATCTTGTTCCCTGTAACATAGTTCTCTACTTTAACTCAATCTCCGAAGAGTCACTTTCATCATAGTATTTACTAATTGTAAGTACAATATTTATTTTCCATATGTTACCTAACATATTTCACTTTGAAAATAATGGTTCTCCCACTAACCTCTTATAAGCACATGGAAATGATTTATTCCAATGAATGTTCTAATATCTCATTGATTACTTTCATCCTAAACTAGATTTCCATAACTTGTAAACCTATTGGTATTAAATGATGTCATCATCCCTTTTTGGTTCCTTTATATATAAACCTTTTATGAAAGGTTTGTCATGAAAACCAATGATCAATAAAAATATCATAAACATTAGCTACGAAAAGTAAACTTCTAATGGATTTAGGAATAACGACTTGGTACTACCATTTTATCTTTATTGGGTTTTCACTTGTACCATCCATGTATCGTCTCACTTGAATAACCATAATAGTATTCAATTTATATTCCAATTGGTAGTTTGATTCATGAAATTCATTAATAAATTTTAATTCACCTTGTAAATATTATCTTATCACCATATACTACCTACTTATATGAATTGTTATTATCAATGAATTATGTATCACCAGCGATGGTTAATATAAAACAGTCATTATGTTTTTTACCTTCCTATGTGGTATGTTTCTCTGGCCTATTCCTCATAAATTTGAACTTGTGGAATTGGTTCCTATTCCAACAATTTGTGCATCGTCGACACTGACTAAAACCAAGTCAATGTTACAACCACTCTATCTACTAGAGATTTGAACCCTTTTATAGAAATTTTGTTGAACACATGACTACATCATTTCTATCTTAGGGAATTTTTGTAATATCCTAAAAAACAATTAGAATAATTACTTATATAGATAATGTGTTTTTCTTAATGAAAAATTTATTATATCCTAACAAACTCTTTACATGAAAACACATGTCTTTATGACATAATGGATTTAAATCATACTATGAATCATATGATAGCCATTTTTCATGATACTTGTCATACGGTTATGGGATAACGCTATTACTTTCAAATAACTTCATTAAATATGATGGATGTTTAAGAAATTTTCAACATTGATACTCCTTACATCATAACTATCATGTATAAAATGTGCATTTAGGTATTGATCAATTCTATATTTTATCTATCAATGATAACATGTAAGAATTAACATCGATCCTTCTAATTGACATCAATGTCCTGATGTATCTAAGGTAATGTGGATTTAGGAATTACTCCACACTGTATTATATTGATCAAGGAATTCTTGGTCAAGTTACTCTCCGACATGTAGACCCGAAGCATCTTATAACTTTTGAACAAGCATATACTTCACAATAACATTCCATAATTACGTAAAATAATCTTATGGATTCTATTTTTATCCCTATATTAGGCTCGTAATAGTTCATAATCTCTTGGTGAATTAATTCTTAATTCTTTATAGAATACCTTTATTGTTAAAGGGTTCTTTTTCCAAACTAAATATGTCGATAATACCATAGGTTTTTAACTAAAATGAGTATAAATAAAAAAATTGTTATATCCTTAATTTCCGCATTTAGATGTACATGAAAAATAATTACCTTTCCAAAAATAGATATATAAGTCTTGCATTATATATTCATCACGTATTTCATATGATTCAAGTATCAATAAAATATTGGGTGATTATGAGATACAATAGACAACATTCATTTCGGAACATGGAATAATGTCTCCTTGTGTCCAAAGGAAACATGAGATAAATGTTTTTTTCATTATACTCAAAATAATTTCTACTAGAATCAATCACATGTCAATTTATAAGTTGTGTGCTTCTCACCGCTAACTTTTGAATCACCCTTTCATAGAAGCATTGAGAATACACCTTAATTATAGTATTGTATCTATAACTTCTTGACTATTTTATTGAAATAGACATATGTGACTGGAATATTTTATTTTAAACCCCAGAATCATGTTAATAACATTAATTGATGAATATAAACTAAATAATAAGTGAGTATTTTTTATTCAATTCAGTTTATTTCATTTAAACTTATATAAATTAATTTCATAATATGAAAAGACAATAACATTTTTTTTTAATAACCATCCTCATTTCATTGAAGGATGTTGTGAATGTTCCTTTGAAGATACACTTTCCATTGGCCTTTTCACCTTTATATTCAACTCTTTTAGCAACAGAACTAAAAATTAAGTGGTATTTTATATTTTTATTCACTTGGAGAACATTACCTAAATGGTAATGAAGCATTGAAACCATCTTATTTATTTTCTAACCTTAATGAAATTAGTGTAATATAAATTAAGAGTGAGATTCCTTGAACGATCATGATCTGCCTTTCATATTTACAAAATATCCAGTGTTATTTATCACCCTTGTATCGTTCTTCACATTATCCTCATTAGATTCTTTGTTTTGAGAATAAATATTATATCATCCATGTCCTGACATTGTAACTTCAAAAACCATCGGACATTTTTGATAGGATTATGACATAACCATCATATGTTACATTCATGAGTCTTGTGTAAGCATAATTTTCACCTTCGCTTCCTACGGTGTCTTAATAGGTATAGGGACACCAACACCCTGAATTTCTGATATAGTAGTATTTTGCCAAAGTTTCTATACTAAAATTGGAAATTCTCATTGGATGGGACATTTACTTTTCCCAATTATTATTAATTTTTTTCTATTATTACATTCCATTTTCTAAAAAGTAAAATTAAATATATTTTACATTGTATCTTGATTACTAATTTATACATTATTGATTAGTAAATTAAATCATTAAATTTATCCCACTATTTAATCAAATTCTAGAAACCCTCTGTACTAGAATTAGAATGCTATATTGGTTGAGTATTCTAGTTTCAAGGATCATTGAACATCCCCTCATAGTCTATAATCTACAGCTACTCCACTAATCTAGTATATCAAGGTAGACTTTTGACAAACCAGACCCATTCACTCACTACTCCTTGATCTATTGAGTGAAATCCCAGCTTCTCCGAATTGTAGCCTTGATTCTGTCAATGTTTTACTTTAAAGTGATAGAAAGTTAGTTATGGATAATCCTTTCTACTGCATTATCTATTTCAACCCATCATTCTCATATGAAATCCTCATTACTATGAGGCACCCTCAACTATGGCTAATCTTGCACCCCGAACACCTGGTTGTGTTAAATTCAAACAACGGAATGTGTTTGTGACCAAATATTTTTTTGAGGGTTTTTTTTTGTTATTATCATTTAATTTAATCAATTTATATTAATATTTTTCATCTATGGTGTCACATTTAAAACTAAACATAAATATAAAAAACATTCATCACTTCTATATGAATTTTATTATTTATCATTTTATGTATTTTCCAACTATAGTAATATCCATAAAATAATAAATAAATGAATGAAGAAAATATAATAAATTACTAGTCATGTGAATCTAATGGTTGATGCATTTAAATTTAATGGGATAACTATGACCTAGGGGCATCAAACATGAGTTGTCGCTTAACTTGTGACGCAGCTCTTCCCCATCAAGTATGTCTGTTATGAGTCTGGAATAATGAATCCTCTTGGAGGGGTCCACATATCCTCTAGAGTAACACCACATCTAGTAGGATTCCACATCTCATCTTGTGTATCACCACATCTTGGCGGGGTCAACATATCATCTGGTGTATTGACTCATCATGGTGGTGTCCATGCAGTACATTGTCTCCATCAAATGTAAAAAAATACTTACACACATGAGAGAGGGACTACGGATGCAATTTACATAAAAATGATGATGGAAATGCATGACATTATACATATTGATTGAAAAAGATGATACAAAGACTATCTGAATTAATTAATTAATTACTAACATCGCATGAGTGAAAAAATTTAATTAAGTAAAAAAAGAAATAAAAAGGTCTCATCATTACTCAATAATGATTGATATAATTATAATTGTGATAAAATTAAATTTCCTTAAATAAAGTGGAAGGGTTTCTTTATGCATATTATTATTTATCTTTTTATGTATTTTCCAACTATTATAAAATGAATAAAATAATAAAGAAATGCATAAAAGAAATATACCACCTTGCTATTTTTGGGAATATAATATTGGTCAATATATTTAAATTTAATGTACCAACCATGACCTAGGGGTATAATACCTGAGTTTTCTCTTAACTTGTGATGCAGTTGTCCCCCATCAAGTATGTTGGTTGCATTTCTGGAATAATGCATCATCTTGGAGGGGTCTACATCTTGTCTGTTGTATCACCATGTCTTGGTGGGTTCCATATCTCATCTAGTGTACCGCTACATCTAGGTAGAGTCAACATATTCTATGGTGTATCTCCTCATCTTGGTGGGTCCACATCTCATATGGTGTATTGCCTCATCTTGATAGTGTCCATGATGTACATCGTCCCCATCAAATGTACAAAAATACTCACACGTATGTGGGAGGGACAATAGATGCAATGTACATACAAATGATGAAGGACAAGCAGGCCATTATATATATTAATTGAAAAATATGATACGCAGACCGTCTAAATAAATTAATTATTTACAAACATTGCACGCAGTAAAAAAATTAATTAAATAAAAGAATATATAAAAAGGTTTGATCATTGATCAAGACCGGTTGGTACAATTATAATCACAATAAAATTAAATTTCCTTAAATAAAGTAGAATGTTTTTTTAATTAAATTAAATTAATTAATTAAATTCAAATAATTTAAATATTTTTTATTCCTATAGTTAATGTAATTATATACCAAAAAATAAATAAAAAATTTTATTTATTTATTTCTAAAATTGAATTAATTTTACATGGTATTAAAATTATTATTTGTTAAACCAGAAAATAATATTTTTTTTAATTTAATTTATTTACAACATTAAATGACTTAGTTATATTAATTATGATTTACCAAGGATGCAAAGACCCACGCAGGCCCAATGCAAGTCATTCCGAACTTGTACATAACTATTTTGGGAAATGAAAACTTTGTGCTAGGCCATTTCAAGCTGGGAAGTTCTTCCTAGACCCATACCAGTTTGAGATGACCCTCCCGATGCCATTTTAGAGAAGATATGGTCATGTGAATAGGGTTACCTCATTGGTCGGGGAAACAGTGGCTGAAAGCACCACCAGATGCGCAGTAGTCTGGTTGGTACTTATTAGATATGGGATGATTGAGCTTGGTAATGGAGGTCGACCACAGCACGGTGAGGCACGAGAAGCTCAGGTGGAGGACTTCTTAATTCCACAATAGCGACCATGCAACGACCTTGCAGGGACACTAGGATATGAAGTAGTGGTGTGGTCGAGGAGGCTTGTGGGTCACGGTTCGAGTGGAGGGCAGCGACATGACCCGCTGGTGAACAAAAATTGGGCTGTATATGGTGCTGCTATTGGACTGTAAGGGGTCAACAGAAGGGAAGATGTTAGGCGGGTGAGCAGGATGGTATAGTCCTGCAGTGGTCTGTCGTGACTTGGTGACCAGACAACTAAGGTGTTCAGACCCAATGGGTTGTGGAAGGATCACACATCTCGGTCATAGAGACTGGAGGACGTGGTTTTCGAGGTTTATCGGGATGTAGGGGGAACACAAGATCTTCTAGAGGTGGTGGTTCATGGCGTTCCAGCATGAGTAAGTGTCAGAGCTGGCAGTGGTGACCTGTTGGCCGTTCATTAGGGACCGGTGAAGCCACTAAGAGGGTGGCTGACAGGTGGGGTCTCTCCTCTCATGATTTTATCAAATGTTAATTGTATTTTCTTAACTTCATCAATCCACCCATGAAATTTGGACCTTATTCAAATTTTTAAATGTTAAAACCACAATATTATATTATAATAAAAATTATTATAATTATAATAAAATAGTAGTTATTATTATAATAAAAACATATACAAATAATGACTATTATCATTAAAACAATGATAAAAATTACTTTAATTTATTATTCCTAAAACAGTGAACAAATAATTAGTCATATTTTGATAGCCGAAAAAATACTATTCTTGTGATCGTCAGTCCGGTCGGTATTCTGGTTCACTAAAAATCAAGCCTGTAGAATGTTTACTGTAAAATGATATATTTATATATAATTGAAATTAATAATAACATATTTTTCATCAATGCATATTAAAACCCTATGATGGATATAACATGGTCATATGATATTGAATTGACTCATCATTAGCGATGTTGCGACCGAATTTTAACTTTTTATATAATTTTAGTTGAAAACAATTTTTTGGGATTAGAAAATTTACATGAATTTTGGGATACGATTTGAAGGTACTGGTGTTGTAGTGGAAGTCATTTGGCCTGGTATATTAAAAAATTTCATCATCGAGATGATGAGACTTGTTGTCTTCAACAATTCAATCCCCTGGTATGATCTGAGAATCTCACATAAATTAAACAGATCAGAAAAACATAAACTAAAAACATACCTTTTCTAATATGAAGATATGGTCAACATTTGATCATAAATGGAGATCGTTTAACAAAGATCTATAGAAAAATACCTCTTGATCGTCCACACACACTTAAAAATACACTAAAGAAATGATTTCTAATTCTGGGTGCTAGCTCAAAGATATGACGATGCCTTTGACAGCCAAACGATCACTGCATCAACATGCCTTCGATGTATGAGGGGGAACTCAATCAAATCACATTGATTTTGAGAATACCTTTCTTGGATATAGGATATGAGAGAGAGCCTCTACAGAACTCTCCATGAATATTACTTAGTGTAAGAGCATCTCTCTATTTATAGTGGATGTAAAAAATACTCGATTGGGTTCCCCAACCCACATTTATTTAATGCCCACTAAATAAATGATTATAAAAAACAAAACTAAAAAATTTTTATTTATTATTTTATCACATACATATAATATCTAAAAATATATTACGTGATAAACTTGAGTCATTAACTTGACTCGTAATTCTTGCTTAATATTAAACAAACATTGAATATCAAAATAAAATTCATTTTATTAATATTATTCCCCTTATTTACATAACGTGTATATAATTTTAATAAATAAATTCAACCCAATTATTCATTACTTTAATATTAATAAATTTATTTATTTATTACTTATTGATAACATGGACTACACTAGAAACTGGTGGTGCGGCCCAACATGTCATATTTACCTATTCAACTGAATAGGCGGATTATTGAATACGCTATTCTGTGTGCCCCTCTAAGGCCTTTTCTTGATAGTATTGAATAATATCCACAGACCAAGAGTGGATTCTAGAAACCCATCAAGGCCCCTAAATAGAAAATGGTAGTCACAATATCAACGACCATCCTACAAACACACATTTTGTACTATAATCTCCTTATCTTTTGATATCTCATAAAGTAGGATGCACACTTGTGTCATCTCTCTTTTCTTCATTTATTATTTATTGATCTAGATAGATGTATTTACCATTATACTACCTTGACCATGGATTTATAAATGTAATACTATCATGATCAACATGGACATGGATATATTACTTCCTCAACCCAGAAGAGACAAATTCTTTCTTGACCATTCAGCAAATGCCACACCACCAATGACGCACCAAACATAAGCTACCTCACCACAATTTTAATATAATGGTTTACTCCTGGATTCAAATTATGTGATAAAATGGCACACATTGATAATGATATCATGTTAGGATACCAATACACATAATCATAGATATGAATGACCAATGATACCAAAAACATGTGGGGTTCCTATTGGTTGTCATGGCATCATGATATCACTACTAGAGATCACCAAATGAGAACTTCAAGAGATGAAGTGTAAATGCTTATGAGCCCCCAACACATGATAATCAAACATCAACTAATTCATTTTAGAATTATTAATATAGACCATACTACCTTTTTTTAAGATTAATTTAATAGTATCTCAAGGTTCTCATTATATCCTAGGATATGCAATAAACTTTTGACATGAAAAATAATATATCAAAATTACCATTATGATAGTGGATATATAAAATTCTTCATTATAATGGTAATAATACCTCATGTATATAAAACTATACAAATCATATGGTAATAAAAAGTACAACATAGAGGGGTTTAGGGAACCCACTATTATAATATTTAGGAAATTTTTATGAAACCTATTTCTTTTCTAAAGGTTATTCTATGATGAAATGATGATTATTTTATGATATTATGGAATTCATATGTAAGGTTTTTTTTATGTGATGGGTGGGTCCATTAAATAGAAAATATACATTGGTTATAGACTTATATCTCATGATATAATTATATGAAACAAGTTGATGTGATTGATCTACTATGGGAAATATATAAGGATTCTTTAACCTCTATGATATTTTAAACACACATAGATTAATGGAAAAATATTATTTGGGAAATTGGTGGTGATTCATGATTCGTTATGATATGGGAAACAGGTGGTGATGCATGATCTTATATGATATAACGGTTTTGGTAGTTAACCGTGACAAATAATATGGTTTCTATTCCTATGTTTACTTCTCAATTTTATTACATGTTTTTAGGGCTTAAAATTTGAATATATAGTTTAGGATTTATTTATGATGATTCCACAATATTTGATTTATGTATTTTGAAATGATAAAGTTCAATTTTTTGACTCATGTATATGATATTTGTAAAATTGGGCATAAACTTTTCATGTTATGATCACGATATCATACCATTATGCTTATCTTATTCATTAATATGATCATCAATTGATATCTCTTATATTTATCCTTATTGGGAATTGTAGTTCATCCTTTCATAAGTTTCCATTCCATATGATATAAATAATGGTTTTATATTGGGTGTATCAAAGAAGGGTATAATGTGAGAATAAATTTATTGGAGATTTTGAAGATATAACATGAAATAATTTGTATATGTATCTTATCCCTATGTAAAAAAACTTTTACAATTTTGGGGTGTGTAATGTCATTAGATGTATTAAACATTCATCTAAAATGATTCAATATTTATGTATGAAATGATTGGTTTTCCTCATTATCAGAGTTGGGTTTAGTAATTTTTAAGATTATTTATGTTTTTGTGGTATTTGGAAGAGACAACTTTAGTTAAAACCCTAATGACATATCTTAGTATGAGATAACATATTCAAATTATAGTAAAGTAAACATTATGTTGTTTTCCTGACAATGACATCCATGTCTGGATACAACAAGTTGGTTTAGGATTTATCATAGATATATCTAATGGTAGTAACCCTAAAAGAGGTGTATTGGGTATTAATTATTTTCTTACTCAGTTCAAGAAAAAAGAGGCATAACTACACTTCTAGTTTAACACTACCTAGGTATATTCATTAGTTGTTCACAATCTCTTTACAAACCATTATAAATTATTTAAATAGAATTTGAGGATGTAACATAAAACAAATTATGTTAGAAAACCTAATAAGAAAATAACTAAGGAAAACCATGCTTAATCTCAAGGAGTTAAAAGTTAATCCCACTATATCATAGTTTAACCTGAAGTTTCATAGGTTTAAATAAAGGTGTAATAGGAGAAAACATATTTAAATTGAGTTTACCTATTCATATTGTAATTTGATTTGATTTTTTTTGTAAATTATCATAGCCACTTCAAAATTATTCTTTGGAAGCAAGATCAAGAAAATGGTTTTTAATGGTATATCCTTTTAAATTCCTATAACCAACTATGTAATTGTAATTAAATAAATTGTTATGAAAATTTCAAATCTCAATAAATGCATATTATGTGGGAAACAATGATCCTCCTGATATCTATAATTGTGAGGTAGATATCTCAGTATAGAATATATATTGATTTTCTTATAGATCAATTAGATTCTTTTATTAGATAAGTATAAATTAAAATTTTGAGGGTGTTTTTTATATAAGGATAGGGGATGTAACACCCTATGATTTTATTATGTACCTTTACATTAAATAAATCTAATATTATTGATATATTTCTTTATTTGTAGCTCCAAACTAAAATGAGTATCTAAATATTATATGCATATTTTTAAGAAAATTAGAACAATAGTAATACATATGGTAAATAAAATATTATTAATCAACTATAATTTACTATATTTAGAAGATAATAATTAATACAATTTAATATTTAAAAGGATTATTATTTATCAAATAACTACTGTTTTTATGTATTGTGTATTTTATCCGAATAAATTATATTTACCTATCTTAAAATATTATTATATCTAAACTAGTATATAAACATACATTAAAATATAAATTGATATGAAGTAGTGTGAAGAACACTTAAGACCATCATTTTTCAGCAAAATTAGTTTTTCTATAAATTTTTTATTTAAATAAAAAAAATTATAAATTGTAAATTTTATTTTTATAAAAAAAACTACGTTTTTTAATTAAATATTTTAAAATTATCATAGGATAAACTTTTGAGATTTTTCTTAAAATGTTGAATTTTTTGGTGATAAATGAAAAATATTTATTTTTTAAATATTATCAGTTTTTTGAGATTTACACAATACAATAATTCTTTTGATGTTTGTGAAATTTTTTTTCGAAAATAAATTATTTTTTATAAATTTAAATATTTAATTTAGAAATATAATTTTCAATCTATAAAACTCATGTTTAACATTTTGGTAACTTAGGTAATATTTTACTCTAATAAAAAAATTGGTATTTTTCTTCTAACTGAGTATCCAAAAGGTCGAATTTAGTTTTTTATTACTTTTAAAGCCATATAACTACTGTTTAATTAATAATAAACAAGTTAATGTCAAATAAAACAACAAAAGAGATAATTGTATCTTAATAATAATTTTCAAACACAAAAAAAGACAATTTTTTTCTAAAAATAGTTTTTACATGTTATGTGTACAAATTTTAAAATTGATTTTTCCCACCCGTAAAACATGTCACACCCCAGAATTTTGAAAGAACACTGTGTTCGATGGATTTGGTTTCACTAAACACTGAGCTTAAATAAACTCCAAAATATTATTATTTTAACACGGTGGTTAAAAACTAGTTGTTAAATTGAATTATATGAATAAGATTAACTATATTATGAAATTAATATAAAAATTATATTAAATTAAACTTTAATTATTCTTAGTAAATGAACACATAATTTTTATTAATGTCATTTTGTTCATAAAATATATATTTTCTTCAAAAGTTGATTTTTATTGTTTTCTGCGAGAAAATAAATCTAATTAACTTTTTAAACTATTATAAAATTTATTTGATAAGATTAATATAATATTTGGATTCATAATTTCGAAATTATATTAAGATTATATTTTTATAATCATCTAAAAAGAATTATTTTTTAGTGCATTGTGAAAAATACTGACTCTCGTAAAAATATTAATTCTTTTCAATAAGTTAAGAAGTTTAAAACTACCATTATTTTATAAATATAGTTTAAATAGAAATAGTTATTATTTATTTATATTTAAAATAATTAAATAATTAGTAATAAACATTATAATTTATTTTAAAACAAGATTATGATTTGGGTTAACAAACGGGATTCTTCTAAAAATTGTTTTAATGTACGCAATATTTCTCCTTTTTAATTAATTAAAATAATCCCTAATGTGGAATTATTTAAATAAAATATATATATTATATATTTTTAAATATTAATTTATTTTCATACAATGATAATTATTAGTCACAGATGTATTATAAAATCAATTTTTTCTTGAATATGCAATTCTTGAAAACCCACATTTTCATCGCATATGAGGGTTTTTAAATACAATTTTTCATTTATGTGAATTAAATTTGGTAAAATGGATTACATATTTGGAATCATAATTTCCAAATTATTTTATAAGTTTATTTTAAATTATTTTTCATAAAAAATTTATCATGGTAAAAAAATATTAACCACATTATAGGTAAAATAATGAAACAGTTTAAAGTTAAAAGGAAGATGATTCAAATACCTTAAAATACAAATATTATTTGTTTTTATATGATTATTAAAAATAAACATCATTTAAAACATTAATTATCTGTATAGTTTATTGGTATTAATTCCATCAAAATGTGGATAGGTTTAATTATAAAATAATCGTTATTTAATCGCTTAAAACCACTCATCCTCAACTATAAATAACACCACTCACCACCCATATCCCATAAAAAGACTTGTAACTCTTAAAATATCTTAAAAACACTCTCCAACCTACCTTTCTCTGGTACATGTTCTTCTATTCTCAAAAAAATTTCAATTTAAAGTTTCTCAAGGGGTACTTTAAGGAGGTGATATTCATGAGGTAACATTCTTAAACTACCCCTCTTAATTTCTTTTCATCGTCTACCTTTTCCTAACCTAATTCTTCCATAAAATAATAATAACACTTGTATAAATTATATAATAGAAATTTATATTTATAATGGAATATCTTATATCCATCCCTTTTCTCACCTCTACTTATTCAAAGAAACAAAACCATTATCAAAATTATAGAGGTTAATCGTCTCTATGAATAATGATTTTTCATTTTCCATTACCTCCTTTAAAGATGATCATAAAAGTATTATTCTGGTTAAATAAGATTTTAAAAGTTATATAATAACCTATTTCATGTTTTATAACTAAAATATATACATAATATTAAGTAAAAAAAACTAGTTTGTAATGGTAAGTAAACTCACCAAAATAAACTAAACATTTATCATTAATATTTTCTCAAATGAATCATCCTCATATTAGAAAAAAATTATATATGGAACCATTTAAACCTCTATAAGGCCATTAATTACATTTAATTTCACTTCTAGAGTTTTATTTCTATTTTACATTAAAATCTATAATTATATACATATAAACCAATCATGAAACCACGAAACCAATGCACCTAAAAAAATGAAAAAAGTGAAATATTATTAATCAATGAGTGGTAAGATGATATAAAAATTTAATATTAGGTATTATATAAAACTTATAGTTCTATAATGAATTAATAAAATTTTTTAAACATTAATATTGGAGGTTAATGTATGAAAAAATAAAGCAAAGTGCGTGGTTAGTGTTTCTCATCTCACTTTTACTTCTGTGAGATATATGCCGAAGTCACTGGGTATTTCTTTTTGTGTGGTTTATATATTTCCCTTTGAAATATTATAACATTAATATCATTATTTTAAAAGTGTTAAATGTTTCATTTTAAACTTATTACTTTCATTGGGTATAATATTCAACTGATTACAAATGGTAAGAGATTTATGAGCTCAATTTCCATTCATTGGGTTAAAATTATACTTTATTTATTATTTCATGTGATTATTATGAGTGGAATGACTTTTCATTATCAAATGTTTTTTTTAAAAAAATATTTGGATTTAAAAATGATACACATAATCTAATAATATTATTATTTCTCATTTATATGATTTTATTTTTTGAGAGACTTTTTTTTAAAAAAAATCATATAATAATTTTCCTTAAAACACCATTTTTCATCAATCACCACGTTTTATAAAATTGTTTTCAAAATTGTTTTTACAATTATCCTATGATTTTATTATTCATTTATTAATCATTTGTGATTTTTTTAAAACTGTATTTAAAGATATATTTTGATTATACTTCACCCCTTTCATATGAGGAGTTCATTGAACATAGTAGGTGATAGGCGGGTTCCACTATAGCTCATCAATGCATTGGTAGGTATCATGAGGCAAAAAATTTTGGTTATTCGATAATTTTTACCCATTTATGTATAGTTTATTATTATAATCTTGGATGGTATATTTATAAATTCCAGTATTATTCATTCCCTCATTATAACATTAGTTATTGATTTATATGTGATTATTCGATTAGTAGAATTTACATTGATTTTATTTCTTGCTAATGTGAAAATTTATATAGAATTATTTGATCTTATTTTATTCCTTCAATATAATTATCATATTATTTTTTAAATGTAATGGGTTTTAGTTATTTACCATTCCATAATGGTTAGGCATTGTTTATTCATAACATCCATTGTACGCTTTCCTTTACTAGATATTTGATCCCACCCCTTTCTTTTGATATAATTTCCCCATGATATGAGGAAATGTTTTATGATTGATATGAATGGAAAAAGTATAGGGAAATATAGAATTATCAAAGAAAACACATTTTGTATTTTATGATAAAAATGTAATGTGAATTTTAATAATATATCTATTTTACTAATATTACTAAAATATTTTATCCTTCGAGTTGTGATTCCTTGAATCACGTGCCAATATATTAATGTAATCACTGACTCTATGCTACTATGAATGGGATCTTTGCGGAATTTTTTTTATAAAAATTATATTAAAATTTTTAATTATAATTTTAAAATTATTTAATAACTCTAATATAAACATTTATTATGAAAAATAATTAATGAGGTTAAGAATGAGTTATTGTGGTAAAAGATAATTTGGTTAAATGTTAAAAGTAAAGATAATTTCATAAAAATACTCAAAGGTTTTATAAAAATGAATGTATTAGATTATTATGAACCCTAAAATTTAACAAAATCCATTATTTTCAATTATTTTATCAAATTGACGTTTGAATAGTGAATTTAATTTTTATATTATTACAAAAATTTCACTCCTCACCCTTGTAAAATGAGTCATCACCACCCCACTTTTCCTCACAAGTCATGACTATTATATTAGACTAAAATCCATCCAAATGACACTAGAAACTCATAGAAACATCCAAAACGTATTATTTTTACTTTTAAAACAATACCTTTAAAAGCCTTGAACAAATTTTTGAAGGAGCACTTCCAAGAAGTAAGGTAAAATCCTCAATTACTCCTTTTAATTATATTTCATTTCTTCATTATTCTAAATCATCTTGATATTATAAACCCATGTTTATGTAATTTAATTTTAATCATAATTATAAATAAATTTTATTATTTTTATTTCATAACCATCTTCAACTTTCCTCCCAACCATTTGAAAAATAATAACATCGTTTCTGTTATGTGTAGACTACCACATCCATAAGTGACATTATATTTTTTCATAACAAAATTACATGGATTTTTAAAAGAGTTTATTTTATAAATAAATATAATATTTTAAATATTATTAATATTAGTAAAATTTAAGCCATTTTCTACCTTCTTTCCATTCTATGTAAAATGATAATGTCGCCCATATATATGTGAAGAATAATAACTACGTAAAGAAACGTACTTCTTTTGTAAACTAGACTTTTATTATTTATAAAAAAATAAATAAAATAATTCAACACATTAAAATGATATAAATAATATCATTATAATTATTTAATAATTATATTTTACTAAAAGAATCACTTTATTAACTATATTCACCCATCAATTATAAAATGTTCTTGCATAGGTCAGGGTAACCACCTATGTAAAAAAGTTATAAACTTAAATTATGGATTATTATTTAAATATTAATACTTTTATTATTAGGAATATCTTTTCAACTAATATGTATTTATGTAATTTAAAGGATATATTAATTTGAACACATTATTGACATACGGAATTTTGTTCACAAAAAACACTAAAACAAGATATTCGTCGATTATGTCTTTACGAATCTAGAATAATATTATCCTGAAATGAAATAGTAGATAAAAAATCATATATTCTAGCACCTTTTAAAGTATATAGATTTTGATATTTTAGTTAAAGATATGGAATCAAAATCTTCTTTTTAAATCTGGGAAAATTTAATAAACAATAATAGCATCCGATGATGATAATAAATATAACTAACAAATAAATGAATAATAAAGGAATATAATTAAATAGTATAGATTAAAATATATATGAATAAGGTTTAAAAATAGGCTATTATTATTTTTATGTTTATTAAAAAAGAAATCAATTTTATTTCAAAGAATTCGAGAGTTAAGGTAAGGGTGTTTGGTCTTAATTACCATTCTTGAGAAATGTTTTGTTTTATACACATAATTTCACATAACTAGTGTTAATGCTTCCTATTGTATATATAAAATAATGAATTATCTTTTCTTCATTGAATTTGAATTTAAATTAAAAATATATATCTTTTAAGTTGTTTCTTAAGCCATAAGTGATTCACATCTCAACTTTTGTTCTTTGTGACCCATTCCATATTCACCAATATTTCAATTATTTATATAAATATATAATACCCATGAGGGTCTTTTATCACTTTATTTATGTAAATATATATATTTATAAATCCATATTATGTTATACCTTTCAAATATTTATGATTCTAATGGTAGTGATGTTGTAACATGTAATGTTAAATCAATCCCCATTTCTTTAAGTAATAATATTTTATCATCAAATTCTTACTTATATTCTTGGATTATTTCACCATAATATTTAATATTTTAATTTATCTTTATCCCTGGAAAAAATGAAAATTTTATTTAAATATTCTTCCTTGATGAAATCACTTTGAATAAAAGTGTGACATTTTTATGAAAAATTTTCATTATATTTAATGATGATTTCTCTTCCATGTCCATAAATTCTCTTCCCACCAATGGTATCTTTTTCTGGAAAATTAATTATATGATATCTCATTTTTTCTTCATATTTTCACATTTAGCATTTTCAAAATAACGTTTTATTATTATATTTTAAGATGTTTGTTTTAAAAATGGTATTTTAATAAATTAAAAGAAATTTTCCTTTAATAATTGAAAGTTTTATTTCTGACACTAGATTTAATCTTAAAAAACATTATATCCATTCCAATGATAAATTAATAAATATTATTTTTAAATAAATTTTTTCAAATGTTTTCACTTCACATTTTTGAATTATTACATTTAATGTTACGTATAACTTATCTTTTACTGTTATGGTAAAACATTTTTCTAAAAAACTCTTTTATGATTTATTATTCTATAATGATCATTATAATTTACAAATCATACTTCCATGTTTTAAAATGGTTTTAAAAATTATTTTTAATATTATTTATTTTTAAAAGAAAATTAAATATTTTTATTTTTTTCAAGAATAAGATTTTGATTTAAAAAATGAATTCTAAATTTTAAAATAGATTTTATATGCCTATATTTTTAATAAATAAATCTTTAATGTTTTCATGTATTCTAAAGTAATTATTTTTGGAAATATATTTATTTTATAAAATTTGTTTTCTAAAAGAAACTTTTGGGTTTAAATTGTTTTTTTAAATATGAAGAAAAAATTCATTTTATGAAAACATTTATAAGAAGTTTTAAATTATTTTAAAAAGGGATATTTCTTATATTTTTAAAGATATATGTATGAAATAATTTTAAAAGTATATTTTACATCAATGTAAATAGCCTTTTAAATTAATTATTATTAAATTGGGATATTTTATTATGATTTCATTAACCTTATTTATTTTGATAGATTATAAAATGTTCAATGAATTTCTCCATGAAAACATTCTCTTTTCAATGAGTTAATTAGATGATATGATTTTTTTTCATTATCTCTTGGAACATATATGTATGGATGACTATAATATAATAGTTGGGCCCTATAAAAATCTCAAATGAATTATGTGATATATTATATGTCATGATATATTGATGTTAATAGAGTTTTAATGCTCAATCTATTAGATGAATCAGGAAGTAATGCTTTGTCCACTATGTTATAGGAATCATGTACTGGTGCCTTCTTTATAATGTGTATGTGAATCTAGAAGTGATGTATGTAATACTATATTATAGGAATATATAAGTGATTACCACTACACTCTGTTTATTGGTATTGGGTACCACTACTAAAAATATAGCTTTTAAACGTACTAAAATTGTCTATTATCAATGAAAAATGCACTTATTACTGAAGCAAGATTAAGTAGCCCCAATATTTTCTTAGTGATAGAAATGTAATGATAAAAATGATTTATCAACATTAAAAAAATATGATAAATGGTCCCTATATCATAAATTATTTAAGCACTAAAAAAAGACCCCCTTTATGAGCACTTTCAATAGCACTAATAAAGGGGAATAATACTGCATTTTGATGTTAACATTATTTCACATTTCACAATAAAAACAATAGAAAAAATAGTAAATACATATTGAAAATAATGTTTTAAAATACAAAATTTAAATGAAATAAAAATTACAGAACAAGTACAAGAAAAATGAAATATATTATGGACATTTCAAAAAAAAAATTCTACAATTACATGAGTTAGTACAAATTATCACACACAATCAATAACACTAATGTTTATTTCCTTTTACTTCAGCCCCTAACCCCCGTTAGTGCCATTGTCGAACAAACTACCCCTTCATGGGAAAAATAATTCACATGTATAAGAAAAAACCTATAGTTGGTAATACTATAAACAAATAAATTATACACAAAGTGTCAATTTTAAACTAAAAACTTATACCTTGAGTCATACCAGGAACACCAGATTGAGTTGTGCTTGATTATTTCATGTCACGTCATTTATTATTCATATTAAAGTATTATATCTTTGAATATTAACTATATAAGTATAATATAAAAATAATAAAGAAATTAATTAAGTAATATAATTTAAATAATGGGAATAAATATGATCTTATTTTCTATATTTTAGTGATATGATGTATTTTTTAAACTAAAATGAAACTAATATATTGGAAATATGCACTTCAAGTCATACCAACCACATCTTGTTTTGGATTGGCGTGATTTTAATTTCTATTTTTCAAAAATGAATTATTTATAAGTTCCCTAAATTATCAAAACAATATGAATGTGTTTTTTCTGTATTGAGTTCGTCACTTTTGTATTTTACTAAAATGTCATTTTAAACTGGAAATGTGTACATTGAGTCATATTGGTTACATAGTGTGTCTGTTTGATATAAGACAAATTCCCAGACATCACAAATTGTTATTAATTGTTTTCATAAATTATGAGTAAAATCCAAGAAAATTTTCTCAATTTTCAATGAGTGACACACTTTTTTTAACTAATATGTCAACTTTAAACTAATAACAGAAACTATGAGTCATACTGAAATCAGGATATATTTTATTTAGGTTTGGATGATTCAAACTTTGTCATAATTGACTTATGTAACATCTTACAGAAGTATTAAAACATTAATAATTATTTTTCTCAGTTTTGAGAATGGTAGTTGTCTGTTTTATTAAAATTAATTTCGATTTTAAATAAAAAGACACACTTGGAGTCATACTGGTAATACCATACATCGCATTGATGCTCATATGATTTTTAAATATCACAAATGACTTACATATTTTTTTCTAAATTATTAAAAAAAATGTATTATTTTCCTTGATTTTGAGTATGTTACTTGTCATTTTTACTAACATGTCATTTTAAACTAGGAACATGCTTTTTAAGTCTTATTTCTCTCATAGTGTGTTAGTTTGACATGATACTGATTCTTAGACATACCAAATTACATCTGAATTGTTGTCTAAAATTATCAGGTCAATTGGAGTGTGGTGTCATGGTTTTTAATGACTAATACACTTTTTGATCTAAAATGACAGTTTTAAATTAATAACAGACACATTGAGTTATACCAAGAACACCATATTGGATTTAAGAGTTCCTAATTATTAAAAATAAAAAATTGATTATTGATAATTTCCAAAATTATAAAAACAATCTTAACGATTTTTCTCAGCTTTTAGTTTTTTTAGTTGTCTTTGTTACTAAAATTAATGTCAATTTTAAATAAAAAGTCACACTTTGAGTCATACCAATCACATTGTACCTCATATAAAGGTATGGCATAATAATAAACATAAAAATTACTTATGAATCATTTTAATATAGTATAAAAATAATATTAATTTGCATGATCATTTTTAATTATCTCACTTATCGTTTTTACAAAAATGAAATTTTAAATTGTAAACATGAACTTTGTGTCATAATAATCACATCATGTGTAGGTTTTATGTGAGACTAATTTATACACATAAACTATTGCTTATGAATATTTTTTATAAATTACCAAGACAATATAAGTGCATTTTATTGTATTTAAGAAAGTGAAACTTTTTGATCTAAAATGTCATTTTTAAGCTGATAATAGACACTTTACGTTATACCAAGCACACCATAAATAATATTGAAGTGAAAAAAGATCATACACATCAAAAATTAAGTATATATAATTTAAATAAATTATAGTTTTGAGTATGCCACTCGCCTTTTCTGTAAAAATTAATTTCTATTTTAAATAAAAAGACAACCTCGTAGTCATTCCGGGCACATCATGTATTTGATTGAGGTGTGGTTGATTACTACATGTCAAAAATTACTTATGAATCATTTTAATTAAGTATAAAAAAAATATGAACTAATTTTCTTGATTTTACCTATGGTACTTTACTTTTTTACTAAAATTAATTTCATTTTTAAATAAAAGGAAACACTTTGAGTTGTTCTAGGGAAACTGTAAATTAGATTATGGAAGGATTGATTTATATGAATCATAAATGAAGTATATATCATATTCCTAATGTATAAAAACAATATGAATAATTTTTCTTAGTTTTGAGTAACGTTCCTTTATTACACAAATTAATGTCAATTTTAAATAAAAAGGCACACTTGGAATCATACTGGTAACATCGTGTGTCAGTATTAGGTGAAACTATTTCCTACATGTCATAAATGAATAATTGTTTGTTTTCATAATGTACCAAAATAATTAAAATGTATTTACTCAATTTTGAGTATGTCACATGTATTTTTTACTAATGTTTCATTTTAAAATAGAAACACACACTTTGATCCATACAAGTCACATCATGTGTTGGTTTGATGTAAGACAAATTCTGACATGTCACAATTGACTTATGAATCATTTTACTAAATTATCAAGATAATATAAGTTTTTTTTCATGGTTTTCAGTTATTGGAAAACTTTTCTAACTAAAAGACCACTTTTAAACTGATAATGGACACTTTGTGTAATATGTTTCACGTTACATATCCGATTAAAGTGAGGGAAATTCATATACATAAAAATGACACATTGGCCATTTTTCTGAAGTATTAAAACAATAAGAATGTGTTTGATCAATTTTTTAATATGTAACTTGTCTTTTTTAGTAAAATAAATGTCAATTTGAAATAAAAAGGGAACAATCGGTGTCATATCGGGAAAACCATGTTCTTTATTTATGAGAGTCTTATTTCTACACATGAGAAATGACCTATGGATCATTATTACAATGTAACAAAACAAACAGAAAGTGTTTTCTTAGTTTTGAGTTTCTCACTTGTCTGTTTTAATAAAATTAATATCAACTTTCAATAAAAAGACACACTTGGTGTCATACAAGTCACACCATCTATTGGATTAAGGATAAGATGAATTCAACATATCAAAAATTACTTATGGATCATTACCAATAAAGAATCCAAACAATATGAATTCATTTTCCTAGGTTTTGAGTATGTAACAGTTTTTTAATAAAATTAATGTAATGTTTTTAAAAAAAAAAGAACACTTGAAGTTTTACATGTCACAAAATGTGTCTCTTTTAGGTGAATCTAGTTCCCACAGATCAAAAATGACTTATGGATCATTGTATTAAAATATAAAAACAATCTTAACGTGTTTTATCATTATTGAGTATCTAAAGTGTGTCTTGAACTAAAATGTAAAATATAATCTAAAACCATGTAGTTTAAGTCATACCAAACACATTGTGTATTAGATTGAATTCTGGACGATTGAGTATCTGATGCGTGTTTTTCTTTTAATTAGTGTACAACAAGCTATAAAATAGATAACATGTTCTATTTTTGATGGAAAATGAAACACCATTATTCCTAAAACACCCCATCAAAAAGAAACACGTTCTAACATTTCTGGTTTGTTATAGAAAGTTCTATGAAAAATATGACTTCCCAAAATATTTGTAAAAAATAAATAATTTTTAGATAACAATGATAAAGAAATAAAAAAATAGTAGAAAAAATTGTGACAGAATTTACTAACTAAGTATAATAAATTCACATTTTCATGATTTATGTATATATTCTTAATCCATTTCCTTGTTTCCATTATTTCGGTTGAAACCTCAAAGTATAATCACTCATGATAATGAGAATCTTTTAACAAACCATACCAACTCAAAAAAAAATCTACCTATATAATAACAAAATTCTTATGTTAGTGATACTTTAAAAAAATAAATTAAACATAAATTTTTAATAATACATTAATAAAATTTAATATTTTTACTGAAACCACACAATTTGATTCATTTTGAGTAACTATGTACGTTGGAGTGAGGTATGTTTGATTCATACATGTCACAAATGACTGAGGGATTATGTTTCAAATGTATCAAAATAATCCGATTTTTTTCTCAGTTTGGAGTGTTTCACTTTTCTTTTTTGCTAAAAGTTAAATTATAAACTCAAACCACACAATTTGAGTAATATCGGTCACACCGTGCATCATATCAATGTGAGGTCAATTTTTTACATGTGAAAAATATATTATGGGTCATTTTCCTAATTATTGAATACAATCTAAGCTCTATTGCTAAATTTTGGCTATTTTGACACACAATATAAATTAAAATGACACATTTCTATTAAAAACCCATAATTTTTGTCATATATACCACCTCATGTCTCAGATTTTTGTGAGGTTAATTCATACACATGAAAATTACATTGTGGATCATTGTCTAATTTTATAAAAATTATATGAGCTTGTTTTCTCAGTTTTGATAATTTGATATATGTTCTAATCTAAAAGGACACGTTTGTATTCAAAATAGATAATTCAAGTCAAACCGACCACATTAGGTGTTAGATTAATGTACTTTCAATTCCTACACATGAAAAATGAATTGTGAATCATCTTCCTATTTTTTTGAAGAAAAATATATTTTTTATAGTTTGGACTTTTTTTAAATTTTTTAAACTAAAATGAAACTTTTATATAGAAAAAAAATAATTTGAGTCATATCAGGAACACCTTGTATCATATTTAGGTGTGGATGATTCTTATATGTCACAAATTAAATATCAATTGTTTCCCTAATGTTTTAAAATAATTAGATATCATTTTCTTGGTTTTTAATATATGATGTGAGTTATGAAATAATTTTTAAATTCAAAAAAACATGTACCATATAAAACTGAGAAGGAAATAAAATAAAAAAGTAGTTAAAATGATGATAAAATTAACAAAATAGGTTGTAATAATTCACCTCTTCATGATGTCTATATACATTCAGACACCATGTATTACGCCCATCCATTTCTAAAAAAATCATCATTTATACTTATCCTTGATAAATAGATCAAAAATAAAATATAATCATTCTAATTATAATTATTAACACCCCAAATATATTTCTAAGGTCATATCCCATACTAGATCCCAAAAATAGTTGTTGATCACCTAAATTTAATGTCAAAAAACATTATGAAATAATGTATGTTTCTCACTCATCTCTAAAAAATGCGAGTATGATGGCTTTTTACATAATTGGAAGTAGGGAGAAAATATAAAAAAACAAATTATTATGAAATATTTTTAATGAAATTGTAATAACAATTGTAAATTACCTATTTAGGGATGTTGGTATTTCCATGGATTATGATATCTCTCATTAATTTCCAAACATAATATCCAAAATCTTTGATGTTATCTTCCTCGTACACTACAGAAACATTAACCAAATTAATTAAATTGTGTTGTAATATGTTAAGATAGTTAAAAATTTCTATATATAAATTAACTTATTTCCATTTTAAGTTGTCCATAAGCTTCTTTTATTCATTCCCTGACTTCATTCGATGATTTATATTATTTTTAACAATTTCCATATCATAACAAAATTCTTATTATAAAACATACTGAAACATATAATTCAAATTTTTAATAAAATTTTTATTTTAGTGCATTAAAAATTTACAATGCATATCATGTGTGGTCAGTGTGATAGATATCCATGCATTGGATCCATAAAATAAATATTTTGGGTATCCATATTGATTGTGATCATTATCGAGTGATACCTAAATAAATAAATAAATAATGAAAAAATTGAAAAAAAAAATATATTATTAGATTGTAAAGTTTTAACCATGCATTATATGTGTCTAAAAGAGTTTATTGACTTTTATTTTATTTACAATGGCTCGTTTAGTTCATCTTTCTTCATATCAATTTCATTATTTTCTAGTTTAGTTTCTTCCATAGAAATGATGGAGGGATTAATGAATCAAAATCATGATTCGAATGGATTAACCTTTCTTTAGTAGTAATATAAATTCATAAGTTAAATATTAATAGCTATTATATTTAATGAAATTATTTGATCATTTTTTGGACAGACATATTATGACAATTTACCTTCTTTATGTATTTACAACTGAGACTCCCTTCCATTCACACATGAGAATCTAATTTATACTCTAAATACTAAATGTATTTTTAATGAAATTTCCCAATATTTCTTGTATATATAGATTGTATGAAATATTTACATATATAAATGTGGTCTCTAAAATAAATTTTAATTATAATAATGTTTCAGTGGAACTAGCGTAGTAAATGTACTCCAAAAAGGTCCTTTTTATTTCTTGGTCAATTCACTAGACTATCTTGATCTGACCATCCGTTCCCCAATCTATTTATCTATATCTAATACGAAACTTCATTTTAGATGTATTTTCATAAAATGTTACAGCGTTTTCATTTGAATTTTTTTATATAAATACTTCATTTATATTTATATAAATTAATGACCATGCTAACAAAGTTATAATAGCATCATAGAATGTTATAATATTTATATCATCAAGTGGAATAGTCACCTCATTGGTAGGGTCTTTAGAAAAATCAATCCCCACTCCCATGTGATCTTTTTGTAGTTGTTTATTGTGTAGCTTGTCTCCTAGGATATTATACATCATACCCCTCAGAATAAGGGGGTGCATGAGTGTTGATAAATAGAAATAACTTATAACTTTACCATACATAATTTGAGTAATATAAAGTTATTATAAGTTATTTGATTTACATTTTGGAGTAAGTGTAATGAAAAATATTATTACCTCAGTTAGGAATGTGGTTGAGGGGAATGACTAGCCTCAAAGCTAGCTGGGTTTTTTGGTTGTTCATGTATGGATATTTCATCCACCAATGGTTCACTTAGATCCTTTCTCATATATTGGTCTTCCAACCCAGTCTGGACAATAATATTTTGAAAAGAATCTATTTTTGCCTGAAATCCTCTCATCATGTTATATGTATCTTCTTGTGGATTGTTCTTCTCAAAATATGTTCTAGGGGACACTCTAAAACCAATTGATCAAACAAGATGATATTGTTCTAGAAGATTAAAATCTATTAAAATTAGTTTCTTTTCCAAAATGGTTGGTATTGATTCTTGTAGATATATCTAATAAAAATATATGAACATATAAAAATATTTTTATGTAATTTTATCATAAATAATAAAAAAAATTCTATTATTTAATACTTACACATGTTTCTCATACTACTTTTTTGTTTTCATCAACTAGATTACCCTCCTTATTTAGTCGAGCCTCCTTCTGTAGCACATAAAATGGGATGGAAGTGGATTCATGTTTTGATTCATTAATATAAATATAAACAAAAGAACATATATTTTTCATTATCAAATAAAACTTTTATAATTGATTTAAAATACATAACATTTTCTTCTCTAATGAAGTGTACCCTATCCTTGATTTGTAATTGGGGCACATTGGTTTTGATGAGTTTTTTTTATTTTTAAAACTCCTTTTTGTTTCATAAATTATTTTTTTTGAATCAAATTGGATAAATTAAATATTTAAAAAAAATATATGAACAACAATAATGAAAATGAAATTATTTCTTATCATCATGATTGAGAAAAGAATTCAATGTTTCTTGTTTTATAATGTTTTCATAAGTAACAGGTGGGTCGAGCTTTATATTCCTCTAAACATCCCTCACATGAAATTTAGAAATATGTCTTAGAAATCCTATATGGGATTTTCAAGTGTCCATTAAGAAATATTTGTTATAGAAATATTCTAAAATTAATGTACTCTGTATGGAATTATGAAAATAAAATCAATGTTTTATTATATATTTTTTTTGTAAAATAAAGGTTATCATAACATAAACATTATATCTTACCCAAGGATTTTCTTCATTACTGGTTGGACATGGTTCAATGAATCTATATCAATTGAGACATTCATCCTCATTGTGGCCCCGATATAACTAATGAATATTGACTTGTTTGGTTCAACCTTTTGGATACCTAGATTCTAGCCAAACCCAAATTTTATACCATTACTTATTAAATTGAAAAATTTTAGAAACTATTGGAGTTGGTCGCCTAGAACCAACTACGTTGTACTTTATTCACTAATAAAAGCATTATCACATCTTGATTGTTATTCTGCATTATAAAGCATGTGATAATTTCCTAAGGAAAATGTTTGCATTAAAAGGTCCTAGAGAATCCCTACTATGATGAGATCCCAGAAGTGCTATAACACTTTTCTTGAATATATATTCTATGTCCGAATGATGTCATTTTAGGGACACAAATAATATAGGCCATTAGGTGTAAGGACTCATAAATCTTTGAGGCACCTTCTCATGGAGTGCGCCCTTGGTAATATCCAATAGGATATTATAAGAACGAGATCCGCCAGTAGGAAATCCACATTTCATAGTGTCATTAGATGTTCCTATTTTTGGATGTGTGTATTGGTCCTTAGACTTTAAGATTATTATCAATAGGTATTACAACTCGCACACATAGATGTATTGACGAAAACTGTGACAACACACTGTTCGTAGTGAGGTAGGATGCGTTGGGTGCGTCATAAGAAATACTGCATTAATAGATAATGCGAAAAAGGATGTTTTTTTCCTTCTGTTCCATAACAGAAGTAGATATTTTATTCCCTTTGATGGAATTGATATAGCCTACATAAATATATGTTCATGGTAAGATATGGGTGAGTTCAATTCTGGGAAGTCAATGAATGAATAAACAAGCACATGGGTTGATGAAACAAGCATGAAACACACTTGATTAGAGATATTGACACAAAGGGATTATATTACACAGTAAGTGTTTGTATGAGGATACGTCAATGCGGAGTCAACTTCATTCTCTTGGGTTCCTTAACCTATTCCTAGACAGTAATCTTGAACTTTAGGAAAGCCCGACTAATGCTAATGAGGAATAGGCCAAGTGGGTCACACACTAATTGTTTCCATGTATCTCAGTTAAATATTAATTTAACAAGTTAAATAAAAATTATTCCCGACTATGGTTTAATAATTATTTAAGGATTACTAATCTTGCTTATTTTGACACTAGTTATTTGAGATAATATATTGTGGTTGAAATAATATATTTATTAGTGAGTAATGCTGTTACATTTATTTAAAAAATAAATATCCATTACTTAAGGTCTAATAAATGTGGAGGAAATAAAGAAAAGGGGAAAATAAAAGTACACGTTGTGTATATTAAATATACATGCCATGTAGTTATATGGAAAATGAGTACATGCCAGGTATTAATGATTACATGCCGTGTAGCTTCTCCAGTCAGGATTTTGAGGATATAATATTGTTTTATTAAATTATATTTATTATAATCATCGTGGGTGCATGTCAAGGAATTAATAATTCGGCATGGGGTTTTCAATAAGATTTGATGAAATAAATAAATTGTGTAACACGTTTATTTATTGTCATAACTCTATAACCTCAAACCTGATTATAAATATCCTCACAACCCCAACACTTTTCCCGAATCATTGTTCACAAAAATTATGGATAATTCTTTGAAGGCCGAAAGAACTAATTCCTCCAAGAATTCTCTCAAGACTGAGAGAGATCCTCCTCCATCAGATCAAGGCGATTGAAGGCGGACATCGCAAGTGAAAGGTTTTTCCACGCTAGTACCCGAAGATCCCTTCAGCGACATCCAGAGATACGTGGAACATAGGTGGATCACCGCTAGAGGAATCCTACACATTGATTCTACAATGAAATGATGGATCACAAGATCATGACTGGAGACATCAACAAAGAAAGAATTCCACCAAGTTAATTCTTGTCAATTAATTAAATTAATTATAACTAATATATGATGATCCTATCTCTATGGTTCTGGGACTCCCTCTTTTGTTTTTCGTTCTTCGTTCTATTCTGATGATTTGGCATTTTATTTTGTGAAGGATCTCAGATTGATTGTTGTTTAATGCTAAAATCCAAGTTTGGAACTCCCACCAACATGTTTTTTTTGCGCTTGGAACCTAAAAGTGGTATCAGAGTGGTAATATCGTTGATTATAATTATTTAGTTTTTTCGTTGATGATTTACACATTTAATATTTTAGTCATTTCAATTAATGTTAATAGTTCATTAAATCTGAATCTCAAGATCTGTTCCTCATCTATCATTTCTCATTCACCATACAGAAATTCCCTTTCTTTTAATTATTTCTTAAAATAAAAAATAAGATCCCATCCGGAGGATCCAAACGTTCTTGTCCGTACAACACGAGAATACACGACATGTATTCGAAAGTACACGATGCGTAGTCTAGGTTCATGCATCATACTGGTCCACCAAATCAGGCCATGTATTGATCCTATCTAAGTCATTTATGACACAGTGTGTTGGCAAGGAATAGGTGGCACACGGTTTCCGGATTACACGCCATGTGGTCCAATGCACATGGCGTGTAGTCCCTTTGGTGTAGGGTTGGACCGTGTACCACAAAAACGGTTTTCCCAGCTGAAAATTGTGTAAAATGGAAACTACATGGTGTGTATCCCCCTGAACATTCCATGTACACCGAAAATTTCTAATGTACATTAACAGTCCATGTCCCCAGGCGTGTACTTCGGATGGACGGTGAAGAAAATTACACAATGTGTAGTCAGAACTACACGCCGTGTACTCACCCAAATTACAAAGATTTATTAAAATATATTATTATATTATACAAACCCTTGAGGAGTCTACCATGGTGCAGGCATAAATCTAAGGTACAACACGTGATAGGTGTTTTATATATATGTGTTTAATTTAACATCTGCGTAATGAACAGGAAATCAACGGGTTGCCTCTAAGGAACAAGTTATATATAAGGATAATTTAAATTTATTTAAAATTATGATGGATGAGAATCTCATGGAAATTCAGAAAAGGGTTTAAGATAAAAGGATTGATTAATTAAAGATAATTAATTGATTCGAACGTGATTTATCTTAAACAAGAACGGTTAAAGAATTGAATGTTATATTTATTTATGCGTAAATATAATTGCATGTATCGATTTTCATGAGCTTGACCAAGACCTTTGTATGTGAATGGTTTCTTTTAATTAATTTATTTAATTTTAATTTTTTAGCCTGTGAGCCTTATTTTCATTAATATGTTGGACCTGTGTGCCCAAAGATTCTTTTATTTAAAAACCCATTTTTACCCCTCACCTGCGCGTGAGATAAATGCATATGTAATGGATGGAGCTCCCAAGCGTGTGGAGATGTCTCCAGTTAAGAGCCAAAGTGAAACCAATCCAATGATATACAAAGGTGGACAGGTGGAAAGCTGTAAACACGAACCTGAAAGGTTCAAGGTGTTTCTTCCCTAGGTCTTGGGCTAGTTTATCAACCGATTGATAAAGTAAAAAATCGAACAAGCTCACACTCATACCATTAATATTATTTATATCAGTTTCAGGGTGTATTTATTAGGGGTATTTTGTCATGATCACAAAATTAATGAATTAAACAAAGCATGCCAGATGGAACTAAATTAAAGACCGAATTATGCATAAATATTATCATAAACAAGGTTAATCACTTATGTATCTCCAACATAATATTATAAAGCATGCAATCAAAGATAATAAAATGGAAATTTACATATAAGTATAAAAATCCCTCAAAGAAATATTATGTCGGTATAGCCTTCCATAATCTTGTTTAGAATCGAACCAGAGTTCAAAGTGCATGACCAACCCAAGTTGGGGTGCTTTCAATTATTGGGGAATTCTAATTCATGTTTTTGGGTCGACTTGACTTGGTTCGCATCAAGCAATGATTTCCACAGTAGGACTTGGTGTGACCAAGAGGAAAAGTTTGGGGAAATACAAAATAAAAGGATTTCAGGATTGGGGATTCCACTCAGTAGATCAACGAGCTGCAAGTTAATTCAGTTGGCATTTGAAATTCCTACCTAAAACCCATCAAGTTGCTTGACCAACCCTAGTTTGAATAATGTGAAGGGAAATATGGATCCTTTCCACTAGAATATTCAGGCAACAGAATTTTACGAAGTCAATGGTGGGGGATATTGGATTTCGTTAAAATAGTTTCAGACTATTAAGTATTAATTTATTTATTTCTCTAAATTTTATAATAATGTACTAAACCTTTTCTCATCGTAATTTTTAGAAACAGAAAGAAAAATTAATTCAAACATATCATTGAGAACCACACTTGAGAAGGAAATCCTTCCCACCGGCACCAATTTCCATGAGTGGCAGAGGCGTTTACACGTCATCCTTCGCCACGAGAGGAAATTGTATGTGCTGGAAGAGCCTATTCCAGTTGCTCCTGGAAACGAGGCCATTGATGAGGAACTATCGCTTTATATGAAACATATGGATTATTCCACAGATGTCTAATGTTTCATGCTATCGTCCATGTCTAATAAGATCTTGAAGAAACATGAAAACATAGATGCGTATAGCATGATATCTCACCTTAAGGATCTCTACCAAGAAAAGATTAGACAAGAGATATATGAGATCTCTAATGCATTGTTTACGACTAAACTTGGAGAGTCTGCACCAGCTGGTCCTCATGTTCTCAAGTTTATTGGCTACATCGAACTCTTGGACATCTTAGGGATTAAATTCTCGAATGAGTTGTGTATAGATCTCATCTTATCATCACTGTCCAAGACCTTATGAATCATTATTGTCATCTACAACATGAGAAATAATGATAAGAGTCTATTGGAACTTCTGACCTTGATTCTCCAGGTAGATAAGGAAATGGGGCGTGACACACCCACAGTCCTCATGGTGAATAAGAAATGGAAGGACAAGGAAAATGGGCCAAAGACTTATAAATGGTCTGAAGCCCCCAAGAGTCATCCCTCTTAGAAGGGGATGATCCAAAGGCAGGGCAAGGAATGGGAGGCAGTGTTTTTTTCATGTGGCAAGAAAGGCCACTGGAAGAGGAACTGCACCTAGAAGCGTGGGGATGATAAAGGTGAATTCATTATCGAGTGTAATATTTCTATTTCCACTCTTTGGGTATTAGATACAGCTAATGAGGCTCACATCTATATTCAAATTTAGTAACCAAGTAGATTTAGAAAGATTTCTAGAGGAGGGGTGGATCTTAGATTTTCCAATGGCGCGAGGCTGGCTGCATTGGCCATTGGATATTACCACCTCTCTTTGCCGACTAGGAAGATTTTGGTTTTATGCAACTATTATTAGGTTCCTAGTGTTAACATGAACATAATTTATTTATCTTTTTGGGTATGAATGGATTTATTTTCATGTTTATAAATAAGGTTTGTATCTTTTATAAGAACAATGTATGTTATGGTATGGCACATTAAAATAATGGTTTGTATGTATTAAATTACAAAAACCAAGTGTTTTAAATAGTTAACAAAACAAACTCACATGACTCATACATCACCCAGTTGTGGCATTACTGTCTCGGTCATGTAAATGAGAAGTGCTTGAAAAAGCTCTGCCAAGATGGCTATTTAGACTATACTGAGCTAAAACCACTTGATGGATGTCACGCTTATTCACAAGGTAAAATGACTAAGCTGCATTTTCATGGATAGGGTTAAAGGGCCACAGAGCTTCTAGGATTGGTGCACACAAATGTATGTGAACCATTTTCAGTAGAAGATAGAGGTGGATATTCTTACTTCATTACTTTTACTGATGATTTAAGTAGATATGGATATGTCAACTTAGTGAGGTATAAGTCAGAGTCCATAGAGAAATTTAAGGAATTCATGAATGAAGTGGAGAATCATCTTTGTATGAATATAAAGAATCTTTGTTCGGATCGAGGTGGATAATATCTGAACCAAGAGTTCATCAATATTCTAAGGGAGTGTATGATTCTATCTCAGATCACTCCTCCTTATACCCCATAGTATAATGGTGTTAGTGAAAGGAGGAACATCACCTTTTTGGACATGTTGAGGTCGATGATGAGTCATGAAGATCTTCCATTATCCCTTTGGGATATGTATTACCAAATGTAGCATACACATTAAACCGAGTACCAACTAAGGAGGAAAATGGACTTCCATATGATTTATGGAATGGAATGAAACCCATTTTGTCACACACATGTGTATGAGGATGTGAGGCGTTTGTTAGGGCCTTCTCCAGAAACAAACTAGAACCCTGGGGCACAAGGTGTATCTTTATAGGATACCCCAAGGAAATGAAAGGATATTACCAATATAACCCTCCAGACAAGAAAGTGGTTGTCTCCATACAAGATGTCTTTCTTGAGATGGAGCAGATCCTCAAAAAGGATAGTGGGAGCAAGATTGTCTTCGAAAAAGTTGATGCTCAAGATACATAGGGGTTGGTATAGGAAAAAGTTCCATAGGTCCCTATGGAAGGGGTTCTAGAAACACAAGTAATGCGTAGGATCTCAAGAGAGGTAAGGGAACCAAAGAGATTTGGTTTCCTAGTCACTGTGGATGGTGAATCATTATTGTTGGACAATGATGAACCTATCTCCTACAATGAAGCAGTATAATGCTCAAAAGCTATAATATTTCTAGAAGCTATGAATTCTTAGATGAATTCCATGTATCAGAACCAAGTATGGGTTCTGGTCAATGAGCTAGTTGATTTAAATCCTACTGGATGAAAATGGGTATTCAAGAGAAAACTGGACATGGAAGGTCAAGTTAGAACCTATAAGGAAAGGCAAGTGGAAAATGGATTCAGTCAACATCAAGGAACTGACTATGATGAAACATTCTCTCCATTTTCCATGTTTAAATCCATAAGAATCATAATTTCCATAGTAGCATTCCATGACTATGATATTTGGAAAATGGATGACACCAGGCGAAGCCAAATGGGTTTAAAATTTGCAGAAATCCATTTACGGATTGAACCAAGCATCCAGGTCATGGAACATTTGATTTGATGAATCCATAAAGGAATTTGGTTTAATTAAGAATGAATGTGAGCCATGTGTTTATAAGTGGTTTAATGGGAATGGAATCGTTATCCTAGTAGTATATATTGATGACATATTACTTATTGGAAACGATGTACCAATCTCATAGTCAATTAACGACTGGTTGAACAAGTGTTTCTCCATGGACTTGGGAGAAGCAGCATACATTCTAGGGATCAAGATAATTCGTGATAGATCCAAGAGTCTTGTAGGACTAAGTCGGGGTACATACATTGACCAGATACTAAAGAGATTTAGTATGGAACAATCCAAGAGGGGATTGTTTCTTTTGTCCCATGGCCTACAAATTTCTAAGAAAATATGTCCTCAGACACACAAGAGAAAAATAAAATGAGTAAGATCCCATATTCTTATGCTATAGGATCCATCATGTATGCCATGTTATGTACCAGGCTTGATGTTGCCTATGCACTAAACATGGTAGGAAGACCTCAAGCAGATCCAAGAGAACAGTATTGGACTGTTGTTAAGACTATCCTTAAGTATCTGAAAAGAACTAAGGATATGTTCCTGGTGTATGGAGGATACGAGGAGCTTGTCATCAGAGGGTATACTGATGCTGGGTTTTAGACAAATCTTAACGATCTGAAGTCACAATCTGGATATTTTTTCTGTCTCAATGGAGGAGCTGTGAGCTAGAAGAGTTCATAGAAGCTAGTTGTCACCGATTGTACATCAGAGTCCGAATATATAGCAGCTTCTGATGCATCCAAGGATTCGCTATGGATTAGGAACTTTTTCTAGGACCTTGATGTGGTGCCTAGCTGTAAATATCCCATTACATTGTATTGTGATAATACTACAGTAGTGGCTCTTGCAAAAGAACCAAGGTCACATCAACAGACAAATCACATAATTCAGAAGTATCACCTCTTGAGGGATTTCTATCAAGGGGTGAATATGTAGTGAGAATAGTATCCACAGAAGAGAACATGGTGGACCCCATGACTAAATGCCTATCTCTGGAGAAGCATGAATATCATGTGAGAGCTAGAGGGTTAAAAGTTGTTAGAAGTTGTCTCTAGTCCAAGTGGGAGTCTGTTGGAGTTGGTGGACTAGAACCAACTAAATTGTACTTTATTCATTAATAAAATAATTATCACGTATTTATTGTTCTTTTATGTGACAATGCATGTGATAATGTCCTAAGGATAGTTGTTTCATTAAATGGTCGTAGCAGATCCCTACTATGATGAGAACCCGGAAGTGCCATAATACTCTTCTTGAATATATGTTCTATGTCCGGATGATGTTATTCGAGGGACACAAATAATACAGGACATTAGGGGTAAGGGGTCATAAAACTTTGAAGAAACTTTTCTGGGTTTTCACCCTTGGTAATATCAAGGTGGATATTATGAGAACGAGACCTGCGAGTAGGAAATCCACATTTCATAGTGTCATTGGATGTTCCTATATGTGGACATGTGTATTGGTCCTCAGACTTTGATATTATTATTAAAGGGTATTACAACTCTCACACATAGATGTATTGATGAAAACTGTGATGACACATTGTTCATAGTGAGGAAGGATACATTGGGTGCGTCACGAGTAACACTGCATTAATAGATAATGCGAGAAATGATTTTTCCCTTATGTTCCATAACAGAATTTGATATCTTAGGCCCATTGATGTAATTGATATAGCCTACATAAATCTATGTCCATGGTAAGGTATGGGTGAGTTCAATTCCGGGAAGTCAAAGAATGAATAATCAAGAACATGGGTTGATGGCACTAGCATGCAACCCGCTTGATTAGAGATATGGAGACAAAGAGATTATATTACACAGTAAGTGTTCGTATGAGGTGACACGTCAATGCGGTGTCAACTTATTTCTCTTGGGTGCCTTGACACATTTCTAGATAGTAATCTTGGACTTTAGGCAAGCCCGCCTAATGCTAACGAGAAAGTGTCCTAGAGGATCACACACTAAGTGTGTCCATGTATCTCAGTAAAATATTAATTTAACAAGTTAAATAAAAAATATTTCTGAATGTTGATTAATAATTATATAAGGATTCCTGATCGCATTTATTTTGAAACTAGTTATTTGAGAGAATATATTTTGGGAGAAATAATATATTTATTAGCGAGTAATGCAGTTACATTTATTTTAGAAATAAAAATCCATTACTCAGGGTCTAATAAATGTGGTGGAGGAAATAAAGAAAAATGGAAAATAAAATTACATGTCATGTATATTAAATATACACGCCATGTAGTTTTATTGAAAACAAGTACACACCATGTATTAATGATTACACGCCGTGTAGTTTTTCCCGTCTGAATTTTGAGTATATAATATTGTTTTATTAAATTATATTTATTATAATCAGTGTGGGCGCATTCCATGGAATTAATAATTCATCATGGGGTTTTCAATAAAAGTTGATGAAATAAATAAAACATGTAAAACGTTTATTTATTGTCATAACTCTATAGCCAAAAAACTGATTATAAATATCCTCACAACCCCAACACATTTCCTCAATCGTTGTGCCCAACAATTCTGGAGAAATATTTCAAGGCTGAAAGAACTACTTCTTCCAAGAATTCTCTCAAGACCGAGAGAGATCCTCCTCCATCGTATCAAGGCGATCAAAGGTGGACATCGAAAGTGAAATGTTCTTCCACTCTAGAACCCATAGATCCCTTCAGCGACGTCCAGAGATACATGGCACACGTGTGGATCATCGCTAGAGGAATACTACACTTGGATTCTATGACGCAACGATGGATCGCAAGATCATGACCGGAGACATCAATGATGAAATAATTCCACCAAGTTAATTCTTCTGAATTAATTAAATTAATTCTAACCCACATATTATGATCTTATCTCTATAGTTCCAGGACTCCCTCTTTTGTTTTTCTTTCTACGGTCTATTTCGAAGATTCGGCGTTTTACCTTGCGACAGATCTCATAATGATCATTGTTTAATGCTAAAATCAAAATTGGGAACTCCTAATAACACGTTTCCATTATGCCCGGAACCTACATAAACATGGTGATGTTGCATCTTTGTTTAGTTTTTTTAATAACATTGTTTTGATCCCTGAAAAATTCAACAATTTCCGCATCAACCACCTATTCTTCCTTGGGATTTGTAACATAATCATGTGCAAAGGACACTACCTTCATGAGTAGTCAAACATTTAATCTAGATTGTGTTAATACATTATAGAACACATAATATTTTGAGTAAAATAAAAATATATTAAAAACACATTAACCGTCTCATTGAAATATTTTTTTGATGGTTAAATGTATTTTTTTCTGCTTTTGAAAATAAAAAAACCTTTTGTCATGGTCCCCTATAATGTACAAGGAACTATTTATGTTGTGACCACCATGAACTAGTTATTATCTCTCAATGAAAGGGCCATCCTCAATTGAATTTCATCTAGACCTATTGTTTTCTAGTAACCGTCACCAAAATTGACCAATTATTATTCGTTGGATCTAATACATAACATACATTCACTTATTGTGATGTTATTATGAATTACTCATCCTTTCCCCCTTCTTTATTGATATTTACCTTCACAACTTCCATTTCATCAACTTTTACAACAATATTGTTTTCAACCAATGTTTCAATAGAAAAAAAGAAATTATAAATGTTGTATAATTCAACTCATATAACTGTTCAATAATGAAGAAATATGAAATATTCATATAAATTTGATTTCTATTCTTAATAATAGATATTTTCATCACTTCCACTATAAGTGTAACTCTATTTTTTTTCTTTGTACTATAGTCATCATGTCTTTTTATATAGAACATATAACCATTGACTACCAAACTAGTGTATGGTATGAAATTTTTATTTAATCTCTATGATAACCATCAAAGTCATTTGGTAATTGAATTCATATTTTCAGTTACATAGTTATATAGATAATCTTTATACCATCCTATAAACTATTGATTATGTGCATTTTATTTCCATATTCCAGTCCTAGATGGATTCAAATATCTAATAATTACTTTGTGGGATTATACATATGGATCAAAATCTTCAAAATTTGTTAAAATTTTAAGGTTCTCTTGCTTCTTATCTTTGACGATAATTTTTACGACATCCCATCTAAAAATATTATTGGTCATAATGCAGTCGTTGTGATGAGACCCTAGGAAACTTATGCTTTTAACATTTGATAAGTAAATGGTACATAATTCAAAATCATCTTCAACAATATATCATTCTATTATACAACATTCTAGCCAACTTCGATTCAAGACATACCATTTCAAAATCATTATATACCATTAAATGGGTTAAATCCATTTACAATTTATAGGACAATATAGTTGAATATATTTTACCAAGTGAACTATTGGGTGGACCATTATATGAAAGAATAAGGGTGGGAGGAGAATATCTAATTCACATAATATGAGTACAATCCATTTATTCATGATCGGAAATTTATCTAGGTCTATAACTTTAATACATATGGATTTTAATAAGAAGAAACGTATAGTTAATATATGTAATAAATTTTTAGGAAAAATGTAACATAAAGAGACGAGAATCAATTATTTCATAAAAACATGACATTCATGTTTTATAAGTCCCTATAACTTCATATTTTTCATTGAAACAAAGTTATTGATATTTTATAAATACTCATATGAAACATTTACACCATTAAGGAAAATAAAAAAATGAAATTTATCCTATCTAGATAGAGTATAATATGATAGTGTAAGAAAAGTCTTCACTTTACCCTTTACCGGTGCTAATGCTTTCCTTATTCCCAAGTCAATAATGTCGAACATATCCTTGATTCCATATTTTGGTTTTCCAAGAACAATTAGTAATTTTATAATAACACTATCAAATGCATTTTTTATACATGTATGAAATCAATAAAATGTATGACATAAAGAAAATTTCTATATAGTAATTCAAATAAAATTTATCTCTTCTCCTAACCATATTTCATAAGTTTTTCTGAAAAAGGTTTCCCAAATATTATGTAAATTATTTTACATTATAAAATAGTTGATCATCCAATAGTGGAGATGTTATTGTACATTATTTGGTATTCCTATCTAATTTTATCATCCAAGATCATTATTTATATCATCAAGGTAAAATTTTATGATGTCCTAAAAACAGTCTTCAAGGAATTTTTCCACCAAACTGAGTGTATGCATTCATCACAAATTGGACACCACAATATTCCTTAAATGGTATATCTTAAACATTCCATAATAAATAAACTCATTTATCATCATGTAAAATAAGGCACTCAATGTGAATTCATCACTCCTATGAGAATTATACATTATAACACCTATATCCCATATAAATTTCATATCTTTGATCCATAGATCCAAATAGACATCTATATCATTATTGGGTTGTTTTGGTATTGACATAATCATAGAAAATATAATGTATTTGTGATTCATTCATAACCATGGTGGTAAGTTATAATTTTCCAACTCGACTAGCCATTTACTATGAGTGCTAAAATGTACACCCAAGGGATTTATTACATCTGTGGATAAAACAAGAAAGAAGTTTCTCAAATCAATTTCCTTTTTAGGATACTCATAATTAATTTTATTCTATTTAGGAGAGTCAGCTAGATGAAATTGTTTCCAGCATTTAATTTGTGTATATGCATTCCATTTTAATTTTCTCGTGGTTTCATGAAATCCATATAGTTTTCAAAATTGTGTAATGATATGTAAGAACATTATAGTATTCGAAGTACTAGATCAATCTTTATTGTATCGATATGTTCTACACTTAGAGAATTTTATGAGTAATCCATGGTCCTTGTGAAATAATATGAAATCATTTGGACTTGCATGTAATGTTTTAGAGATCATACCCGCTGAAAATATAATTCCTTTAGCACTATATGTTTGATAAAAATTTTGATTTTCTTCAGGTAGAATATCATTCAGGAGAAAATTTTGTTCTATAATGATGGTGTTACTCAATCTTCTGCCAGCTTTCAAATTATATAACTTCAATAAAACTAATAATGTTTTGTATTTAGTACAATTGGTATCCAATAGTCTCTAAGTATAACTATTTAACTTCCAAAAAATATTTGGAAAATCACAATTGTCATCTTTAATTATAATTTTCATTTCATCCATATGATCTCCATCATCCATTATACTTGAATTCATATAAATTGATCTATAAACTGTAGTATCATTCTTATATGTGTGAAAATTTAGGTCTTAGCTATGTTTATTCCAATATTTATGGATCTAATATTCTCCATGAAATATCAAGTGTTCATCCAACTCTTTAAGAATATTTTTTATTCAATTGTAATAATATAAATATGGATAAAGGATTTAAGAAGGGTTGAATGCATCATCTATTGAAAACATGATGAACTATTTAACTCCATCTTCATATTGTTTTTTCATATGATTAGTATGCACATATTTTCAATCCATATCCATCCTATTTGGTTATAAAATATTCATTTTTTATAAAAAATAAATAAATAATATATTTTTAATAAAAGGTGAATTTTATAGATAATTCTAAGAATGGGAACCCAACATTTGAGTTTTTTAAAATAATTCTAGTATTATTTGATAGAAATGGGTAATTTAATTTAAGAAAATAGTTATTCCATTAGTTGTAGTTGTTATCCTCTAAGTTCATCCAAAATGATCACTGGTACCTGGTATGGGATGACTACTACTCTAAGTAGTTCAAGAAACATATGTGTATGGAAAAATAGGTGTGGGTTGAGTCTCAATAAACAAAATTCAATAATCACTATTAAGAAGATAAATATGATGAGGCTGAAAATTTTCACCTTAAATCAGAATTTTTATGGGTTAGGAGTTGGAGAAGAACCAGACAACCTTTTCTAGTGTCTTTCATAACGCTTAAAAAACAGTATTAGTAGTCAAATCCCTACAAGGGGATCCGTGAATGGTGAGACTGTGACAAGGTTCAAATAAAAGATCTTACACACACTCAGGCTGATATAGATATTTCTATTTCGACATTAAAAAAATCTCTCACTTACTTTATTAAAAGGAAAAAAGGATATTGGTCAAAGGACTGGATTTCATATGCTCTTAGCTTTCTGTGACAGAATAGTAGTAATTATAGAATTATTTATGTAACTTATATAGGCGGGAGTCCAACAGGTAGGGGGCCTTAGTGTTTATTCATTTCATCATATGGAATATAGTTGTTTGGGTTAGGGATTTAATAATGTCTGTCTGCGATGAGTATCTTAGTACTTGAGCTTGAGCTCGATACATGAACTCAGTGCTCAACCAAGTATTAATTTTCTAACTCACATTCAATCTCAACTCGAGATTGATCGATCACTCGATTGTGCTTAAATCAGTTCGATTAAGATACATTTCAAAATTTTAAATACATAATATAACTCTAATTGGATATTGAACAAGAATTTGTACTCGATATCAAAAAATGGATCTCAAAATTAAATATATGTATATTGAATAAAAATAATGTATTAAAAATATAGATTCTTGATTAGGATCATTAGATAATTGATTATGTTTTTATAATACTTTAACATGACTCGAGATAGAACTTGACTCGATTTTGAACTCAACTCATGTTAGTACATGAGTATCCAAATCTCGAGCTCAAATGAAAAGAAACCATGTTGAGTCCGAGTAGAGATCCAACCTAGATCGCGTAATTCACAAGTACTTGAGATCATTTATACCCCTTGGTTTCTCGGAATTTCATTGATTATATGAGTGGGGCTTTAAAAGAGTTGAAAAGTTCATGTTACCATAACTTATTTGTGAAAAAATGTCACATAAGATAATTCAAATATATAGAAAAATAATTCATCAGTTGAAATCTTATGGGAAATTTGCCCTCTAATAAGTATCGGTAAATCCTTGATCGTTATTTCCTTTAATTATGACCTCTTACCAATGATGGGTATCCAATTAGAGAATAATTGTTTTCTCTCTCATTTATTCCAATATCCTATGTTTTGATACGCTTCACATCATAAATGAAGGGTTCTCAAATCATTATTTAATGCATAATTATAAAATATCTTATTAACAGTGTTAAAAAAGGCATTTCATACTCAACTAAATCACTTTCTGAAATATATTAATCTAATAATAACAAATAAAAATGTTGGAAAAAATTATTAAATGGTTTGAATATGAATAATTAAATTTTATTAGAGGTGGTTAATATTATTTAATATTTAAAATATGTTATTTTTTCAATGAACTATTTTCCTTAAGTATTGGTAATTTTAAGAATAATAAATTTAATTTATTGGTGATGTTCTCATGGGTTGAAGTTATATTTTTAGTGAATTGGTTTTCAATGTAAATGCAATTTAATGTGTTTTATATTACAATGATGTTTAAGTTGGAAATCATTGTACATGAAATGAAGTAATTAACCTATGTTGGAAAAGGGATGTGGATGAGTTGGTTGCTTGGTGAGAATACCTTCATTCCATAACCATGTTTCATAATAATGTCCATCATAAATATAAGTAAAACTCTATTAAAGATAAGATATTCAAATGAACAAAGAACTGTATAAAAGATATTAAAATAAAAATTCAGAATCTACACTAAAATGTTAACATAGATATAGAATCTAGAAAACTCAAGGGAGAGATAGAGTTTTAGACCCACCATATAAATATACAATCTTCCAAGCTTTTGGTGGGGACTTTGCACCTTATTTTAAATAAGGAATCTACTTGAATTACATTTATATTATTTATCAATACATCATTTTGAAATCATTTTTCAAATATGTATTCAAAATGCATAAACATTATTTTAAAAAATTGCAGGACCAACACATCTATTATTCATTTGGTTCATAAAATAATTCTATAATATTTTATAATTTTAAATATAATTCATTTTTTACATTAAATCACAATATCTTTATTTCATAATTATATTGATTTATCAAAATAACACAACCCATGAAATAATTTTCATAAAGAACATTTCCAGAAAGTCTGATAGACTTTTATCATTTTAAAAATTATTTTTTTATAAAAACAATTAGGATGTTTAAAAAAATATTCAACACTCTATTCTTGCCAATAAATATAAAAATTACCAGGAACAAAATAAGCGTCGGTTTTAAATAAAGTTACCTAATATACAGAACAAGATGAACAAAACAAACAAATAGATCATCTAGTATTATAGAAATATTTGAGACTCACCTAAGAGTTTTCAGAATTTAGTGGATTCAATAAAATAAAAAAGTTTCCAATTGAAAATTTTCACCAATATCATAAATAATAATAATAATATTCATTTAACACCTCCAATAAAAATGAAAAAACTATAATTATAATATTTTTTCTTAGAATAGTTCTCATTCTTAAAGCTCCCTCGACACCTTAAGGATAAAGAGAGTTTTCATAATATAAAGTTGAATGACAATCATTCCATATAGTAGAGAAAATGTTCCATATATTATGGAGAATCCATTCAACAACTCGCTACATAGGGATAGAAAATAGAGGAAGACATGATTACAGTCCTAAAATTCCATAGGAAATAAACCAAACCAACTACAGGGGGTTGTTGAACTTGAATGGTGATCTTTTAATCATTCAGGATTTTGAAATCAATAAGATTCAAATGAATAGGAGTAGATACCCTAAACATAGAACCCACGAGAGCACTGATCAATGAAAATGATGCACTTTCACACACTGCAGAACCCAAACAAGAAAAAACTGATAGAAGAGGTGAAAAAAAATATACCATAGATTCGAGGGTTGGTTTGTTCTTGATAAAGTCGAGGGGGTAGCGACGATAGCAGTGGACTTTTGATAGATCTTGAGAGACATGATTGAAATCGGTTCAGTTAATATTATCTTAAATATATGAGGGAGTGATTTTTCATTGCTTCCAAAAAAATGCACTAATAAAGACTCCTTTTATCAGCACGAAACATTTAGCACTGGTAAAATATTTATAACTATAATTATCAATAAATATATTTAATAAAATATTTATAATTATTTTTATATAATTATAAATTAATTTATATCACTATATATATATATTATGTTATTGGGGGTACAATTACATTAAACATACTGACACACCACACACATAGGATGGAAAGGTATGTCATAAACCTCCCAAGAGAAAACCCAACCATCAAGCCTTATTTATTTAGTTCATGGTCTGATGGCCCAGTAGGCATGAAGCCAATTACATGGCCCAATGGACCACATACTCACTTGATACCCTAGTGCAGCATCATGCTTGCATCATGCATGTGTCACCATTTGCATATGTCACTACCAACATCATTGCCTATGTCACCGCCTAAGTCACTTCCTGCATCACCGCTTGCATGTGTCATGCCTCGTCACCACCCACCAATGATAATTCTCTCCCACCCAGATCTAAACCCGGGTTTGATGCAGGATTATAGGTTGTCATTACCAATCGGGTAAGCCCCCAACTACATATCAATATATATATTTAAATAATTATATATATATACAAATAAATATATTAATTATATTAATAATTTCAATGTATTTATTTTAATTTTATAGTGATTTAAATATATTATTATTTATTTAAAATTATATAAATACATCTTTAAAAAAACATATTTATTTATTTATAATTATAAATATGTATTTTTATAAAATTAGTAAATATATATTTATAAATATATTTATAAATAAATATATTTATATTATTTATTTATAATTATAAATATATTTATATCATTATATATATTTATATAATCATATATATTTATTGAATATATATATAAAATATTTATTATTTAAATATATTTATTATAATTTTAAAAGTATAAATATATTTATATCATTATAAATAAATATAATTATATATTTTTAATAAATATATATAAATATAAAAATAAAAATAAATATCAATATAAATATAGTATATCTATTGATTACTTAAATAAATTTATAAAAAATTATAATTATTTAATTATAATTATATAAGTACTTTTTTTAAATATATATATATATATATATTTAATAAAAATATATAAATATAAATATAAATATAAATATACTATTATATTTTTTATTTAAAAATATTAATTATATTTTTATAATTACTAAATTACATAATTATTTATTTATAATTATATGAACAGTTTTTTATAAATTTATTTTTTATACATTTATAATTATAAATATATAAATTATAAATGTAGTACACGTGCATTTATAAATATATTTATTTACAAATATTTATTTATGAATATATTTATAACATTTTTAATGAATATAAAATATTAAATGCATGCATGTGAAAAATAAGTGAAATCAAATAATTAAAAATGAGTACACATTAAAAATATTTAAAAAATGGATATGTTTCATTAATTAACTATAAATTATTATAAAAATATGGATATATATTAAAATGACGATGATTACATATTGAGAATATTAAAACATATTAAATAAAAATATATTAACATGTATTAAAAATGATTAAAATCCAAAAAATTAAAAAATATTATTAATGTATAAATAATACCTAACAGTAATAATAATTAAAATAATTAAATAAAATTTTCCAACTAAAAACATAATATATTAAAAGTATCAGGTTACTTGATGAAACTCTAAAATAAATACTAAAATTTGAATAAATTACATTAATGTTAGGCATATGTGTCTTTATATAATATTTCATTAATTACATAAATATTTGTGTGTGCGTGTTGTATATAAAAATGAACTAATTTCGTATATGTATTTCTTAAATCAATGTAAAAAAAATATCATATATTTTTAATTGAAAAATCAAATGGAATCTAATTAATGTCCATTACTCGATACAATTAGTAACCATTTTTATTAAAATTAATTTTAATTATAAATAATTCATCAATAAATATAACACTTATTTAATGTAATCATAAATCTTTTGTATTATATAAATCATATTCTAGGAAATAATATATATCGATAAATATAAATATATCGAAAAATATATGAATATTTTTCTATGTTAATTGTTTTAAATCCCATTAAAAATGAATAAGATGTCAATATGTTTTTTGTTATTATATTTTATTCATTTTTTATTATTATATTTAATATATAATATTTATTACTATTTATAATTAATATATTTATATTAATTTTTATGCTTATTAATAATTATTTCATAAATAAATTTTCTAATAATCCTCTGATTTATTCATTTTAAATTTTATAGTTTAATTATTAAAATTTATTCTTTTTATATGTCTATATCTAATATGTATTGTTAATTAATATTTATAAATTATATATAGGTATATTCAAGTTAATCATTTTCAAAAATAATTATTTAATTCATAAATTTGTTAATAATTTCTAATTTAATCATTTTTTATTGTTATTTATTTAATTATTTTAGTTAATTTATTATATATATATAAATTTATTTATTTATTAAATACTATTAATTAAAAATTATAATTTATCTACATATATATATATATTAAATTTACTAATAATAATGTAATTAATAAAAAATTTAAATATATTTTAATTTATTCATTTTATTTTTTATTTTTTTAATTATTTCAAAATTTTAATATTTTTAGTATTTTTAATATTTATTTTAGCTATTGGATAAAAATCAATGATTGAGGTCGGTTGGGTCGTGTAGGACATAACCACGCATTTGAGGATAGGTAAGGACTACTAGAAGCATAGAGTGGGATTAGGTGCACATGGGTCGTATAGGGGCCCATATGCATGTGTTTGGAAAGTGTATGTGAGAGACCATCCCTATAGAAGGCTTCTGAACTTGTTTTGTGATGAAATAGTATATAAATATGTTTATAAACACATGTTATTTCGATGTGGGACTCACGCATATGATCAAGACCTTTATCCGTGCTAAAATAAAGTGCTGATAAAGGTACTATTTATCAGTGATAAAAACGCGCTAATAAAGCATTGATAATGGGTGCCTTTTATTAGTTCTATTTTTAGTGTTGATAAGGGGATATGTTGTATATGATGCATTTGGTTGTAGTGTAGTGATTCTAGCTGTACTATGTTCATGGAAATCAAGAAGTGATGATTGGTCCACTATGGGAATTAGGTAGTGAAGCAAGCTTCACCATGTTATGGGAATTAGGTAATGAATCAAGCTCCACTATTTTATGATTTTATGCCTATTTTAGTGTCATAGGTTATTTTTATGTCTCATTTCCATGATTTTCTATATCTACATACCTATAAGTACAATCCACGGATCCTGATTATTGTATCATGTTTCCACACATTAATACTATGGTATATGTTTTCTCTTTTGAGATTACATATCTTTTTATCAAAGCATATAGTTAACTATTATTGTTCCATGTTATTTTTAATAATATATTACCCCCATTCTCATTTTTCATCTTATTCTTATGATCTTATACTTGATGAAATACTGATTAGTTTTTCCTTTACTGGGTGATTGAGATCACCCCTTTCTTATGATTCCATTCCCAAGGTTATGAAGATGAGCACATATTATGAGAAATGTAGAAAGGGTTTTAGTGATTTGTAATTATGTAGAAATGATCAAAAGTATTTTAAAATAAGTTTCATACGTTTTTTTTCAAAAAAGAACTAAAATTTCATTCTTGGGATTGTGTGATTATTGTGAGATATAATGTGAAACTAATTGAAATAATGTAAAATAAAGATATGATTATCTTGGCTCATATCACTAGGTATCAAATCATATGAGTAAAATTTCTTTATTTTTAGCACCATACCGTGGAGTTATGGAATAGGGTGCCTCATTATATGAATTCATTCCCTTTTATAAGGTGGAAGGGAAATAACCCCTATGGTTAGATCTTGTCTTGGAACCTATTTCTAAAGATGTGGGGAATAACATGGTTATATTGAAAGTGTCTTCCAAAGGTGATGTACTAGAAGTTTTCTAGCCCATATCCACCTCCCAGTACAACATTCCCAATATTTTAGAAGAGAATTATAGACATTTCTTATGTCTCAAATGTTAGATGACTTTTTTTACCTCTATGTGATGTATTTTTCTTAAGGTGAATACACCAACAATGTCGATGTGGTGACATATCTTTTTAAAAAAATAGATATGGTTGACCTCTAAGTTATATGACATTAAAAGTTAATAAGGTATCACAAATACTTACAATAGACTTGTCTTCAAAGAATGAAAGTAATCCATTAGATACTCATGGATTCTCCCCTTGGTGTCCATATCAGGCAATACTGAGAATATGAAGCCTTACATTTTCTCCCACTCACAGGAAAATATGAATCTTTATATATAATAACATTTAATATCAACTCTTCACGAAAAATTTTATGCCTAGGGTTTTCATATTCTATTTGGTCTATCAAGTGATTCCCTAATATCCCTATGTCCTTGAAATGGAATACTCGACAGGAGTAGGCCATCTTTTGTCTATTATATTAAGCAACTGAGAAAGGCAAGAAAGCGTCTCATTTGAGGTAAGAAAAGACCAAAAACATAGAGTATCCATAAGTAGTTAGTGTCTCACTCCTAAAAATGGTATTGAAAATGGACCATTCTAGGGTAAAGTCTTGAAAAAACAAGTATATTGTGATATGTGATGCTTCTAAAGAATTGTAGTAGTGGACCATACCTATAATTTTAGGGAATTGTTTTACCACCCCAACCACCGCTCATATCATAAAATTTATATTTGACCCATGATTTTATGGTGTATTAAATAATCCAACCATATCATGAAATGTATTAGAATTTATATCACCTTCCCCTCCACCATCCTTGAAATTATTCTTGTCTGGGTTGGTATATGTTCTTTGATAAGTTGAAACCTCCTAGTTCCTCACCTCACATGATCTAACCACTTCAATGGGGAAAATTTGGTGAAATACAATTTATATTCCCTTATGATAACCATCCGTTTAGGAGGGTAATTGATGAATTTCATAGTTCTTAATTCCAACCACCTCTTTAAGGTGGAAAATGTAAAGGGGGTCACAATCAACATTGTGGTGGATATTATAAGGATTGTGGATCCCTTCGATACTTTTAAAAGGAAGAAAAAATAGTCATCGTTGTGTGGTATGTTTTATTTAATTTCATTGGTGTTTTCATCAAAAATATCTCTGAGAAAAACACTAAAATTAAGGGGTGTGATGACAAGGAGTTCAACTGAGACATTGACAGCATCGAATAAGATGACGAGTGTACAAGAAATCCTATGTAATATAAGAATCGAGGATATTTTCCAAAAACCTGGTCATTACTTGATCGATGTTATTTAGTAAATGATAAAGTAAAATATGTACCTATATCAATATTTTACGACCACCCATATATATTGAATTAATTTTCAGCAAGGAGAGATTCTCCCAACATGAAACTGAACTGATATAATTAAGGAGTCTCAACATCATAACTATTTGAGATAATTTTATGAATTAGTATTGTTATAAATCATAGTGAAATACTTATCCACTAGTAAATGTTCAATAATAATGAACCATTTAGCCTGTTATATAAGAGTTTAACCACTTAGTAAGGTCTAGTTCTATACATTAGTTTATTTAAACCCATGGGTCAAAGTAAACCTGGACTCTTTTACACTAGGATAAGTAATGTTGTATTTATAAATTTACCCTATGACAACTCAAATAGAATATTTAAATTCAATATAAGAAGTTAGACCATATCTTATTCCTCCCATGGCTCTTACTAGGGTGTCCACTGAGGCAATATTACCACCAGAACTCTTTGACCCTAGAGAGTCCCTTGATACCCAAATCGAAGTTATCGAGGTGAAACATGTCTATGTATATTTATAAAGGATCAATATCTTGATTGGGTCAATACTAATCCTCCACCACAAAATTTCAAGAACCCCACTTTCCCCATATTCAATGAAAAATGGTTCCAAAGCTACACTTGACACTATTTATGTCTCAATGTTGTCTTGTAATTGTTATTTTAGAGAAAACATATGTGACAAATCGTGGATTATTTTTAAATAACAAGGAAGGACTATAATTCCTTTAGTATATTAATTTTCTAGTACGGTCTATTTCCAACTAAAACATTATATTATAAAATTTCCTTTATCAATTATAATCAATGCTTAAGAAGATGACATTACTTAACCTATTGAATTTTAAATAATGAAAAAAATAATATGCCATGAACTTTGTTGCTAGAAGGAATGGACTAACTTATTACCATTATATTAGTATTACTCAAGAGTAATTACTAGATATTTTCACTAATAATATCTATGATGAATATCATATACCACTGGTTCCATTGAAATACCTCATCGTCTTTTGGGAGTTTTCAGTAATACCACAATGTCTCGAGGATCTTTTTCAATAGTCCAAGGCTAATTCTTGGACTATGTCGATGGTATAATGGAAGAATCGTGGTTGGGTAGATTCTATAGTTTTTAGGCTTATTTAATCTCAAATATCATCTCTAATATCCAATACTGCATAATATAACATGGTGCCTCCCCTTGAACAACAAAAAAACAACATTGCATCAAACAAGAGGGTAATAATGAGAATTTGTTTCCTTATTATATTATTAGAGGAATAAAATTTATTCATTCACAAAATATAAATTAATATAATATTTTATTAATTCAATGAAAAATAAATTATCAAATTTCAATATACCAGGAATCCCTATAGAAGTTATATTTAAAACCCACCATGATGACTACCATTTTCACCTAATTCGTGGCCATAACAACCAATAATTATTTATTTTAATGATATAATAAAAAATATTATAAATTATGGATAGTTCAAGATGGGATGATCCTTGGTACAGGTGACCCATATTTTTGTCACATCACTAGAGGAAGAAGATGAATAGAATGAAATATCAAGAAGGTGTGCACGTAAATTCATAGATAGGATAACATGGAAATAAATTGAACTAGATAGAACCATGATAAAGGGATAAATGGATTGTCCAGTTATGACAATATATCCCCCAATAACCCTAAATGTGATATCTTTACAAAAACAGTATTCCAAGAATCAATGTAATCAAAACCAGAGAAACTAAACACTAGAGGATGATTTTTCACTGGCTTCCAAAGCGCTCTGGACTGTCTAAGTCTTCTTACCTCCACCACTATGTGGACAGGAACTATAGTGACCCCGAATTATCATATAGTGTTATTAATTCATTTTTGATGACTATTCATTACATTACACAAACACATTCATGAGGACCATAATATTCGAGTGTATTTCGAAACATGGAAACACAAAAAACTTGTCCACAGATAAACTAAATCATATCCCACTACAATGTTTATAAATATAACCCTTCTTATAAATATCATATGTAATACATTTCTTCATAACTTGGGGAAATAAAACATAACAAAGGGTGAGATCAGATGCATAATAAGGGTTAACAAGGGAGTTACATAAGCATAAATTGAACATAATTGTATAATAACATGATAATAACAATTGAAACCCATACATTACATATCAGATATCATTATCTTGAGTCATGAAATAAATATTATTAGTTCAAGAGGCATGAATCCTAATGGAATCAAAGAACTCTATCTATAAGAGAATAACATTGGCATAAGATGTACATTTTTTCACAAATAAGCATAAAAAATCATTTCCATAGTACTCGGGGATCATTGATAATCCTATCATAGTGGAATGGGTTCACTCCCCAAACCATCATAGTAATAAAGGTTTGATCTCAAAACCATCATAGTGGACAGTGTCCATTACTGAACTAGTTTCACTCCCAGTTCTAGTTCTTTTTATCTTATGATATATATATATTTACCTAATTCATTGGAGGGAGATATAGGTCTCTATGGTCACATAAAAAAATATATATATTGTTTCCAGAATATCATAGGACATTCATCATATAATAACCCATGAAATGAAATTGGATTCATAAACATTTAATCATATCATAACATGTGGAAAGGAGACTTGTTTCATAATAATTTCATCATTGTATAACCCAAGAAAATAAGTCGGCTTTATAATATTTATATCATGGTATAACTCATAGAATATTAATTTATTTCATAAACATCGTGTCATTATAAATACAATCCATTTAGAGTAATGAATAAGAATCGTGTAATTTGATTATATCTCTAATAAAGAATAATTAAAATCAAGAGATATCATATTAGATGGGTAATAGTTTTGAAATATTTCTTCAATCATTTATTAAAAGAAATAACCAATATTTGAAAAAAACCTTTTAAAATAAGAAAATTTTCAAAATAATTTTCATCACAAAAAACCTTCAAAACTTATAATGGAAGATTTTAAGGCTCATTTAAAGCATTTATTGACTAAAACATCCTTCCCAATTTAAGAAAATTTTAAAAAATATTTTTCTTGGAATATAAAATTTGAAACATATAAAGGGAACTTTAAAACATTTTGAGGTCATAATGGCGGAAAATTCTATAAATGTTGTACACGTTAAAAAACTGATATCATTCACATTTTCAAAAAATTCCAATCATGAATTGGTTAGAAAATGATATTAATATTCTTTTAATTATTTACAAAAAACATAAAAAATGATTACAACTTTATTTAGTAAATAATGTTATGAATGTTGAAAACTTTTTTTAATTTTTTTTTTTTGAAAACATGGTTTTTGATGAAAATTGGATTCTGACTGAAGCGAAAAATAATGTCAGATTTTTTTAGAAACAAATATAAAATATTAAAAGTACCAATGAGTGGGATACGATATGATTTTTTGAATATATAATGAATAACCAAGGAATAATAAAATTTATCTATTTATGGATATATTTATCTTAATATTTTATCATTAGAAACATAATAGTAAATAATCTCAATAAATGGTGAGATTGTAATATAATATTTTTTCCACCTTAGATATTTTAAACATAAGAACCTTGAAATAGTAGAATAAATGAAACATAAAATATCATTAAAATTGTCTAATTTGTGATATTATTTTTTAAAGGTTCTATATATACACACATCATAAAAGAATATGAGTACATAACATAACATATTTCTTAAAGATGGATAATTGATACAAAAACCCCTTTCCATATGGATAACATTGACAACATAAACCCTGAGAAAAAACAATCTAAAATTAATATGTAAATATCAAAAATTTAAGAATAATAATCACTAAATTTAATCATAGTCAATATATAAACATTATAAAAGAAACAAGTGTTGAAAATGAAATTTGTCTCATAGAAAATAAAAGTGATATAAAAATCACATACCTTAAGTATTAAATTCTTTCGTACATATTCAAACCTTGTGTATAATAAATATAAATATATTATACATCTATTAAACAATATTATATATATAATACCATATAATATTAACTTATGACCCTTTTATTACTCTTTTATTAACAATCCAATGATAAAGTCATGTTTTGGGAAAAAGCTAACTTATTTTCAATTATGTTTTGATATGTTATATTTTTTTTATTACATTGATCATGGATACATGATATATAGAACAATATACATGTTATTAATATCATATATATTCAGTATATGTGACTTTATATTAATCCATAAAAGATTGTGGTAGAAAATGAGATGCATCATTCATTGAGACGGTTGGTCGAACTTATGCTTGAATGATGTTTCAATTTTATTCATGGGTATAAATGAAAGTGTTAAGTAATATTTTACCTATAAATAATCATTTATATGTAATATCTATCAGATATTTTCATTAAACCTAACCTTATTACATTCCATGTAAATCTTGAACGAATCAGAAGCGATGTTTTCGTATTCGCACAAAAATTGAAAGTAAAAAAGATATATATGATATAATGATCCATGATGTATAATTATGTTATAAATCTAATATATATACTTTATATCTATCATCTTAACCTGACATGATATTTTTATTGTAAAAAATGAATTGCATTGGTTCACGAATCAGAAGTCATTCGTACACACAAATGATGGTTTTGTAACCAATTTGATGGAAGTGGAGACAGTTTTAGTTTTTTAACATAATAACACCTCAGTATATAATATATAATGGTGTTATTATATATTAATTTTTATTAAATATGTTAATATGGAAGAAGAATAAAGAAAAATAAGGCGCTTAGTGAAGGAAATTACCTTCCCTTGGAAGCACCTCCTTTGGATCTCTTGTTCAGCACCGTACTGTTGGTCTTTTGGGAGGACCAGAAACTCTAGAACATGGATAGAAATTTTTGGGAGGAATTTTTTCAGGTTTTGGTTGAACTATATTTCTTTTTAGGTGTGAATAAGTTGAGTTTGGTGGTTCCCATTTATATGTGGGAGAAAGGAACCCATTTGGAAACTACTAGGAAATTTCACAAAAAATCCAAATTAAAATGTAAATTTCCCAGATGTTTTTTAAAAATGACCATATATTATAACATTTAAATAATAACATTTTAATGTTTCCAAAAAATTTCATTTATATATTTTTTTTCAATTTTAATCCTTATCATTTTTGTTGAACCCCCAGTAAACTCATTTATACCTTAATCGTTGTAATTAATTTTTACTATTTCCCCTATTAATTAGGGTAAAAAATTAAGATGAAATAATTAAATAATATAAATTATAATGATTCAAAATATGGAATCCATTTTTACAAATTCAAATCATATAGGGGGAAAATTTTAATCTAGAATTAAACCTGCAGGCCTAATGAGAAAGCAGGTTTTCAAAGATAAAAAAGTTAAAATGTTTAAAAGGTTTTTATATACAATTTATTTTCTAAATTGAATAAAATTAAATAAATTGTATTTATAAATATATAATTTGACTAATTTTATCTTAACAATAATTTAAAATATTATTTAACATTATAATTATTTTAAATGAAAAGGAATATTTTAATTTAAATTCATTATTTTTATGTATTGAAAAAAACACTAATCTTTTTATAAAAATCTCTAAAATTTACCAAAAAATAATTTTGAAACATTTACCTCAATTTTTTTTTTTATTTTTTAAATTTATTTTCTATAATGGTCAATAATTGATTTTATTACTATTCAAAAAAAGGAATAAAAACACTTTTTCATAAAATCGTATTTTCAAAACATATATAGAATTTAATAAAAAATAAGTAATTATTTATCTATATGTTTTATTTATATAAAATAGTTATAATAAATATTTAAATTTTTTTAAAACTATTCATATCTCTATTAATAATGAAAATGTTATCATGGTTGCATTTAAATAATAATTTTAATAATATATCCCGTTTTTTTGAAACGTAGTGTTATGTGTAATGTAAGATTTTGAAGAAAATTAATTTATTTAAAAAATAAAATCATAAATTTCACTCCCCAACAAATATTATTATTTTATTTTGTTATTTTATTTGGTTTTAAAACTATTTTCTGAGGTTCAGGTTGAATCCAAAACAGGAATTTTCAGTTTTGTCAAAAAACGCACTTTTTTGGGTTGATGCCACTGAGCGCATGAGCGGAGCGCGTTTTTGAGTTGACGTCACTGGGCGCACGGGCGAGGAACATTTTGAAAACCCTATGCAGCTCTTCCTGGTCTTCTCTAGGATCCTTATGTCTTCAGAGATTTTAAAATGAATAAACTTTGTAATTTATTGCGTTTGTTAGAATTTTCACGGTTACTAATAATTTCAATTATTATTATTAAAATGAAATGAGTATTTTCTATTATTTATGTCCTTATTAGTATGATTAATATTATTCCAATTAGTGTTATTATTAATGAAGATTTATTATAATTATTATTATTACATTAATTGACATATTATTATTATTATTATTATCATTATTTTTTTATTATTTTTATGTGTATTAATTTTTTTATGGGTTAATATTTATTTATTTTCCATTTATTTTTTTTATTTGTTTTACCCTAACCCTAATACATCCCTTGGATTCCCCTCTCCCCATGCACCACCACCCCCTCCTTTCCCTTCTTCTCCCTCGTCGCACGCCTCTCTCCCTCCCAGCTTGCTAGCCTCCTCTTGCCCAGCAGCCGCGCAACACCCACCGCGACCTGCTGCCTCTGCTCGTCGCTTAGCCACCCCATGCCCAGCAGTGAGACATGAACCCCACCTCCCATTCCCTCTTTCCTACTTCGACCCGCATGCCGACGACCACCTTGCTTGCTCCGACCTCACACCGCCCCAGCCGGCCAGCACCGACCTCCACCCCCCGACAGCAGCGTGCCTCCTGCGCCCCTCTAACTTCACTATACAGTGCCTCGGCTCTCCCACACCCTGTTCCGCTAGAGCCACCCAGCAAAACCACACCCATTCCCCTACTTTGGCTTCCCATCATGACACACCTCGGCAGGATCTTTGACGCTGCACCAGCCCACTGGCCTTCTCCCTGCTCAGTGTGCCCGACCAGCGCACCCACTGACTCCCCTTTCCACTGTCTGACCTCCTTCTTCCCCTTACTTTAGTGCAAGCAGGAACGGAAAAAGCTCCCCCATTCATCCCCTACATCATAGAACCGACCAAAAATGGTAGCACCCTCCGCTGTCCACACCCTTTCTGGTAGCGACGACTGCTTCCCCGTCTCCCATCCAACTCACCCGCACAATGCCCACCGCTTCCCAGCACACCCGCACCCATCCCATCGGCCTCCTCACACCACCGCTATCTAGTGGACCTCACCCACAGCCCCCGGTCGGACCGCATCTAACTGTGCACCCATATGACCTCTTTCTGGTCGTGCTCTGTTTAGTTTCACACCTTCTGACCCACCACGCGTCATCCAGTCGGCCCTTCTAGTGCAATGTGTGAGCTTTCAGCAAACACGCCTCTTGTACGATGGTCGCATGACCTTCCAACTAAACCGCACCCACTTCTGGTTTCCTCTCCGCCCCTTTCTTATGGTTGCGCAACCCCACTGGTCGAGCGTGTATCCGAGCTGAGGTGAGGTTTGCGTTGTTCTTTCATAAATGTTAAATAATCATTTTAGTGTGTATTGTGTTTAATTAAAATTTGTGTGAACATAGTTTTTTTAAATAAATAGAATTGTTTAATTAGTTCAGTGTGACGTTTAGTTTTAAAATGAACTTAGTTGCATTTTATATCTTATAGTATACTCATGTGGATTAAGATGTGTTTTTATGAAAGCTAATCCTAAGTTGTTTAATTACTTTTTTATAAATTATGAATTTAATTTATTTGACCTTATAAGTGGTGCGTATTCACTTTTAGTAGGACATAGGTGTGCATTTGATAAAAGATGTGTCCGTTGAATCGTTTTTTGTTAATGTAAAGTTGTGGGTTACTTTTTGGAATTTTTTTAATAAATTTTAAAGTGGGTTATTAGAAGGTGTAGATGGTACGAACTGTGTTTTGAAAACACGTCGAGCTAGTTATTTTTGGATTGTTTGTTTGTTTGGATAGTTTTATGTCTCTGTTCATATATTTTATTTATCATTGTGGTTACAACACGTTGACACGGTATTTCCACTATCCTTCGATCATCAGCTTGGGTGTTCTTGCGCACCCGTGCGAGGCGTGTCGCGTCGTCGAGACTATTATGCGAGTCGAGGTAGGTCCCCCACTGCACTCGCCTTTAAATTTAGAATTTATTAATTTCTTTATATTGTATTAATATTAAAGAGTGATAAATAAAATATGACAATTAATTTTTAAATGATTATTTGGTGTAAAAATAGCCGTTTATTTTATACACGACAATTGAAATATTTTCTTGATGAACGGACACCTATTAGTGGAAGAATGCATGTTTGGCCTTTAAACACAATTCACAGTATTTTAATTGTAGTTCAGGGTTATGGATAAGTGATTTATTATAAAGCGTGAACAAGTGTTTTTGTTTTCATGAGAAATGAGAATTTCCTTTAAAATTGGTGATGGCCCATATGGAACTTTAATAAAATAAATTGTTTTGGAAATCTCTCTTTGGGGTGAATGAGGATTGATATTTGGTGTATGTTGACTGCATGATTTCTGTATGATGTTTGTGCTAATTGATTGACTTTGTTGACTCATCCCTTTCCTATTTATTACATGTTATGACATGGGAACCTGGAATAGTAAGTTAATCTTCTGAGAAAGATTGTTTCACTAGTTTAGATTACGCACTGGATGATGGCCCTTAGTACGGATGACACTCTACTAGGGGATTGGGACCCTCAGTTAGGCCATGTAAGGCAACACCAGGAATTAGGGCGTTATGATGTCATCAAAAGTAGGAATTCCTTTAGGATGAGTCAGATGTATAGTACGTTCTGGATTGTTCACGAGATCCTAGGTTCGACCCATGTTTCCTTTAGTGATTATTTGTATGTGGGGGATGATTGAGAGGTCTAGTTCGGTTTATGTCCCTTGTGTGCCAATTTTTCAATTGCCCTTAGTGTGTTTTGTGTGTTGTGTGTGGTTTTCCCTTTGACTAACAATTAAAATTTGGATTTCTAAATTGTTCGCAAAAACATTTTAAAAAGCAATGCACATATTCCTTTCAAACACTATAGTTGTTTTTTATATTAAAATGGGAATGTAATGTTACTTGTATTAGAAACTAATTTGTGTGTGGAAACCAATATTTTATATAATTTAGTTCAATCCATGAATTGATAAATTATTTATTTAATGGTATGTGCATTGGGAATAGAAATAGTCGGACCTACCTATTGATTTTTAATACTCACACCTATAGTGTTTTCCTGTTATTAGTTTCTATTGTAGGTTGACTCAAGGTTTCTCTCCATGGGAGAGAGTTGGTTGTGGTTTGGGGGAGACTTTCGGGGTCTTAAGGAGTTTTAGATGTGGTAAGGTTAGTTTGTTGTTGTTGGTTGTTCTTTCTTTTCATATTTTTTTATTTAATTAGTGTTGTTCTATTTTCTTTCCACTTCTTTATTTATTTTTATTGGGAGAAATTGTTCCCTCCTGCTCTCTTTTGATGCCCTGGCCCTTGTCGCCAGCCTGGGAGGATCGGGAATGCTTCTCGGGCCATTTCGCAGACCAGCTCGGGTGACCGGTTCAGGGTCGACACAGGTTGGTTCGTGAAAAAATGGTATCAGAGCTGGTCGGCTCTTGAGTGGAACTTGTTCTTCAGTGCGCCCATTGTTATTTGGGGTTGTCATGGTAGAAGGAGTAGAATTTTCGGGACTTGAGGTGTACGGACACAAATGATGTCACGAACCCTTACTCGTTCTGAACATCGGGTTACCATGGGATGTTCGGGTTGTTGGTTCATTTTGGTTCTTTTGAATTATTTTATGGTAGAAAATGAAATAGTATCTAGGAAAGTGACCTTAGTGAGCTCGCATGGTCTGGAAAGCCATGTAGAGCCAGAGAAATTACCCTAGAGTGCTCCATGTGATAGTGTTGTGACTGGCGTATGGCCACTAACTATATGTTCGAGTCACCCATCATCACTAGTTTCCCCCTAGTGAATCGTTTGAGTTTTCCTTCATTCTGAAATTTTTTTTTGTAAAGTTTTATTTTGGAAATTGTGAAATGTTGAAATTGAAATGGAAATGACAATGTTTTGATTATGTTCTTTGTTTTCTAGTTCTGTAGTGTTCACACCCATGATAGTTTAATAGATGCCAAAGGTGCAGCTTTGGGTGGTGTGCCCCTAGTAAATCCTCCAGTTGATCAGCCCATAGACTATGATTTGGAGTTCCGGAAGATGAACCCTCCTCTATTTTATAGACAAGTAGATCCTCCTGAGGCAATGGAGTGGTCACAGAAGATTGAGAGGAAGTTCAGTTTCATTGGGTTTCCTGAGTCGTTAAAGGCGAAGTTGGATACATTTATAATTGAAGGCCCTAACATGGAAACGGAGGAAGTCCATGTCTCGGAATAAGCCTCGATAAGATCTAACATGGGAGTTTTTCAAGTCATCGTTCATCCAACAACACTTCTCTGAGTTGGTGAAGTTGAGGAGGAGGATGTAGTTGTGTTGTCTTCATCAGGGCGTTGAATAGGTACTAGAATTCTATCGACATTTCATAGACCTAGTTCTGTATGATCGGTGGTTTGTTGAGAATGATCCTGGGAAGGCTCGAAAATTTAAGTATGGAATCCGACCTGAGCTGTGATCAAAAGTGGAAGAGCTCAACCTAACCACCTTCTCGGATGTCGTGGGGTAAGCCTTTTTTGCTGAAGCTGGGTTAGCAGGAGGACTTGAGGTGGCCAATCCTCCAGCATTGGGAAGTTGTGCAGAGGATGGTAATAAGAAGAATGAGAAGTGACCATATGTTGGTGGTGCTGGTAGAGGAATCAAGAGGCCCCCATACCTTCATTCTTATTCTCCATAGCGCAATGCTGTGATCTGTCACCAGTGTGGTAGGAATGATCATAAGAGGTCGACGTGTCTGAGTGCTCTGAGACCCTGCCACACCTGTAGATATTGGGGTCACTTGCAGTGATTCAACCATGGTGTTTCCAAGAAGCATGCTGAAGCTAGACCTGTCTCATCAAAGGTCACCTTAGGCCATCATCAGCAGTAGGATGATGTTTGGTGATCAGTTTGAGGTTTTCTCTTTTTAGTGTTTCTTGGGTGTAGTAATCATATCTTATAGCGTTTTTCGGTGTTTCATTTATTTCATTTGTAATAATGGTTGTGGTTGAACCTCTATGAAAATTTCATTTTATTGGAAGTGTGTTTGGTGAGATTCTATTTTGTGTGTTATGTTTGGGGATTTCTGAAGCCTGAATGAGAGGCAGGAGATGCTTCAATCATCAGTGCTCCAGCCATAGGCCTTGGAGTGAAGCTGGCACGTAGTCAGAAGAACCCCAGCAGTGAAGAAGGGTATTGGTTTAATCCTGGAATTAGGTGTGGCATAGTTTGTGTTCTTATGAGGGTGTGACATCATTGAGGTTGTGGTGAAGGTAGTTTTGATGTTCGATTGGTTGAGCGCTTCCCTCCCCTACCCTTGTGGTGGGGTTTCTGATCTGTGTGGAAATCCTTTAAGTTCGGTTAATCTTGTCAGTCCTTATGGTTGGGAGACCGATTGTGGGTCTCGTTGAATATTGTTTGGCTTGATTCCTATGGTGGGGAGTCCGTTCGGGCCTCCCCATGTCTGTATTAGTGTTTTGTTTTGGGTTCCTTTTTGGTGGTGTTTAGAGTGTTCGTGTTTTGAGGATTAGTTGCATGTAATGGGAGTTTATTGTTCATTTGGATCGATCAACTTAAGGTGCTTAAACTTTTGGGGGTGAGTGACACTTAAAGAGATTCATATTTGGGTCTTGACCTTGTTATGGCTTTTCAAGGGTGGAAAAAATAAGGTGGGGAGAATTGTCACATCCCGACATATCTTTTTATTTTATTTTATTATTTTCGTTGGTTTTAAAATTATTTGTGGAGGTTTAGGTTGAATCTTGAAAAGGATTTTTGATTTATGTCAAAAAAACACGCATTTTTGGGTTGACATCGCTGAGTGCACGGGCGAAGCACATTTTTGAGTTGACTTCATTGGGCGCAAGGGCGGGGCGCATTTTGAAAACCACACGTAGCTCCGCCCGAGCTTCTCCACGATCCTCCTGTCTTCAGAGATTTTAAGATGAATAAACATTGTAATTTTTTACATTAGTTTGAATTTTCATGGTTGCTAATAATTTTAAATATTTTTATTAAAATGAAATGAGTATTTTCTATTATTTATATTATCATCAGTATGATTATTATTATTCCAATTAGTGTTATTATTAATAAATATTTATTATTATTATTATTATTATTTTAATTGATGTATTATTATTATTATCATCATCATTTTTTTATTTTTCTAAGTGTATTATTTTTATTACGGGTTAATTTTTATTTATTTTTCATATTTTTACACTAACCCTAATGCAGCCATTGGCTTTCCCTCTCCCTGCGTGCCACCGCCACCTCATTTCCCTTCTACCTCACAGCACTCCTCTCTCCCTCCCAGCGGGGTAATTTTTTTATCTGGGTTTTTAAAAAATTAAAATTTGATAACAGGGTATAGGGTTCGAATATTTTTAAAAATGGGTCGGGGATGCGTGAATGCCGTTCACGCATCCCGGACCCGGGCGTGATGCGTGAACCCCGTTCACGCATCTTCCCGAGAGAAGAGATGCGTGAACGGTGTTCACGCATCTCACAGAATACCTAAATGATTCATTTTTTCTAACCTAGATCATATGGAAAGGTATTTCACTTAGAGGAAAACATGCAAGGGTAAATAATCTATGTGGAGAAACTCTACTCATATGACTTACAAGGAATTTTTGTATCCTGAAAGAAGTCATATTAAGATAGAAAATAAGTTCAATGGTTTTAAAGATAAAAACGAGTATCAAAAAATGGTGTTTAAAGAACCAAAATCAAATCCCTCGTAATAAGAATCTTGGAAGAGAAGATGAAAAATTTGGAAGAAAAATAATGAGGTTGTACCAGCTGTGGAGGAGGGGGAAAATGTATTCCAAATAAAGAGGAAATTCATGGGAAGGAAATATGTGCATAATCCATGAAGCATGTAATAAGAAATAAATCTCATCCCATGCTTGGCTTAGAAATAAGAAGAAATAAAGGATGAGAGAAAACTCTCACATTGAATGTTTCCTATATAGAATACAAGAGGTTCCTCCTTATTCCTTATTATTTTATGTGTTATGAGTTTACTTGAATGGAATTGAAGGAGAAGTATTGTTCATCATGGAGTACATAAATTCCCATGATGAAGAATGAGTTCATCTCTTAAGGAGGATCTTATAAGAGATTTGAGGTATTCCAATCACATTATCTTACATTTTTTCTTAATTATATTCATTAAGGTTGAGTACTTATTTAATGAAAAAATGATAAAAGGGGGATTTGTTCTTGCACTTGAACTTTCTAATGTGTTTTTTGAAGTGTGTGCAGGATCATGTATTTCTTATCTTAAAATTACTCATCCTGATAATTGAGAATATCTAATTTTAGTATCACATATGAGTATGTGTTATAGGTAGATTATATTATATTGGTTATTTAATTATTTCTTTCTACACTAGGATGGATCATATAGATATAGTGTTTATTAACTAAAGGCTTTGTTCCAAGTATCATGTCATATCATCCCCTTATTTAAAATATATGTGAAGATTTTTTTGAGAAGAAATATGAGTTTAAAATTGTCCAATTATCCTTTTCATTTTATTTTAAATAAGGGGGAGAATAATTGATGTTACCACATATTAACTTTTATGATATGAATGGATATTAACAACAGAAGATAAAGGGGGAGATTGTTGGAAAAAATGGTTGTATGTTTTATCAATATGTCAATAAGTATTCGGGTGATTAGAAGATCATATTTTGATGAATCCACGTGAATCAGATTCTTACATGAGTTGTAACATTTATGTGAAGAATGGAGAAGACCCGAGCATTTGGTATTTTTAATGAGTTTTTGTATTTTATTATGTAATTAAATATGAGTTACATGTATGAATATAGATAATGATTCATAGAGATAGACACCACATTAAGAAGAAAGAGGGGAACCTTAATCCTTCTAGTATTCTTTATGAGTTGCGTGAAACAAAATACCCACAGAAATTAATGGGGCATTCAATATGAGGAAAATATGATACCACTACTGATGAGTATTCATATATAAATGTGTAATTAAATGTGTTATTACTAAACAAATTTAAATAAGGATTTAAATGATTGATTTTAAATCATGTAATAATGATATATTACCCATGAACAATTATTGTTTGTTTTGTGAATAAAGTGTGTATGAAGGTGATGAAGACTCTGTGTTGAATTGAAATATTATTTCTAATAACTCGATACAATAATGTATCAGGTAAATACAGAAAGATGAATTGATGAGTTCTTGAGTATTTGAATATTGAGGAGAATCTAGATTGCACAAAATCTAAAAAGAGTCTTAATATAATAATTTCTAAAATTATTGATAAAGTACACAAGGTAGGAGTGACTAGATTTCTTATAGAGTAAGTCTATTTGAAGAAGAACTTCTTCCTAAATTTGGAAGTAGATGTATCTTTTGGATTATAGAGTAGAATGAATCTCCAATGTATTATGGAGAAAGAGAGTGTATAGTGGATTATTTTTTGTTATAGAGAGGAAAAATGGATTATATGTCATTGTATTAACTTGTGGAGATAGTGAATAATACATATTGGGGGGTATAACCAATATAGAAATGAGTAGTATTTTCAAAATAACCCTGTAAATAATATTTGATAAAGTCACATAGTGACCCTCAAGGCTATGGAATGAGCATTCTAAGAATTCCCCATATTTCCACAAAAATAATATTTGATAAATGGTTTATTCATGTGCATCACTAATACACCACTCATTATTCCTTAAGATCACTAAATATTCTGATTCTAATTCATACCAAAATAAATCTTTATCCACATAACAGGCTCTTGTGTTCTGACACCAATCATTACTGCTTTCTGTTTATGAACAATAACCATACCATTTGTGGCATTACGATGTATCATTTTCTTCCCTAAACATTTTTTAACTATTTTTTGGACCTATGAACCATAATTTCCCTTTTTTCCATCACTTGTGTGACCTAATTTCCTAATATCATATTAGGAGTCAAGATTTTCTCTTGATCCTATATTTAATTGTAGGCCACCAAAATCCTCCTAATGTTCTTCAATACATTTTACTTGGTCTTTTAATATGTTATTCATAAAATAAATAGCCTTGGATTATTATTTAACCTTTATCTTGAACTTATTGAATTTATATGAGTATTATGGAATTTCTAATCATATTATTTATTATACACATATATATATATATATACATTGGTAGATAATTTGATAACAGTAAGACACTTATTAAAGGTATAATAGAAGTCTAGATAACAATAATACACAAACAAAACGTATCATAAATCAAATGTCAACCTAATCTACGCCTCCGGTGTGGATGCTCCTCTGTCCCACAGTCAGGCGTATACTGGATGCGTCCACGCCGTGTCTGTCTACGTCTGTGCTCTGGCGTACGCTGCGCATCCTCATCGACAGCCACCTCCACATCCTCCTGTCTGACAGACGGTGGATGTACAGTCTCACCGCCTGTACCCTGGCCTGCATCTAAGGATAGTGGAAGCTGGCTGGAACTCTCACCAATATAGGAAGTAGATGGCTGCTCTGCTGTGGATGACTGCAATAAAACATCGAACTCAATCCAGTCAGCGTCTATAAGTACATGTGGTTGTGCTTGAGAAGCTGGAGGAGCATATGACTGGTCATGCTGAACACCCTCCTCCAGTGGAATAATATCATGTGGCTGAGCAAGCTGAGCAGCCTCATCCTGTGGAACAACAGCAGGCTCCGCGGCCTCCGCAGCAGGCTCCGCGGCCTCCGCAGCAGGCTCCGCGGCCTCCGCAGAAGGTGGTGGATCAAAGAAAATGCCATGATAAATCTCATCCATCGATGATAGCATCTGTCGTACAAGGCTGTGAAAATATGCTGGGTCAAAGGCAGCTCTCTCCACTGGATCAGACATATGCAGTAGATGACAAATACGAGCATCCTGCGAAAACAAATTCTGTTGTTAACTAATTTGAATAAAAAATATGTTGAACTGTGAAATAAAGAATGCATACCAATTCATGGAAGCCCCGTCCGTGCCGTGTCAGAAATCTGACGGGAGACCTGATGTACCAGCCTGCATAATCCATCTGATCCATCAAATGAAAGCGTACTGTCCCTGCCCCTCGCAACTGGGACTCCCGTCGCCTGTCCCATAACGCAACATATCTCGCATGGTAGCTCCTCCAATCAAAATATCTCTTCCCTAACATCTCCAGGGAATGCAATGAATCCAATTGACTGGGCGGGTCAGGAACTGGCTGAAGGAATCCAAACTGTCTCATAACCCTATCCGTCTGATGCCACTCGACTATATGAAAATGAATCAGTGGAACCATGCAGGAGCCGATATCAAGCATCACTATACAGTATGGGGGCAGACTCTGAAGGATAGAATCTGTATATGGCATCCATGTAATCTGAAAGAAAAAATGAATAATCAATTAATAAATGAATAGATTTACAGTAAAGAGTAAAGATTTAACAATATAAATAATAATCACTTACATCGTCTGGTCGAATGCTGTCTAGCATAAGTCTGTAGGCGTGAACATCATGTCTGGGAGCATCTGAATGTCGATGCGCCTGACTCCACCTGTAGATAACATTTTTTTTACATTTCATAAAAGAATTTTATACAAGTAAGTTAGATATTAGAAAGAATTAATAACATACCAACGTCCACGTGGAGCCTCTGCTACAATATCTACGGGTAATGGTGCACGAGCATGTGGAGCTAAACGAGGTATGTGCTCCCATACCCACATCTGTTGAAGAACCATGCATCCTGTGATCTGCATCTTATCGATGCGACATGCGCTGCATAGGGCTCTGTATGTATATGCTAGGCAGGCAGACCCCCAACTATATCGACCTGCCTGGTCTAAATCCTCTAAAAAAGATAGATACATCAGGTGCACAAAAGTAGTAGAGTGGTCAACAAAAAGCGTGCCACCGATCAGCCTCAAAATATATGCCTGTGCAAAGCGCAGCAGGGTGACGTCATCAGCATCATCTGGTAAATGTGTGATGTGCTGGTCTAACCAAGGCATCCGCAATCTACCACCGACGATGGTCCTGCCATCATCCTGGACCTCTATGCCCAGAAGTCTATGAACAAGCTCAGGCAAATCTGATGGAACTCGGCCTGTCAAAGCATGTCCGTTGATAGGGAGGCCCAACATAATAGCCACATCCTGCAATGTAATAGTCATCTCTCCCTCACTGAAATGGAAAGTATGCGACTCTGGTCTCCATCTCTCGACAAGTGCGGCAATGAGCTGATGATCAAGAAACGTGAAGTCGCACATCGCTACTCCATAAAATCCAGCTCGACGAAGATGTGGGACGATAGCGGGAGGTGGTGCAGTATGATGGAAATGGTGAGATCTACGTACACTCAAGGGAGCCACAGGACGTCCCTCTAAAAGCAGTCGTGATACATGAGTCGCCAGAGATGTAAGCAATGGAAAACCTGCCATCTGCACACATGATATCATCGTTACTTAATTTATCAATTATCCATTAAATAACCATCAACATTATTCCACATTAAAAATTAACAGGAAAAAGTGAAAAATTAATTATTTCTTCTTATTTGTGAAATTACGTTTGTTAATTCATCCATTATCCATTAAATAACCATCAACATTATTCCACATTAAAAATTAACAGGAAAAAGTGAAAAATTAATTATTTCTTCTTATTTGTGAAATTACGTTTGTTAATTTATCCACTATCCATTAAATAACCATTAACATTATTCCACATTAAAAATTAAGAGGAAAAAGTGAAAAATTAATTATTTCTTCTTATTTGTGAAATTACGTTTGTTAATTTATCCATTATCCATTAGATAACCATTAACATTATTCCAAATAGATCAAGTTCCTAAGTAACTATAGAAACTTCCACAATAGGTTATTCAACCACAACCTCTTCCTCTTAGTCTTATACTTCTTCTCATCCTCATCCTCTCTTTCTTATTCTTCTTCTTCATCATCGACACCAACCACAACCTCTTCCTCTTAGAGCAGGTACACAGACTCGATCATGGATGATGAGATTTGGAACTCTGTCCTGCCACTTGGGGACATCTCTTACGAGTATGTCCTTCTGCGTGGCAGATACTGCATCGTATTCTCCCTCCTCATTGCCGAGGACAATCCATCTCATTTCGGATGCGAGTTGACTTCGGTCTTCCTCGAGGCCGCAACCTAGTAGCATGAAGCCAATAATTTTGAAAATGACACACATTGAAAAAATTATAAATGATACCAAAACCGACTTATGAAAACCTGGAAATATCAGGGACAATGGTCGGTTGATCAGTAGGCAATGTGATAGAATGGAAGTCACCAACAGGCATCCAAGAAGCACTATAACAGTTAACCAAAGTGCTCATGTGATACACCGGGTCAACATATGGCTCCCACGATATATTTACCAAAGCGCAAGCTGTAATAACATGTACACATGGATATCTCAATGCCTGAAAGCTGCCACAATCACAGTACCTGTTATCCAACATCACGAAAAACACTCCACCATTAGTGCATGCACCCTGGTCGTAGCACTTGCTTACCCGAAAACTCCTCTTTTCCCTGTGAAAGGCTATAACATTCCATCGTGAAGCCTCATTCCGTATCCGGTCAATATCAGTTTGAAAATGCTGAGTAAAAATCATTCCATTTTCCATCCTCTGGTAGGCCTTTTGGGACCGTTCAACAAAGTAGTGAACACATCTAAAAAATGTCTCTTGCACTAACCCTGTGATTGGGAGTTTGCGCACACCCTTGAGGACCCCATTTACGCACTCCACTATATTAGTGGTCATATGCCCATATCTCATGCCACCATCGTATGCTAATGACCATTTTTCCTTTGAAATTTGTACCATATATTCATATACCTCCTCATTAACTGTTCGAATCTCTTCAAGACGCCGATCAAACCTTTCTTGTTGGGGTTCATATGCTGAAAGCATAACATAATAATGTATTAAAATGGATAGTAAATTTTGTTAAAAAAAAAAGAAAGTTTAGAAAACCATACCCAATTTGAGGATCGCCTTCTTTATGGCCTCATCTCTAAACTGCTTATGCACATTACTTGAAATATGTCTAATGCAATAACGGTGATAAGCATTCGGCTCAGTCCAAGAAACCCCATCACTACTCACGGCCTCTATAATCGCTCGATGACGATCAGATATCAGACACACGCCCTGTTTCTGCGTGACATGAACACGTACACATGCCAAGAACCAGCTCCAGCATTCAAAATTTTCTTTTTCAACAACAGCAAAAGCAAGTGGCAGAGGAGCGCGATTACCATCCTGTGTGGCAGCAATGAGTAGAAAACCTGTATAATTTCCATAAAGGAATGTGCCATCTACCTGAATAAATTGTTTACAAAAGGGAAATGCAGCAATGCACGGTCTGAATGCCCAAAAAATCCTCTTGAACTTCACCTTTGACCGATCAACTAGATGATTTTGGGATACATACTCAACAGTGTCCAACTGATAAACAATCTGATTATTGAGAGACAACAATTCCATAAGTTGTGGCAACAACGCATAAGACTCATCCCAATCACCATACACTTTTACAATGGCTTTCTGTTTTGCATTCCAAGCTTTGTTGTATGATACCTTATAGTTATACAACTGTTGAATTCTTTCCTGAATAAGGGCAACAGGAACATCCTGACTTGTTCGTATCATCTCACAAATAACAGTAGATATAAACTATGCATCAAGAGAAGAGTGATCTTGTGCCAAGCTGGGATGCAGACAAGTGTGTGGGCCTTCTAATTTGGTTATCTTCCAACATCCATAACATTTATCAAATACTTCTCTTAATCGAAATTTACATTCTGACCCATATTTTTCACAACGAATGAGATATTTGGTCTTCTTTGACTCATAAACCACAAATGTGAAATGTTGCTCAATGTGGTATTGCTTTATCACATTTTTCATGACCTGTTTACTTTCGAACTCCTGCCCAACATATATGGCATTATCATTTGATGCAGGCATATTCCCTATAATGCCAGGGAATTCAGAAGCTGGTGTAATGACATCCCAATCAAAAGGTTGTTCACGAGACATTCCTCCAACTAAGGAACTCAAAACTGAAGGCTGATTACCACTAACAGGTGGATGTAGTGGATGTCTGTCTCTCAAAGGAACCTCAGAAGGTTCATTTCTAACCACATCATCTCCTGCTGACTCCCCAGATTCTTCTTCCTCAGATAAACTTTCTTGCACTATATCAGCACAGAAAGGGATGTCATCTACATTTCCTTCCAAATTTTGATGATCTTCCTCATTACATTCTTCCACAGGAGTCGTATGAGAAGGAGGCAATAAAGAAGACTATTGTGAAGGACCGACTTCTATAGAGGTCACAAAGCATGGTTCTGTAGTAATCGATTGCACCACATCAATATTAGAAATGACAATAAATAATTCCATCAAACCATTAATACACTGTTGCCTGAATAACTGAGAAGCCTCCATCCAATCCTCATCATCGACTATAGGGTAGTCGTTGTGCCACATACGCTCAGGATATTGAAGATGTCGATATCTAATTGAAGTGATTGCTTGTCCTGCACTCAATTTTAACCGACTATGAATCTTATTATGAACTGCATCCAATGTCATACAACCATGGAGATTTACCACTTTGACAGGTGGCACACTGTAGCTAAAACCCTGCTCGGTAAAAATTACCTCACCGTTGCAATATATTTGAGAAGACATAATTACCTATTAAAAAAAATTAAAAATATTATACACTACATTAAAATTTTAAATTATTTAATTTGGTTTTGAATAATTGATTATCTTGAGACTTTTTTATGTATTGATTTATCACTGTTAAGGTATAGTGATTGTGATTTTAGCACAAAAGCAAATTTAATATAATGTTTCATAAAGTTTGATTACTTATGAATATATAATCATGACTTGATCTTGAGACTTGCGATTAGTTTATCATTATCTGATAAACTAACCACAATTTATATGAGTAAACTCTTGTCTATATTATCAAATATTGTAGCAACCGCTAATCTCCTGTCAAATAGCAACGCCTCCTCTCGAACGAGTTCTCAAATGCCTCTTCGTCGACACCTATTCGGGGATGCCTCATCGTTGACACCTCTTTGGGGCATCAGTCTTTTAATTACAAATTTACTCACATGCATGTGAGAGGTTCTAGGGGTATGAAATACATAAATTAATTTAAACGGACACGCAGGTCCTTACACTTACTGAGAGATGACTCGCAGGTCATCAATACCGAAAAAATGCAATTATTACAAATTGAATAACAACATACACAAAATAAAACATGCAATTTCAATTATGCATAGTCGGTCATCTCAAGATCAGTCATCACTCATACCATGTTTTTTGGTATATTTATTATATTATCCGTATTATATAAAATCTATATTAAATACTACACCTCTTTTACAAAAATTTAACTTCATGAGTATATATATATATATATATTTATTAAAAACATTAAATAAATTTTATTATAACTGATCTAATTGAGATTTACATAATAAACACTTTTGTTATTTTAAATTTTATGAAATTGTAATGTTTTTTGGGCATTCTTCTACTTTTCAAAATATAAGTAAATATATTTTATACTTTATTGATTAAAAATATTATTACTAGTAAATAAAAGTAATTTAATTTACATTTACATCAAAACCATCCATTAAAATAAATTTCTCCAACATAAATTACTTTTTCTAAACATTAAAAATTTTAGACATAACATAAAACATTCAATATTTAGACAACAGACATTCAAAAAATTAAATCATATGAACATTCAACATCAAGAAAATTAAATCATACAAAACATTTCATGCATAACATATGAAATAAATAAATCATACACACAATTAAACATACAAATGAAATAAATAAATACAATTAAACATACAAATGAAATAAATAAATAAAATTAAACATACAAATGAAATAAATAAACACAAATAAACAATTAAATTATTAAATAGAAATTTTACCTCAATAAAAGCAGCAAATATTTGTTGAGAAAGAATTTCTACAGAGATTCGCAACGAAAATCAGAGGAGAACAATGGGTATTGGGGGGGGGGACCCCTCCTTTTATAATTTTTCTCGGCCGGATGCGTGAACGCCATTCACGCATCCTTCAGCTCGTCCGCGAAGGATGCGTGAATGGCGTTCACGCATCCTTCGCCGCGGAGAGAAGCGTGAACGCTGTTCACGCATCTTTTCCCGCGCAAGGATGCGTGAACGGCGTTCACGCTTCCTTTAGCTGGTCAGCAAAGGACGCGTGAACGCCGTTCACGCATTACCGTCGGGGTCTGGGATGCGTGAACGCCGTTCACGCATCCTTCCGCGGCGAAGGATGCGTGAACGGCGTTCACGCATCCCGGACCCAATTTTAAAATTATCTGAACCCTAACCCCTTTTAGCATATTTTAAATTTTTTAAAACCCGGAAAAAAAAATGACCCCTCCCAGCGCGCTAGCCTCCTCCTTCCTAGTAGCCGCGCCGCAACCTCTGTGACCTGCTACCTCTGCTCGTCGCCCCACCACCCCGTGCCCAACAGCGCCACATGCACCCCGCCTCCCATTCCCTCTTTCCTACTTTGGCCCGCACGCCAGCGACCACCTTGCTAGCTCCGAACTCACACCGCCCCACCTGGCCAGCCCAGACCACCACCTCCCGACACCAACGCTCCTCCTACGCCCCTCCAGCATCGATGCTCGGTGCCCCGACTCCCCCGCACCATGTTCCTCATGTGCAACCCAGCCATCCCGCACCTAGGACCTCCAACTTCGGTTGTACAACACCGCACACCCCAGCCGGATCCCCGATGCTGCACCATCCCACCAGCATGCTCCATGTTCAGTGCGGCCGAACAACACACCCACCGACTCCCATTTCCACTATCTGGCCTCCTGTTTCCCCGTGCTGCAGTGCGAGCAAGACTACCACAAGCTCCCCCATCTGACCCCTACTTTATATCCCAGACCAGAATCTGCATCACCCTCTGTTGTCTACTCCTTTTCCGGCAGCGCCGATCGGTGCCCCGTCTCCCACCCGACTCACCCACACGCTGCCTGCCGCTGCTCGGCTCACCCAAACCCAGCCCATCGGCCGCCTCGCACCGCTACTATCCGGCGACCCTCACCCACAGCCCCCGGTCGGACCGCATCTAGTTGTTCACCCACCTGGCCTCTTTCCGGTCATGCGTTGTTAAGTTGTGCTCCATCCGACCCACCACGCACCATCCAGCTGGCACTACTAGTGTTACGTGTGCCCTTTCGGGCAACACACCTCTTGTCTGATGGTCACACCACATTCCAACTAGACCGCTACCACTTCTAGTGTCCTCGCCACCCCTTTCTAACAGTCATTCAACACCACTGGTTGAGCGTGTATCCGAGATGATGTGAGGTTTGCGCTGTTCTTTCTTGAATGTTAGATAATTATTTTGGTGTGTATTGTGTTTAATTAAAATTGGTGTGAACATAGTTTTTTTAAAATAATTGAGTTTGTTTAATTAGTTCAATGCAAAGTTAATTTTATAAATAAACTTATTTGCATTTTATATCTTATAGAAAACTCATGTGGATTAAGATACGTTTTTATGAAAGCTAATCCGGAGTTGTTTAATTGCTTTTTTATACATTATGAAATTAATTTATTTGACCCTACAAGTGGTGCCTATTCTTTTTCAGTAGGACATAGGTGTGTGTTTGATAAAATATGTGTCCGTTGAATCAATTTTTGTTATTGTAAATCTGTGGGTTACTTTTTGGGAATTGTTTGATAAATATTAAAGTGGGTTTTTAGATAGTGAACATGGTGAAAACTGTGTTTTAAAAACATGTCAAGATAGTTATTTTTGCGTTGTTTGTTCGTTTGGATTGTTTTATTTCCCTGTTCAAGTAATTTATTTATCATTGTGGTTGCAGTGTGTTGACAAGGGTTTTCCACGGTCCTGTGATAATCAGCTTTTGTATTCTTGCACGCCCGTATGAGGCATGTCACATTGTCTTGACTGGTCTGCGAGTCGAGGTAGGTCCCCCACTGTAGTCGCCTTTAAATATAGAATTTTTTAATTCCTTGATATTTTATTAATTTTAATGAATGATAAATAATATAATATAATTAATTTTCAAATGATTATTTGGTGTAAAAAGAGCCATTTATTTTATACACGACACTTGAAATATTTTTTTGATGAACGGATACCCAGTACTGAAAGAATGCATGTTTGGTATTTAATCATAATTCATGGAATTTCAATTGTAGTTCAGGTTTATGGATAAATGATTTATTTTGAGGCGTGAAAAAGTGTTCTGTTTTTCTTGAGAAATGATGATTTCCTTTAAAATTGATGAAGGCCCGTTTGACACTTTAATAAAATAAATTATTTTGGAAAACTCTCTTTGGAGTGACTGAGGAGTGATATTTGGTGTACGTTGACTACATGATTTGTGTGTGATGTTTGTGCTACTTGATTGACTTTTTTGACTCACCCTTTTCTGTTTATTACACGTGTTGACATGGGAAACCTAGCATAGTAAGCAAATCTTCTGAAAACTATTGTTGCACTAGTTTAGATTATGCACTAGCTATTGGCCCTTATTACGGATGGCACTCTGCTAGGGGATTGGGACCCTCAGTTTGGGAAAGTAGTGAAACACCGAGTATTAGGGCGTTATGATGTCATCGAGAGTAGGCATTCCTTTAGGATGAGTCAGATGTACAGTACGTTCTGGATTGTTCCCGAGCTCCTAGTTTCAACCCATGTTTTCTTTAGAATTTATTTTTATGTGGCAGACGATTAAGAGGTCTAGTTCAGTTTCTATCCCCTGTGTGCCACTTTTTCCATTTCCCTTAGTGTGTGTTCTGTGTTTTGTGTGGTTTTCCCTTTGACTAACAATTAATATTTGGATTTCTAAATTGATTGCAAATTTTTTTAAAAAAGAAATGCACATGTTACTTTCAAACACTAAACTTGTTTTTTTATTAAAAAGGGAAATGGACTATTACTTGTTTTCTTAAATGAACGTGTATGTGGAAACCAATATTTTATATAATTCAATTAAATCCTAGAATTGATAAATTCTATATTTAATGGTATGTTCATTGGGAATAGAATTAATCGGGCCTACCTACAGAGTTTTAGTACTCACGCCTATAGTGTTTTCCTGTTTTTAGTTTATGTTGTAGGTTGAATCGAGCTTGCTCACCATGGGCGAGAGTTGGTTATAGTTTGTTGAGTGACTCTCGGGGTCACGAGGAGTTTTAGTCGTGGTCAGGGTAGTTTGTTGTTGTTGTCTGTTCTTTCTTTTCATATTGTTTATTTACTTTGTGTTGTTCTATTTTATTTTCACTACTTTATTTATTTTCATTGGTAGAAATAGTTCCTTCCTATTCTCTTTTGATTCCCTAAGGCTTGTCGCCATCCTGGGAGGATCGAGAACGCCACTTAGGCCATTCTGCGGACCGGCTCGGGTGACCAGTTCAGGGTCGACCCGAGTTTGATTGTGACAATAAAAACTCAGGGTGTTACATTCTACCCCCCAAAAAAATTAATTTCTCTCTCAATATTTTTCACCTTGATTCCTAAATATGAGGATACGTTTCCCTCATCATTTTTTTAGGTTCCCTCATTACTTCTAAAAACTGCTAGTTGTACCACAAAAATTTGACCAAGTTAGTGGTCTTATTTTATATAACTTTCTTTGTATGATCCAAAATCTCCCTAGATTATTCATTAAAACAAATATCATGCTCCAGTGGTATGGCCTCTCAATTCAGTACATGTTTTGTATCAGGTATATAATTCCCTATGAGTGATAAGTGGAACACATCATGAACCTGAGTGAGGTTTGGTGGAAGTTCCAAATGATAAGCTACTATCACAATATGATCAATTATTTTAATGGGACTGATATATCTACATCTCTTTGTCCCCATATTTCTTCCATGATTTTTTTAGATAGACCTTCTCACTAACTTCAAATTATAGATCATGTCAATGATTATAATCATAACACTTATATCAACTTTGTGTAGTCCTTACATGTTGTTGAATGGATCTTACCTTATCTTTCTTCTAACCAGGAAGATCAGGTCCCAATATATTTCTTTCTACCACATTATTTTCGTATATATAAAGGGATTTAGAAGGATCTATCTAAATTCTCAAGTGAAATCTATTGTTAAAAGGAATGTCAACTAGAGGAAGGTGTGATCCCAAACACCTTTGAAATCCGTTGAACAAGATCCTTGAATATCCTCTAGGGCTCAAATTATTCTCACTATATTGAAACTCAATTTTATATAAATATAATTATGAATACTTCACCAAAACATCAAGGTAAACATTGGATCTTAATCATATGCAACTGAATGTGGTACTCCATGCAACCTTACCCCTTTATTAATGTATACCCTATAAAACATATCCTAAGAGAAATATTATCTAATATAGATAAAGGGTGATGAATTTATATGATGATAAATGAAAAACCATGTATAATTATTCCCTTTAGAATTTTTGGGGATTCAGATGACAAAAACCATGACAGTGCCTTACCATTTCCTTTCTGGTATGGATAATGGTCATAGTATCCTATTACACCTTGTCTCTTAGCCTTGACAAGATAAATTACTAAGAATGATGATACATACTAAAAAATATCTCTCTTTATGTTATCCTAGTAGAATTAATCTTTAATATATGCTAGTGGTTGGTGTTATACCCTTTCCCCCCTTAGGTTGTGGGTTTAAGACCCATGTCCTTTCCAAATGCAATATGTTTTCATGAAGATTACCGGTTATCCTTTTTAAAAAACTATATTAATAAAAATGTTCAAAAACTTCAATAACAAATAATTAAATTAACATAAAAGATAATACTGACCCTAAAGTTAACAAATACCTTTATCCATTTATCCATAAAGACGAATTCCTCCTCAAAACTAAAGGGTTTCATAGCCATAAATATAAGGACCCATCCCTAGACATTAAATAATCAAGATTTTTAGTCATGAATTCACTTTTATTAACCTCTAGGATCTTTTTAGGTTTATAGTTTCAGATAATTATTCTATAACTCATACATTACAACACCATATAATACAATGTGGACACTTCTGATCATTATCTGTTTTTTCCATTATATAAATCTTTTTAAAACCAAAAAATATTTCTTTCATAAGAACTCTTCATGAATGTAAACATGAAGTCATACACTCCCATAAAATCTTATAAAAACATTTTCAAATGTGATATGAGCACAAAAATATTAGTAAGGTATATAAAAAATAATTAAAACCATTAGTCTAATGAAAACATGAAAATCTATATAATGCTTAACTTTATCTTCAACGTTCCTTGATCCTATGAAATAATACATTTTTACTTGAAAAATATACACACTTTTTACTCAAATAAAATCATTTATATCCATAACAAGAAATTAAAAACCCATATTGGTGACTTAGGTAATCATATTCATAAATCTATTTCAAAACACTTTTAATTGGAATAGTCATATAAATGCCTTCCAATATAATCATTACCCATTGCATTGAAGCTATATCTAGGTGTATCCATTGTTTAAGATATAATGGGATCACCCAAAACTATCTCTGACTCCCTATCATATAAGTTTTAATGGGCTCACACATCGCTATTTGGGGAACCTAGTTATATAAGTTGTAACAGGCTCTACCCATGCCATCTGGGCCGCCCCATCATAAAAGTTGTAACGAGCTCACCTGGTTCTATCCAGGTGAAATCATTTCTCATGTATAATACTCAAGTACCATAATATAAATAAAACATGTTTATTTTTTCACATTTTAAAAACTATTTTAAAATTTTAAAAATTAATTTTTGATATCAAAATTCTATTTTCTTCTATAAACCTGTTTCTTATACAAAAATACCATTTTCTTTCGAAACCCCAGTTTCAATAACAAAATAACCAAAATAACAGAATTATATTTTCTTTAAATTAAAATAAGAAATCTATCAATGGAATTCCAAAATAAAATAATGATCATTGTGGCATAAAAGTCATTATTACAATGTATGTTGAGAATAAGACATTCATTTTATCATTAATCAAAATGTTCCGTATAAAACACAAAAAAATATTCATTTTGAAAATCATTGAAACTAAACTAAAAAGATAAATAAGTTCTAATTTATAAATAATTTGTTTCCATATATAAATTTTCATTATTTTTTTAAACATGCACATGGAAGAGAAATAGATTTTGATGGAAAAACATTAAAAGGGGATTTTTTTTTAGAATAAGTCCCATGTAACGTGGGAAAGACATGTACTATAAAACTCATGAAAGATTAAATTTTGAAAAAAAAAATTAAATACCATGATAATAGTTTAATTCATGATATACCCTATCAAAGGGGATTATACACACCTCTTAAAATAATACATATGCATTACATCAAAATACACCTCAATGAAATGAAATTGAGATGAAGTCCCATACCCTGAGTTCGGCTTGTCCATTATGACATTATATTCTTAAATAAAAATATTATTTCAATTATTTAATTTCTTTATAACCGTTTTAAATTGTATTATTACTTTTATTTCATTTATTAACAAATTATACATAACGACTAAATCGATTAAGTCATGTGTTTTCACCATATTCAATTTATGGGTCAAAAAACACTTTTTTTGGTTGAATACGGTCAAAGGAATAATTATTTCAAAATATCCAGAATAATAATCATGTAATAATTATAATTTATCCACATCAATTAAAATTTTAAAAACAATAATGAAATATGGTTATGAAAAATGAATTGACATTGTGATCATGGAGATGGTAGGTCGTACGTACACATGAGTAACGTTTCCATTTTTAAATAATCATTATAGAAAGAAGTTAAGTAATATTATGTATTTATATAATTATAAATAGATCATAAATACTGTAATATATAATTATATATACACTTTTATATATCATTCTTGTGATGTAGTGATGAAAAAGGGAATTACACCGCTTTGAGGTGGTAGTAGTCCACATGTCCACAAACACTGTTATCACTCTTGTATTCTGATAAAAGGTAAGAAAAATAATGATATATAATATTTAAATAATGACAAATATTTCTTTTATATCACATATATTCATTATATTTTCTCTTATTACCTTCTTTTTAATTCAATAATGGAAACGAATCACATCACTTCATGAGGCGGCAGTACATCGTACACCTGATATATGTTATTGTATCCAATATAGAATGGAATGTAAAATGTATATTTGATGAATAACTATGTTATAAATATCATATAAAAACTTTACATCCTTTGTCACACCCAACTGTGGGATGTGGTAACGTAAAGATGAATTCCATTGTTTTGAGAGGTGGTAGTCTCTCGTACACGTGGATGATGATTTTATAAACCATTTTATGGAAGAGTGTGTCGTTATAGGTAATAACCTTAATCTAATGTAACATCCCCAACCTAAAGGACGTGAAACATGTTCCCCATGCCGGTTCACCACATATCCTCAATCACACCACCCCAAATTCCTGAGGCTACTAACTAGTAGTGAGGGTATAAATGAACACCTAGGGAGACTATACCCTCTTAATTAGAGTAGGACATAAAATATAATAAATATAAATAAATTAAATAGTAACCAAAAACCAATAACTATTCATAACCAACCAATTTTGAATACTGGGTACAAACCACAAACCAACATTTAATATGTCATATCATGATACAGTGCCAAAATTGCAGGAAATCAAAAACAAAGACTTATAAAAGCCTCCTCAAATGGGTCCTGGACCCAAGTATGGATCCTCATCCCTCAAAATCACAAAACCAATTCAACTTCCAATTATGAGGCATTTTCCCTTGTCCTCACATATACCCATGAAATCCACTCTGGTTCCCAACGATTGCTTGAGTGGGGTGTGAGTACAACCCATTAGGCAACCACCAATGATGTCAACAAAATAACCAGTCTAAACTTATAGTGCATGAAATTACTAAATAAATGATATGTTAAACGATAGAGAACATGTGTTCCATTAGTTACCAATGTTCACTCAATATATTACCATCATTAATTCAATTTTCATCACTTTATCTATGAAAAAATCATTCCATTAATTGTATAATGATCTAAGATAATCTGCCACTATGTAGAATTCAATAAGTCATGTTCCCTAACTCACTACGAAGAACATAACACAATTAATCTTAGGAGAAATACCTTGGAGTGTCGTTCTGGGTAATTTCAACCTAATTTTCCATATTTTCCTTGGAACATTAGTCCAAGTAATTATCCAATGCATCTGTAGGGGCCTAAAAATCACTATGTCTCCCAAACCCATTCATTTTTTGGTGTGGTTTAGACAATTAGTCTAACCTAGCCCACAGGATGAGCCTCAATACTTTTCCCACCCATCAAGGTATGTGCACATGCTTATTCATTCATTTACCACACATAACATATCGAAATTCATGCATATTAAATACGCATAACATTAATAACTCCCATTTCAATCAACAAATGAAACATCATCAAGCCTTAACCATTTATCACATTTTTCACTTACTTAGCATATCCCCTATAACCCACATCCTTTTCATACCTTGATCCATTAATCATAATCAATAACTCTCAGAGTTTAGCCCCATTAACATGTTCACTAATTTTTATATGTTAATTCATTTAACACATTCATCATTACACATTATTTGACCTATTTATGCATTTCTGTTATAATTTCATAAGTCACTCGACACATTCAAATTAATCCAATTAACCCTTTTTATCCTTATTCCAATCAATCCCTTATTTCATTTCCAAAAACTAGACCCAAATACCATTAGTGACTCTTTTTAGATTAAAATAACATGTTTATCATGTATTCTACCTCATCTCAAGTGAATTATTGGATTAACATCACAATTTACCATGTTCAGGAATGTTGGAATACCCCTTGGGTGGGCCTAGACCAATCTATTCAACCTCAACACTTCCGAAGAGGAACTTTAGGGGTTTAAATAATTATTTAGACCACAATTTTTTCAAATCTTATCAAAATTAGAAAATGAAAAATGAGCGGGAAACAAACACACAACCTTACAAGAACAAATCAACATCAATACTATGGGATATAACTTGTAGACCACCTACTAAGAATATGAATATGAATGAACCATTAATATTGGCCTTAGATTTGTATTCAAACACCCCTTGAATAACCAACCTAGGATCCACTAGAAATTGAGGGTTTTATGGTTTTGGGAGAGAATAACAAACCTACAAGCCCTAATCCAGAAAAGAGAAGAAAGAGGAGAATTAGAATTACCTGGATCTTAGATCTAAAACTAATGGAACTCTAAAGGTCCTTGAATAAAATAAGATCCACCCTTGGGAAGCATGGGTTGAAATGATTTTTCACTAAGTTTGAGTGGATAAGAAATGGGGTGAAAATTGTGTGTGATAATTAAAACCTTGGGGGACTACAAATTTTTCACTTTTTAATGTGGTACACGGTTTAGCCGCACAATTTTTGAAACCATGATTAAAACACGCGCTAGCCACAATCCAAATGGGGGTTGAGTTACATGGTTTCTTGGGGAGGTCTGATTAATTTTACAAACCATGTTCCAACTTTCCAAAACTCCACTATCGAGGACCACACATTCTGGACTTCCCCTTTTCTTGGTTTTACCTAACCGTGCACCCTTCGTCCTACATTGCATGGTTAGAGCACATGGTTACTCCTAACCATGCACCAGTTGTGAAACATACACTAGTTTGATTTTCCTCTATATTTTATATCTCTAACCCCATTACACACCCGGTAAACATTCCAATAAACCAAATTTAGAGATTAAACCTCAATTTTAAACAAGTACATACCTCAATGATGTTTGTGATCATACAACCTCCCAAACTTATAAGGCATCATCTTCAATCCATGCTTCATAGTATTACTAAGATTCCAAGGTAGTGATATTTTGTCACTAAGATCTCACATATGACATTCTCTTCCAGGTATCTTCTTGAAAATTTACATGACTCCATAGAACATGAACCTAAGGGACAATCTCTCCCCATAAGACATTCTCAGTATGATCTATGATATGAACCAGATGTACCTCAAAGGATGCATCATCCATAAGCTCCACATCTACAACATCAGTCACATGAGATGGGTTAGGTTGATAATACTAAATAAATAATATTTGAAAGATATTGTACATACCAGTATACCATTGTGGAAGAGCTAATCGGTATTCTTCCAGTCTGATACTCCCAATAATGTCAAAAGGTCCAATGTACATGGGATCAAAATTTCCTTAATTCCCAAATTCGACGATGACCCAAACTTCGAGACACCCAAAGAAACATATGATCACCCACCATAAACTCAAGAGGTCTATAATGCCTATCCTCATATGAATTCTTCCAACTCTAGGTCATTCACATATGTTTCCAAATCAATTGAATCTATTCCAACATCCTCTGTATGAGACTCAGTCCAAAAAAATAGGATTCTCCAGTTTTCATCCAACACAATGAGTATCTACATGGTCTGCCATAAATCACCTCAAATGGTACCATCTTAATTATAGAAAGGTAACTATTATTGTATGAAAACTCAAAAAGTTCCAAATGCTTCTCAAATTATCCACTAAAATCTAGGACACATTGTAACTAACCAATGTTTTTCAATGGAAATTCCATTCTTATAAATATGTCATAAAATCACCTGAAAACACCACATAATGAACTACTAAGTGCTAAGTGATCTTTAAACATATGTTTTCCACTTATGTCTTAGGAATTTCAAAAATATGACATACATGGTTGTGATCAGTATGTTGTTTGGATTCCAATAAGAAAAACTTAATTTTTAGTGAATAGTAACCTACCCTTATCAATAGTGACAAACCCTTATGAATAGTGATATACCATAATGAATAGTAACCTTACCTATGATCATATATAAATAATATTTGAGTTGAATGTATAATATACCTATATTTTAGAATAAGTAATTTTTTCCAATGTAGTGTTCTGGTCAAAGACCAAAACACCCAATAGTATTAAGAAAAAAATGTTACACAAGTCTAAAATTTGGAATTTTGTTAACATCCCAAACATAAAGCATGAGTTACTCTGTAGGAAGATCATCCCTCCAATGTAGATCATGGGTAAAACCTAAATTGGCAAGCCCATCTGCAATCCTGTTAGATTAATAATAAATGTGGGTGGCGATGAAGCTGAGTTCAGCTAGAGAGTTCATGTAATCCATCCAATGTGAAGTGAGAGTCCATGTAAGGTGGATGGTACCATTCCAAATAGCCTGAATGATGGTAGAGGAGTCTCTCTTGATCCATATGTAGTTCCAGTTGTGAAACTTGGAAAAAGAAATGGCATGAATGACGGCCATCATCTTAGCTTCCAGGGATGTGGAGGAACCACAAGAGCCATAGAAGCAACCAAGCGTCTAGTCTAAATGATTTCTGAAGATGGCACCACAGCCCGCTAGTCCAGGGTTTCCTTTAGAGTCTCCATTCACATTTTCTTTAATCCATTCTGGGGGGTGAGAGCCAAAACACATAAAGAGTATACTTAGGGAAGGGATATTTCCCCTCCACTCCCACTCATCTATGAATGTCAAAGTCATGATCTGAGTTGTTGAAATAATATTTTTGGATCGAAGCTGCTTCTCGAATGGCCATGAGGATTCTCTCTTTTCCTGCATTAATTCTAAATAAGGTATTACGAAAAATTAAATCATTTCTACCATACCAGATTGCATGATGAAGCTCCACTACAGCAACAACCAAAAGATTTTTGAGTTTTTGGGAAATAGATAAGTCCAAGCATCGTTGAATCTACATGATAATGGAATCACAAATCAACCATCTGCACTCAAAAATGTCGAGAATTTAATGCCAAAGAGAAGTTGTCATGTCAAAAGAAATAATAAGATGATTAACATCCTCACGATGCTGATTGTACATGAGGCATTTTGAACATAGAATGATCCCAAAAGTTTGAAGACAAGTATCCATGGGAAATCTATTATGAGAAATCCACCAGAAAAATGTAAATCTCGAGGGTTTTAACTAGGATTTATTAAAGTTACATGACCAAGAAAAATTATTGTCAACATTATTGAATAAGTGATTGTAGTAATTTTTGGAATCAAATATCCCATTATGGGAAAGTTCCCAAATAAGAAAAATCATTCATATTAATGAAGTGATAGTTGTCAACAATTTGTTTAACATGCTCAGGAAGACATGGAATTTTCATATTCCTTACAGTTTTAATAGAGTCTTGAGATTGGGGAGGAGAAAATCTGTTGTCCATCAAAGAGGTAAGAGGTACAACAGTCCAGTTATCAAACCAAAATCTTATGTTGGAATACTTATTAACCATCCATCTATAGTTTGTCATAATAGAATTGAAATTGTTTCTGATGGATGGCCATTATAGAGGACGTAAGGAAGTGAGAATTGTTAATTCTAATTTTATCAAGAAAACGAGCCCTAAGAAAATCAATAGAAGGATTGGTGTTATGAATGAGATTCCATGTAATCCTAGCTTTAAGAGCTTCATTAATGTTAGAGAGATTCTTAATTCCTAACCCCCCTTTATTAATAGGTTTGCAGCAAGAGATCCAGGGGACAGTCACCAGTTCTCTCTCCAACGTACATCCAGTCCAAACAAAATTTTTAATAGCAACATTGATGAATTTTAAAAGTCTCTTTGGACATTTATAAATCATCATAGATTAAACCATTTTAGAAAAGATGGTAGATTTAACCAAACAAACTCTCCTAGCCATCGAAATATTTTTACCCTTCCATGATGAAATATGATAAAGCATTTGATCAGTGATGAGAGAGAAATAATTATCTTTTAGTCTACCCCAAAAGATGGGCACTCCAAGGTAAGTGAAAGGAAGAGATACTTCTTTGACACCTAAAGCATTAGTGATGGTATGTTTCCTCCCCAGGTAAAAGTCCTTGCCACAAAAATGTGTGATTTATTCAAATTGATATGTTGACCAGAGACTTCCTGGTACTGAAGATGGATAGTTTTTAGAGCCATAATTTTTCTTTTACCCCTTGAGCAAAAATAATTATGTCATCAGCATAGAGAAGGTGTGAGGGATCATTAAGGCTTCTAGAATAAGAAATAGGCTTAATAGAGCCTTTATCTATCGCTTGAGAGATTAGCCTACTTAGGTAGTCTTTAACAATTGAGAAGAGAATAGAAGAGAGAGGATCACCCTATCTCACACCTTTTGAATAGTTGAAATATCCTGTTGGTGAACCATTTATTAGAACACAGATATAGGCTGAATTGAACAAAGATGATATCTTATTAATAAAAGTTTCATTAAAGACGAATTTCCTGAGGACTTTATACATGAAGTTCCAATCAATGGTATCAAAGGCCTTAGCAATATCCAGTTTAATAGAAACATTCCCACCTTTATTATTTTTGTTAAGATTAGTGGCTTCAGAGGCAAGACAGATGCATTCTTGAATAGATATGACTTTTATGAACCCAAATTGGTTCCAGGAAACAATTCTATAACTAATGGAAGAAATTTGATTGGAAATTAATTTAGTGATGATTATGAAAGGAGAATTAATGAGAGAAATGGGTTTGATTCTTTGAATGTCATCTACATTCTCGGTCTTGGTAATGAGAACAAGAAATTGGGAATTAATCCCATGTGGGAGAATGCCTCTAGAGAATAAAGATTTTACCATACTGCAAACATCCTTTTGAAGAACATCCCAGTGTTTTTGATAAAAAACAATAGTAAATCCATCCAGCCCCGAAGAACTATCTGGATTTAAAGTAAAGATAGTGTCATTAATTTGAGGGTCAAGGGGGATTTTGTTTAGCCAGGAGTTATGAAAACTAGTAACTTGGGAAGGAATGATGTTCAGTATATGGTCTTTGTCAATACTAGCACCATTAAAGATATTATAAAAGTGAGAAACAGTATGGTTAGCAATACTTTCATCTGTGTCAAGAATCTGATCCCCATCTCTAATATAGGCTTGGGGTTTATAGGATTTTCTGATTCTGTGAAGGGAATTATAAAACATAGTATTCCTATCCCCATCATTAATCCATTTGGCTTTGAATAGTTTCTTTTGTTGATTGGCTTTAAATTTGAGTAGAGAGATAATCTTGTAGGATATGTTAATTTCATGTTGAGAGTCTTGAGCGCAGCTTGAAGCAGAATTAGTATTTTGGAATTGAATAAGATTCGTTTCTAAGAGGTTGATATTTTTTTCCATTTCACTTACCTTGGATTTACACTAGCTTTTCAAAGTTAGTTTAAGCATTTTTATCTTCACTGGGAAAGAAGAAGGATCAAAATTCCCATACATATTAATCTAAGTGTTCTTAATGATGTTTATGCATTTTGGGTCAGATGACAAAGCAATGTTATATCTAAAAGGGGACCTATTTTTATTAGGTTTATGAGAGAAGTAAATAAGGATGGGATGATGTTCTGAAGAAATCCTTACAAGAGTAACGCTAGAAATGTTATCCCATCTATCCAGGGCATGTACATTGGAGAAGGCTCTATCTAGTTTATTGGCCACAATTCTATTATAATGTTTCATATACCAAGTAAATTTGACTCCCAAGAGATTGATCTCTATAATATTATTCATTTCAATGAAAGCATGGAATTCCCTAGAGGATATAGGAGCATGTGAGGGGCCATGATTTTTACTCTGGGCTAGAATAGCATTAAAATCGCCAACAACAAACTAAGGCTGATTAATAGAATTACTAAGTTGGGTGAGTTCATTCCAAATATCCATTATATCTTGGTATCTATTACAGGCATAGAAAAAAGTGGAGTAGACATGTATATTCTCAAATATGTATTCACATGTAATTTCTTGATTCGAGCAGTTAAAAATACTGACATTGAGAAAGGAAGAATGAGCAAATAACCATAAAGAATTAGTAGATTCCTTATTATTACAAGCCCTCAGAAAAGAATAACCAAAAAGGGGATTGATGTAATCTAGAGGCAAAGCTGGTTTTAAGTTCAGCAATAGCAAAAAAGAATTGGGAAATGTGTGAAAATGATTCCTTTTAAAACATTGAAGGTGTCAAGGTTAGCAATTCCTTGACAATTCCAATATAATATAAGTAAATGACTGTTTTAAAACTGGTTTTTGATACTAAATTATGATTTTAATTAAATATTTATATAATAATATATAAAAAATTATTTTTGAAAAATGGACTTCGTTTTAGGATTATACATGCTGAAAAAAGGTTGGGGATAATTTTTGGGAATTTTCTAAAATACTTGAATTTTTTATTAATAGTGAAATACCATAATTTAAAAAATAAGCTAAATTAGAAAATTATAATGTCATTAATGATTTTTTGCTGATGTAATACAAATTGGTATGGTATCACATGATCACATTACTATTATTGGTCATTGAAGACTCACTATTCCTTGTCTTTTGGGGAAATAATAAACTAATGAATTTCATATTGAGAAAACCCCTCTCCCCTCCAATATAAAAACCACCCTTCACACCCTCATTTCCTCACACCTCGAAAGCTTCAAGAATTGTCTAAAATATACCCAAGAATCTTCCCAAGCCCCTCTCCCACGTACAAGAGCTTCTGGTAACATCAAAATACCAATCCTAGATCCCCTAAAGAGGATCTCAAGAAGAGGATTCAAGTGTTAATTTCCCTTCCTCTTTCCTTTAATTTCCATTCAATTTCAATTTATTTTCTTATTCTCTCCCAACTATCATCATCTACATGTTATGGTAAATCCATTATAACACATATAATGTAATTTTATGATACTAATGGTATATTATACCATCAAACCCCCTTATTCTCTTATTTTTAGTCTATAAAAAAACATTGTTTGTGAGGTGTTAATCAATCACCTTCAAGAATGACATGTTTTCTTTTTCAATTGTTGATTTCAGATATGGCCATGAAACCAATTGTATTATTGAACCAGAATATGTTACATTAATTATGTCCTATTTAATGTTCTGGAACTATCTTATGTACATTTTACTAAATGGATAATCAAAACAATTTTGTTGTGGTCGAAAAACTTCCCAAATTAACCCAAATAATCATTATTTAATTATTATCTAATGATTCATCCACATGGTATATAATATAATTAATTATGAGAAAATATAAAAATATGTAATATCATTAATAAAATGAAATATCATTTTAGGATTTTTATCCATGTACTACACAAACATTCATTTAAGAACACAAGTGAACCACTCAAGAAGCCCATAAAAATGAACATTCTCGAATAATGTTTTTAAACCCTATAACTAATCAATAGTCCCATAAAATAACATAATGAAACCAAAGATAACCCTATTGATGTATAAAATGTTCTATAATTTCGAATTAATTAATATAATGTCATTATACCTGGCATTAAAGGGAATGAAACATTCAAATACAAGGTAAGTGGAAATTCTCGAACCCAATTTCATCCTTAGGGTTCTCCCTCTTTCACTCCATTTTTGATATGGTTATTTATTATAAATCATTGGTTCATCATTTTAATTCCTTTTCTGGGATATACATGTTTACATCTGGTGTTTATATTAAGAAAAACTTTTTCCAAAAGAACTCTTCTTTTAAGAACTCACCTTTTACTTCTCTCTAATGGTTGACGATTCTTGTAACATGTATGTTATTCCCTATTTTTGGGAACTCAATGTTTATGAATGTGTTCTTATGATATGAAACCCATTCCTTTCCATGGGATAGTTATGTTCATTTTTGATAGATTTTTATTGTGGCATGCATGATAAATGACAATGTTATGATGTGATGTGTGCGCCTAGAATTATACAGCACTCCAATGCATTGGGTTAAGTGATGAATCTCATGAGTTAATGTGAAATGATGTGTGAAAAAATGACATATTTGTTCACAAGTATGTGTGGTAGTTAACCAATAAAACGTGGTGTTTTATTTTTTAGGCATTTCCACATTTTCTGTCTTGTATTTATGCTTCCTCTCATGTTCATGATTCTTGCCTATGATACAATTATGCTCACCCCATGCCATATTGTTCTTATCTATCCTCTTACTGTGATTTTATCTCACAACTTTTGATGTATATCCTCAGGTGGCTACATGTACTAAGGATAGGTCAAGTGCTAACAAGAATATAGAGAAGAAGATATTAAATAAATGTTTATGCTTGATGTATTAATTGTTATGTATGGTCCTAGTTTTCCTACGAAACTAAAACTTTGGATCGTCTATGTGTAATACTATTATGTTTTTTATCTTTAAAATGATGTAATAGTAATTTATAAAAATTTTGGGTTTCTATAGTTGGTATCAAAGGAAGGGTTTAGTTAATTTGGTAATTAGGATTAATGAACCATAGTGAAAACGTCTAATATGATACTAAGAACAAATATGCACACAAGAATCCTTACATAGGGATCCCATATGTTATTATTTTATTATAAATTGTCCAAATAAATAAGTTATTTATGAAATGTTGACTTCTGTTTTGTTCTAAAATTTTCTATTTTATAAAATGGTGGGAACCATGAGAAACTAGGTCAACCACTCGTTTGAGGGTCAATGCAATGACTGCTCGAACGACATCCCCAATGATTTGGGAGGTGGAGTTCAAAACTTCATGGTGATGATTACCCAACTATCTCAGGTTATGAAAAATAACCATAGAAATGGGGAACGTCCTCCTTAACCAAAGTGAGAGAAACTATCTATCGGGTGTTTTATGTGGTAACGTCCACCGATATTTAGTGGATATTCTGATCCACTAATTGTGGAGTTGTGGGTCAACTCCATGGAGAAGATATTTTCTGCTATTCATTGTTCTAAGATGGATAAGATGACTCTATCCGTCTATCATCTAGATGGAGAGGCTGATCAATTGTGTGATTTGATTTGGAATACCAAGCCATAGGAGGAAATTGAAGAGATGGAATGGGAAGAATTTAAGATAATGTTTCATAACAATTATTTCCCAATAACTCTTCAAATGAAGATAGAGAGATAATTCGTAGAGATTATGGAAAAAGAAGGAGAATCTATCACAGCCTATGAAGTGAATTTCACAAGGATTTCAAGGTATGATTTGGATTTTATTATCAAAAATGATAGAAAATTTGATAGATTCATTAGTGGGTTAAAATAACACCTTTGAAAAGACCCTGCTACTATCATCCTGGAAAGACGAACAAGGTAGTCGATGCTCTAAGCAGAAAAGTCCCTCCTACTCTATCCATGATAGGGATTGAGAAAGACCCTATCTTCATGGAGATGAAAATTGTGGATTTAGAAACCATAAGGGCAGGGGAGACATCCTACCTTTCCCAAATGATTGTGCAACCATCTATCCAAGAGAAGATTAAGGAAGCACAAAGGGATGATTTGGAGTTACAAAAGAGGTTGAATGCAGTAAAGGAAGGGAAGGTGCAAGAGTTCCATATCGATGATGATGGTGTGATTTGATTTGGAACGCATCTTTGTGTGCCTTCATCACCCAAGATAAAAAGGTTCAACTAGACAGTGCACATAGCTCACCATTCTCTATCCATCCTAGGATTACCAAGATATACCGTGATATCTGAGAACACTTATAGGGGGATAACATGAAGAATGAGATTGTAGAATATATATCAAGGTGCTTAGTATGTCAACAAGTTAAAGTAGAGAGAAAAAAGACCATAGGATCGATGCAACCATTACCTATACCCATGTGGAAATGGGAGAATCTTACTATGGACTCTGTCACGGGTCTCCCCAAGACGTCGAAGATAAATAATGAAATATGGTTTGTGGTTGACTAACTCACCAGGAATTACTATTTTATCACTATTTGGAAATATCTATCACTTTAACAACTTGAAAAGGTATATGTAAAGGAAGTGGTGAGACTGCATGGTTTTCCACTCTCAGTTGTCACTGATCGTGATCCAAGGTTCACATCTAAATTTTGGAGATGCCTTCAACTTTCTTTGAGTACTGAATTAAATTTCCGCACGATCTATCACCCCCAAAATTATGTACAATATAAAAAGAATATTTAGATTCTTGAACATATGATAAGATAATGCTCCCAAGTATTCAAAAGTGGATGGGATCAGTGTCTCCCATTGGTTGAGTTCTCATGCAACAATAGCTTACACTCGAATATTCAAATGGCTCTATATGATGCTTTGTATGGAAATCGATGTAGAACTCCAACCTATTAGGATAAAGTTGGAGAATAGAATCTACTTGGACCTGATCTAATGAAAGAGATGACAGAGAAGGTTCAAGTCTTCCAGAAACACATCAAAGCTACTCAGAGTCGGCAAAAGAGCTATGCTAACAACCATCGAAGAGACTTGGAGTTCGATGTTGGAGATAATGTATTCCTTAGAATATCACCATGGAAGATATTCATGTGGTTCGGAAAGAAAGGGAAGCTAATACCAAGGTACATTGGACCCTTTGATATCCTTGAGCACATAGGATCTGTGGCCTATAGGCTTGCACTTACACCAAATATGGATCATGTTCATGATGTGTTTCACGTATCACTCCTGAAGAAGTACATAACGGACACCTCACATGTTATCAACTCATAGGTGGTACAGTTGGAAGATCATCTCTCCTATGTGGAGAAACTAGTAGAGATTCTTTAATAGAGAGATAGGGTTATATGCAGCAGGACAACCCACCATGTAAAAGTGTTGTGGAGGAACCATAAGTTTGAAGAAGCTACTTGGGAACCGAAATAGGTGATGAAGGAGAAGCACCCTCACCTCTTCATGTAAAATGAAATTTCGAGGGCGAAATTTTATAAGGGGGGAAGAATGTAATGACCCAATGTGTTTCAATGGAAATTCCCTTCTTATAAATATGTCATAAAATCACATGAAAACACTGCATAATGAACTACTAAGTGCTAAGTAACCTTTAAATATATGTTTTCCACTTCTGTGTTTGGAATTTTAAAATTTTGACATACACGGTTGTGATAAGTAAGTTGTTTGGAGTCCAATGTGAAAACATAATTTTTGGTGAATAGTAACCTACCCTTATGAATAGTGGCATACTCTTGTGAATAGTGATATACCCTAACGAATAGTAACATTACCTATGATAGTATACAAATAATATTCATGTAGAAAGTATGATATACCTATATTTTAGAATAAGTAAATGACTATTTTAAAACTGGTTTTTGATACTAAATTATGATTTTAAATAAACATTAAAATAATAATAGTTAGATTTTTTAAAAAAAATGGACTTCATTTTTGGATTCTACACATCAAAAAATGGTTGTTGTGATTTTATGGGATTTTTCTGAAATACATGAATCTTTGATAAATAGTGAAATACCATAATTTACAAAATAAGCTAAATAAACTATTTATACAGTCTTGCCTGATGTTCAACTAATGTAATACCAATTGGTTTGGGATCACATGAAAAAATACTATTATTGTAAATGGAATACTCACAATTCCTTATCTTGATGGGAAATAATAAACTAATGAATCTTATATTGGGAAAACCCTTCTCCACTCCACTATAAAAAACACATTTCCCGCCCTCATTTCCTTACAACTATCAAGCTTCATGCCTTGTCTAAACTATTCCCAAGCATCTTGTCTAGCCCTTCCCCCACGTCCAAGAGCTTCTGGTCTCTTCAAAAGACCAAGCCTATATCCTTTAAGGAGGATCTTAAGATGATGATTCAAGAGGTAATTTCCCTTCCTCTTTCCTTTAATTTCAATTCAATTTCATGTTCTTTTCTTATTATCTACCACCTATCTTCATACACATGGTATGGTAACTCTAGTTTCAAACATAAACTATAATGTCATGTTACTAATGGGATATTATACCATTCAATCACATTATCCTCTTCCTTTTAGTTTACAAAAGAAAACCTTGTTCGTGAGGGGGAAAGGGTCATCCAGAAGCAAAGATTTTGACCAATTATTATTCAAAAGAAGAACATAAAATTGGCGAAAGGGGTCAAACAAATAGAAATTCCCTCAATCAAATGACTAAGAGTCATAATATGACATATAATCATAATATGACATGTCATTTCTCTAATCAGAGTTACCAGAAGACTCCCACTCAGATTAAGACTTCTCCTGGTAGAACATCTTAAGAATACTTGCATCCATATTTTTTGACACCTTTTAATATGATCTAGTCTCGATCTTCAGAAGATAGGATAAAACCTTGCGAGGTCTCCTCTTTGGTAGAAAAGATGTAAAATCATCACCATCAGTCATCCTTGCCTCACCACTTAAGACAACATCCTTGAAGTATTGAACGTTTCCCAGAGCAGGGGTTCTATTGTTTCCCCTTTCATCATCAGAGATATTCCCCCATTTCCCAGAAACATTAGAAGACCGCAAGAGCTTTAGAATATCTTGGTGACAAACAGTGTGTTGCGATGTATCAATTTGATTAGATACATCAACCAAGAAAGGCGTAGTTATTACTTCCTCCGTTAAGGTAACCTCCTTAACCAAATCATCATGAAGATTAGAAGGGCCTCTATGATCTCTTTTAGGAGACGCATCAATCATCAACCTTTGCCTTTCAAAAGAGAGAGTTGAGAATCAGGCATCCCCGAAATCAACCAAATAGCCACACTAGAAGCTGCTTCTTTTGGGGGGTCATAGTCCTTATTATCTAGTTTTGACAAAATTGAGTCTTTCACATTTTTCTTTCTTCAAAAAAAGGTGGTAGGATGACCTTTCATCCCACACTTCTCACAAGAAATTTTTTCTAGTGTAGCTCCATAGAGCATCCAACAGCCATACATTCAGAATAGAAGAGGGGATTTTTTTCATACTCAACATCAATTTGAATGTTATCAGATGGATTATATAGGGTTACCTTTTCAATTAGTGTGGAGATGAGATCAACCTCCACCAGAATCCTAGAGAAGTTCCCAAATCGAACATCCTCAGTCTCCTTATCAAGATGAATTGGAGTCCCAATTTCCATGCAAATGTCATGCATAATCTTCAGATGCCAAAGGACCCAGTTAAGACCATGAAATCGAACCAAAACCTAAGAAAAATCATTTCATGCACAAGGGACATTGAAATATAACGACCATTCATGTAAATGAAGCCAACCAGGTTTCAGAGACAGTGAACCAATACTCCATGCACAAAGCTTCAAGTCCAATGATAGAAATAGGCAGTGAAAAAAAAACAACGATCAAGAGACACACATTTCCAATTGGAAAAACCCCACAACATCTATGTTCTTCCGAACAAGTCATCTAGTTTCCACAGTTGTGAAACTTTGGTAAAGACAATGCGTGAAATCAATGTGTTTTTTCCCATTTCCAATCTCTCATAAAATGCTACAGGATTGTCCTCAACATGCGCATACGAAACTTTACAAAGAATTATTCCACAGTGTGAATCATTGAGTAAAGACCCATCCAACTTCAACCTAGTAAGTCTATATTTCATCACATACATAAAGGATCTGACTCCTCGAAGAGGAGAGACATGTGAATCTTTCCGCTCAGCCCGTAAGGACTCCGCAATACCAAACTCAAGAGAGGACCTCTTCCCCACCACATCAAATCCCGCCTGTCCAGAAGGGATCCGCGTGAAATCTGAATCCTTTAAGGAACTCGATATCCTTGCACCGCCTGCGCCAATCTATTGAATCCCGGATCCTTTAACCATATTTTTTGCAGAGGGAAATCCAGCCTTGATTTCTGTGCTCATGGTGACTGATGGACCACAGCGGAAAATGGAGATTCGTGAATCACATGATATCTCCTTTGCTGGAGTCACCGAAGCACCAAGAGGCGCCATCATGGGAGACTCCGATGAAACATCTCCAGAAGGAGGGAGGATATTAAAACCAAAAAAATGGAGGATTTCCATCGCCAATAAACCCTATATATGACCCTCATGGGAGAGGAAAGTTGCCTCCCACTCTTCCCGCTCCGCCATTCTTCGGTCACGTTGTTCGTGAGGTGTTAATCTATCACCTCCAAGAATGACATGTTTTATTTTTTACATTTTCTATTTAAGATCGGCTCATGAAACCATTTTTATGGTTGAACTAGAACATGTTACATGTATTATGTCTTATTTAGTGTTTTGGAACTATCTTATGTACATATTACTAAATGATTAATCAAAACAATTTCATTTTGGTCGAAAACCCTCCCAAATTAACCCCAACAATCATCATTTAATTCTTATCTAATGATTCATCCACATTGTATATAAAATAATTAATTATAAGATAATTTAAACATATGGAATATCATAATAACATAAAATATAATTTCTGGATATTTATCCATGTTCTACATGATCTTTAATTTATGAATACTAGTGAACCACTAATGAAAACTATAAAAATGAACATTCCTGAACAATGTTTTTAAACCCTATAACTAATCATAATGTCCATAAAATAAAATAATGAAACCAAAATTAAACATATTAATTTATAAAATGTTCTTTAATTTCTTATTAACGAATATAATGACATTATATAGGACATTAAAGAGAAGTAAGCGTTTGGATACCAGGTAAGGGGAAATTCTCTAACCCAATTTCATCCTTCAGCTTCTCCCTCATTCAGTCAATTTTAAATATATTAAAAATCATATATTTATCATTGTTTTTCCTTTTTGGGGATATTATTTATTACCACTATTGTTTATGTTGAACAATATGTTTTCCAAAAGAATTATTATTTTAATAACTCACCTTTTACTTGTCACTCGTGGTTGATGGTTCTTGTAACATGTTTGTTATTCCCTCCTTCTTTTGGGAACCCAATGTTTATGAATGTGTTCTTATGAGATGAAACCCATTCCTTTCCATGGGATAGTTATGTTAATTTTTGATATATGTTCATTTTTTCATGCTTGATAAATGATAATGTTATGATGTGATGGGTACGCTCCGAATTATGTAGAGTAATGTGAATGTTTCAATGTGACAAGTGCGCCCGGAATTATACATCACTCCAATGCATTGGGTAAAGTGATGAATCTCATGAGTTAATGTGAAATGATGATTTAAAAAGATGCTACATTTTTTCAAAATTTTCTTTGGTAGTTAACCACTAAGATGAGATGTTTCATTTTTTAGGCATTTCCACATTTTATGACTTTTATTTATGCTTCATCTCATGTTCATGATTCTTTCCTATGATATGATTATGCTCACACCATGCCATATTGTTCTTATCCATCCTATTACTGGGCATTTAGATCACCCCTATTGATGTATATCCTGATGTGGCAACAAGTACTAAGGAGAGTTCAAGTTCCAACAAGAAACTAGAGAAGAAGAAATTAAATAAATGTTTATGCTTGATGTAGTAATTTTTATGTATGGTCCCAGTTTTACCAAGACTAAACCTTTGGATCCTATATGTTTAATACTATTATTCTTTTTATCTTTAAAATGATGTAATAGTAATGTATGAAAAGGCTAGGTCACTATACACATGCTCTCAATATGGTCTCAAATACCCAAATAGTATGCTCTGACTACCCATTCATTTTTCAGTGGAAGGTCGTACTCAGGAACAATTGGGTACCCAGGTCCTTCCGTAATTCATGCTAGAAGAATGAGGTAAAACATGAATCATGATCCCAAACCATATTTCACATTACCCCATGAAACCACTCTAACTATCGAACATATAACTCACCCAACTAATCTATGGAGAATTTCTCCATAATTGGAAGGGAAAGAGCCGCCTTAGTCAACCGATCCAAAACTACCCAAATCACATCAATATTTCGAGGAATCCTTAGTATATCCACTATGAATTCCATCATCATATCATTTCATTTATATTCCAAAATGGGAAATGGATCAACAAAAACGTTGACTTCTGATTCTCAGCCTTCCCCTGTCGACAGGTAAGGCATAATGCCACTAAACATGTGACCTCTTTTTTCTTCCCTAACCACTAATAATTCCTATGAAGATTGTTATACATATTGGTCAATACATGATGAACATCCCATTTTGATGCATGAAACTGAAACATAAAATCTTATCACATACACTTTGGTACAACAACATACTCAAGAACATTTATGATCCTATCATTTCTAGTGGCCCTACTAGAAGTTGACTCCTCACCATTAAAACATTCCTTCATAGAAATAAATTATGAATCCTCGGGTTTCTTCTCTTTGATCTATCTATTAAGAGCAGACTAAACTACCAATTCTTCAAGGGATAAATTCCATTGGCCATCCATCACCTCTAGATGCATATTAGTGAACAACACCATCGTTCTCTACTCGGAACTAGATTCCTAAAGTACTTAATTTTGAGACTTATGACTCAAATCATCTACAATATTGTTTCCCTTTCCTGGAATGTAAACTAGCTCAAAATATAAGGGAAATATGTGCCCAACCCATCTTCACATTCAGTGATTCAAATCACACTAAGAGAATAATTTATCAAGACTCTTATGGATGTTATACACCTTAATTCATTCTCGTGACTAGTAGTTACACCATCACAAAAATGCATACACCACTATAGACAATTCAAGATCATGTGTAAGATAGTTTCTTTCATGAGGCCTCAAATATCGTGAACCATATGCAACAACAACAATTTCCCACATCACCACTTCCCAAAGACCATCACCATATGGATCACAAAATAAATTATACCCTTACCTAGATCAGGTGAAATCATAATTAGTGTGCTAATTACCTACTTCTTTAACTTCTAAAAGGAATTCTCACATTCCATAGACCACCCAAACTTGATTTCATTCTTGGTTAAACATGAAATTGATGATTCTAAATGTGATAAATCCTTGATGAAACTTTGGTAATAACTAGAAAATCCATGAAAAGTTATGATATCAAGAACATTCTTGGGTTGCTCCCAAGACACAACAACTTGCACTATCTCCGATTCTAATGAAAATCCTTCCTCAGAGATGTTGTAACCCAGAAAATTCACCCAATCAATCCAAAAATGACCTTTGGATATCTTGGGATATTTCATATTCTCTATTAGTATACTTGATATGATTTCAAGGTCTTTTTCATGATCATCACGTGCCTTTGAGTACACCAAGATGTCATTAAAAAAGATAACTATGAACTAATCTAGGCATGGGTGGAAGATTCTGTTCGTTAGGTCCATAAATATAACTAGCAAATTGGTCAATCCGAAAAACATAAAACCACACTGAGACAACCCATACATTATTTTGAAAGAATTTTATGGGATATTATAAGGTCCCACCCCTTGTTAATGATACCCTGATCTAAGATAAATTTTTGACAACACCAAATATCCTCATAGTTGGTCAAACAGATCATCAATTCTTGAAACATGGAAGTTTTTCTTAACCTTCAACTAATTTAAATTCCTATAATCCATGAAAAATATTAATTCCCCAATATCATTGTTAGAAATAATCACTGAAGTTCCCCAAGGTGATGTACTATGATGAATAAACCCTTTATTCTCCATCTCCTCTAACTAATTTTTAAGCTCCTAGAGTTCTGTCAGTGTTATTCTATATGGAGGAATGGAAACAAGTTTGGATTCTGACAAAAAATATATCATGAACTCAACATATCTCTCAAGAGACATCCCTAATAAGTATTCATAAAACACATATTGAAACTAGATGACCAAAATAGTATAGGCAACCAGTTATAGTCCTCCATCATTAAACATGAGACAAGCCACATAGGATGTGAGTTCGCCCAAATGATAGAAAACTAGCCCTATAAATCCTTCCCAGACATCCCATTCCTTGAGATGAACATAAGTTTACCCCTCAAGAAATGTGATCATTACCCTATAATGGTAACATTCAACATGTTATTGATACAACACCAAACAATCCAAGTCCAAAATTAAATCAAAACCTGAAATCTCAAGCACAAACAAATCCTATAGAAAATGGTACTCGCTAACATTGAAAGCTCACCCCATACACTACCTAATATATTCTGTATGAAACCCTAATAGTGTATATATTGACATAAATCCAAACATATTCAATTAATAGGCCCAACACAACCACAAACTGAGAAGAAAGAATAGAATGTGAGGCTCCTCTATCGAACAACCAATTATAAAGTGTGGAAGATAAAAAGATTATACCTCAACTTATGGACAGACCAACCTTTCCATATCCTGGTACAGGCTTCACTATGTGAAGCTAGCCTGGACTTCTACCCTAGGACTCAGTTTGAATTCCTAGAGCCACACTTATTTGCTAATAGAAATGATCCCTCAATAGAGTTCCATGTCTTCCACCTCTGCTTGTATGAAAAGTTGAGCTCCAACTGTCTGCCTGATATGGGGTAACCGACCCCTACCTGTACTCTACACTAGCCTCAGGCATCCCTCATTACCCACCTACCAAGGGTTCCTACAAAACCTTTTCACATTCCCAGTTCTTCTGAATGCCAATAACTCAATTAGTGGTTGAGAGCGCCGACTACACACATGTCTCGTCCTACCAAAAACTCAATTAGTGGTTGAGAGTGCCGACTACACACGTGTCTCAGCCTACCACACTAATAACAAAGAACTTGGTCTCTACCCTGATAAATTGGTTCCATCTTATGGGTCATATATACACCATTTTTGTGGTGGAAAATGTCCAAGTATCACTTATTACCATTGGGAGTTGCACCACCCAATCGCCTAAGTAGATCAACATGTCCACCACTACAGGCTTCCTTAAAATTTCATCTAAAATAACAGTCTAATCCATAACTTCCACAATCCTCTTTAGGTGTATGAAATTCACCAGGTACATGATCTCATGTTTAAGTCCATACTAGAGGTTATGCTACCATGTTGGCTCGTCTGCTACCAAATATGGAACAAATCATTGCAAGTCTATGAAACAACTGGCATAATCCCTCACTGACATGGTTCCCCAGGTCAACCTCAAAAAAATTTCATACTTATCATACCTCATAGTCTCTAGATAATAATTATCTAGAAAAATTTCCTAGAATATATTCTATATTATACCCTCTACCTACTCATTCTAAACCAAGATGAATCACCATCTCTTTTCTAGAACATTCAACATATACGCTGGCAACTTGGATCACTTCTCAAGAGGAGTCTCTAAGTGATCAAGAATCATCTTAATAGACTCTACCTAGTACTCATCTTCACTTGTTCCACCCTCTATAGTAAAGGTCATAGGGTTCTATAGGTGAAACTCTCTAGTTAGCTTAAATATAATCGACATGACCCACACTAGGTCACATTACATCAAATGCATAAAATGAGTAAAGTTCACAAAGAACTTCTCTTCTCACCTATTAGGTTGAATCATTGGTTCCCTTGATACACATCTAGAAGATTGTTCATGGAGAGATCCTCTTATCACCTAACTAGTACAAGATTTCACGTTGGACTCCTCCTACAATTCTCCGAACATGTCTCAAAACACATAACACAAATCTTTCCTAATTTATGAAAAATAAGGCCCTCCACAGGCCATAAGCTACCCATTTTTCATGCACTATCCAATCATACACCTGCACGCTTAGAACACTACCCTTAGTGGTCCCTACCTTGGCTCATGATCAACATGGGTAAACCAAATTTTCCGACCAAAAGAACTTTATTTGACATTTCTTTAACCATTTTCTCTTTTATAACACACATCTTTCCTTTTATGCGCATTTCCCATTTTATATCATGTTACAACCAACATTTTAAACTCATTAACACCTTTAAATAAACAAAATTCATTAAATATTCCTTAAATTTAATGTTATTTTACAATTTCAATCAAATTTAATAGACACCATTTTATTCCAATTTTCATGTAACTGAAATGAATTCTACTCTTCATTCCCTATACACCCATCACATATGTGCCTATCGTGATGCTTTCCACCTATATCCTTATATTCCAAAATGATCTGTGAATGCACAACCTCATGTCATTTAAACCGTGATAAAAATATCATAAATGGTCACATCACACAAAAATATCATCACCCTATAGTGAAAGAAAATTCAACTATAACAATACACATAATGAACAAAAATTTTCACCCCAAGTACTTGGTGTTTCCCTCGTACATGGGTTAGCTACTCCTAAGAATGAGCTCATTTTCAAGACCTGACACATCATAATCTTTTATCCATCATTATGAATTATTAAGGCATATAAAATACCTAATTTGATTCTAGTTTTTCACATCCCCAACCTAGAGGCTACTAAACTGGTGCTCTGAGTCGATTCTCCCCATAACCTCAACCACACCTCTTCAAATTCCAGAGGTCTCCGACTACTACCAAGGGTCTAAATGAACATGTGGGGAGACTATACACTCTTAATTAGAGTATTTCGCAAGATCTAACAAATAAACAAAAATTAAATTGTAACCAATGACCATAATCCATGAATAACCAACCATTTCCCTAATATTGAGTAAAAACCACAACCAAATAGTAAACATGTCTTTTCATGACATAGTGAAAAAGTGAATCAAATCCAAAAAAAATACTAACAAAAGAATCCAAAAACATTTCCTCACTTAATTTATGGATCCCTACCCATGCACATCATAATCCCAACTCAACACACAAGTATGGTCCCTTTTCTCTTGTCCTGACTTGCAACCATGAAATCTACTCGAGTAACCAACGACAGCCAGAGAAGGGTGTGAGAAAAAATCAGTAGGCCACCACCAATAATGTCTACAAAATATACATTCTAAATATTTAGTGCATGAGAGTAAAAAATAAATGATAAGGTGAATAAAAGAAAATGCATGTTCCATTAGTTAACAAAGATCACTTTATTTATTACCATCATTAATTCCCTTTTCATCACATGATATATTGATTAATCATCTCATTAATTGTACAATGGCCCAATCCAATCAACCACTATGCACAAGGTAATAAATCATGTTCCTTAACTCACTAGGGAGAATGTCACAAAAGTAAACTTATTTCCCATAACTTGGAGAATTAGTCTAACCAATCTCCACAATATTTACCATTATTACCTTGGAGCATCAGTTTATGTAATCGTCCAGTAAATCTGTAAGGTCCTAGAGAATTAGTCTGTCTACCTAACCAATTACATCGAAGGTAGTTATTTATAGAATAAATCCAACTCAATCTGTGGGAGGAGTCTCAGTCCTTTCTCCCAACCATCAAACCCTGTGAACAATCTTTATCATACATATACCATACATACCGTATCTAAATTCATACACATTCACTACACATAATGTCCACAACTCACATTTCAATCCACACACGAAACATCATCAAGACTTAACCATTTATCACATTTACCATTTACATAGCATAAACCCTCTAAACCACATCCTTTTCATACCTTATCCAATTTAGCATAATCAATAGTTCTCATATTTTAGACCATTTAACATGTTCACCAATTCTCATATGTTAAATCATTTAACACATTCATAATTACACATAATTTTACCCCTTTATGCCTTTTCAATAAATGTTCATAAGAAATTTGACACATTCACATTAATCCATTTAACCATTGTTCACATCATTTAAAAAAATCTATTATTCCATTTCCAAAAACTAGACACAAAAACCATCAGTGCCTATTTATGGTTTAAACTAACTTGTCAACATGTTTTTAATGTGTTATACCTCATCTCAATTAAATACCATTCTTAACTTCACAATTTACCATGTTAGAGAATGTTTTAACAGCCCATTGGTGGACTTGTATCGGTCTATTCAACCTAAACACATCCTACAGGGACCATGAGGGGTTCAAATCATCATTTAAAAATTCATTTACCAAAAATCTTATCAAAAGCGTCAAATTCACAACAAGAAGGAATAAATTTCACACCCATGAATTCATAAATCAATATCAAGACTATGGGATATAACGTGTAGACCACCTACCTCAGATCTAAAGATGAATGCACCCTTAATCTTAGCCTTAGATTCAAATTCAAACACCCCTTTAATCTCCAATCTATGATCCATCAGAAAAACATGGATTTAGGATTTCTGTAGCAGAAAACACACCTTCAACCACTAATCCATAAAAGAGAAGAATGTGGAGAATTATTCTCACCCAGAGCTTTAATATGAAACCATTAAAACTCCAAACAGCCTAGAATCGAGAAAGATCCACCATTGGGATTTTTGGGTCAAAATGTTACATTAATATGGTTTAAAGGCTAATAAATGGCATGAAACATTGGTGGGATACTTAAAATCCTTGAAGATAACTATAAATTTTTTAATTTTTAATGGGGTGCCTAATTTTGCAGTAAGATTTTCCAAACCATGCCCAAACCATGTTCCATCTACTATAGAAATTAGGGTTCAGTTGTACGGTTACATGCGAAGGTCTTTATGGTTTTAAAAACAATGCCCCAATCTTGAAAAATGCCACTATGTAGGCTCAAATGATTTAACCTTCCCCTTTGCAAAGTTTTACTTTATTGTGCACCATTCATCATTCCTTTCATAGTTAGGGAAGACAGTTGATCCTAAAAATTCACCAACCATGTAACATTCACTACAAGTCCATTTTCCATTTTCATTCATGTCCATAACCCCCTCATACACTTGGTAAACATTCCATTAACCAAGATTAAGATATTGAACCAAAATTTCAAACATGGACATACCTCCATGAAGTCTAGGAAATTACACATGACAACATATTAGTATATGTAAGAGACTGAGTTTATTATAATATATCATCATAAGAATAATTTAATGGGGTTTAGGAATTATTAAATCAAAACCCCTTGTTGATGAATGTTACCTCTTCCTCGTTTATCTACTTTTGGTTTTCACCAACGAAATTCCTTGGTAGTATTTATTCCCAAAGTAAGGATTATAGAATGAGAATAGGTATGTAGATATGCGATTTGGGAAGGTATTTTTTGATCCAATTGGTTTTGAATGTTTTAATATATGAGGAGATGTTGTGGAATATTATTAGTTAGGTGAGTTGCACACCTATAATTATTTTTAAGAGTGAATTTCACCCATGTTGTTTCATGTCATGAGGACCAAACAATTGTCAATTATTGATCATAAAATTTATAAAGTCTACATATGACCAGAAACTTGGTCTTGGAAATTTTGGTTTCTCATTTTTTACATCCTATATTCCATGCCTAACAAGTAAGTAAAATTGGTTTACCTTAATTGTTGCACTTAATTTAAATAGTTTTCACTAATCATTATGGAATAAAATTAAGTTGAACATTTCATACAATATAAATTATGTTGATTAAAAATATTGACTCCATTTTTAAAAATTCAATTCACAAAATTTGAAAACGTAATTTAATATTAATCGTGGAGACGCGGTGAGACAATAGGTTTCTTATATGTGTATTTGTTTAGAAAAAGATGATTCTATATTAACTCTATGAATAATATGAATCATTATATGAAACTAAAATAATATTTAATAATATATAATCTATACATTTTATTTAAAAATTTATTTATTATGGATTATTTTGATTAATGAAAATGGATAAAAATTATGCATTTTAATATGGTTATTTAAAAAACCCAGTTTTTAACACAAAAAAAACATATAATAAAATACAATATAATGTTAATTAAAAATTAATTAATTAAATTATATATATAAATAATACTTAGGTTATATTAAATTATATTCAAAATAAATTGGAACTCTTAAATTACATAATTGATTAAAAATAAAATACTTTTTATAAAAATCAGTATTTTTCACTATTCATTGAAAAATCAATAATTTCTGCAAAATCCCAAAATTTTAGCCAAAATAAATTTTGATATAATGATTTAAAAAATATATTATTTTTATTAAATTCCTATTATAAAATTTAAAAATTACTCTTTTAAATATATAATTATAAGAAAAGATTTTACTTAAAACTATTTCCCTTTCAATTTCAAATTACTTAATATTTTTATAACTAATGTATTTATCTAATTCGTATTAATAAATATGAAATTGATTTATTATATCTTTACTTGGGTTGTCACAATATATGTATCCTAAAATACCCATAATATTGACAAAACTTCACCATGTAAAACCTTAGGAGGTGTGTCTAAGACTTTGAACTTATGATCAACCTACTACTTATAAACCCATTCTAGAATCCACAACTCTTAAGTCAGTCTTATATGGAGATATATATATTATTCAACAAATAAAATAATATTTAGATTTTTTATGATTATTAAAACCCAAATACCATTGGTAAAATACATCTACAACATAATTCTTATATATCAATATATGAATACTTCAATCCTCCTACTTCAATGATTAACATGGAATATGTCCTTCCATAGTCTAGAAATCAATTATTATTTCATGGAACTAAGTTTGATAATTATCATGTTATCTACACATAATACATTTAACTCCCCATCAATATTTTACTCTATGGACTTCTTTTACTTATATAAAACATATTTCCATCAATTTGAGATATTCTTCTTTGTAATTCTTCCCACCTTCTTGACATGTATGAAGATGAATATTCTTTCCTATATGATCATTACCACATGATCATTAATAAAATTACAAATTCCTCTTATTTTATGGTTTAGGAATCCAATCTAAGTTCACATTGTTATTCATATGTCATGATAGTTGATTAAGAATAATTACAATATATATCATTCCATTAATAATCTAGTTTGGTTTATTATGGTCACCAAATTTTCTATTAGATTTAGTGTTAACATGAATCCTTCTGGTTCCAAACATGATAAAACCAACAATAATATTGTGAGTAACAATATTAATATTGGTAAACCACATAATCATGAAATTTAAATTATATGATGTAAAAATAATGACACTTCCTTTTTAATATATGACACCTTAGGTTTATCCATGGAAATTCATAGTCATCATCTATTTCAATCCTTCATGATGATTCATAAAGATTTTATGAATTTAAAAATCACATCCCTCATAAGTATCGAATCAAGTTTGTAGTAAGTGGGATTTTCATGTACCATGTGTCAGTTGAGCCCATCTTAATTCACCATTTTCCGAGTTATTACCCATAGGTACCTCAATGCCTAAGCCACATTGACTTTTTCTATATATAAAAGAGTGAAATTTAATTGAAACCACATACTTTTTCCTTTACCTAAATTCTTGTACATTTCATTTTTCTTTGATTCATCCTTAAATCTATCCTTAGAGGCATCTCAAGAAATATCTATTGAAATATCCATGGAGATATCCTTAATGTTTTCCCATCTTAGTTTTAAAAGGTTAACTAAACATTTCCTATGATACCAACTATAGCGGCCCAGGATTATCATTTTTTGATATTATATTGTTTTTATGAATATTCATTTAATTATATAAACACATTCTTAAAGACCATAATAATTTAATGTCTTCAGAATCTTAAAAACACAGACAATTGTTCCATAGGTAAATTACATCATCTCGTACCAAGATCTTCATAACTATAACCCTTCTTAGACATATGATGTGTATTATATGACATCATAACATGGGGATAGGAAATATAAGAAAGGGAAACTTGGATGTTCATTTATGGTAAACAAGGTAGGTACGTAAAAATAATCTGAACATAATCATATGAGATCATTAGTGCATTATTTAAAAAAACACCTTGCATATTAAAGATCATAATCTTGAGTCCTAGAATAAATATTTTTAATACATAAAACATAAATCATAAAGGAATCTAATAACATGATCCATGAAATCTTAAAATTTCTATAAGACGCAAATTTTAGGGGTATAAATGATCATTAAAACTCATTTACATAGTATTCATGTCTCAGTACCAAGGTTATCATAGTGTAATGGGTTCACTATTCAAATCATCATAATAGTCAAGGTTCACTCAGAATACCATCATAGCGGAACATTTCCCTTACTTAACTGGGTTCACTCCTAGTTTCAGTCCTATCTATATCATGAGATATAAATATTCACCTAATAAATTAGAGGTTGATATAGGTCCCACCCATAAAATAATAAAAATCAAACATTTGTGTGTAATAAGATCATAAAAAATTCATCATATCATAAAATAATAAATGAAATGATCTTCATAAAAATTTCATCATACATAACCTATTAAAAAGAGGTGTGTTTTATAATCATTTCATCATTTCATCATAGTATAACCCATTAAAGTTATGGATTTCATAAGATTTAAATCATGATATAACCCATGGAAGAAAAAAAATATTTTATAAATATTACATCATCATAAACATAGTCCATTCATAGAAAGAATAAGAATGATATCATTGTATCTTATCCCCAGTGTTACATATGTAACCTCAAAAATGTCATATTTTATGGAAAAGGATTTTGAAAGATAAATTGTAACATTTATTAAAGGAAATGAAATTTATTTAAAAGACACATTTTTAATCATGAATCCTTTTCAAAATCTATTTCTTTTCAAAATAACCATCAAAAGTTATAAAGTAATCTTATAAAAATCATTTGTATAATTTCTTAAGAAAAAAATTATTTTAAATTTGAGAAAAAATATTTTTAAAAACATTTAAAAAATATTTTTCATTGAAAATAATCATTCAAAATTATAAATTATTCTTTAAAATATTTTGATCTCATGACGGTAGGAAATTCCCTATATTTCGTACATGTTAAAACAAATATTTCTTTCACATTTTCAGTAAAATCCAAAAGAATATTGGTTTAAAAAATTACATAAAGATACCATTAAAAATATTTTGTAAAATGTAAACATGGTTAAACATATCTTTACTGAATAATTTTTTTATGTCAAAAAATTTAAAATTATTTTAGAAAACATGGTTTTGGAAGAAAACGGGTTTCTAGCAGAAGAAAGAAATAAAGTCATGTTTTTTATAAAAAAAATCATAATTATTTTTTATAAAAAAGTGTTAAAACTGGTGCTATTACGTGATAATTTAATTAATAAATAGAGTAGAATAAAATTAATGAGTTTATTGAGAGACTGATAATAATATTTTATCATTGTAAACATAATCATAAACAATCTTAATAAATGATGAGATTGTAATATAAGTTCTTGTCCACCTTAGTAACTTCTTATCATAAGACCCATGAAATAGTAAAATAAATGAAACATAATCTATCATGAGGATAAATATTTAAATTATATTACATGTAAATGTTTAATTTTATACATCTTAGAGTAGAATATGGGTTCATAACATAACATATGTCCCAAACAAGAGAAATGAAGACAAAAATATCGTACTAAAATTATAACATTGAAACTGTAAAACCAATGAAGGATATATCATAAAATGGATATTTAAATAAACAATAATTATTATAATCATCATAAAATAAATCCTTCTTCAATATATAAACCACATAAAATAAACATGTGTTTAATATGACTTTTTTCTCATAGAAAATAAAAGTGAGACGAAAATCCATTACCTTAAGTATTGACTTTCATAGTACATGTTCAAACCTCTATTATAATAAATATAATTTTATAATAAATATATTTCATAACCATTAATATATATATATAATACCATATATGATTTACTTATCACTAATTTTAATTCATGTTTATTAACAATTCCATTTTGAATTCTAATTTTGGGCAATAACTGCTTTTTTTGTCAATGTTTTTTATTTGTTTTATTTTCTATTTTTGTATTTTGATAATGGTTCCATAATATTCATTATTATTAGCATGATATAAATATAATATATATTAATTATATATTTATTTATATTAATCCATAAAAATTAGATATAGAAAATGAAATGCAATGTTCATGGAGATGGTACGTTGTACTTGCTCAGAAACATTGTTTCCTTTTTCTAGATGGGTTAAAATAAAATAAAAAATAATATATTACAAATCCATAATCATTTTTATTTCATATTTATCAAATATTTTCATTAAAATAATCTTAATTACCTTCCATAAAACATCAAAAAATCACATCAATTCTCGAGGTGGTAGTTTTTCGTACGCAGAAGCGATGTTTTTGTATTCTAAAAAATGGAAAATAAACTTTTTATATATAATATAACGACTCTGTAAGTATAATTGTTTTATAAATATCATATATATTCTTAATATTCATCTCCATACCCTTCCATGTGAAATTTATGTGGATAATTATTTGACATTTGTTCCTGAGGCGGTAGTCTGTTGTACACACAAATAATGATTTCATAACCGATTTAATGGAAGTGGAGATAGTTGTAGGTTATTAAAATAATATAATATCAGTAAATAATATATACATATATTTTTTATTATAATGTATGTATTAATAAACAATTGACATTCTAAAAAGAAAAAAAGAAAAATAAGGATCTTAGTGAAGACAACTACCTTCGTTTAGAAGCACCTCCTTTGGATCTCTTATTAAGGATCATAGTGTTGGTCTCTTGGGAGGAAAAAAATATCTAGAACATGGATGATGATTTTGTGAAGTGATTTTGGTAGGGTTTTAATTAAATATATAGCTTTATAGGTGTGAATAAGTAGATTGTTTTGGTGTCCTTTTATGAGGGGGGAACAGAACCAACTTAGAAACTACTTGGAAATTTCCAAAAATAATCCAAAATAAATATTTCATTCCGAAGAAAAAATATTCCAAATGAACATATATTTAAAACATTTATGTTTAATATAAATATATTTACATAAAATATTATTTATATATATTTTGGTCATTTTTAACCCTTATCTTGTTAGTTTAACCCCTGGTAAACTCATTTATTCCTTAACAATGATAATTACATTTTACTATTTTAACTATTCATTTTGATCAGAAAATTAGTTTAACTTATAATATATTATAAATTATTGTTATTAAAAATATTAAATCCATTTTTCCAAATTCAATTCACTTAATTGGAAAATTTTTATCAAAATTTAATCTCGTTGACATGATGGGAAAGTTGGTTTTCAAAGAGAAACAATTCAAAAGTTTAAAAATATTTTATATGAAATTTCATTTAAAAATGATTATAATGAACTATATTGGATTAATAGATATATTATTGAAATAAAATAACTTTAAAACTAATTAAAACAAACATGTATTTTTCAATTAAAATTCTATATTTTCACTATTCATCTAAAATTAATGTTTTTAGAAAATTATCTAAAAATTAAAAAAAAGATAATTTTGACATGATTATTTAAAAATTTAAATTATTTTATGAAATTATTTTTTTAAAATTGAAGAAAATTGATTTTATTATAATTCACAAATATTAATAAATAAAAGTTTTTGTGGTTTTTTTATTTTCAAAACATATTAATACTTCAAATAAAATTGAAGTATTTTGATCATTATTTTTATTTATATAAAATCATTGTAATTAATATTTAAAAATTATTTATTAATATTAATACAACTAATTTTAATGGTTTGGTTATAATGGTCTCTTTTAAATAATAATATTAATATTATATCGTGGTTTGTTAAAACATGATGTTGTGTGTAATGAAAGCTGCCCAAATTTTAATTTAACCGAAAAAATAAATTCATAAAAACAGAGGTTGTTATATGAACCATCCTATCAGATGATTCAATATGAATATCTCTATCAAACAAACTCGTTATCATAAAAATATTCTTAATATATTTCTATTAGTGTGATACGACTAACAAGTCCTTTATCTAATGGTGATGATGTGTAGGACCATTATTTCCATACGTGTAATTAAGGAGGAAAGGGTGAGGTCATAGAGGACAAGGTGGTTATTATAGATTTTTAAAAAATGGATCACATCATTAGGTACCTATTTTTATGTTATATACACCATATAAACCTAAATACAAGACCTCTGATGATTCCAATAAGAGAATAAACTAGATCCTAAATTATCCAAGTCTTTCTCAAATATCACCATACAAGAGGAACAAATTTTTGATATAAAATTTCCAAATTAGAAAAATCATAAATGAATATGAGTTCATTGTAACCCACTATCCATAATAATAACCCCTTGTTATAATTAATGAAAGGGAGTTGTTAACACAAAAATTGGGGAATTCAAAACCACGCGCCAAGGACCAAACTCATGATAGGAATTTTTGGCCCTTGGTTTAGTAATATGGAATTATTAGGTATCAATAAATTTTCCCAAAAAAGTTATATATTCTTGAATCCCTTCACCTATCCTAAAATCTCATAGGATCCTTCATTGTAGCTCTTTTAATCCCTCAATATTTTGAGATCAATGTTTTTATAACCAAGCATATCAAACGGATAATGATCCAACTAAATTTCAGGTGACCATTTTATTCATAGCGTAGAATAATGAAGCAAGAATACATGGAAATTATAGGCCCCTATACATATCATAAAAACTCAAAAATGTTGATGTTCACTGATCCCTGGTTGATAATGGTAATGGAATAAATCTCATATCAATCTATACACTTCATCGCTTGAGTTATATAGAGTCATACCTAAATTCCATTTACCTAATGACTTGGGGGTATGATAAGAGTGAGTAGAATTCACTCAGTGAGATCAAAATTAAATCTCAATATAGTGATATCATATCTAACTATGAATTCCTGGTGGTTCTATTAGACATTTCCGTAATCATTCTACTGTGAAGGTCATAGATACCAAAGAAATAAATGGTACCTTCATCATACCACCAATGCCTCAATTAGTCCATCAATAGGTAGGGTAGAGTGTTTCATGGTGATAGTTCCCTAATTAAATCATGTTACTCCTAATATACAGATTCATGGATCTACCAATCAAATGGGAAATAGCTGATGGTGGAGACCAGAATTATGATAAAGGTCCATAACGTCCTATAAGATGACCCTTCGAACCTATAAAACAAACTCATCAAAAAATACATGTTTTTTATCTGTTTTATTGGGTTAATAACTTGAGGTTCGGAATGTCAATAGGTCATCAAGATCACCCCCATCATCATGATATCAGTTATTATAGTTACACCCCACTAAGGGTAATATGTATATAATTATAAAGGATATGGTAGTTTCAAAAATATTAAATGTACCCCTAGTTCTGTCAGAATCTAAAAATAACCTAATATATTTTTTAGGGTCCAATGAAACACTTAAATCATCAAAAAAAGTTAAAAATTCCCCCAAATAATCTCCAAAATATCAATATTACATCACATCATATACCATTTATAATTGAGGGGAACAAGGGTAAAATATCTAGGATTCCCATGTGTTATCGTCCTTAATATTTTAAAATACTTCATTAATCTCTCTCAGACATATGGATATTAACATGTACTTTTCCCCTATATCATTACTCTTAGGATCTAGAGATGCCTGTAAATCATTTACATGATACGAAAGTGACCCCATAATATTCTCAAGGTCTAATAATTACCCTTTATCTTCTATTACCAATGAAATTATGAAATAAGATCAAGATGATCTCAAATATTCCCTTATAACATTAGATAAAGGAATCAAAACCATAATTGATGAAATTTTAGCTTTAAGTAGGATCTATGGCCTATCGTGATCAATGTATCCATGTATCCTAAAGATTATGAAACATGAATCTCTTTTACCAATAATTATCGTAATTTATATTCCTATAACTATACAAAAAATTCCAAAACATAACCTTTACATGGATATCAACCATTTCGGTTTTATCAATGATCATTATGGTTATAAGAAATCATCAAGGTTAAATCACCAAACTCATGCAACCCATGTCAAATATTATGTTTCAAAATCATCAAATCCAACTTTATTTAGTAAGTATAATACCTAAAATTTCTCCATATTTTATTCCTTGTTAGAAAAATAAAATGATAAAATATGATTTTTCATCAATTTTAGGTATCTCAACCGGTACTTCCCAAAGGATGATTTCTCTGTTTTAATTATAGATATTTTAATTGATAAAATAATTGGTTTCTGGATCCTGTCCTTTATAGAAAGGTATTCGGGATATAACCAGATCTGAATAGCCCATGATGATGAAATATTGATCATATTTGGGTCACCTAAAGGGGTATATTTCTATAAATTAATTATATTTATCCAAAATAATGTTTTTTCACTAATCAATACACCATTCACTATATCTCAAAGTCCTTTATTAGGAAAATAATATAATGATACTTGGTTGATTTTTTAGTTAATTCTTAACATCATTGGGATTATATTTCTATTCTTCATATAGTTTTTGGTAAACTATGGGAACATTTCTTTAAGATGAACCCCTTTAAATGTTCTTTGAAGGTAACATCAAGAAAATTTCTTAACTTCTTGGTATGAAATCACGGTATCAAATTCAAACCTAATAAATTAATGTTAATCCTTGTTGTTTCACCACTATAAAATCTCACATAATTGAGGGGACTCTTGGTTTTTCTAGCCTAAATTAGATGTTTCATCCCCAATATCATTAGAAAGTGCTTAACCTTTATAATGTTGATCAAAAAGGGAGTTACCTACCATTGGATTAATATTTTTAAAAATATTTCAATGATATAATTAATTATATCTTATGACCATTAATTTTGATAATAATGTTGCATAGCAAACATCTCACACTTTATCTAGAAACAGTAGAGTGATCAATCTATGCTCTCTTTACTCATAAAAATGATGTATAAGAAGATTAAATTTCTATTTTCTCATAAGAACCATGTTGGATATCGATACTTGATAAGTTGACATTGATGAAAACCGTCCTGAATTGATTTTGATAGTATATAATCTAAATCATTACCTGAAACACTACAAGGTCTATGTTATACCCCTTATAGACATACTCAAATACATCCTTAGTCACCCAATGTTAACTAGGGGCCTCACATGATAGAAAATAATCTTGTAGTAGTTATAAATCTAGTATATCTCTCAAAAGGTGACCAAAGTGTTGGAATTTGTATCCTAGAACTAACTATTTGTACTATAGATTGTGTATATATTTAAAAAAGTTAATATTAACAAAATATCATAAAAACAGTGTTAATTGTTTGGTGTGACATTAATGTAATAATATCCCAGACTATCTATCATATTGAAAAGGTCATAGTAGTTTACCTTTATGATGATAACCTTCAAATTATATGTTGATATTCGTTAATATCATTCTATGGTCAGATAAAAAATATGATAGGATATTATGTTTACTATCATGTTTGTGTACTAATAAGTTGATGAGAGTTCATATCATCATGTTTTCACCTGTTATTCACCAAGATGAGATATTATGTGAGTGGACCCACTGATAGGAATTGAAAATGAGTGTGTGTCATTAAATATTCCTATCTGTGAGCATGTGTAACAATCCTTCAATGATATGTTTATTATTAATTCATGTCAACACTCATGAACATTGATGTATTTTCATACACAATGGAGGCTTATAATCACGGTGAAGTTGGGTACATTAGCTGCATCATGAATCACTTATTATTAATGAATAAATCAAAGAAGTATTTTTCCCTTCCATCATTATAAACGTCGAAATCTTGGACCTTTGATCAAAATTGTTATATCACATAAAATTCCCTGACCATGGTTATTAAACTATTTCATTTCATATATTTAAATAAATATGTATCAAGTATATAGTTTGACGACATGGTTGTGCAACCTTGTTGGTGATATATCACAAAAATTGATTGTATTACACGATGAGAATTCATATCTATTTTTTATCCTTGTCAGGTACCTTATTTATCTATGGGTTCCTTAACCCATTGTTAGATAATAATATTGGACTTTAGTAAATCCCACTCTAGACTGAGATATAATATTTATTCTATATTTATTAAAAAATAAATAATATTAAATAAATATTTATTCTAAAGAAAATTATTTAATTATAAAAATTTATCATATTTATTAATCTATTTTTATTTGAAATATAATAAATATTTATTTATCCATTAATGAATAGATTATTTCATTATGAAAATATTAATCAATTATTTATTTTTCAGGTTATGGAGAAAAATAATTTTTTACTATTGGATGGATTATATTTTTTAAATATTTATTTGAGAGTTTGAAAAATATTTTGAAGGATGAGAGGACTATATTTTTTCTAAAATATTTATTGTTAGCATTGTAAAATAAATATTTCTCATTTCTCATGTTTCCATACATTATAAAATAAAATAATAATTATAATTTATTATATTGAATAAGGTTCATTTTAGGTTTAATATAATATCAAGGTCATTTTTTAAATAAATTATTTTCTAAACCCTAACCCAAGGACTATAAATATAGTTTTTTCAAATTTTGGAATAGGCTAGTCATTATTAAAAAAATTCTTATGTATTTCATCCTACACATTCATTACTATCAAGATCTAGAATAAAAGAGATATACCTTCAAACCATAAGGAAAATTAAGTGATCAAGGAAAAATAAAAGATCATCAATTTATCATACTAGAACCTATAATTTCATCAAAATTGTTTTAGGATCAAAGGAGTACATGTGGATCACTACTATAGAGGATTTTTTTATATCCTTGCAACTCAAAGAGGCTACACTAATAAATTTTTGAATATCAACATTATTAATAAATAAATATATTAAGACCATGTAAATATTAATTCTTATATTTTAAATAGAATTTTAAATTAACAATAAAAATATCCTCTTTTGTTTCTGTGGAACATATTCATCAAAATTATTCAGAAATATTTTCATTGGACATAGAATTCATCATCATGTACATTGCAGGTAATCCATAGAATCTGAAAAAAGTTGAGTTGATCATGGGACGAATAGTTGATTACAATGCATTCAGAACCAACAAGTGTTATAAAAACTGTCACATTAAATTTATATATTTTTTAATTATTATTGATTGTTATATGAATTTAAAGAAAGTTTTCATTAAAGGAATTAATTATAAATCATGAATATAGGGATATCTTCTTTCCCTATTCATTTCACATACATATAATCTATATCCAGTTAATATTAAATGAATAAACATCTAAAGAACCATTCCGAAGTGCCAAGTTTTTTTTCTAGAAAAAATGGGATTACACGGTGTGTTTCTGATGTTCATGTCGTGTATTGTAGTTCATTGTACCAATATGTAATATGAATTAATTCATCACATAATATATTAATGGAAACATGTTTCATTAAATACTCTACGTATTGACAAAGTCTTTCTACTGTATTTCACGTTGGAATACATAATGTGTAGCTAGGTTACATGCCATGTATTCCACATATTTTCCCAATGGAAAATACATAGTCTAATATGAAATGAGTATTCATTGAATGACAGTTAATGACTAATAACTATGAAATAATAAGGTCACATGGAATGTACCAGCTATTCAAATTTAGTACCCCACACATCTCTATAAATAAATAAACAACCAATACATATGTGTGTATCACAGACATGTGGTGATGGTGATACATGATGTATAACTAGATGTACATGTCTTGTACAAATAGTTTTTTGAAAAAAAAATTAATTTATTACATTATATACCTCTTCATTATGTGTTCAATGTATCACTTATTGACTAATAAAAATTTTATTTTAGGTTTTATATTGTATTATGTACTTAATTAATTGGAGCATAAAATTCAAAACTACATACAATGTATAGTCATGATACATCAAATACTCAATGCATATTAAAATAAATAATTTCTACATTAATTAATATGTGTTTCATGTGTCATTTATTCACTCACAAACACCATGTAATTACATAAAAAAATATGATTGTTATATGTCTCTGGGTATATTATATATGATCTTATTACTTGTTGTGTAGTGTCAATTAGTGGTCACCGAGTTTTTGTCAATTATAAGTTGTGGATGTATTTTATTAAATTTGAAATAATATTAATTTATTTAATTTAATTAAAATAATATAATAGGGTTATCTATAACACCCCAAGCATCCACGGTACGCTTCTCTTTGAATAATATAGTTGCGTGTGTTATACGCAACTTCGAGTTCTAATACACACCACAACCAATCAAACTAGCTGTTATGAATAGTAATACCCTGTTTTGAAATTTTATAAATTTTATCTCTCAAAATGGAATTCTTTTTTGGATTCATAGTATCAAATTAATCCTAATATGAAATTTTGGAACATTTCGGATAACATTTATATTTTGATGAATAGTGAAAATTACTAAATTTTAATTAAAAACAAGTTTTTTAAATGAAATAATTTATATTGATAAATATTGAATTTGAGTGATTTTGAAGTATATTTAGAATTTATTTTTACCATTTAATACAATGTTTGTCATTGTACATAATTTCACAATTAAACTGGACACAAACAAGTGTCAATCTTTTGATAGTTATTATCTCTTCAAAACACGCTTTTTGTTCTAACAACAGGAATTAATACGAAATTAATTTCTGCCACTTCTGTGTTTTGAATTTGGAAAAATTGATTCCATATTTGGAATCAGGATGTTCAAATTGTGTAAATATGTAACTTTTATTTTTAGACATTTTGAATAATTACTTCGGTAAATATTTTATTTACAATGGTTAAAGGGTAAATCTGGTAAATAAGGGTTAAAAAATAAAATTATAATAAGAAAAAATTACCCTAAAACGTGTCCTATCCTTATTGGTGGATACAGATCTGATGATTGGTATCTTTGGGTCAATTTTGGGACCCCATGGAGCCACTTGTAGGTGATAGGGACACTTTATTTTAATTAAGTTAAAATAAATACAAAAATGGCATAAGCATATATCTGTTAGAAAAACATTTTTAATATAGGGTTATACATAAGAAATAATCATATTATAAATATTAATTAAAAATATAAAAGTATTTCCTATATAATGGTATTTTATTTATAATTTTTAGACATTAAATAATTAATATTATTTATGACACAATAATAATGCAATATTTTCCTTATTAACGAAAGAATCAAATAATTGGTATTATAAATGTTAAAATTAATATAATTTGAAAGTTTAGATGAAATACATGAACATTATTTCTTAATATGACATTATATTGTTGATTAAATAAATTTGGATCGAATAAATAATGTTTTTAAGTCTTTAACAAAAATCAATTATTGAATAGTGTCAAAATTCACATAAAAGAGTTTTTAAAACAAATATTATATTATTAATTGATATTAAATTCCTAAAAATCTAAGGTTCGGCCATGAGACTTATATCATGATAGGTGTATCATTAATGGACCACTTGGGGGTCTCTTGGATGTATATAGTAAGTTTTTTAACTATATAATATAAAAATACAAAGTGACATGGTAAATGTTAAACTAATTAACTAAGAGTTAAAACAAAACGTTAAGGTTAATATAATGACCCAAACCTATCTAAATTATATTGGTTGAGTGGTTTTTTACCCTTCCCACCTTATACTTTAAATAATCCACTTTGGAGACAATAGAAACCAAAAATGAATTTATTGTAAAATAATATTTCTAGCTTTCCCAAAGGATCCCCTCACCCCTCTTATAAAAGGGCACTCCCCCTTCTCAATAATTCACACATTAAAAGACTATTGGATCGGCCATACCCTACCCGAATATTCTCTAAACTTCCCTCACTTCAACCTAGAGTCCATATTTTGATCAAAAAGACAAACTAAGGAGCCCTTTTGATCAAATCAAAAGGAAGAACCCGAAGAAGAGATAATGTTTTCACCACCCTCTTTCAAGTTCCTTTCTTCTTCAACTTCATCTTTCTTTGTTATTCACATTCTAAAATAATAAATCTAGTGTCTTATATATACTATTAGGTTATTGTAAATATGGTACAACCATATTCAGTATTCTATCGATCCTTTTAATGACATGTCACCATAAGTGCGTACATATGGCTTACCGTCTCCACGTCGTGGTGTAATTGTTATTTAATATATTTTTATTTTTATGGGTATAATAATGATGTGTAATTCATGTAAATAATAAATATAACATGATAAGGATTCTTTATATGATATACCATCCAATCATATATTATTTTAATATCAAAAGAATGATAATGTCGCTCGTGCGTACGTACGGACTACCGTCTCCACGAACGCGATGAGATTCATTCTCCATCATATCCATTCAAGTATAATTAACATTTGATGATTTAAAAATAATTTTTAAGGACTTGATATCATTCTGGGTAAGAATAATATACAACCTATCTATGAAAAACACGGCTTAGGTAACAAAACATATAAAAGAAAATGAGTAAGTTAATACACGAAATGACGATAATACTAAGATATTATTAACAAAGAAATGTTAAAAGATCATATATGATATCATATTAATGTATATGATTCATGTATAATTTAATAACAATTATTTCACCATTATACAGGAGTTTAACCTACCCCCAACCAAGGAAAAGTACAGGGTAAGGGTTATTTCATAATCTTTTCATTATCCTAGGTTGTTTGTACATAATTATCTACTGGGACCTCTTTATCATCCACATCCATGTTTCTTAAAAAATTATTCCGAAACATTCTTTATATTTTATAGAATATGGGTTAATGTAATTTATACCCTTGTTTAACTTTTTATAATATGTTTATAAAGGAATCATTACGTCGTTTTCAAAACAAGGTCCTTTTTAACATTTTCAACAGAATTAAGGTAAGAATGTTTTTTAACATATACGGCGGGTGCGGCTATTTTTCACCATTATAAAATCTTCAAAGCATCCCCTAAAATCTTATATGAGTATTTTAAAAGTAAATGTTTTATTTTATAATTATGTGACTTTTAAATGATTTCAAAAAAAGAGATATTTCTCTCAAATAGTTTTTGATTTCATCTATGCCAAAATATTTTGATGGATTTTAAGATTATTTGAAGTTTATTTATTATGATACAAAACTTCCATATTGTATTGAAGGTTTTGTGATATGTTTGACTGTAGATCTGTTATTTTTATACCATTTGTGGATTATAGAGAAATTATTGACATTTCATATGCTATTTTTAATTCGAATGTTTATGTTATGTTTAAACCTTTTCATATGGGAATGCATTGGACTTAATAAGTGATGGGTGGAGCCCACTATAGCTCCACAATGCATAGGTAGGTCTCATGAGACAAACTAGTGTCCTGGTACGAGGCCATGAAAAATCTTATTTGTAGTCATGGCACGACGCCATGGCTACCTGGTTATGATACTCTGGCATTATGCATTCCATCATTATAAAAGTGGTTATTGATATTGCATGTGATTATTAGACTAATAGAATATACATGTGAATAAGTAAATGGAATTATTTCATTTTATATTTTCCATATAATTCTGAATTTCAAGTTTAAAAGGATTTTGTTTTATCTATACATTACCTTAAATGTTTATGTTTATTAATGAATGTTTCCACTATATTGTTATCCTTACTGAGCATCTGAGCTCACCCCTTTCAATGTTTTATTTTTCCCAGGATGTGAAGAAGTAATTTATGAATGAACTACTGGGATAGTATGTGGTGATATGAGTGTGGAATATAGAGACTATGTTGTTGTATTTTTCATTTTTTTGATGTAGTGTAAACTTTATGTATGTATCTAGTTATTCCAAGGATACTAAACTAATCGGTCTTTCAAGACATGATCTTTCTTGGGATAATGCCAATGATATGTAATAATGCACCGACTCTAGGTAACTGGGGTTAAGGCATTACCGTTGGTATCAGAGGATGTTTATTACAAACTTTGGAAGCTAGATTTAGAAATACTCTGATTGGAGCACATAAGCCTAAGATGGAGTTTCAAGATTATTATAGAAGAACTTCCTAGAATTTTGGTATTGTAGATATTTTCTGAGTTTTCCGAGCAATACATCGCTATCTGGATATTACTAGGTAGAGGCAGCTCTGGAACAGATGTACCTAGTGGTAAAACCCGAAAACACTGCTTTGAGCTAGACTCGAATGAGAACTGGTTCACAACAACGGGCCTTGCTGCACTCTTGGTTACGACACTCCTGGGGGATATGCTTAGGATAACTCTCATTTTCTTTTCAAATCATTATAAAGGGTTTATGATTATATACGTCCTCAAAGAAAACATTTTTATGATTATGTATTATATCCATAAATATTTCAATTTATGTTAAGTGTTTTATAAGTATGGAATTATGTATTTTGATTCATAAACTGATCTAGTTTATGACATTGTTTAGAAATGGTGCCTAGTGGAAGAAATGGAAACTATATTAATGTATGCACTCCATGTAGGGATTTCCCTCCTGGTCAAGATAACTATAGTGGAGCTGGTGATGCAACTGGTGCAGATCATCTAATCACCATACTGGGACAACTCACTCAGGTTTTGAATAATAACCTTACCCGTATGGAGCACCCTGATCCACAGAATGTAGGATCAATGTTAGATCGCTTCATGAGGCAGCAACCACGAATATTCAATGGGATTACAAATCCATTAGTAACTGAGAAATGGATAAGTTCCCTAGAGAAAATATTTCAGTCTTTGGGAAGTTGTGAAAGGGAAAAAGTTGTCATGGCAGTTTATCGCCTCACTGGAGATGTTGATCAATGGTGGTCATTGATTCAAAACACGAATGAAGAGGATGAAGTATCAAATATTTAATGGAGGGAGTTCAAAGATCTGTTTTTAGAAAAATACTTTCCTCGGGACCATCGAGCAGATATGGAAAGGCAATTTCTGATTCTTAGACAAAAGGAGGATGAGAATGTCGCAAAGTATGAGGATACCTTTACGAGGTTAGCAAGGTATTTTGGAGATTATATACGTAACCCAAGAAGTAAGATTGATCGTTTATTTGATGGGTTAAAACCATTTCTCCATCGAGCATTAGTCTCACAATCCTTCTCGTTGTAAGAAGACATTGTCTCATGTGCTATCAAGACAGAAGAGGAGTTTTCTAATTATTATGACTTTAAACCAAAGAAAGAGAATAAAAGATTTTCTGATCAATATGGGAATGGAAATATGGGGAATAAGGGAATAGTTGAATATCCAACCTGCCGTAAATGTGGGAAGAAACACCTCAGTACTTGCTTAAAAGGAATGGGATTCTGTTACAAGTGTGGTGAAAAAGGCCACCAAGCTCGTGACTGAAAGGGGAATAAGGAAGCTACCAATGTCCAACGCTATAATTTCAGGGAGATGGGACATTATGCAAATGAATTTCCTAAGAGTCAGGGAAACATAACTTAGAAAAGGTCAAGGGATCAAGTCCAAGCTTATGCTATCACTACTGCTGAGGCAGAAGCTCTGAAAGACGTGGTGGCAGGTAATTTAATGGTTTCCTCAAGTTTAGGAAATGCATTATTTGATTCTGGATCATTGCATTATTTCATATCTTCCAAGTTTTCTAATAAAATTAGATATTTATAATTTGATTTAACAAGGGAGTTGTCAGTTAAAACTCCTTAGGGAAGTATCATTGCAACAATGTTTTATGAATTAGTCCCCATTAGAGAACATAAATGTTCTCTATCCACTGATCTCATCGTCATACCTATGATTGAATTTGATATAATCCTCGGTATGGATTGGATTTCGGACCATGATACGAATATTTATTGTTAGAAGAAGGAGGTTACAATTTTTTATGATGATGATAAGGAACACCTTATCTTTAGAGCAGAATCATCACCACCAAATTCTTATCTAGATCCACCCTCGATAGCTCAACTAAATTCAATTATTGGGGAGGAAGAGAATGAAATGATAGTGGGTGAGGAAAGGAATGTTCAAAGAGAGGATGTACCTATTTTTAAAGAATATGTAGATGTGTTTCCAGAATATTTACCTGGACATCCTCCAGAACGAGAAGTTGGGTTTTCCATTGATTTGATTCATGGATCAAGGCCTATATCGAAGACCCCTTATAGAATGGCCATTGTGGAATTAATTTAAATAAAGAAACAACTAGAGGAATTGAGTAATAAAGGATTTATTCACCCTAGTGTTTCTCCATAGGGAGCCCCTGTTCTTTTGGTTAAAAAGAAATATGGATCTATGAGGTTATGTATGGACTACAGGGAGATCAATGCTATAACAATAAAGAACATGTATCCCCTACCTCGCATTGATGATTTATTTGACCAACTGCATGTAGCTCAATAATTTTTTAAGATTGACCTTCGATTTGGATATCATCAGTTGTGTGTGAAGAAGGAAGACATTCCGAAGATAGCATTTCGAACAAGGTACAGGCATTACGAGTTTACGGTAAATCATTTTGGGCTGACTAATGAACCCTCTATATTCATGGATCTAATGAATATAGTTTTCAAGGAATATCTCAATGATTTTGTGGTGGTATTTATTGATGATATCTTGGTATACTCCAAAAGCTATGAAGTTCTTGAAAATCACTTGCGCATTATCCTAAAGACTCTGAGAAGACATGAATTATATGGGAAGTTTAGCAAATGTGAATTCTGGGTTTAGGAGATTTCTTTTCCGGGCCATATTGTCTCTAAATATGGAATCTCTGTTGATGCTTCTAAGACCCTGGAAATCCAAGAATGGCCATCACCTATGAGTATAATAGAGTTACGTAGTCTTATTGGTTTAGCAGGTTATTATCGACATTTCGTCCAGAATTTTTCCTGATTGTCTAACCCATTAACAATGCTCACACGTAAGGGGGTTAAATTTGTTTAGACAAAAGAGTGTGAAGAATGATTTGAAGAACTAAAGAAAAGATTTGTCAATGATTTTATATTGGCTCTACCATCGAGGAATGATGGGTTTGTTATTTATAGTGATGCATCGAAGAAAGGACTTGTTTGTTTCTTTATGCAGAATGATAGGGTTATTTCATATGCATCACGACCGTTGAAAATTTATGTGAAAAACTATCCTACTCATGATCTCGAGTTAGCAGATGTGATCTTTTCTTTGAAGATATGGAGGGACTACCTATATGGTGAAAAATGTGAGATTTATATTGATCACAAGAGTTTGAAGTATATTTTATCACAAAAAGAACTCAACATGAGGAAAAAGAGAGGGCTTGAACTACTCAAGGATTATGATTGCACGATATACTTCCACCCGAGGAAAGCAAACAAGGTGAAAGATGCTTTGATCAGAAATGATCATGGAGTTTTGAACATGATGACAATTGAAAGGGATCCTATTTTTATGGATCTAGTAATGTTGGATATGGGAATCACCATGGAAGGTGAAACATCAATTCTTTTTCAAATGGTTGCCAAACCATCTTTACTAGAAAGGATAAAGAGTTCTCAGACCGGTGATGAAGAATTTCAAAAGAAGATTAAAGCTGTGAAAGATGGGAGATTGAGAGACTTTGTGTATGAAGAAGGGATTTTGAAATTTGGGAAGAGACTTTTTGTTCCCGATATACCTGATCTGAAAAGGGAATTATTATATGATTCTCATAGTTCTAATTTTCTATACACCATAAGAGCACCAAAATGTATAGATATTTGAAACAACATTTTTGGTGGGACAACATGAAGAGGGAGATTACTGATTTTGTGTCAAGATGTATGGTTTTTCAACAAGTGAAAGCTGGAAGGTGACAACCTGGTGGAGTATTGAAACCTCTTCCTATACTAGAGTTGAATTGGATAATATTACGATGGACTTCGACATGGGGCTACCAAAGACTCCTAGAAGGAACGATGTGATATGGGTCATTGTTGATCGTCTTACCAAGTCAGCACAATTTATTGCTATAAGAGAATATTTAACAATTGAACAGTTAGCAAGACTATATATTAATGAAGTTGTGAGACTTCATGGAGTACCCCTATCGATTGTTTCTGTTCGTGATCCCCATTTTACTTCAAGATTCTTGAAGAGTCTTTATAAGGCCTTGGATACAGAACTTCATTTGGGAACTGCCTACCACCCTCAAATAGATGGACAATCCGAACAGACTATTTAAACCTTATAAGACATGTTGAGATCCTTCTCACTTGACTTTCAGGGTATTTGGGGTCAATATTTACCTATGGTAGAATTTTCCTATAACAATAGCTTCCATTCGAGTATTCATATGGAATCATATGAAGCATTATATGGAAATAGATGTAACACATAGACCTGATGGGATGATGTTGGTGAAAGAAAGCTTTTAGGTCTAGAACTGGTGGAGGAAACGATGGAAAAGGTGAAGGTAATCCAAAATCACATCAAAGCATCTCAAAGTATGCATAAGAGCTATTCCAATAACCGAAGGAAGGATTTGGAATTTCAAGTAGGAGATCATGTTTTCGTGAATGTATCTCCATGGAAGGGAGTTATATGTTTCGGTAAGAAAGGTAAATTGAGTCCCAGGTACATCAAACCTTTCAAAATTCTAGAACGAATTGGGGTTGTAGCTTATCGTTTGGCAATGCCGCCAAGTCTCTCCAAAGTTCACGATGTGTTCCACGTATCACTGTTGAGAAAATACATGCCTGACCCAATGTATGTACTCACCTATTAGGAATTAGAAATGGAACCCGATATGTCTTATTGTGAACAGCCCATTAGGATTATTGATATGAGAGAACAAGTGCTGAGAAATCGGACGACTCATCTGGTAAAATTTCTATGGAGAAGCCATAAAATGGAAGAGGAAACGTGGGAACCCAAGGAACTTATGATGAAGAACCACCCGAGTCTTTTTATGAAATAATATTCTAGAAATTTCTAGGATGAAATTTTTTTAAGGAGGGTAGAATATAACACCCCAAGCTTCCACGATACGCTTCTCTTCGAATAATACATTAGCTTGTGTTATACGCAACTTCGAGTTCTAACACACAACACAACCAATCAAACTAGCAGTTATGAATAGTAATGCATACTTTTTGAAATTTTATAAATTTTAACTCTCAAAATGGACTTCATTTTTGGATTTGGACTATTGAATTTATCCTAAGGTGATATTTTGGAACTTTTCGGATAACATTTATATTTTGATGAATAGTGAAAATTACGAAATTTTAATTAAAAACAACTTTTTTAATCGAAATAATTTATATTGATAAATTATGAATTAGAGTGGTTTTAAAGTATATTTAGAATATATTTTTACCATTTAATATAATGTTGGTCATTGTACATAATTTCACAATTAAACCGGACATAAACAAGTGTCAATCTTTTGATTGTTATTATCTCTTAAAAACACACTTTTTTGTTTTAACAATGGGAATTAATTTTAAATTAATTCATGCCACTTCTGTGTTTTGAATTTGGAGAAATGGATTCAATATTTGGAATCAGTATGTTCAAATTGTTTAAATAGGTAACTTTTATTTTTAGACATTTTGAATAATTACTTCAGTAAATATTTTATTTACCATGGTTAAAGGGTAAATCCGGTAAATAAGAGTTAAAAAATAATATTATAATAATAACAAATTACCATAAAACATGTACTAACCTTATTGGTGGACACATGTCCTACCATGGGCATCTTTGGGTTGATTTTGGGACCCCATGGAGCCACTTGTAGGTGACAGGGACACTTTATTTTAATTAAGTTAAAATAAATACAAAAATGACATAAGAATATATCTTTTAGAAAAACATTTTTAATACAGGGTTATACAAAAGATAAATTAGATTTTAAATATTCATTTGAAATATAAAACTATTTCCTACATAATTGTATTTTATTTATAATTTTTATACATTTAATAATTAATATTATTTATGACACAATAATGATGCAATATTTTTCTTATTAATGAAAGAATCAAATAATTGGTATTATAAATGTTAAAATTAATATAATTTGAATGTTTTTATGACATCCATGAATTGAATTGCTTAATATGACATTTTATTTTTTCTTAAATGAAATTATTTATAATTAATAAAGTTGTTAAGACTTTAACAAAAATCAATTATTGAATAGTGTCAAAATTCACAGAAAAGAGTTTTTAAAAGAATATTATATTATTAATTGATATTAAATTCCTAAAAATATATTGTTCGGAAAAGAGACTTATATCATGATAGGTGTATCATTAATGGACCACTTTTTGGACTCTTGGATGTATATAGTAAGTTTATTAACTATATATTATAAAAATACAAAGTGACATGGTAAATGTTAAACTAATTAACTAAGAGTTAAAACAAAAAGTTATGGTTAATATAATTATCAAAACCTATTTAAATTCTATTGGTTGAGTTGTTTTAAACCCATCCCCACCTTAAAATTTAAATAATACACTTTTGATCCATTAGAAACCGAATATGAATTTATTATAAAATAATATTGCTAGCTTTTCCAAAGGTGTCCCTCACCCCTCTTATAAAAGGGCACTCCCCCTTCTCACTAATTTACACATCCAAAGCCTTTTGGCTCGGCCAAAACCTGCCCAAATAATCTCTAAAAATCCCTCAACTCAACCTGGGGGCCTTAGTTTGATCATAAATCCAACCTAAAGAGCCCTTTTGATCAAATAAAAAGGAAGAAGACGAAGAAGAGGTAATGTTTTCACCACCCTCTTTCAAGTTCCTTTCTTCTTAAACATCTTCTTTCATTCTTATTAACATTATAAAATAATAACTCTAGTATCTTATATATATTTTTATGTTAATATAATTATGGTACAACTATATTCAGTATTCTATCCATCCTTTGAATGACATGTCACCATACGTGCGTACGTACGGCTTACCGTCTCCACGTCGTGGTGTAATTGTTATTCAATATATTATTATTTGGATGGGTATAATAATGATGTGTAATTCATGTAAATAATAAATATAACATGATAAGGATTCTTTATATGATATAACATCCAATAATATATTCTTTTAATATCAAAATAATTATATTGTCGCTCGTGCGTATGTACGGACTATCGACTCCACGAACGCGATGAGATTCATTTTCCATCATATCCATTCAAGTATAATTATCATTTGATGATTAAAAAATAATGTTTAAGGACATGATATTATTTTGGATATGAATAAGATACAACCTATCCATTACAAACACGATTTACGTAACAAAACAAATAAAATAAAACGAGTAAGTTAACACCCGAAAGGACGATAATTCTAAGATATTATTAACAAAGCAATGTTTAAAGATCATATATGATATCATATTAATGTATATGATTATTCTATAATTTAATAAAAATTATTTCACCATTATACTGGAGTTTAAGCTACCCCCAACCAAGGAAAAGTACAAAGTAAGGGTTATTTCACAATCTCTTCATTGTCTGATGTTGTTTGTACGTAATTATCTATTGCGACCTCTTTATCATCCACATACATGTTTCTCAAAAATGTATTTCAAAACATTCTTACTATTTTAAAAAATATGGGTTAAAGTCATTTATACCCTTGTTTAAGTTTTTATAAGAAGTTTATAAAAGAATATTTAAGTCTTTTTCAAATCAAGGTCCTTTTTAACCTTTTCGACAGAGTTAAGGTAAGAATGTCTTTTTTAACTTATACGGCAGTTGCGACTATTTTCTGCCATTATAAAATCTTTGAAGCTCCCATTAAAATCTTATAAGACTATTTTAAAAGTAAATGTTTTCTTTTATAATTATTTTACTTTTAAATGATTTAAAAAAAGAGATATTTCTCTCAAATAGTTTTTGATTTCATCTATGTCAACATCCTTTGATGGATTTTAAGCTTATTTGAATTTTTTTTATTATGATACAAAACTTCCATATTTTATTGAAGGTTTTGTGATATGATTTACTGTGTATGTGTTATTTTTATACCGTTTATGGTTTATAGAGAAATTATTGAAATTTTTTTGCTAGTTTTAATACGAATCTTTATGTTATGTTTACACCTTTTCATATGGGAATGCATTGGACTTAATAAGAGACGGGTGGAGCCCGTTATAGCTCATCGATGCATCATTAGGTCTAATGAGACAAACTAGTGTCTTGACATGAGGTCTTGACAAAATCTTATTTGTAGTCTTGGCACGAGGCCTTGGCTACGTGGTTATGATAGTCTGGCATTATGAATTCCATCATTATGAAAGTGGTTATTGATATTTCATGTGATTATTCGACTAGTAGAATATCCATGTGAATAAGTAAATGGAATTATTTCATTTTATCTTTTCCATATTATGAAGAAGTTCTTGTTTAAAAGTCCTTTTTTAGATATACATTGTCTTAAATGTTTATGTTTATTTATGAATGTTTCCGCTATATTGTTATCTTTACTGAGAATCTGAGCTCACCCCTTTCAATGTTTTATTTTTTCCAAGATGTGAAGAAGTAATTTATGAATGACCCACTGGGATATTATGTGGGGATATGAGTTTAGACTATGGAGACTATGTTGTTGTAGTATTCATTTTTATGATGTAATGTAAACTTTATGTTTGTATCTAGTTATTCCAAGGCTACTAAACTAATCGGTCTTTCAAGACTCGATCTTTCTTATGATCATGCCAATGATATGTAATAATGCACTGACTCTCGGTAACTGGGGTCGGGCGTTACATTATCTCTAGGATAGACTGACTGGAGATTAAGATAATATGAATTAATTGATTAATCAAATAATTAATCATATTAGTTTACAAACATTTATTCTAAAAAAAATAATCGATATAAATGGATGCTAGCCAGTTATTTTAAATTAATATTCACTATAAAGGTGGATAATTTTTTATCGTACACTGAAATATTTTTGTATATGTTTTATTTAAATTTTATTATTACATATGTTTTTTAAAAAAATTACTAAATTAAAATTTTTTATCTATGATCCATCCCTTCCTCATTATTAAACATGGGACTGTGATCCCATAGTTTTTTTATGTAAATCCCTTATTCTAGTTACCTTCTAATTCATGTCAATTAAATAAATTGTAAGGATGGATCTTGAAGGTGCATGGAGTCAGTTCAAGATAGAGTCAAGAGGAAACAAAACCATGGAGGTACACTGGACATAGGTGGAATATTGTAACTCTAGCTCAAACTAGCTCAAGGTGTGTTTACCCAAGGGTCAATGGTTTGTTCATTTTAGTTTCCAAAAATAAAGAACTCATTAAAACTCATTAACATGCCATTTTTAATTTATTATATTTATTTTTTATACATGATTTATATTATGGATGGAATATTGTGATCACATAAATAAATGGATTAATATAATAATATAGAATTAAAATAAAAGTATTGCGTATAAATATTTTTTCAGCACATGGTTAATCAAATAAGTAAAATAAAATGCATATTAAAATGACTTATCAATGAATAAAATAATAAATTTCCTAAATAATAAACAAAATCATTAAAGTTAATATTAATTCATTATTCCTTCCCTTATCTGAATTAAGACAAACTATAGTCAATGTGTCATTTTAGGCCATAGTCTACTGAACTTTAAATTATCAAGGAGAAATACCTATGATAATGAGTCAACTAAACTAAAAATTTATTGAATTTAATGTCCATTTTTTTTTATAATTTTAGAGGTATGTGTTAAAGAAATTTGAGTCAGGATTTTGGGATTAGTGAGTCCAGTCAATGGAACATGGAACTGTAAGCTCGTAGTTTAAAATACTTCCCATTAAAAAACCTTCTTATTGTTTTTTATGGACATATTATTGATTATAAAGAAGTAAACGTGGATCCTTAATACTAAAATACAAAATTTGTTGTACATTTTGAGTTTAATGGTGAGGGATGTTGAGTCTTGATAAAATAGTGGGCAACAAAATAAATCTAAAATTATTATGTGTCACCCAACTTGTAATCAATTAAACTATTAATAGTATACTATATTATTATTATATAATAATGAAAAATTTACTTCAAACAATTTATCTCTATAGTAAATTCTATAGAAATAATACATCATAAAAATTAGTTTCTTTTAAAAATGGTTTAGATGCCTATGGTTAGTGTTGTATTATGAATTAAAGTCTTAAGTGCTAGAATACTTAATCACTATACTCCATACCAAAGTGGAGAGTGATGAGGAGTAAAATATATATATATAAAAAACCTAAATGATGATCTATATGTTTTTTGTTTAATTTTTTCATCCATTTCTATCAAACTCATATGAGATCATGAATACCTACAATATGCTCCCACATCTCAATGATCTTCATTATGAGTTTTCTGGATAAGAACAGTTTGAGATATCCAAGTCTCTCTTTATAATAAAAATTATAGAATATGAACTATCTAGGCCTCACAAAGTCAAATTCATTAACTATATTGAATATCTAGAGGTTCTAGAATTTAATCTTCCCAAAGAACTATTCACTAATCTCATTCTTTCATCACATCTTTGGAGATTCTCTAGTTTTTTATAAGTTTTAATACAAATATAATTATGAATCCTCTCCACGATCTTCTTAGTTTATATTCCCATTTTGTCAATGAAATTAAGTATAAAATTCTATATTTTCTAATAGAGAATAATAGGAAATCATAGGGAAACATATTCAATAATAACTACAAGTATAATCATTATTCATAATTCTCATCCAAGAAGAGGTGGATTAAAGAGAAAGTAATATAATATAATGCTATCAATTTTTCATGTGACCATAAGGGGAATTGTAAGAAAAGTTTCACCCAGTAAAAGATGCAAGGGGAAGCCTTTGGTAGTATTTTTATCCATTATTGTCTATTCATTTCTATAAATAGTTTATTGAATATAACATATGGTGCTTCACATATATATTAAAATAAATGAACCAAGTAGATTCTAGAAGATTATTCTTAGTGAGGTGGATCTATGAGAAACCAAATGTTATAGACATGCTATTGTGGGTACTAGAAAATACCACCTCATGTTGATGATTATAATGAAAATGGTTTTGAAAAGTTGTTATTATGTGTCTTTGGTTACCTAGAACATTATTTCCATTTCAAGAAATTATTTAAATGGATTTACATTCCTGTTTAGGGATATGAGTTTTTTATTTTATAAGGAAATATTTTTTTGGTAAGGGAATTTGAATAATGGTCTTTATTTGTTGGATTGCATAAACTATGTAATGGAAATTGATAAAACATTATTTCACATGACTAATACAACACAAAACTATTGAATTCTTAGTCGTTTTGTATAAATTAACATTGTTTAACCATATTACACCAATATAGATATTTGGATTCAGTTTAACTAAATCAAATTGATGTATTTCATGCATGTATTAAATGAAAATGACCATATCCCCATTTAGTGGAAAATGTAAAAGATCCACAAATATTATTTAGTTAGTTTATATTGATGTGTGTAGACCTTTTTTTGTTGATTCTAGAGGATGTTACTCATTAATTATAACTTTTACTAATTAATTTAGTAGATATGGATATGTCTACTTAATGAGGTATAACTCATATTCCTTTAATGAATTCATGCAACATGATGATGATGTTCAGAACCATCTAGTAAGAATATTAAAAATATTTAATTAGAACATTCAATATAATATATTAATAAATTAGTCAATGATTATTTATGAATGGTTCGGATTTTATATCAACTCGCTGCTCAATATACACCATAATGGAACCGTGTATGTTTATGGATAAACTATACCCTGTTAGACATGAAAAAATCAATATTGATTCATGTGAGTCCTCCACTATAATTTTTGGGATATGAATTACTAAAAGAGTTATAAATAATAAAATATGATCCCACTAATGTACCAGATAATACTCTATATAATTTTTTATGGAAATAAACTTGAATTGTAACATGTGAGAGAATGGGGTTGTGTAACATTTTCTAAAGATGTTTCTAGAAATAAATTATTACCTCATGGAAATAATTGTATATTATAGGGTGTCCTAATGAAAATAATTTTTTTGACATACATAAACCTACTATAAAGAGAATAGTGGTTAACATAATTCATATATTTATTTAAAATGATCACATCTCTAAATGGGAAAATGGGAGAGAGATAGACTTTGATGAAGTCCATGATCAAGATACACATTAGTAATAACAAGAATAGATTCCACAAAGACCTATGTAAGAGAAATTTATAGATACACCAATACTATGGTGGAGTAAAAGAGATGTTAATGGACTATAATGACATGGTTTTCCATTTATCCAAGATAGTGACTCGTTATTAGCTTATAATAGTGATCATACAACCCACAAGTAAGAAGTAAGTAGAAAAAAAGCTAATAAATTGAAAGAAGGGAATAATTATAAAATGGTATCCATGTATAAAAACCAATTATTGATTTTGAATGATAATCTAGTAGATATAAATCATGGTGGTTATAAATGGGTATTCAAGAAGAAACTATACTTGATGGTCAAGTAAAAAAATATAAGGATAGACTCATTAAAAAGGTTTAAAACAGTGTCAAGGGGTTAACTAATATAAAACCATTCCATCAATTTCTATGATTAAATACATATAAATTCTACTCACTATAACAACATTCCATGACAATGAAATTTGTAAGATAAATTTCAAAATTGCTTTCTTTAATCAGAACCTTCAAAAATATATCTTTATAACATGACCAAAGGGGTTTGTGACTCTAAATGATTATAGAAATGTATAAAAGTGGAAAATATACATATATAGATTAAAGTAAACATATAGTTTATAGGATATTTATTTTGATTAATTAATTAAAGAATATAGTTTCATAAAGAATAAATGTGAACCATATGTCTATATGATATTCAATGGGTGTGCAATAATTTTCCTAATAGTTTATTTTGATGATATAGTAATTACTGGAAACAAAATAAAAGTATTATAGTTAGATTAATCTTGGTTAAATAAAGGCTTCTCTATAAAGGACTTATAAAAAACAGCATATATTCTTAGGATCAAGATTCATTATGATAGATCAACGGGGATTCTTAAACTATGTTTATGCATATATATTTACAAGGTAATAATGAGATTCAACATGAAACAATATAATATTGGATTGTTTCCATTGTCACTTTTCATTCATATTTTCAAGAAAATTAGTCCCTAGACCCTTGAGGATATATAGTGGAAGCCAAGGATTCAATACACATTAGTGATTAGGTCTCTCATGTATTTTATGATATATAGAATGCTAGATATCACATATTCAATAATCATGGTAGGATGATATCAATCTAACCCAGGTGATCTCTATTAGATAGATTTCAAAAATACACTTATGTATTTGAGGCATAGTAAGAATATCTTTGTGGTCTATGGAGGAGATAATGATCTAGTAATCTTGGGATATACGTATTTTAGTAACTAAATAGATCAAGATGATATGAAATAATAATTCTGATATATATTCACTCTCAATATATGTGTAGTGAGATTTTAGGTCTCAAAGAAATCCATAAATACTAATACTACACCAGAGCATGACTATATTGTGTCTTTTGGGGCTTATAAAGAAGTTTGTTTGTTATGAGACTTTATCCAGCAACTTGAAATAGTTTCTAGAAGTAAAGAATATATCACACGCTATTTTGAAAATATTGTATTATTTAATCATTCAAATGATACAAGTTCATAACAATAAATAAATAACATCATTTGGAAATTATATCTCATCAATGATTTTCTTCAAGAGGTGACTTCATAGTGAGTATAGTTTTCATAGAAGATAACATGTCTACCCACTTAATTAAAGAATTTACTTAAAAGAAACATGATAGTAATGTGAGAGAAGATGTACTGAAAATCATTAGTAGTTTGAACTTATAAAAACCTAATATTTTATACATGTTTTCAACTAATTTAATCAAATATGTTTGATATATTTCTCCACATGTAATATTAAACTAAAACAAAACAATGATTTGTGTTTATATATATATATATTAAATATGAAAGCTAAAACTAGTCATTTGATTAGTATTTATAAAAATATTAACTAAATTACAAAATATATTTATACTAATATTCAATGGTTTCTTTATATGGATTTCCATCATTTATTATTATGCTTAATAATGTATATTTTTATGTATTTTACTTTTAATTAAGTAAAACTATTTATATAATATTCAAATGATGATTTTAAGAAAATATAATGTTTATTGGTAAATTCTATCTTTATCAGTTATTTTATATAAATTAAGAATAAGGAAAACTAATGATTTAAAAAGTTAATTTTATATTAATACATTTTTTCACCATACTTTATAATTATATAAAAAATTGAATTTATAAATTTAAAAATATTAAATTGATAAAATAAACATCATTTTTGGATTCATCATAAAAATATAATCTTTGTATTTTTTTATAATAATATTTATTTTTATGTGAATAGTATAAAATACTATTTTCAAGAATACCTCAACCATTAAGAAATTATTAGTATATAATTATGAATTATAAATTTTTTAAAAATATTTAGCTAATATTTATTTATTTTATCAGTTATATTATAACTTTCAAAATATTTAATTTTTCTTAGAAAACAATAATAAAAATTTTAGAAAATGAGAGATATTTTTTCCAAAAAAACATTTTAATTTATAAATTTAGTATTTTAAAATTAACTTTTATCTATTTGACTATATGAATAAAATAAAATATATTTAAAATTTAGAATTATTAGGTCAAAACTATTTAATAATTACCATTTTATTTTTTGGGGAAAAAGGATAAATTACCTAGGTAATAACTAGTTACTGTAGTGAAAACCAAAATGGTAAAAATGGGTATCCTATGAACTAAAAGGATTAACATTTTAAAAATAAATTTTTAATTGATTGGATTAGGCTTTTATCAACCATATATATTTTTAAATAAATGTTTTCAATTTTGGATCCACTTTCCTTGACATTGACTTCCCATTATTGAAAACTTTTAGTTATTTCAAAAAAATGTCACCACTTTCAACTTATAAAAGGGGCTCTCCTCTCCCTACCTCACCTCACACAGGTACCCCATAATTTGTGAAAATATATACCCAAAACTATATTAAATATTAATATATATACTTAATATTTTTTTATAATCTCAACATATCATCACTAAAAGACTTAAACTCCTTTATAAAGGACATAATTCAAGTAGTGATGTATAAATTTCTAATTGCTTCCTTCTTATTTATATTTATTCATGTACACTTATTCTTCATAAAATTAAATTAGACCATATTAATATTATAAAATATATATCAATAGTATAATTATATATTATTATAATGATTGTAAAAGACTTTTCCACCTTTCTCCCTTTTCTATAATAAAAAACAAAATTTTAAATTGTGTGTTGTGTGTTGTGTGGACTACCACCTCCCCAAAATAACATGCTTGTTTTCCTTATCTTCCCATAAAGGATGGTACTAATAAGTAATTTAATTGATATATATATGATTATTTTTATGACTTATTTTAGATATGTAAATGATAAGTCATATTACTCATTTTCCCCATTTTATGTAAAATGAAATCATCATCTATGCGTACATATATACTACGAACTCCATTAAACAATTTATTTCTGCTTTTATTTTCATTACCACATTAAATGTTTTTTCATGGGAATGAATTTAATGGTTAAATATTATTTTTATAATTATATTAACTTTCTATAAAGACAAATTGGAATGACTTATTAAAAATATGAGCAACAAACAACCATGTTATATTCAACCATCTAAAAGAGAATTCTAAGATTAAAAAATGCTTTCTATATACTATAGAGTAACATCATATAGATTATCCTCTACTTTTAATCCCTTATAATTATAATATATCACACCAATAAAAAGAAAATAAAATCATTGTTCATTTTCTGTAAGGACATTTCAACTAAATCAATTCATAATAATCCATTAATTATGGTTTGTTTTTGTTTGGGTTGGTTTAATCACCTACCAGAAAAATGCAATAAATATATATCATGGATAAAAAAAGAATTTAATTTATGGTAATATATGATAAAATAAGTATATAATGATTTTTTGTAAGTAATATTAATAAAAAAATTAACTCATTATTTAAGAAAACAACCTTTATTCAATAAGAATCATCTGACCAAGATCATCATCGAATTCATAATTAATGATCGTAAAAAAACCTTTCATATAATGAAATTATAAATTTATAAAATATCTTAGTATATCTACTATTTTATGTTATATTATCTCAGAATGATGAAATTTCATAGATATATTAAGAACACTACCACTATTATGAAACTAGTTCAAAATAATCAATATTAATCACACTTGATATTGAAAATAGATAATAACCAACTAATATACAAGTGATGAATAATTTAAAATGAATTTTATAAATGATAAATACATGAATAAGGTTTTTAAATAGGTGATTAATATGGTTATTTTTGTCCTAAAATAAGCTAGAATGTTATCAACTAAGTGAAAATTCAAGGTAACGTGTTATTTGTATCATTTTCAATCCCATGAGACATGTTTGATATTTCACACCACAATTTCAATCATATATTGTATTCACTTCCTTATTTTATTCAAGTATAATGAATATATATAATATCAGGATACTTTTTCTTCAATAAAATTATAATCCTCCTGTTTTTATATTTTTATGACCATAAGTTTTTTTGGATACTCAATTCTAATTCATTATGATATGTTTGTTCTCCTTTAACATATTTCATATATGTTTGGTGAATTATAAATTTTGATTTTATTGTGTGGAAATTTTTTATATTTTATGTGGGTTTATATTTATAACATATAACCCCTTTTAAAATGTCCCTTTCTTGGTGAATTATGACATCGATAAGGGATTTGGTTAAATCAAATTTACTTTATTTGAGTTAAAATGTTATTCCTTGAGTTTCATTATTTTATTCCATATTTCATAATATATTTTCTTTATTATCTCTTTAGAAAAGTTGTTTTGAACACAAAGATTATTTATCATTGAATTTATTTCTCCTAAAATAGAAATTTATTTTAGAAATAAAAAACATTTATCTTCTTTAAAGATGGTTTTCCCTCCATTTTCATATTCATTATTCCCAAAAGTTTTTCCCTTCTTTTTCTGAAACCGAAATATGTTTTTACTAATGCGACCACAGTAATTACCTTCTTATTTTTTATAACGGATGTTTTACTACCTATTTTATTATATAGGTATTAAATAAAATAATTTCTAAATATTTATAAGGTTTTATATACTTTAAAAATGAAATGTTTATCTCAACTACACATTAATTATTTATAACCATAATTTCATTACAATTATCCGTTATTGAAGTTTTTATACAAACAAAACTCCATATTTTCCCCATCACCTTTATGAATCCTTTAGGGCTTTTTCATGGATCCTTCTTAAGGACTCTTTTTTTAAAAGTTATGTGTTTTCAAGAAAACACATCATGTCTTTTAAATCTTGATGTAATGTTAAAGGTTAAATTATTAAATATTCCCAATAAAAGTAGATATTTTTAAAAAAAATCACTTTACCTTTTAAACAATGATTTTTTAATATAATTTATATCTTATTCTTTTAGGACAATGATAAAACAAATTTAAAAACTCTAATAGGTTCACATAAATTTTCTTCTTTATATTTAAAAGTACTTTTACCTTAGAAGTTATTTTTAATGAACAAACATCATAATTTTATTATGAAAAACTATTATTGGATGATGGAATTTTAGGTATCTACCATTTAAATTCATGATGTTAATTTTCAGGATAATATCTAAAAATGTTGTGAAACCCAATTTTTATTCTATGGGATCTTTATAATCAATTTAAGAATTTTTTTTCAAGTGGAACCATATGTATGATGATTGATGGGTGGATTAAAATATTACACTCTAATGTATTGGTTATGGATTTATATCTCATCATATCAGGATTCTAAAAATGGATATTATTTTTGTTCAAAATATTAAACTTGTTTATTTTTTTGGTTTACAACATAATTCATGTTCATTATGTTTGTTCAAAAAATTCAGTATTGGAATTTTGTTTATTGACAACCATAATCATTGGAATTTTTTATTCATAAAATTAAGTGTGGAGTTTTTGTTCTTTCACAATGTTATAAATTTCATATCCTTATGTTTCTTCCAAATTTCGTTGTTATACTAGGTTTCAAATGAAAGTTATATTTCCAAGACATATGATAGTGATTATGATTTTGTGGCTTATATTTATTGAATAATGTTTCCATTGTCTTTTAATTAATGTATTATGATATTGAAAGCCATATTCTATGACTTATGATCTATGTTTTATTAGTAATAATTGAATTATATATCCATATTATACCCATATATTCATCTTATGATCAAATATGATATTTGATTGTAAATACATATTTTTACCCTTATTGGGCAGCTGAGTTCAAACTATTCTTCTGTTCCCATCCCTCGGGACATAAAGATAATAAAATATTTAATATCATGAATTGTATATTATCTGGATAATTTTTATGAGATATCTAAGGCTCTTAATGGATTAATATGATTCTATTAAATTGAAAAAAAATGTCTAACAATTAAATAGCCATACATTTTATGACTTATTTGTTTATCCTAATTCTCAAAAACACTAAACCAAAAAGGTCTTAGGAATTTATTGTAATGAAATATTTTCTTTAAGTTACATAATTTATATGGTCTTGTTTAGAGGATGATATATTTGGTATCATATAAAGGTTTAGATAAATTTTTAAATTAGAAAGATATAAGTTGAGGATAAATTTGGAGTTAGAAATTTCATAAAAAGTTGATAAGTTATGGTTGATTATAATTTAATAGGTATATATAACCTTTAGATTAAATGAAGTAATATTATGGGGATTAGGATAAGAGAAAATTAAAGAAAACCCTATGGATAATCTTAAGGGATATGTATAACTATAGGATATCATACAAATGTTTTAGTAAAGTAGATGATACTTGGTTTTTTGGGTAATAACATCCATTTCTAGATAATATAAGTGGATGCAGGATCTAGCACAAATATACCTAGAATTAATAACCCTAAAAAGGGTTTCTTGGGTATTAACGCAATCATCAACTGGTGAGATACAAATATTCTGAATTTCACAGATGGTTAGACACTCCCAATGGATATTCTTTGGATAATGACATTCTATTTTTGAACCATTATGATCATTTATTTTCTAATTTTTCTAAGGTATTAGTATAAGAAGTGTGAGATAACTAAAAGTATATAAGGTAGAACTAAATTATTTATAGAATAAACCATGTGTGACTAAGTGAAAAAGAATGTATCATATTTCAAAATTAAGGTTTCATTGGATAATTCATCTTAGGATCAATCTTTCAGATACAAATGATCATTTAATCTGATTTTATTAAATATTATCATTATTATATTGGTTTTAGTATTTAATTAAAACAGGATAACGGAAATAAAATTGTGAAAGGTATGTATCTCGAAACCATTGAGTATTATAATTGATTAAAAAATAATAATTAAATGGTTGATAATTTTAGCGTATTCTAGAAATATGTGTTTCTACTTATCTTACATTGGGTAGTGAGTTTGATATCTAAATTCAAATTAAATCTTGATAACCATAGATATTTTTATTAGAGATTGACATTTACCAATGAGATTATGTATATTATAATAATTATGAGGATTATGTGAGATATATAATTATTATTCTTTATTATTTATTAAATAAAATAATGGAAAAATATATTAAATAATATTAATAACTGTAAAAAGTATTTTTATGAAAAGGTTATATTTTTTGGATAACTATTTGAAAATATATGATTGAGGTATGGATAACTCTTATATTTAATATAATCTTGATGCTAAGGTAATTCATGGTTGATTGGTTTAGAAAAATTAAATTAGATTATTTTGGTAACCTTGTTATTGTTAATTAAATCAGGATATTTTTGGTGAACTTTATCTCATTTTTTGAATTATGATATATATTAAGTACTTTGTGACTTTATGAACTAGTTATTTGAAAATTTTAAGGTTAAATGTCAATTTAATTTTTTTAGGAATATATGATTTTGCTACTTTTTAATGTCCAGGAGATTCAAATGGTTTTTGGAAAGGTATGTTATTAAAAATTTATGATTATGGTTTATACACAATGCTGTATATGGTTGAATAAATGGATAATGATGTTTGAAGAAATATAATTAACTTGATATATCCTTAGACACAAAAGTGGATTCTATATTAAAAGTAATATCATTAATGATGAATATGTTAATAATACCCTCACATACTCTAATTACTCATAAATAATTAACAATTTTGGTATAAAATTTTTTTAAGGTGGGTTGAAGGTAATGAGGAAATATTTTAAAAATATTTTTTCTTTTAATTATGTCGAATATGTTTGATATCTTACCCTTCAAGAAGCACTAAACAAAATAAATACTATATTATATATATATATATAAAATAAATATTAAAGTTGGTCTCTAAAACTAGACGTTATTTAGTTGAAAAGGAGTAACTAAATGAAAAAATGTATTAATAAATATATATAAGTATTGTTTTATAAAAAAATTATTCTCTTTTTGTAAGAAAATATCATTTTATGTGTTGTTCTTTATATTTATGAAAACTAAGAATATTTTTTTCTACTCATTATTTTAATAAAATATAATATCTATTGGTTAATTCTTGTTTTATTAGTGATTTATAGAAATTAATTATATAAACAACTATTATTATGAAAGTTACTCTCTTATAAAAACAATTTTTTATTTTTCTTTATAATTTTATTTAAAAGTTAAATTTATGTATTTTAGAGTGATTATTTCAAATAATAGACTCATTTTTGGATTCATCTCTGTAGTAGTACTATAGTAGGTACTGTAGTAGTTACTGTTGCAGGCACTGTAGTAGTTACTGTAGTAGGTACTGTTCGGTGCTGTAGAAGCCAGAACTATTCACCTTGGGCCACCGGTTTGGGTATGGACTCCATAAGGACTTCGGGCCACCCAAGGCCTTCAGGCCACTAAGGATTTCGGGCCACCTCACGGCCTTCGTGCCACCTCAAGGACCTCAGAGCCACCTGATTTGTAGTTACACAGACATATTCTACTAGGAACCACTCCAAGGGAGGAAATAGCAGGGCACACTCACCAAAGCAGGGCTAAATGGAATTTGGGATGATGAGAGGGTATGGAATTTTCCATCTGAAATGCACCTGTGCACCCCTGCACATGGACATTCTAGTAGAACAGTCATGTAAAGGAGGAGAGCTGATCACAATGCAAATACTCAGGAGGAGGAGTTACAAGTAGTTATAGTCTATATGATTTACTTAATACCTACGAGTCAAGTAATGTCTCCAATCCTATGAGCAATGTAATTCCTAAGACTATGGGCCTTGTAAGGGTTCCCCCCATCCCTTGAAAGGGGGGTTATCAGAAAATTAATAAAAAAGAAGGCTTTCGAGCCATTCAGTCAGTAATTGACATTATAAATTTAAAAATAAATTATATAAATTAAAAAACTATAATTAAAATTTTATAATAGGTTTTATTTTTTTAAAAAAAATATTTCTTTTGATCATTATACATTTAGTACTTTAAACTTAATTTTTATCAATTTTTGAAATTGTATTAAATAATAAAACACCCTGAGATTTTTAAAGAGGAAAATCATGTTCAATGGAATATATGATAGTTAACACAAATATTTTATGTGAATATAAGAACTTTATATTTGAAAATTGAATTCCTTAAATTCATTCACTTTGATACCTTGTGACGCAAACGACACAGGGTTTAAACAAAACTTTATACATGAATAAAATATTATTATTTAAACATAAAAATTATAATATAGAAATTAATTTAGATTGTATGAATAAGAGTAAATTTATTATTAAAATTATATGGTTTAAACATGAATAAAATAAATTCAATTGTTATCTATTGATTATGAAGAAAAAATAAGAATAAGTTGAAAGAAAAATAAAAGTTATCTCAAAACTTTGTTTTTCTAAAAGTAGTTTTATTCATATTTTATACACATAATTTTAAATTAATTTTTACCAATTTTAAAATATTTATTTAATATAATAAACTAAAATTTCGAAATCATAATTTCAAAATTATCTTTGTGTTACTTTTTTTTATTTTTCTAAAAATATTAATTTTTTGATGAATAATGAAAAAAATGATTTTAATTAAAAAAAGTATTTTCGTGTGCATTATTTACAAAGTTAAATTATATTTTAAATTGGTTTTAAAATTAAATTAATTAAATTATATTTCAATTTAACAAATTCTATTAATTGGAAACAATTTCATATTGAATTTTCAAATTAAAACATTATATACCAATGACAATTTTTTCTTTGGAAATATGCTCTTTCATGGCATTTATTAATTAATTTTTAGTTGAATTATTACAATTATATGAATTGAAGTTGAAAAACTAGATTCCAAATTTTTAATTAGAATAATTTATGTTATCTAAAAAGTTGAAATTGTTATTTTAACATAAGGAATAGTGAAAATAAAAATTTTAGTTAAGGTAAAAATGTGATTGTCATGGGTTAAACTAAGAAGATAAGAATTAAAATGAGATAAAACATTTAAAAACCACGTTTCATGGATTTATTTCCACCATATAACCTCTATGGTTCTAAAATTAAACATTTTTTATGTTTTATTCCTAATAAAAATGTGGACATCAATTTATCTTTTCAAAAATTCCAAGTGTGTCATCATCTCCCCTTATAAAAGGCCACACCAGGTCCTCCTCTCTTCACACATACAAACCCATTTGGTTTGAAAAGTATCCACTCAAATAACTAACTTAATTACCTCCCAATACTATAGATGAATTATATTGGTTTTTATGTCCTCCTAAAAATTCTTAGGTATGAACTTGAAGAGAATCTCTCAAAAACAGGTATAACTCTTAAACGTGCGTATCTTTTTTAATTCTACTTCAACCTCCTTAAAAGTTTATTATAATACTATTATAACATTAAAAAAATCCTATATAATGATATTTTATTATTTTTATGGAATAACCCAGATCCTTCTCCACTTCCATCAAATAAGAATCAAATCTGTCAAACATGTGAACGTTGGACTACCGCATAGTGAACCGATATAATTTGTTTTCCCTCGTCAACATTAAAGGATGGATACAATGATATATTTATCATATTTATATGATATTTATGTCATTATTATACCTTTAAATTATTTTATCGAATATTTCTTCTTACATTCCATTATATGTGGGGATATGATATTGTCGCTTGTTTGTACGGTGGACTACTGCCTTACGAAGTGATGCGATTCATTTTTTTCTTAAAAATTACATAAAATGTATAATGTATAAAGTTAATAAATATATGATATATTTTATTTATAGAAATACTTATATAAATATAATGACACATAGAACTTTTTACCTTCCAATATTTTGGAAAACAATAACACTGTTATTCGTGCATGTGGACTGCTGCCTCCACACAACAATGTAAAATGTTTTTCATTTTATTTTATCATTGATAGTAAAATGGGTTAATTTTATTAATATAAATTTTATATTTAACATAATAATTATTATATAAAATTTAATTTAAATTTTTTTCCTTTCATTCTATCTATCAAAAAAAATGGAAACATTGTTTATGTGTATGTACGACATACCGTCTCCAGGAACGGTGTCATTTATTTTCTATCTCTAGATTTTATAGATTACTATAAATAAATTTATTTAATTAAAATATATGATATTTATATCATTTTAAATATTCATAAATTCATGTATCCATTATAAAAAAAGTACCAAATTTATTGAAATAAAACATACATGAAAAATGAAGTAATTATCACCTGAAACAGTGACTTTAACAATGAGTTAATAATAAATGGGTGAAAAAATACATTTAGTAAATCATATATCAAATTATATATATGAGTATTATTATTTCATATATTTATATAAAACCTATAACTATTATTCCGGATTTTTGGTAACATACAAAGGAATTCAAACTTGTGGTAATGGTTTTCTCTTCTCATTATTTCTTCTGTGAGACATGTGCCATATTCACTACCTATTCCTTTGTGTGGTGTATATACTTCCAATTATATATTTTATATCATGAATATATTAATATTAATGTTATTTAAATTTTTATTTTATGGTTATTTATTTTATGGTATATTTGATTCAGAAGATACAAAATTGAAAATGGTTTAGTTCACAATCTGATCATTATTCAGTATTTTTTTAATTATCCCATGGGGTGATTATTTGTCATTTACAGATTAAAATAAATATATTTTATTCTCCTATGGTCATTCATGAACTTTTTAAAGTTATATTATTTTTTTAACTCTTTCGTACTTAAACTGATTTATAATATGTTTTTAAGAAGATCCAACATTATTTCTCTCTTCGATTGAAAATATTTTTTTATCAAACTCATTGTTTTATAAATTTTTTTAATTTTTTTAACCTGTTAAAAGTAATTTATTAAATAATTTTTTATCCATTTTTATTTTTTAGTAAAAAAATTTAAAAAAATCTTATTTTTTTCAAAATAAGGCATGTTTTTCTTTTACCAAAAATGTGAAAGGAATGTTAGTTTAAATGTCCATGACATGAATATAATTTTTCACCATCGTGACCACTCAATGTTTTAAAGATGATTTTAAATGTTTTAAGAGATAATTTTTAATAGAAATTAGTTTCAAAATATTTTTTAACTTTCTTTAAAAACTATATATTTTCAATTTTAAAATTCTATTTTCCTAAAACATGTTATTAATGACATATCTATGGTTTTTATATTCATCAATGACATCAAACCTTAATTTAACTTATGACCCATTGCGGATATTTTGTATTAATAACATCATTATTCCATCATTATAGGTTTATGATCTGTTGGAATGAGGATGTAATATTTTTTTACCATTCTCCATATTACTCTGAATTGTTTATGATTATCTTTATTTAATTTGGGTAATTACTAACATTTCATATGATAGTTTTTCAATAAGAATATTTTTGTCATTTATATTTCACCCATTTTATATGAGGAATGTATTGGAATTATTATGTGATGGGAAGTTCTTGATTATATATATTCCCTCAATGCATCGACATTTATCATGATACAGAACAGTTGTCCATATTAGATGGGTTTCAACCCATATATTTAAATAATCTTGTGAAATGTCTAGAAAGTATGTTTTTGATATATGGAATTTTTAATTCTCTAATTTTGAGATTAGTTATTGATTTCTATGTGTTCATTTGATTAGATATAATAACCAGGTATGAGTTTCAATCATATGTGATTATTTATATGGATTTAATATATCATCATTTATATCTACCATATTATGATTAGTTTATTAAGAAAATTATATTTTCCTTAGTTATTTAACATTCTATATTGATTATTATTATTTATTAATGATTTGTTCCACTTTATTCTTACCCTTTATATTCATTTTATATATCCACTTTCATATGTTTTAATTTCCATTAGAAACCATTAAGTGTTTTATTATTGATATATTGCGATATGTAAAGTGGAATTATGGTGTTCCCAAAAAAAAACTTTGTGTATTTGATATCGTAAAATGTAATGTCAATTTCATGTATGTATATATTTTAAAAATAATAGTAACATATTTGGTCTTCTAAGATTAAATTCCTTTTATCTTATTCCAATTTAATATAGTACCCATTGACTCTCAGTTAATGGGGTTAGGGTCTTTATAGTTTGTATCAATTAAAGTTTATTAAAAAACATTAGAACTAGATTTAAGAAAACATATATTTGGGAATATGACCCTGTTATAAACATTGAGGATAAGTATATAAGAACATCCTAGTGTTTTTTTAAGGTAGATATTATGTGTTTTCCTCAAAAATATATCCATATCTAGATACTAAAAGTGGATGTGGTTCTTTCATATATATACCTAGGGTTAATAATACAAAAGAAAAAAGAAAAAACAGGCCTTACTCAAGAATTACCTGGAACATGACAGTGGGACTAAATGTGGACATGGTTTGATAGTCCCTGGTATATTCTTAGGATAATAATAATTTTCTATAAAAACCAATATTGAGGGTTGGAAAATATTTTTATGATTTGAAAACTTTTACAAAGAATCAATAGTCATAATTATGAGATTAACTATGAGCAAATTTTTTAATCTAAGTTAAATATATCACTTCTATTATGATTTTACATTATGTTTCATAATTCTATAACCTAATATAGTATATTACATTGTTTAAAAATGGTGATTAGTGGAATGAAGGAAAACTGTATCAATGCATATACCCCATGTAGGGATTTACCTATTGGGAAAGATAATGAAGCTGGAGTTGGAGCTAAAGCTAGAACTAAAAAAATTATAACTATATTTTGGAAAAAAGAAATGTTTATTAGAATTAAAATTTTTTTTATGTAGAAGAATATTGATCCACCACGTGGTGTAAAAATGTTAGACCACAATATGCATAGGAAAACCCCAACATTCAATGTGACTAAAAAACCATTTGAGGATGAGAAATGGATAAGTTACTTAAAGAATATATTTCTTGCTATGGTAAGTAATATTAGGGAGAAATTTTTTGTGGATTTGTATCTTCTCTTATGAGATATATATGAATTATGGTTATTGATTCAAAACACTAAAGATGACGAATAAATATAAAACATGAAATGGAATAATTTTAAGTTACTCTTCTAGAAAAAATATTTTCCTTTCCATAAACAAGCAGATTTGGAAAGATAATTCCCAAATTTGAGACAAAAGGAAGACGAATATATTTCTAACTATGAAGATAACTTTTCAAGGTTGTAAATTCATTCAAACATTTATATACACAATCCCAAGAGAAATATTGATCATTTATTTTATGGTTGTAATCCAATTCATCACATGGAACTAGTCTCTAAAAATTTCTCAACATACGGGGACATAATATCATGTGGTATAAAGATAGAGAAATAATTATCTATGTTATATGGATTTTAAGGTATGAATGATAAGAAGATTATATTATATAAAAATATAAATAAATGGATGAATAGAAAGAATAATATTCCCCCACGTGATAATTGTGGAAAGAAACACTCTCATACATTCTTGAAGGAAATAAGATTTTTCTAAAATTGTTGATATAGAGTCCACTATGCTTGTTATTTTATTCAAAAGATATAATATTTCAATTTAAATTGATTAAACTATAAGAATATGGGGTACTATGAAAAAAATTCCCCAATAGTTAAGGGAATATACTACAAAATAATCCAAGGGATAACATTTATGATATTTTTGTAACTATAGATAAGTTGGATTGATTCATGTGATTGGGTTTGAATTCAACAGATATGTTATAGGGGTATAATTATCAAAGGTATTTTGGTTAAATGAATTTTGAAATATATAATTATTTTACTAAAATATATTTTTAAGGATTTGAGAGGATATGTTGAATGTTTCCAATAACCAAGGAAAATGATTCAAGGTAAATTTGAACTTCTTGGAAGACAAATGATTGAGTTAATATAACCATTAATATGTTATCTATGTTGAGATAATAATGGTCAATGTAATTTTGTGGGAAATTATTTTTTAACATTAATTCAGTTATAGGTTTTATGGTTTATTTCATATTTACCGGATTTTACTATAAGTATTGATTTATGGAATGTATTTGACAATATAATATTTATTTTTGGATGCATGCATGTCTTCATTAAGGTTTTATGGCAGTCAATGTATTTCCATATTTGGAATGTAACATCAAGATCCACTTTATATTATATTAAAAAAACAATGTTTGTTTATTTACCTTCCTTAAAACAATTTGGACTTTGAATTTGGACAGAAATATTTTGGTTAAGACTTAAGGTTAGCTATATATAAAATGGATAAATATTAATTTTTTATGTTATTGGATAAAATATTCAAATCGTTGTAATTTCTTAAAATATATATAGATATGAGGAATGACATATAGTTCTAATGAAATGTTAAATGTGTTTCGAGAATTAATATTCATTATGGATGATCATTTCACAAAGTATGAAATGATGTGGGAATTGATTGAAGCACAACTAAAGGATGAAATTTATCCTATGAAATAAAAATATATAAAGTAATTATATTTTCATATGTTATTAGTCTATATGGTTAATAAATTCCTCTCCTCCTGTAAAAGAAACTTGTAACAAAAAATTTATCAATGTACCTTCATTTATAATGACTCAAACTATCACTTAACTCATCCTACATTGATGGTTTTGTTTTTGTTGACATTATTGTGTCCATATTCTCTATCATTTTCTATTAATCATTGGGTGTTAATATTATCTTCTGGGGCTATATTTTCATTTCCCACCAATGTTATCCTACTTTGAAACACAGTATTTTTTATTATGGATAATCTTTACACTTATCTTTATCTCTTATCAATATCAAAAATTATTAACCAATATTTTATATAGGTTTCAAAAAATTTATTTTCAAATTTCCAACTCCTTATTACTAGGATCAAGATTAAATTTTTAGGATGTAGTTTATTTAAGGGGGTAGAATGTATGTGATATTCTAGACCCATATTCCACTTAATAGGTACCTCGAACCTAGTGGGCAACATAGCCTCAAGTGCATCGCCCCAACTGCCAGAGGCTAATGACTAAAAATGAGGACATAGGGTGTGTATGTAGAGAGACTATACCCTCATCCCCAAGGTATAGTGAAATGGATAAATAAAAATAGGGGTAAATAGCATAAGAAATACAAGTAAATGGAAGGAATAGTGGAAAATAGAGAGATTAGTAACAATTACTGAAATAAGATTAATAACATAAAATAATTGATGATAATATTTCATGTATCTAGAATACTAGATATCATGGATACAAGACAGCAGGAATAACATATTCTATCTATGTGTAAAAGATATCTAAAGACTATCCTAGTCATCACGTTCTTCACTTGGTCATCTTCTATTAAGTTCCATCCTAAATAGAAATAAATCAAGTGTTTAAAGTTGTATTCTTCCTTTTATTTGCACCTTCATTCCTATAATCTACTCTAGTAACCAGCTCCCAAATAGAGAATGAGATAAATATCAATGGTACACCACCAAAATTGTATACAACATCCATCCCATGTAATGGATATGTAACAGTGTGTAATAATGAATATATAAAGTAAACTAGTACAATGTAACTAATTACCCAAGTACCTAATTCATCCCTCATCTAGAATCTTACCTCAATCAGTCCATTAATTTATAATTACAAATTTATTAATATGTTATATGTTAAAAATAGTGTAGGTTCCATGTTATGACAAGGCAACCTATAATGACATTTAAAAATGAAGTTCCGAGGTACTAACCAAGGCAATGTTGACCTCAAGGGTCACCAACTCGGTAATAACTACATCCTGGATAATGTTAAGAGTTTAATCCAAGGAGCATATTCCAAGGTATTACAAAATAATATTCCAATAGAATCCAAGGTGATTTTCCAAGGTAAATTGAGGCTAAGTAGAGACAGGGCCCTATGGGCTATAATCATGGAGCCTACTTATCAATGCTAGATCCAAGGAGTTTATCAATGGAATCCTTTAATACTATGTGAGGGATCCTACAGTGTCATACCGATAATCCAAGAAAGGAAAAGGATTGGGATCTAGGTGGGTCTCAACCTAGGAAATCTACAATCTTGAATTAGAATGGGGTTCCTAAGTGCTCATGGCATTCCTTGATAAGAATACAAGGAGAGATTGATTCAGGACATCCCTATTTAATTAGCATGTCATGTAATATTTCATTTGTTTCAAGGCTTATCTTTCATTAGTGTGATAAGTTCATGTATCATGCAACTTTTAATCAAGTCGTAATTAATCAATTAGTCCAATTGGTTCAAGCCTTACCTTTCACTAGTGTGACAAGGCCAAGTAGAATGAAACCATTAATTTAATTCCATTTGAGGAATATTCAATAATTAATGTCCATCCATTACCTTCCATTAATGTAGTAATGGGTGCTACGGACATGCAACCTACATTTCATTCACTTTTATAGAGTCAAGTAATAAACTTAGTATAATAACCAATTTCCCGTTCACATTTAATTACCAATTTGAAGCACTTACCTTAGGTTGGCCAAGTGGAAGTGACATGGTACTTTCCATTCACCATTACATGAAAAAAATACGAATTTATGATAGGGATTCCTAGAATTAGTGTGTTCATGCTCAAGAACATCCAAAAATGGCCAAAAATGTCAAAACACTAATAACTCAATTATGGAATATCATCCAACATGGGATATTGGGTGTTGTGGGTGTAAACACCAAAAAATAATCACATATAAGGAAGGATCATAATCATATGGTTTTAATGATTATAATAATGACATAAATTCAATAAATGACACCTAATGAAATCAGTGGGTCCCACACAATAATTCCAAAACCAACGAACTCGATGAATGTGCTATAGACCTCCCACCTTAGGGTTGTACGATCCTTCTCCTCTGATATCAGCCTCAAATTTGAATTTTATTTGAGTAGATTTAAGAAAAAGGGAAAAAAAATCAATCCTGTATAACTTGTTCAAGAGAAGAGAGTATATGAATGGCTAAAAAGAACTCGAGTACTTAATGTTATGAATCCAACGTGTTGAACAGAAGCCTGATTGGATCACAGATGAAGAAAATATTCTAATTCCATTCTTATGCCTTCAAAGAGCTCCAAAAGGGAATAAAAATAGGATAATGCCACATAAAAATGGATTAAGAGGAAGGAGGAAGCTTAATTAGATCAATAATAAAAACGGTTCATTTTACCTAGAAAAAATATTATGCACGGTTTGCCTGTACAGTTTAACAAATCATGCACAAACTCTACACGGGTACCAAGGGAAAAGGGTAACTGGTACGGTTAGGCCACATGGTTAAGGAAACCATGTTCCGATTGTGCTGTAATTATCTGTTAAAAACATTACACCTGCACGGTTAGGTCTAAATGTGCAGCCTTCCCGCACAGTTTACTATAAACCATCCGACAGGGCTGTTTTCCCCAAAAATATGGGTTATGGACTTTGAAAAATACACAGACACCCTTAGTACCTTCACTAACTCTTTATTCATCCAAAATATGTCAAAAATAAAGAATTATACTGAAATTAAAGGATCTATACCTGAGTAAAATATTAGGTTCTTACTGTTTTCCCCCTTAAAAGAACTCATCCCAAAGTTCACTTTACAAGGGTTTAAAAACACTATGTTAAAACAATTCTGGAAGATGAGAAAATATTTTGTCCTTTCACTCCAATGTCTTTCCTGGAATAGGACTGATCTACTATATCACCCATACTATAGGGAAAGATTGACCTTGTAGAACATTTGTTCTCTAGTTGACTATGTGTACTAGATACTCCTCAAAAGTAGCATCAATATCTAACTCCACTTACTCGGTATCAAATGTGTGAGATGGGTCAGCATGATTCTGCAGAAGCTGTGAAACCTGGAATATTTCATGCATGTAACATTACTTTTGTGGTAGTATCACTCGATACGCTATTGGCCCAAGTCTCTCTAGGTTCTCAAACGGAACTACGTAATGAGGTAATGGCTTCCCTTTCTTCTGAAACCATTTATTCTCTAGCCTAGGTGATAACCAAATGAAGACATGATCCCCAACCATGAACTCCAGAAGTCATCAATGTCGATCGGAATAATATTTTTGTCTAGACTCGGCATTAGTCATATTTATTCTGATCATCTAAACCTACTATGAAGTATCCTAAACAATATGAGGACCTAGTAGGGTTGTCTCACCTACCTCTAGCTATAACATGGTTGAATGTCATTATCTACCATATAAGGCCTCAAAAATATCCATACTAATTATCTCTTGAAAGATTTTAGTATAGGAGAACTCAATAAGAGGGATATTCTTTTCCCAAGAACCGTTGAAATCGAGGCCACATGCTCGAAGCATTTCCTCTTGTACCTCTATTGTCTGTTCTGATTGTCCATTAGTCTAAGGGTGAAAGCTATAGTTATAAGCACATGTTCCCCCAAAAACTTATGCAATCCCTTATAGAATAGAGATGTGAAATGAGCATCCCTATAGGAAAATATAGTACAATGGACCCCGTGGAGTCATATGATTTCACATATATAGAGTTTTCCCAACTCATCAATTGAGAAAGTCTCCCAAATATGAATGACATTGGATTATTTTGTTACTTTGTCAATGAAATCACATACAAAATCTATACCACTAAGAACCCTAGGTAAACTAACTACAAAATCCCTAGAATCATCTTACCATATCCATTCTGAGACTGGAAGTGGTGTAACAAGCCGACAGGTCTCTATTGTTCCACCTTCAACTAATGATGTGTAGAACCCATAGTGATAAATCCTATTATCTTACATTCATCCCAGGACACCAATACTAGTGTCGCATGTCTTGATAAATCGTAGAGATAGCGGGATGAACTTCTCATTGAGAGGTATGGGTATATTTCATCAACACCTCTCTCTTATCTGTAGGGACCCAAACATGTCCATGAATACACAGGATGTTTTCTCTTTCTATAGACCAATCCAAAGGCAAGTTATATTTAGATATACTCTCACAGATTTCAAATCCTTCAGGATCTAAAACTTTTCTACCCTTTACCTTCTCAAAGAGATAATATGTAACAAATGAAGATGCAATATAAGACTTCTCATGACTATCATGAAACTCTCTGTGCCGCTACGCGAAGAGGTCCATTAACTTCCATCCATAATTGTCTTCTCGTACTTCTTTTTCTTGGGTTTTCTGACCTAGTGCATCTACAACAACGTTTCTTATCCTAGGCATATAGACAAGATCAATATCAAAAGATTTAAAATATTTTACCCATATCCATTTTATGATGTTCATGTCATGATTATTAAAGATATATCTCAATCTCTTGTGCTCTGTGTACACCAAAAAACACTCACCTAGTTGATAGTGTTTCTAGTAACGTAAGGTGTCGATAACTACTAATTCCTCAAGGTCACGTGTGGTGTAATTTCTCTCATGAGGTCTCAACTACTGAGATCCATACACAACAACTTGATATTCCATTATTATCACTTCTCTTAGGCCACTACTAGATGTGTCAAAGAAGATGGTATAATGTATACCTTGATAGGGAAGAATTTCAATAGGTGCTAAGAAAATCCACCCTTTCTTCTTTTAAAATACTTTCTTTCATGCTTTTGGCCAAAGGAACATGACCCCTTCTTTGTAAGGATAGTGAGAGGTGAAGAAATATGTGATAATTCCTATATTAAATGCTTGTAATATCCATCATTCCCTAAGAAACTATGTATATCAAACAAGTTCTTGGGATTCTCCTAAGAAACTACAACACTGAAATTTTCTAGGTCAAAAGATACGACAGATTATGAAATTATATGATCTAAGAAGTGAACTTTGTCAATATATAATTATAACATAGCAAGGTTGTAATAAATATGATTCTCACTCAGAGTACTCAGAACAATATGAAGGTGTTTATCATGGTCGTTACGAGTATGAGAATACACCAAGATGTTGTCTCGAAATACCATAATAAAATAATCCAAATATGGGTGGAACACCAAATTCAATAGATCCATGAAAATGGTGGGTGGATTTGTGAGACCGAATTTCATAACAAGATTTTCATACAGACTATACCATCTACAATAATCTATACATTATATGTATGACAACTTATCTCACTCCTGATGATAACCTGATCATAGGTCAGTCTCAGAGAGGACCCTATCTCCATGGAGCTGGTCAAATAGATCATCTATTTAGTGCAATTTATATCGGTTCTTGATCACAAATAGGTTCAACCTTATATAATCCATGAATATATGTAAGGTTTGATCCACCTTATTGGAAAAACTTTTCGGCGAACCCCAAGAGGATGTATTGGTCCATATAAAACCCTTGTCCTTTAAATACTCTAACTACCACATAAACTCCTATATTTCTCCAGGTTTTATCCTATAAGGAAGAATTGACACTTGAGTGGCTCCTAGAACAATCTCAACTGTAAACTCAACCACTATATTAAGAGTTTTTCCAGATAAATCATCATAAAATACATTCTTAAAATGAGCCACTGCATGAGGTAAATGAACTTTTCGTAAACCCTGATCCTCCATGAATAGAATTTCAATATGGTTGGTCACTCAACCTATCCCATGATGCTTTAGTACCTCTCTACCATCCTAGATATCCCACTCACCCTTATGTGGATAACTAGTACTCTCTAGTGATGTAAAAGATACATTGAGGTAGTAGCAATCTAAAAAATCTCGATACTAAACCAACCAATCCATACTAAGAATGACATTGAAACCTTTCATTTCTAAAATGAAGAAGTTATAGAAGAATGGGTAACTTCCTACCTCATTGGGGAAGTCCCTACACTAGCATATACCCTATTTTCTCACCCCTAATGACATATCTACCTTCATTACACCATATTAATATTGTATCTCTATTCCAAGACATTCCACGATAGATATAGAGATAATAGAGTTTGAAGAACCTATATCACGTAAATCAGATACTATAATAGATTCCATGAGAATTGTACCTTGCACTGTAGATGTTCCCATATCTTGATCATCATATATAGGCTTCATTGCATGAAATTAACATGATCTAAAACCCTATGCAATAGATGGACTACCATGATGATAAGTTCTCTCTTGGTGTTGTCGGCGATCAGGGGTCTGGATTCCATGGCCATGAACTCTTACCTTGCCAATCCTACCGGTGCTATTCCAAATTTCCACCTAACATGGACTAAAAAACCTACAGTTAAAAGAGGATCTGGAACAAAACATTTTCTACTAGAGGATGGTCGAAAGGTCTTGTATAAATGATGAAGATGCCCCATGTACAGACAAGCCTGACAATCCATTGGTTCTTTATCAAAATGAGGTTTTAGGTTTCCCCACCATCCACACTGATGAAACACTTTAGAGCTATCGAAATGGAAACATTGGTTGCCACTTTAATGATGATAAACCTCAAGAGAAATCTTCCTTCCATCGAAGGAACTACTGGCCAAACGTGGCATTAGTTCTCTATGCCAGGAAATATTACCATCCAACATGTTACACTCAGTGATAAGAGCCTAATTTAATATTTCATAAATGGTAGGTAGGAGGAAGGCATTCACCTGCGTATGGATGGAATACTGGATCCCATCCTTGAAACATCTATCATGTGAAATCTCATTACCATCTATATTTAGTGAAAAAGTGATGAAACTCTAAGAAACACTTTGAATACTCCAGGACATACTAGAACCATGCTTGAGATGTATGAACACTCTAGCTATGGTATCTCTAAGATTTTGAGGAATTAACTAATCATAGAAGATAGTTTAGAAATCAACCCATAACATGCCCTAACGATGACTATCCTTTTTAATGACATCTCACTAGTGCTCATCCAAATACCGAATCATTTATGTGGAAGGCTTGATACTTCACTCTGGAGGAATCTCCTGATTCTTAAATATAGATAGGGTGTCTTCTAACCAAGACGTAGTATCCTGTGGACTTCCATCCCTTGAAAAGGTAAGAGGATGATACTGTTGGGAATAAAGAGTAAGATTATCTCTCGTTGTTGCAATTTATAGAGAACCATGCCTAGACAAAATCAGAAATAGGAAACTATCCTGAACTTTGGAATTAGTTCCCAATTCAGGTACAAAAGGTGGTTCCTCGAGTGTCACTCTAGGAGGTAAGAGTGGTTGATCAGGTCCCACCACGTTGGATCATGGACATCACCAGCTTCTTGGAAAAAGATACGAGGACGCCATGGAGACATTGGTCTACAAATTGCAATCACACATCTCATAACAATATTAATCAGAAAGATAGCATCACAAGAATAATATGAATGTATGAAAACTCACTACTCAAGGCATACTACCTCGACTACTTGCTTAGATGGTTAGGTATCAGTATGTGTTTAAGTATAAATTCCATTTAGTTTTATATTTAATTATAAGGTTCACTCCATTACCTTTCATAATCATGAAAATGCTGGATAAGGATGTAGAAAAAAATCATTTAAGACATAATAATTAACTTTATAGAAGATAGCCATTCCTGTCTAATCAGTTTACATACACCTTATCACCAGAAAAAACACCCATTTATTTATTGAATAATTGATCAAATTGGTAAATTACTCACCCCAACCCATGAGGGACCATACACCTCGTGAATTTAGATAGGCAATCACTCAATAAAACCCCAAAGTAACACATGCATAAGATAACTATCACAACATCACAAAAAAATCATATTCATATCAAGAAATAGAAAGCAGTTAAATGTACTTATATGGAATGGAAATATGAATGTCATGTGAATTAGAGGTGCCTATAATGATTCATGTAACAACACATCATACCCTCACATAATCAGGCTAAATATGATAGAAAATACTCAAATAGAATAATTATAATCAACAACTCCACACAACATGTGCGTCACCCAATTGTGAAACGATGTCAACTATAATAGGAAAAGTTTTACAACAATTCTATTTTGGGTAACTTTGATTTTACCCTGAACATGGGTTCATGACGTACAAGCAAGGTTATGAATAAATACCATATAATTTATAATCTTCAATATATTGTCTCTAAATAGTAAACCAATAAATGAAACTCTTATGATACCACTTTGTGACGTGACAAACCCGGATGCAACATAATAGGTGCCTTGAGCCCAGTGGACCACATGGCCTCAAGCGCATCTACCCAAATGTTTGATGGTGCTGACTAGCAGTGAGGACCTAGGGTGTGTCCATGGGGAGACTATTACCTCATTAACAAAGTGTAATGCAACAGATAAATATAAATAGAGGTAAATAGAGGAGGAAGTACAAGTAAACAGAGGGTACAATATTAAATAGAGATAGTAGTAAAAATTACAAAAACAGCAATAATGACATACAACAACGGATAAATACTTGTCACGTATCTATAAAATTGGAAAATATGGATACAAGAAAGAGAGAATAATGTGTTCCACAAACGTATAATGGAAATTAAAAGAATATTCCAAGCATCCCGAGCTCCGGATTGGTCATATTCTATCAATCTTCATCCTAAAAAATAAGCAATAAATTTTTTGAAGTAAAATTCTTCCCTTTATCAACATCTGCATTCATGTAATCTACTCCTGGTACCAAACTGAACTTGGAAAGGGTGTGAGATAAATCTAAATGGGCCTCCACCAATGGTGTCTATAACATCTGGACCATGTAATGGAAATGTAACAGTGTGCAAGCATGCATATATAAACTAAATTAGTACAATGTAACTAAATAAACAAGTACCTACTTTATCCTTCATCTAGTGTCTAAATGTAACCAGTCGATTAATATATTATTACTAGTTTATATATAAGTTACACGTTAACAATATTGAAGGATCCAATTTTTGACAAGGAATACTATAATGTAATTTAATAATGTAGTTCAAACATTATAAACAAGGTAACGTCGACCTTAAGGGTTTCCAACTCAGAAATAACTACAACCTGGATAAGGGTAAGAGTGTAATCCAAGGAGCATATTTCAAGGAATTCTATAATAATATTCCTATCGAATCCAAGGTAATAATCCAAGGTAAAATGAGGCTAAGTAATGACATGGCCTTATAGGCTATAAGCATGGCACCTACTTGTCAATGTTGTATCCAATGAGTATATCCATTGAATCCTTTAATTCTATGTGAGGGATCCTATAGTTTCATAACTGGTTTCCAAGAATAGAAAAAGATCAAGATCTAGGTGGGTCTCAACCTAAGAAAATGGTATCCTTGAATCGGAATGGGATTCGTGAGTGCTCATGGAATTACCTGATAAGAATACAAGGATAGCTAGAGTTCAACCACTCCTATTTATTTTTGAAGTTACATAATATTTCACTTGTTCAATCATTTCCTTTCATTAGTGTGATAAGTTCACCTAGCATGCAACCTTTTAATGAAGTCATAATTAATCAATAAGTTCAATTGGTTCTAGCATTACCTTTCATTAGTGTGATAAGCACATGTTGCATGAAACATTTCATTTAATACCATTTAAGGAATGTTCAATAATTAAGGTTAATTCCTCTACCATCCATTAATGTTGTAATGGGTGCTACAGAAATGAGACCTATATTTCATTCACATTTAATACATTCAATTCATATACTTAGTATACATGCAATTTACCTTTCACAATTAATTATCAATTTGAAGTACTGACCTTAGATGGTTCAAGTGGAAGTGACATGTTACTTCCCATTCACCATTACATGAAATAAAAATCGTCAATTATAAGGATTCCTACCATTAGTTTGGTCAATCTCGAGCACAACCGAACAATGGATGAAAAGTTCGAAAACACTAAGAACTTAATTATGGAAAATCATCTTACATGGGATGTTGGGTATTATGGGAATAACCACCACCAACTAGTAATGTGTGTAGAAGTAACATAATCATACGGTTCTAATGATTATAATAATGACATGTAAATTCAATAAATGGCACTCAATGAAATCACTGGGGCCCATATGACAATTCCAAAATTAACGAAATTGAAGGATGAGTTATAGACCTCACACCATAGTGTTATACAATCCTTCTACTATGATATTGACCTATAATTCAACATATAATGGGGTAGTAATTTGAAAAGGTAAAAATTCTCACACATCGATAACTAGGTCAATAACAAGATAGGAGAAGAACAGCTAAAAAGGACTCGAGTACTTACCATTGTGCATCCAACATGATGAATGGAAGCCCGATTGGATCATATAGGAAGGACATATTCCAACCCCTATCTTATACCTTCAAAGATATCCAAAAGTGGAGAAAATAAGACAATCCTACATAAATTCGTATTAGGATGAAAGAGGATTCATAATTAGATCATTAAAGTAAAATGGTCATTTTACCCCAAAAAACATCTTATGCACAGTTTTTCCAAACAGTTTGACAAACCTTGTGAAAAACATGTATGGGTACCTAGGGAAGAAGTGAACCCATATAGTTAGGCCACACGATTAGGGAAACTATACCCCAACCATGCGGTAATGCTCTGTCGAAAAACATGCCACCTTCACGGTTTGGTCAAACAGTGCGTCTTTCCCGCACAGATTAATATAAACTATGCACTAAGCCTGTTTTCCAAAACAAATCTGGGATTAGGGCACTGAAAACCCAAAAAAACCCTAAGGCCTTTAAATAACTCATTATTAATCAAAAATAGGTCCAAAAATAAATAATTATAGTGAAATATAAAAGATCCATATGTGAATGAAAAATCAAGTTATTACAATGTAACACCCCAAAATTTTAAAAGAGAAACATCATCTTTGATAGCATATAGGACACACACAAAAATACTATAATAGAATATAACACCAATATATTTTACAAAATGTTTCTTTAAATCCAATATCATTGATATCTTGCAATACCCACAACACTAGGTTAGAACAAAATGTGATACCTTATAAAAATATTATTTTAACATGACCATTATAATCTAACAGTTAAATTTGAAGGTATTAATACGAATAACTAAATTATGAAAATTTTATTTTTTACACTCGTATAAAATAAATTAAAGAATTATCTATTTATTGGAAATAAAATAAAAAAATTTATTGGAAAAATAAATGTTATTTGAAAAAAATGAATTTTTTAAAAAGGAGGCTTATTCATGGTTTACGTGCATAATTTAAAATTAATGTTTACCCCTTTTATAAAATTTATGGGAAAAAATAAACTTAAATTTTTAAATATACATGTCAAAAATATATTGGGGTAAATTCTGGAATTTTTAAGAAAATATTAATTTTTTATGAATATTGAACAATACAAATGTTTTATTTAAAAATGGTTTTTCATTTAAATTATTTACAAATGGAAATTATATTTTAAATTGATTTTAAATTAAGCATAGTAAAATAATAATAAAATTTAACTAATTTATTTCATTTTAATCAATTTTATATTGAATTTTGTTATTAAAACATCCAATACTTATGAGAAATTTCTTTTTGAAAAACTGTTCTTTCGTCGCGTGTATGGACTAATTTTAAAGTGAATTATTCCACTTATATAATTGAATTTTAAAAATGTATTAAAATTAAAAAGTAGATTTTTTATATTACCTAATAAATTCAGATTAATTTTTTACCATAATAAATAGTAAAAGGTAAAAAAATTAATTATAATGGTTTATGTAAAAATGGGTTTACCGGGGGATAAACTAAGAATATAAGGGATAAAAGTATCCTAAAAATGTAAAAATACATTTTATGGTAATATTTAGAAGTTTATACCTATAATATTATATATTTCCTCACTTTAGTGTATTTGGAATGAGAAAAACATGTATATCATTTTATCATTTTAAAAAGTTCATGTGTGACATCTACCTCACTTATAAAAGTACACCCCATCTCCACCTCTACTCACACTAAAAACCCATTTGGATCAGAAAATATCACACCAATTACATTCCATACTTCACTTCCCACATCCTAGGGGCATTATTTTTATTATTAATACCTCTTATGAGGGAATTACTTATAATCATAAAGAGGCTCTCTGATGAAGAGACTATATTCTTAAAAGTGAACATTCATTTTATTTCTTCTCCCAACTCCTTAATAACCTCTTCATAAAGGATAATATAATAATAAAAGTATATAATATATACAAATATATTATTTTGTTAATGTAATAATTCATATCTATCTCCACTTCCATCTAATGGGAAATGAAACCATCGATCTTGTGTACCACAGACTATCACCTCACGAATCGATGCAATTCATTTTCAACCACCACTATTATAGACTAAATATAATGATGTATTTAGAATTTTTATATTATATTTATGAAATTATTATATTTATTTAATTATTATATCACATATACCTTCTAACTTTTCATTTCCTAGGGGATACGATAACGTTTCTTATGTGTACGACATACTACCTCCTCAAGAAGCAATGTGATTAGTTATTCGATAAATCATTACATGAAAGATAATATGGTAAATTTAATGAATATATTTTATATTTATTATCTAAAAATATTTCTATAAATATAATATCACACCTACCTACTTAAATTTTAATCCATTTTAAAGCAATAATGTCGGTGGTAAATAAGTGTGGACTATCACCTCTGTGTAAAGATATGAAATTATCATCATTTAATTTTTACATGGATGGTAATAAGGAAGTATTATATTAATATAAATTAAATATATAACATAATAATTATTATTTAAATGTAAATTTGTGTTCATTTTCCTTTTATTCCATCCAGTTATAAAATGTAAATCGTATTCATGCATACGTTCGGCCAATCGTCTCTATGAACAGTGTAATCCATTTTCAATAAATAAATTTTATAGATTACATGAGATATATATATTTTGAATATATATAATATTTATATCATTTTTAAAATTTCATATATGATGTAACATTCTAAAATTAAAAGGATCAACCTTATGGACCTAAAACATACCTGAAAAATGAAGTAGTTATCCCATAAAAGAGTGACTTTTAACCAAGATATATTGATAAATGGGTGATAAAAGAAAATATGTAAATAATATGTGGAATGAGATATATGAATATGGTTATATAATATATTTATAACAAACCTATATTTATTATATAGGAGGTTTTCATACATATGAAATAATTCTACCCTACGATATGGGTTTTCATGTCTCACTTTAACTTCCATGAGAGATACACCATATTTACCACTTGAAATTTTGTGTAGTTTATTGAATAACTATTTCAGGGGTTATATCAAGAATGTATTTATATTAATGGGGTTTAATGTTTTCTTTTATTATTTTTTATTTTATGGGTCTCATGATTCTTATGTTACCAAAGTATTAAGGGTTTATTTCACAATCTCATCATTATTCAAGATAATTTTTGTTTAAGTATCCCTTTGGATAATTATTTGATATTTCTATCTTAAACTCAATATATTTTCTTTTTCATTGGTTATTAATGAACTTTTTTATATAATGGTACCATTTTTCACTCTTTAGTACTTAAAATGATTTGATAAAATATTAATAATAAAATTTTTCTTTATTTCTCTCTACGATCAAAAATCTGTTTCATCAACATCCGTGTTTTCAAAAAAAAACATTTTTCAAATAATTTATTAAGTAATTTTTTACCCATTTTTACTTTTTAAAAACTATTTTGAAATGAATGTTCATTACATTTTTGAAAAAAAATCATTTTGATTTTACCAATAATGTGTAAGGAATATTTGTTCGGGTGTGTACGGCATGAACATAATTTCCCACCATCATGAACACATAATGTTTTGAATATTATTTTAAATGTTTTAAAAGTTTATTTTCAAAGAGAAGTATTTTATAAATTATTTTTAATTTTTCATTTTAAAATCAAATTGAAATGGTTACTTTCTAGAAAATTATTTAATGACATTTTTATTGTATTTATATTCATCATTTCCATACATACATTATATTACATTGGATTTACAAGGGATATGTTGTATTTATATCATATTTATTCATTATTTGGATGGTTTATGATCAATTTGACTGAGGATGTACTGTTTTATTATCATTATCCATATTACTGTGGATAGTTTATGATTATGCTTATTTGATTGGGGTAAGCATTTACAATTTTTATGTTAGTTATTCAATACTAATGTTTTTTTTATTATGTTTAAACCCTTTCATGTGATGAATGAATTGGACATAATATGTTATGGTTGGGCCCATTTATATATTGTTTTTTCTTGTGTCCATAGGTCTCATGAGACAAATATTTTGGTAAAATTAGATGGGATCTAATAAAAAAATTAAATTTTATTATGAATGTTCTTAACAGTATGTTTCATATGTCTATCATTATGAATAACATTATTATTAGATTATTTGTTTATGTTCATACAATTATACGTTTTTTATAATATCTATGGATAATTTTAAATCTTATGTTAATATTTATATGTATATATTTGATCATCAATTAATTATTACATATTATGATCATTTTATTGATTAATTGGAATTCATTTCATTTATTTTCCTTTTCTATATTGATTATGATTATTCATTCATGATATATTCCACTATAAACATTCCATTTTTGATAATATGATCTCACTCCATTCTTATATTTTAATTTCCCAATAATAGTAATAAGTGTTTTATGATTGATATAAAGGGACATGGAAAGAGAAATAATGGTGTTCTCAAAGAAAAAACATTTTCTAATTTATGTTTTAAAATGTAATTTAAATTTAATTTATGTATTTAGTTTTCAAAGACTAATGATCTATTTGGACCTTTAGGATGTGATTTATAATATTTTATTCCAATGTAATAAAGTTAACACTGGCTTTAGGATACTAGATTTGGGGCCATTATAAAAAATGTATTTCAAATTTTTAATTTGTAGGTAAAAATTATATAATAAGGTGAATTTTATTTTTTAGTAAAAACGATAAATTACCTAGGTAAAAATAGTTAATATGTTGAAAACCAAAATGGTAAGTATGGGTAACTTAAAAGGTACATGGCCTAACATGTTAAAAACAAGTTTTAATTGAGCTTTTTATTTATTTTATCAACCTCATATAGTCTCTACACTATTATTCCTTAATTGTAAATCAAAATTACTCGAAATTTAATTCCCATTATTGAACAGTTTTTGGTATTTACAAAAATGTCATCTCTTTCCACTTATAAAAGGGGCACTCTTTTATTATCCTTACTTTCCCTCACACTAAAAACTCTATATATCAAACCAATAAATTCACATATCTCTCATAAACATTCCTCTAAACCGTAGATTGGTTCTATATTTCTCAAAATACCATCCCTCATAGGATTAACCCCATTTTAAAAGAACATAATTCAAGTAGTGAGTTATAAATTTATAACCATTACTTTCTCATTTCTATTTATTTATGTTAAATAATTCAAAAAATTACATTAAACCTACTTAAAATGATAAAATTTGTGTCATAATTATATTTTTATTTTATTATAATTATGGTACAAGTATTAACATCTTTTGTCCCTTTCTATTAAGAAAAAAGAAAATGTTAACCATGCATTATGTAGAATGCCACCTCCACAATGTAACATATATGTTTTTCTTTCACTAAATTTAATTTTTATTATTAATAGAGAATTTAATATATATGAGTGTTATTTTTATGAAATGTTTTATATTATTAAATGAACATATTTCTTTTTTTTTATTCTATGGAAAATAAAATCATCATCCATGGATACATGTGCACTGCCGCCTCCATGGAATCATTAATATCGGTTTTTATTTTCATCATTTCATTTAATGGTTGGTCATAATAATTATTAAAATGGATGAATACTATTTTTAATAAATTATTATAGTTTTGGATGTAAAAAAATATAAATACTATTAAAATTATGTGTAATAAACATCCATGGTAAATTCAACAATTCAAAAAGAGTCCTGAGTGAAAAATGATTTCTTTATAATATGAAGCACCTTAGTATTGGATATATTATTCTTAAAATACTATAAAATTATGATATATCACAATAATGAGAACTAAATAAGATATTTTTTCTTCTTGTATAATGATATTATTACTAAAATGCTTTATAGTCATGCATTAATTATGGTATGTTCTTATTTGGGATAGTTTAATAACCTATGAGAACAATTATATAAATTTATAACATATATGAATATGTGAAATTAATTTATATTAATATATGATCTAAATAATTAAATAATTTTTTTATGGATTAGTAATTTAAAATTTTAACTCATTAATTATGAAAACATCATATGTTCTCCAACAATCATCCAAAAAATCTCGTAGTCAAATTCATCATTAATGATCATAACCAAAACTATTATAGAATGAAATTATAAATTTACAAATAATAATAAGACATAAATTCATACACCATATATTATTTATGATTCATTAACATTGAGATAAGAATAGATAACTACACATCTAGTATGAAACTATTTCAATGGGATCAATATTACTCAGACCTGGTATTAAAAATAGTTAATAAATAACTTAAAAAAGGAATGTAATATTGATAAATTAATTTTATAAAATGCTTTTAGATGTAGTATAATTCATAAATTAATGATTAATAAGGTTATTTTTTTATAATAAAAGTTCATAGTGTGATCAACTATGTGAGAATTCAAGGTAAGGGGTTCTTTTTCTCATTCTTGAACTCATACCGCTAGTTTGATATTGTACATCACAACTTATTTATCATAGTGTTTTTATTTCCCTCAGTAATTAAATTATATTAAATATCTATCATTTCAAGATACATTGATTTCAATTTCAAAAAATACCCCTATAATTTATACGTTTTCATTATCGTAATAGTTTTTGTAAACACAATTCTCATTCAATGTTTTATGATTGATCTTTATGAATATATTTCATATATTTTTGGTAAATTATAACTTTTATATTTTATTAATTGGTAATTTATCTAATTTTTCTTGGTATTCACATTTATACTACATAATACATTTCAAAATTTACCTTGGTTCATAAAGTATGATATCTATATGGGATTTAGTTAATTCAAATATCTTTTTCTTGAGTACAAATATTATTCCTTCAGTTTCACTATTCAATTTCATATTTCATCAAATATTTATACTATTTTTACAAGGTAAAATTATGTTTTTAACTCAAATATTATTTATTATTGAATTAATTTCTCATAAAATTGGATTGTTTTTCAGAATGAAACAATATGTTATTCCCATTAAATATAGTTTTTCCTCTATTTCCATATTTATTATTCCCCAAAGTGTTTTCTGATATTATTTTGAAACTAAAATATTTTATTAACCGTGTGACCTCCATATTTCCATTCTTCTATTCTAAAATTTATTTTTTACTACATATTTAAAAATATTGGTTTTCAAGAAAGTTATTTTATGATATTCAAAAGGTTTTCTATCCTAGAAAAATCAACCATTTTATCTTCTACTCCACATTTATTATTAATAAATATTATTTAATTTAAAGTTTATAATATTGAGGTTTATTTTTAAAAATGTATGTGTTATAAATTTTTTTCACATTTTATTTTTTATACATTTTATCCTTTTTGAGGGTCCTTGTTAAAAATATTTTTTAAAAAGCAAAATATTTTAAAAATGTTTTTATATAAACTTTTTCAAATATTTATGCCATTATCATGGTTAAATTATTTATTATTCCTTATAAAAGTATTATTTTACAAAAAAATACCCTTAACTTTTCAAAAATGGCTTTCGAATTTGAGGTCTAACTTTCTATTTTAGGATAACGATACAAAAAATTTATAAAAACTCGTTAATGGATTCTGCCCAATATTCCTCTTTATCTTTAAATGAATTTTTCCTTGGAAGTTATTTTTCATAAACCAACCACTATATTTTCTTATAAAATACAATGTTTGGTGTATGTAATTTTAGGTATCTACCATTTACATTATTGAATTCATCTTTCATGATACCATCTAGATATTTTTAGAAACATAATTTTCCTTCCATGGGTTCTTTTTGATGTGTTTAATGACTTTTTTCAAGTTTAACCATATGGATGGATGATTGATGGGGGATTCCTATATCAAAATCCAGTGCATTGTTTAAGGATTTTTATCCCATCATAAATTGATTATAACCATGGACATTTTTTTTGTCCATAACATGAAGCATGGGTATTTTTTTGTTCACAAAATGAAGTATGGTCGTATTGTTTGTTCAAAAAATTAGGCATGATAATTTTTTTTGTTTGTAACGTGATGGATGTGCATTATTTGTTTAAGAAATTAATCATGAAATTTTTTATTAATAATATTGTAATTTACTAATTCTTATGTTTGATCTGTTTTTCTTTATTATGAAAGGTTTTAAGGGCAAGTAACATTTCCAATCTATATGCATGTGATTATTCTTTCATCGGTCATGTTTATTAAATTATGTTTTCAAACACTTTTGATTAATGTCTAATGATATACCAAGCCCAATTCCATGATTTGTGGTCAAATATTTTTTGGGTATAATATTATTTTTATCCTCATTATTCCCATATTCTCATCTTATAATTACATATGATATTTGATTGTTAATGATTATGTTTACCCTTAGTGAACATATGAGTTCACCCCACTATTATATTTTCATCCTCCAGGTTATGATGATAAGAAAAATATTAAATATATAAATTATTTTTTATGTGGATAATTTTTGGGATATGTTGAAGACTAGTTAAGGATTAAGTATTTTCTCTTGTATTGAAAAAGACTTCTATTAGTTAGAGTCATGAGTTTTATTAGTTAATGTTTTTTGTTTCTAATTATCTAAAAACTCTAAACCTAAATTATACTTCTATTGTATTGTATTTAAATATTTTCTTTAATCCAAGTAATTTAGATTTTTATAAATGTGGGAAAATATAATATATATCAGAAAAAGGATTAAATAACTTTATAGATTAGAATTGTATTTGTTTAGAATAAATTTTGTGTTAGAGACGTCATCAAAAGTTTATAAGTTGTGTTTGATTATATTTTAAAATTCATAGATAACCATTTAAGTTAATTATGGTAATATTATAGGGATTTGGATAAGATAATACTAATGAAAACCCTAGGGATGAGTCTAAAAGATATATCTAAGTATAGGATAAAATCCTAAGGTCATAGAAAAGTATTTATTAGGTTTATTTCCTGGTAATAACATCCTTGTATAGAAATAACAAGTGGATTGAGGCTCTAGAATAGATTTACTAAGTGTTAACAACCATAAAAAGGGTGTATTGGTAATAAAAGAAATCATCACCTAGTGTATAACAAAAAGCCCGAATTTCACACCTAGTGTGAAACTATGAGTGGATATTATTTGTTAAAAGACATTATATTTATGAACCATTGTAATGGGTTCATTTATTAATTAAATGAAGGTTTTTTAAGAAGTATAAGAGAACACAATACAGCCTCGGAATAATTATAAGATCTATAGAATGAACTAAGTGTAACATAGTTAAAATAAAAGATTTATATTTTTAAATGAATGTTTAATTTTGAGAATACATATTATTATTGATCTTGAATTTTCATATAATCATTTAATTTAATTTTATTGAATATTGTCATAATTATTTTGGTTTTAGTGTTTGGTTGAAATTGGATCATAGAAATAAAGCGAATAAATGTATGTATCCAAAAACCACTTATTACTATAATTGAATAACAAAGAATAATTAAATAGTTGATAATTTTAGTAAATGATAGAAAATGGTTTATTTCCCTATCATAACTAAGTTGGTGAGTTCAAAATCTAAATAGAAATTAAATCATGATACTCTTAGCTATTTTCATTAATGATTTATATGTATCAATGATATTCTAGTCTGTTTTAAAAGTAATAAAGATTATGTGATACATCTAAATAGTTTTCTTTAGTAGTTTTTCATTAAAGGTTTGGAAACATATTTTAAATAGAAAAATATCCACTAAAATTTATTTAATGATAAATTTATATTTTTTGTGATAAATATTAAATTTCGAATCGAGGTATGGAAAACTCTTATGTTTAATATATGTTTCATATTGAGGTAATAAATGGTGGATTTATTTTAAAAAATTAAGTTAGATAGTACTGTTAGCATAGTGATTGATAATTAATTAATGATATTTTTGGTGAATTTTGTAAGATTTTTTTATTATGATATATATTTATTACATTGTGACTTTATAAACTAGTGTTTATTACATTTTATCGTCAAATATATAGTTAATTTTTTGAAGAATATTTGACTTCCATACTTTATTAATGTAATGGATATTCAAATTGGTTTTTCCAAGGTTTGTTATGGAGAATTAATTATTAATGTTTATATATATTTGGTACATGGTTGTATGAATGGATAATGTAGTTTTAGGAAGGATAAGTGACTTCTTATTGCCTAAGAGAGTAAGTATGATGTCATATTAAAAGTTATATACTCAATGATGACTATGTTAAGAAAACCCTAGCCTACTTTATTTAGTTATGAATAATTAAAATTTTGATGACACAATTTATTTAATGTGGGGAGAATATAACAAACCTAGATTTTAATATATGTTTTCCTTTAATTAAGTCAAATGTGTATGATATCTTTCTCCATATGCAATACTGGCCAAAATTAAATCTATAGTATATATATATATATTATAAATATAAAATATGGTTTCCCAAACTAGATTTTGAATTAGTTCGTAAGAATAGAAGTTACCAAATTAAAAAGTATATTAATATCTATATATTTATTTATTTATATAAACATTATTTTATATAAATTTTAAAAATTTATTATTGTCTTTAAGAATCTATCCTTTTAGGTACTCTAATTTTTATTAACAAAAAACATTATTTTATTTTTTAAAAATTATTTTAATAAAATATAATATTTATTGGTTAAAAGTGGGCCAAAATTATCTTAATTAGTAACTTTTATTTTTTGGATGTTATGAATAGTAAATTTAGTGATTTTTATTACTGCAGTTAATGGTAAATCGGGAAATTATACGTAACATTAATATTATAAAATTAACCTATAACATGTAAAAATAATATTTTATGACTAAATTATACCCTTATCATCTATATTTCTAAATTTAATCCATTAACGGACCCTATTCTTTTAATATGACATGAATATTATTAAAATTAATGAATGTTACAAAATGTCACACTCTCATTTATTATAAGTATAATAATTTTAATATAGAGATAAAAAGTATAGAACATATATTATAAATAGTCTCTAGAAATATAAACTAATTAACTACATCATATAAATTTATTTATAATTTTTAGAGAATAAATAATTACCATTAATGATTACATAATAATGATGAAAAAATTATTTTATTAATAGAAATATCAAATAAATGAAATTAAAATTATTAAAATAAATATAATTTTACATAATTGATAACATAAATGAATTTTATAGAAACCATATATAGTTTATTGAATTATTTGGATTATCTTTTCTAAGATAAAATGATGTTGATATTTTCAAAAATGAAAATATTGAATAGTATCAAAATTGAAAAAAATGATACCTTCAAATAAATAAAATGTTATTAAATGTTATAAAATTCATGAAAATATCAGTTTCATCCAAATAACTATTATATTTTTAAATATTTCATTAATAACCCAATTGGGATTCGTTTGGTTTCTTGTAGTAATAATATTAACCCTATAGTATAAAAATACAAGTAGACACGGTAAGAGTTAAACTCTTTAACTAAGGGTTAAACCCAAAATATAAAGTTGCCATTGTGACCTAAACATCTATAAAAATAATTGGTTGTGAGTATTTCAACACATAATCATCTTATAATTAAAATAACTCACTTTTTATCCACTTAAAAAAGAAAATAAATTAATAATAATTTAATTTTTTTGAGTTTCCATAAGTTCCCCTCCCCTCTCTTATAAAAGGGAACCTCTTCTTATCTTTTATTCACACCTATAAATCCATTTGTATTGGACAAAACCTACCCAATTATCCTTATAAAGTCTCTAAATTTATCCTAGAGGATATAAATTGGGCTTAAATCCATACTAATGGGGTATTGTTTTCAAATCAAAAGAAGACCCTCAAAATAGAGGTAATTGTTTTACCAATTCCATTGAATTTATTTTCTTTATATGCTTCCACTTACTTTGTTTTTTCATACCAAAGTAATAAATATATTATTAATTATATGATTATATGTTATTATAGTTATGTAATAACCATATTTCTCTATTTATCCATCATATGAATAACAATGTCTCAGTGATTGTGTACGTACGACTTACCGTCTCCATGTCATGGTGTAATGTGTTGTTCAACACTACTTTATTTGGATGGGTATAATAATGATTATAATGGATATAACATGATAATAAATATTTATAATTAATATATCATCCAATTCTATACCATTTAACCATTAAGGTAATGATATCGTCGCTCGTGCGTACGTACGACCTACTGTCTCTACGACGTGGTGTGATTCAGTCTCCACATTAACAATTTAAAAATGATTATAAAATTTATATGATGATTCAAAATAATTATTATAAACTTAATATCATGTTTTATATGAATAAAGAACATACTATTCATAAAAACATTACTAACATGGAAAAAGTGTAATAAGAAAACGAAGCAATTAACACCTGAAATAATGGTAATACTGAAATACTATTAACAAAATGTTATAAGAGGATCATATATGATATAATAAATGTGTATATGGTCATGGTATAATTTAATAACATGATTTAACCATTATAAATTATGTTAAATTACCTTCTATTAAAGGAAAGTACAAGGTACATGTTTATTTCATAATCTCTTTATTATCCGAGATTTTTTATACGTAAGAATCTACTTGGAGATCTTTATCATCCATGTCCATGTTTCTTAAAATATATTTTAAAATATTATAAAAAATTGTTTAATTTTATTTTTAAACGTATTTTACTTTTTATAAAACTTTTTAAAGTACTATTTTCTTCATTTTCCTAACGAGGTACTTTATGACCTTTTTGAAAAATTATGGAAAGAATGCTTGTTTAACTTATAGGACCCAAGCAAATATTTTATTCCATTATGATGCATTAATATTTTGAAGATTTCATTACATTATTACAATTTAATTTTCATTAGAAATGTTTTCATTTATAATTTTGTGCATTTTAAATAATTTTTAAGTAAAAAAGGGATATCTCTCTCAAAGAGTTTCAATAAATTTATATGATTATTTTCATCTATATCAACACCCTTTGTTGGATTTTCTGATTGATTGAGGTTGATTTATTATGATAAAATATTCCATATTTCATTTAAGTTTTTATGATATGTTTTACTATGGATTCTCTATTTGTATACCCTTCATGGTTAATGGTTAAAATATTAACATTTCATATGCTAGTTTTAATACAAATGTTTAAGTTATGTTTCAGACTTTTAATATAAGTAATTAATTGGACTTATTAAGTGACAAGAGGATCCCACTATAGACCATCTATTAATTTGTAGGTATCATGTCACAAACTAGTGTCTTGTAATGAGGCATTGATGGTATGGTGTTTTATAGTCTTAGCGTAAGGCATTTGACGGTATGGTGATGATGTTCGACATTATACATTTCTTAGTTATGTGATTAATATTACATGTGATTATTTAGAATATCCATTTGAATGTTTAAGTTGAATTATTTTATTTACTATTTTCATATTATGCTTAAGATTACTTTTAAAATGATTGTGTTTCTTTTTTATACCTTTCTTTATTAGTGTATACTTATTTACAATAGAATCTACTATATAGTTTATCCTTATTGTTCATCTAAGCTCACCCATTTCTTATGTTACATTTTTCATCAGGATGAAAAGAAGTATATTATTATTTACCTTTAGGTATAGTATAAGGTATATACAGTTTTTCAAAATGGATAATATTTTGTTTTTCATTTCAAGATGTAATGTAAAAATTATGTTTGTATCTAGTATTTCCAAGGCAACTAAAATGATCGGTCCTTCAAGATTTTATTTATTCTGATCATTCCAATGTAACATTAAATAATTCACTTACTCTAGGAAACTAGGTTTGGGGAATTATATTTGGTATCATATAATTTTTAGTACAAACCTTGGAAACTATATTTAGAAAAGACATTAATTTGGGGACACTACCCTTATATAGACATTGCTGATAATTATATATGGGCATCCTAAAATTTTGGCAATGTAGAGATTATGTGAGTATTACTAGAAAATAAATCCATGTTTGGATACTAAATGTGTACATGGTTTTTTAATAGATATACCTATGAGTAACATCTTTGATAGGGTGTTACTTTCTTGACTCGAGCAAACTTGGAACACGGAAATGGGCCTTACTGTGTATATGGTTTGACACTCTAGGGGGATATGCTTAGGATAATTCAGTTTTTTTTTACAAACCAATATGAAATTTTTATTAGTAAATATGTCCCAAAAGAAAACATTTTTATGATTATGGATTATATATGCACAAAAATTTTCAATTTTTGTTAATTATTTTACTAGTTTGGGATTATGCATTTTGATTTGTATCTTAATGTAGTGTATTCCATTGTTTAGAAATGGGTCCTAGTGTAAGGAATGGAAACTATATCAATGCACATAATCCGGGTAGTGATTTTCCTCCTGTGAAAGATAATGATTATAGTTTTGGGGATACAACTACCGCCGAACAGCTTAAAACTATACTGGGAGAACTGGCTCAAGTTCTAAACAATAACCTTACCCGTACGGAGCACTCTGATCCACAACACGTAGGATCAATGTTAGATCGCTTCATGAGACAACAACCTCCAACATTCATTGGGAATACAAATCCCTTTGTAGCTGAGCAATAGATAAGTTCCTCAGAGAAAATATTTCTTTCTTTGGGGAGTAACGAAGGTAAGAAGTTTTTGTGGAAGTCTATTATCTATTAGAAGATACAGATCAATGAAGGTCATTAATTCAAAACATTAAAGAGGATGAAGAGGTATAAAATATGTAATGTAGGTAATTTAAAGAACTCATACTCGAAAAATATTTTTCTCATGATCTATGAGTGGATATGGAGAGGAAATTCTTAAGTCTGATGCAGAAGGAGGATGAGAATGTTGCAATGTATGAATCTAACTTCACAATGTTATCATGGAATGTTGTAGACTATATACATAACCCAAGAAGTTATATTGATTGATTCTTTGATGTGTTAAAACTATTCATGTGGCATTAATTGGTCTCAAAATTGTTCCCATCATATGAATATATAGTATCATGTGCTATCAGGATAGAAAACAAATTATCTAGATCTTATGAGTTTAAATTAAAGCATGAGAAAAAGAGGGTCACTGAACAATATGTGAAAGTATGTAAGGGGGAGAATGGAAAAGTTGAATTTCTAACATATTTTAATTGTGGGATTATACTCCCCGATACTTACCTAAAGGGGATGATAGTTTGTTATAATTGTGGAGAAAATTTCCACAAATCTCGTGATTTCAAGGGGAAGAAATAAGCTACCAATGTTCAATGATAAAATTGTAAAGATATGGGAAATTATGGAAATGATTATCCTATGCATCAAGGAAACATTCACTAGAAATGGCCAATGGAACAAGGCCAAGATTTTACGATAAAAAATACTGAGGTTGAAGTTTCTAATGATGTGGTGGTAGGTACTTTAATCGTTTCTATAAATTTAGCTAAATTTTTATTTGATTTTGGATCCTTGCATTCCTTTATATCTTCCATATTTTATTTAAAAATAATATATTTACAATTCACATTAATAATGGATTTTTTAGTCAATAACCCTAATGGAAGTCTCACTGTAATAAATATATGTCAGGAAGTTCCCATTATGGCATATAAATGTGATTTATATGCTAAATTTATCATCATAACTATGGTAGAATTTGATGTAATTCTTTGTATGGACTGGCTAGAAATATATAATCCTAAAATTTTTATGATTAAGAAGGAAGTTTCAATTTGTGTAGAAAATATAGAATATATTATCTATAAAGAAGAAAATTAATCACCTGATTATTATCACCCCCCCCCCCTAATAGCTTTACGGAATGCGATTCTTGGGGAGGAAGAGGGAATAAAATCTTTGGATGAAGGAAGAAATATTCAAATTGAGGAAGTATCAATTTTAAAGGAATACATTGATTTTTTACTAAATATTTACGTGGACACCCTCAATGTGTGAACTTGAGTTTTGTATTAATTTAATCCTTGATGTACGAACAATATCAAATTATCCCTATAGAATGGATACAATGCAATTAGTAAAGCTGAAGAAATAACTATTGGAGTTGAGTAGTAAGGTATTTATTCTCTATAAGTTTTCTCCATGGGGATCCCTAGTTATTTTTGAATATTGAAATTTGTTATGAATATCATCAATTAAGTTTAAAGAATAAATATATTCCAAATACATCATTCTGAACCATGTATGGGCATTAGGATTTTACAATAACGTCGTTCAGGGTGACTAATGCACCCTATATTTTCATGGATCTAATGAACATAGTGTTCATGGAATATCATGATGACTTATTTGTAGTATTTATTAATGATGTCTTGGTATACTATAAAATCTATGAAGACTATGAGAACCACTTACAGATTAATCTGAAGACTCTTTGAATAAATAAACTATATGGGAAGTTTGGAAAGTGTGAATTTTGGATTTAAGAAATTTCTTTTCTTCATTATATTTTCTCTAAAGATGGAATCTTTGACGATCTTTTAATAACAAAGTTAATCCAATAATGAATAGAACTAATGAGTATAACTGAGTTACCCAATTTTATTAGTTTAGTAGGTCACTATAAGCATTTCATCCATAATTTTTCCAAATTGTAAAACCCATTAACCAATCTCACATGTAAATGGGTTCAATTTTTTTGAAAAAAACATTAAGAATAATGGTTTAAATAATTGAAGAGAATATTAGTCAATGATTCTATCTTGATTTTATCATCTAGAAATTATGGGTTTTTCATTTATAGTGATGCCTCAAGGAAAGGACTTGGTTGTGTCCTTTGCAGAATGATAGAGTTATTACTTGTGCAAAGGAAATAAAAAATCCATGAAAAAAACAACACAAATCATGATCTTGAGTTAGCAGCAGTAATATTTTCTATGAATATATGGAGACACTGTCTCTACGGTGAAAATTGGGAAATATATATAGATCAAAAGAGTTTGAAATATATTTTCTCACAGGAAGAACTCAACATGAGACAAAGGACATGTTTTTAGTTAGACAAGGATTATGATTGCATAATAAACTACCACCCCCCAAAAGGCAAATAAGGTGGCAGAAGCATTGAGAAGAAATGGTCTTGGAGTTCTAAAAAATGAGAGTTGAAAAGGATCCTATTTTCATGGATCTATTAATGATTGATATGGGAATTATCATGGAAGGTTAAACATCACTGCTTTTTCGAATGGTTTTGAAACTATCTTTACTAGAAAGGATAAAAATTTCCCAGTATGATGATAATGATTTTCCAAATAAAATTAATGTTTTGATTGATGGGAGTTAGATTGACTTTGTTTATGAAGATTGGATTTTGAAATTTGGTTATAGGATTTTTGTTCTCACTATACTTTATCTAGAAAAATAATTATTGGATGATTTTCATAGATCCAATTTCTCTATACTCCCTTGAAGCACTAAGAAGTATAGATATTTGAAGGAAAATTTTTTGTGGGACAAAACGAACTGGTAGATTGGGGATTATGTGTCAAGATATTTGGTTTTTTCATAGGTGAAGCCAGGAAGAAAACATCCTAGAGGAGGATTTCAACATCTTCCTATGCCTGTTTGGAAATGGGATGATATTATGATGGACTTTATCATGGGGATACCAAAGAATCCTTGAAGAAATGATGTGATATGGGATATTGTTGATCACCTTAAAAAATCAGCACATTTTCTTGCTATAAGAGAATATTTACCAGATGAACATTTAGAAAGACTATATATTTATGATTTTTTAAGACTTCATAGTGTACCCCTATTGATTGTTTCTTATCATGATCCCTGTTTTATATCACAATTCTAGAAAATTATTCAGAAGACCCTAGGTACTGAGCTTCTTTTAAGCACTGCCTACCACCCTCAAACTGGTGGACAATCGGAAAGTTATATTCAATCCTTATAAGACATGTTGAGATCTTTCTCACTCAACATTCAAGGTATGGAAGATCAGTATTTACCTATGGTGTAATTTCACTATAACAATATATTCCCTTAAAATATTCAGTTGGCATCATGTAAATCATTATATAAAAAGAGATGTCATACACTAACTTGTTGGGATAATGTTGATTAAAGAAATCTCATCAGCCCAGAACTAATTGTGGAAATGATGAAAAAGGGGAAAAAATATTCATACCTTTATCAAAACAACTCAAAGTATGAAAAATAGATATGTCGGTAACTGAAGTAATAATTTATAATTTTAAGTGGGAGATCATGTTTTCTCAAATGTATCTCTATGGAAGGGTGTTTAATAATTCGATAGGAAGGGTAAATTAAGTTCCAAGTGCATCAGACTTGTTGAAATTCTTGAATGAATTAGAGTTATAGCTTACCGTTTGGAAATTCCTCCAAGTCTCTCCAAAGTTCATGATGTGTTCCACGTGTCACTATTAAGAAAATACATGATAGACCGACACGTGTACTGACCTAAAAAGAAATAGAACCGGTACATTGTCTGTCTTCTTATGAAGTGCATATTAAGATTCTTGACACTGTAGAGAAAGGGTTGATAATTCGGACGACTCACCCGGAAAAATTTCATTGGAGAAACCATAAAATGGAAGTGGTGATGTAGGGACTTGAGGAAATTATGATGACTAATCACCCAAATATTTTTATGAAGTTATATTTTAGAAATTATGAGGACAAAATTATTTTAATGAAGTAATAATGTAACACCCAAAGCATCTATTGCATTCTTTTTTTTAATAATTCAATAGCTTGCACTTCATGCAACACCGAGTTCGAACGCACCACGACTAGCCATTTAAAAAGTGAATATTAATAAAATTAACAAAATTTTGAATTTTTTATATTCTATATAATTTTAATATTCATCTCATGGGTTTATTATACATGATATAAGAACAAATTCAATTTTTCAAATAAAAGAATTATTTTTCAAAAAATGCAGTTTTATTGCCTTTTAATGGGGTACCCATTTTAAATATGTTATTTTAAACTTTTATATATTAAATTTTACAGAATATAAATTTTCATTTGAATCAAGACATAAAATTTTAGTTTGTACTACTTTTAAGTGTTTTTCGGATAACTTTCATATTTTAATGAATAGTGAAAAATACTGTATTTTAATTCAAAACCGCTTTTTCATCTAATTTATTTATAATAGTATATTATCATTTTAATTGTTTTTAAATTATAATTAGATTAATTTTTTATTATTTAAAATAATTTATGTCATTGGAATTATTTTCACATTAAAATTAGATATAAACATATGTCAATCATTTGATAGGTTTTACTTTTGAAAATGATTTTTTCTTGTTTTGTCAAGAGGGTTTAATTTTATATTAATTACTAAAATATATATTTTTTAAATTTTGAAAAAAATGGTTTCTATATTTTTAATAAGTGAGTCTGAATTATTTTAATATGTTACTTTTGTTTTTTGTATAATATTAATATTAACTTTAGTAATTTTTTATTACTGCGGTTAAGGGTAAATCGGGTATTTCAATGTACAAATAATATTATAAAATTACCATAAAACCTATAAAAATCCTATTATATGACTATATTAGACCCTTTTTACCTATTTTTATTTATTTCATAATTTAATGAACTCTTTTCCATGAATATGACAGGAATATTATTAAAATTAATGAATGTGACAAAATGTTACACTCTAAATTATTATAAGTCTAATAGTTTTAATATATATATATACAAGTGATAAAATTGATTATAAATAGTATCTAGATATATATAATAATTAACAACATCATATAAACTTATTAATAATTTTTAGAGATTATATAATTACCATTAATGATGGTAAAATAATGTTGTAGAAATTATTTTATTAATAGAAATATCAAATAAATGATATTAAAAATATTAAAATAAATATAATTATACATAATTAAAGATATCCATGAATTTTATTGATAACATAGACATGTTAGTGATATATTTTAATTATTGTTTCAAAGTTATAATGATGTGTTGATATTTGTAAAAATGACAATATTGAATAGTATCAAAATGGACACAAATGATACTTTAAAATAAATAGTATTTTATTCAATGTTATAAAATTAATCAAAATATAAGTGTAGAGACCCGAATCTTGACGTAAATGGACATTACATTACTTTTTTAGAATACTTAGTACATAATAAAAACACACACACACAAGGACCGTAATAGTTTAGTGTCTTTGGAAACTCGGAATATAATCTTCTAATCGTGGTGAAAGATCTTCAACATCTCCCATAAAGATCTTCTTTTTTTACCTAAAACATTTATTTATATCCTAGGGAAAATAAAACAAAAAAGGGTGAGCTCAAATGCTCAGTAAGGGTAAACAAAAGAAATATCAATCACATCATATACATAAGAACATACCTTTTGGAAATCTTAACCTGCAAAAGAAATCATAATTTCATAACATGGAATAAATCATATTAGTAAAATGTAATCCCAATAATCATAACATAAAACATGAAACATTGTGGCATACACACATAATCATAGAGAATCATTTCTTATTAGTCAAGACTCATTTCCAAGAATATCTTAGGGGACAAAGTCCATTTACGAACCGAGTTCACTCCTCCTTTCAGTCCTATTTTGCTGAACCGGTTTAACCTGCCGTTCCAGCCATGTCTATCTCATGAGATATAAAATATTTACCCAATGAATTGGAGGGATATACAGGTCCCACCTATCTCATAATGATACCATTCTTATGTTTTCCACAAAATCAGAAACCATACATCATAGCATAACCCATGTCATAAAAATGGGAATCTTAAACATTGTGACATCATAAAACAATTCATATAAGATAAAAGAATTCATAAAAATATTTCCACCACAACATAATGAAATACATGTAATAATAGGGATAGGAACTTAACCCTATATTATCTTATATGGAAAATAATTTTGATAAAACACTTGAACTCCATTCTTGAGGAAAATATTCTTTATACTTCAAAAACACTTTTCCTTTCTTAACATGTCATACAATTCTAAACTAAAATTAGTTGATTAAAAATAAACTTGAAAACTTGTAAAGGATGATTCTTGAAAATAATGTTTTAAAAATCCATTCATGCCGTATAATTTAAAAAACATTCTTCTCGTACTTTTGTCGGAAAAGTCAAAAAGTACCTCGTACGAAAAATGACAAAAGATTCTTTTCATATCTTTTACTAAAAACTCACCGAAGTGTAAAATTGGATATAAACTATTGTAGAAGGATATTAATATTACATATTGAGTAAAAATGGATGTGGATGATAAAATACACCCCAGTAAATACCAAAGTATAAACAATCTCGGATAAAAATAAGATTGTGATATTATCCTTACCTTAGGTCTGATTTGCTTCGTAAATTTCCAAACCTCTTGTATAATGATTTAAATAATGTTATTGACTTATTCCAGAATCATACTTATTTTTATGATATCATAAATGTTCATATTCTTAGCTTCTTATTAGTAATATTTCATTACTACTTGTTTATTCGGGTGTTTATTACTTTTTTGTTCTTATGTGTGTTTTGTCAAATAAATTCATATACTTATTTCTAGGTTATAGATACCTCATTCCTAGAATGGTATTAGTTTAATATATATCATATCTATTCACTCAATTCATTTATATAATCATTATTCAATGATGATCATGTAGAACGAGTCACATCACATCGTGGAGACGGTATTCCGAACGTACGCACGAGCGATGATATCGTTCCCATGATCATGGAATTGTATTGGAGTGTATATATACTATTTCAGAATAAATATCACTTTATAATAGTAATATATAGTCATTATTTACACCATTATACCCATCCAAGTAAGGTGGTGGTGGAAAATAGATTACACCATGGCGTGGAGACGGTATTCCGTACGTACACACGCGCGGTGATTTCATTTTCTGTAGGACGGATAGATGGTGAAATAGGGTTGTTTCATACTTATAATAACATATCAGTATATGAGTGATACTGATGTTATTACTTCATAATGAAACAACTAAATAAGAATAAGTGGAAGAAGAAATAAAGTTGAAATAATTGGTAATCAGACATTACCTCTTCTTTGAAGCGCCTCTTTGAGATCTCCTTTTAGGGAACTAAAATTTGTCTTTGAAGATGACAAGGACATCTAGGATATGTCTAGGTAAGTGGAAAGGAGAAATTGTTAGGTTTTTTCTGAGCTTGAAGGCTCAATGTGGTGAGAGGAAGAGGGGGAGGAGGTTCCCTTTTATAAGGGAGGAGAGGGGCACCTTTGGAATAACTAAAACAATTATTTTATTATAAAGTCAAATTCGGTTTTAAATAGCTCCAAATTGATTTATTTCAAAGATATGGTGGGGATGGGTATAAATACACTCATCCAATATAATTTAGACAAGTTTAGGTTCCTATTTTAACCTTATCATTTAGATTTAACATTAAGTTAAATAATTTTACTTTTACCATGTCTTCTTGTGTTCTTATACTATAAGGTTAATAAACATAATATAAGAAGCCAAAAAAACCCCAAGTTGTTTATTATTAATATATATAACCTTATCTAAGTCATTTTTCCTAACCGTAGATTTTTAGGAATAAAATAATAATTAATAATATAATATTTGTTTTTAAAACTATTTTATGTCAATTTTGACACTATTTAGTAATTGATTTTTGTGAAAATCATAACAGAATTATTAATTAGAATAAAGTTAATTAAATCAATAATAACATGTCATATTAACCTATAAAATTAGTGTAATTCATAAAAAGTCTCAAATTATATTTATTTGGGTATTTATAACATCAATTATGTCAATATTTCATTAATAAGATAATTACTGCATCATCATTGTGTCATAAATAAATTAAATTATTTAAAGTATAAAAATAAAAAATAAAATATCATTATGTAGTAAATATTTTTATCTTTCTAATGAATATTTATATTCTAATTTATCTTATGTATAACCCTATATTAAAAATGATTTAGTTATTAAACTTTGATTTTAACTATTTTAACCCTTCTTTAAATAAATTAATAATAAATGTCCTAATCTAATCCAAGTGGGCCTAAATGGTCATATTTTATTCCTAAGGTTGTTTTTGGTCGAATTTCACTTATCCAATAGAATTAGGACATGTTTTAGGGATATAATAATAACATTTTTACCCTTAATTACCCTATTTTATTTTTAACTATGGTAAATAAAAGTAAAAAGTTACTATTTGCCAAAAATTATTTTCATCTCATTGAACCACATTTTACTTACTGACATCAACTGTGTCTCTCGGATTTTTGAAATTCCACTCACAGAAGCGGTAAAAATTTGTTTTATGAAAAATTCAGTTTTTTAACTACCACTTAGTGGTTTCACTATTCATCAAAAATTGAAAGTTTTCAGAAAAATACCAAAATTTCACCCTAGGCTAATTCCTATATTCTGAATCCAATAATGATGTCAATTTTGAAAAATAAAATTTACAAAATTTCAAAAATTGGTTATTACTATTCATAACGCCTAGTTTTAATAATATTTTAATAGCATATCGTTGTTTAGTGAAACTCGGTATTGCGTACGACGCAAGCTATCGAGGAAGGTCGTGATTGCGTGTAAAGCAAGCGAAGCAAGTGTTGTGTGTAGTGAAAGATTTCTTTGATGATAACATAAAAGTCTCGGGTGTTACATTCTACCCCCCTTAAAATGAATTTCTCCCTCGAAATCCGTCACTTTGTAACAAACAGATGAGGATACCTCTCCCTCATCATATCCTCAAGCTCCCATGTAGCTTCTTCAAATTGGTGGTTCCTCTATAAAAATTTCACCAATCGATTGGTCTTGTTTCGTAGGACTTTTTTGCTACGATCCAGAATCTCTATCATCTGTTCATCATAAGAAAGATCTTGCTCCAGCGGTATAACTTCTGAGCTGAGTACATGTGAAGGATCAGGTATGTACTTTCTCAGGAGAGATACATGGAACACATCGTGGACTTGAGAGAGATTCGGTGGATGTAAAAATCGGTAAGCTACCTTCCCAACACGATCCAGTATTTCGAATGGACCGATATATCTAGGGCTCAACTTCTCCTTCTTTCCAAATCTCATGACCCTCTTCCAGGGAGATATTCGTAAGAACAGTTTATCACCCTATTCAAACTCTAGGTCTTTTCTTCGGTTGTCGGCATAACTTTTCTGTCGACTCTAAGCTTCTCTTATGTGTTATTGAATAGATCGGACCTTTTATGCCATCTCATCAACAAGATCAGGTCCTAATAGCTTTCTTTCCCCAACTTCATCCCAGCAAGTTGGAGTCCTGCATTTCTTTCCATAGAGAGCTTCATAAGGAACCATCTGAATACGAGAGTGAAAGATATTATTATAAGAAAATTCCACCAAAGGTAGGTGTTGATCCCAACCACCTTTGAAATCCATAGAGCAGGCTCTCAACATATCTTCTAGAGTTTGAATTGTTCTCTCAGACTGACTGTCTGTCAGAGGATGATAAGCAGTGCTGAAACTCAACTCTGTATCCAGAGTATGCTGAATACTTCGCCAAAACTTTGAGGTAAACCTCGGATCCCGATCAGATATAATAGAAAGTGGTACTCCATTCAATCTTACCACTTCCTTCACATATATCCTGGAAAGATGATCTAGAGAAAAATCCTCTCTAATAGCGATGAAGTGTGTAGACTTTGTAAGACGATCAACTATGACCCAGATAGCATTATTGCCTTTGGATGTTTTAGGAAGTCCTGTGACAAAGTCCATAGTGATGTTTTCCCATTTCCATTCGGGCATGGGTAATGGTTGTAACATCCCCTTAGACTTCTGTCTCTCAGCTTAAACTTGCTGACAAACCAAGCATCGAGAGACATATTCAGCAACACCTCTTTTCATGCCATCCCACCAGAAGTACTCTTTCAGGTCCCTATACATCTTCGTGCTTCCAGGATGAATAGAGAATGAAGAACTATGAGCCTCATCCAGCAGCTCCTTCTTTAATTCGGGGATGGGAGGAACACAAACCCAATTCCTGAACTTTATTATCCCATTACAATCAAGGTTGAATTCAGGAACATTTCTCACCTTCTTTTATAACTCGACATCTTTTTTCTGTGCCTCTTTAATCTTCACATGTATAGATGGTTGAACATTCATTTGAGAAATATACGATTTCCCCCCTTCCATTATAATTCCAACATCCATCCTTTGTAAATCCATAAATATTGGATCTTTTGTGATCCTCATCATGGATAAATTGGCATGGTCTTGTCGACTTAATGCATCTGCCACCTTGTTTGCTTTCCCAGGGTGGTAATGAATTGAGCAGTCGTAATCCTTAATCAGCTCCAACCATCTTCTTTGGAACATATTCAGCTCCTTTTGAGTGAAAATATACTTTAAACTTTTATGATCAGTATAAATGTCAAACCTTTCTCCATAAAGATAATTCCTCCAAATCATTAATGCAATGATTACTACAACTAACTCCAAATCATGAGTTGGGTAATTTTTCTCATGTATTTTCAACTGTCATGAGGCATAAGCTACCACCATATCATTTTGCATAAGAACACACCCCCAATCCCATCTTGGATGCATCACTGTAGATCAAAAACCTTTCTCCGCTACATGGCAGTGTGAGCATAGGTTCACTGGATAACCTTCTTTTCAACTCCTTGAAATTTCTTCACATTCCTCCATCCAAACAAACTTAACTCCTTTCCGAGTCAACTTGGTGAGTGGATTAGATAATCGGGAAAAACATTTCACAAAACGTCGATAATATCCAGCCAAACCAAGAAAACTTCGGATCTCAGTTACTGTTGTTGGTCTCGACCATCTTTCGATAACCTCTGTTTTTGCTGGATCCACATATATACCCTCTTTTGAGATTATGTGACCCAAAAATGAAACTTTTTGAAGCCAAAATTCACACTTGGTAAATTTGGCATAAAGCTTCTCCTTTCTCAGGGTCTTCAATATAATTCTCAAGTGATCTTCATGTTCTTCCTTGCTCTTTGAATAGACAAGAATATTGTCTATAAAGACTACCACAAACTGATCAAGATAGTCTCTAAAGACTCTATTCATCAGATCCATAAAGATAGTAGGGGAATTAGTAAAACCAAATGGCATCACTATAAATTCATAGTTTCCATACCTTGTATGGAAAGCCGTCTTTGGTATATCCTCCCTTTTGACCCTTAATTGATGATACCCTGAACGAAGATCAATCTTGGAAAAGTATTGAGCTCCACGTAGTTGGTCAAATAAGTCATCAATGCATGGGAGAGGATATTTTTTCTTGATAGTGATCTTGTTAAGTTCTCTATAATCAATGTAGAGACTCATTGATCCATCTTTTTTCTTAAAAAACAGAACAGGTGCTCCCCAAGGTGATGCACTAGGGCGTATGAGCCCCTTATCAAGATTCTCTTGGATTTGCTTCTTCAATTCCTGCAACTCAATTGGGGCCATTCTATAAGGTGTCTTTGAAATAGGCAAATCACCCCGTACGAGTTCTATTGAAAACTCAACTTCATGATTTGGTGGAAGACCCGTAAATTCCTCTGGAAAGACATCTTCAAACTCCCGTACAATGGGAATATTCTTAATCAGGAGTTTCTCACCAACCATTTGAGATAAATAACCTTCATTTAGTGGAATCAATACCCATAAGATGGATGAAATTTCCACTGGAAGATTATGTTCATCCTTGCATCGATAGACGTTCATAGATTTATCTGGAATATGAAATGTGACTTCCCTTCTTTGGAAATGCATATGAGCTCCATGTAGAGAAAGACAATCCATGCCAAGAATCACATCAAATTCCACTATAGGAAGGATCACAAGATTTGCAGGAAGCACTTTCCCACAAACATCAATCGGAGAAGAATTATAAACTTCTGATGCGACTGTTGTTCCATTAGGGGTTGTCACAGCTAACTCAACATCTAATTGTTGAGGTAATACGGTGATACCCTTAGAAAATTCTTCAGAAATAAATGAGTGGGTGGATCTATAATCAAATAAAACATTTGCTACTTTAGACTGGATGGTATGTTTACCTTTCACCACATCGTTATCGTACTCCACATCGCTGATAGAAATTGCATGTGACTTTCCTTTGTCTTTAGCCTTACGAGTTTGTTGACGTCGGCCATCATCATCTACCCTTAGATTTGGGCATTGATTGGCATAATTCCCCATCTCTTTGAACTTGAAACATTGAAGTGTAGTAGGTTCATTCTCTGTATCCCTTCCTTTGTTTGCATCATTAGACATCTTCTTCCCATCATTGCGGCATTCAAATGCCTTATGACCTTCCATTCCACATTTGAAACATTTACTTGTCCCTTTAGGTCAACTCTCTCCATGTTTCTTTCCACACTTTGAGCATAAGGGAAAGCTCATCTTCTTTTCAGTGTGCTCTTTAGATTATCCTTTAAATTCCATTTTCCTTTTCTTATCAAACCCATATGACTGATGGGTTACTCTAATCTCCATCTCAACTTTGAGAGCACATCGAACAATTTCCTCGTAGCTATTGAAGTCCCTTATGGATAACTCCCTTCGAAGACTTGGTTTTAATCCACTAAATAATCGATCGATTTTACTCTCTGGTTGGATAATAATACCAGAAGCGTACCTTGAAAAATCTTGTAAAATTTTCTTCATAGGTACCAACAGATTCATCATCCTTTTGCTTCAGCTCAAGAAACTCTTTCTCCATCTTTGTTCGGAGAATACGAGGGAAGTACTTATTGAAAAATAAGTTCTTGAACTCGACCCATTCCATGGACTCAATTTCATCTCTTTTCCTCGTATTCTTGAAAAGATTCCACCATTGATCAGCATCACCTTCCAAATGATACACTGCTAAGATGACTTTATCATGTTCAGAACATTGAATAACTGAAAATATCTTTTCAGTAGTATTAATCCATTGTTCAGCAACTAATGGATTAGTAGACTCGCTGAATGAAGGTGGATGCTACCTCATGAAGGATTCAACAGAATGTTGTTCCTTCCTTTGCTCATTTGTATGTCCTGCATGATTCATAGATTGAGAATGTTGTGTGAGCATGGCTATAAGATTTTTCATTCCAGCTCCCATAACGTTTGGTTGCTCAGGGGGAAAATCATTGCATTGCCCGTCGCATTCCGCATTAACACGGTTCCTTCGGGTTCTAGCCATTGACTAAAACCAAGAAGAATAGTGTGAGAAACACTAATTATAATAGGAAAACCACATAATCAAGAATAAAATTTCACACTTAAGGTGTTATCCTAGGTTATTCATGGCCATTTCTAAAACACTAAGATAATGTTCTATTCTTAGACTTATCCTTAGGGTTCTTACTAAGGCTTTCACATCCTAGTATCTAAAGGTTTACTATACCTTTCCTCTAATTACAACTGTAGAGACCCGAATCTTGACGTACATGGACAATACATTACTTTTGTGGAATACTTAGTACATAAAAAAACACACACACACAAGGACCGTAATAGTTTAGTGTCTTTGGAAACTCGAAATATAATCTTCTAATCGTGGTGAAAGATCTTCATCATCTCCCATAAAGATCTTCCTTTTTTTTACCTAAACCCTTTCTTTATATCCTGGGGAAAATAAAACATAAAAGGGTGAGCTCAAATGCTCAGTAAGGGTAAACAAAAGAAATATCAATCACATCATATTAATTAGAACATAACTTTTGGAAATATTAACCTGCAAAAGAAATCATAATTTCATAACATGGAAAAAATCATAGTAGTGAAATGTAATCCCAATAATCATAAAATAAAACATGAAACTGTGTGGCATACACAAATAATCATATATAATCATTTCTTATTAGTCAAGACTCATTTCCAAGACTATCTTAGTGGACAAAGTCCATTTCTAAACCGAGTTCACTCCTCGTTTCAGTCCAGTTTCACTGAACCGGTTTAACCTGTCGTTCTAGCCATGTCTATCTCATGAGATATAAAATATTTACCCAATTCATTGGAGGGAGATATAGGTCCCACCCATCTCATAATTATACCATTCTTATGTGTTCCACAAAATCAGAAACCATACATCATAGCATAACCCATGTAATAAAAATGGGAATCTTAAACATCGTGACATCATAAAACAATTCATATAAGATAAAGGAATTCATAAAAATATTTCCATCACAACATAATCAAATCCATGCAATAATAGGGATAGAAATAGAACCCTATATTATCTTAGATGGAAAATAATTTTGATAAAACACTTGAACGCCATTCTTGAGGAAAATATCCTTTCTACTTCAAAAACACTTTTCCTTTCTTAACATGTCATACAATTCGAAACTAAAAGAAGTTGATTAAAATTAAACATGAAAACTTGTAAAGGAAGCTTCTTGGAAATAATGTTTTAAAAATCCATTCATGCCTTCTAAGTTAAAAAAACATTCTTCTCATACTTTTGTCGGAAAAGTCAAAAAGTTCCTCATACGAAAAACGACAAAAGATTCCGTTCATATATTTTACTAAAAACTCACCAAAGGGTAAAATTGGATATAAAATATTGTATAAGGATATAAATATTAGATATTGAGGAAACATGTATGTGGATGATAAAATACACCCCAGTAAATACCAAAGTATAAACAATCTCGGATAAAAAGGAGAATGTGATATTTTCCATACCCTAGGTCCGATTTGCTTCGTAAGTGTCCGAACCTCCTTTATAATGATTTAAATAATGTTATTGACTTATTCCACAATCATATTTATTTTTATGATATCATATATGGTCATATTCTTAGCTTCTTATTAGTAATATTTTATTACTACTTGTTTATTCGGGTGTTTATTACTTTTTGTTCTTATGCGTGTTTTGTCGAATAAATTCTTATACATCTTTTTAGGTTATAGATACCTCATTTCCAAAACGGTATTAGTGTAATATATATCATATTTATTCACTCAATTCATTTATATAATCATTATGAAATGAAAATCATGTAGAACAAGTCGCATCACATCGTGGAGACGGTATTCCGTACGTACGCACAAGCGATGATATCATTCCCATGATCGTGGAATTGTATTGGAGTGTATGTATAATATTTCAGAATCAATATCACTTTATAATAGTCATATATATTCATTATTTACACCATTATACCTATCCAAGTAAGGTGGTGGTGTAAAATAGATTACACCACAGCGTGGAGACGGTATTCCGTACGTACGCACACGCGGTGATTTCGTTTTCCGTAGGATGGATAGATGGTGAAATAGGGTTGTTTCATACTTATAATAAAATATCAGTATATGAGTGATACTGATGTTATTACTTCATAATAAAGAAACTAAAGAAGAAGAAGTGGAATAAGAAATAAAGTTGTAAGAATTGGTAATCGGACATTACCTCTTCTTTGAAGCGCCTCTTTGTGGTCTCCTTTTAGGGCACTAAAATTGGTCTTTGAAGAAGACCAGGACCTCTAGGATGTATCTAGGGAAGTGGAGAGGATAAATTGGCAGGGTTTGGAAGAGATTGAAGGCTCAATGTGGTGTGAGGAAGAGGGGGAGGAGGTTCCCTTTTATAAGGGAGGAGAGGGGCACCTTTGAAATAACTAAAACTATTATTTTATTATAAAGTCAAATTCAGTTTTAAATAGCTCCAAATTAATTTATTTCGAAGCTAAGGTGGGTATGGGTCTAAATACTCTCGTAAAATAGAATTTAGACAAGTTTAAGTTCCTATTTTAACCTTATCATTTATATTTAACATTAAGTTAAATAATTTAACTTTTACCGTGTCTTCTTGTGTTCTTATACTATAAGGTTAATAAACTTACTATAAGCAGTCAAAAGAACCCCAAGTTGTTTATTATTAATATATATAACCTTATTTAAGTCATTTGGCCGAACCTTAGATTTGTAGGAATAAAATAATAATTAATAATATAATATTTGTTTTAAAAACTATTTTATGTCAATTTTGACACTATTTAGTAATTGATTTTTTGTGAAAATTAGAACAGAATGATTAGTTTGAACAAAGTTAATTAAATAAATAATAACATGTCATATTAACCTATAAAATTATTGGAATTCATAAAAAGTCTCAAATTATATTTATTCGGGTATTTATAACATCAATTATGTCAATATTTCATTAATAAGATAATTACTGCATTATCATTGTGTCATAAATAAATTAAATTATTTAAAGTCTAAAAATTAAAAATAAAATATCATTATGTAGGAAATATTTGTAGCTTTCTAATTAATATTTATAGTCGAATTTATCTTATGTATAACTCTATATTAAAAATGATTTAGTTATTACACTTTGATTTTAACTATTTTAACCCTTCTTTAAATAAATTAATAATAAATGTCCTAATCTAATCCAAGTGGGCCTAAATGGTCATATTTTATTCCTAAGGTTTTTTTTGGTCGAATTTCACTTATCCAATAGAATTTTGACATGTGTTAGGGAAATAATAATAACATTTTTACCCTTAATTACCCTATTTACTTTTAACCGTGGTAAATAAAAGTAAAAAGTTACTATTCACCAAAAATTATATTCATCTCATTGAACCACATTTTACTTACTAACATCAACCGTGTATCTTGGATTTTTGAAATTCCACTCACATAAGTGGTAAAATTAAGTTTTATGAAAAATTCAGTTTTTTAACTACCACTTAGTGGTTTCACTATTCATCAAAAATTGAAAGTTTTCAAAAAAATACCAAAATTTTACCCTAGGCTAATTTCGATATTTCGAATCCAAAAATGAAGTCAATTTTGAAAAAGAAAATTTACAAAATTTCAAAAAGTGGTTATTACTATTCATAACGGCTAGTTTTAATAATATTTTAATAGCATATCATTGTTTAGTGAAACTCGGTATTGTGTACGATGCAAGCTATCGAGGAAGGTCGCGATTGCGTGTAAAGAAGGAGAAGAAAGTGTTGTGTGTAGTGAAAGATTCCTTTGATGGTAACATAAAAGTCTTAGGTGTTACAATAAGCTTCATCAAAATTACTAGGATAGTGTTAAATATTTTATTAATGATCCAATTGTGGTTCTTTTTGAATTTTATAGTTACTATATTAACCCTATAGTATAAAAAGATAGGTAGACATGATAAGAGTTACACCATTTAACTAGGGGTTAAACCCAAACGATATGGTTAATTTAGGGACCAATACTTGTCTAAAAATCATTTTTTGTGAGGATTTAGAGACATCCTCATTTTATACTATAAATGAATCAATTTTTAGAAATTTTAAAATAAAAATAAATTTTTAATAACTTAATAGTTTTGGAGTTTCTAAAAGTGCCCCTCCCCTCTCTTATAAAGGGAACCTCTCCATATCTTTTAATCACACCCCTAAATCCCATTTTCCAAAAAAAACCATGAAAATTTATCCTTATAACTACCCTAAATTCATACTAGATGACATAATTTTGTAATAAATTCATTCTAAGGAGTTCATTTGTGAAAACCAAAAGGATACGCTCAAAGAAGAGGTAATTATTTTACCAATTCCATTATATTTATTTTCTTATTATAATTCCTCTTCCTATGTTGTTTACATACCAAATTAATACCTACAGTATAATCTACATGATTAGGTTTTATTATAATTATGTAACAACCATATTCTATAATTTATCCATCCTACTAATAACAATATCACCATGTGTGGGTGCATACGACTTACTCTCTCCACCCCATGATATAATTTTTTATTCTACACTAATTTATATGAATAGTTAAAATAATGAGTATAATGGATATAAATAATGAATATAAAATAATAATTTTTCATTATAATTAATATACCATACAATTACATACCATTTAACCATTAAGGGGATGATATCATCGCCCAGGCATTTGTACAACCTACCGTCTCCAAGACGCAGTGAGATACATTTTTCACGTTAACCATTCAAGAATGATTATAAATTTTATATGATGAGTAAAAATTATTATTATGTACTTAATATATTTCTTTATTAGAATTAAATTCATCCTAAGCATATTAAACATTACTTACATGGAAAAACAGGAATGTTAAAACGAAGATATTAACACCCAAAATAATGGTAATATAGAAATAATATTAAAAATGATATAATAGGAACATATATGATATCACAAATATAGATATGGTCTTGGTATAATTTAATAGAATGATTTATCAATTATAAATAAGTTTATATCGCCCTTGACTAAAATAATGTACATGGTAAGGATTAATTTCAGAATCTCTTTATTATCTGAGAATGTTTAAATATAAGTATCTATTGGGACGTCTTTATCATATATGCCCATGTTTCTTAAAATTTATTTCACAATATTATAACAAATTTTTTAAATTCATTTTTATGAATTTTTTACTTTTTATAAAATGTTTTGAAAGGAATATTTCTGTCGTTTTCCAAAAAATGTGCTTTATGACCATTTCGACTAATTAGGAAAAAGAATATTATTTTAACTTATATGGTGTGAGATGCTATTTTATGCCATTATTATGCCTTATAATTTTGAATTATTACTTAAAATATTACATGGTTGTTTTCATAATAAATAATTTCATCTGTAATAGTGTGGATTTTAAATAATTTCATAGTAAAAAATCGATATTTATTTCAAATAGTTTTAATGAATTAATTTTATTATTTTCATCAATGTCAACATCCTTTGTTGAATTTTATCCTTGATTGAGGTTGATTTATTATGATACAATATTCAATATTATATTGAAAGTTTTATGATATTTTTGACTATGGATGTTTTATTTCTATACCATTCATGGTTTGTGGTTAAATTATTATCATTTCATATAATAGTTTTAATATGAATTCGTATGTTATGTTTCACCCTTTTAATATGAAGAATGAATTAGAAATAGAAAGTGATGGGCATAGCCTGCTATACCACCTCAATTAATTGATTGGTCTCATGAGACAAAATAATGTCTTTTGAAAAGGCCTTGATGGTATGCTTATTGATGGTCTTAGTATGAGGCCATGACAGAATGGTTATGATCTCTGACATTATGCATTTCCTAGTTATGTGATTAATATTACATGTGATTATTCAGAATATCCATGTGAATGTTTAAATAGAATTATTTTATTTATTCTTTCCATGTTATGCTGAATCTTATATTTAAAAGTATTGTGTTTTAGTTTTATACCTTTCCATAAACGTTTATGCTTATTTACGATAGCTTATGTTATATTGTTTATCTTTAATAAGAATATAATATCACCCCTTTATTATGTTTCATTTTTACCTAGGATGCGAATAATTATATTATGATAGACCTGCAGGGATAGTTTAATGGATATGTGAGTTTTTAAATTGAATAATTTGTTGTTTTCCATTTCAATATATAATGTAAATTTTTTTTATGTCTAGTATTTCTAATGATACTAAAATGATTGGGCCTTCGGGATTTTATTTCTTCTGATCAAGCCAATGTAACATTAAATAATGCTTCGATAATGGGAAAATGGGGTTGAGGCATTACAACGCACCCATTAAAATTTCTAGAAAACACATTATTTATTTAAATTAAAAAAACAATAAACCATAGGAATCCATCTTTAAACTAAAACAACCATATTATAATCCACCTTAAAAACCCACACAAGAGTCTTTAAATTTTGAAAAAAATTTCAAAACATCTTTGAAAATAATTTTCCCTGGGAAATGACCCAAACAATCAGGGGTCAAGATTAAAAAATCGGTCCCCACAAGTCACAAGGAAAATAATAACTGAAATTAATAATTGAGTGTCATAATAATACAATCAATGGAAATTATACAGTCAATAAATAAATCAAATTCCCTAAAAAAATCAAAAACTAAGAAATTTAATTTCTCATGGGCTCAACCCTCGGATCCCTAATTTGAGACGCATATAATCTTTTAATAGTTCTAAATCACCGACCTACTACCGATAAATGATTAAATACAAAACACAATTCATTAAACTATCCTACAAAATCATAATTGTGATCAAAACACCCTCCTATACCAAGTTCATATTAAGACTATAGGTCCACAGGTTGAATATGAACTAAATAGAGTAATATAAATATAGATCTCCCACTTATTACATGAGTTATCATGATCAATAATAAAAGTGACATAAAATAAAATGCAATACTATATCAATACACAATTAAAAATCAATGATTACCCCTCACCACCGACACCCTCAAAATGAATATACCCATATAACTCATGCATCTACAACATAAACAACCATAATCATGCATAAGGGGTGAAACAAAATAACATATTGATAAAAAACCCGCAAATATATTAATTTATTCAATGGGATAGATCTATATGTATCATTCATGTCAACCATTTTAAAACCAAAGTTCCAAACATACCATTAACATTAAAACATGGATAATCAATCTTATCCCTTTCATGTTTCTTAAAACACTAAATTAAATATCTTTAAAAATATCTTGAAATAATTCACGCTATTAAAACATTTCAAAGATAACCTTAAAACATGGGTATTCTTCATTGAAATTAGAAACAAGAACAATGTCATAACATTTCAATTAAATATCTTTAAAAGAGTCATTAATTCATTTTTCATGAAGGGGGTATACAAACGACCCATTTCAATACACTCTTGAAATTCATTAAATACCCCTTTATAGGACACTTTAAGTTCAACACCAAAATTTAAAACAATTTACACTATAAAACATATTTTTTACCCATTCAAAAATAAAACCAAATTACAATACAACAAGCACCATTAAAAAATTCCCAAAAATACTCATAAGAACTTCAGATATGATAAGAATATAATAACATTCCATATAAAACATGAAAACATCGAATTTAAATGATAAATCCTTCATTACAAGATCAATACACAATGAAATGGTTTTTAATCATCAAATTGATATTTCTTATATTTAAAAACTAATAATAAAAGAAATTTAGAATGCACAATCACACTTTTAATTCCAAAATTAAACAACTTCATTGAAACATGTACATTGAAAAACTGAAAACCAAGTCGAAACGCATCAAAATTCGTCTCATTAAATATTGAGTTTCCAAATAGGGATAGAGGTGGAATATATAAACCCTAAACTTAAAAAAACTCAACATTGTATCTACCCAAAACCCTAAAATTAGCCACAAGACTTATATGATTCATGGTAGAAATTAAAACCAAGAGAAAATAGAGAAAGAGAAATATTTATCGTAAAACCAATTGGTGAGAAATACAATTTAAATCGAAGTTGTTATTTTTAGAAAATCTAACATTTTAACACATGGGAAAGAAGTATGTTTTGGCCACAAGGTTTTCAAAACCATGCGACAAACGTGCACTAGACACTGCCTAGGCCAATATCACTCATATGTGTTTAGGGGGTGCGCTTCATGGTTTTAAAAACCTAACAAAACCCAAAAGAAAATGGATCATTCACTATAACATCTCCCTCTACATAGCCAATGTATGGTTTATCCTAACCATGTGAGTAAACTATAAAAAACACATAAAACCCTATGAAACTCAAAATCCAAGCCTCAAAATTACCAGAACTCTAAATGACCTAATATAAGATATAATAGGGAAAATTAAAATCTATAGTGACATGGTGGAGTTACACATGTAATGATAAAATGAAAATTATTACATCTAGATAACCTCAGATATTCTGATAGATTATATGTGGTCCTATTTGTTTGCCCATATTTAGATCACCCATTAGTTCCATGACCTTTACTTGGAGAATATTCCTCAAGTATAGAGGCCCCACTAATTTATTCATCCTATTCTCTAACTCTGTGTAGAGGCTTTCATGATAGTTGAATATGACTCAGGATTTTCACTCGCTAACACTTGAAATGGACTAATTATAATTACACCTCACTAATTGATTCATGGATAATCTATTCATCATAATTTTTTTTCTAAGAATACCCTGAGCAGACAGGATATAAACAGCATAGGGATCTACATTAGGTAATGGAGTGTCCATGAAAAGGATGAACCATTATAAATGAATCCTATTAAATAGTTTTTAGTTGAGTAAATATTGTTCAAGGAGGATTTCTAGGTTCTAAAACCATGGAGTGAATATTTTATTCAATTTGGGATCTACATACCTGACTATTTCCTTGATATGGGTGGTGGAATCAGCATTAAAATAAGTGATTGTATCATGGGACACTTTTTTCATAATAGTAATTACTAGTTTATTAGTATGATAAATAAAAAATATAGAAACATCCATGGGAGAAAGGTCAGTTGGTAATGAAAGTAATCGAGTAGAAATTTGGAAAAATCTATTTATTCACTAAAGTGGCTTCACCCAAGTCGCTTTAGAAGATGGATTCTCCGTGATGAATTTTCCTAGGTGGCTTCACCTAATCTATATTTTACTTTGTAGTTTTAACCAAGCAGCTTCAATCAGTTCGCTTTTCCCAGGTCCCTCTATTAATTCCCATTTCCTCAACTATAAGGGGAATCCCATTAAATCAATTTATTTTTATTATGTTTATCATGAGGTAGTATAAAGTATGGGAGAGAAAATAGAGTTTTAATATGTAGATATCTATCATGTCAAAAAAATTGTCCCCAAGTGGGGGAGGTAATTCTATTTACAGTGGTAGTTTCCCCTTCATCCATCTTACATCACATTGTTCACTCGACATCACTATTGTTTGTTTCCCCTAGTTCACCTTCATGAATTTCATTCTTGTTCATTTTTTAGTATCACAATTGGGAAATATTTAACTCAATATTTTATCCCCTTCATTCTATTATAATCCCATTCTGAGATGGGGAGTTTTTGACACCCCTTTTTTAGAACAAAGGATTAAGGTTAAGAAATCCAAGTTTCCCATCGAAATAGCCCCACCATTTTCCCCATGTCCTGGAAAAAAAACCAAGTTCATTTCACCTAGGGTACTAGGAATGTACCAAAGATATTTTACCCTAGTGGAATTGTGGAAACAAACCTTTGTGACCAAGTCCCTTTCACCAAGGTATCAATTGTTTTATTATATGACCCTCTAGGGCATACATGACCAGATGTAAGCCAACTGTGACACCCCAATCGAACCCCCAATATACTAGGTGATAATGACTAGCACCATGTCACACCCGAACATCTGTAATAGTTTTTATTTTTATTTTATAATTTTTTATTTTTTATTAAATCTTATTTGCTCTGGTGTGGCCCGAATGTAACAAGAGTTTTTGTTTTTTGTTGATAAATGAGCGTTTTCACGTCATAATGTTCGCACACACGCACAATATGAATGAAGACACGTGACTTCACCTGATCCACGTGCGGCATGCCCGATGCATGGGTAATTAATTAATTAATGAGTTGAATAATAACTTAAGCACAAAATGAAATAAAAAAATGATTAAATAATTCAAGAGTTGTTTAATAATAACAATAATAAAATTATTGGGGTTGTATATCTTATTTTATTATTTCAGTTAATATTTTAATTAGTTAGATAATATTAAATTAATATAATGGTTATAAAATTTTCAACATGTTATTTATAAAGTTATTATTATTATTTTAAGTTGATTTAGGATTTTTTTAGGTTTTTTTTATTTTCTTTTCCATTATTCCTTTATTTTATTTTATTTATTTATTTTTTTCTCTTGTTCCCCTCCCCCCCATACCCGTCGCTTATAGAAAAACCCCCAGGTTCGCACAACACATCCCCTTCTCCTAACCCTACCCGACACCTTCTTCCCTCCGGCTACACTGACCGACCACTGCTTCCCTGCGTTGGACCCATGCCACTACTGCCTCACGACGAACCCGCTCTGCCCCTTCCTCACGCTGAACCGCATTGTCACCCACTACATCGCACCACCAAGACCCATGTCACCCCTCCCACCCGGTCAAACTCCTAAAGTGCACCAAACAGGAAGTGTCCATCCCTTCTCCCTCTTCAGACAACCAAAACAACCCTCCCTCCTTTCCGAACAGCCTTGTCCATGCCCCACCATCACATCCATACCCTTAAGCGACCTCCCTAGTGTGTAGGGAACCTCTAAAACCATTCTGCCATGCATCGTATGCTTCTCGAACCCTCTCTGAAGGTGCGTTCTACTTCGTATAGTTGTTTCATCCATTTGATAGGATTTAAAATTAGGGTTTTGTGTTGTAATTGGTTCATTTTTGATGTTTTTGGTTTGATGTATTGATTATAGGGGTCTTCTAGTTCCGTCAATTTCGATTCTATCCACTGATGTTTAGGGCCGTGGGTTCGCCATGGTTTTCATGTGGGGATTTTTGAATTTCTTCATTGAGGTGTAATTTTGATTTAGGGGTTTTATGATTTTTATTTTTCATCAACTCATTTTGGGTGTGAAAGTTGTTTTGGAAATATATTAGCTTGTGTTTGATGTTTATATGGTATTATTATGTCAAACAGGGTTCTTTTTTAATATAAATCCATTTTGTATTGCATGGTTGTATTCAATAACTTGTGAAATTGATTTATTAGATTTTGGAGGGTTTCAGATTATGTTTTAGTATAGTGTTGGTGTGTTTCAGTTTTCCATAAATGTTTTGGGGTAATGTGTTCCTTTTGTTTCTTGTTTTTCACCGTTATTATTATGGTTTATGGTGGTTGTTTACTTCTTTTTAATTAATTAGTAGGGTGTTTGGAGGTTCCATGTGATTTTGGGGTGTCATTTTTATTCAAGGAGAGGTTTAAATCTATTTGTTTGGTTTTATAACATCTTAATTAGTGTATTTTTATGTTCTAAGGATTATAATATTTGTGGTGTATCTCATTGAACTCTGCATTATGGTTTCAAGTTGGGGGTGTCAAGAACTCCTACTTGTGCATGCATATGGTAAGGAATATATATATAGATGCCCTCTTTATACATATTCCCTCATGGTGTGGGAAATATGTGCGATGCAGCTAGGGGTATTTATATATATATGTACAACTGCGTGAGCACGGAAGTGCTCAGGGTCGGTTCGAGTGGTCGTCGACAAATAATGGCATGTTTGAGGTAGGTCCCCTATGCCAATGCCTTAAATTTGAATTCCATAAATTATTTAGTGCTTTAAAAGTGTTTTCGAGATTAAATATTATATATATGCTATGAAAAGTGTTAGAGATGCTTAGCGCTGGACATCTCTTTATATTTAATGGTTCACTTTTATGATATAAAATGTGTAGCCTTCTTTTAGATATGTTTTCTATCCTGACACATTGAATTCTTATAAGTGTTTTTGAAAAATGGTTCTTCATTATCTATGCATAATTTATTAAGTTTCCGATGTGTGTTTTTCATGTTGATATATGATCCTGACAACAGTTGGAAAATGTAATACCCTTTTTATGCTAAATTGGTTTTTGAAATGCTCAATCCTTAAAGTGGTTTTTCTTAATTGGATATCACGTGAGTTTTGAAGGGTTGATTTTTTTTAATAAAGATATATTAGATCAAGACTTTAAAAAGAAGGAAATTCATGTTTTGGTAACTTTATTAGAATGCATGATTTTTGGAATAAATATGGGGTTAATTGGTAATTTATCTTTCATCAATGGTTTGATTTATTTTATGGATGTTTTTAAAATTGTTGTTCAGCGGTTGCGCAAAATGGATTTTTGAGTAGATTTTTTTTGGAACTTTAAGATGTTGTAAGACATTGTTCTTCTGATTAGTAATTTTCATTGTAAATTAATGGGGGCCATTTTACACTTTGAAAATGGTTTACAAAATTGGAAAACCCCCTCTTGAGGCATCCCCACTAGTTTGAGAAATGTAATGATAGGGTTAAAATGAGATTTGTAATATGTTTCTTGTGTTGATGCTTATGCTTTGTGTGGCGTGAAAGAGGGGGAATGCGCTTAAGGAGGGAGAACAGTGGTGAGAAGCTGTATGTGTTTTGGATAAAGATAGTGTTGTGTATATATATGTTTGCTTGATAAAAACTCACCACCACTTCAAACAGAGCACAATGGGAATCTAGGTGGGTGAACTAGGACTTGTGGGCTTGTCGTCTAGAGATGACATGACCTAGTATCACTGTAGGTTTGACGATTTCAACACTAACTAAACATATGAATGACTGGGGGTTGTGGCCTTCTAAGCCCCGTTTTCTAAGGGTCGTGGTCTTTTAAGCCATGTTTTCTGAGGGTCTTGGTATTCTAATACACTTTTTCTGAGGGTCATGGTTTCTAAGCCATGTTTCACTGAGACACGAAGATCCATGGGTCCCCAACTAACACTAGCTACATAGGGAATTCCCATGGTGCTTGTGATATGATTTTCAGTCCAGTTGTTTCATGCTTGTTCCCTCTTTTTTAAACCATATTTTAATCTAAATTGGTCTCTTTTAATTTTGAAATGTTAATTCATGCTCAGGACATATTTTGAAAAGTGAAGATAAATGTTCTTTTTCTTGGAAATGAAATATTGATATTTGAATTTGAAAAGTGCGAAAAAAATTATTTCATTATGCCTGATTTTCAAACTAGCATGATTTGGAATTTTTATTAAAGGCAGTAACATAGGGCATTGTTGTATATTGCCTTTCCTACTAATCATTTCGGTGCTCATGCCTAATTTATCTTTTCAGTTGCAGGTTCTAGTTTTCGATATCTCTTGTAGTAATCTTGTCTATGTGTTTGGTGGTGACCCATGAGGTCACTTGGAGGTATGTTTAACTGTGCATTCATGTTCTATTTTGAATTTCAATTATTAAACTTCCTTGCGTAGTTTATGTCGTTGGTTTATATGTATTTTCTGGGATAAATAATTCCTAAAGGCCAATTGTGGTGCCCGGAACTAATTACCAGCCCATGGGAATCCGGAACGCCCTTCGTGCCATATCGCGGACTGGGTCGGGCGTCGGGTCAGATGATGACCCGACCTAGTTCATGACCAAATGGTATCAAAGTAGGTTTTGTTTTTTTATTTGGTGAGTTAGGTAGATTAGATATATGATTGTTGGTACATGAGTGGTAGGTGCGGGAAGATTTTCATTAACTCCTTCTCGTTCTGATCCTCGAGTAACCTGGGGTAGTACAAGATTTATGTTTTTGGCTTTGCTCTGTGTGGATGGGGGTGACAATGGGAGTAAACTAGTACTGTGCATGGTCTCACATGAAGTAGCGACCCATGTGATGCCTGAGAGTATGGTTCAACACTCCTAGTGGTTGGAGCTTATCTAGGGCATGGTCATCTAAACCATTTATCTGGGTTAGACACAACCACTAGTTCTCCATCTAGGTGATTTAGTGTTCATGATATCTTTCTTCAGTTTTGGTTTGGTGTGAAAGTGTTTTATCTTAAAAGAAAATTGAACCTTGGGACTGCTTTTATTTTTTTATTGTTGTGAGTTTGACATGATTTTTGGGCTGTGTTCTTTTGAACCTTGTTTCTAGAAATTGGAATTTGATTGGTCGAAGTCGAATTTCTAAAATAATGTCTTTGGTTATCTAAAATTGAAGTGGGATTTTTCTCTAAAATTTGATTATATGTGCTCAAATGGCTTTGGAAATTTGAAAATGACATTAGTTTTAGAGTGAAGATGAATTTTTCAAAATATCTTTTGGACTTGTTGTGCAGTGCTTGGTTTTTCAGGCGAGTGTTTTTCATTAAGAATGAATTAATGTTTTAAATTGGAATTACTAAAATTGTATCTGATGTGTTGATGTTGTTTTGTGATGTGTTTGGACTTGTAGAAGACTGTTTTACATTTCTTTTTTGGGATATGACCCCTAGATGTGTCCCATGGGTTCCCAACAAGTCTCTCAGTTCTCGGTACAACCTAGACTCCCAGTGTAGTGGCGAAGTTGGGTTCTTCTCGGTGGTGTAGACTGTTCGTAGATGTTGAGGTCAGTTGGATATCGTTGAGTTATTTGAGAAAGTTAGAAGTTTCTCTGGTTTTTGAGGAACTCCAAAAGTTGTGTGGGTGTATGTTTTCCCGGGTATGTTTGGTGAAGCGGGACTAGATCAGTAAACAATGATTGTTCCATTTTAGTTGTGAGTGGGGATGTCGTGAGAGATCCTCAAGACTAACCTCATTCTGCGGTTGTACCTAAGAAAGTGAATGCGAGAGAAATTTGTGGATATCTTAGGTTCTCATCCAATCAACAGGAAGAGTTTGAGGTGTGTTGACCTTCCTGATGAGTTAGTTTCATGTTACCCAAAAGTAGTGTGGAGTAATCAGTATAAAAATTGTAATAGTTTTGGTCATGATCATGTTGTCGTAAGTCTAGTCCCCTCATCTGATGAGGACTGTTAACCAATGGGGATAGTTCTTAGAGTGATTCTCTCGTCAGTTGGCACCACGTGTTTGACAGACAGCTCAATTTCTTATCTTTAGTGTGGTCAGACGGACACTCTAAGTTGTTCTCCGCAATTATTAGTTAGTAAGTTGACGAAGTGGCTACTTGGGACACGAGGAGAAGTGTGCAGGTTTCTTTTTCAGTGGAGGAAGCTTCAGTCAGAGGTGATCAGCTTATGATTGTGAGGTGGTAGATTCTTCAAACATCTGGGCCCCATCAAAATTTCTCGGGGTGAATCTTGCACACGGTCAAAAACTCATCGAATGTGGGATGGGATTGATCTGACTTAATCCCAAAGTGACATGATGGGGACAACATAAATTTTCCTATTATGGTATCACCTCTAATGGATTCATTCTTATTGTCAGGGGCATGGAGCCCTTGTCTCCATGTCATGGTCTTAATTTATGAGAGTTCCTCTTGGGCCTTAAAGAGGTTCGGAAAATCCATATTCTGGTAATTCCAGTGGGTGTGCTCTGTAAACCATCTTGTGGTCGGTTATGGATCAAAATTGTACTCATCTTGGAGATACTCATGTCTTGTGAAAATGACGTGTGCCTGTCCAGTCCTCCTCCTGGTATGGGGTTTTTTCTGTCCAAGCCATCTCTTGTTGTTGATTTTTGTCCAGTGTAGGAGTTATCCCTGTAGATCGGCCTGTGTTGGTGGATTTGTGATGTAAAGTTCATTATGAATCTCTCAAATTAATCTAGGAATACATGTATGGGTGTTGTGATATTAGGAGAAATTTTAAAATGGCGGGGGATCCACTTCGAGTCTCACTGACCTCCCCTTCAGTGTAGGTTGGGCTTAACTTAGGGAGCTTGGATGGTCAAGCCAGTGTTAGATTTCTGTCGGGGTTGGAGAGTTGTTTTGGATTGGAAGACCAATGTTGGAAAATAATCCTAATATGGTTGGGACACCACCATCGGGATAATTTTTGTAAAAAAAAACTATTTTTTCAAAGTGTGCTTGGTAGGGCAACCCCTTACTTCTACTTTTTCTGACCTCAACCATGAAAATTGGTTAGCTTGGGTAGTGGGTCGTAATACGAGCATTCCTGGAGATCTCAAGAGGCCCTGGCGATACCTAAGAAGGGGGTTGGGGTGTTCCATGTTGTAGTTCCACCTGAGGTGGATTCCTTGTTGCTGGTTTTTTTCTTGGTGAATATGTTTTTGAGATATTTCGAGTTTCAGGTCATGGGTATTTTGAATTACCCATCATTAGGTGATTGAGTTTTGTTTTAGGTATCTTCGCGGTCTTGCTTGGAATCTTTTCTTGGTTAAGTATTTTGGGACTTTCTAGGGGAAGAAAGTGTCGTGGGGGGGAGAATTTTCACACCCAGACATCTGTAATAGTTTTTATTTTTATTTTATAATTTTATATTTTGTTTAAAATTTTCGTTTCAAAGGTGTGGGCCGAACCCGACGAGAGTTTTTTCATTTTGCTGATAAATGATAATTTTCTCATTGTAATGTTCATGCACGCGCACGTCATGAATGAAGACATGTGGCTTCACCTGATCAACTTGTGGCCTACCTAACACGTGGTTAATTAATTAATTAATGAGTTGAATAATATCTTAATCACAAAATGAAATAATAAAAATAAATAAATAATTCAAGAGTTGTTTAATAATAACAATAATAACAATATTGGATTTTTCTATCTAATTTTATTATTTCACTTAATATTTTAATTAGTTAGATAATATTAAATTAATATAATGGTTATAAGATTTTCAACAAGTTATTATTAATGTGATTATTATTATTATTTTATGTTGATTTAAGGTTTTTTTGGTTTTATTTCCTTTTATTTTCTTTTCCATTATTCCTTTATTTTGTTTTATTTATTTATTTTTTCTCAGGTTCCTCTCCCCCCCCCCACCTTACCTATCACACATAGCAGACCCCCCTGGTTTGTGCCACACATCCCATTCTCCTAACCCTAGTTGACGCCTTCTTCCCTCCAGCTACACCGAATGGCCACCGCTACCTCCCGTCGGACCCCCGCCACTACTGCCTCATGCCGAACCCGCTATGCCCCTTCCTCATGCCGAACTGCATTGCTGCACACAGCATCACACCACCAAGATCAGTGTCACCCTTCCCACCCATCCAAACTCTTATGGATCACCGAACCAGCAGTATTCATCCTTTCTCCCTCTCCGGAGAACTGGAACCGCCCTCCCTTCTCACCAGAAAACCTTGGTCATTCCCCACCATCACAGCCAGACCCTTCATCGACCTCCCAAGTGTGAAGCTCACCTCTAAAACCTCTACTCCATTCTTGGTCATCTTCCTGAACCCTCTCCACAACTTCATTCTCCTTCGTATATTTGTTTATTCCATTTGATAGGATTTTAGATTAAGGTTTTGTGTTGTAATTGGTTTAGTTTTGATGTTTTTGGTTTGATGTATTGATTTTAGGTTCATCGAGTTCTGTCGAGGTCAGTTCTAGCCATCAAGGGCAGTGGGTTCACCATGGTTTTCAAGTGAGGATTTTTTTAATTTCTTCATTACATCTTAATTATGATTTAGGGGTTTTATGATTTTTAAGTTGTCGTCAAATCGTTTTGGGTGTGAAAGATTTTTTAGAAATATATTAGCTTGTGTTTGATTTTTATATGCTATTATTGTGTAAAACAAGGTGCATTTTGGATATAAATCCATTTTCTATTTCATGGTTGTATTCTGTAACATGGGCACTTGATTTATTAGATTTATGAGGGTTGCAGATTATGTTTCCGTATGGTATTGGTCTTTTTCGGTTCGCTGTCAATGTTTTGGGGTAATGTGTTATTTTATTTTGTAGTTTCTCACCTATATTATTATGGTTTATGGATGTTGTTTACTTATTTTTAATTAATTAGTAAGGTGTTGAGAGGTTCCATGTGATTTTGGGGTGTCATTGTCGTTCAAGGTGAGGTTTAAATCTTGTTTTTTGGTTTTATAAAATCTTAATTAGTGTCTTTATTTTTTTAAGGTTTATAATATTTGTTGTATAGCTCGTTGAACTTTGATTTATGGTTTCATGTTGCGTGTGTCAAGAACTCCTACTTGTGCGTGCATAAGGTAAGGCATATATATATATATATACATGCCCTATTTGTACATATTCCCACATGAAATGGGGAATATGTATGATGCAGCTAGGGGTATTTTTATATACATGTACAAATGCATGTGCATGGAAGTGCACAGGGTCGGTTCGAGTGTTTGTTGAAAAATAACGGCATGTTTGTGGTAGGTCCCCTATACCCATTCCTTCAATTTCATTTCCATAAATTCTTTAGTGCTTTAAAAGTGTTTTCAATATTAAATAGTATATATGTGCTATGAAAACTTTTAGTGATGCTTAGTGGTGGACATCCCATTATATTTAATGGTTCACCTTTATGATTTAAAATTTGTATCCTTCTTTTGGATATGTTTTCTAGCCTGACACACCAAATTCTTAGAAGTGTTTTTGAAAAATGGTTCTTTATTCTCTATGCATAAGTTATAAAGTTTCCAGAATGTGTTTTTCAAGTTGATATATGATCTCGACCATGCTTGGAAAATGTAATAACCTTTTTATGCTAATTTTTTTTGAAATGATAAATCCTTAAAGTGGTTTTTATTAAGTGCCTAGCATGTGTATTGTGAATGGTCGATTTTTTTGAATAAATATAAATTAGTGAAAGACTTTAAAAATAAGGAAGTTTATGTTCTAGTTAGTTTGTAATAATTCATGAGTGTTGGAATAAATCTGGGGTTAATTGGTAATTTTTCTTTATTCAATGGTTTGATTTATTTGAAGCATGTTTCGAAAAGTTTTGTGCCTCGGTTATGCAAAACGGATTTTTAAGAAGATATTTTTTTGAACTTAAAAATGTTGAGAAACATTGTTCTTTTGATTTTTAATGTTCTTTGTAAATTAATGGGGCATGTTTGGCACTTTGAAAAGGTTTTACAAAATTGGAAAAACTCCTCTTGAGGAACCCCCCCTAGTTGGAGAAATGTAATGCAGGGGTTAAAATGTGATTTGTGATATGTGCCAAGTGTTGATGCTTATGATTTGTGTGGAGTGAAATAGGGGGAATGCTCTTAAGGAGGGAGAAAAGTGGTGAGAAGTTATGGGTGTTTTGGATAAAGAAAGTGTTGTGTATATATATGTTTTCTTGATAAAAACTCACCACCACCTGAAACAAATCACAATGGGAAACTTGGGTATCTAGGTGGGGGAACTAGGACTTGTGGGCTTGTGGTATGGATATGACTTGACCTTGTATCCATGCATGTTTGACAATTGCAGCGCTAACTAAACATATGAATGACTGAGGTTCGTGGCCTTCTAAGACACGTTTTTTGAGGGTCATGGTCTTGTAAGACACATTTTCTGAGGGTTGTTGTCTTCTTAGCCACTTTTTATGAGGTTCATAGTTTCTAAGCCACGTTTCACCGAGACACGAATATGCATAGGTCCCCAACTAACACTAGCTACTTTGGGACTTCCCATGGTGCTTGTTATATGATTTTCAATCCAGTTTTCTAATTCTTGTTCTCTTTTTTGAAACGCATATTTTAATCTAAATTGGTCTCCTTTAATTTTGAAATGTTAATTTGTGTTCAGAACCTATTTTGAAAAAGGAAGAGAAATGTTTTTTTGGAAATCCAAGCTTGTTATTTGAATTTGAAAAGTGCGAAAAACATTATTTTATTATGCCTTATCTTCAAACTAGAATGATTAGGATTTTTTATTAAAGGCAGTGGCATAGGGCGTTGTTGTATATTTTCTTTCATACTGAGCATCACGGTGCTCATGCATACTTTATCTTTTCAGTTTCAAGTTCTAGTTTTGTATCACTCTTGCCATAAGCTTCTCTCTATGTTTAGAAGTGACCCATGAAGTCACTTGGAGGTATGTTTAACTTTCCATCCTTGTTCTATTTTCAATTGCAATTATTTGACTACCTTTCTTAGTATATTTCATTTGTTTATATTTATTTTCTGGGTTAAATCATTCCCAACTACCTCATTGTGGTGCCCAACACTGGTTACCAGCCTGTGGGGATCGGGAACGCCCTACGGGCCATGTCGCGGACCGATTCGGGCGCTGGGTCGGATGACGACCCAGCCTGGTCCGTGACACAACAAGTAGGTGCATCGGTAAAATGGGATTCCTTATCCTAAATTCATGTATGAACTCATACCACCATATCCATGAAATAGTGTAGATGTATAATAAAAATATTGAAACATATATATTTTAAACCTTCCATGAAACAAACTCTATGAAATATATATCTGTGTATAGTTTTTTAATATGACTGTATCAAGTGAAAAAAATACACAACTATCTATAAATGAGGTATCAAGAAAATTCCAATTGGAAAATGGGGAAACTAAAGAGATCCTTGCTAAAAATCTCTAAGGCTAACCACCAGGCATGGCTTGCACCTCCAAGTAACACTATTTTCCTCCAAAACAAGTTCCATCATATTCACTTCCAATATGTATATCAACAGAATAAGACACAACATGTGTGAGAAAATACAATAAAAGTGTCAATATATAAATACCAGGTTGGATTCCCCAAAACCCAAGAAGGGGAGACAATATAAATAATCCATAATCAACACAACCCATAAATAAAGAGGCTAATGATAACCCAAAATCTTATATGATAAAAAACCCAACAAAAGAGAGAAAGGGTATCTATACCATCCAATATATCTACGAACAAAGATTCCACTTGTAGATCCAAAGTTCCCATAAATGTCTCTATGAAACATGCATAAGCATATGAGAAATATGATAGAAGGACCACTCCTCACCACTGTGTTTCACAGCCGAGGTGGAACTATATCCTATCCATGCATCCTACATAACGTCTGAAGAATGTAGTGGTCCCACACTTCTCCTCTACTTAGTATATCTGAGGGTAAAATACTCCAATGGAAGACTTGGCTGTCACCATAGCTCAATGATAGAGATACCACCCCATAGCTAGAGGAATCACACTATTTTTAATGTGGGAGAAATCTATATTTATCTATATAAAGGATATGTGAGACTGAAATCTGAGAGAGATAGATAGATAGGGGAGTATTAACCCCAGTAAAACTCTTATTATCATAGCTAATCACATTCATTGGATAAGAATCGTTGATACTTGCATCACCTCACATATTATCTCTTCTATTGAAATTAGTAACCCCATCTCATTCTATGTGAAAATTTCCTCGAGATGTTTTATTCATAGGCCCAAATATAACTCCTAAAGGAATATGTGAAAGAGGTATAAGTCTTTGAGGGGAGTACATGGAATATCCACCTAGTATTAATGGTGTTCTCATGAGTCCAAACCCTGATCATTTCCCCTCACTACACTTGGGGTGTAAAAGAAGAGTACACAAAAAATATGTAGGGTCACATGATGTGTGACTTTTCTTGGACATCTTGGTGTGTCCTTAATTGGACGTGGCATAAGAATCTAGGTGACACTATATAGTGTATATATTGGGAAACATAGTATATATGTTCACCTGGGTTATTGGGCATGTACACTTGGTACATGGATTGACTAGCCATGTACATATACATGGCTTGTCCCTCGGGGTGCATGTCTTGTTTTACCACATGGGGTCCTAGGTGTGCGCTCTCAGTGCATGATTTGGTTACACAAGTGGAATCACATGGTGTATGAGCCCATCCACATGACATGTGATATTTAACATGACAAAAACCTAATCCTCTATGGAAATATGTACTACATGGTGTGTGTTCTTCTAGGTTACACAACATGTAGTCGTCTTTTCTATAGAGAGTAAGGTCGTACTTCTTGGGGATGTTGGAATCACCAAATCCACCAGTTTCCTTTGAATTTTACCCACTTTAGATTTCCAAATACGACATATTCCATCTATGATTATCATTTTTTGACCTCTGGTGGCTCGAAAATGGCAATTTGATTACCAGTTCAGTAATCATCTCACTGTCCTCCACCATTCTAAAACCTGATCCATAGTAAAGTCATGTAAATCCCAAAAAATCCATAAATACTAATATAAAACACTTATATCCATCTCATTTCTGTATCCACCATGAATATGGTTGTTTAATCATGCTCAAATATGGCATGGCAATGTTGAATGGTGACCCCATGGGATAATAATGAAGATCACAAAGAACGGTGGGGATAAATGAACAAACAAAAATTGAGAACCTTTGTTGGCTGGTGTGATCCCAACAAAATATTAAACAAAATGGAACAAAGTGTAACACCCCAAGCTTCCACAGTATGCTTCTCTTTGAATAATACAGTAGCGTGTGTTATACGCAACTTCGAGTTCTAACACACACCATAACCAATCAAACTAGCCGTTATGAATAGTAATACCTACTTTTTGAAATTTTATAAATTTTATCTATCAAAATGGACTTCATTTTTGGATTCGGAGTATCGAATTTATCCTAAGTTTTTATTTTGGAACTTTTCGGATAAAATTTACATTTTGATGAATAGTGAAAATTACTAAATTTTAATTAAAAACAACTTTTTTAATCAAAATTATTTATATTGATAAATTATGAATTTGAGTGGTTTTAAAGTATATTTAGAATAAATTTTTACCATTTAATACAATTTTGGTCATTTTACATAATTTCACAATTAAACTGTACATAAACAAGTGTCAATCTTTTGATAGTTATTATCTCTTAAAAACACGCTTTTTGTTTTAACAACAGGAATTCATTTTAAATTAATTTCTGCCACTTCTGTGTTTTAAATTTGGAAAAATGGATTCCATATTTGGAATCAGGATTTTCAAATTGTGTAAATATATAAATTTTATTTTTAAAAATTTGGAATAATTACTTTGGTAAATATTTTATTTATCATGGTTAAAGGGTATATCCGGTAAATAAGGGTTAAAACTAATATTATAATAATAATAAATTACCCTAAAACGTGTCCTCACATTATTGGTGGATACATGTCCGACCATGGGCATCTTTGGGTCTATTTTGGGACCCCATGGAGCCACTTGTAGGTGATAGGGACACATTATTTTAATTAAGTTAAAATAAATACAAAAATGACATAAGCATATATCTTTTAGAAAACCATTTTTAATAGAGGGTTATACATAAGATAAATTTGATTGTAAATATTCATTAGAAAGATAAAACTATTTCCTACATAATTTTATTTTATTTATAATTTTTAGACATTTAATAATTAATATTATTTATGACACAATAAGGATGAAGTATTTTCCTTATTAATGAAGGAATCAAATAATTGGTATTATAAATATTAAAATTATTATAATTTGAAAGTTTTGATGACATACATGAATTTATTTCTTAATATGACATTATATTATTGGTTAAATGAATTTTTTTTAATTAATAAAGTTGTTAAGACTTTAACAAAAATCAATTATTGAATAGTGTCAAAATTCACATAAAAGAGTTTTAAAAACAAATATTATATTATTAATTAATATTAAATTCATAAAAATCTTTGTTTAGGCAAAGAGACTTATATCATGATAAGTGTATCATTAATGGACCACTTGTGGGTATCTTGGATGTATATAGTAATTTTATTAACTATACAATATAAAAATACAAAGTGACATGGTAAATGTTAAACTAATTAACTAAGAGTTAAAACAAAAAGTTAAGGTTAATATAATGACACAAATATTTCTAAATTATATTGGTTGAGTGGTTGTCGAACCATACCCACCTTAACCTTTAAATAATCCACTTTTGAGCCATTAGGAACCGAATATAAATTTATTATAAAATAATATTTCAAGCTTTTCCAAAGGTTCCCCTCACCCCTCTTGTAAAAGGGAACTCCCCCTTCTCACTAATTCACACACTAAAAGCCTTTTGTCTCGGCCAACCCCTACCAAAATACTCTCTAAAATTCCCTAAATTCAACCTATAGGCCTTTGTTTGATCAGAAATCCAACCTAAGAAGCCCTTTTTATCAAATCAAAAGGAAGAACCTGAAGAAGAGGTAATGTTTTCACCACCCTCTTTAAAGTTCCTTTATTCTTCAACTTCTTCTTTATTTTTTATTCCCATTATAAAATAATAACTCCAGAATCTTATATATACTGTGATGTTATTATAAATATGGTACATCCATATTCAGTATTCTATCCATCCTTTTAATGACATGTCACCATACGTGTGTACATGCGGCTTACCGTCTCCACGTCGTGGTGTTATTCTTATTCAATATATTATTATTTGGATGGGTATAATAATGATGTGTAATTCATGTAAATAATAAATATAACATGATAAGGATTTGGTATATGATATACCATCCAATCATATATTATTTTAATATCAAAAGAATGATATTTTCGCCCGTGCGTACGTACGGACTACCGTCTCCGCGAACGCGGTGAGATTCATTCTCCATAATGTCCATTCAATTATAATTATCATTTGATGATTTAAAAAAAATGTTAAAGGACTTGATATCATTCTGGATATGAATAAGATACAACCTTCCATGACAATCATGGCTTACGTAACAAAACATATAGAAGAAAATGAGTAAGTTAACACCAGAAACGATGATAATACTAAGATATTATTAACAAAGCAATGTTAAAAGATCATATATGATATCATATTAATGTATATGATTATTTTATATTTTAATAACAATTATTTCACCATTATACAGCATTTAACCTACCCCCATCCAAGGAAAAGTACAAGGTAAGGGTTATTTCCCAATCTCTTCATTATCCGAGGTTGTTTGTATGTAATTATCTTCTAGGACCTCTTTATCATCCACATCAATGTTTCTTAAAAATGTATTTCAAAACATTCTTAATATTTTACAGAATATGGGATAAAGTCATTTATACCCTTTTTTGACTTTTTATAATAATTTTATAAAGGAATCTTTACGTCGCTTTCAAAACAGGGTCCTTTTTAACCTTATTTACAGAATTAAGGTAAGAATGTCTTTTTTAACTTATATGGCGGGTGAGGCTATTTTACACCATTATAAAATATTTGAAGCTTCCCTTACAAGCTTATAATAATAGTTTAAATGTAAATGTTTTCTTTTATAATTATGTAACTTTAAAATGATTTCAAAAAAAGAGATATTTCTCTCAAATAGTTTTTGATTTCAACTATGTCAACATCCTTTGATGGATTTTAAGCTTATTTGAAGTTTATTTATTATGATACAAAACATCCATTTTTTATTGAAGGTTTTGTGAAATTTTTGACTATGGATGTGTTATTTTTATACCATTTATGGTTTATAGAGAAAGTATTGATATTCTGTATGCTAGTTTTAATATGAATGTTTATGTTATGTTTAAACCTTTTCATATGGGAATGCATTGGACTTAATAAGTGATGAGTGGAGCTTTCTATAGCTCCTCAATGCATCAGTAGGTCTCATGAGACAAAATAGTGTCTTGGCACTAGGCCTTGACAAAATCTTATTTTTAGTCTTGGCATGAGGCCTTGGCTATGTGGTTATGATAGTCTGGCATTATGCCTTCCATCATTATGAAAGTGGTTATTGATATTGCTTGTGATTATCCGACTAGTAGAATATCCATGTGAATAAGTAAATGGAATTATTTCATTTTATCTTTCCCATATTATGTTGAAGTTCATGTTTAAAAGGCTTTTGTTTTAGCTATACATTGCCTTAAATGTTTATGTTTATTTATAAATGTTTCCGCTATATTGTTATCCTTACTGAGCATCTGAGATCACCCCTTTCAATGTTTTATTTTTTCCAGGATGTGAAAAAGTAATTTATGAATGACCTACTAGGATAGTATGTGGGGATATGAGTGTGGAATATGGAGACTATGTTGTGGTAGTTTTCATTTTTATGATGTAATGTAAACTTTATGAATGTATCTTGTTATTCCAAGGCTACTAAACTAATCGGTCTTACGATACTTGGTCTTTATTGTGATCATGCCAATGATATGTAATAATGCACCGAATCTGGGTAACTCGTGTCGGGGCATTACAGTGGGTATCAGAGGATGTTTAGTATAAACCATGGAAGCTAGATTTAGATAAATTCTGATTAGAGCACATAGACGTAAGATGGACTTTGAGGATTAGTATAGAATAACTTCCTAGAATTTTGGCATTGTAGAGATTTTGTGATTTTTCCAAGAAATACATCCCTGTATTGATACGAGAAGGTAGAGGAGGCTCTGGCACAGATGTACATAGGGGTAAAACCTGAAAACACCACTTTGAGCTAGACTCGAACGGGAACTGGTGCACGACAACGGGCCTTACTGCACTCTTCGTTACGACATTCCCGGGGGATATGCTTAGGATAACTCTCATTTTCTTTACAAATCATTATGAAGGGTTTAAGAGTATATACGTTCTCAAAGAAAACATTTTTATGATTATGGATTATATCAATAAATAGTTCCATTTATGTTAAGTGTTTTATAAGTATGGAATTATGTATTTTAATTCATAAACTGATCTAGTTTATTCCATTATTTAGAAACAGTTCCTAGTGGAAGAAATTGAAACCGTATCAATGCACGCACTCCATGTAGGGATTTCCCTCTTTCTCAAGAAAATTATAGTGGAGATGGTGATGCAACTGGTGCTGATCAGTTAATCACCATACTAGAACAACTCACTCAGGTTATGAAGAATAACCTTACCCGTATGGAGCACCCTGATCCACAGCGTGGAGGATCAATGTTAGATCGCTTCATGAGGAAGTAACCTCCAAAATTAAATGGGAGTACAAATCCATTAGTATCTGAGCAATGGATAAGTTCCCTAGAGAAAATATTTCAGGCTTTGGGGAGTAGTGAAAGGGAAAAAGTTGTCATGGTAGTTTATCGCCTCACTGGAGATGCTGATCAATGGTGGTCATTGATTCAAAACATGAAGGAAGATGATGAAGTATCAAATATGGAATGGTGGGAGTTCAAAGATCTATTTTTAGAAAAATACTTTCCTCGTGACCATCGAGCAGATATGGAAAGACAATTTCTAAGTCTGAGACAAAATGAGGATGAGAATGTTGAAAAGTATGAGGCTAACTTTACGAGGTTAGCAAGGTATGCTGGATATTATATACATAACCCAATAATTAAGATTTATCATTTCTTTGATGGGTTAAAACCATTTCTCCGTTGAGCATTAGTCTCATAATCCTTCTCGTCGCACGAAGACATTGTCTCATGTGCTATCAAGACAGAAAAGGAATTCTCTACGTCTTATGATTTTTAAGGAAAGAAAGAGAAGAAGAGATATGCTGATCAATCTGGGAATGGAAATAAGGGGAAGAAGGGAAAAGTTGAATATCCATCCTACAGTAAATGTGGGAAGAAACTCATTGGTACTTTCTTAAAAGGAATGAGAGTTTGTTACAAGTGTGGTGAAAAAGGCCACCAAGCTCGTGAAAGCAAGGGGAAGAAGGAATCTACCGATTTCCATTGCTATAATTGCAGGGAGATGGGATGTTATGCAAATTAATTTCCTAAGCATCAGGGGAACTTACCTATAAAAAGGCCAAGGGATCAAGGCCATGCTTATGCTATCACTACTACTGAGGTAGAAGCTCTGAAAGAGGTGGTGGCAGGTAATTTAATGGTTTCATCAAGTTTATAAAATGCATTATTTGATTCTAGATCATCACATTGTTTCATATCTTCCCAGTTTACTATGAAAATTAGATATTTCCAATTTTATTTTACAAGGGAGTTGTCAGTTAAAACTCCTAAGGGAAGTATCATTGCAACAATGTTTTGTGAATCAGTCCCCATTAGAGCACATAAATTTTCTTTATCCGCTAATCTCATCGTCATACCTATGATTGAGTTTGATATAATCCTCGGTATGGATTGGATTTCAGACCATGATGTGAATATTTATTGTAATAAGAAGGAGTTTATGATTTTTGATGATGATGATAAGGAACACATTATCTTTAGAGTAGAATCTTCACCACCAAATTCTTATCTAGATCCACCCCCAGTAGCTCAACTAAATTCAATTATTGTGGAGGAAAATAATTAAATGACAGTGGGTGAGGAAAGGAATGTTAAAATAGAGGATGTACCTGTTGTGAAAGAATATATAGATGTTTTTTTTGAGGATTTACCTGGACATCCTCCAGAACGAGAAGTTGAGTTTTCCATTGATTTAATTCTTGGATCAAGGCCTATATCGAAGACCCCTTATAGAATGACCACTGTGGAATTATTTGAACTAAAGAAACAACTAGAGTAATTGACTAATAAGGGATTTATTCGCCCTACTGTTTCTCCATGGGGATCCCCTGTTCTTTTTGTTAAAAAGAAAGATGGATCTATGAGGTTATGTATCGACTATAGGGAGATCAATTCTATAACAATAAAGAAAAAGTATCCCCAACCTCACATTGATGATTTATTTGACCAACTGCATGGATTTCAATACTTTTCAAATATTGACCTTTGATCTGGATATCATCAGTTGTGTGTGAAGAAGGAATACATTCCGAAGATATCATTTCGAACAACGTACGGGCATTACGAGTTTACGGTAATGCCTTTTGGGATGAGTAATGCACCCTTTATACTCATGGATCTAATGAATAGAGTTTTCAAGGAATATCTCGATGATTTTGCGGTGGTATTTGTTGATGATATCTTGGTATACTCCAAAAGCTATTAAGATCATGAAAATCACTTGCGCATTATCCTGAAGACTCTGAGGAGACATGAATTATATGGAAAGTTTAGCAAGTGTGAATTCTGGCTTCATAAGATTTCTTTTCATGGACATATTGTCTCTAAATATGGAATCTCTATTGATCCTTCTAAGACCAAGGAAATCCGAGAATGTCCATCACCTACGAGTATAACTGAGGTACGCCGTTTTATTGGTTTAGCAGGTTATTATTGACATTCCATCCAGAATTTTGCCTGATTGGATAACCCATTAACAAAGTTCACACGTAAGGGGGTAAAATTTGTTTGGAAAAAAGAGTTTGAAGAATGTGTCGAAGAACTGAAGAGAAGATTAGTAAATGCTCCTATAATTACTCTACCATCGGGGAATGATGGTTTCGTTATTTATAGTAATGCATCGAAGAAAGGACTCGGTTGTGTCCTTACGCAGAATGATAGGGTTATTGTCTATGCATCATGATAGTTGAAAATTCATGAGCAAAACTATCCTACTCATGATCTCGATTTAGCAGCTGTGATCATTGCTTTGAAGATATGGAGGAACTAAATCTATGGTGAAAATGTGAGATTTATACTGATCAAAAGAGTTTGAAGTATATTTTCTCACAAAAAGAACTCAACATGAGGCAAAGGATATGTCTTGAACTACTCAAGGATTATGATTTCACAATAAACTACCACCCGGGGAAAGAAAAAAAGGTGGTAGATGCTTTGAGTAGAAAAGATCATGGAGTTTTGAACATGATGAGAATTGAAAGGGATCCTATTTTTACGGATCTAGTAAAGTTGGATATGGGAATCACCATGGAAGGTAAAACATCAATGCTTTTTCAAATGGTTTCCATACTATCATTACTAGAAAAGATAAAGAGTTCTCATACCGGTGATGAAGAAATTCAAAAGAAGATTAAAGATGTGAAAGATGGGATATTGATCGACTTTGTGTATGAATAAGGGATTTTGAAATTTGGGAAGAGACTTTGTGTTCCCGGTACACCTGATCTGAAAAGGGAATTATTAGATGATGCTCATAGTTTCAATTTCTCTATACACCCTGGGACCACCAAAATGTATAGATATTTGAAAGAAAATATTTGGTGGGACAACATGAAGAGGGATATTGTTGATTTTGTGTCAAGATGTATGGTTTGTCAACAAGTGAAAGCTGGAAGGAAACAACCTGGTGGATAATTGAAACCTCCTCCTATACCTGAGTGTAAATGGGATAATATTACAATGGACTTTGTCATGGGGCTACCAAAGACTCCTAGAAGGAACAATGTGATATGGGTCATTGTTGATCATCTTACCAAGTCAGCACATTTTCTTGCTATAAGGGAAGATTTACCACTTGAACGGCTAGCAAGACTATATATTAATGAAGTTGTAAGACGTCATGGAGTACCCCTCTCGATTGTTTCTAATCGTGATCCCCGTTTTACTTCATGATTCTAGAAGAGTCTTCATAAGGCCTTGGATACTGAACTTCATTTGAGCACTGCCTACTACCCTCAAACAGATGGACAATCAGAACAGACTATTCAAACCTTAGAAGACATGTTGAGATCCTTCTCACTTGACTTTCAGGGTATGTGGGATCAATATTTACCTCTGGTAGAATTTTACTATAACAATATCTTCCATTAGAGTATTTAGATGACACCATATGAAGTGTTATATAGAAAGAGATGTCGCACACCGACCTGTTGGGATGATGTTGGTGAAAGAGAACTTATAGGTCCAGAACTGGTCGAGGAAATGATGGAAAAGGTGAAGGTAATCCAAAATCACATCAAAGCAGCTCAAAGTAGGCAGAAGAGCTATGCCGATAACGGAAGGAAGGATTTGGAATTTCAAGTAGGAGATCATGTTTTCTTGAAGGTATCTCCATGGAAGGGAGTTATACGTTTCAGTAAGAAAGGTAAATTGAGTCTCAGGTACATCGGACCTTTCGAAATTCTAGAACGAATTGGGGCTGTAGCTTACCGTTTGGCAATGCCGCCAAGTCTCTTCAAAGTTCACGGTGTGTTCCACGTATCACTGTTGAGAAAATACATGCCTGACCCAACGCATGTACTCACCTATGAAGAATTAGAACTGGAACCCGATCTGTCTTATTGTGAAGATCCCATCAGTATTCTTGATACCAGAGAACAAGTGATGAGAAATCGGATGACTCGTCTGGTAAAAGTTCTATGGAGAAACCATAAAATGGAAGAGGCAACGTGGGAAACTGAGGAACTTATGATGAAGAACCACCCGAGTCTTTTTATGAAATAATATTCTTGAAATTTCGAGGACGAAATTATTTGAAGGAGGGTAGAATGTAACACCCCAAGCTTCCATGGTACGCTTCTCTTTGAATAATACAGTAGCGTGTGTTATACGCAACTTCGAGTTCTAACACACACCAAAACCAATCAAACTAGTCGTTATGAATAGTAATACCTACTTTTTGAAATGTTATAAATTTTATCTCTCAAAATGGAATTCATTTTTAGATTCGGAGTATCGAATCTAGCCTAAGGAGAAATTTTGGAACTTTTCGGATAGCATTTATATTTTGATGAATAGTGAAAATTACTAAATTTTAATTAAAAACAACTTTTTTAATCGAAATAATTTATTTTGATAAATTATAAATTTTAGTGGTTTTAAAGTATATTGAGAATATATTTTTATCATTTAATACAATTTTGGTCATTGTACATAATTTCACAATTAAACCGGACATAAACAAGTGTCAATCTTTTGATAGATATTATCTCTTAAAAACACGCATTTTGTTTTAACAACGGAAATTAATTTTAAATTAATTTATGTCACTTATGTGTTTTTAATTTGGAAAAATGGATTCCATATTTGGAATCAGGATGTTCAAATTGTGTAAATAGGTAACTTTTATTTTTAGTCATTTTGAATAATTACTTCAGTAAATATTTTATTGACCATGGTTAAAGGGTAAATCCGGTAAATAAGGGTTAAAAAATAATATTATAATAATAATAAATTACCCTAAAACGTGTCCTAACCTTATTGGTGGATAAATTTCCGACCATTGGCATCTTTGGGTCGATTTTGGGACCCCATGGAGCCACTTGTAGGTGATAGGTACATTTTATTTTAATTAAGTTAAAATAAATACAAAAATGACATAAGCATATATCTTTTAGAAAAACATTTTTAATATAGGGTTATAAATAAGATAAATTATATTGTAAATATTCATTATAAAGATAAAAATATTTCTTACGTAATGTTATTTTATTTATAATGTTTATACATTTAATAATTAATATTATTTATGACACAATAATGATGCAGTATTTTCCTTATTAATAAAAGAATCAAATAATTGGTATTATAAATGTTAAAGTTAATATAATTTGAAAGTTTTGATGATATACATGAATTTTATTGCTTAATATTAAATTATATTATTTAATAAATGAATTTGGTTCTAATTAATAAAGTTTTTAAGAATTTAACAAAAATCAATTATTGCATTGTGTCAAAATTCACATAAAAGAGTTTTTAAAACAAATATTATATTATTAATTGATATTAAATTCCTAAAAATCTATGGTTCGGCCAAGGGACTTATATAATGATAGGTGTATCATTAATGGACCACTTGAGGGTCTCTTGGATGTATATAGTAAGTTTATCAATGATATAATATAAAAATACAAAGTGACATGGTAAATGTTAAACTAATTAACTAAGAGTTAAAAAAAAGATAAGGTTAATATAAGGACCCAAAACTGTCTAAATTATATTGGTTGAGTGTTTTTCGACCCATCCCCACCTTAACTTCTAAATAATCCACTTTTTAACCATTAGAAACTGAATATGAATTTATTATGAAATAATATTTCTAGCTTTTCCAAATGTTCCCCTCACCCCTCTTATAAAATGGAACTCCCCCTTATCACTAATTCACACATTAAAAGCCTTTTGTCTCGGCCAAACACTACCCAAATACTCTCTAAACTTTTCTCACTTCAAACCAGAGGCCTTAGTTTGATCAGAAAACCAACCTAAGGATCCCTTTTGATCAAATCAAAAGGAAGAACCGGAAGAAGAGGTAATGTTTTCACCACCCTCTTTGAAGTTCATTTCTTCTTCAACACCTTCTTTATTTTTTATTACCATTATAAAATAATAAATCCAGTATCTTATATATACTATGATGTTATTATACATATGGTACAACCATATTCAGTATTCTATCCATCCTTTGAATGACATGTCACCATACGTGCGTAGGTACGGCTTACCGTCTCTACGTCGTGGTGTAATTGTTATTCAATATATTATTTTTTGGATGGGTATAATAATGATGTGTAATTCATTTAAATAATAAATATAACATGATAGTAATTCTGTATATGATATAACATCAAATAATATATTATTATAATATCAAAAGAATGATATTGTCGCTCGTGCGTACGGACGGACTACCGTCTCCACGAACGCGATGACATTCATTCACCATCATATCCATTCAAGTATAAATATCATTTTATGATTTCAAAATAATTTTTAAGGACTTGATATCATTATGGATATTAATAATATAGAAACTATCCATGAAAAATATGGCTTACGTAACAAAACATATAAAAGAAAACGAGTAAGTTAACACCCGAAATGATGATAATACTAATATATTATTAACAAAGCAACCTTAAAAGATCATATATGATATCATATTAATGTATATGATTCTTGAATAATTTAATAACAATTATTTCACCATTATATAGGAGGTTAACGTACCCCCAACCAAGGAAAAGTAGAAGGTAAGGGTTATTTCACAATCCCTTCATTATCCGAGGTTGTTTGTACGTAATTATCTACGAGGACCTCTTTATCATCCACTTCCATGATTCCTAAAAATGTATTTCAAAACATTCTTACTATTTTACAGAATATGGGTTAAAGTCATTTATACCCTTATTTGAATTTTTATAATATGTTTATAAAGGAATCTTTACGTCGTTTTCAAAACAAGGTCCTTTTTAACCTTTTCGACAGAATTAAGGTAAGAATGCCTTTTTTAACTTATACGGTGGGTGCGACTATTTTATGCCATTTTAAAATATTTCAATATTCCCTTAAAAGATTATAATAACATTTTAAAATTAAATATTTTCTTTTATAATTATGTTACTTTTAAATGATTTCAAAAAAAGAGATATTTCTCTCGAATAGTTTTTTATTTCATCTATGTCAACATCCTTTTATGGATTTTAAGCTTATTTGAAGTTTATTTATAATGATAAAGAACTTCCATATTTTATTTAAGGTCTTTTGATATGTTTGACTATGGATGTGTTATTTTTATACCATTTATGGTTTATAGAGAAAGTATTGACATTTCATATGCTAGTTTTAATACGAATGTTTATGTTATGTTTAAACCTTTTCATATGGGAATGCATTGGACTTAATAAGTGACGGGTGGAGCCCGCTATAGCCCCTCGATGCATCTGTAGGTTTCATGTGACAAACTAGTGTCTTGGAACGAGGCCTTGACAAAATCTTATTTGTAGTCTTGGCACGAGGCCTTGGCTACGTGGTTATGAGAGTCTGGCATTATGTATTCCATCATTATGAAAGTGGTTATTGATATTGAATGTGATTATTAGACAAGTAGAATATCCATGTGAATAAGTAAATGGAATTATTTCATTTTATCTTTTCCATATTATGCTGAAGTTCAAGTTTAAAATGATTTTGCTTTAGCTATACATTGCCTTAAATGTTTATGTTTATTTATGAATGTTTCTGCTATATTGTTATCCTTACTGAGCATCTGAGATCACCCCTTTCAATGTTTTATTTTTCCTAGGATGTGAAGAAGTAATTTATAAATGACTTGCTAGGATAGTATGTGGGGATATGAGTGTGGAATATGGAGACTATGTTTTTTTAGTTTTCTTTTTTATGATATAATGTAAAATTTACGAATGTATATAGTTTTTCCAAGGCTACTAATCTAATCTGTCTTTCGAGAATTGATCTTTCTTGTGATCATGCCAATGATATGTAATAATACACTGACTCTGGGTAACTGGGGTCGGGACATTACATAAAGGGTTTATATCAGGCACAAAAATGAGAAATAAACTGGATGAAGATTATTTATCAAATATGGGACCATGTGAAGTATCGAAATTGCAGAACGAGTAAAACTATATAGAATTGGTTCATGAAAAATTAAATCTAGGGAAGAAATAAAAAAAATGTGTTCTCTACCAAGATTTTGTGTTAATCATTGATGAATAATTCCTCCTCCAGAAAATAATATGATGATCCCACTATATTTTCTATTCGTCTCAAGATTCTCCTTGATTTTCTGTTTTTGATCCTTATTCTCAAGTTTTTAACCAAAAAATATCTCATACTCCTCTCTAATATACAATATTTATGCATAAAAACCTATGGATTTTCCATAATGAAATACTTATATATAAGGGACTAGTTCTAGGAAATTATGAAATTTCCTAGTTTTTTAAATGTACGACATTAGGATATTTCTATGTATATTTCTGGAGGCAGGCACTGAGTCGACATGTGACTTTGATGCGCAGTGTTCTTGGAATTAATTTTTGAAATATATAAAAATATATTAAACATTACATGCATTATTTTTTTATAAAAAAGTGGAATTACTCTTAATTTAGTCCCATATTATAAATTTGAGGGTACGGTTGAGTTTAGAGTATGCGTTTGACCCCACCCAAACATAATCATAATCAACATAGTCCATTTGTGAAACATTCATTATATGAATAAATAAATGTAATTAATTAATTAATTAATTTGTATTATTTATTTTTGATGTTTTGACCAAATATCAATTTAAATATGTGGCTATTGATTTTTTCTCAGGGATGGCCGCTAAACCCTAGAGAACTAGGAGCCGTTGGAGTATAGAATTCATGGTGATCGATCCAAACTCCATGTAGGACAATTGTTTTATTTTTATTTATCACCATTTATGATTTATATGAATAAAAAAAATCAATCAACCAATAGATTGATTCAAGAATTAGTCATTTTGTTGGATAGGATATCATCGGGTATTTTTTTGGATAATTACATGTATTTATTCGATTATCTTCTTTTATCATTATAACGAAAATGAATCAATGTCAACACGGACATCAGTCAATTTCCATTCCACGTGGATGTTCTTTGTGAATTTCTTCCCCACTTTTAATTCATCATGGGTGATATCCTTATCCCAAAATTCAACGAACTCTATAGAATAGAATGTTATACAGCTTTTTTGGGTGTAATTATTCAAAATCATATATCCATGCTCGGTATGATGTGACAGTCATGTAATGATTGAAGAAATAATGGATCAGATGGTGTAGATACCCAATTTTGGTGTACTTCAACACTCAATGAAAACAAAGTTTAAAGGGATTTTATGAACTAATTTGATGACCAGATCTCAATGATTTTATGATGGAAAGGCCCACCCAATGAAACTCCTTTATTTCGGCATGCAGAGCAGCTAAATCAATGGGCAAAGGACTGGATAAGTCACATGATTTATAGATCTATAATTCTTGATATTTCAACATTATACAATGTGTGTTCCAGAGAAATATGTTGTGTGGGGCCCTATTTGGGTAATATGGTGTTTTAGGATGAATTAAAGTATCACCTGATGTGGGGCCCCTATCACACAGTATGTGACCTGTCTTGGTTGGCATGAAGTGTACCTTAGAGGGTACATCGACACAGAAAAGAGTACACAATCAAGGGCATGCCATGCTCTCCAACATGGAAATGTCCTAGCTAGATGTACATGGGCTTAGCTATGTACATGGATGTGGGTATAAGTATACATGAATCAGCAGGGCATGAAATTTTACATGGGCATGGTAAAGATGTCATGTTGAGTGTCATTATGAATCCTACACACTATGTTCCCATGTAACATATTAGGTATTGAGAAAATTTATATGTTATGTGAGTGAATGAAATGGGTAGTACCCAACTTAGTGACGTATTTCATGTACCCCCAGGGACATGTTGTTTACTCCTTTGAGTAAAGTTTGGTTTCCTCCTTCTTCTAAGCTTAGATTCATTAAGAGATTATGTGATCTTTCCTAGACTAGTATCAGTTCATTATGTTCTCAGGGTCTATTCCTACTAGGGTTTAGTGTGTCATCAAGTTCCCAACATAGAGGGTCATCCATCTGCATCTTCCTATGATTATTGTAGTGTGGGTGAGTTATTTTCATTTTTGAGTGAGTTAACTCAGACCACTTTGACTACTAACTTAGCAGTTTGGAGCTTGTTTCCCTCTTATAGTCCAATAGTGGTCCTCATTTACCTTTATTATACCTTAGACATGGTTTTTTGTAATTTATGATGCTAAAACTACTTGGGATTTGACCCCCTATCTAGGAGGATGTTTCTAGTGGGGTCTGGTGTCCCCCTAGTGAGCCATGTCCATTGAATCTTTATCATTGTATCAAAATCTAATCTTTCTGATGTGGTGTAGTATGATTGAGTGTTTATCTTCTATAAACCATCTCATCTATCCTTTATGTGTATACCTAACTATCATGATCTCTAGGATAAGTTTCATTAGTTGCATTATATCTCATGGATTGGGTTCTTGTGGATGATGGTTATATGGAACCTTTTAGTTTGAATCATGGAATGGATTTATGGTTGTTAATTTACCTTGATTATATGTGTCTTTGATTAGTATATTTGGATATTTTTATTATATATTCTATATACATATGCCAATATAAAGTTTATTGTTACTCTTAATTCTTTGTGCTTTGTGAATTTTTTTTTGGGGTCCTACTTGATATTTTTATACTCACCCCTACATGGTCTATTCCTACATGTGTCATGTATAATACAAAAAACAAAACATTTTGCAGAGTCCTTAGTGGACTAAGAGTAGGTGGATCTAGTTTGGGCTAGAAATTATGAGGTGTATACTGGTTTTTCATTTGAAAACAATCTTCTCCTTTTGAACAAGATGGAATTTACTTTCCAGTTTTTTTTGGGCATGTATTTGGAACCTTTTTATTCTTTCCAATACTTTTTTTCATACCCGAGTTGTGGTATTATAGATGTATAAATGAATGGTTTTGGTTGTTTTACATTTCAAAAAATTTAGGATTATATATGTTTGGGTACGTATAGGTACATAAGAAAAATTCCTCCTATGTGTGTGATTTGCCTTCTTGGTGCTAGTTACCAGCCCCAAGCCTATTATAGGTTGTCTTGGGTTAGTTACGTCTTGGGCCCCATCGGTTCGAGTCGTGATAGAATGATATCAGATCGTTACCCATCCTGATGTGTTATGAAACTACCTAGGTTTAAGATTGGGGTTTAGAGTTTCTTTTGTCTAGCTATGAGTTTTAGTTTGGGGACTATGTCAACAATGTTAATGTGTTTCGAGGGTGGATCTCAAGCCAAGGTTTCCGGTGTTGGTGTAGAGGTAGATGTATCTATTCACCATGACCTTGATGACCTACTTATTGACTTCTTATATTTAGGAACTTGTTTTAGAGAAAATTAGGTGCAAGCCTCATATAGGAATGTGTTGTGGTTTCCAAGTCCTTGATGAGTCAACTCTCCAGATATAGTCATTGATTATGTTACATATTGATTATATTCAATATTCCTATATAATGACATCCATCATGGTTTCCAAGAAAGTTCAATGATGAAGAATGTATGAGTGGTGAGGTTTCAATTTGGATAACCACTCATGAGGTGTCTTTTCCAAGCAGGCATCGAGAAGGGATGCCACCTGTTGATCAGCACATGGATCCTTTTGAGGATTGGGGATAGTATCTTTCTAATACTTAGTATTCGATATCTCTAGAAGGATAGGATAATGATCCATACAGTCTTGGTGTGATATATGAGTTCTAGTGGCGGGGATTTCGGAGGTACTATGATGATAAAATCCCGAATGTTGTAGGGGATTGAATCGATGAATTAGTCTTGGTTTCTAGTGTGAAAGGACCATGACCAATTGGAGGGTCAAGCTTGCAACCAATTTTCTCCATCAAGAAGTAGTTGGATCTATTTGTTCTATAATATTATTACCCTTTCATGAGTGTGCATCATAGGTTTTAGATATAGAGATATCCCAGGTTTTTTGGTGACCCAGTCTCCCCCTTTTCATGTGGTTGAGGATTGGTGTGAGCCTATGTTGTGAATGTCTAATATGGATGAGACCCCACTTTGATGGTGGCCTAAGTAGTGAGACTTTTTTAGGGTGACATAGGGAATCATTAAATTCCTATGATGGTAATTTTTTATTTTCGTTTGGACATGTAATGAATAAGTAAAATTACCCAACCCAGACGCGTTCTTGAGATGCATTCCAAAACTATGCAAAAAGTTTGTGCCACCCAAAGAGGATAATGTCCAAGTGTATTGGATTTGTTTCTATGACTTGTTCATTTTAGGTTTTTGGTTTTGATAAGGTGTTAAATAAATCCCTAGTGGTGGTAAACAAGTAGAACAAGGAAAGAATTAGTTTCGAGTGGTGGAAGATCATAGAGGTTTAAGTATAGTTTGTGGTATTATGTTTTTCTTCACTTCCCCAATTGAAGTTTTCACATGGAGTTGTAAGACACTTTTCTAATAGTATATACCATTTTGAGACCTTGTGATACCAGTGGATACCAATGTTCTTAAACCTTGCATTGGAGTCTTCTATGAAGAGGATCAATGATTACATGCTTATATCGATGGTGTGACCTGACTCTATGAGGTTAGAGAGATCCTCAAATTGAAATATTTCCAAAATAGTAGTAGGACCATACAATGTTTTCCTTAGTATGGATTGGATACCTGTCATCCATGATCAGATTATTTTTACAAGGGGTAGTTGTTCTTCCAGATTGATGGTATGAAGTTTTCCCCCTTTGATAAAGAGTGATCCCGGGTAGGGCAGGATGAGCTCATTTGTAGGAGTTTATAGCCATTTCCTTATTAGTAAGAAAGTATTACCCATGGAGTAACAGATGTTTTGAACTCTCAGTTCCTATGATGGTGGAGGAGTATGAGGGAATCTTTCTAGATCATTTTTGGGTTTACTTTACTATTGATATTTTTCTTCCTATATAGGTTTTTACGAAGGATGTCTTGATATCTACACTAGTATATCGGATGATCCTTGGTAACTATAACAACTAAATGTGCTTTAATGAGGTTGCATAGAAATAGGATTTGTAAGACCAATTGTATTTTATCTTGGATAGACCTCTGATTTTCCCTAGAGAGGAAGATGGGTGATTTAGGTTGGATGTGAATGGGTCTCATGTGGATGAGGTGACAAAAGGTAAAGTATCATATCTTAATAATTTTCTTAGTGGATGGAGGAAAGGTGGATTTCATAGTTATCCTTAAGATTGGTTATCATCAACTCTAGATGGGGAGAAGGATATACCTGAAGTATCTTTCTAAATCTATTACGTCTATTTTGAGTTAGTGGTGATACCCTTTGGTGAGTTGTACACCACAGTGAAATTTTGAAACTTATGGACTGGATCCATAACCCTTACTGGATAATTTTGTGGTAGTTTTCATCAGTGGAATACTTGTTTCCTAAACGCCATAGTTGGAGTATGAGATACCCAAGAGGATGGTTTTAGACATTCTTTGTGATTGTTATCACATGCCAACTCTCATGGGGCCAGTTCTAGATTCAAAGTTCCACTTCTTAGGGTATGTATTCTCAAATATGGTACTGATAGTGTATGCTGCAATGTTTGAGGTGGTGTGAGCTTGAGGGCCACCCTTTTTTGGGTGAGGATGCTGTAGCACACCTCTAGTCAATAGGTTATACCCATTCACTTCTTAATAAATGTGGGAGGAATGAAAAAATATTATCTAGGAGATCTTTTGTGAGAAGGTATCCTCTGGAAGCATTCTAAATGGAAATTCTTTGAAGGTGGGAATCACATCATCCTTTTTTTAGAAACATATGCAGATTCCAGTCAACCTGTGGAATGAGGTTATAATGAGGTTATTTACCCATAGAATTAAATCTAGTGGAGGTGATGATGTTCCGATATATCTTTAATTTTTTTGGGATACAAAGGGAGTTCTAATGAGTTTATAAATTAAACTCTTTTTGTTTAATTTTTCAATGGGTGATGACAAAATAATCTTTATGGAGAGTTGGAACACTCATTCATGCATAAGGTAGCCTAGATTTGTGGGAATTCACTTAAATAATCATTGAATGTAATGTTTACACCACAACATTATTAGGGAGTGGATGTGAGAAGCCTTTTGGGACACAATTGTAGTTAGGCATTGTGTTTTACCACATCCAGCTAGCTAGTTAGAGTACACTATTTAGGTTCTTGGAAATCAATATTCGCTTTTGAATGTTGGTTTTGAGACACATTTAAGAGGATAATCCACCATAGTTGGGGTTTGTATTTCATGATTATTACTGCTCCACCATCAAAGTAGCACCTTTTTGAGACCATGTATGATGGACCTTATAGAACACTATTATACTAGTAGTACTCAGTGGGTAACGGTGCTTGGATCCTAGTTTTGGTGCTAGTGTTAGTTGTAAAAGGTGAAGTTCATACAAGGGAGGATGTTGAATTCCATGTAAACATAAGGAGTCCTTAGTGGATAGGTGATGGAGGCCTTTAGAGTTTAAGAGTTATAGAGTCTTATTCAGGGTGGTGGACTATCTTTGGAAATAATAGGCCCTTTATTTTAATTCATTGTGTCAAGATTGCTAGATGGCCTTCGTCTTGACCCTAAGGATATAATAATTTTAGTTTTTCTTAATGTTATTCACATGTGACAGCTAAGGGGGCGATGTGAAAGACTAGTTGTATGATATTGACCTGGGTGAGATGGACTATGGGAGTGTATTTTCATTTTCAATGAGGTGATAACATTGAGGACTGATAGGATAAAGACAGTCTTGGGAAATTTCTTCCTTGTTTTCATTTTAGTTGATAGCTTGTGGAACTTTTGGGAGAGATCATGGCAGCGGGAGACCGAGTTGATATTTTATTTTCCCCACCTTTTATGTAATCTGTGATTTTTTGGGATGAAAATCATTGATGGAGGGAATATTTTAATTTCCAAGTATTTTCCATGTTATACTTCTAAATATTTATAAAACTATTTTCAAATCCAAGAACTGATATGGCATGTAATTAAAAGGCCCAGTGTGGCCATAATTAATTTTTGAAATATATTAAATATCAAATTCATGTAGTTTTCATAAAAATGTTGAATAAATCCTCAATTGAAGCACAATTCATAAATCTGAGGGCACTATTGAGTTCATTGTGTGGGTTTTACCCTAGGTGTAAAATAACATTTTTCGGTGTGAGAAATTTGTGAAAAGTCTTCATGAGAATAATTGAATGAATTATATTAATTAATTTGATTTAATTATTTTTTAAATATAAAAAAAATCCTCTTTGAATATACAGCTATGTATTTTTTATTAGGGTTGGACGCTAAACCCAAAAGACCAAGGAGTTTTTGAGGAGATATCTCTTGGTGAATGATGATGGATTATGATCAGATCAAGGATCATGTGTCAATGGAGTTCATGGATCTCTCCAATAGGTGAAACGTGTGACAAATATTCATTATAAATCAATACCAACTCTAGGTATGAGATTTTTCTTATTTTAATTTATCCTCATTTTGGGTTTCTATGATGAATGTGAATAAATAAACCAATGGATTAAATCATGAATCAATCATTTTATGGGATCAGATATCTGAGGGGATATTTTGGGGAGAATTACTTTTTATATTCGATTATCTCATAATTTATCATTTTAATGGAAAATAATCAAGGTCAAATGGAACATCATCCATGGCATGTTCCTCATGGATACTCGTTGGGTGTTTATTCCCCATTTTACATTAATAATGGGTGATTTCTTTGTCCTATTGATTGGCTAACTCTAAAGAATCAAATGTTGTGCACCCATTTCATGGCACAATAATCTGAAATTGTAGATTCATGCTCAACATGATGTGAAGGTAGTATGGTAATGGAAGCATATGTATATCGGATGGAGTGGATACCCAATTTTGATGTTCATTGGAATGCAATGAAGAACAATGTTCAAAGGAATTTTATAAACTAATTTTATTGATAGATATCGATGATTTGATGATATAAATTATCAGCCTATGATACTCTTTGATTCCATCATATGGAGCATCTAAATAAATGGGCAGAGGATCATAGAAGGCACATGATTTCCCGATCTATAATTATAGATATTTCCATGTTACACGGTTTTTATTCAGGATGAACATGCCATATGGGGCCTTCTTAGTGGTGGATAGAGTTTTGAGATGATGTTAAGGATCACACGATGTGTGACACTTCCAGGATGGCTCACTGTGTACCTCACAGGGTACATGGACATGGTGAAGAGCTCACAGCCAAGGGATTTACTTATACTCTTACTTGTACATATCCTGTCCAAATGTACATGGGATTAGTTTTGTACTTAGACATGGGTAAAAGTAAATAAGAATCAGCACGTCGGGTACTTTTACACAGGCATGGGAATGATGGAACACCAAGTTTTGGGATAAATCCTACACATAGTGTCCCTTATGACACAATGTGAATTGATAAAAATTATATTTTTTGAGTTAGAGACATAGGGAGGACTAGGATTGGTGAGACATGGTGTGTACCCATAGGGAGATTCCATTTAATCCTTTTAGGACAGGTTCGTTTCGTCTTTATTTTTAGTTCAACTTCATTGAGAGATTCTGTGAGCTTCCCTAGACCATTATTGGTTGAGTTTGTTCCCTTGGTCTATTATTATTAGGGATCAGTTTTTCATCACAGACCCATCATAAATTGTGGTTGGTCGGAGTGGACACTCAAGAGGGGGGTGAATTGAGTTCCAATTAAACTTTTTGTTAAAATATTGTCTATTAAAATCCCCCAATTTATAAAACAAGTTAAACTGCAGTGAATTTATATAGATTTTAAATTTTCACTTAGCTTCTCAAAGATTGATTAGGCCTCAATTAATTTATCCACAAGATTAAACTAACTTTTGAAACTAACCTACTGATTTAGAATAAGTGTAAACACTTGCTAATTTAAATATCAAAGTAACATTAAAATGGTTTTTTATTTCGAAGTAACAGTAGTGGAATATAAAATATATATGTAGTATACATTAAAATTAAACTAAATATGCACAGAAGATATAACAAGAGGTTTAGTATCAAGCCGAGACTTAGTCCTCTCAAATTTATATAAATTTGATCCACACCCTGGATCAGGGTTAACAACAGATTAGAAAACTATCCAGGCAACGCAAGGACCTCTACCAAAATTCTTCGTGGGAAACAAAACAAAGACCAGGCCACACAAGGACCTATTCCACAGTTGTCATGGGTAAACAAGAGTTAATATTTTTGGAGTGAGGATTTTGATATCATCCATTTCAGTGCAGAAGTGTGTGTGTGTGTGTGTGTGTGTGTGTGATATACAGAGTACACCACACTGCTCTAAAGTAAATAAACAAATCACTTATAGAGAACAGATAAGAGTTTAGAAAGCTATAGTGATTAGCAATGTAGCACTGGACTCATTGGATTCAGCAGAAATGCTTATGAGTCCTTCTCTGGTTTTTCTGTTGAAAAACAGAGTGTCGTAGTCTAGCTTGAGTTCTACAGGAGTGAAGATGTTCTATTGACTTCAGTTCCTCTAGTAGTGTAGGATTTCATGTGTTTGAACTTCTTTGAGGATCGTTCAATGTCTTCTTCACAGTTGTGCTCGAGATTTTTCTTCAGTTCAGTACAGAGCACTTCGCATGTGTTGTGTAATGTATGTTGAGGAGACTTCTCCTTTTTACTGCAGCTATGTCTTCTTTTTATTCCATGAGCACTGGTAATAGGAATGAATCCCTTTCCATAAGTACTAGGTATGGTTTCTGGACATGCCATCAACTATCATTAAATAACATTAATTTCATTAAAAACATCAAATATGATCGTTAACATTATTTAAACAATATTGAAAAAAAGTTAAGAAACAGTGTCATAGTGATTATGTAAATTGTGTCTTCTTAATGGTATGGTCTTCAAGGTATGTGGTTCACATTATGTGATTCACGGTGTCTCCATGTCATGGTGTCTAGCTCATGGTGTCTGAGTCACGGTGTGTCCTTCACGGTGTCTGGGTCACGGTGTGTCCTTCACGGTGTTTGTCTGACTGTGACTGTGTCTTACAGACGGTCTGTCTTACTGTGTCAAACATCATGATGTCTCTATAAATGGACAAATATATGTATTTAGACTTAAACAGTAATATTCATAATATGGATTAAGCTTAATTATTAGAGAGTAAGAGAAGTTAAAAGAAAAATATAAAGGCTTGATAATATAAGTGAGATTTTTGATCATGCATAAGACTTGTAAATAATAAAGAGAGTAATTAACAACAATAAGATTTGATATCATAAAAACATGATGTCTAATTATTATTGATATGTGAGATCATTAGCAAGATTTTCAATTAATATTGAGATTAATTAACATTAATAGGATTTGTGATCATTAAAACATGATTACTACATGGGGAGTCCAAAAATCTCCCCCTTTGACGATCACAAATCATGTATAGGTAAAATAGAAAAGAGTTGCAACATTAGAGAATATAAGAGATTCGACAATTAGAATACTAATACTTGTAATTTTATTTGGAATTTTTCTCCCCCTTTTGGGAATATTAAAAAGTAGAGAAAGTGAAGTGAAACACTGCATTTGTCATTAAAAAGGTTCAGAATAAAACATACAGGGGAAATACAAATAGTATACAACAAAAGACATCCCATAAAAAAGAAAACAGTCCCTAGAGTCTTCAGGGATCGACCTTTTCCTTGCCTTTATCAGCTGCATGAGCTGGGGCTGATGTAGAAGAAGGAGTAGATGTGGTAGATAGAGAGGGTAAGGGTAGACCTTCAAAAACAGATGGAGCCAAAATAGGAGCAGTAGAAGATCTAGGCTGTGGTTGGTCAAGAATGACTGGCTAGATCTGAGAAATAGCTTCGCTGACTGACATGGCAGTTGAGGCGAGGGCTGTTAGACTAGGTCTAAGGGGTTCAGTAGCTAGAGCAACAATATCATTACTCTGCACATGAAGATATGGCTTCAAAAGATTGATTAAATCAGTAATGATTTCTCCACCATATTTCATAGCCTTTTCAAAATCATCCTTATTCTCCATGAATTTGTCCAAAAATATGGTGAACTCTGTAAGCTTCTAAACTTGAGCTTTAAAAGCATGAGTCACCGGAGGGATATTCAGGTTTTCCATAAGATACTTAAAGTGATTTTTCATATCACTTTTTGAGAAAATATGGGTAAGATAAAAATCTTTATTCATGGTGATCTTTTGTTGAGCATCATTGGCTATCTTAGAATGGATCTGGACAAGATCAAGTGCTCTATCACTGTTCTTCATAACTTCAGCCAGAGGAGACAGATCTAAACCACTGAAAACATTCTGAATTTCTTCCTTGATTATGGATCAAAACATAGAAGCATCCAAAGAAGGTGTGGAGGTCTGACCAGAGGGTGAAGAGGCCTTGACAGCTTTGGTTAGAACATAGAGCTGTTTTAAAACTTTCTACAGAAATCCAGTGTACTCATCTATGAGATTATTCATATTTTCTACAAGCTCCCTCATGCGTTCCAGCATTTTTGTGTGTCTTTTTTCAATTTTCTCATCAAAAGACAGTAGATTTGGATGCACTTGAGACACAATCTCTCTAGCAAGGGTGGAATCAGTTGGTTCAGAAGAAGCAGCAACAGGTGCAGGGGTAGAAACAAGAGCAGGCACATGCTCAGATCTTGAAGACAGTTCTGATTGCCAGTTTTCCACCAAACTTTTCAAATTTTCAACATCAGCACTAATAAACCGATTTTCAACCCTGACTTCTTGAATCTCGCGGATTATCCTCAGTTAAATATGCAAAATAATGTTTTCCAGCAGAATTGAGGCATCTTCTTGACTTAACTGAGTCACAGGACGAGGTTGAGTGGATAAAATCTTCTCAACACTAGCCAAGATAGTTTCTCCAAGGACTTTCAAATCATCCTTAGTTACAAAAGAGTTTTTCTCAGGTAAGAGTGCAGGTGAAGATAGTAGAGCAGGTTCTGGTTGCAGTTCTGAGTCATCTTTAGACATAGATTCTGATCCAGATTAAGGCTCTGGTTCTGGTTCTGGTTCTAGATGAGCTACAGACTTCAGTTGAAACAGTGAAGAGAGATCTATACTAGTTGTAGTCACTTGTTGTGACTCAATCACATCATAAAAACATGGAAATTCATACCGAGTGTACAGAGAATATGTGACAGTAGGTTGAGATGTTCCAGCATGTCCAGCCTCTAAAATCAATAGGTTTTGAAGTTCCTCCCCCTCAAAATGTGCTTCCATTTTAGATTCTTGAGGGTCGGGAATTGGGTCATGATCCACAGGATTATCTCTAATCTCTTCAGAAAACTCTTTCTTTTCCAGCTGAAAGGAAATTTTCATCCTCTCTTCAGCAAAGGGTATATACTCAGGAACTGACTATTCCATAGGCAGTGCTTCCAGATTGGCTTTCTATTCAACAGGGAGTTCTTCTACAATGAGATCTGTCTCCACCATTGCTTGCTGCTCTAAATCAGGAAAACCCAATTTTCTTGCAGCCGTAGTATGAGTTTCTGGATTGAAATCCAAACTAGAAGCAAGAGATTCTTCTTCTCTAAAACTAACAACAACTTACTCTCTTGAAGGAATTTCAATAGGAACATAATTATGGACAACATTCCTTTCTTTCAAAATAGGAGCTGCTTCCTCTTGAGGTATTTCAGCCTCTTCTCTAGGTGGTACTTCAGCTGCCACGTCCTCTTCTTCTTCTTCTTCTTCCAAATACTCAGCCACTTAATCTGGTTCCAAACCAGGATCAGCTAGGTTCTTAGGTCTTCTTGGATAATCAATAGGAATAAAATTTTTATATAATTGATCTTTATCCTTAACCCATTGTTTCTTCCAGGGTTTCCATTTAATTTTCATCCTTCTGATGAATTTCTTGGATAAGAAGAAATCAAAGTCCTCTAGCTTTTCTTTTTTCAGTCCAACAACTCCCTTTTCAACTAGCATGGCTGAAATCATCCTTGATTAATACAAGGAGGTGGATTTGGATGTGACTTTAATTAGCTCACATATATGGTTAATAACATACTTGCATAGGTTGATCTTATGTCCATTCTTCCACAGGTGAATAAGGAACACATCATGATACTTCATCATAGAAAAATCCCCTTTTCTTGGACTAATCAAATTTTGAACAAACTTGAATAGTAGTCTTGTTCCTCCATCTAGCTCTGCAGCTATAGCCCTTCGTTTGGTGCCATTAACAGTTATGGTTTCCAAGTCATTTTCCAGATCCAAGATGTCAGATGATGGAGGAGGGTCTCTCTGGTAATCCTCAAAAACTCCTTCATGAGGAATCCTTAGGCATTCAGCCCACAGCCTCGAAGAGAATGAAGACTTTATCCATTTATCTAGCTATTCACCATAATGATTTCCCCAAAATCGAAGGAAAACTTCACATATTGGTATAATTGAGATACCATCCTTGGATAAATCGGTGTATCTTTTCTAGATAACCATTCAAACCATCCTTGTTCTCTTAAGATTTTCAGGATTAATGACTTACTAGACAGCAACCACTCAGGGAAAACCTATTTTTCATAAAATATGGTACGGTTAACAAGGTTTGGGTTCAGGGGTCCTTCAGGTGCTATCCTCGGTATTCTCTTCTGTTTATTAGAGCGGCGCTTCTTAGACGAGGGTGAATACAGACGCTTCATCCTTGGCATCCACTGAAGGTTCAGGCAAGAGAGGAGAAGGATTTCAAGAATGAGAATATTCAGGAGAGAGTTTGGGTAAGGAATTTAATGAAACCCTTAATTTTTATCATTTGGGAATGTCAAACATCATAAAAACAAAACGTGGAAAATCACATAGCAGTGAAATAAAAAATACCGCAATACGGGTTAAAATAAGAGTATAAATAATCTTCATGGTGAGACCATGAGTAGGCATTACGGTGTGATGAAAAATAGTCATCACAGTGAGATAGTGACCATTCTGTGCATTCACGGTGAGACAGTGAGTGAACTGATCCGTGAGCACAAAGTGTTAACGGTGAGACCGTAATCATGAAATAGTAACTGTAAAACAGTGAGCATGAAACTGTAAAGTAAAATATAATAAAGTATTAAACATTAAGATCAGTAAGATATCTATTTATGATTAATCATGCCAAGATCTTGTATGGTGTAGTCTAATCTCTCAGAATATAATGGTTTAGTGAATATATCAACAAGTTGATATTCAGTACTGATAAATTCGAAAGTGATATCACCTTTTTGATAGTGATCCCTCAAAAAGTGATGTCTTACATCAATATGTTTTGTTCTGGAATGTGAAACAGGATTCTTAGAAATGTTAATAGCACTTTTGTTATCACAATTTATTGGAACATGTCTGAATTGATATCCATAGTCTAGTAATGTGTGTTTCATCCAAAAAAATTGTGCACAGCAACTTCCAGCAGCTATGTATTCAGCTTCTGCAGTAGATAATGAAAAAGAATTTTGTTTCTTACTACACCATGATACTAGTGACTTTCCTAAAAGGTTACATGTTCTAGAGGTGCTTTTTCTGTCTAACTTACATCCAGAAAAATCAGTATCATAATAACTAACTACTTCAAATGATTGTCCTTTTGGATAGAACAATCCTAAATTGGGAGTATGCTTGATGTATTTTAAAATTCTCTTCATATATTTTAGATGTTAATCTTTAGGGTTTGCTTGAAAACGAGCACACATACATACACTAAACATAATATTAGGAAAACTAGCAGTCCAGTAGAGTAGACTTCCAATCATTCCTCTATAAGTGGTTTGATCAACATATTTACCATCTTCATCAAGATCCAACTTACAGGTGGTAATCATGGGAGTGTCACTATTTTTTGTGTTATCCAATCCAAAACGTTTTAAAAGATCTATAGTATATTTACTTTGAGTTAAAATAATTCCATCGTCATTTTGAAAGATTTGAAATCCAAGGTTCCTCCCATTAAACTCATCTCAAATTTATTTTCTATCATTTTAGAAAAATCAGTTCATAGGAAATTTCTTGAAGATCCAAAAATAATATCATCAACATAAATTTGTACAGCTAAAACATCTTTAGATATTCGTTTTATAAAAAGAGTTGGATCGGCTATACCTTTTGAAAAACGTTTAGAAATTAGAAAAGTACTTTATCTTTCATACCAAGCTCTTGGATCTTGTTTTAAACCATATAAATCTTTTGATAATTTGAAAATATGATTTGGAAAATGGGGGTATAAAAATACAGGTGGTTGTTCAACAAAAACATCCTCAGCAATATATCCATTTAAGAATGAACTCTTGACATCCATTTGATATAGTTTGACATTTAGATGTGCTGCATAAGCAAGTAAAAGCCTAATGGATTATAATCTGGCCATAGGAGAAAAAGTCTCCTCATATTCAATTTTTTCTTCTTGACTATAGCCTTATGAAACAAACCTAGATTTGTTTATAACTATATTTCCAGATTCATCTAATTTATTACTAAACACCTATTTAGTGCCTATGGTGAAAGTGTCCTTAGGTCTTTTAACAAGTTTCCAAAAAATTATTTCTTTCAAATTGATTGAGTTCTTCCTGCATAGAAATTACCAAAAATACATCATTAATGGCATCATCAATGTTCTTAGGTTCAAGCTGTGACAAGAATGCTCGATGTTCGACCTAATTTCTAAGAGAATCTCTAGTATGTGTCCCTCTATCCATATTTCCTACAACAACATTTAAAGGATGATTCTTTAGAATTATAGTTGATCTAGTAAAGGTATAACTAGATATTTAAGGTTCATCTATATGTTTGAGTTCATTAGGAGAAGATTCGAGAATAAGTCCAGAACTGGTTGTCTTTACAACAGGTTCATTGATTTTGTCATTAAGGTCCAGAATAGATAAATCTTCTTCATTATTATCAAGAGAGGTTTTAGACTCATGTGGATCAGTTTCATAAAATTTGATGTGAACAGATTCTTCCACACACTTGGTTCTCTTATTGAAAACTCTATATGCTTTACTAGTTATAGAATATCCTAAAGAGATTCCTTCATCACTCTTAGAAGCAAACATGTCCATATTATCCATTGTATTGAGAATAAATACTTTGCAACCAAAGAGTATAAAGTAACTAACTTTGGGTTTTCTATTATTCCATAACTCATATGGGGTCTTCTTAAGAACTGGTCTAATTAGGACTCTATTAATAATGTAACAAGTTTTATTCACAGCTTCAGCCCAAAAGTAAATAGGCGGGTCATACTCATTAATCATAATTCTTGCAATTTCTTGCAGGGTTCAATTCCTTCTTTCTACTACACCATATTGCTGAGGTGTCCTAGGATCATAAAAGTTATGATTATAGCCGTTGTGTGAGCAATAAGATTCAAAGTCTTGATTTTCAAACTCACGGCCATGATCACTTCTCAAAGTTTTAATCTTAAGTCCACTAAGATTTTCTACAGATTTGGAGTATTTAACAAAGTAAGATCAAGGTTCACTTTGTGAGCTAAGAAGTGTACCGAAGTATATCTAGAAAATTCATCTACTAAGACATAGACATAGTGATTCCCATTTAAGCTAAAACTCTAGATGGTCCTAATAGATCCATGTGAACCAACTCGAGTGGTTGAGTAGTTGAAACTTCTTTCTTTGGTTTGAAAGAGATTTTGTGTTCCTTTCCTATTTGAAAGGGATTACACACTTTTTCATTTGGAAACTCAAGTTTGGGTAAGTCTCTAACTAAGTTCTTCCTAGTCGGTTTTCTAAGTGAGCGTATATTGTAGTGTCCTAATCTCCTATTCTATGACCAAGACTCTTTATGAAAAGCGTTTAAACAAGTAAAATTTTTCTTAGCTAGAGAATTTAGATCAACAACATAAATATTCTCATTTCTCAAAGAAGAAAATACTAAAACATTTTTATAATTAAAAACATTACAGGAATCATTTTCAAACATGACATTGAAACTATCATCATACAATTGGTAAATACTTAACAGATTATATTTAGGTCCATCAACAAATAAAACATTAGAAATTAAAACTGAATTAGTGTTACCAATTTGTCCTAGGCCTATGATCTTTCCTTTAGAATTATCACCAAAGGTGACATAGCCTCCATAATCCTTTATTAAACTCTTGAATCATGAGTAATCCCCAGACATATGTCTTGAACATCCACTTTACAAATACCATGTCTTCTTGTGGGAACTCTTCAAGATGGTTTCCTATAAAACGGTTTTAGATAGAATATGATTTTGGTACCCAGATCTTCTTGGGTCGAGATAGGTTAGCAATCAATGATTTTGGTACCCAAATTTGTCTTATGGGTCTCATATAATTTACAGAATCAAAAGATTTTGAGAGATAAAATCTATTTGATTTATAACTATGTGAATAACTAGTTGAAGCATATTAATTTCCAGAACTAGAACTAGTAGTATTTTGTCCTGATTTAGGAATAAATATATTCTTAGTAATCTGTCTCTATCCAGGTTTGTAGCCTATTCCAGTAGTGTATTTAGGTGCCACTTTCTTTCCAATAATTTGAGTTAGTGTATCCTTTCCATTTGTGAACTTCTCTATGTCCATTCTAAGTTGTCCATTTGACATTTTCAGTTCAGTGTTTTCCTTTAACAGTTGTGTATTCTTATCTTTTTCAATAGTAAGTTCAGTTTTAACAGTTGTAGTGAGAGCATGTTGTTTCTTCAATGATTTTTATTTATCATTAAGTTCATTGAAAGTCTCTTCCAGCATATTAAAATATTCAAATAATTCCTCACTAGTCATGTTTTCAGAATCCGAATTAGATTGTAGAGACCCGAATCCTGACGTACATAGACATTACATTACTTTTGCGGAATACTTTGTACATAACAAAAACACACACACAAGGACCGTAATAGTTTAGTGTCTTTGGAAACTCGGAATATAATCTTCTAATCGTGGTGAAAGATCTTCAACATATCCCTTAAACCTAAGTCCTTTCTTTATGTCCTGGGGAAAATAAAACATAAAAGGGTGAGCTCAAATGCTCAGTAAGGGTAAACAAAAGAAATATCAATCACCTCATATTCATAAGAACATATCTTTTGAAATCATAACCTGCAAAAGAGGTCATAATTTCATAACATGGGATAAATCATAGTAGTGAAATGTAATCCCAATAATCATAACTTAAAACATAAAACATTGTGGCATACACACATAATCATAGAGAATTATTTCTTATTAGTCAAGACTCATTGCCAAGACTATCTTAGTGGACAAAGTCCCTTTCTGAACCGAGTTCACTCCTCATTTCAGTCCTGTTTCACTGAACCGGTATAACCTACTGTTCCATCCATGTCTATCTCATGAGATATAAAATCATTACCCAATGCATTGGAGGGAGATATAGGTCTCACCCATCTCATAATGATACCATTCTTATGTGTGCCACAAAATCATAAATCATACATCATTGCATAACCCATGTAATAAAAATGGGAATCTTAAACAACGTGACATCATAAAACAACTCATATAAGATAAAGGAATTCATAAAAATAATTCCATCACAACATAATCGAATCAATGTAATAATAGGGATAGAAACAGAACCCTATTTAATCTTAGATGGAAAATAATTTTTATAAAACACTTGAACTCCATTCTTGAGGAAAATATCCTTTCAACATCAAAAACACTTTTCCTTTCTTAACATGTCATAAAATTATAACTAAAAGAATTTGATTAAAAATAAACTTGAAAACTTGTAAGGTAAGATTCTTGGAAATAATGTTTTAAAAATCCATTCATGTCGTATAAGTTAAAAGAAAACATTCTTCTCGTACTTTTGTCGGAAAAGTCAAAAAGTACCTCGTACGAAAAAACGACAAAAGATTCCTTTCATATCATTTACTAAAAACTCACTGAAGGGTAAAATTGAATATAAACTATTGTATAAGGATATAAATATTACATTTTGGGGAAACATGGATGTGGATGATAAAATACACCCCAGTAAATTCCAAAGTATAAACAATCTCGGATAAAAATGAGATTGTGATATTTCCCTTACCTTAGGTCTGATTTGCTTCGTAAGTGTCCAAACCTCCTGTATAATGATTTAAATAATGTTATTGACTTATTACAGAATCATACTTATTGTTATGATATCATATATTGTCATATTCTTAGCTTATTATTAGTAATATTTCATTACTACTTGTTATTCGGGTGTTTATTACTTTTTTGTTCTTATGCGTGTTTGTCGAATAAATTCTTATTATTCTATTTAGGTTATAGATACCTCACTTACAGAATTTTATTATTGTAATATATATAATAGTCATTCATTCACTTCATTTATATAATCATTATGCAATGAAGATCATGTAGAACGAATCACATCACATCGTGGAGACGGTATTCTGTACGTACGCACGAGCGATGATATCGTTCCCATGATCGTGAAATTGTATTGGAGTGTATGTATACTATTTTAGAATCAATATCAATTTATAATAGTCATATATAGTCATTATTTACGTCATTATACCCATCCAAGTAAGGTGGTGGTGGAAAATATATTACACCATGGCGTGGAGACGGTATTCCATACGTATGCACGCGCGATGATTTCTTTTTCCATAGGATGGATAGATGGTGAAATAGGGTTGTTTCATACTTATAATAACTTATCATTATATTAGTGATACTTATGTTATTACTTCATAATGAAACAACTAAATAAGAATAAGTGGAAGAAGAAATAAAGATGAAAGAATCGGTAACGGACATTACCTCTTCTTTGAAGTGCTTCTTTGAGACCTCATTTTAGGGCACTAACATAGGTCTTTGAAGAAGACAAGAACCTCTAGGATGTTTCTAGGGAAGTGTAGAGGGGAAATTGGCAGGGTTTGGCCGAGCTTGAAGGCTCAAAGTGGTGTGAGGAAGAGAGGGAGGAGGTTCCCTTTTATAAGGGAGGAGAGGGGTACCTTTAGAATAACTAAAACTATTATTTTATTATAACGTCAAATTCGGTTTTAAAAAGCTCCAAATTGGTTCATTTCTAAGATAAGGTGGGGATGGGTCTATGTCCTATAATACAATAGAATTTAGACATGTTTAGGTTTCTATTTTAACCTTATCATTTTGATTTAACATTAAGTAAAATAATTTTACTTTTACCGTGTCTTCTTGTGTTCTTATACTATAAGGTTAATAAACATACTATAAGAAGTCAAACGAACCCCAAGTTGTTTATTATAAATATATATAACCTTATCTATATAATTTGGCCGAACCTTAGATTTTTAGGAATAAAATAACAATTAATAATATAATATTTGTTTTAAAAACTATTTTATGTCAATTTTGACACTATTTTGTAATTGATATTTGTGAAAATCATAACAGAATTATTAGTTCGAAAAAAGATAATTAAATCAATAATAACATGTAATATTAACCTATAAAATTAGTTTATTTCACAAAAAGTCTGAAATTACTTTTATTTGGGTACTTATAACATCAATTATGTCAATATTTCATTAACAAGATAATTACAACATCATCTTTGTGTCATAATAAATGATAATTATTTAATCCCTAAAAATTCTAAATAAATTCCTATGATGTATATAATTGTATTAGATTTCTGGAGACTATTCATGTTCTAAGTTTCATGAAGTGTATCACTAAATTAAAATTATTATACTTATAAGATTTAAGAAAGTGACATGTTGTCACATTCTTTGGTTTTAATAATAATGAAATTATTTTCATGGAAAAAAGTCCATTAAATGAATCTAATCCGACCCTTAGGTGATATGGGTCGTCGTTTAGTCATCCAATAGGATTTTGACATGTGTTAGGGTAATTTTATAATATTATATTTACCCTTAATTACACTATTTACCTTTAACTATGGTAAATAAAATTTACCGTAGTTACTATTCATAATTCCCAAAGATAAAAAGTATCTTATTAACATAATTTGGATCCACTGATTCCAAATATGGAATCCATTTTTTCAAATTCAATACAAAAAATTTTCATAAATTAAATTAATATTAATCCCTTTGTCGAAAGAAAAGAGGTTTTTCTTTAAAACATTGCAAAAGATTGAATTGATTTATCATACGAATTCAAGGTAGAATCAATGCTAATGACATACATTATATTAAATGGTAAAAATATATTCTAATTATAGTTTAAAACCATTAAATATTATAATTTAACCATATAAATTATTGTGATGAAAAAAGTTGTTTTTTATTAAAATATAGCGTGTTTTTACTATTCATCAAAATATGAAAGTTACCAGAATGATATGAAAATTTATCCAAAGTAAATTTTTATTTCATGATTCCAAAGAAGAATTTTATTTTGTCAAATTGAACTTATAAACATGTCAAAATCTATATTTAAAGTAGGTGCGCCATAAAAATGCGGCAAAACTGCATTTTTTTAAAAATACTTATTTTACCCGAAAAAATTATTTTGTTCTTATACCATGTTTTAGAAAATGTGAAAGATGAATAATAATTTTATAAGATTAAAAATTTAGTTAATACTATTGATAACGGCTAGTTAATAATAATGTTATAATAATATATCGTTGTTTAGTAAAACCCGGTATTGCGTACAACACACGCTATCGAGGAAGGTCGTGATTGTGTGTAATGCAAGCCAAGTCAGGGTTGCGTGATGTGAAATAATCCTTTGTTGTTTCATATAACATAATCCAACCATATTTCATTTATACATTGAATATATATATTTATATATATATAATCAAGGTTTCGTAAAATAACTATTATCAAAATTGTGTGTAACACGATCCAAGAATAGTGTTGCGTATACTGCAAGCTAATATGGTGTTGCGTATAGCGCAAGGTAATCTTTGTGTAGCATACAACACAAGAAATTAATGAAATTAAAATAATATTTTTCATAAAATCTCAGGGTGTTACATTCTACCCCCCTTAAAATGAATTTCGCCCTCGAAATTCATCGGTGTTATAAATGGTTTACTATTCAAAAGTTTCTTTAATAGAAACCCACATCGTAAAAAGGAATACCAAAACCAATCTTTAAAACCAAAAGTATGAAACATAATGGTTACCCAAATAAACTAATCACTAGGTTCCACATATGTGAAAATATGGATATGGAAGAGAAATCTAACCATCATGTTCTGATGGAGAGTGGTAGAGAACATGGATAGGGAAAATCCAACAATCACAAAGCCATAAATTTGTGACGATCTAAGGTACCATCTGATTCATCAGATATAAGAGAACTAGGACAACATTTTTGGTTTTCAATATCATTTTCCTGAAGTTGATGAAATTGGAATTAGAAGAAATACTTTTGTGATTTTGGTATAGTCTCACCATTTGTCGTTCTTTGGACAATTTCCACTTCATGTCTTAAAGAAATGAAGTTGAATTTTTCATTCGTGATGTGTTAGCAGATCATGTGATAGAATGATGGGTCATTCCATCTGTCTCAAACAAAAGGTTAGAAAAGTTATCAAAAAATACATAAGTCCATCTATAGTGAGATTAATCATATATGGTTCCAAAAATAGACTTATACTTCATATATCATGCTGCTTAATATAATAAAACTAGTTTCTACTAAACAGGGACTTCCTGTAGGCCAGTGGTATGCGATAAAGGCCAGTCGCACTTCGGTTGTGGGTTCGATTCCCACAGCCTTGTCCGACGCGATGGGCTGTCGCCCGTCCTGCAGGTTGTCCTTTTTCTAAAGCTATATTACTATAACATCCCATCAACAATATCAAAAAAGTTTTATCCTTAAACAATACTAACTTATGTCCAACATAATCCATTCCAATATTTAGGCTTATCTAAAATACTTCGGTCCACGATCATAGTATAAAGAAAATGATCATGTGAATGCCATAATTTATCCCCCATCTATCATAAGATATATCTTTTTTGTCAAATTACAAATATGTGAATACATTAATCATGTATTCTCTTGAAGAATGAATATCCATTGAACCTTAGTGAAAACATGAATGCAGTTAAAAGTTAACACTTTCCACATACCAAAATCCTCAAAATTCTATATCCTCAAACCATGATATCACTTAGTCCTTATATCAATCAAGAGCTCATGAATACTATCAAACATATTAGATTCTCTTTATACCTTCATTATGTGCATATCATCTGCTTTCCAAAAATATTACAATCACTTTTCATGGTTACCGATGCCATAAAATTATTGAAAACCACAATAGACCAAAACATAAATATTCCAATATTCCACGATACTATATACAACATTATTCTGGAATCCCATTACATAAACACTTAATCATTCCACCACATCGTTGTCATATTCAACATCGCCAATGGTGATCGCATGTGACTTCCCTTTATCCTTTGCCTTATGTGGTTGCTCACGTTGATCATCACTAACCCTTGGATTAGGGAATTTATTAGCATAATGCCCCATTTCCTTGCACTTGAAGCATTGAAGTGTAGTAGGTTCAGTCTGTGTATCCCTTCCTTTGTTTACATCATTAGGCATCTTCTTCCCATAATTGCGGCATTAAAATTCCCGATGACCTTCCTTTCCACATTTTAAACATTTACTTGTCCCTTTAAGACAATCTCCACCATGCTTCTTTCCACACTTTGAGCATAAGGAAACATTCTTCTTCTTTTCACCATTATTCTGAGATTTCTCCTTGAACTCCATCTTTTGTTTCTTGTCAAAACTATGAGATGGATAAGTAACACCAACTTCCATTTCTACCTTGACAGCACAACGCACAATTTCATCATAGCTACTAAAGTCTCCTATAGCTAATTCCCTTCGAAGATTTGGTTTTAAGCCACTGAAGAATCGATCAACTTTACTTTCAGGTTGGATGATAAATCCATATGCATACCTCGCAAGCCTTGTAAAATTCACTTCATATATACCAACAGATTCATCATCCTTTTAGTTCAAGAAACTCCTTCTCCATCTTTGTTCGAAGAATACGAGGGAAGTACTTATTGAAAAATAAGTTCTTGAGCTTGTCCCATTCCATGGACTCAATTTCATCTCTTGCCCTCGTATTCTTGATTAGATTCCACCATTGATTAGCTTCACCTTCCAAACGATATACTACTAAGATGACTTTATCATGTTCAGAACATTTAAGAACTGAAAATATCTTTTCAGTGGTAATGATCCATTGTTCAGCAACAAGTGGATCAGAAGACCCAGTAAAAGAAGGTGGGCGTTGCCTCATGAAGGACTCAATAGAATGTTGTTCCCTTCTCTTCTCATTAGGAAGTCCAGAATGATTCATATCTTGTGTAAGTATAGAAATAAGATTTTTCACTCCATCTCCCATAACATTTGTTTGTTCAGGAGGACAATCATTGCATTTTCCATTACATTGATCAACACGGTTCCTTCGGGTTCTAGCCATCATCTAAAACCCAAAAAGAATAGTGTGAGAGGCAAAAATCATGCTAGGGAAAACAACATAATAAAGGGGGAGTAACCTCAATATCTAACATCTTAGGTTAAATTCTATGATCGTTACCGTAGTTCAAGGACTGTATACTATACGTATACTTATCCTTAGGGACATCCCTAGATATACCTTAGAAATATCTCTAGGGATCTCACTAACGTTTTCGCATCCTAGTTTCCAAAGGTTGACTAAACCTTTCCTCTGATACCAACTGTAGAGACCTGAATCCTGACGTACATAGACATTACATTACTTTTGCGGAATACTTAGTACATAACAAAAACACACACACATGGAACGTAGTAGTTTAGTGTCTTGGAAACTCAGAATATAATCTTCTAATCGTGGAGAAAGATCTTCAACATCTCCCATAAAGATCTTCTTTTTTTAAAACCTAAATCCTTACTTTATGTCCTGGGGAAAAGAAAACATAAAAGGGTGAGCTGAAATGCTCAGTAAGGGTAAACAAAAGAAATATCAATCACGTCATATCCATAATAACATATCTTTTGGAAATCTTAACCTGCAAAAGAGATCATAATTTCATAACATGGGATAAATCATAGTAGTGAAATGTAATCCCAATAATCAAAACATAAAACATGAAACTTTGTGGCATACACACATAATCATAGAGAATCATTTCTTATTAGTCAAGACTCATGGCCAAGACTATCTTAGTGGACAAATTCCCTTTCTAAACTGAGTTCACTCCTCGTTTCAGTCCTGTTTCACTGAACCGGTATAACCTACCGTTCCAGCCATGTCTATCTCATGAGATATAAAATATTTACCCAATGCATTGGAGGCAGATATAGGTTCCACCCATCTCATAATGATATCATTCTTATGTGTGCCACAAAATCATAAATCATACATCATTGCATAACCCATGTAATAAAAATGTGAATCTTAAACATCGTGACATCATAAAACAACTCATATAAGATAAAGGAATTCATAAAAATAATTCCATCACAACATAATCAAATCAATGTAATAATAGGGATAGAAACAGAACCCTATTTTATCTTAGATGGAAAATAATTTTGATAAAACACTTGAACTCCATTCTTGAGGAAAATATCCTTTCAACTTCAAAAACACTTTTCCTTTCTTAACATGTCATAAAATTCTAACTAAAAGAAGTTGATTAAAAATAAACTTGAAAACTTGTAAGGGAAGATTCTTGGAAATATTGTTTTAAAAATCAATTCATGTTGTATAAGTTAAAAGAAAACATTATTCTCGTACTTTTGTCGGAAAAGTCAAAAAGTACCTCGTACGAAAAAACGACAGAAGATTCATTTCATATCTTTTACTAAAAACTCACCGAAGGGTAAAATTGAATATAAACTATTGTAGAAGGATATAAATATTACATATTGGGGAAATATGGATGTGGATGATAAAATACACCCCAGTAAATTCCAAAGTATAAACAATCTTGGTTAAAAATGAGAACGTGATATTTCCCTTACCTTAGGTCTGATTTGCTTCGTAAGTGTCCAAACCTCCTGTATAATGATTTAAATAATGTTATTGACTTATTACAGAATCATACTTATTTTTATGATATCATATATGGTCATATTCATAGCTTATTACTAGTAATATTTCATTACTACTTGTTATTCGGGTGTTTATTACTTTTTTGTTCTTATGCGTGTTTGTCGAATAATTTTTTATTCTTCTCTTTAGGTTATAGATACCTCAGTTACAGAATGGTATTATTGTAATACATATAATATTCCTTCATTCAATTCATTTATATAATCATTATGCAATTAAGATCATGTAGAACGAATCACATCACATCGTGGAGACGGTATTCTGTACGTACGCACGAGTGATGATATCGTTCCCATGATCGTGGAATTGTATTGGAGTGTATGTATACTATTTCAGAATCAATATCAATTTATAATAGTCATATATAGTCATTATTTACACCATTATACTCATCCAAGTAAGGTGGTGGTGGAAAATAGATTACACCACGGCATGGAGACGGTATTCCGTACGTACGCACGCGCGATGATTTCTTTTTCCGTAGGATGGATAGATGATGAAATAGAGTTGTTTCATACTTATAATAACATATCCGTATATTAGTGATACTGATATTTTTACTTCATAATGAAACAACTAAAGAAGAAAAGTGGAAGAAGAAATAAAGATGAAAGAATTGGTAACGGACATTACCTCTTCTTTGAAGTGCTTCTTTGAGACCTCATTTTAGGGCACTAAAATAGGTAATTGAAGAAGACCAGAACCTATAGGATGTTTCTATGGAAGTGGAGAGGAGAAATTGGCAGAAGGTGTCCATGTTTGAAGGCACAAAGTGGTGTGAGGAAGAGAGGGAGGAGGTGCCCTTTTATAAGGGAGGAGAGGGGCACCTTTGGAATAACTAAAACTATTATTTTATTATAAAGTCAAATTCGGTTATAAAAAGCTCCAAATTGATTCATTTATAAGATAAGGTGGGGATGGGTCTAAATCCTCTCATCCAATATAATTTAGTCAAGTTTAGGTTCCTATTTTAACCTTATCATTTAGATTTAACATTAAGTAAAATAATTTTACTTTTACCGTGTCTTCTTGTGTTCTTATACTATATGGTTAATAAACAAACTATAAGAAGTCAAAAGAACAACAAGTTGTTTATTATTAATATATATAACCTTATCTAAGTCATTTGTTCGAACCTTATATTTTTATGAATAAAATAACAATTAATAATATAATATTTGTTTTAAAAACTATTTTATGTCAATTTTGACACTATTTTGTAATTGATCTTTGTGAAACTCATAAAAGAATGTTTAGTTCAAAAACAGTTATTTAAATCAATATTAACATGTAATATTAACCTAGAAAATTATTTTATTTGATAAAAAGTCTGAAATTACATTTATTTGGGTATTTATAACATCAATTATGTCAATATTTCATTAATAAGATAATTACTGCATCATCTTTGTGTCATAATAAATGATAATTATTTAATCCCTAAAATTTATAAATAAATTCCTATGATGTAGATAATTGTAATAGATTTCTAGATACTATTCAGGTTTGAAGTTTCATGAAGTTTATCACTAAATTAAAATTATTATACTTATAAGATTTAAGAAAGTGACATGTTGTCACATTCTTTGGTTTTAATAATAATTATATTATTTTCATGGAAAAAAGTCCATTAAATTAATCTAATCCGACCCTTAGGTGATATGGATCGACTTTTAGTCATCCAATAGGATATTTACATGTGTTAGGGTAATTTTATAATATTATATTTACCCTTAATTACACGATTTACCTTTAACTATGGTAAATAAAATTTACCGTAGTTACTATTCATAATTCCCAAAAATAAAAAGTAGCTTATTAACATAATTTGGATCCACTGATTCCAAATATGGAATCCATTTTTTCAAATTCAATACACAAAATATGCAAAAATTAAATTAATATTAATCCCGTTGTCGAAAGAAAATGGGTTTTTCTTTAAAACATTGCAAAAGATTGAATTGATTTATCCTACGAATTCAAGGTAGAATCAATGCTAATGACATACATTATATTAAATGGTAAAAATATATTATATTTATAGTTTAAAACCATTCAATATTATAATTTAACCATATAAATTATTGCAATGAAAAAAGTTGTTTTTAATTAAAATATAGCGTGTTTTTACTATTCATCAAAATATGAAAGTTACCAGAATGATATGAAAATTTATCCAAAGTAAATTTTTATTTCATGATTCCAAAGAAGAATTTTATTTTGTCAAATTGAACTTATAAACATGTCAAAAACTATATTTAAAGTGGTTGCGCCATCAAAAGGCGGAAAAACTGCATTTTTTTAAAAATACTTATTTTACCCAAAAAATTTATTTTGTTCTTATACCATGTTTTAGAAAATGTGCAAGACGAATAATAATTTTATAAGATTAAAATTTTATTTAATACTATTCATAACGGCTAGTTAATAATAATATTATAATAATACATCGTTGTTTAGTAAAACCTGGTATTGCGTACAACACACGCTATCGAGAAAGGTCGCGATTGCGTGTAATGAAAGCCAAGTCAGGGTTGCGTGATGTGCAAGAATCCTTCGTTGTTTCATATAACATAATCCAACCATATTTAATTTATAAATTGAATATATATATATATTTATATATATACTCAATGTTGCGTAGAATAACTATTATCAAAATTGTGTGTAACACGATCCAAGAATAGTGTTGCGTATACTGCAAGCTAATACAGTATTGCATATAGTGCAAGGTAATCTTGGTGTAGCATACAACCGAAGATATTAATGAAATTAAAAGAATATTTTTCATAAAATCTCAGGGTGTTACACAGATTCAGTTCCAGAATAATAGAAATTTAAAGAAAGAGTATCTAAGGTTACCTCAGATGTGTTTTTCATGAAACACATGTTGGCATGTTTCTTTTCAAAATCAGACATTTCAGATTCACTTGTGATGTCTTCAGAAGCACTCCAGGTAGCCTTCATAGCTTTCTTGTACTTATTGTCTTTATATTCATGTTTCTTTTTGAACTTCAGCTTTGGGCAGTCTACTTTAATGTGTCCTTTTCTTTTGCACTCGTAGAAAACAACATTATCACTTTTATCTGGCTTTTTTCAGTGCTTCTTCCAATGTCCCTTATTTTCATACTTTACCTTGTAATTTGATTTTCTGAAAAAATTCTTCTTCCTATAAAATTTCTTAAACCTTTTGACTATTTGATCCATTTCATCATCACTATCAGAGTCTGAACTTTCACTTGTTGAACTATTAGTTTGTATTTGAGCTTCTTCTTTGTCCTTGATCTTTGAAGCAGTAGTCTTGAAATCCACTGATTTCCTTTTTGGTTCATCATCTTCTTCTTAATTCACCTTGATTTCTTCCTCATACATCATAAGCTTACTGATAAGTTCTTTGACAGGTAGACAAGCAATGTCACATGACTCTCTGATTGAAACAGATGTGCCTCTCCATCGATCTGGTAGACACCTCAATATCCTCATAATTTGTTCTTTTGTTGGAAAAACCTTTCCAATTTAATTCATTGTATTGACTATATCATTGAACCTGAGATACATATCAGAAATGGGTTCATCAGTTTTCATTTAAAAATTATCATATTTAATAGTATATGTATTTAATCTCATTTCTTTAACATTGTTTGTTCCCTCATGAGAAACACCCAAAGTATCCCATATTTCAAAAGTAGTTTTACAGGAATATATTCTATTGAATTCATCATCTCCTAAAGCACAGTATAGGGCATTTATAGCTTTTCAATTATTATTGTATGCAGACTTTGTGAGTTCATCCCAAGTTGTTCTTTTTGTTTCTGTAATTTTATATTGAGACTCTATAGGAGTCCAAATATCAAAACCCATACTTTCCAAATGATTTTTCATTTTAAGATTCAACTGGGTATAGTTTGTACCATTAAATAAAGGTGGCCGGTTAGTAGAAGCACCCTCTAGTACATTGTCTGTAGATAGATTTTAGAAGAGGAATTTTAAAGAGATAAAATTTAGAACTAAAAGAAATTTAATATCTTTAAAGATGCAACTAAAATCACATTTGAAAAACAGATTGATTTGAAATCTTTGAAAAACAAAAACCTTTGATACCAAATGTTGGTTGGAGTGGATACTCAAGAGGGGGGTGAATTGAGTTCCAATTAAAATTTCTGTTAAAATATTGTCTATTAAAATCCCCCAATTTATAAAACAAGTTAAACTATAGTGAATTTATAACGATTGTAAATGTTCACTTAGCTTCTCAAATATTGATTAGGTCTCAGTTAATTTAACCACAAGATTAAACTAACTTTTGAAACTAACCTACTGATTTACAAGAAGTGTAAACAATTCCTAATTTAACTATCAAAGTAACTTTAAAATGGTTTTGTATTTCAAAGTAACAGCAGTGGAATATAAAAGATATATGTAGTATACTTTAAACTTAAACTAAAGATGCATAATAGATATAACAAGAGGTCCAGTATCAAGCCGAGACTTAGTCATCTCAAATTTATATAAATTTGATCCACACCCTGGATCGTGGTTAACAACAGTTTACAAAACTTTCCAGACCACGCAAGGACATCTACCACAGTTCTTCGTGGGAAACAAAACAAATACCAGGCCACACAAGGACCTCTTCCATAGTTGTCGTTGGTAAACAAGAGTTAATAGTTTTGGACTGAGGATTTTTATATCGTCCAGTTCAGTGTAGGAGACAGTGTGTTTGAGAGATATACAGAGTACACCATACTGCTCAAAAGTAAATAAATAAATCACTTAGAGAGAACAGATAAGTGTTTAGAAAGCTCTAGTGATTAGCAATGCAGCTCTAGACTCATTGGATTCAGCAGAAATTCTTCTGAGTCCTTCTCTAGTTTTTCTGTTGAAAAACAGAGTGCCGTAGTCTATCTTGGGTTCTACAGGAGTGAAGATGTTCTCTTGAATTTAGTTCCCCTAGTAGTTTAGGATTTCATGTGTTGGAAATTTTTTGAGGATCGTTCAATGTATTCTTCACAGTTGTTCTTAGGATTGTTCTTCGGTTCAGTACAGAGCACTTCGCATGTGTTGTGTAATGTTTGTCAAGGCGACTTCTTCTTTTTACTACAGCTGGGACTTCTTTTTATTCCATGAGCACCGGCAATAGTAATGAATCCCTTTCCATAAGTACGAGGTACGGTTTCTGGACATGCCAAAACTATCATTAAATAACATTAATTGCATTAAAAACATCAAATATGACTATTAGCATTATTTAAATAATATTGACAAAATGTTAAGAAACGGTGTCATAGTGATTATGTAAACTATGTCTTGTTCATGGTATGGTCTTCACGGTATGTGGTTCACGGTATGTGCTTCACGGTGTCTCCATGTCACGGTGTCTAGCTCACGGTGTCTGAGTCACGGTGTGTCCTTCATGGTGCCTGGGTCACAGTGTGTCCTTCACGGTGTCTGTCTGATTGCGACTGTGTCTTGCACACAGTCTGTCTTACTATATCAAACATCACGGTGTCTCTATACATGAAAAAATATCTGTATTTAGACTTAAATAGTAATATGCAGAATATGGATTAAGCATAATTATTATAGGGTAAGAGAAGTTAAAACATATATATAAAGGGATGATAATATAAGTGAGATTTGTGATCATGCATAAGACTTGTAAATAATAAAGAGAGTAATTAACATAAATAAAATTTTCTATCATTAAAACATGATGTGGAATTATTATTGAGATGTAAGATCATTAGCAAGATGTTCAATTAAGATTGAGATTAATTAATACTAATAGGATTTGTGATCAATAAAACATAATTAATACATGAGGAGTCCAACAATTGTGATCCCACTATAGCAACTTGTGAATAGTACAGTGTGGGTAAGTTCCCTTATTCTATAGTGAGTTGAATCAAAATGGTTTGACTACTAACTTAGTGGATTGGAGCATGTATCCCTTAGAGAGGATAGAAGCAATAATTATTTCCATTACTGATACCTTTGATTGGGTTTGTTGGAATTGACATAGCCAACACTACACATAAATCCATACTATATCTAAGAGGATGTTTCCAGTAGGTTCTAGTGTCATCATAGTGAGCACTGATTATAGAAACCAAATCTATGTTTTGATATCTGATCTCTCTAATGCGGTTTAGTTTGCACATTGTGTATCTTAGATGAACCCTCTTAGATTTCATCTATGTATAGACCTGATGATATTGGCCTCTATAATGAGTGTTGTAAGAAACAGTATATCTCATGGAGTGTGTTCTCTTGGATGAGTGTTATTTGGAGCCTTCATGTATGAATCCTAGGATGTATTTTCAGTTGTGAATTTACCTTGAGACAATGAATCTATATTGATTATATCTGGATATTCTTGTTATATTTGTTGTAGAATTATACATGTGAAGAGCTGACTGTTACTCTTGATGTTTTGTGATTTCTGATTTTGGGGTGTCCAAGTGGGTATTGTTGTACTAACCCTTGCAAGGGCTCTTCCAGTAAGTGTCTTTTCTTTTTTAGATGATGGAGATTTTTTCATATTACTTGGCATACTAGGAATAAGTAGAGATAGTTTGTTCTTGATAGATTATGGTTTATATTGGTGTTTCATTTTATAATAATGCCCTCTTTCTAAGTAGGATAAACTTTACATTCAAGTTTTTTGGGCTGGTATTTCTCCCCTTTTATTATTATGAGTACATTTATCATACTATAGTTGTGGGTTTATAGATTTATACATTCATTGTTCCTGTTTTTTTATATTTTATCTTTAGGCAGGATATGTGTGTGTGCATAAATGTACTTTGGGAAAACTCCTCCCATATGTGTGATATCCCTTCTTGATTCTAATCACTTTCCCCTTGCCTATTCGAGGGGGTCTAGGGTTAGTTTTGTCATTGGCCTCATTGGGTCAGGTCGGGATAAATTTAAAAAATATATTTAATTAAATTACATAATTCATATAATGCACTCACTAATAGCTTCACTCAAATGAATGACCGATGTCGTCAAAATTTATTTCATGACTAGGGTAAACCTTTCATTCTATAAATAATCATGGTCTCATATTTTCCATCAGAGGTATCATTCTATAGTAAAACATTTTAGCCTAAAAAGATACCTGCATGTGATTTGAAATATATTAATATTTTTAAAATAATATTTTTGGGATCATGTGATGCCTAAAAATAGTATCAAATCCAAGGAAAAATATAGAGATATAAGTAGAAATATTCAAATGACTAAACTTGTTAGAGTAGATTCATTACACTTTCTCCACCTTCATGGATTTTCCCCTAAAAAAGCATATGCTACACAACAATTTTGGGGTACTGGGCCCACATCTGGATCTCACGCTCCCTAGATCTCTCATAAATAATTTTATACCACTAAATAACTTGAACTAGAGGAATGGTCCATCAACACAAGATCCTCTTATATCAACCCTTTATTTTTACCAACTACCCCTATAAGGTGGCTTTTTCATCAATGTATGAATTCCATAATTGATAACATGTTACGGGTCGTTCATGTATCTTATCATTTGAAACACATGAAAGAATTCAGGTACTTAGTTTCACTATGGGGTAAGTCCAAGTGGTAAGAAACCTCACCAAATCCATGCCAAATCGTGTATAGCCTAAAGAACCTTTGGTAAAAGGTTTCTCCTCGACTAAAACATTGTAATGCACGACATGTGGAGAATAAAGAATACTTGGTCTTCTTACTCGAACTCCAAAGTTTTAAAATAGTGGTCTGTCTAAGATTTCTATTGATACTAACCTATCCTCAAATTCTCGTGAATCACTAGAACCATTCTTTGATGTTACCTGAGCCATTTCTAGCCCAAAAATGGAGGTCCTTCCAACCTCATTTCAGTACAAGAGTGACATTTAGGTTCTATATAAAGTTATTCATATTGTTTTTGTTAAATAATGGTCTATTAGATTAAATTAAAAATGATCTCCACCAATGGTAAATTACCCACTTAACTCTGTTTGAGAAGCTTAAATGCAGCCTCAAGACACATTTTCTATAAACCTAGATATTCCTCTTAAGCTGTCCATCCACATAGGAATGGGATGTCATTGTCAACCATTAATGGGTTAAAAATTCCTCTTACAATACCCTCCACAATTGTGAGTTATACTAAGAATCATGTTCAATGATAAAAATCATGGTTACCTAAGAATTTGGATGATCTTCTACGTGTACAACCACTCGAAACTCTCAACTTATCTCCTCACAAATGTTAAAGAAGTGTTCCAACTTGGTAAGTTGATTTAAAATCACTCAAATAGTGTCATAGACTATCACTATACATAGAAGCCCTATAATATAATATATTACTATTCTATCCAATACTATTTAGAAAACTCAAATGGTTGAGTCAAACTGTATGGAACATAGTGTTCAAATTTTACCCACTGATAGTTAAAAAACATAGAGAAAAATTCAATAGTTATCCACCTCACTCTGACTCACCAAAACATCCAATAAAGTTCATTGCACATATTTTCCACACCTATATGTACATAAAAAGTTGAGGTATGAAACTCCCTCAAGACCTCCTTACAAAATAAGATTGTAACCACCATCTGTATCTAGAAAAAGGATGACATGATAACCTTTTATAGAAGAATCATCTAATACATCTCATATGGATTTCTAGTCATGTAGAACTTTCCAAACAATATATCCCAAGTGAGCATATCTCACATGCTAAAGAACCAGTGGATCAACTACTATTGATTGAAGATAAGAAGCACCCCCTCCACCATGGTTAGCATCAATGATAAAAACATCTAAAACACCTCCTCAAACAATATAAAATGTGATTTAATACTAAGGTAATATTACACATATTTTCAATAGTACTCCACCAATAAAAAAAATATATTCACCTCTAATAATCTCTTCATTGGTTCCCAAGAAATAATTAGATTAATCTTCACTAAATACACAACTAAACCATGCCCAAAGATGAAATTCCTAAAAATTTACACCACATAGATCCAAAACTGACACTTCAAGATCTTACCATAAATTTAGTGCTCCCATAGAATGTTTAGGACCATCCATAAATGCTCTCTATGCTCTTCCTCTGATACAATGTATATAAAAATTTCATCATTATAAACAACTATGAATTTGTCCAAGGAATCTTAAATATCTAGTTCATAAGATACATGAACACAAATGGGAATTAGTCACACTGAAATATGTCCCTAAGAACTCATAGTTTCTACAGTAACATAAAATTTGCATCTTCAGAATATCATCCTTGAAAACCCTCAACTGTTGGTAGTTGTGCCTAATATATGACTTTGAAACCAACTTTCAACTTTCAATTTATCAAAATTATTATCAACCCTCAGCATGGGGTAATTTTTTTTATTGTTACCATATTTAGGTAATGATAAATAATAAAAATTCTCAAAATATCATCCATATTTTTCACTAACAAAAGTAGAGCCACACCAAGTCTGCAAGTACCATTCTAGTGGAATCTAAAACTCTAATGGTCATATCATCCAACTATAGAGAAGTAGTATGTATTCTTTGGTAAACAATATTGGCATGCCAAGCTATATATTTCCTTTTTCTTATGGTAGAAAAATAATTTCTTCCATTGTAACATACTAAAAAACATCATAGTTTCCAACTTCCATTACAGAAATATTCCATAAGAACTGTTCTCCTCAATGTGTTATGCAACACTACCAGAAGCGATGTGAGATTGATGAAACCTACCTAATCTATATCTCTTGAAGAAATGGTTAAGCTAAAAGATCCTCTCAAATATACACCTCATGAAAAATGGATGTGGAATGGGAGGAGTGACCAGTGCCTTAGCCTAATTTAATGATAGAAGAGACATGTCGTACCACAGATCACTTTGATGACTCTAGGTCATAGGCCTCCACTAACAAGAGATATCCTTCCACTTTCTCACCAAAAAACCATGACAATAGTTTTTAATAACACCCTAATACCATATCTTTCACATAAATATACACATAAATGGAACTCATCTACTAAACCTCAACACAATCTACTTTGGGAGGCACTAAATTTCCCAAAATACTTTAAATCACATCACAAGAGAACACATCTTGGTTGGGGAATCATCCCTCTTTCTTTCATTCTCAATGCTATATCTCATATAGATATCAAAGGGATATAACAAATAGATCAAAAATAAGTTCTAAAGGAAAGTAACATATAAAAAAAGTGAAAAGGAACGTATATTATACCTTTTACTATGTTTGGAGTCCCTAGATTAGAAGCCTTTGTTGTCCATCCTCCCACTCTAACATGATGGGTCAGGCAGTCCCGATAAATATGGCCTTTCTTATGAAAGGAATATCACAACCATTACCTATTATTTCTAAGACTTATACAAGGTATCTAGGATAAAGAAACTCCAAGATGATTGATTACAGCACATGATTTATACTTTGCAGATCCCCGCATCTATGTATAAGAATGAGGGAGTTTTGGAAGAGTCGGGCACAAAAAAACTCTAGGCAGTAACGGCTGCCTCCCCCCCTCTTAGAGGGGGATGATCCTCCACTACCATTCACTAGAACTCACCAAACTCCCTTCATCCCCATCTCGAATCATTACTTATTTCTTTTTTTCCACCAAATTGTTTTAAGTCTGAAATTCATTGGATGCTTTGACAGTTTCCTATAAGTGTTAGTCTCAAATTCAAAATTCACTGAGGAGACCTCTCTTCTCCATTTAACCATGATTGTGAACATTAATCATCGCTAGCCTTCGGTTGATCTCTTTTACCACTAGATTTTTAAAACATGGGGCCTGCATGAACAAGAGATAGTTGAGTTTCTGGACTCTAAACATATCATAATCTAATTTTCTTCTGATGATGACATGATTGTCGTCTAGTCGAGTTCTCCTCGGACCTATAATGGCACATGGTTTATTCTCATTAAATGGTCATATGATTTTGATATGTAATGGGATTCATCAAAAATGGCGGTTAGTTTAAGTTTTACAAAGCTTTATATCCCCTTTAAAAATCCTTTGATTATTCATATTCTAGGGAACATGGTTGGGTGATATCTCTGTTCGGACAATATGACCAGTGTAGTGTGTCCTCCGATCTTGCAGAGGGTGGGTGTCAAATTCGATGTATCTAAAGCACCTACTGAATTCTTCTAGATTTTAATGGGTGAGGAGTTCGGTTACAAGCATCGTGTGGTGTTTGAGTCTTGGTATATGTTCTATTCCTCATGCAAGAAATTTGGGTACAGGTTGGAAGTCTACAGGTGCAAGGGGTTGAGACCTGGGAATGTTTAGGTGACTCAGACCTCAGTTGGTTCTACAGGTTGGAGTAGTAAGATACTAGAGGTAAATCCCAAGGATGGAATTAGGAGAGGTCAAAGTGTTGCTACTTATGGTTCTGCTGTAGTAGTTAAGCATAAGTGGGAAGGAGTATGGAATTCTAAAATTAGTGTCACTGAAATATTTAATAGGTTGATACATGATTTGGCAGGCTCTCCAGGAGCTAATGAGGTAGAATAGGTTACAGAAAATGGTGGTTCTCTTCAATTTTAGGTCAATGATGGATTAGAAATCCGAAATTCAATGGTAGTGAGTGCTAGAGATAATGCTGTTATGGTCCAGGATACTACTGCTAATCATCAACTGGCAGAGGTCCATTTAAATTTGAGTATGGAAGTGGTGGATTAGCAGGCTGAATGTAATGACCATGCTATTGGGGAGGATCCTGCATGCTTGGTCTTGGAGGATACCGATATTCATCCATAGTTCATAGGATGGGGCTTAGTTCAATTGAGATGTGTTGATATGATTGTGTAGGAATCCAAGAATGAGAAGCATGTTATTGACAAAGTAAATGATAACAATTCTCATATTTCCCTTCTTCATGCAGTCAAGCTTTAGGGGTAGGAGTTCGTCCCAATTTTTAATCATTTTGAAGTTCTAGAATCATTGGACGAGCATCAGGAGAATCAAATTGTTGAACAAGTACAAAGTAGGATAGAGACAAACATGTATCTCCCTGAAAGAACCTTGGTCATAGGGATGAAAAACAAAGGGTGAAGGGATTACCCATATCTTCTGAAGCCAATGGAGACTAGGTCTGGTGAAAAATTTAAAGAAAATGAGTTGGAATAAATTCATGATTCTAGTTGTAATATGAAAGGGGATTTTTAATGTGTTATGGCCTATTCGGGTGAGGTTGGTGCAAAAAACACTTATGCGTAAAATTGTGCTAAAGATATATCCCTGGGACCTCTTATTCATTCAGATGAAGAAATGGTGGATGAGTTTCTTTTTATCAATGTTACTCAAGAAGAGGTAGAAAACGTGATTGGTAGGCCACTTCATGTGGCTACCAATAGTGACCAGGGTGCTTGGATTGACAAATATGACCTTATACTGATAAGGGGTTTTAATGAAGGGAAGATAAGTAAAGATCAGTACACTCAAACTTGGGACAAGCTGGCATATTTCTTTGAATACATCATTTCTTAAAATCCAAATTCACAGGTGCACTCTATCTCGTGGAAACTCTTTATGGAGGAATCATATAATAGGATTAAGTTATGTTTCAATAATTTTATGATATCTTTTGTGGTCTGTCCTCTTAGTTGAATTGTGCGGTTTCTCACTTTTACTTAATAGAGTTTTTGAATAAAAATTTTAATTTTCAATTAGTAAGTATGAGAATAAATATGCCTCCTATAATGTAACCCTACTAACTAGCACCAATTAGACATTGTAGATGTATTAGATCCATTATTTCCACTACCACCAATAGTTTCATAACACTCCATTATAGAGGATCACTCTATTTCTCAAGCCTACTGAAGAGGCTCCTAAACAAGAAATGGTGGTGTATTGGGGGGATAAAACTCTTTATGGAATAGGACACAATATCTACCAAAGAAAGTGTTTCCTTGTAATATTCCAAGGTAACCAAATCCCACCAACCCCTATCTATCTTATGAAATAGGATGGTTTCAAATATTTACAATAGTTTTTTGGAATTTTAATAGAATAGAAAAACCCAACTATAGATTCCATATAGACATCAACTCTCTGAGGGTCTGAATCACCCCGTAATCTGGGTAACCCCAAGTCTTATAACTCCAAAAACATTCTCACTATACATGTATAATCATCCTGAATAGTCATAATGAACCATTGTTTCATAATACATGAAACATCAAAAAAACCACTAGGGATGGGTCTTATCATTTCTCAATAGTTTAAAACACCACTCACTACATGTCTAGAGAAAACACCTCAAAAACTAGCTATTAAACTGGATACTCGACTCTGTGTTGACTATCAGGGTGAACCTACATTGGGGTATTCTCACTCAACTGTTCATCATCACAACCCTATATTTTGATCATAAATAGATATCATCATTGAGACATCTTGAAAGTTACGAATATATACCACACCTTGATGAGCATATATAGGGAGTTTACTTAGGAAGGACATGAAAATAAAAACTCACAAACCCAAATGATGCATATACCATTGTTTTCCTTATAATAGATTCCTTAGTATTCCATTTAGACAAGTAGGTAGTCATAGTCATTGTGAATAGATAGGTCAGTTTCTACACCATAATTGGTCTCTCAAGAATGAGATCCAAACATGAGACACTCCAACATCATTGGAATAATTTCCCACACTGAACCCCACAGTAGTTCCTACTCCAAATACTAACCTAGGGGAGAGATCACATTTAATATCACTCTTCCTTGACCTGACCAACCGGGGGGATAAATTTCCTAGTAGTAAGCTGAGCTTGACTCCCCAAGCCCACCTTCAGGGGATGAAACCTATCACCAAGTAGACATATCACTAAAATGAGAGAACATATCATAAGTAATTTTATGTATGAAAACCACCAAATTCATTCAATAGCACATATATATAGTAAAAATACATAAACATATAGAGTGAAAACCATGCATGAAACAACCTCTAGGAAATACATCAAATTATAGGAGTGTGATACAAAATTATAAAGGGGAAAATAATTTCCAAACGAAAAATAAGGTCCCAGTCTGATAAAAACTGAAAAAATGGAAAAATGAAGATATTCTAGCCCACATTATTTATGTAAAACCACCAAACATGGACAACACCTCTAATTACCACGATGCACCTCTAAAATTAGGACTAACATAGTCACTTCTAATCTACCTATGGAATGGATAAGACAAAACACATGTAGGAAAATCCCATGCAGGGGTGAGTATATACATACCCCATAGGATTCCCCAAAAAATAAGGTAAAATAATAGAAATAATCAATATTCATCTCGAACCATAAAAAATGAGGGTGAAGAAAACACAATATAAATTATGCTCAAAATAAAATCAAGTGAAGAGAGAAAGGGTATCTTCACTATCCAATCCATCCAAGATTGAAGTGTCTTCCCAATGTTATAAAGGTCCCATCACTATTACCAAGAAACATGAATAACCATAGGAAGAACTGAGAGGAGGGCTATCTCTTCACCACTATGTGTCACAAAAGAAGAGGAACTATCTCCTACACATGTATCTCTTATAACCTATCAATAATATGGAGGTCTCACACCTCACTACTATATAGCACATATAAGGGAGAACCACTCTAATAGAGGTCCCACCCAACTCTAGAGCTCAATAACAGGGATTATACTCTAAAAATAGAGAAAACTAACCCTTTATAATATTGGGGACTAAAATCTCCACCTGTATAGATGATATGAGAGACCCACAACCTAGAGAGAGATTGTGGGGAGTACTGAACCTAGTAACACTCTGATGATAACACCCAATTATTTTTATTGGTTAATAGTTACTAAAGAATGTGTCCCACTGGCATCACCTCATATCATATCATTGTTACTGAAACGAAGGCCACCATCACATTATATGAATAAAATTACACATGAAGGGCTACTAAAAGACCCAAATATGAGCCTCAAATGAAGATATAAAATAGGTATAAGTATTTTATGGGGGTACATGTTGTGTTCTCCTAGGATACATGGAATGTCTCATTAGATAGAACCCTACCTATGTCCCCTCCTTATACTCGGTGTAAAAAAGAGTAGTACCCAACATGTATCTAGGTTCACATGATGTGTGACTTCACATTGAAATATGAAAGTGTATTCTCTTGGAAATGTATTATAAAGCAACGCGACACTACACAATGTGTATATTGGGTCACATGGCATGTATGTTCCCCCAAGGTCCTGGGTGTGTAAACTCGGTACATAGAATGAGTAACCATGTATATATACATGGAATGTCCATCAAGGTTCAAAGCATGCCTTACCATATGTGGTCCAAGGTGTGTGACATTGAAACATGATTTGGTTTCTTGGGTATAATTACATGGTGTGTGGGACCAACCACATAGTGTGTGATATTTAACTTAGTTGAAACACTAGCCATCATGGAAACCCAAAATACATGGCATGTTTCAAACTATTCCATAGGAAGTAAGGCATTCATGGTGATGAATAATTCAAAAACTTTTATGGTTTCATATATATTTATCCCATCTGATATCATTTAATCTAAAGTATTCCATCTTGGATTTTTGTTTCCCAGCCTCTGGTGGTAGAAAAACAGAAATCAGATTACCCTTTCCATAACCATATCACTATCCTATACCATTCAAAAACATGATCAATGATGACATCACCTTCATCCAAAAACACACTTCAATATATATATATATATAACACCAATATCCATCTCATTTTTTCATCCACTACGAATATAGGGGTTCGATTGTGCTCAAATCTAGCCAGAAAATGTCAAACTGCCACCCCATGGGACAATGGGGAAGAACGTGAAGAACGGTGTGGGTAAATTCCAAAAAACAAATTGAGACCCATAATTTTCTAGTAATATCCTATAAAATTATTACAAAAAGTGAAACCAGTGGTGAGTATCAAGAAAAATAATTACAAATAAATAAAATCAAGAGTAATTTTCAAATATAGGCTCAGGTGAATTATGGAAAACACAGAATAAGTAATCATATATAGAATTGATGATTGAAAATTTAAATCAAGGGAAAAAATAAATAAAATAACATTCCATGCCTTGAGTTTTGATTGTTCAGTGATGAATAATGTTTCCTCTTGTAAAGAATATTATGATCTTGCTACCTTCATTTTCTTCCTTAGGATTCTTCACAATCTCCGGTTGTCGATCCATGTTCCCAAGTCATTCGCCAAAAAATCTATCCTCCTCCTCTCTGATATCCTTGTCCTATGAGGCTAACACTATGGATTTTTAATAATAGTATAATTATAGATAGGGAATTATAAATTCAATAATTACATTATTTAATTCACTTAAAACATCTATCAATATCTTCTCTCAACTAAATTCCCAGTGCTAACCATATTTATATCATGCCTGGGGTAAACCCCACATTTTTGGAAATAACTAGGATCTTATATTTCCCATACGAGTTCTCATTTAATGGGAAAACAATTTATCCCCAAACTATGTGTGTAAGTAATTTTATATATATTAATATTTTTAATATATTATTTGTGAGGTCCATTGACGCCAAAAAATAGTGCTAGATCTATGAAAAAATCTAGAGATATCAGTAGAAATATTCAAATGACTTAATCAATGAAATTGTATTCATTGAAATATTTTCCTATGAATATACCTTTTAGGATCCCATATTCTCATATTACTATCTTTTGGATGAAAAATATACCCTCATAACTCTCTTCTCTTAGCCTTCATAACCCCCTTTAGGTGACCTATAACACTTAAAACTACATAGAATTACCAAAAAGGAATGGTAATTCAGTCATTCAAAGGTAAAACATTTTTAAAAGACCACTTCTCCCATAACCAATATATACTAGGGTGAAGTAATCACCTCATAAAACATATTTGAGCATCATTATCCTAACCCCTCCAACATGTTCCATATAAGGGTAGCGTATGACCATGTCCCCTAGGAACCTTCAGACAAGGATAAATTCATATCTTCCTACTTACAATATACGTATAAATACCTTTCCTTCCCTTAACTAGGGATAAATCTTTTTACAAGCCTCAAAAAAGGAAAACCCCTTCACCCATCCTCAACTAGGGATAAACCCTTCACCCATCCCTATATATAGAGAACCATTTCCCCTACCCTTCACTATGGAAGAAAATGGATCATATCCCTCACTAGGGAGAAGCATGAGACCTAGACCTGAGTAGGTGGAGAATTATCTAAGCCATGTACTAAAGAAAACCACCCTATTATACTCATGTTCTAGGGTACCAGGAATACCATAAATTTAATGTTAGAGTATGAATTTTACCAGGTATTTAACCTAAGAATATTATTATCAAGGACTCCTCTAAAACAACCCGATCCACATGATCAGGGAATGAACAATAGTGTAAAAAAAATTTATTTTGTATTTCCTTGAGAAATTCCTACTATCGAGAAATAATCCCTAAATGATAGGATCCCTAGGGTATTCATGATCATTTACTCCATTGATAATTTGGGTTCTTATTGGTATAATACAGGTGAGAGATTCTATGGCTCTTATAGATCAACTTGGCAGACCTATGTCTGATCCCAATCAGCCTAGGATCTTAGTGGAAACCTTTGTCGAATGTATGATCCATGAGAGAATGGGAGTAACAACCAATTATTTTGAGTATGTTTATTTATTTAAATACATATTTTTTGATATCATGTTATGTATGAAACACTAAATTAAAAAAATCACAATACATTTAATTATGATAAAATTATAAGTACTAAATGTTACAACTATAATGTATTAATTGGATTGGAGTGTATAAATATAATTATGAAAAATATTATATATATATATATATATATATAATTTTTAATATAAAATAATTTATAAATTTCAATTATTGTAGCTAAATAACTAAAAATGTAATTTTATGTTTTAAAAAGTATTTTTCTAGAAATACCTTTTTAGGGGCTATGAATTTTTATTTTAAGGAACTAAAAATATTTTTTGAAATGATTATAAAATGTAATACTCATATTAATTTTATATTAACACTATATTAATTATAAATTTATATAAATTAAGAAAAAAATAGTTAATATTTGAAAAATGATATTTTCTAATAAGAAAAAAATTTTAGTATAATTTATTTTTCCATTTTAAAATTAAATTATTAAATACTAAAATATTAGTTTGATAAAAATGAAATTAATTTTTGAATTAATTATATTTAAATTATCTTATGATTATTTTTTAGAAAATGTTTGTTTTTCAGTGAATAGAGACAAAATTATGATTTTACAAATACTGTAACTATTTTTTCATAATTATGAAATAATATTGGATTAAAAGTTGTTAAATACATTTTTATAGTCTATTTATATGTTTAATAATTAAACTAAATCATTAAAAAAATTATGTAAAATTTAGAAACCTATGCTTGACATTTTGAAACCTAAGTGGAGTTTTATTCAAATAAAAACTATATTTTATCATTTTATGTAATTATGTAATTGGAAAGTTACATTTTGTTTTGAATTTATTTTAATGTCACTTAACTATAATTTTTTTATTTTTTTATCAATAGAAGTCATGATAATTAATTATATACATTATTTTTTTGTAAATTCATTTTTATTCTAAAAAATAAATTTTTCAAAAAACTGTGGTTCATTGTGTTTTGCATACTTATGTTAATATTATTTTTTACCACATTTAAGAATTAAATATTTTTTAATTTATTAAAAATTTTGAATCATCATATTCAAATTATTTAATAATTCTTATTTCTTTTTTATTCGTGATTAATAATTACCATGGTAAAAAAACTTTCACTATGGTAAGGGTCGAAGGGTTAATAGGGGTAAATTTAAGTGATAAGGCCACATTTATCACTAAAACATGAAACAAATTTATTATTTGAGTGTATATTGACTTTAAATTATACTATATTATAAAATTTGATGTTTTAATGCAACTTTACAATGGAAATGACTTTATATTATTTTAAAATTAATGGTTTTTATAGGGGAGAAACTCCCCTCACTTATAAAATAGAACCCCATATCACTACTTATCTACAAATTTTATACAGTGTATTTAGACATGATCTACCCAAATAAGTTTAAAAATATTATTTACTTGTCCTCTAGTTTTTTTGTCACTAAAATAACAACCTAAGAAGGCTTAAGGTTTAAGCTAAATGAAGGGTGCTCAAATAAGAGGTAATTGTCTTGACTGAATTTTTTCAAGTTTATTTCTTCTTGAAAAACCTCCAAATATTATAATACCACATTAAAAAAATTTAATTTTTATAATTTTTATAATTAAATAATATTATAATAATTTAACAATTATTATCAACCTCATTTTCATCTAATGGAGAATAGAAATATCACTCATGTGTATGTGAGACTACCGCCTCCACGAAATGATGTAACTCATTTTTCATCATCACCATACATGGGTGGTTATAAAATGTATTTGATGAATAAATATGATATTAATAATTAATATATTTAATTAATATTATTATTTAAGTGTAAAATAATAATTAATGTTCATTGTAATGTAATTTTTTATATTGGTAAATTTTCTGAAATAAGCTTTTCACATATTTCATATTCATGAATCATAGATAAAAAATTCATGGAATGATATTGGAAAATTATAAATCATCATGTAACATCTCTTATAGTCCATTAAATAGTTTTGTGATTTTTAAATTTGTATCCAAGAATGGGCTTTGGCACCACCAATACAATATAAATGTGAAACAATTGAAGATACTAACATCCAATGATAAAAATAATCTTTAACTAATTGATACATGTACAGTAAATGATTCTAATTGTATAGTATAAATGGTAATATATATGAATAGTTTTATTAAATAAGTCATTATTATAATTACTTTTACTATACAGGAGTTTAAATCACTTCCATAGAAGCTGAGACTTAAGGTAATGGTTTAACGTGTCAATTTTATTTTCAAGAGACATATGCCAAATTAACAACTTGTTTTGTATTTTTTGGGGTATATAATTAAATAGGAATTTTTTATTTTAATTTCATAAAATTAAAGAGATTTTAAAATACATATCATGTTTTGTATTTCATGGGATTCAAATTCAAGAAGTACCAATGTTGTAAGGGGTTCCTCATCTCAATTTCCTTTATTAAGATATATTTTATATTCACCACCATCATCATTTTTTGTGGTGAATATATTAAAAAATAATGTATTTTATGATAATTTTCATGAAAATTATGGTTAAATACTGATACAATCTAATTTTATCTCTTTTATGAGGTTTTAAATCAAAGGTCGACAAATTTGTAAGGGTTTATATTATAATATAACTGTTTATCAAGATTATTTATGTTTTAATTTAAAATATAAGAATTTTTATGCCATTTATATTCAAAAAAACCATTTACATTCTTCTATTATAGTTATTTATTAGTTTTTAGAGTATTCATTCAATATTTACCCTCTTTTATACTCAAAACTCTGAAATAATTTTTTTAAGAAAAGCCGACATTATTCTTCCATTTCGGCCATGAATATTTTTTCTTTCATATCAATATTCATGAAAATTATTTTATGAAAGTTTTTATATAAAATTAAATGTATGATGAGATTATTTCATATTCACTTTTTTTCCTTTAAAAATGATTAAAAAGAATACTTTTAAATGTTTTTTATATGACTCTCTTTTGAATTTCTTTACAAAACTACGAAAAGAATGTTTTTTTATTAAACATACATAGTTTGAATGGATTGTACAATCATAATATTATGTATTCATAATTTAAATTCCTTTACAGGCTCACATAGTTTTTCAAATAAGATATTATTCCTATTGTTCAAGAATTTTTAGATTCTAAATTAATAAAAGTAAAAGGATATTTCTTATTGATTTTCAAAGAATATTTCTAATTATTTTAAAAATGTATTTTTAATATATTTCAACATCCGTTAAGGAATTTTATGAATCACAGGGGATATGATATTATGATATTATCTACTTTTTTATGTGAATTTATTATGATTATGATATTTTAATAAATGTTTCATGAAACCTTTATCTTTTCCATGGCTTAATTAATCCCTAAAAAAATTATGACTATTTTAATAATGTTTTGGAATACATATATACGACTTTTATTATGTGATTGGTGGTCCTAGAAGTATATATCCCTCCAATAAATTAGGAAGATTATGATATCTCGTTAAATAATATGAAAGGGATTTGGGAGTGAACTCAATCCACCACGAGACATTGTCGACTATGTTTATGGGTTTGGGGATTAAACCCAATACACTATGGGAATATACCCACTTTTATAGTCTTTGAAGTAATTCTTGACTACGGAAATTGTTTTCTATTCTTATTTGGAGGACACAAACTTATGTATTGTTCTTATAATATTCTTTCATGGATCATGATTTATTATTGATTATTCCCCACTCTTATGATTGATGTATTATGTTATTCCAAATATTTATTCCATATATCATCATTTTATCTATGTTTTATTGGGTATTAATTTCTTAAGTTATGGAAATAAACTTCTATTATGTTCTCATACCCATATGATCATAAAATTCTCAATTATTATCTTTATTTGATAATTCCCATTTTACCCTTACTGAGCTTTTGATTTCACCTTTTTTATGTCCCCATTTTCCCTACCTTATAAATAATGATACTATACAATATATGTATATAATATTATCATGTGTGGAGAATTTTTTTGGGAGATTTTGATAAATTATTATAGAAAAATAAAATCTAGTTATAATGGTAAAATTTTCCATTTTATGTGAAAAGTGAATTTTTTAAGTAAATGTTTTTCTAATTCTCTAAAGCAATAAACCTAAATGAGTCTTAGGTATATAAGTGAATAATTTTTTTTATGTTTTATATATTTATAGTTAAATTTGGGTCACTTAGTTTGGTATCAAACCAATAGTATAAAGAATAGATTTTTAGAAACAGATCTAGTTGTACAGGTCTGTGGTGTTATAGTTGGTATTAGAGTAGGTTTTATATAACATTAGATGTTATGAAGTTATCATATGGGGATAATTTAAGAGTTTTAGATTCAATTATAGGTTGATCAGTTTAACATTGATAAAAATTAGAGAGGTATTGATAACATTTTTAGGTCTTGAGTGATTATATTTTATTGGGATTAATGATATATTAGGGAATTTCAATTATATTTTATAAAGAATATATGATTGATATTTATATAACTCTTTATGATGATATGTGATTTAATGTTGGGGTAATTATTTTTACCTAGTATAATGGTTTTATTGTTATTTTGAATATGAGTTGAGTAGTACTGATTTCCTTGGGGTTGAATAATTATTTGGTGACAAGGTGATTCAAGTTGTTTTTGGAATAGATAAATATATTTTTGGAAGTATTTATGATTAATGATTGAATATGATTGTTTCGTATTTACTTGAAACATGTGTTTTAGTTTTAAGAATCACTGCTTCCAGGCTGTTTCCATTGTATTTATTCATGGAACCAAAAACATCCAACGGTTCTTTATCTAAAGGGGACCTACTTTCCAAAGGTAGGTGTTCATTAAGTTTGGACATTATGATGCTTAGGAATGAACATTGGTCGAGATGATGGGAGGTTGGACTCATCACACCCTTTTTGAGGAGAATTACAGTCGACTCTGATACTCTCTTTGTAAATTTAAGATATATTCATGAATCCTTAGTAATTCACCAAGAATAACATATGTTTCCCTAGGAATTTACAATCACTTATTAACATGTGTATAATTTATAATCATCAGCATGCATTCAAGGTTCTTCTCTAATGGAGATATCCATAAGTATTTGAGGTTAATCATCAATGGTATCCTCAAATATACTATTTCACGATTCTTTTTATCATCATTATAATGATACTATTTTTAAGCCACCCAATCGGGCACTCTGGAATTTATTATCATCCCGAGAGATGAATGATTGTTTTGATATTGGGATAGTACCCATAAAATGGGCTACCTAAGTATCCTTCTGAAAGTAATCATAACCCTGGTAGTTTGGTGCCGCTTAATGGGACACATCATACCTATTAATGTCATGTGATAAGGACCTAACCATACATTTTAATGTCATGTGGTATGGACATATACGTGAAAGGTGCTTAGCTGATGTTTCATGTGGGACTTATGCCGAAGAATCCCAATGAACATGGAAAGGATATGGGTTTCCAAGTAAGATTAGACCATGTTGGGATTATAGACCAAGGATAATATAGTGGATTTGAAGTGTTGGGTTTGAACCTCAAGGAGGCTTCCTACGTATCCCTTGTGGATGAGAATCAAATCCCACATAGTTTGATAAATCTCATGGGAGAGTATAGTCTGATGAGTGAAATGAGTTTGGGATAACTTCATAAAAAGTATTCCTTGATGATTTGGGGGTTTGATTTGGGGCTTATTCCAAAGGAGGATGTGAAGATTTAGATAATTTGGGTTGGATTCCAGAAGAGGATGTCCAGTGAGCACAGAACCTGGGAAGGCTTTCTACGTATCCCAATTATGGTGGGAATCAGATTTCTCATTGTTCATTCATCATTGTTGTTTGTGCACATGTTGAAATCATCATGTATCTCTAATCCCACATGAGTCATAATCGGTGTGAGAAACAAGAGGATTTTAAAGATTCAACAATGACACAAGCACTTTTCCTCCTTCACTGGTGGGAGAGGGAACACCTATGGAGGCGAGAGTGGATGAGGCCTAAGTTAACCCGAGAAGAGGGTGAGGAGGAGAACCTTCCATATATTCACTTTACATTAGACAAGGTTTCAATGAAAGGAAGAAGGGATTAAAGTTATGGGCATACACTAGGATGGATTACCATGGTGACAAAGCTCAACGAGAGAGGGAAAGGGTCACAAAAGTCTGTGTGCCCATCTCCCCTTTGGTCTTTGGCACCGAAGAAGAGAGGAGGAGAAATGATACTACCTCCTTAAAGAAAATCTAGGGGATTATTCCAAGATGGTTTCCCTAAAATTGATCCTAGTCAGGGAGGGAGACTTCTCCTTTGTTCAAAAGGATGAAGTAGGTGTGAATCGTACCTTCCCAACCAAAAGACATGAGGTTCCAAGTCATCTCTTTGAGAAGGGAGAGGTCAGGACCCAAACCCTCCTCCAAACAAGGAACATCCAATCACTATTCCTGGGAGAAAGGTCCATGTGAATATGGATACACATACCCAAGACACTCCATGAATCATAACTCCCTTATAAAACAAATATGGGAAACCTCTGACTATAGATATAAACACCCAAATAGGAAACATGCTAATGTTATTTTCCCAAAGGTTTGATAAGTCAGGATGTTTTGGTGGAGGTCTCTACAGAATCCCTTTCAGACAATGGTTCCAAGGAAGAAGAATCCTTTCTATGAATGGCTTTGAGGAAGGCTTGATGGCTTGTAGACTAAAGGGAGTAAGTGAATCAAAGAGGGGCACTCAATTAGGAAAGGGCGTGCAAGTATGGGCGCACAAGTAGACTTGGGTGACTTGGTATTCACTTAAGTGATTAAAAACCTTTATTGTAATACTTGGGCGAGACTTGGATCAAGACTCTAGGAGTATTCATAGGTGGTCCCAGAAGTGGAGCACTCAAGTGCCTGTAAAAGGAATAGGCGGAGTGCAAGTACTTATTATTTGGGGAGGTTGGGCGCTTTAAGTATGGTTTGAAGACACTAAAAGGACATAAGAAAAATTATCCTCCATTAAATCCTCTGCTCAAGGTGTTGAATAACTACCTTCAATGTTTTGGAAGACTGGGGAGAAGTACTAGGGTGACCAGAGCAGCAATTTAGCTTTGGTGAATTATATCTGTCCAAATAAAGACCCCAAATGTCTATTTATAGGAAAAAATAGGACCTTGGGCGAAATGATTTCAGGCACACAAGTAGGTTGCATGAGGTTTTGGGGCACACAGGTGGGCTACACGCAGACGCTCTTTTGGTATGACTAAGGCGAACCGAAACTCATTCCTTTGCAAACCTTGATTTTCTTCATGTATTTTCCCCTTTTATTTATAAGGTACATCCATTTGTCATTTTTTTTTACTCTTTGATGGAATAGAGTATCAACAACCCCCCACCCCCCTCAGAATTGGATTTGGAATACAGAGATGATTCTATACTGAGGTAAAGTAAATAAATGAGAATGAAAAGAGTACTAGGGCGCATAATAGTTAAGCATGTTGAGAAACGGGTCATGCAAGCTGGAATCGCACAGGAATATGGAACGCAAGGTTCAAAAACTTCTATAGAGTCTCTCTTATCCCATATGTTTTTTAGTTGTTTTCCATAAGTGGGGTTCCATACTTGATTGCTGATTTATATTTGTGATCCAAGTTTATAATTGCACAATTTATTGCATTTTCCAATTTTTTTTTGTAAAGAAACACCAAAAATGAACTTTATATAAAAGAAAATTTCCATCCTTTTGTATGTTCAATGGCTCCCAAAATAATTTGAAGTGCTGATGAGCTCTCCAGTAAGAGGATTTGTGACATGATGAATTTCGTTGGTCATGATTACTTTGACATTTGCGACACCACCCTTCCAAACTCATAAAAATATTTTAAGAAGTATCTTTTTAACTTTTCCCGAAGCACCTATCTGCCTTTGTATAGTATGGCCATATATAGGATTTCAATATTCTAGACCCATATAACTATGTCCCCCATTATTGGTTTTAGGATTATACCAACTTTTCATCATCCAGTGTTTCTTTTTGGGGATCATTTGTTAATGTCGGGATAACAAAAAAGGTTTATATCATGCATCATAGTATATGTTCTCTGGACATGAAAGCACACATACCCGACCTACAACCATATTATTATTCATTTATATTTTTGGATTCCCTGACGGATCAGTCCAAGTTATGGAAGAAAAGTTGTGTTTTTTGCCTAGGAGGAGTTGTAAAACCTGCGTGGATGTGGGCATACTGGGTTCGTAAGACCTGTGTATAATTTACAGATTACATGAAAGGTGTCGTGATTTATGTGACTGTCTAGGTTGGGAAAACTTATGTGTATAGGAATGATGATTTTGTGCCAGAATTATTAAGATGATGGAGTCTAGAGAATAAATCCTTAAATTTAACATGTAGAGAGGTAGGTATCATCTTATGGGATGTTTACAAGATTTTCAGAGATCCAATCCTTTCAGACACATATGATGAGTTTATTCCACCCAAGGTGACATGGAACGAATCGAAGGAGACACCAGCTTTGGTTTTTGAGTTGATGAAAATATTTAAAAAGATAAAGAACACGACCACCATGAAGTCTCACTCCCTGAGAGATATTAATCCAGTTGAATGGATAGAAATATTTCTGATAAAGAAAAACGAAAAGGGGGACACTTACACCTATCTGACCAGCAGTCCAAGGGTAGAGAAGAGAGGTACTCCGGACACCTTCTGGACAATATTAGAGAAAATAGAATTTGAAAATTTTGAATGTGAATTAAACCCAAAAATTCATGTAAAGACATATATGGAAGTTTTCATGGCCATGTGGCTCAGTGTGTATTTGTTACCAGTCCGAGACTCTAAAGGAGGCATGAGTCCAGGAATCTTTGTTATTGCGGCCTAGATGGCGGAGAAAATGAAGGTAGGGTTGGCTACTCCTGTTTTGGAAAAGATTCATAGGATTTTTCTTCACATTTAAAAAGTAAATTCCCCCTTTCTAATATAAGGATTATTTCAGGTGTTGTGGGGATGGATCACTACTCACTTCAGAACATATGTAGTAAAAAGTGGGGTACAATTTTTTGGAAGTTCTTTCTGATCATCTATTCAGGATTTTTCTGGTATTTCACCCTTATCTATGAATGCTTATGAAATTAAGGCTAGATTGATTATTCATAAAGAGTTCTATTTATTTCCTTAAGGGAATCCTCTTGCGGGTCGATTTTTTGATGATGGGATGGCCAGTTTGTAATTGAGAGCATATATGCTAGCTAGCAGAGATGGTTTGTTGGCCACCATAATTGACAGAGAAATAATATGTGAGGCCTATTATCCTTATAGATTTGTGCATGAATTCAAATTTTTGCAACATAATACTATATCTCCTCCTATGCATATGTCATATTAGAGAAACACAGGATGGTTTCCTAAAAACTATGGTTGTTGACATCTATGAATAAGAATGGGGTAGTTTTTAATTTACCTACTGCTAATGTAGTAAGAAGATTGACTATCTTGTATACTGAAAACTAGGTTACCTATTACCATGAAAGGGTATTTAATCATATCTTCCCTCAAGTGGGGGTTAAGAGAAGTAGCAGGAGAGAGCCCCTTTGTTTAAAAGGTAACTCTTCATCATCATGGGATGACTCATGAGAATTAGAGGGTGGAGGTGATGATGCTCCAAATTTACTGAAGAGGCCTCATGCCAAATATAAACCTCCTATCAGAATTAAGAGAGACACTCCATCAATCCCTAACGAATATGTATCGAGGCGATCTAATCACCATCATTCTGAAGAGCGATGAGTTCCATTTTCTCATCCATCGTCCGTGATTGTTGGGGTATGGAAGAAACTCAAATCCAAGGATGAAGGATCCTCTTCACAACACTCTAACATACACTCTGAATATATACAACCAGAGTCTATTTAAACATGGAAGATTCTGAACTATGATGCTGAAACCATATGGATGGATCGGCGTGAAGGACTGCATATTTTAGGATTAGGGAATTTACAATCTTCTTCTGACATTCTTTTCAAGATAATCCCAATGAGGTGAGGACCTACATTCGAGAGCTAGAAATGATCATATATTCCACTGATGAATCAATTCCTACCAAAAAAGGGGGAAAGAAAAGATATAGCATGGTACTACCGAAGGTATTAGTCTTTCATTAGACGAAGAATGACATGACTTTGTAGATATTGCGGATGTATGTTTCCTTTCTCTCACATTATCTTCTGCTTTTCAATTTGAATATTAGTCAAAACATTTTTACTTAGGTGAAATATCCTCTTAACTTGCAACTTGATATAGGAAAGAAAACTAAAGTTCCTTCTCCACCGTATAGCCCTGAAGGCATGGCTCTTAGAGCTACAAGATCATCCCGTGAATCGGGAGAGATATCTTTGGGCCAACAGGCTATAGAGGATGAAATAGAGATAGTATTGGTATCTCCAATACCTGTCTTTAGAGATGATGATTTAATCCCTCCTAAGAATGCGAAGAAAAAAACACTGAAGAAAGAGAGCCATTGTTAAGAGATCTCTTAGTAGTGGTAAGTCTCCCTGATAATCAAGAAATTCAGTCTTTATTCATGAATTTTTCTACACTTCTTGGAATTACAAGGGATTCCTATGTTTCTTATTTAAATGAAAATATTTATAAGCTTCAAGGAACCATGGGGGTGATACTAAATAGAAATAAATTCCTATAAATCTGATTGTCCCTGAGGTGGAATTAAGGCCTAAAGAACCAACATATGTTCCCAGCATTGCTTCTGTTACAGCTATCAGAGGAGAGGAGGATTCGGGTAAATCAATAATACTTCATAAGGAATCTAATGTAAAAACAACTAACTTCCATCCTATTATATTTTAAGTTTATCACATGCACTAGAAAATCTGGAAACAACTTATGCTTTCCCCACAACTATTGTTGAGGAAGCTACTCGGGGTGAAAGGTTTCCAGAGGAAGGTTGCAAAGCAAACCTTCCATGTGTTCCCATGGGTGAGACTAACCTAGGATCTAAAATATCATTGGATGAAATGATGAATCTCAGAATGTCTTTTGAAGAAGTATTAGAAAATGTTAATATACTAAATGATTTATAATATTTTGAAGTTCCTTGTGTATAATAAAATGGATGTGAGTTTTAATTATTTGTCATGTTAATCATTTTATGATTAAATTTCTTACCATGGTTGGTTGAAATATACAGTTCCATCTAAAGAAACTTTTTCCGCAACAATACTTAAAGTAAGTATTGATACAGATATCAATCCCATTATTGTGGAGACCTTGGATCAGGTGTTTCTTGAGATGCAAGATCTTTCTGAGATTCATTCTGAGAATCCAGAGCACACTAAACATAACACTCCTCATCCAGAGACATCAAAGAAAATTGTTGAAACTGAGAATATTAGGGAGGAGTCTTATCAAGCTGTTGACCTACTATAAGGTAAGAGATATAGAAATTGTGATTGTATTCACTTTTGTATCTCTTGAATATAACCATAATCTTTGATTTACCATATAGGGATATCAACTTCAATGGTTAGGTCTGGAGGTGAAGCCACTGCATTATCCCAAACAATATGTGAAGGTGAAGCAACCATTGTTCAAGAAAGAGCAGAACATAAAACTTCTTTAAGTTAATTAATCATAGAATACATCCCTCTTTATGATAGTGATTCTGAAACGGACCCAGAATTGTAAAAGGCTCTTCATATTTCATTCCATAAGGCATCATAAAACATCTGGAAGATAATATCTGAAATGCCACTTGGGGAACTGATTTCAAGAATTCCACAACTTTCATATATATTTATCACGCTAGGATTTAGAGGATTTGAATATCATGAAATTCATACTGTAATGAAAGAGATTATTCAAAGGAGTGAACAAGATCAAAAGCTTCAGCAAGACATGATAAAAACCAAACTGTCGATCATCATTGAAGAGTTTCAAGCAGTGTTGTCCCTAGATGAGGCTAATTATATTGCAAAGTTGCAGGGACTCAAGAAAACAATTAAAGAAAAGACTTTTCAGCAGCTTTACATTCAATAGGAGTTAGATATCATTACAAGTTAGCTTTACCTACTTCACAACTCATTACAAGAAGTACAGAAAGATGGTGAAAAATCCATTACTGATTCTAGAGAAGCACTTCATCATGATGAAGAGAGTGGAGCCGGTCTAATAAATGAGCTTCAACAGGCATCTGACAGGGCTCAATAGGATGTCAATCAAACGATGAGTTATGTAGAAAGCATCTTATAATTTTTTATTTCTGACAAGGGAGAGACTCCAATTTGAGCATTCCCCTCTTTGTAAATTTTCATAAATTAAAATCATTTTAACATCAATCATTTGTGTTTTCACTCTTGCTAACTTCTTTCGTTTTACCTAAGCCATTGAGCCTAGTAACCATAGTTTGATTTTTTTTCTAGGTTTATATGGGAAACCCCACAAACCTAAAATATTTTGCTTTTTATTGCTCAATATTACCTAAAACATAGAAAATGTAAGTTTAGTGAGCTGAGACTCAACTTTTGTTCAGAGTGCCCTTTGCAGGTTCTCAATCTAGTGAGTACCATGTCTTTTATTGTTGGTAGTTTAGATTCATGCATATTGGACTATAAAGGGATAGTGTTTATAGTCGAGATATCTTTGACCATAAATTTTGAAATTACATCCCAAAAAAGACTCATTGACTAAGAATTTCTTTAATATTCTTTAAATATTTCCATGGGGAATCTTGATCCATGATTTTTATAGTCCCCAAATTTAAAACTTGTATCAACATAAAGAGAGTCTTTTCCAAGAATGAAGTTAACATTATTTTACAAACCCATTATTGGGGTTTTATTATACAGGGCCAACTGGGGCATATGCTACATAGACAAATAATGGAATCTTTTGATTGATAGGCTAGTTATGTAGGCAACTTCTGCAAGGCCACTTAAGGGCATGTACTACATAGCCAAGAAAAAGAGCTATTAAGAATTTAACATTTTACTTCTTATAGACAAGGGAGATTAAATTTTGGGTGACTCAAGACCATAGTGGGTGGTTTTTCAAAGGAATTATGTTTTATTAATAAAAGGATCTTTTTATGATGTCATATTTTGTGAATCGGAAAACCACTTCTATACAAATTTGGTGTATTAATAATGGTTAAAATTTATCAGAAAAGGGAAATTCTGATAAGAAGTTGTGCAGTTTTAAGTCGTACAGTGAGGACATTATACTATGTAGTTTTAAGTCTTGTTGTGAGGACATTATACTGCACAGTTTTAAGTCATGCAGTGAGGAAATTGTGTTGTGCTGTTTTAAGTCATGCAATGAAGACATTTTGTGGCTTTAGTTTATGGTATTTAGCTTCAACCATTGGTATGATAATCACCCAATTTTTGGATAATTTTTTTGGAAACATACTAGCATATTCTGGTATGGAATGGAAAATAGTAAAATGTGATCTGGGAATTTCTAGATCTGAAGAATTATATCTAAAAAGGGATAAAATTATTAGAGGAATTCATTTCCAATAATGAAGTTACCATTATTTGGTAAACATGTTATGGGAGTCATATTATACAGATCCAATTGGGGCATATGCTACATGAAAAAATAGTGGCATCTTTTGAATGGAAGGCCAGTTATGTGGTAAACTTATGCAAGGCCACCTAAGGGCACGTACTGCATAGTCAATAAAAAGAGATCTTATGAATTTTGACATTATATTTCTAAAATCCAAAGAAAAATTGTGGAGATTCATATTTTCTGAAGAATATTTTTTGGTTTATGGTGAAAGGTACATAAATATGGAGAAGGTGTTTCCAACGAATATTTTCAAAGAATCAAAGCAATACGACTTTTATAAAGGTCTAAACCAAGCATAAGAGTTGTGGTGTATGTAGTTTTAGGTCATACTACAAGGAAAAAAATGGAAACTTTATATGATATTTTTCCAAGTGATTCCAAGGTTATTTTACGTTTCTTTGAACACCTGGAGAGGGAAATGTGTAATCCATAGTCTTGAAGACTTTCAGATCAAGAGAAAGATAATTGGACAAATATACCTGAATGACTATTTTAAAATATAGATTCCTGTATATTGTAATCAATGATTGAAGGGGACTAAAATACTATTAGAAAGAACAAAATTACAATTATTTGACAACATTATTATTAGAGTTGTGTTATGCAAGGCCAAATGAGGCATATGCTGCATAGACAAATAGTGATATCTTTTGACTGGCAGGCTTGTTATTTAGGAAACTTATGAAAGGACACCTAAGGGGATGTATTGCATAGTCAATAAAAAGAGCTCTCGGGTATTAGAAGTTCTGTCACCAGAAACTCTGAGAAAGATTATGAAGATCTAGAAAATATTCAAGATTAAGAGTGTGAAATGTAGAAGGGGGTTATGTTCAATGCATATAAGAAATATTTGAATCAATATTTTCCATGAACTTGACATCCTTTACATATATCTAACTCATGTGTAAAATGGATACTTTCTTTGTTTCTTTTTGAATTGACATTTTATTGTGCAGTTTAAATTCATGCAGCGAGGACAATATACTGTGAAGTTTTAAGTCATTCAATGAAGTCATTAATAACCCCATAATAAATTAAGACACCATATTAATATAAATAATCCTTTTACCCAATTCCTAATCCCACATGAGCTATACTCAGTGTGAGAAACAAGGAGCAGTAAGGGTATCTTCTATAACAAAAAGGTGAAACAAGTGAAGAATAGGGGTGTTATATTTCCCTGTAGTTTAACATCATGTGGTAAGGACAAAGATGAACTTATGTGAAAATAAATACTTGTTATAGCTACACTAAATGATAAATCCCAAGTGTCACTACCTGTCTTGCAGAGGTAAATAATCAAGTCATACTTTGTTCTTTAAATATTCCCTCAGTAGGTTTGATTCTTAAAAAATGAATAAAGTGGGATTTTATGTATCATGGTAGCACCCAAGATTGAAGATTTATGCATCTCTACATATTTCATTGAAAATGAGAATCAAGCCATACGTCGTTCTTGAACAAATCATTCCTCATGCCAATTGAGTTTGATATGAAGAATGGGGGCTTTTGACACATTCTGAGAGAACCGTTCAACTTTAGATATAAAAAGGTATGACGAACAAGCCATATTTCATAAGAAAACACATTTTATAGATCTAATTCACATATAGAAGGTGAAAAGGAATTAAAAATTTTTTGGTTGCGGTTGGGACCATGATAGAAGATCCACACGTCTCTATGTATCTCATGGAAAATGAGAATCAAGCCACATGTAGTTCTTGAAATAAGGTCCCTATGCAGATCTAACTCATACATAGGGAAGGAAAGGACTCATGTGACACTAAGGATTAGTAATTATATCCATGAATCTTGCTTATAGAAGATCCTAACATCAAGTAGAGAAGACGTTATCCATACAGTTTAATATCATATAATAAGGAAAAATGGTGTCATTCAGTTTAATGTATTACAACTAGGACTTTGTACTATGCTGTTTTAAGTCTTGCAGTAAGGACATGGGGGGCTACACAATTTTCAATCTTGCAGCGAGGATGAATGCGTGCAAATACACAAAGTATTTTTTCAATAATCTCACATTTTTTGGAGTTGCAATGTGATCTTAATCCATTGATATTAAGGTATAAGCTCCATTTGAGTATACCTTATGTATTGGATAATTTCCTTCCCACTGTGGCTCAACCTATGGAAGTTTCTTTCCTAGTATCATTAGAGTCTTGAGGACCAGTACCAATTCTACTTGACAAAATGAACGAAGGTGAACTTTCTTGTTAAAAGTCTGTGCTATTCTGTTTTGATAGACTTCTGAATGATGAATAATAAGTAATATTTTCTTATATAATCATTCTGGATCATTAAACCATTTCTGAGACCTCTTATCTGTAGACAATTGTTCAAATATTTCAACTCTGAGTGAAGTTAATTGCATTTAAATTTTTAATACTGATTCTATTCTGTATACAATGGAATAAAGAGTTTCTTGGGGGGGTATAGGTAGAAGTATGATAATCCCATAAATCATTCAAAAGTTTATCAGCCCATGATTTCATATCTTTATCCACCATCTTCTAGAGTATATTTGATAGGGTCTTATTCAAGGCCTTTATCTATCCATTGGACACTGCATAATAGCAGGATGAATGGTTGGATTTGATATTATGTTCCTGATATATCTTATTTACGTCATAAGAACACAAATTGGTTCCATTTTCTATCAAAATAGTATGACGGACACCAAATATGGTGATGATATTAGTTTTAACAAAACTAACAATTCTTTTGGCCTCGAATTCTTTGAGAGGTATTTCCTCATACCATTTGGAGAAGAAGTTAGTAGTAGTAAGAATATATTTGAACTGGTTAGTCATATCTGGAGGATAATGTCCTAATATATCCATTCCCCATGTGGAAAATGGCCAGAAGTATTTAGCTGTATGTTGGAACTCCGGGGGTTGATGAATGAAGTTGGCATGCACGTGGTAGGGATAAAATTTCATAGTGAAATATATATAATCCTACGTCATTGAAGGACAAAAGTATCCAAGACTTCATATCTCATCAAAGAGTCGGTGCCTAGATAGATGGGCACGAAAATCTCATGAAAGAAATTCTTTCATGATGGCTATAGTCTCTTCTATATCAATACATCTGAGAAGGATTCCATCAAAGCCTCATTTTTAATGAATATTCTGGTGGTATGGACTATCATAAAGAGTAAAATTGGACACTCATCATCATATCTATTCTTTTTCATCCCTATCTGGTGGAAGTATTCCATTTTTAAGATATTCCATGATGGGTGTTCTCCATCCCATGATATGTACATATGGCTCGGGAATAGGGCTAATTTCATTAATTTCCTCTATTCTGGTTTGAAAAAATGGTGATACTACACAACAATGGGCTATGTGATGACTGTATCATACCGATTTGAATCTGCTAGAGCTGTAGCTGCATTAGCCATTGCATCATCTTGGGCATTTTGTGATCGCAAGACATAACGCAATGTCAGCTCTGAGGGAAATTTTGCCATTAACCCTCTGACATAATCACACAATGAGATTAAATCTTCTTTTCTTGATATAATATTCTCGATTTATTTGCTTGATTGCCAATTTTTTAATCACCTTTCACTTTTAAGTGATTCACATGCACTTAAAGGGACAATTCCAAAATTGTGATGAGAGCTTGATATTCTTCCTCATTGTTGGTATCGCCTTCTGACTGTTCGGACCAAGTTGTATGGATAAGGAAGTAAGAATGGTTTGATGTTACAGAGTGTTGTCTTTTTTTGTCAAAAAGCTAAATCAATTCACTTTGTAAAGGACTTGGAAATCAAATGATGGTTTTTTGATATGTTTTTTACAAATATCATAAGATAAGAGAACTTGTGATGCAAGCCTTATGAAGGAAAGATGGAGAAATGATGATTCCAGTCATATATAGTTTTGATTGGAAGGAATGATGTTGTTGGAAGAGAAATAATTTTTAGTACTTCCCATTGTAACTATGACGATGCAAATGATGATCTATCAAAGGATATATATCATGATAGCAGAGTTCATGATGAAAGCTGAAGAATGGTTATGGGAAGCAGTGAAGAGAGAGAAATGACAAAGGCCAGAAGAAGGCGTGCATGTGGCGGCGTGCAAGTGTTGGTGTAAAAGTACTGTAGAGGCGCGCAAGTCATATTTCAAATAGAATTATTTTAGAAATATGGAAAAATAAAGATAGTGGTGTGCAAGTATTGGCGTGAAAGTGGTGGCGCGCAAGTGGTGGTGCGCAAGTATTTATGCACAAGTGTAAGTGACATGCAAGTCATATTTCAAAGATCATCCAATAAAAAGGAAATAAAGTGGCGCGCAAGTTAGAAAGTGTTGCGCAAGTCAAGAGTGTCGCACAAGTATTGACGTTCAAGTGTATATTGCGTGCAAGTCATATTCCAACATAATCATATCGAAATATGATAAAGGAAAGAAAGTGTCATGATAGTGATGGAAGGGGGCGCAAGTGATGAAGAGGCGCGCAAGTGATGGAGCGGTGCGCAAGTATTGGCGTGCAAGTATAGGCCGCGCCAGTCACCAAAATGCCTACAAATAGATGACTATCCTCCTCATTTTTTAAGTCTCAATACTTGAGAATTATCTTTGAGCTCTGGGCGCGCAAGTAGAGTGTTGGGCACGCAAGTTGAAGGTTTTTAGAAGGCGTGAAAGTTGGGGATGCGCAAGTTGGAGGTCACACAATTGTTAGTTGGCATGCAGACTGCAAGCAGGCAGCGTGTCTAAAGGTCAGCACGCACGTAGGTAGCACGCATGAATAGTCTCACAAGTATAAGGCATGCAAGTATAGGTCGCGCGAGTGGAAGTGGGTGCACAAGATGTTTTTCTCCAGGTGTTCCTACCATCTTCTAGGTAGGAAAGTGAAGAATTGATTTTAAATATTTGATTTGGGTAAGCTCATTAAGAAGTACTAATCTATTGTATTATCCTATTTTTGCTAAGAGGGAGCACATGCACAGTTGGATTGTTTTCAAAGTTCTGCACGATTTTAAGGGTATATCCTACTCATTTTATTCCACATCAAAGGATTTTTTCTAGTGGATTGTGTGGTACTAGATTGTTTATGTACCATACCAAGGATGTAGCTACTCTTGTTGAGCAGTGAACCATGTAAATCTTGTGTTCCTGTGGTTGTGTGTGTTCAGTAGGGAAAAAACTCTTTAACAGGAGGTGAAGGTATTTTCAAAAAGGGGAAACATAAAAAGTAAAAAGATATCATGGATTCACCCCCTCCCCCTCTTAGTGATACTTGGATCCTGACTTAGAACTTCAATTGGTATCAGAGTGATAGGTCCCATTCATTTATTCTTTTCTGAAGTGTTTGAAGAGAAGTTGTGATGGAGAATCTAAATTACGTGAATAGTAAGGGGATTCTTATTTTTGATGGAAATAACTATCACATCTGGAAGGACAGAATGATGCCTTATCTTATGTTTCTTAGATATGAAGTTATTGAACCTACAACAGATGGATTTCCTTATATTGATGACAAGGATCCTCTTAATCATGTCGATAAGAAGAATCCAGAGAATGATGGAAGAGCTAAAAATGCATTACTTTCATCTCTTTGTGAGAGTGAATTTTTAAGAGTGAAAGGTGTTGCTACAACCAAAGGAATCTGGGACAAATTGAAGAACATCTATGAAGGAAATACAAAAGTGAATAAGGCTAAACTAAAAATCTAGAGATTGAAGTTTGAAGACTTGAATATGGATGAATCTGAATCTGTTGGGGATTTCTTTACCTGGATAAATGATATTATCAGTACAATCAGATGTCTTGGTGAAATGTTGGAGGATTCTACAGTTGTCGAAAGTATCTTGATAATTATTCCAGACAAATTTGATGCTTAAGTTTCTTCATTGGAAGATAGAGACCCTGAGACATTACCTATGGATGACATGCATAGCACTCTCATTACTTATGAAATGAGAAGGGAGAAGACTATGAAGACCCAAAAAATGCAGATAGAGAAATGTCATTAAATTCTTCAAAGAGAGAGAAGTCAAAGAAGACTCTTATTGAAGATGATGCTGGTGAATCCGATTCTGAAGATGAGGTATATAAAAATTTTGATGAAATTTTATCCTTGTTTTCGAAAAATGTGAAAAGAGGTGCAGGGAATTACAAAGGGAAAAATCCCGTGAAATGTATTGAATGTGGAGCTGTTGGTCACTTTGCGGCTAACAGTCCTCAAAGAATAAATAAGAATACAATGATGATGATCAGAGACAGCCAAGAAGATCATGGAAGAAACAAACTGACAAAGATAAATATTTTTCAAAGGGTAAGGATAAAAAATTATTCAAATCAAAAAGAAGAAACTTTTTATCTAGAGATGAAGAAGAAGATAACGAAGCTGAATCAGAGAAATCATATTCTAATAAATCTAGAGATAATACCTTTATTACAGCAGTGAATAATGAAGATTAAGGGAGAAACAGTTCTGAAGAAAAAGAAACTCAACCTGAATATCATCTGAAAGAAGAGTTGAAAGAATGTTTGAGGAAGATCAGAAGGCTTGAGAAGGAAAACAAAAGGTTGATAAATGAAATTTCCACATTAAACAATCAAAAAGGTTTTCCTGAGGTGAAAATCAAGTTGGAAAAATAGATTGATGATCTGAAGAATTATCTTGAGAATGAAAATAATCATAATGATCATCTTTAAGTAAATATGAAAGCAAAAGAAGAAGAGTTTGAACTGTTCCAATAGAAATAGTCCAAAGATAAAGAATTGAATGTCGGTTTCAAACATTCTATCTCAGAAATTGGTGAATGTTCCAGTAAGATTGAACCACTGAAGGGTCCATATAATTTACCTTCAAAATTTGAGAGGAAATATGGAATTGGTTCTAATGGGAACAAATTCGGAAAGGCTATGTATGTGGACAAACTCAGTAATGCTGAAAAATCATAAGTACATAAAAATCCTGTGTCCAGAAAGATTTCTACTACTTTTGGTACTGATATGTTTGAACAGAAATATGAGCTGAAAAATAAAGTTACGATTGAAAACATAAAGGTTGATGGTCAGTAGATTTCTATTAAGAAGGTTGTTGAGAAGCATGTTCACAACTCTGGTCTGTATATAAGTTTCAAAGGAAAATATTAATTCTATGGTTACTGCTGGTATTTTGGTGGATTCGGACACACTAAAAATATTTTTTGGTTTAATCAACAACATTACAACTATTCCACATGTTTTGAAAGACAAGGATTGAGGGGGAGTCAATCCGTTCAAAATAGAAAGTCTCCAAATAAATTTCGAGATGATATCTGAGAAGACTGGTGTGAAAGTTGAGAATATGTTTCAATCACTGGAACTGTTTGTGAAAGATGCGATCGACCTGGACATCTTGCCTAGGGTTCCCTTACTGTGTTACCAGAGTAACAAAAGATTCTTAATAATTCTAAAAATCTAGAGTTTTTTAAAGCTAAAAGGGATAGGTCTGATAAGTCTGAAAAGAAAGAGTGCATGGTTGGCTGGCCAGAACACATTGACTTGGCTAGCAAATTAGAGGAAGCACAACAGAAATTGAAGGAAAAGGAAGAACAAAAATCCCTTATTGTCGAAACTGCTTTGAAAGCTACAAAAGTAGAACATCCATGGATTCTTGATAGTGTATGTTCCTCTCATATGACAGGAGACTTAAAGATGCTAAAGAATGTGAAATACTTCAAAGAAGGAACAATGACTTTTGAAAATGATGATTCTCTAAGGATCAAATGTGTTGGATCAACCATTATTGGAAAATAAAAGATGAAATCCAAGAAACAACTATATGTTGATGGGATGAAACATAACATGTTAAGTGTGTCACCACTCTGTGATGAGGGAAACAAAGTAATATTCAGAAAAGATTGATTTTATTGTGAAAAGTGAAAATGATGGAAATATAGTTACAAGAGGCCAATGTACAAGAGGGAATCTATTCCAAGTTGGTGATGTATAGATCTCTTGTTACCTGAGTGTGGTGGATGAAAATAAATTATGGCATAAAAGGCTGGGGAACATGTGTCAGAGAAATATGTGCAAGTTATCAAAGTGAGACAGTGTTTGGGATATGCCTGATTTATCAATAGAAAGAGATTGATGTTGCACTATTTGTGATAAAGGGAAGATTACTAATTCTATGCACAAGAGAGTTCAAATTCACTCAAAAATTCCATTGAAACTCATACACTCAGATATATGTGGAAAAATGAGAAAGAGATCTTCAAATGGAGATAAGTACTTCATTACTTACATTGATGACATTACTTGCATTACTTGTGTTATGTACATGAGACATAAGTCAGATGCTCTAACAATGTTTATGATTTTCATAAGGAATGTAGAGAATTAATGTGAGTATTCAGTGAAGGAGTTGAAAATTGATAATGGTGTTGCGTATAAGAATGAAGAGTTTGAAATTTATCTTGAGAAACATGGAATTCAGCATGAGTTTAGTTCACCATACACACCTCAACAAAATGGGGTGGCTAAAAGAAATAATCGAAGTCTGGTGGAAATGGGGAGAACAATGTTACTTGAACATAATCTTTCTAATTATTATTTGTGGAAATCCAGGAGCACTGTTGTGTATATTCTGAACTGATGTTTCTATATTCCAAACTCATATATGACTCCATATGAAATGTTCTATGAAAAAACTCCAAGTCTGAAACACTTGAGAGACTTTGGGAGTCTATGTATTATAAAGAAGAAAGGTGGAAACCTGGGAAAGTTTGAGCAAAGAGGAGATGACGGAATTTTTCTTGGATATGCTCCAAAAGGAAGAGGATATATATTCCTAAATAAATAAACAAAAATAATTATTGATTCTTCAGATGTAAAAGTTATTGAAAATGATGAGAAAGAAAAGTAGTCTTATGTTGATGTCGAAGTCAAGTAGGATAGAGAAGATTTTGTTAACAATTATGATAATGCATCAGACTGTGTTAATCCTACTCAAGAGGAGTAATCTGACTCAGAGATCTCAAGTGATGAGTATGGAGTTCAAACAACTCATACTAGGTTAAGGAATTAAGTGGAGGCTCAAAATATTATTGGAAATAAAAATCAAAGGGTCTAAACAAGAAGAATAACAAATGCTATATCACATACTTCTCTCTATTCAAAAGTTGAACCAAATTATGTAAATGAATCATTTGAGAATCCAGAATGGGTTCATGTATGAATGATGATCTTGATCAGATATAGAAGAATGATACTTGGTAACTTGTACCCAAGCCAGACAACAAGAACATTATTGGTACAAAGTGGGTTTTCCAGAACAAGCTGAATGAAGAAGGTAAACTAATAATAAAAAAAAGAAAGATTGGTTTGCAAAGGGTATTCACAAATTTAAGGCACTTATTTTGATGAAACCTTTTCTCTGATGGCAAGATTATAAACAATCAGAAACTTTCTTTCTATTGTTGCACAACGAGGATAAAAAATCTTTCAAATGGATAAAAAATCCACATTCTTGAATGGTGACCTTGACGAGGAAGTTTACATTGATAAACCATGTGGATTTTTTATTGGAAAAAATGAAATTTATGTGTGCAGGTTGAATAAGGATTTATATGGACTAAAACAGGCTCTGAGAGCATGGTATTCTAATTTAGATACTTTCTTAAAGAAGATGAACTTAAAGAAAGGGAGAGTTGACAACAATATCTACATCAAGGAATGTTAGGAGTTTTCACTGATCATTATTGTTTATGTAAATGATATTATATTTCATGGAAATGATGAAAGATCATGTGAAAAAATTGTTGAGGAGATGAAGAAGTTATTTTATATTTCCATACTGGGAGAAATGATGTACTTTCTTGGGCTAAAAATTTCACAGAAGAAGAATCACGTTTTTCTTTCTCAAGAAAAGTATGCTAAGGAACTTCTGAAGAAGTTTGGCTTGGAAAATTTGAAACCAGTTTCCACACCGATTTTAGGGGGAACCAAGTTGTCTAAAGATAGAGAAGGCAAGGAAGATGATCAGAAAGAGATTCGAAAGCAGATTGGAAGTCTGTTTTATTTGACTGCTTCATGACCCGACATCGTCTATGATGTCACATTATGTGCAAGATTTCAGAGTGCTCCTAAATAATAACATTTTATTTCTGAAAAAATAATTCTCAGATAAATCAAAGTCACAACAAATTTTGGAATCATGTATGATGGCTCTGGAAATATTGATTTATTCGGGTATTCTGATACTAATTGGGCATGAAATGTTGATGATCGAAGATCCACATCTAGTGGAGTTTTCCTTCTGGGAAAAAGTTGTGTTAGTTTTCATACCAAGAAACAGAATTCAGTAACACTTAGCACCGCTGTAGCTGAGTATGTTGCTGCTACTCAAGCTGTAACTCAACTAATGTGGATGAAGACTCAGCTGGAAGATCTACTTCTTGATGTAAAGCTACCATTGCTCTTGGGTTCTGATAATCAGAGTGCAATCAATCTTACAATAAATCCAGTACAACATTCTCATTCAAAAAACATTGATATAAAGTACCACTTCATCAAAGAGCCGGTGAAGAATAATGAATTGAGGTTGGTGTATGTTCCTACATCTGAACAAGTTGCTGATATATTCACAAAACCATTACCGTAGGAACCATTTTCAAAATTGAGGTTGAACATGGTTGTCCAACCTCCTTCTCATTAAGGTTAAGGTATGTGTCCCCTCTCTCGTCTTTCCTTTGAATAGTGTTTTCAAGGGGGAGAATTGTTTCATAAATCTATCCTTATGGAAGTATGCATAAAGGGGGAGTTGTGGGTAAGCTGTGAATCCAGCATGTATGTGTGTGAACTATTCTAGATATTTGTTAGAGTGGTTTTAGGAAACAATTCTATTTTCTAGGAAAGTCAATGAATTGAAGAATGCTGAGGTAGAATCTTGAAAGATGATCTGAAGAAGGCTAAGGAGGTACGCTCATGAGATTTCGTAGTCACTTCTTTGGGACAGCATGGTTTTTTCTGCCAATAATTCTTGTTTCCTACAATGAGTTAGCTCACGTAGGATTAGAATTGTTGATAAGTTATCCATTGCTTAAGGTCACAAAGTTCAGTTATTTATGAATCATGGTTGACAACAAAATCTAAAGGGGTTGATTTTTAGGACCAAGTTGTATGGATAAGGAAGTAAGAAAAGTTTGTTGTTACAGAGTGTTGTCTTTTTTGTCAAAAAGCTAAATCAATTCACTTTGTAAAGGACATAGAAATCATACAATTCATTGCTGATATGTATTTCACAAATATCATAAGTTAGGAGAACTTTTGATCCAAGACTTATGAAGGAAAGGGGGATAAATGATGATGCCAGTCATATATAGTTTTGATTGGAAGGAATGATGTTGTTAGAAGAGAAGGATGTTTTAGTACTTCCCATTGTAACTATGACGATGCTAATTCTTGTAAGAACTCGGATCTTCGTTTCAGGTATGTCCTTCCTTTTTCTGGAGTTTTTGAGGAAAATGAAGTTTCTAGAAATTTTTTAAGTACACACCGTGTACATTCTGAGTACACGCCGTGTACTATTTTCCCGCTCGAAGTCGTGTTCTGGTCGTGTCCAGGCCACACACACGATGTGTAAGGGTGATGTGGAGGCCTTTTTTGGTGGAGTACAGAAAGACCTAGAACACGCTGTGTACTCTAAAAGTACGCACCGTGTAATTTCTTTTTTTTCATTAAATGGACCAGGGTCATGCTTGATCGCGATAAACGTCTTCTTCTAGGTCTTTTTTGTCCGAGAGCACTGGGAATCCGTGAATCTTCGATGATCCACCATTCCTCTGTCTATTATCTTATTCGAGAACTATCGATTGCGTTGGAATCACAGTGGTGATTTCTCCCTTCTGCTTGAGCCTTATTTTCCAATTTATCCTCCTTCTTAAGATATCATGGGTAGAAAATTTTGGGTGTTTTCTCAGATCTACAACGTTCAATGGAGAATCAGTCGACATGGTTCAATTATATCGATCTCCTAGGATCGAGGTAGGTGGTTTGTGCATTTTCATAGGAAGTCTATCAATATTTTGTGCAAATTCCACCAATTCCCTTGAACGAGGAATTATGGGTTTCCTATTTTGTCCCTGTTGTTTGTCTACTTTGCTTGATTTCTTGAGTAGAGATCATTGTTTGTAAATTTGGATAATTTATATTGTGTTCTTGTGCTTCGCATTGCATGTTTTTCTTATTAGGCGTTTTTTCACTTGCCATGCCTAGTTGTAGGATAGTGGGGCTATTATACGGATATGTTGTTGTGCCATAGAATGATAGCCATGTAGTTCTTGAGGTTTACTTGGGATGATACATGCACGCTGAGCATGTTTATTTCACACAGGACTGTGAGAACCTAGTGTATTAGACTATAAGGATAATGGGCGTAAGGGCTTCTCCAGAGTGTCTTTTAATACGATGAGAGACCATAGGGGGAATTTATGATGAGTGCTTCTTTAGAGAGTCTATAGTTCCTCGACGTGGGCCACACGGGGAATGAGACATTGAGTGCTTCCCTAGAGAGCCATTAGTACGATACGAGACTATAGGGGGAATTGACGGTGAGCGCTTCCTCAGAATGTATACTCTTAGCTGAACCAGAGGGGTGAGACTGAGTGTGCCTCTTAGAGGTTTTCTAGTAATTGTAGGTTAAACCATAGGGGTTAGGCTGTGAGAGCTACCCAGAGGGCTACCTGTTTTATACTTTTTGTTGGTTGTTCACTTGTGTACTTTATATGCTAGAACTATGGATTGTAGCTGTTGTGTGCTTTTATGTTTACTACTTCATGCACTTTTACTTGCCTTGTATTCATTGACTGTTAGGCATAGATCTATGGGTGATTACCTACTGGGATTTTATATCACACCCTATTTGGGCCATGGTTTTGGACCCAAGAGGATTATATTGTTGCAGGTATAGATAATGGAAAGCGCCCTTCCACTTCAGGTTCTGGATTGCTGTGGAGTTGGAGAGCATGGGACCAAGCCGAGGCTTGCGATGCTAAGGAGTCGCTCATCGTTTTTTCTTTTGTACTTTGGCTTAGTACTATATTCAGCATTGTGACTTGTTTGGCTGTTTTCATAGACATATATGTATCATGCATCATTTACATATAATCTTGCTCCAGTTGTTTATTTTTTAGTCTTTCGCTGTTTATCATTTAATCGTTTATGTATGTCTACTGCTTCTGCTATTTTCCTTATTTGTTTTCTTTTCTGCTGTGTACTTTGCCAATGAGGCTACAGTTTCCCCACTATCACACCCAAGGCCCTCACTTCTAGTCGGAATCTTCTGGTGTTTGGGGAAATGCGCTTGAGGCCATGTAACCAACCGGGTACGGGGCGCCTCTTGGTGGATTCCGGAATCGGGATGTTACAAAGTGGTATCATAGGGTGTTCTTTTCTCTTGACTTATTGTTTGGATCCTTTAGCCTGGGATAGGATGGATTCGGTACTTGGTGTTAAGCTGTGCCCAGGAGTAGCTAACCCATGTACAGGGAAAAGCCATACAACCTCGTTTATTGTAGTTTTCTAGTTTTGAGATTTACAGTTGATATGATTTCACCTAGAGTGATTCAGATGTCCTGTGTTGTTGTTTTTTTGCTATTGCGGTTATATTTCTGTCACAACCTGATTAGATGAGGGTATGGCATCTCATGCATCATATAGACACTTGTTATAAATCACATGCCATGCATTCTTATCATGCCATCTAGGGTGCATTAGCGATTGCATGTTGTTGTGATAGACTTGTGTAGATTTTACATGCTATTGTGATAGATGCTTTGATAGAGTCTCTCATGCATGATAGAGGACTATTTTTATTATACTTTTCTTGAATGAACTCCAAATTTTGGTTCTTGAGGTGTTCTGTGCCCTCTTGAATCGGAAATTGGTGGATCATTAACCTGTTTTCCTTGAATATGACTGTATCGGATGCCAAAATTTGATTCGTGGGGAGTATGGGTCCTCACGGATCGGAATTTGGCACCATCATGCCTTTTTTCAGTGTTTTCTGGGCTTCGATGTAGTTTCAAAGCTACTTCCCAGAAAAACCTAGAATACACGGTGTGTACTTTATATATACACGCAGTGTAGTATTAAACCGTGTCTTTGAATGTGTGAGAAGAAACGCGGGTTGTGAAAATCTCTAGGAACACGCCGTGTACAGTAGGTACATGATGTGTAATAGTAAACATGTACCCGGTCGTGTAACTAACAACACGGGCTGGGAAAACTCGAGTAGAACACGCCGTGTTGGATAGCAACACATCTTGTAGTCTTGTTCGAGGTACCCGGCCGTGTCACGAGCAACACAGGTCGGTGTTATATTCTTCCATACACGCCATGTTTGTTCGGAACATGCCGTGTAAGGGTCAACCCTGTACATGGCCGTGTCGCCAACAACAAGGGTTGGGAAAAGTCTTCAAGTACACGCCGCGTTTGTTCGGAACACGCCGTGTAGTCTCAGCCGTGTAGTCGGCCGTGTATCCAACAACACGGGCCGTTGAAACCTTGTCTCATACACACCGTGTCCACCAGGCACACACCGTGTAGTCTCATTTAAGAAGACCGTGTGGGTTATCCGTGCATGGAGACACGGGTAGGGAAATAGAGTTAAGTACCCGTCGTGTAGAATTTATACACGCCGTGTAGTCTTGTTTTCTAAATCTTGTGTGTTTCCTTCTCCTGTTTTTATTTTGTACTCCTTGGTTCTCTGTCCTTATTTTCCTAATCTAAGGTATGTTTTGATCTTTCAGAGATATGCCTCTGAGACATCCTCCGGTTGTACGTTAGTTGTCAGGAAGTGATCAGACGCCAGATATGGCTGATCAAAGACTTCCTACAGATCCACCAGTCAGGCCAACCTTGTCACCGGCTATCATACTAGTTGGAGGCACTGATTCGCAGTTCAAGGAAGGTTTCATTAGGATGATGCAGACCTTTCAGGGAGCACCGCCTCCTTCCACGACTATGGCAGACATGAGGCGGGTTTTCCAACAACAACATCCTCTCACTTTCTCAGGGGAAGGGGGACCTCAGGCTGCAGAGTCATGGATGGAAGCCATGTTGACCATCTTTGATCATCTGGAGATGACTCCAGAGAGGCAGGTCAAGCTTGATACCTATATGCTATGAGACTCCACCAAGAGGTGGTGGGATGTGATCTCACAGGCAGGTCATCAGCAGGTTATGGATTGGGAGGAATTTCAGCATGTCTTTTATGAATACTTCTACCTAGAGACCCTGAGGGCTAATTGAGCTCGGGAGTTCATGAGCTTATAGCAGGGTACTCTTTCTATTATGGAGTACTCCTCTTGTTTCACTGAGCTGCAGCATTTCACACCCCTCTGGGGTGAAGATGGGATGTTCTTAGCGAGGAAGTTTGAGGATGGTCTCAGTAGGGTGATCTTCCCGTAGGTGAATCTCTTCCTATTGACTTCCATAACATCCATCGTTAACTAGGCACTGATCGCGGAGCGCAATCTGAGAGACTCCGGAGCTGCGGGCCAGGGCGGTTCTGCTTCCAGAGCTAGTATTCCTCTAGATGACAGCAAGAAGCACCATAGGAAGTCTACGTGCGGTGATCCGAGGAAGCAAGATGCATCGTACGACAGCCAAGTGATATGCTACCAGTGTGGCCAGTTAGGGAACACGAGGCCGTAGTGCCATAGAGACCCAGTGGAGTGCCGATCCTACGGCAAGATGAGTGACCTTCAACATTTCTTCCAGGTTTTCTCACCAGCAGCTGGTGACAGGAGTTCTTCTATGACTCCTAGTTCAGTAGTAGCACGACCAGTTTCTCACCAGTCTGAGATCTAGAGATCTTTTGTCCGTTCAGTCTGAGGTGGTGGTCGAGGCCATGGTGGTCAGCCACCAGTCTTTCAGCGTCAGCAAGGTGGATCAGCTCAGAGTGGCCAGGTAGGGTCGCAAGGCCGCGGTGGAGTCCAGTCTTTCGCCATGGAACAGACTCATTAGGAGCAGGATCCCGAACCTTCTACAGTTCGAGGTACAATTTTAATATCCTCAGTTTTATCTTCATCTCTTTTAGATACTGGTGCTACGCATAGATTTATCTTTGTTTCTGTCGTGGTGATCCTTGGGCTCTGTATATTTTCTTCTGCTGACTCACCGACACTAGACACACCTTTGGGGATAAGGACATCTAGTGTACGTCAATGTAGAGAGTTCCCTCTTGAGGTTGTAGGGTATTGTTTCTTATGGGATCTCTACATCCTAGAGATGACCGGATATGATGTCATCCTCGGGATGGACTGGTTGGTTCCCTTCCAGGTAGTCGTCAACTTTTATCGTCGTAGGGTGAGTTTCATCTCACCAGAGGGTGAATCTTTTCTTCATAGAGGTGAATGGGATGTCCAGGCGAGTCGGGCAGGACTCGAGCATCATGGTCTAGGAAGGGTGATAGCCTAGATTGCTAGTCTTATTCAGGATGATCAGGGGACTTCACAGTTGGACTTTCCTCCAGTGGTGGATCATTTTAGAGATGTCTTTCTAGAGGAATTTTCAGGTTTTCCACTGGAGCATGAGGTATAATTCTCGATTGAGCTCGTGCGAGAAGTGGCACCGGTGTCCATTCATCCCTCTAGGATGCCTACACCTGAGTTGCAGGAGCTCAAGAAGTAGTTGGATGAGTTCTAGGAAAAGGGTTTCATCTGCCCCAATACTTCTCCTTGGGGTTCACCTGTCTTGTTTGCAAAGAAGGCAGACGGTACCCTTAGGCTCTGTGTAGATTATCAGAAGCTGAACCAGATGACGGTCAAGAACCGGTATCCCTTGCCTAGGATTAATGACCTTTTCGATCAGCTTTGAGGAGCCCGAGTGTTCATGAAGATCTATTTGAGTTCTGGTTATCATCAGTTGTGCGTTAGACCATCAGATATACCTTTGACAGTCATCAAGATCAGGTATGGTCTCTACGAGTATTCGGTCATGCTGTTCGGTCTCACGAATGCGCCAGCAGTTTTCATGGCACTGATGAACCAAGTATTCCATCCTTACATGGACTCCTTTTTCATGGTCTTCGTGGATGATATCTTGGTGTACTCTCACACTTGGCACGACCACAATATCCATCTTGAGATCGTTCTGATTACACTGAGAGAGCATCGTCTTTATGCTAAACTCTTGAAGTGCCACTTTTGGATGGATCAGATTCACTTCTTGGGTCACGTCATCTCAGAGGCAGGAGTATCTGTATACACATAGAAAGTGAGATCTGTAGTTTCCTGGGGGAATCTAAAGAATGTTTTTGAGGTATGGAGTTTCCTAGGGTTGGCTGGATACTACAGACGCTTTATTCAAGACTTTCCATGCCTAGCATCACCTTTGACAGGTCTGGCCAAGAAGGGGGCGAAGTTCTCCTGGTCATATTATTGTGAATCATCCTTTAATAAGATGATGATAAGGTTGACGTCATCACCAATACTAGTCTTTCCAGATCCAGGAAAGAGCTACACTATTTATTTTGATGCTTCAGGTATCGGGCTGGGTGTTGTGCTTATGCAGGGAGATGGAGTCGTTGCGTACGGGTCTCGGCAGTTGAGGCCACATGAGAGGAACTACCAAATGCATGATCTGGAGTTGATAGTTGTTGTTCATGCCTTACATTGTTGGAGAAATTTCCTTCTAGGAGAGCACTTTTTGGTTTTCACTGACCATAAGAGTCTCAATTACTTTTTCACTCAGCATGATCTGAATTTGAGACGGCGCAGGTGGGTCGAGTATCTTTAGTCTTTTGATTTCGAGCTTGCCTATATGCCGGGAAAGGACAATGCAGTGGCAGATTCATTGAGCAGGAGAACTCAGTTTTAGGCATTTCAGGAGGCCAGCATTGAGTTGTAGCTTATGGCTCTGTTCTCTGAGATGCATCTGGAGGTGCACGGCATACAGGGACAGACTTTTCTATCTTCTGTAGCTATTACCTCTACACTACTTGATCAGGTATGGATGAGGCTGCTATCAGACTTAGAAGGCTTAGTCATGCGGGAGAGTTTGTCAGGAGAGGACCCTCTTCCTGGATGGACAGTGGGTGAGGATGAAATCTTGCGATTCCAGGGACGTGTATGGGTGCCAGTAGACATACGCGAGGAGCTGATGTGGGATTTTCATTCCTCAATTTGGGCAGTTAATCCTGGTGTCACCAAGATGTACCGAGATCTACACCGCCAACACTGGTGTCCAGGTAGGAAGAAAGATGTTGCCGGTTTTTTCATGAGATGTTCTACTTGTCAGCTGGTGAAGGCAGAGCATCAGCGACCAGCAGGTCAGTTACAGTAGTTACCCATTTCTTGAGTGGAAGTGGAACGATGACGTGATGGACTTTTTGACTGGGTTGCTAAGGTCGCCTCGGGGGAACGATGTTGTTTGGGTTGTCATCGACAGACTCATGAAGGACGCACACTTCTTTCCAATCAAGGAGACCTTCAGTGTTTATGATCTAGGATGGTTGTACATCCGAGAGATTGTACGTCTGCATGGAGTTTCGCACTCCATTTTTTCAGACAGGGATGCGCTCTTTACTTCTCGGTTCTGGAAGGGGATTTAGAAGGCTTTGGGTACACAGGTACTTTTCAGTACAGCATACCACCCCCAGACTGATGGCCAGTCCGAGCGCATGATCCAAGTGCTTGAGGATATGCTTTGAGTTTTCAATCTAGACTTCGGTAGTTCCTGGATGAAGCATATACCTCTTGTGGAGTTCACCTACAACAACAGATTTCAGGAGACCATTCAGATGGAACCATACGAGGCTCTGTACAGTAGGCCATACTGATCACCCTTATGCTGGATGGAGGTAGGAGAGACAGCTTTTATGGGACATCGTCTAGTTCAGGAGACCTCTGAACAGATAATGTTGATTCGGAAGAGGATGGCTACAGCACAGTCTTGACAGAAGTCTTATGCTGATCAGCAGAGACGACCTTTGGAGTTCGAGGTCAGGTATCAGGTTTTCCTGCATGTCGCACTGAGGTGGGGACACAAGAGGATTCTGAGACAGGGTAAGCTTTCACCGCGGTATGTCTGGACGTTTGAGGTTTTGGAGGGAGTTCAGCCGATTGCCTATCGGTTATAGCTACCTCAGAGGTACCGGTCCATGCACGACGTCTTCCATGTCTCTTAGCTCCGACGTTATTTTTCAAACTTGTCTCATGTATTTCATCCTAAGGAGGTTGAGCTCGAAGCGGATGCGTCGTTTGAGGAGCATCCTATCCAGATTGTCGATCACAGTACGAAGGTTCTCCATGGGCAGTCTATTCCTTTAGTACGGGTGCTTTGGCAGAATGGGCAAGTATAGGACAAGACCTCGGAGAGGGTGGCCGATGTACGATCACAGTGGCCAGAACTGTTCGGGGTTTCTTCTTTTATGCCTCGCTAGGAAAATTCAGAGATGAATTTCTTTAAGGGGAAAGTTTGTAAGAACCCGGATCTTTGTTTAAGGTATGTCCTTCCTTTTTTGGAGTTTTTGAGGATAATGAAGTATCTGGATATTTTTTAAGTACACTCCGTGTACTTTCTGAGTACATGCCATGTACTCTTTTCCCACTTGAAGCCGTGTTCTGGCTGTGTCCGGGCCACACACACGGTGTGTAAGGGTGATGTGGAGGACATTTTTGGTGGATTATGGAAAGACCTAGTACACACTGTGTACTCTAAAAGTACAAACCATGAACTTTCATTTTTTCATTAAATGGAACAGGTCCGCACCTGATGACGATAAACATCTTCTTCTAGGTCCTATTCGTCCGAGAGTTCCCGGAATCCACGGATCTTCGTTGATCCACCGTTCCTCTGTCTGTTATCCAATTTGAGCACTGTCGATTTCTTTGGAATTGCAGCGGTGATTTCTCCCTTCTGATTGAGCCTTAATTTCCAATTTCTCCTCCTTCTCAAGATATCTTCGATTGAGCATTTTGGGCGTTTTCTCATATCTACGATGTTCAAGGGAGAATCAATCGACATGGTTCATGTATATCGATCTCCTAGGATCAAGGTAGGTGGTTTGTGCCTTTCCATAGGAAGTCTATGAATATTTTGTGCAAATTCCACCAATTCCCTTGAACGGGGAATTTTGGGTTTCCTTTTTTATCCATGTTGTTTGTCTGCTTTGCTTGATTGCTTGAGTAGAGGTCATTATTTTTAAATTTGGATAATTTATACTGTGTTCTTATGCTTCACCTTGCATGTTTTTCTTATTAGGAATTTTTCCAGTTGCCATGCCAAGTTGTAGGATAGTGGGGATGTTATACTGATATGATGTTGTGCCTTAGAATGATAGCCAAGTGGTTCTTGAGGTTTACTTGGGATGATACACGCGCGCTGAGAATGTTTATTTCACACAGGACTGTGAGAGCCTAGTGTAGTAGGCCATAGGGATAATGGACGTAAGGGATTTTTTAGAGTGTCTTTTAATATGATGGGAGACCACAGGGGGAATTGATGATGAGTGATTCCTTATAGAGTCTGTAGTTCCTCGACGCGGGCCACAGGGGGAATGAGATGTTGAGTGATTCCCTAGAGAGCCTTTAGTACGATACAAAACTTTATGGGGAATTGACGGTGATTGCTTCCTTATAAAGTCTACTCTTAGCTAAACCAAAGGGTTGAGACTGAGTGTGCCTCCTAGAGGGTTGCTAGTACTTGTAGGTTGAACCATAGGGGTTAGGATGTGAGAGCAACCCAGAGGGTTACCTATTTTCTACTAATTTTTGGTTTTTCACGTGTGTACTTTATATGCTAGAATTGTGGATTGTAGCTGATGTGTGCTTTTCTGTTTACTATTTAATTCACCTTTACTTGCCTTGTAGTCATTGATTGTTAGGCACGAATCTTTAGGTGATTGCCTAATGGGATTGTATCTCACACCCTGTTTGGGCTATACTTTTGGGCCCAAGCAGATTATATTGTTCTAGGTATAGATAAGGGCAAGCGCCCTTCTACTTCAAGTTCTTGATTGTTGTGGAGCTGGAGAGCATGGGACCAAGCCGAGGCTTGCAATGCTGAGGAGTCTCTCATTTGTTTTTCTTTTGTACTTTGGCTTAGTATTTTATTCAGCATTGTGAATTTTTTGGCTGTTTTCTTAGACATATATGTATCATGCATCATTTAAATATAATCCCGCTCTAGTTGTTTATTTGTTAGTCTTCCACTGTTTATCATTTACTCGTGTAAGCATGTCTACTGCTTCTGCTATTTTTGTTATTTGTTTTCTTTTATGTTGTGTACTCTTCTAATGAGGGCATAGTTTCTCCACTATCACACCCAAGGACCTCGCTTCTAGTCGGCAACCTCTGGCGTTTGGTGAAATGCCCTTGAGGCCATGTAACCAACCGGGTATGGGGCACCTCTAGGTGGCTTCTGGAACCGGGACGTTACAATGGTGATCTATCAAAGGATATATATCACGATAGGAGAGGTCATGATGAAAGCTGAAGAATGGTTATGGGAAGTAGTGAAGAGAGAGAAATGACAAAGGAAAGAAGAAGGCGCGCAAGTGGCGGAGCACAAGTGGCGGCGCGCAAGTTTCGGCGCACAAGTACTGTAGAGGCACGCAAGTCATATTTCGAATAGCATTATTTCATAAATATAGAAAAGTAAAGAAAGTGGCGCGCATGTATTCGTGTGCAAGTGGTGGAACTCAAGTGGTGGCGTGTAAGTATTGATGCACAAGTGTAAGTGACACGCAAGTCATATTTCAAAGATCATCCAATCAAAATATAACAAAGGAAATAAAGTGGCGCACAAGTTAGAAAGTGTCGTGCAAGTCAACAGTGTCGTGAAAGTATTGACGTTCAAGTCTTGGCGTGCAAGTTTATTTTGCGTGCAAGTCATATTCCAACATCATCATATCAAAATATGACAAAGGGAAGAAAGTGTCGTACTAGTGATGGAAGGTCGCGCAAGTGATGAAGCGGCGCGCAAGTGATAGAGCGGCGTGCAAGTATTGGCACGCAAGTCAAGGTCGCACAAGTCGCCAAAATTCCTATAAATAGATGACTAGTCTCCTTATTTTTTAAGGCTCAATACTTGAGAATTATCTTTGAGATATGGGCATGCAAGTATATAGTTGGGTGCGCAAGTTGATGGTTGTTAGAAGGCACGCAAGTTGGGGGCGCGCAAGAAGGAGGTCCTTCAAGTGTTAGTTGGAGTGCATTCTTTAAGCAGGCAGCACGTCTGAAGGGAAGAGTGCACATAGGTAGCGTGCAAGAAGAGGCGCGCAAGTATAAGGCGCGCAAGTATAGGTCACGTGAGTGGAAGTGGTCATGCAAGATTTTTTTCTCTAGGGGTTCCTGCCAGCTTCTGGGTAGGAAAGTGAAGAATTGTTTTGAAATATTTGATTTGTGTAAGCTCATTAAGAATCACTGATCCATTGTATTACCCTATTTGTGATAAGAGGGAGCACGCACACTGTTGGATTGTTTTCAAAGTGCTGCACGAGTGTAAGGGTATATCTTACTCATTGTATTCCACATCAAAGGACTGTTTTCTAGTTGATTGTGTGGTACTGGATTGTTTCCGTACCATACCAAGGACGTAGCTACTCTTGTTGAGTAGTGAACCTTGTAAATCTTATGTTCCTATGGTTGTGTGTGTTCAGCAAGGAAGAAACTCTTTAACAGGAGGATAATGATGTTTCAAAAAGGGGAAACTTAAAAAGTAAAAAGATATCACTGATTCACCCCCTCCCCCTCTCAGTGATACTTGGATCCTGACTGGGAACTTCACTGAAAATATGAAGTATTAAGGAAAAACTACCTTTTCTAGGGAAATAAGGACAATTCTTAACCCAAATTTTTTGAGTTTAGGGTTTTCCATTCACTTCCCTGTTGGACTTCTGGAAGCACCATCAAAGTACATCTCCCATGTTTGGAATTATCCTAAATATAGAAGAGTTATTCATAAGGAAGTTCAATATTTAATGATGTATCTTCCATATATGGATGTCCAGCAAGGAATTCAGACATAGCATGGCCTTTTATTGCCTTCTAAGGCACAAACTAGATATCAAACTGTAGCAGAATATCTTCCCACCAAGCCAGACACCCTATAAGCAAAGGACGAATGTGGATAAATTTTAGTGGGTTATTGCGAGACCTAACTTGGACCTCATGATGTTGCAAGTAGTGGCTCAATTTTTGAACTAAAAATATTAATTTGAGACATCATTGTCCAATACTGTAATACCAAGTTTCTACATCAAGCGTAGTTTTATTGAAATAGTAATGATTGTTCTCATTCCTAGCATCGTTATTTTGGTCAAAGAAGGCACCTAGTGATCGCTCTAAAGTTGTCACATATAGAATAAGTGGTCTTCCTTCAATAGGTATAATTAATAATAGTGGACTCAAGATATATTTCTTGAGGGTATAAAATTCTTCTTGTCAGTCTTCCTTCCATTGATAAGTGATTCTCTTCTTCTTTAATCAGGTGAAGGGCAATCACATGCTAGCCAAATTGGTGATAAAGTGATGAATATAATCCAACTGTCCTTGAATTCCTCCTAATTCTTTCAAATTTGAAGGTTGTGACATACCAAGAATAGATTTTGTTTTTCTCATGATCAAATTTGATTCCACGATGACGTACAATGAAGACAAGGAAATTTTTCTGAGGTTATCCGAAATGAACATTTTAAGGGTTCATCTTCAAACTGTGTTGCTGAAGTTTATTTAATATGATATCCAGATCAGAAAAATTATTGGAATGTTGTCTACATTATACCACAAAATCATCCAAATAAAATTCAATAATTTTTTCTAAGAAGGGTTTTAAGATATTGTGCATGGCACGTTGATACGTTGAACCCTCATTGTTTAAGATAAAAGGAATTACCCTATAGAAAAACAAACCTTGAGGGGCTCTGAAGGTTGTAGACTCTTAATCATCTGGGTCCATATGTACCTAATTATACCTAGAGTAGCCATAAATTAAGGAAAGATCTTTATAAATAGTTTTTTCATCAATTAGAAGCTCTATAATCGAAACTGGAAATTCATCCTTAGGGCAATGCCGGTTAAGATCTATGAAATGAATTCAAACTCTGATTTGACCATTATTTTTTTCACTGGGACAATATTGGCCATCCATTTTTGATATTGAACCTCCCTGACAAAGTTATCCTTTATAATCTTATTAACTTCAACTTGAATTTTAGAGTAATGAGTTGGATGTGTTCTTCTTGCTACCTGCTGGAATATGTGATGTTCTTATGGAAATCCCAAATGATGAGTGGCTACATCAGGATTAAGACCTGGAATTTCTATATAATTCCCAAGAAATATATCTTGATTATTCTTTAGAAATAAAGTATACACCTCTTTCTCTTCAGATTTCAGGGCCTCACTAATTATAGTGGGGCGTGGATCTTCTTCTGTACCCAGATTTATTTCTATAAGTTCATCTACAGTGGTAGAGACACCATCCTGAATTGTTGGAGGAGCATCCTTCAGATCTTAAACTTCTTCTTCATTATTTTTTACCTCCTCTATTTCTACTTGCATAGTATATGATGAGGAAAAACTTCCAGAGTTAAAGAAGAATTCGGTATTTGAACATCCTAAAGAAGAGGCCACCATATCTGGCCCAATTGATGATGAAGGGTCTTCTTATGGTAATAAATACAAGATGATGGATTTGGAATCAACATATTTCTTTACCTCTAAAATTTATATAATTCCTTCAACTCTGATTGAAAAAGTATAGGTTTACTGTAGTTCAATAGATGAAATAAAGACATCTCCATTTAATCTTCCAACGCTATTCGGTGAATCAACAGTTTCTCCAATGTTACCAAGCTCAGTTGTCGTAATCGACAATATGGAAGTTACTAGATGAGTTCTTAGACTTGGTTTAACCCTTTCAATTTGATTAATGGGTATCACATAATCTGTACTCAAATGTATGAATGAGTTTGCTAGAATCTTTTCCAAACCATTTGGAGCATTAACTCTAATTATATCCTTTGTCATGGACCTCGTTATTTTTGTGTGATAACACTTTTCCTCAATGTATTGAGATTAACCTGTTTTGAATGGAACCTTATCAGCATACAATGTCCCAATTTTACCATTGAAATAGTTCTTAAGACATTGGTGTTATGACGAAGTTATGACCATATTTTGATGCAGCCAAGGCCTCTTAAGAAAAATGTTGAAGGCTGTGTCCTGACGAACAACTAGGAAATCTGAATTAGAAACAAGATCTCTAAATTGAGTTCTGAGTGTAATCTCATTCAAAGGTTCTTTATCATTCTTTTCATATCCTTGCAATATTAAAATGGAAAGATATAAGCCATATTCACTCCGGCCTAATCGATGAAGTGTACAAATAGGAATGAGGTTGACTTCGGAGCCATTTTCAATGAAGGGTCAATGGATGTTTATTTCATTACCATTGCAAGATAAATACAAGGGTCTGATATGTCCATTTAAAAAATCTTCTTCATCTTAATCTGTAAAATATATGACTGCATGACATTCTGCAGGATCATTCTCTCTATGATAAACCTCAGCAGTAGGAACATCGGTTTCAAACTCTTGAGTACATGACAAATCCTCAATAATTGCTTCTTGAATATCTTTGGATAGATTCAAGGCATCCATAATTTATAGCTTGGTCGGTACATGAGCCAGTTGTTTCAAATCATCATACTTTTGATCTATTGGTCAGTGTTTCCTAGCATGGAAATGCAATTTTGCAGGTGCATTGGAAGTTGAGGCTTCTAATTTAGATGAACTATGTTTCATAGTAGAAGATGGAAATACTCCTGGATTCAGTGGATTAGACTAACTAGGACTATTTACTTGTTGAGAGGAAGATGGTGTGACTTCTAAATGATCCTCCGAAATAATCATATTAGAACCAAACCTGTCTTGCATGGATGAAATTATTTGTTCTTGTTGAGGCAGCTAAAGGGATCTTCCATGAGTTTCTACCGAATATATGGTTTGAGTAGGGGTAGAGTTAAAATTGCGGTTTTTAGAATCCCCATGTCATCCCTTATATCCTCGACCTTGGCCTCTTCTTCTGGTTCCCCAATTATGTACAAGGAACTTTGTCTCATTATAATCAAAATCACCACTGGCATAAGGATTTGTTAAGTGGATAACATTGAAGAAACCAAAGATCAAATCTTTATCTGATTAATATTCTTCATGAAATGTTAGTTATGGATGTGCCTTTTGGTAGGGTGGTTCCCTTTCTTTTGAAACATATGGCATGAAATATGCCAAGGTCAAGGATAACTTAGGCCTTGATATGAGCTCATCTTTTTCTGACTGATATTTTTTCCTTCTGATCACATTTCTTCATTAAGGATTGACCTTTTGATAAAGTTGATTTTACTGTGGAAGGAGTGGCAGATGAAACAATTGGTTGTTTCAACTATGTTCATAAAATGTCCTGAGTTTGGTTGATCATTTTCCTAATCATCCAATCATCACATTTTTTTACATTTTTACATTTGATATCCTGCTATTCACCTTCTTCTTCTGGATCAGTAGCAATAAAAAATGTTACTTGAGCTAAAGAACTTTTCAATTTAACTTGTCCTGAGTCTACCATTTTTTTCAGGGGGTCCTTGACAACAAATCACTTCTGAATGGGATTCCCTAACATCTGGTGAAAGGGACAATAAATCAGAATATCTTCATATCCTTCTTTATTCGTTTTCTTTGACATTATAAAATGAACCAAATTATATTACAGAGTTGATATGAAGTAACAGAGATCTTTTTCATTACAAAAGGTGTTGGTCAAAAATCCCTCAAGGTATCATCGAAGCATTTTTGGGGTTATTGTGTTTTTTGACTAAGTGGGCCTTTGTATTGTGTTTGTTGACAAAAAAAACCATGCCGTTCAAATTTATTGAGGAAGGGGATTTCAGGTGGCATGTCGAGTTAAAGGGATGTTGTTAATGTTCCATGATTGATTCAATAATGTTGACAATGGAATGGTCAATATGGAGGTGGTTCAAAAATAGCAGATACAAGTTGGAGCCGTTTTCCAGTGTTTTCCAAATTTTTGGACCTCAAAATCGACAAATGGAGAAAAGTTTTTTTGGAAAAGGGACCTACGTGCCGGTGTCTTGGAGGGTTGGAAACTTACGAGACCTATTTTTATCAAGATCAGAACGTCAAAATATAGCAAAAGGAAAAGTGGTGCCACTGTTTTGGGTATGTTCATGCAAGTGACTAGCGCGACAGAGACTAGGGCGGCTGGACATGCGCACCTAGAGGATACTTGAACGCCGGTGCTCAGGGTGTCCAAATGCCTATAAATAGAGGTCGACCCCTCCTCATTTGGTTTGATTTCAACACTTATAGAAAATCAAATCTTCTGTTGCACATGTGGTGTGGTCGCGCTAGTATAAAGATATTCAGAAGTTGCGCGCCAGTTGATAGTTGTGCGCCCAAAGTGGTTTGGGAGAGAAAGGGTGTGAGTCTCCCAATTTTAGAGTTGATTAAGGGGGTGTCGCACAGGTGTTTTGTTGAAACTTTCACAATAGGATTTGAAGAAGCACGACAGTTGATAGTTGCGCGCCAAAATTGGTTTGGGTGTAAAAGGGTGTGAGTCGCGCAAGTTTGGAGTTGAATAAGAGAGTGTCACACAAGTGGTTGAGGTGAACTTGTGCACTTTCTTAAACTTCCCCGCCAGAACATGCACACCGTGTTAGAGAAGTTCACCAATAATGGTAGAAGCAGGCCAATCATTTTAGGGCTGCGTGAAAGCTGGAAGATTTCCGGATACCTTCGTTACAATGTGAGATTCAACTACGGGTGAAAGTTGGACTTCAACAGAGAATCTACATACAATAGAGGATATATTCATTTGTGATAATGAAAAGACCTACAGGTCTATAAACTGCGATTGGATCTTAGGAAGAAGCAGTGAGCACACTTTAGTTGAGAGAGTAGTGAGCTTTCATTTTGTGAGTGGTTGTAAACCAGGAGGAATAATGAGTTTGCACTAAACTTGTAAACAGCAGTGTGCTTATAGTGGAATTGGTACATCGGCACACTATTAGTGTATACTCCTTGGACGTAGCCTAGTAAGGGGGAACCATGTGAAAATCATTGTTTCATGTTCATGTTTTAAGTTTTATTCATACTCTACATCAATAAGGAGAGAGAAGAGAGTTTTTTCTAACAGAAAAACAAGATCAAAAGGGGCAGTTGTTTTAATCTGTCATACCCTGATTCCCCCCCCCCCTCTTAGGGTATCTTTCTTAGTGGACCTAACAATTAGTATCAGAGGTAAAGTTTGATATCAGTGTTTCTCTCTCAAATGGAGGTCACTAATCATAAAGGGATTCCGATCTTCAACGGGAACAATTTTCATCTATGAAAGAATCCAATACAACACTACTTCCGATCTTTGGGAATGGATGTGTTTACAGCAAAAATGCAAGGTACCACAGCTGATATTAATAGTCGTGCATTATCAGAAGCTGAGTGAAGAGAATTGGATGCTGATGCAAAGGGAATCAATGCTTTGCGAGGAGCCCTATCCAATGCTATATATACCAAGGTGATGTCATGAAAAACATCACATGTTATGTGGGAAAAATTGTTGAACATATATGAAGGAGATACAAAGGTCATTGAAGCAAAGCTAAAAGTATTATGAAATATGTATGAAGATCTAATAATGAACCTGAATGAGTCTATTGATGGATTCTTTGACAGGGTAAATGTTGTTGTGGAAGATATGCGAGGTCTGGGAGAAGTCATTGATGACATAAAAATTGTAAAGCGCATCTTTAGGAAACTTCCATCTCGGTTCAATCTGAAGGTTTCAATACTGGAAGATAAACATCCAAAGGAGATAAAATTGGGAAATTTTCACAGTACCTTGGTTGTATATGAATTGAGAAACGACGATAACGAGGCTGTGGAAAGGGGGAAATCTAAAGAAGTGTCATTCAAGGCCATGAAGAAGCTCACCATTGATGATTCTTAGGAAGAAGAAGAGATAGATGAGGTGATGTCATTCCTCTCCTAAAATATTCAAAGAGGAAAAGTAAAGTTTAAAGGGAAACTTCCACTGGAATGATTTAGATGTGGAAAGGTTGTTCATCTTGCAGCAAGGTGTCCAAAAAAGTTCCAAGAAGATGATGATGTCGACGAAGTCAAAATTCCCAAGAAGAATTCATCAACCTATGGGAAAGGAAAGAAATAGTTCAAGAATAATTTCTTTAAGAAGAAAAATATCCTTTCAAATGAATGTGATAGTTGAGATGAGTCTAAGGATGAGGAGGTTGAGGAGATAGGGAACTGCAAAGATAGTGGGTGAAATGATATGGTGGCAGTTGTCAGTAGTTCTCAAGGGAAGAACGAAACTGAAGGTGATGATGAATAAGAATAAGTTGAAGGAAGAATAGATATGCAAGATGAGTTAGAGGATTATCTATAGGAGATAGATGTTTGGAGAGCCAAAAATAATAATTCTAACAATGTTGTTCGTGATGCAAAACTGTATATGCAGTAGCAGGAAGAAGAGAAGTTTGAGTTGATGGAAAAAATTTTGAAACTCAATTCATCAACACCACAGAACTCAGAATTAGTTAGTGAGTATAAAATCAATATTGAAGAACAAAAAAGAGAGATCAATGGAATGAAAAACACAAGATCATGTTAAGCGTATCGAAGACTAAAAAGATGAAAGATGAGCCTAGTAGTTCAGAAGGAAAGAAGCAACAATTTAGCTCATATGTTAAGGCTGATTCAGGTCTTGATCAGAAACAAAAACCTGTTAAAATTGAAGTCAGACTGCAAGCACCAATCCTAAGATTGAAGGTTGATTTGGGCACAAAGCATAATCAGAATGTCCAGAAATCCCATGGGGAAACTCATAGTGCAGAAGTAACATGAATTAATGCACCTTATATGAGGTGTTATTTTTGTGGAAAGATGGGACATTCACATAATGTGTGTTCCATAGACAAGAGATAATGAAGGGAACAAGAACAAAGGTGGAAGCCAAATAGAGAATAGTTCTCCAGAACATATTTCGAAGGACACTGTTTTGGGTGCGGAGGATTTGGGCACATTTCTAGGTACTTCACTTTGACCATACAGAAGAATGTGCCAAAGAAGAATCAAAATATTCACAAGCAGTAGATTAATAAACCAACAGGTGAGTTAAAAATGAAAAATAGATTTACAGCTCTGCAAGATGAACCTGGTCCATCATACTCTGAGAAAGAATAGAATTCTCAATCCATGCCAAGTTTAAAGGAAAAAATATGGACCAAAAAGAAGAAGGATGAGAAGGCTGTGGTGGCAGAAATTTCCCTTAAAGCATTAGATCGCTCTTGTGTGTGGATCCTTGATAGTGGTTGCACATCTCACATGATAGGTAGTAAGGATCTTGTTACAGGCGTAAAATATGATAAAGAATGAGTTTTCAAGTTTTTAAATGATGAAGGCCTGAAGATTATTGGCACAGGAAAGACCAAGTTTGGGGGAAAAGAGATGAGACGTGCTGATGTCTTAGTAGTAGAAGGCCTCAGTCACAATTTCCTCAGCATTAGTCAACTATGTGACTCATGAAAATCTATAAGATTTACTAAAAATATGTTTGTCATCAAAGGAAGAGATGGGGTAGTAGTTCTACCGGGAAAAAGAACAAATGGAAATCTCATCCTGGTAAGTGGGGAAGAAGATATGTGTTTTCTGTCCAGAGAGGAAGAAAACAAGTTGTGTCATAAATGACTTCGTCGTCTTTTCCAACCATCCCTGGAAGATCTGGTGATGTGCAATGCATTCCAACAAGGGAATCTTATCATAAAGACGTATAAGTCAGATTAAAAGAAGTCAACAAGAGTGCTCGAATTGGTGCATGCTGATGTTTGTGGTCCTATCACACCAAGAGAAATTGACGGAAAGAGGTACTATGTTCTTTTCATTGATGACTATTGAAGAACGACATGTGTATCTGTTATTGCCCATAAGTCGGATGTGTTCAGCTGCTTAAAACAGTACCATAGGGAGTGTGAAAGGATGCTTGGATAGAAAATTTTTAAGCTTCGTACTGACAATGGAACAAAATTCACAAACATTCAAGTGAAAGGCTATCTCGAGAAACATGGGATAAGGCATCAAGTTTCCTTAGTAAGAACTCCCCAATAAATTATAGTGGTTGAAAGGAGAAATCAGATCATCAATAATAAGTCCAAAAATATGCTCATTGAAAAAGACCTACTAGATAAATTTTTGAAGGAAGCAGTTTTGACATCGGTATACATTTCTAACAGGGGTTTGTTGTGTCCGATGGAAGGAAAGACTCCGTACGAGATGTGGTATGGAAATAATCCAACGGTGAAATACTTTATTATATTTAGAAGTAAGTTCTTTATCCTTAACAAGGAAAAACATAGGAAATATGAGTCACGAGGAGATGAAGGGATATTCCTTGGCTACTCATGGAAATGTAAGGCATATAAATGCTTTAACAGAAGGTTGGGAAAAGTAGTTGAGAGCAATGATGTCACTGTAGTAGAGAATGAGGAGATCATTCGATAGTGCAATGAACAATTTCTTGATGAGATTGATGAGGAAGAATGAAATGCATGGAGATTATAAGTGGATGATTTTTATTTAGAAGAAGATACTAATGATGAGCATGAGGAAGTAAAATCTATATCTGCACAAAAGACAAGGGTTCGAGCTGAAATTGATAGGAAGAATATCATTGGTGATCAGTAAGATCTAGTTCAGACAAGAAGAATGAAATCATTGTATCAGACATCTTTCTTATCTCAGGTACAGTCGAAATGCTTTGTTGATGCAGCTAAAAATGAAAACTGGGTTCAGGCTATGAATGAATAGCATGATTATATTGAAAGGAAGTAGACATGGGAGATTGTTTCGAGACCAACTGATAAGAATGTCATCGAGACTAAATGGGTCTATCACAACAAGATGAATGAAGATGGCACAGTGGTTTGAAACAAATCACTACTAGTGTGTAAAGGATACTCCCAGATAGAGGGAATAGATGTTGATGAGAAATTTGCACCGGTTTCAAGGCTGGAGACAATCAGATTATTCCTAGCCATTGTAGTGAAACAGAAGTTAAAAGTGTTCCAGATGGATGTGAAATCTACATTCTTGAATGGGGTTCTTGAAGAGGAAGTGCATATTGATAAGCCAGATGGTTTTCTCATTCATGAGGATGAGAAAAAGGTTTGTAGACTAAAGAAGGCATTGTATGGGCTGAAACAAGCACCAAGAGCATGGTACTCAAGGCTTGATTGGTTCTTGAGGATGTTTGGTTTCTAGTGTGGGGGAGTTGATTACAATCTCTTTTTCAGAAATGATAGTAATCAATGGATGATGGTGTTTGTTTATGTCGATGACATAATATTTGGTGGATCAGATGAAGCTCAGTGCAGACAATTTTCCGAATTCTAGAAAAGTGAGTTTGAAATTTAAATTACTTGAGAGCTAATGTTTTTCCTTGGTCTACAGGTGACACAAGGAATTAATGGAACATTCATTTCTCAATCCAAATATTCCAAGGAGGTTTTGAGAATGTTTGGAATGGAAAATTCCAAGGAGGTGAAGTCTCCAGTTGCTACCCGAATGAAATTTTCCAAAGATGCGGATGGAAATGTAGTTAATATCATAGAATACAGGCAAATTATTGGAAGTTTGATGTACTTGATTGTAACAAGGCCTAACATTGTATTCGCCACATGCCAAGCAGTGAGATATCAGAGTAATCCCAAGGAAATCCACATTTTTGCAGTGAAAAGAATACTTCGGTATATCAAGGTTACAGTGGACTTCATCTTGACATATAATGACAAATCTCAGACAGAGTTATTGGTATATACTGATGCAGACTGGGCCGGTTCAGCAGATGATAGGAAATCAACATCATGTGGTTCTTTCTATCTTGGTGGATTCTATATTTCTTGGAGAAGGAAGAAGAAATATTGCATTTATATAAGCACCGCAGAAGCTAAGTATATTGCGGCCACTCAAGCATTCACACATTTATTGTGGATGAAGCAGAAGCTTGAAGATATGGGAGTTGAAGTTAATTCTTCAATTGGAATTCAGTGTGATAACTCAAGTGCTATCAATCTTAGCAAAAATATAGTTCATCACTCAAGGACAAAGAACATTGAGATCAAATATCATTTCAGCAAGGACAAGGTGGAGCAAGGGTTTGTGAAGTTGTAGTATGTTCCTATAGAGCTACAGGTTATAGATAGTCTGACAAAGGACTTACCCAAGGAAGCGTTTGAAAGGCATCGACTGGCTCTAGGAGTTCAATCAAATCCCCGCACTTAGAAGAGTTTAGATGTGGCATCCCCCTTTCCCCAAGGTATGAGGTGTTTTTTCCTAATGGGATGATATGTGTTCTCTACTCTGTTACAGACTGCAAAAGAGTGACCTTTGGGTTTGTTGACAAAGGGGGAGAAAATAGTAATTGTTCAATGGGGAGACCGTGTGGCTATTTGAGAAATCATGAAAGATACGGGGAGAAGCTGACAAGTGGAGCAGCTAGATAGGGGGAGTTGAAGCTGGTTCAAAGTGCTTAGCCAGAGCTTAGATTGGACAACACATGCAATAGTGCTGAAGAGGATTTGCAGCTGACAAGAGTTAAAGCTGTGAGCAGACAGGGAGAGTATCAAATCTGATGATGCTAGAAGTGATCAATCAAAGAATAGATACCACAACAGTTGAGGATCGTGATAAAAGCAGAAGCATGTTGTTGGAAAGCGGTAATAATATTTCCAACAATTGGTATTATTTTGGTATCAACAGTGAGTGTCAGAGTTGAAGTGATTCATTGATGAACTTTTCATTTACTCTTGTTTCTCACGCCGAACATTGCTCATGTGGGCTTAGAGTATGTGTTGAGTAAATCTTTGATCTCTATCAGAATCACAATAGGTGAATGGTGGATGAAGAATTAATGATGTATCCTTTTATGGAAGAGTTTTTGACAAACCCAAAGGATGAGATTGTTGGTCCAACATCCATCAAGGTATCATTGAAGCATTTTTGAGGGGATTGTGTTTGTTGACAAAGTGGGCCTCAGTGTTGTGTTTGTTGACAAAACAAACCCTGATATACAAATTTACTGACAAAAGGGATTTCATGGTGGAATCTCGAGTCCAATGGATGTTGTTAACGATCAATGATTGATTCAAGAACATCGACAAAGGAATGGTCGATCTAGAGGCGGTTCAAAAAGAGCAGATACAAGGTGGTGTCCTTTTCCAGTGTTTGCCAAATTTTGGGACCTCAAAATAGACAAATGGAGAAAAGTTTTTTTGGAAAAGGGACTTGCGCACTGGTATCTTTGAGGGTTGGAATCTTGCATGCCATATTTTTCTCAAGATCAGAACATCAAAATATGGCAAAAGGAAAAGGTGCGCCCAAGTTTTGGGTTCGGTCATGCAAGTGACTAGCGCGGAAGAGACTAGGGCAGCTGGACTTGCGCGCTAAGAGGAGACTTGTGTGCCGGTGCTCAGGGCGTCCAATTGCCAATAAATAAGGGTAGACCCCTCCACATTCGGTGTGATTTCAAAACTTATAGAAAATCAGAGCTCCCATCGCACAGGTGGTGTGGTCGCGCATGTATAATGATATTCAGAAGTTGTGCACCAGTTGATAGTTGCGCGCCCAAAGTGGTTTGGGAGAGATTGGGTATGAGTTTCCCAAGTTTAGATTATAATAAGGGGTGTCACACAAGTGGTTTGGTGACACTTGCGTTCCAATCTTTGAAGAAGCACGATAGTTGATAGTTTCACGCCAAAATTGGTTTGGGCGTAAAAGGGTGTGAGTCGCGCAAGTTTGGAGTTGAAGAAGTGAGTGTTGCAAACGTGGTTGAGGTGAACTTCCATGCTGGCTTAAACATGCGTGCCAAAACATGCGCGCCATCTTAGAGAAGTACTCCAGGTATGGTAGAAGCATGCTAATCATTTTAGGGGTGCGTGAAATCTGGAAGATTTCTCGATACCTTCAATGCAAAGTGAGATTCATCTACGTTGGAAAGTTGGTCTTCAACAGAGCATCTACATGAAATAGAGGATGTATTCATTTGTGATAATGAAAATACATACAGGTATATAAACTTTGAGTGGATCTTCTGAAGAAGCAGTGAGCACACTTCAGTTGAGGGAGCAGTAAGTTTTCATTTTGTGAGTGGTTGTAAACCAGAAGGGACAGTGAGTATGCTCCAAAATTGTAAACAGTAGTGCACTTATAGTGGAATTGGTACATTAGCACACTGCCGGTGTATGATCATTGGACGTAGCACAGTGAGGGTGAACCAAGTAAAAATAATTGTGTCATGTTCATGCTTTAAGTTTTATTCATACTCTGCATCAGGTTTGAGAGAGAAGAGAGTTTTTTCTAACAGCAAAACAAAATCAAAATGGTCATTTGTTTTAATCTTTCATACCCTAATTCACCCCCCCCCCCCTTAGGGTATCTTTACTAGTGTACCTAACAAAAGGAATAAACTTTTCCCTTTAATTACTCAAATTGTTTCTTCCTTTGACCTCTCTGATCATCTTGATGAGGCAGTCATTGTTAATGATGCTCTAGAGGTAGAGCCCTTTGATTTTAAAAGGGTTTTGAAGTGGAATCAGGTACATGTGTTTGATTGAGTGTAACTGTAGCCACCTATGCTTTCCCTATTCTCATTACCATAGATGAGGAAATTACATGAGTTTGAGCCTTAGTTTCTATAATATAATCTTCTATCTATTGATAAATTTATGTACGGTCTTGAAACCCTCATGTGTATTTCACAGGGATCAATGGTGTGTGTAACTCATCACGAAGATTTTCCACACAATTTGGAAGAAACTCTTTTTGAGGGAGTTCCATACTTAATGAATATGTTAATCCTTTCCATCATGCAATGAAATATGAAACTCTTTCATTATCACTTTGTTTACAGTTGCTGAGATCAAAAAGTGGAATCTTCAGTATTGTTGAGCTAAATTAAAGAAGGAATTTCTGGCAGAGATCTTCCTATCTAGTAACTTATCAAGATTGTAAACTTGTATACCAAACAAAAACTAGTACCTATAGTGATTGCCCAAAACAACTAAGTTTTATCTCTTCTTGTTATTGAGGAGTTCCCATCATGGGATCACAATGATAAAAAAAATGTGTTTTGTGTTGTTCCGGATCTCCCAAACCATTAAAGATTGGGAATTTGGTATTCACAAAATGTAGTGGGTGAGAAATCAGATCTACCCATTCAGGATAAGATTTATTTTTCAGATGAACTAGATAATTTCGTTCCTCCATAGCTTCCAATCGAGTCGCTAATACCTCAATTGTGTTCATAATTATTTAGGGAATATCCGGATGAGCTACCACTTGTGCAGGTACAACAACTAGAGCTTGAGTTGGTGCAACGAGTAGAACAAACACTTGTGGTGGTGCCATTATTTTTTTTGGACAACCCATAAGAACAAGCATATCAGGATATGTTTGATCCTGCCTTGGTTGTGTACCCAGTGGAGGGAATTAATTATCCGCCTCTGTAGTTACTAAAAATTCTCTTTAATGAGGATCTCCTATAGGATGTTCAAGTTGAGGATATTCCTTAGAAGTACGTCTAGCAGAAATGCTGACTCAAAGTAACTCTATATTGAGTCTTTTAAACTCCTTTGTTTCCTCTTCTTGTTGTAAAAATCTCCCTTTAAGCAAAAGAGATTGACCTTCTACAATGGAAACGTGAGATGCAATCTGACTTTTACCTTTCCCCTTGTTAGATTTCTTTCGGAGGGGTGGGAGTTGTCCATTTTAAGGCATACCTTGATTTTGGGTATGCCTCTGATTTCGGGTATGTACACCTTCTTCATTTTCATTAGTGTATACCATATTATGGATAAGAACCTCATCTTCTGATTCCCTTTAACTAAACATTTTCTAAAGGATCTTCTACAATGGCGTTAACAACATTTAAAAATGTGTAATGCATTGATGGAATTATGTCAATATCTTTCTAAGATCTTATACCTTTGTATCTTCCATGAGAATTTGTTCTCCAATATGATGAATTCTCAAGAGCTGCTTGAGGGACAGTAACCCAAAGGGAATTCTTATGTAGTTCTTGTTGTGTGCTTTCTTTGTGGCTTCTTCCCTAATCAGGAGAAAACTTACTTCTATTGAGGAGGGGATTGTAGATGTGAAACAGCCCCCAGCCTTGCAGGTTAGGGATGTTCCTGTTCTTTTTCGTCAAATATTTGAACTTTGATTAATGAATTTGAAGGTTGAATTATCTAATCCCCCATCCTTGTAAGCTGGTGTGATTCTTGAACAACTATGGATGAAATTTGTGGAACTGCTCTTTTTCTTTTGAGAGAAAAAATTTCAAACATTAGCTTGGTGCATTATCCAACATCCACTCAAATAACCTCTTTCGTAAGATCGTTTTTCTATTTCATACATTTTCATTCTCTGAAGACTAACAACCTCTAAGAAGGATTCTTGCTCAATATTCTCATATTCTTGACATAAAAGTAACTCAAAAACTTCTATTCATTGGGATTGACTCTGATAAGAGTTGGTTAAGATTTGTTCTTGAGCATACATTATATTGCATAAAAAATATATTGATTGTGGCCAACCGTGGGAAATAACATTTCTTGAAACCACTTTTGGAAGACTTTTTGATCCTAGAGTGCAGTGAAATGAAATGCTCCAAGTGCACCCTATCCTCTGATACGAACACTAGATGGGGTGTTAGGAATTAACTAGCATAGCCTCTTTAAAGCATTGAGGCATGAATGTTGAATGGTTCTATGCTCTTTTTCAGTATTTGGATGTCAAGAAACTGAGAGAGATTCCATGTCAATTTTTCATTGAAACCCTTATATTACCTTTACATGATTTTGATATTCATCAAATGGTAATGAATTGGTTTTCAAAAGACAAAGACACTTCAATATGTTGAGGTGGATATCATGAATACAATATTCATTCATAAATTATGGAATGTCATACTAAAAATTTTCCAAATGCTAGAACATGACTGGTATTTATCCTTTAGCCAATTTTTTCTCATGTTTAACATATCTTCATCATCTATTACTTGTGATTTCTCCACATGGTCTGACCAAAGTGGATGCTCTATATTAGAAGAAAAATGCCCATGGGAGGTTTAGAGAGTGATCGTTCCCTTAAGATGTCTTCTGGTTGAGAATCTGTTTTACACATCAATTACAAGGAATAAGACATGACTTGCCTTGTTTTTTCAAGTTCCTCGAGATATGAGGGCTTCCTCATCGTTACATTATCAATTATAGAATTATGTTGACAATGAGAAGTACTATTGCGGAGAGGAATTTCGCATCGAATTCCATCATGGGGAGGACCACCATGGTGGATTACAGAAATGGATGGATCCTCTTTCTCCTTGGTCTTCTTGCCACACGAAGGGTTGTTGTGGCTTTCACTTAGAGATAGGCGCTCTGGATTGACCAAATTTTCATGATAAAAGACTTCATGATGAAGTGTTTGATAATTAATATCAGAATTACTACTACCAATATCATAATTTTTTAATGATAGTATAGGATCTCTAGTTGCAATAGATAAATGTCTATGGGCTTTAATAACTCCAGCATTAAGAGAAGCCAAATCATAGTTTGACTATTGATTTTCCAACAGTTCTTGGTGAGACTTCTTCTTGGATGTTCTCTTATACTTAGATGGGTCCTCTATCTTGGAAAAGTGGTTATCATGGGCAGGTGTATGTGCGTGCCTTGGATTTGTTACTAGAAAGGACTGATAACCTCCAATTGGAAATGGTGTATGTTCCTAATCTTTTTTTCCATATGATATGGGGTAATATGCACCATGACCCACATAGACTAGAACAGAGGTTTGCATATACTTCAGAATGGCATGACGATGTGTCATTCCATATGTGGGGACAGATTTATGTGTATGTTCCCATAGTATTGCTGAAGTAGTTGTTACAATATCATGGCATGCTTCTAGAATATGGGCAGGGATTTGTGTCTACCCTTTCTCAATTTATAAGATGTGTTTGGTGAATTAAGTAGCCGGAATGGGGATATATGTCCACTCTGTATCTGGAGTTGGTGTATGTACCTACTCTTTTACTCCTTCTCCTATCAATGGGTGTTGATAATACTCATCTATGGGGGCAGAGAGTTGGGTATGCCCCATATTTGTTGTCAGAGCTTTCTGATTGACTTCTCCAAGTGCTAACGAATGAGTCTATTGGAGAGATTGATGAATTATAGCAGGTGTATGTGTCTGATAGATGTTTTTTTGTTATGTATGGTTGACGAAAATCCTTTATTACTGGCAGGTGAGACTTCTGGTATAATTGGTGTTTGTAAGCAGGTGTGTATTTATTATTACCATTTTACACCAAATTGTATTGGCGGGCTTCATTAAATGTAGTCAGACAAGCCTTCTGAGTAGGTGATAATTTGTAAGTAGGTGTATGTTCATGTTAAAAGTACTCCACCGGGTTTATATAGGGGGATTGGTGGTTTGATGTCAAACGAGTCAACTGGGTATCAAAATTAGGAAAGATGGGTGTATGCTCCCACTCTTTGTTTTCCATCAAGTTAGGTTGATGGGATTCTATTGAAGAGGTATAGGAAATAACCTCCTCCTTGTGGACCAGAATTTTTCCTCAGTGGTACGTCTTTCATGCCTGGGTCTGAGAGACCTCGACCGAATTTCTAGAGGCAACACCCCAATCATGATGGGGGTTTACTACAGTGCAATTCTACTAGCGGCGATATTTCTGGGAGTCCTCTGTAAGGATCCATTCATTCTTGAATTGAGGCCCTGAGTGACCTCTTGATATACCTACCCATAGTATAGGAGGTAATTGTAGAGACCTGAAACTTGAAGTACATAGATATTACATTACTTTTGTGGAATACATAATACATAACAAAAACAGACAAACAAGGATTGTAATAGTTTAGTGTCTTTGAAAACTTGGAACGTAATCTTTTAATTGTGATGAAAGATCTTCAACATCTCCCATAAAGATCTTCCAGTTTTTGTTTCCTTACCTAAAACCTTTCTTTTAATCTTGGGGGAAAATAAAACATAAAAATGGTGAGCTCAAATGCTCAGTAAGGGTAAGCATGGATAAAATAAAACATACCATATAAATTTGAACATAAAAACATGAACATAATGTTTAAACATCAAAATCTTGAGAAACGACATAAAACATGGAAGTACATAAGGCATAGATCATAATGGTACATAATTCATGATAAAATAGCATGGGAATAAAACATGTAATTGTGGAATCCATTAAGCACATGTAATGATTTCCATAGTAGCCAAGGCATTGCTGCCAAGACCATCTTAGTGGACAAAGTCCCTTTCTGAATCGAGTTCACTCCTCGTTCCAGTCCTGTAATACTGAACCGGATTAACTTACCATTCCAGCCATGTCTATCTCATGAGATATAAATCTTTACCCAATGCATTGGAGGGATATATTAGTCCCACCCATCTCATAATGAAATCATTCTTACTTGTGCCACAAAATAAACATACATCATTCGTAAAAACCCAATAAATAAAATGGGTTTTATAAACATCATCCTATCATCACATAATCCATATAAAAGAAATGGATATAATTTCATAATAAGAGAAGTGAAACCATGTAAATCATGGAGACATTATACTTGAAACATAAACATATGAAATAATTTCATGAAAAATGGTTTTGATAAAACACTTGAAATGAATTCTTGAGGAAAATATCCTTTTTTCTTAAAAATCATTTTCTTTTCACAAAATGTCATGAAATTTTAAAAGAAAAGGATTTTGTTGATAATAGTTATGAAATATTTTGGAGGAATCTTCATGAAAACAAGGCTTTATAAAACCGTAAAAATCCTTTCATGTCGTATACGTTAAAAAACATTATTCTCGTACTTTTGTCAAAATAGTCAAAAAGTACCTTGTAGGGTAAATAAAAGAAAAATTCCTTCCATATAATTGGGTAAAAGTAAAAATGGGTAAAAAGGACATTAAACATACATGAAACCATTTTTAGGAAACATGGACATGGATGATAACAATAACCCCAGTAAATACTTACGAATAAGTAATCTCGGATAAAAATGAGATTTGAAAAATTATCCCTTACCATAGGTCTGATATGCTTCGTACGTATCTAAACCTCCTGTATAATGATTTAAATAATGTTATTGAATTGTTACAGAATCATATTCATTGTTATGATATCATATATGGTTCACTTATGACTTTATATTACCCATTTTTTTGTAAATTCCATGTCAAAGAGCATTTTGGGTAAAATCGTTTCATTTGTCATCCGTGTTTTGACTTGTAATTATTCATATGATTACTTAGATCATGATTACATAATTCGAGAATATAAAACATGATTTATATATAATATATATTCAGAATATACATATATATAATAAATCGATAAATGAAAAGAAATACACCGTTCATGGAGACGGTAAGCCATACGTACGCATGAACGTTGTTTTTGTTTTCGCATTGAATTGAATGGAATTAATTGGATGGCGTACATATATATATATACATAAATCAAGTATAATTATTATGTCATATATTTAATGATTACTTATTATATATACTTTATAATCATTTATGAATGGTTAATCATTGAGAATGAATCTCATCGCGTCGTGGAGACGATATTTTGTACGTACGCACGAGCGATGATATCGTTCCCATGATCGTGGAATTTTATTGGATTGTATGCATACTATAAAAGAATCAATATCACTTTACAATAATCATATATAGTTATTATTTACACCATTATACCCATCCAAGTAAGGTGGTGGTGGAAAATAGATTACACCACGGCGTGGAGACGGTATTCCATACGTACGCACGCGCGGTGATTTTGTTTTCCGTAGGATGGATAGATGGTGAAATAGGTTTGTTTCATAATTATAATAACATATCAGTATATGATTGATAATGATGTTATTACTTCATAATGAAACAACATAAGAAGAAGAAGTGGAGGAAGAAATAAAGTTGAAAGAATCGGTAACGGACATTACCTCTTCTTTGAGGTGCCTCTTTGAGACCTCCTATTAGGGCACTAAAATTGGTGTTTGAAGTAGACCAGGACCACTATGATGTTTATAGGGAAGTGTAGAAGAGAATTTGGCAGGGTTTGGCCGAGATTCAAGGCTCAAAATGGTGTGAGGAAGAGAAGGAGGAGGTTCCCTTTTATAAGGGAGGAGAGGGGCACCTTTGGAAAAACTAAAAATATTATTTTATTATAAAATCATATTCAGTTTTTAATAGATCCAAATTGAGTTATTTAGAAGATAAGGTGGGGGTGGGTATAAATCCTATCATCAAATAGAATTTATACAAGTTTAGGTTTCTATTTTAACCTTATCATTTAGATTTAACTTTAAGTTAAATAATTTTTCTTTTACCGTGTCTTCTTGTTTTCATACAATATAAGGTAAATAAACTTACTATAACAAGACAAACGAACCCCAAGTTGTTTATTATTAATATATATAACCTTATCTAAGTTATTTGGCCTAACCTTATATTTTTAAGAATAAAATAACAATTAATAATATAGTATTTGTTTTAAAAACTATTTGATGTAAATTTTGACACTATTTGGTAATTGATTTTTTTTAAATCATAACAGAATGATTAGTTAGAAAAAAGTTAACTAAATCAATACTAACATGTCATATTAACATAGAAAATTATTTTAATTCATAAAAAGTCTCAAATTACATTTATTTGGGTATTTATAACATCAATTATGTCAATATTTCATTAATAAGATAATTACTTCATCATCATTGTGTCATAAATAAATTAAATTATTTAATGTCTAAAAATTAAAAATAAAATATAATTATGTAGGAAATCTTTTTAGATTTCTAATTAATATTTATAGTCGAATTTATCATATGTATAACCCTATATTAAAAATGATTTACTTATTAAACTTTGATTTTAACTATTTTAACCCTTATTTAAATAAATTAATAATAAATGTCCTAATCTAATCCATGTGGGCCTAAATGGTAAAATCTTATTCCTAAGGTTTTTTTTGGCCGAATTAAACTTATCCAATTTAATTAGTACATGTTTTAGGGTAATAATAATATCATTTTTACCCTTAATTATCCTATTTACTTTTAACCGTGGTAAAAAAAGTAAAAAGTTACTATTCACCAAAAATTATTTTCATCTTAATGAACCACATTTTAGTCCTTGATATTAACTGTGTCTCTCGTATTTTCGAAATTCCACTCAAATAAGTGGTAAAATTAAGTTTTATGAAAAATTCAGTTTTTTAATTACCACTTAGTGGTTTCACTATTCATAAAAAAATGAATGTTTCCAGAAAAATACCAAAAATTAGGCCTAAGCTATATTTGATATTATAAATTAAAAAATTATATCTATTTTACCAAATTTAAAACATATCAGTTCAATTGATTAATTTAAAAATTAATTCCTGTCATCAAAACAAATAGCGTGTTCTTAAGAGATAATAAGTATCAAAAGATTGACACTTGTTTATGTCTGGTTTAAATGTGAAATTACATCCAATGACCAACATTGAATTAAATTGTAAAAATATATTCTAAATATACTTTAAAACCACTCAAATTAATAATTTATCACTATTAATTATTTCTATTAAAAAAGTTGTTTTTAATTAAAATTTAGTAATTTTCACTATTCATCAGAATATGAAAGTTATCCGAAAAGTACCAAAATTTCACCTGAAGCTAATTTCGATATTCCAAATCCAAAAATGAAGTCCATTTTGAAAGATAAAATTTATAAAGTTTTAAAAAGTGGGTATTACTATTCATAACGGCTAGTTCATAATAATATTATAATAATATCTCGTTTAGTGAAACTCGGTATTGCGTACTACACACACTGTCGAGAAAGGTTGTGATTGCGTGTAATGCAAGGAAAGTCAGGGATGCGTGTTGTGCAAGATCCTTTTGGTGTAGTGTACAACACAAGACATTAATTAAAAAGAATATTTTTCATAAAATATCGGGGTGTTACATTCTACCCCCCTTAAAATGAATTTCTCCCTTGAAATTCGTTGGGGTTATAAATGGTTTACTACTCGAAAGTTTATTTAATAGAAACCCACATCGTAAAAAGGAATACCAAAACTTGGATTTAAAAAATTAATTTATGAAACGTAACGGTTAACCAAATTAACTAATCATTGGGTTTTCACGTAGGAGAACATAGGTGAAAATATGGATATGGAAGAAAAATCTAACCATAAAGTTCTGATGGACAGTGGTAGAGAACATGGCTATGAAAAATCCAATAATCACAAAGCCATAAATTTGTGATGATCTAGGGTACCATCTGATTCATCGGATATAAGGGCACTAGGACAACATTTTTGGTTTTCAAGATCATTTCCCTAAAGTTGAAGAATTTGAATTAGAATAAATACTTACGTTATTTTGGTACAATCTCACTGTTGTTTGTGCCTTTAACAATTTCCACTTCATCTCTTAAAGAAATGAAGTTGAATTTGTTATTCGTGAAGTGTTAGCAGATCATGTGATAGAATGACGGGTCATTCCATCTTTCACAAACAAAAGGTTAGCAAATGTTATTAAATATACATAAGTCGATCTATAGTGAGATTAATCATATATGGTTCCTAAAATGGACTTATACTTCATATATCATACTTCTTAATATAATAAAACAAGTTTCTACTAAACAGGGACTTTCTGTAGGCTAGTGGTAGGCGATAATGGCTAGTCGCACTTCATTTGTGGGTTCGATTCCCACAGCCTTGTCCAACGCGATGGGTTGTCGCTCGTCCTGCAGGTTGTCCTTTTTCTAAAACTACATTACTATAACATCCCATCAATAATATCGAAAAAAGTTCTATCCTTAAAAAATACTAACTTATGTCCAACATAATCCTTTCCAATCTTTAGGCTTATCCAAAATACTACTGTCCAATCTCATATTATAGTGAAAACAATTACCAAAGAGTTCATATAACAATCATGTTAAGACCATCGTTGATCCCCATATATCATGAGATATGTCTTGTTGGTCACATTCCAAACATTCGAAGGCCTTAATCATGTATTCTCTTGAAAAATTAATACCCATTGAATCTTAGTGAAAACATGAGTGCTGTCAAAAGTTAACTCTTTTCACATACCAAAACCTCAAACCATGATATAACTATTTCCTTATATCAGTCATGAGCTCAGGAATATTGTCAAACATTTCATTTTCTCCTTATCCCTTCATTATGCGCATATCATCTTTTTTCCTAAAATATCTCAATAAATTTCCATGGTTACTGGTACCATAAAATTATTGAAAACCACAATAGAACAATACATAAATATTCCAATATTCCACGATACTATATACAACATTATTTTGGAATCTTATTACATAAACACTTAATCATTCCACCACATCGTTGTCATATTCAACATCTCCAATGGTATCGCATGTGACTTCCCTTTCTCCCTTTCCTTAAGTGGTTGCTCATGTCGATCATCACTAACCCTTGGATTATGGCATTTATTAGAATAATGACCCATTTACTTACACTTGAAGCATTGAAGTGTTGGTGGTGCGTTCTCTATAGTCTTTTCTTTATTCACATCATTAGAAACCCTTTTTCCATTACTTCGACACTCATATGCTCGATGACCTTATTTTCCACACTTAAAAACATTTTCTAATCCCTTTAAGACAATCTCCACCATTCTTCTTTCCACACTTTGATCATAAGGAAACATTCATCTTATTTTCACCATTATTCTGAGATTTCTCCTTGAACTCCATCTTTCGTTTCTTGTCAAAACTATGATATGGATAAGTAACACCAACTTCCATTTCTACCTTGATAGCACAACGCACAATTTCGTCATAGCTACTGAAGTCTCTTATAGCTAATGACCTTCTAAGATTTGGTTTTAAGCCACTGAAGAATAGATCAACTTTATTTTCAGGTTGGATGATAAATCTAGATGTATACCTTGCAAGCCTTGTAAAATTCTCTTCTTATACACCAACAGATTCATCATCCTTTTGCTTTATTTCAAGAGACTCCTTCTCCATCTTTGTTCGAAGAATACGAGGGAATTACTTATTGAAAAATAAGTTCTTGAACTTGTCCCATTCCATGGACTCAATTTCATCTCTTGGCCTCGTATTCTTGATAAGATTACACCATTGATCAGCTTCACCTTCCAAATGATATACTGCTAAGATGACTTTATCATGTTCAGAACATTGAAGAACTGAAAATATCTTTTCAGTGGTACTAATCCATTGTTCAGCAACAAGTGGATCATAAGACCCACTGAAAGAAGGTGGACTTTGCCTCATGAAGGACTCAATAGAATATTGTTCCCTTCTCTGCTCATTTGGAAGTCCAGAATGATTCATAGCTTCTGTAAGTATAGCAATAAGATTTTGCACTCCATCTCCCATAACATTTGTTTGTTCATGAGGACAATCATTGCATTTTCCATTACATTGATCAACACAGTTCCTTCAGGTTCCAGTCATTGTCTAAAACCCAAAAAGATTAGTGTGAGAGGAAAAAATCAGGCTAGGGAAAACAACATAATAAAAGGAGAGTACCTTCAATATCTAACATCTTAAGTTTAATTCTAAGATCGTTACCGTACTTCTAGGACTATAACCCATACTTATACTTAACCTTAGGGACATCCCTAGACATACCTTAGAAATATCTCTAGGGATCTCACTAAAGTTCTCACATCCTAGTTTCCAAAGGTTGACTACCCCTTTCCTCTGATGCCAACTATAGAGACCCGAAGCTTGACGTACATAGATATTACATTACTTTTGTGGAATACATAATACATAACAAAAATAGACACACAAGGACCGTAATAGTTTAGTGTCTTTGGAAACATGGACAGTAATCTTATAATCATGGTGAAAGATCTTCAGCATCTCCCATAAAGATCTTCCACTTTTTGTTTCCTAACCTAAAACCTTTATTTTAATCCTGGGGGAAAATAAAAAATAAAAAGGGTGAGCTAAAATGCTCAGTAAGGGTAATCATGGATAAAATAAAACAAATTATATACATTTGAACTTAAAAACATGAACATAATGTTTAAACATCAATATCTTGAGAAATGACATAAAACATGGAAGTACATAAGGCATAGATCATAATGGTACATAATTCATGATAAAATAGCATGGGAATAAAACATGTAATTGTGGCATCCATTAAGCACATGTAATGATTTCCATATTAGTCAAGGCATTGTTGCAAAGACCATCTTAGTGGACAAAGTCCCTTTCTGAATCGAGTTCACTCCTCGTTCCAGTCTGGTAATACTGAACCAGATTAACTTACCATTCCATCCATGTCTATATCATGAGATATAAATCATTACCCAATGCATTGGAGGGAGATATAGGTCCCACCCATCCCATAATGAAATCATTCTTACTTGTGCCACAAAATAAACATACATTATTCGTAAAAACCCAATAAATAAAATGGGTTTTATAAATATCATCCCATCATCACATAATCCATATAAAAGAAATGGATATCATTTCATTATAAGATAAGTGAAACCATGTAAATCATAGAGACATTATACTTGAAACATAAACATATAAAATAATGTCATGAAAAATGGTTTTGATAAAACACTTGTAATGAATTCTTGAGGAAAATATCCTTTTTTCTTCAAAATCAGTTTCTTTTCACAAAATGTCATGCAATTTTAAAAGAAATGTATTTTGTTGAAAATAGTCATGAAATATTTTGGAGGAAGCTTCATTAAAACAAGGCTTTATAAAACCGTAAAAATCCTTTCATTCCGTATACGTTAAAAAAACATTATTCTCGTACTTTTGTCGAAAAAGTCAAAAAGTACCTTGTAGGGTAAATAAAAGAAAGATTCCTTCCATACCATTGGGTAAAAGTAAAACTGGGTAAAAATGACTTTAAACATACATGAAACCATTTTTAGGAAACATGAACATGGATGATAACAATAACCCCAGTAAATACTTACGAATAAGAAATCTCGGATAAAAATGATATTTGCAAAATTATCCCTTACCTTAGGTCTGATATGCTTCGTACGTATCTGAACCTCCTGTATAATTATTTAAATAATGTCATTGACTTATTACAGAATCATATTCATTGTTATGATGTCATATATGGTTGACTTATGACTTTATATTACCAATTCTTTTGTAAATTCCATGTTAAAGAGCGTTTTGGGTAAAATCCTTTCATTTTTCGTCTGTGTTTTGACTTGTAATTATTCATATGATTACTTAGATCATGATTACTTAATTCCAGAATATAAAACATCATTTATATAATATATATATTCAGAATATACATATATATAATAGATCTATAAATGGAAAGAAATACATCGTTCATGGAGACGGTAGGCCGTACGTACGTATGAACGTTGTTTTCGTTTCCTCATTGAATAGAATGGAATTAATTGGATGACATACATATATATATATACATAAATCCTGTATCATTATTATGTCATATATTTCATGATTACTTATTATATAAACTTTATAATCATTTATGAATGGTTAATCATTGAGAATGAATCTCATCGTGTCATGGAGACGGTATTCCGTACGTACGCACGAGCGATGATATCGTTCCCATGATCGTGGAATTTTATTGGAGTCTATTTATACTATAACAGAACCAATATAACTTTACAATAATCATATATAGTTATTATTTACACCATTATACCCATCCAAGTAAGGTGGTGGTGGAAAATAGATTACACTACGGCGTGGAGACGGTATTCCATAGGTATGCACGCGCGGTGATTTCATTTTCCGTAGGATGGATAGATGGTGAAATAGGGTTGTTTCATAATTATAATAACATATAAGTATATGAGTGATACTGATGTTATTACTTCATAATGAAACAACCTACGAAGAAGAAGTGGAAGAATAAATAAAGTTGAAAGAATTGGTAACGGACATTAGCACTTCTTTGAAGCGCCTCTTTGAGACCTCCTCTTAGGGCACTAAAATTGGTCTTTGAAGAAGACCAAGACCTATAGGATGTTTCTATGGAGGTGGAGAAAATAATTTGGCCGGGGTTGGCCAAGCTTCAAGGCTCAAAATGGTGTGAGGAACAGAGGGAGGAGGTGCCCTTTTATAAGGGAGGAGAGGGGCACCTTAGGAAAAACTAAAAATATTATTTTATTATAAAGTCGTATTCGATTTTTAATAGCTGAAAATTGAGTTATTTATAAGATAAGGTGGAGATGGGTCGAAATCCTATCATCCAATAGAATTTAGAAAAGTTTAGGTTTCTATTTTAACCTTATCATTTAGATTTAACTTAAAGTTGAATAATTTTTCTTTTACCGTGTCTTCTTGTTTTCTTACACTATAAGGTTAATAAACTAACTATAACAAGCCAAACGAACCCAAATTTGTATATTATTAATATATATATAACCTTATCTAAGTAATTTGGCCGAACCTTAGATTTTTAGGAATAAAATAACAATTAATAATATAATATTTGTTTTAAAAACTATTTGATGTCAATTTTGACACTATTTGTTAATTGATTTTTTTGAAAATCATAACAGAATGATTAGTTCGAAAAAAGATAACTAAATCAACACTAACATGTCATATTAACATAGAAAATTATTTAAATTCATAAAAATTCTAAAATTTGATTTATTTTGGTATTTATAACATCAATTATGTCAATATTTCATTAATAAGATAATTACTACATCATCATTGTGTCATAAATAAATTAACTTATTTAATGTCTAAAAATTACAAATAAAATATAATTAGGTATGAAATATTTTTATATTTCTAATGAATATTTATATTCGAATTTATCTTATGTATAACTCTATATTAAAAATTATTTACTTATTAAACTTTGATTTTAACTATTTTAACCCTTCTTTAAATAAATTAATAATAAATGTCCTAATCTAATCCAAGTGGGCCTAAATGGTCATATTTTATTCCTAAGGTTGTTTTTGGCCGAATTACACTTATCCAATAGAATTATGACATGTGTTAGGGTAATAATAATATCATTTTTACCTTAATTACACTATTTACTTTTAATCGTCGTAAAAAAAAGTAAAAAGTTACTATTCACCAAAAATTATTTTCATCTTATTGAACCAAATTTTAGTCCATGATATTAACTGTGTCTCTTAGATTTTTGAAATTCCACTCACAGAAGTGGTAAAATTATGTTTTATGAAAAATTCAGTTTTTTAACTACCACTTAGTGGTTTCACTATTCATCAAAAAAATGAAAGTTTCCAGAAAAATAACAAAAAAATAGGCCTAACCTATATTTGATATTATGAATTCAAAAATGATGTCTATTTTACCAAATTCAAAAAATATCAGTTACATTAATTAATTTAAAAATTAATTCCCATCATCAAAACAAATAGCGTGGTCTTAAGAGATAATAACTATCAAAAGATTGACACTTTTTTATGTTTGGTTTAAATGTGAAATTACATCCAATGACCAACATTATATTAAATTGTAAAAATATATTCTAAATATAATTTAAAACCACTCAAATTAATAATTTATCACTATTAATTATTTCGATTAAAAAAGTTGTTTTTAATTAAAATTTAGTAATTTTCACTATTCATCAGAATATTAAAGTTATCCGAAAAGTACCAAAATTTTACCCTAAGATAATTTCGATATTCCAAATCCAAAAATAAAGTCCATTTTAAAAGATAAAATTTATAAAATTTCAAAAAATGGGTATTGCTGTTCCAAATGGATAGTTCATAATAATATTATAATAATATCTCGTTTAGTGAAACTCGGTATTGCGTACTACACACGCTATCGAGGAAGGTCGCGATTGTGTGTAATGAAAGGCATGTCAGGGATGCGTGTTGTGCAATCTCCTTTTGGTGTAGCATATAACACAAGACATTAATTAAAAAGAATATTTTTCAAATAATCTCGGGGTGTTACAGGAATGGTTGTTTCATTCCAGGGATAAGGACCCAAAACAGTTGAAAATAGTGGTTGGCACTGTCTGCTTCTTGATCATCAGTTGTTGTTGGCTGGATGATCTAGGATTGTTATTGATATGGACGGTCTGTCTTGCAGCCTCCAAAGTTAGGATTGTACCATGTTGATGGTACTCCATTACCAACAAGTTGGAGACCCAGCATTGAAGACACTGGGAGGGTGATAATGTCCTTCTCATGGATTATGATCTATCTTGAGGAGTAGTTGTGAAGTTCACATATGTTGACTTGAATAAATCCATTTTAGAGTGAAGATATTTTTGAGAAAAAACTTAAAACAATAATAAACTCTATTAAAGTAACATCTTTTATATAGATACATGCATGATTGATTCCTTTGTATTTCCTTCCATTATCAATTGATATGGGTATGATATGTGGGTAACATTTTTAACTGTATTAAGGGTTCACATTGGGTTAACCATTTTTGATTTGTAGTTCCTTGAAAAATGTGTTCTAGTTTTAAGAATCACTACTATCAGGCCGTTTCCATTGGATTTATTCATGGGACCTGAAACTTCCAACAGTTCTTTATCCAAAGGGGGCATTCATTCCAAAGGTAAGTGTTCGTTAAGTTTGAAATTTATGATTCTTAGAAACGTACATTGGTTGAGAGGATGGGAGGTCGGAATCATCACACCCTTTATGGGGGGAATTACTATCTACTATGGGACTCTATTTGTAAATTTAATATATTTTCATGAATCCTTATTAATTCACCAAGAATAACATAAGTTTCCCTTGTAATTTAAAATCAATTATTAACATGTGTAAAATTTTCAATCCACAGTATGCATTCAAGGTTCTTCATTAATGGAGATATCAGTATGTATTTGAGGTTCTCCATAAAAGGTATCCTCTAATATACTATTTCAATATTATTTTAATCATCATTATGATGATACTAGTTTTTAATCCACCTAGCAGGGCACTCTGAAATTTATTGTCATCCAGGGAGACAAAGGCTTGTTTTGAAATTGGTATCATACCCAAAAAATGGCCTACCTACGTATCCTTGTGAAAGGTATTAGAACCCTCGTATTTCAATTCCTCTTAATTTGACATATCATACCTTTTATGGTCATCTGATAAGGACCTAACCATATAGTTTAATTTCATGTTTTAAGGAAATATAATCAAAAGGTGTTTAGCCAATGTTTGGTGTGGGACTTATGCTAAAGTAGCCCAATGAACATGGAAAGGATATGGGTTTAAAAATAATATTAGACTCTGTTGGGAATATAGCCCAAGTAGAACAGGGTGGATTTGAAGTGTTGGGTTTGAACCTCAAGGAGGCTTCTTACGTATCCCATGTGGATGGGAATCAAAGACCATGTAGTTTAATAAATCTCACAGGAGAGTGTAGTCCATTGAGAGAAATGAGTTTGGGATTACTTCTTGAAAATGATTCCTTGATGATTTGGGGATTTAATTTGGGTCTTATTCTTAAGAAGGATGCACAAATCAAGGGAATTAGGGTTTGATTTCTTAAGAGGATTTCGAGTGAGCTCGGGCCCTGATAAGGCTTCCTATGTATCCCAATTATGGTGGGAATCAGATTTATCATAGTTCATTCATCAGATTGTTTGTGCACATGTTGTAATCATCATGAATCTCTACGCCCATGTGAGTCATACTCTGTGTGAGAAACAAGAGGATGTGAAATATTCAAAAATGATACATGCAATTTTCCTCCTCTACTGGTGGAAGAGGGCACACCTATGGTAGTGACAGTGGACGAGTCCTAAGTTTACCTGAGAAGAGGGTGAGGTGACAGACCTTCCCTTTATTCACATTACATTAGACAAGGGTCCAATGAAACAAAGAAGGGATGAAGGTTAGGGGATTACACCACGATGGCTACCCATGGTGGCAAAGCTCAATGGGAGATGGAAAGGGTAAAAAAAGTCCTTGTTCCCATATCCCCTCTAGTATTTGGAATTGAAGAATAGAGGAGGAGCAATGATGCTACCTACTATAAGAAAATATAGGGGCTTATTCCAGGTTGGTTGACCTAAAATTGATCCTGGTAGGGGAGGGAGACTTCTCCTTTGTTCCAAAGGATGTAGTAAGTGTGAATCGTACCTTCCCTGTAGATACCCAAAGCTTGACGTACATGGACATTACATTACTTTTGGGGAATACTTAATACATAACAAAAACAAACACCAAAGGACCGAAATAGTTTAGTGTCCTTGGAAACGTGTAGCATAATATTCTAATATTGGTGAAAGATCTTCAACATCTCCCATAAAGATCTTCCTTTTTTTCTTACCTAAAACCTTTCTTTATATCCTGGGGAAAAGAAAAAATATAAAGGGTGAGCTCAAATGCTCAGTAAGGGTAAGCATGGAGAAAATAAAACAAACCATATACATCTGAACTTCAAAACATGAACAAAATATTTAAAAATCAAAATCTTGAGCAATGACATAAAACATGACAGTACATAAGGCATAGATCATAATGGATCATAAATCATGATAAAATATCAATGGAATAAATCATGTAATTGTGGAAACCATTAATCACATGTTATGATTTCCATAGGATCCAAGGCATTGCTGCCAATACCATCTTAGTGGACAAAGTCCCTTTCTGAATCGAGTTCACTCCTCGTTCCAGTCTTGTATCACTGAACCGGATTAACTTACGGTTCCATCCATGTCTATATTATTAGATATAAATATTTACGCAACGTATTTTAGGGAGATATAGGTCCCAACCATCTCATAATGAAATAATTATTACTTGTTCCACAAAATAAATATAAATCATTCATCATAACCCAAAGAATAAAATGGGTTTCATAAACATCATCACATCATCACATAATCCATATAAAACAATAGGATATCATTTCATCATAAGAAAAGTGAAACTATGTAAATAATAGGGACACTATATTTGAAACATACACATATTAAATAATGTCATCTTAGATGGTATATATTTTTGATAAAACACTTGAAGTGAATTCTTCAGAAAAATAACATTTCATCTTCAAAATCATTTTATTTTCACAAAGTTCCACACAATTATAAAGGAAAAGGATTTTATTGAAAATAACCATGAAATTTTTTAGAAGAATCTTCATTGAAATAAGTCGTTATAAAATAGTAAAAATCCATTCACGCCATATAATTAAAAAAACATTCTCCTCGTACTTTTGCCAGAAAAGTCAAAGTGTTCCTTGTATAGTAACCAAAAGAAATATTCCTTCCATAACACAATGTAAAAGTCAATGCGGGGTAAACATGACATTAAATATACATGGAATAATATTAAACACTTTATGAAAAACATTTTATGGGCATGGATGAAAAATAAAACCCCAGTAAATACTTACGTATAAGAAATCTCAGATAAAAATGAGATTTACAAAATTATCCCTTACCTTAGGTCCGATATGATTCGTACGTATCCGAATCTCCTGTATAATGATTTAGATAATTTCATTGACTTATTAAAGAATCATATTCATTTTTATGATGTCATATATGGTTCACTTATGACTTTATATTACCCGTTCTTTTGTAATTTCCAGGTTAAAGCAGCATTTTGGGTAAAATCGTTTTATTTATCGTACGTGTTTGGACTTGTTGATCATGATATTATTATTACTTATATCATGATTTACTTACATAAATAATGTAAATAATGATTTATATATCATATATATATTCACTATATATATATAATAGATAGATAAATTAAATGAAATACACCGTTCATGGAGACGGTAGACCATACGTACGCATGAACGTTGTTTCCTTTCCTTGTTGACTTGAATGGAAGTAAGTAGATGATATATATATATATACATAAATACAGTAGCTTTATCATGTCATATATTTCATTATTGTTCATTATATATACTTTATAATCATTATTGAATGGTTAACATGGAGAATGAATCTCATCGCGTCGTAGAGATGGTAATCTGTACGTACGCACGAGCGATGATATCGTTCCCATACCTATTTAATTTAATTGTAGTGGATGATATAATATCTCAGAATTATTATGATGTTATAATTACTATATATAGTTATTTTTTACACCATTATACCCATCCAAGTAATATGGTGGTGGAAAAACAGATTACACCACGGCGTGGAGATGGTATTCCGTACGTACGCACGCGCGGTGATTTCATTTTCCGTAGGATGGAAAGAAAGTGAAATAGGTTTGTTTAAGATTTATAATAACATATTAGTATATTATTGATACTGATGTTATTACTTCATAATTAAACAACTAAAGAAGATGAAGTAGAAGAAGAAATAAATTTGAAAGAATCGGTAACGGATATTACCTCTTCTTTGACATGCCTCTTTGAAACCTCCTCTTAGGGCACTAAAATTGGTCTTTGAAAAAACCAGGACCTCTATAATGTTTCTAGGGAAGTTTAAAAGGTAAATGGGCATGGTTTGGCCGATCATGATATCTCAAAATTGTGTAAAGAGAAGAGGGAGAATGTTCCCTTTTATAAGGGAGGAGAAGGGAACCTTAGGAAAAACTTAACATATTATTTTATAATAAAGTAATATTCTATTTATAATAGATCCAAATTGATTTATCTCGAATATAAAGTTGGTATGGGTCTAGATAATCTTAACCAATAGGTTTTAGACAAGTTTAGGTCACTATTTTAACCTTATAATTTAGATTTAACACTAAGTTAAATAATTTAACTTTTACCATGTCTTCTTGTTTTATTACACTACATGGTTAATAAAATTACTATAACAAACCAAACAAACCCCAAGTGGTTCATTATTAATATATATAACCTTATAGAAGTCATTTGGATGAACCATAGATTTTTAAGAATATAATAACAATTAATAATATAATATTTTTTTTATAAACTATTTTTTGTCTATTTTGACACTATTTGGTAATTGATTTTTGGGAAAATCATAACAGAATTATTAGTTCGAAAAAGTTAATTTAATCAATTTTAACATGTCATATTAACCTATAAAATTAGTGTAATTCAAAAAAAATCTCAAATTGAATTTATTTGGATATTTATAATATAAATTATTTTAATATTTCATTATTTAGGTAATTACTTCATCACCATTGTGTCATATATAAATTAAATTATTTAATGTATAAAAATTATAAATAAAATACCCTTAGGTAGGAAATATTGTTATCTTTATAATTAATATTTATAGTCTAATTTATCTTATGTATAAACCTATATTAAATATTTTTTAGTTATTAAACATTGATTTTAACAATTTTAACTTTTTTTTAAATAAAATAATAGTAAATGTCCTAATCTAATCCAAGTGGACCTAAATGGAAATATTTTATTCCTAAGGTTGTTTTTTGGTCGAATTAAACTTATCAAATATACTTCGTACATGTGTTAGGGTAATAATAATATCATTTTTACCCATAATTACCCTATTTACATTTAACTGTGGTAAACAAAAGTAAAAAGTTACTATTCAGAAAAAAAAATATTTTTATATTATTAAACCACATTTTACTCCTTGATATTAGTCGTGTCTATAGGATTTTTGAAATTCCACTCACAGAAGTGGTAAAATTATGTTTTATGTAAGTTTTCAAAAAGCTCCTAGGAGGTAGGTAAAAGACGGTGAAAAGTTCAATAAAATTTTTATATATCTAAAATTATTATAAAGTGACTCCAATGAATTACATTTAAATTATATACGTATAATGTATCATGTTTTACCTAAAATAAATTTAAATAAAATAAATAATTATTTAAATAAAAAGTTGTCTTTTAAATAGTAACTCAGTGTTTTCACTATTCATCAAAAATTGAATGTTTTTAGAAAAATACCAAAAATTCACCCTAGGCTAATTTCGATATTCCGAATCCAAAAATGAAGCCCATTTTGAAATCCAAAATTTATAAAATTTCAAAAAAGTGGGTAGTACTATTCATAACGGCTAGTTCATAAAAATATTATAATAATATCTCATTTAGTGAAACTTGGTATTGCGTACTACACACGCTATCGAAGAAGGTTTTGATTGTGTGTAAATCAAGCCAAGTCAGGGCAGCGTGTAGTGAAAGCTCCATTTGGTGTTGCGTATAACATAATCCAAACTTATTTCATTTATAAATTAAACAAAATCTACACTTACTGTTGCGTAAAATCATTTCCACAAAACGAACTTGAAATTGTGTGTAACACGAGCCAAGAATAGTGTTACATATACTGAAAGCTAATACGGTGGCGTGTGTGGTACAAACTAATTTTGGTGTAGCATACGACACAAGACAAAAATGAAATTAAAAAGAATAATTCTCATAAAATATCAGGGTTGTTACATTCTATCCCCCTTAAAACGAATTTCATCCTCAGAATTCATCGGGGTTATAAATGGTTTACTACTTGAAAGTTTATTTCATAGAACCCCACATTATAAAAATGAATAATAAAACTTAATTTTAAAAATTAAAGTAAGAAATGTAACGGTTACCCAGATTAACTCATCACTGGGTTTCCACATAGGACAACATAGGTGAAAATATGGATATAGAAGAGAAATATAACCATCAACTTCTGATGAAGATTGATAGAGGACATGGATATAAAAAGGCAAACAATCACAAAGCCATAAATTTTTGATGATCTAAGATACCATCTGATTCATAGGATATGAGGACACTAAGACAAAATTTTTGGTTTTCAAGATCATTTCCCTAAAGTTGAAGAATTTTAGAATTTAAAGAAATACTTTCTTGATTTTGGTACAATCTCACTGTTGTTTGTGCCTTAAAAATTTTCCACATCATCTCTTAATGAAATTAAGTTGAATTTGTATTCCATGAAGTGTTAGCAGATCATGCAATAGAATGATGGGTCATTCCATCTGTCCCAAAAAAAGGTTAGAAAAAGTTATCAAATATACATAAGTCCCTCTATGGTGAGGTTAATCTTATATGATTCCAAAAATTGACTTATACTTCATCTATCATACCGCTTAATAAAATAAAACTAGTTTCTACTAACCAGGGACTTCCTTTAGGACAGTGGCATGCGATAAGGGCCTGTCTCACTTCAGTTGTGGGTTCTATTCCCATAGCCTTGTCCTACGCGACAGGTTTTCCACCGTCCTGCAGGTTTTCCTTTTTCTAAAACTACATTATTATAACATTCCATAAATAATATCAAAAAAATTTCTAGCCTTAAACAATTCTATCTGATGTCCAACTGAATCCATTCCAACCTTTAAGCTTAATGAAAATACTTATGTCCAATCTTATAGTATAAATAAAATGATTACTAGAAATGTCATCAACCAAGCATGTGAATACCATCATTTATCCCCCATATAAGATATATCTTGTTGGTCACATTCTAAACATGTGAATACCTTAATCATGTATTCTCTTGAAAAATGAATACCCATTGAACCTTAGTAAAAACATGAATGATGTCAAAAGTTAACTCTTTCCACATACCAAAATCCCAAAAAATTTATATTCTCGAACCATGATATCACATTGTCCTTATATCATCCATGAGCTCATCAATACTATAAAACATCTCATTATCTCCTTATCCCTTCATTATGCGCATATCATCTACTTTCCAAAAATATATGAATTAACCTTTCATGATTACTGGTACCATTCAACATATACTTTAAAATACTTCAGGAAAAATAATAGTCTAACAATCCTTAGATGTGTCTTTATTCCATAGTACCATTAAATTACCTATACAACATAACTCTTGATAAACATACAATCATTCCACTACCTTCTTAAACCATTGACCAAGCTTCAACACTTCTTTCATCTCATATATCATTTGTAGTATCCTCATCATCATCCATATAAATACTATCCATATGACCATGCTGATTCTCTTCATGAGATTTTCTCTTAGGGAATTGGTGTTTATAATGCCCATACATTCCACATTTAAAACATCTAATTATTGTTGATGTCGTAGCAATACCATTATCCTTCTCCATGGTGTTAACTGAACCTTTTCCTTTGCACTTACTAGATTTTTGTCTTTCTTTTCCACACCCAAAATGTCTTCTAGTTCCTTTGAACCATTATCCTTGATGCCTCTTGCCACATTATTTACATGAGAGAAATTGAACTTTCTTTACTCTATGATCATCATGAAACTCCATCTTTCTCTTATTAGCTGAGTTGGGAATCTTACCAAAGTTGAGATTATTGATCATATTATGAGATTGATGATTAGGAATAATAATGATGTTTAGAATTCCAAATCCTTTTTCATTTTGTTTCTCATTAAGAATATCATTCTATTGTCCATCATATCCTCCATTATCGTGAATCTTCCTGTTTCCAGCCATTTTCTAAAACCCAAAAAGAATAGTGTGAGAGTAAAAAATTATGCTTGGAAAACAACATAATAAAGGGGGTGTACCATCAATATATCACATCTTAGGATAAATTCTATGATCGTTACTGTAATTCTAGGACTATAACCTACACTTATACTTATCCTTAGGGACATCCCTAGAACTACCTTAGAAATATCTCTAGGGATCTCACAAAAGTTTTCAAATCCTAGTTTCCAAAGGTTAACTAAACCTTTCCTCTGATACTAATAGTAGAGACCCAAATCTTGACATACATGGGAATTACATTAATTTTGCGGAATACTTAATACATAATAAAAACAGACACCAAAGGACCTTAATAGTTTAGTGTCTTTGGAAATTTGTAACATAATCTTCTAATCTTGGTGAAAGATCTTCAACATATCCCATAAAGATCATCCTTTTTTTTCTTACCTAAAACCTTTCTTTATATCCTGGGGAAAAGAAAACATATAAAGGGTGAGATAAAATGCTCAGTAAAGGTAAGAATGGAGAAAATAAATCAAACCATATACATTTGAACTTCAAAACATGAACATAATATTTAAACATCAAAATCTTGAGCAATGAAATAAAACATGAAAGTATGTAAGGGTTAGATAATAATGGATCATAAATCATGATAATATATCTTGGGAATAAAGTATTTAATTGTGGAAACCATTAAGCACATATTATTATTTCCATAGTATCCAAGGCATTTCTTCCAAGACCATCTTAGTGGACAAAGTCCGTTTCTAAATCGAGTTCACTCCTCGTTCCAGTCCTGTATCACTGAACTGGATTAACTTACTATTCCATCCATGTCTATCTCATGAGATATAAGTCTTTAACCAATTCATTGGAGGGAGATATAGGTCCCACCCATCTCATAATGAAATAATTTTTACTTGTGCCATAAAATAAATATAAATTATTCATCATAACCCAAATAATAAAATGGGTTTCATAAACATCATCTCATCATCACATAATCCATATAAAACAATTGGATATCATTTCATCATAAGAAATGTGAAACTATGTAAATCATAGAGACATTATACTTGAAACATACACATATGCAATAATTTCATCTTAGATGGAATATAGTTTTGATAAAACACTTGAAATGAATTCTTGAGGAAAATAACCTTTCTTCATCAAAATCAGTTTCTTTTCACAAAATGCCACACAATTTTAAAAGAAAAGGATTTTATTGAAAATATCCATGAAATTTTTTAGAGGAATATTCATTGGAATATGTCGTTATAAAACCGTAAAAATACACTCACTCCATATAAGTTAAAAAAACATTCTCCTCGTACTTTTGTCGAAAAAGTCAAAGAGTTCCTCGTATAGTAAACAAATGAAAGATTCCTTCCATAACACAAAGTAAAAGTAAATGCAGGGTAAAAATGACCCTAAAAATACATGGAAGAATATTGAACACTTTATGAAAAACATTTTATGGGCATGGATGAAAAATATAACCCCAGTAAATACTTACTTATAAGTAATCTCGGATAAAAATGAGATTTGCAAAATTATCCCTTACCTTAGGTCCGATATTCATTGTATATATCCGAACCTCCTGTATAATGATTTAAATAATGTCATTTACTTATTAAAAAATCATATTAATTGTTATGATATCATATATGGTTCACTTATGACTTTATATTACCCGTTCTTTTGTAAATTCCATGTTAAAGCAGCCTTTTGGGTAAAATCATTTTATTTATCTTACGTGTTTGGACTTGTTGTTCTTGATATTATTATTAATTATATCATGATTTAAATAATTACATATTTTAAATGATTATTTATATATCTTATATATATTCATTATATATATATATATAATAGATAGATAAATTAAATGAAATACACTGTTCATGGAGACAGTAGACTGTAGGTACGCATGAACGCTGTTTTCCTTTCCTTATAGACTTGAATGGAAGTAAGTAGAAGAAATATATATATATAAAAATATAGTAGCTTTATCATGTCATATATTTCATTATTATTCATTATATATACTTTATAATCATTCTTGAATGGTTAACATGGAGAATGAATCTCATCGCGTCGTGGAGATGGTAATTCGTACGTACGCACGAGCGATGATATCATTCCCATACTTATTGAATTGATTTGTAGTGGATGATATAATAACTGAAAATAAGTATTATATTATAATAACTATATATAGTTATTATTTACACCATTATACCCATCCGAGTAAGATGGTGGTGGAAAAACATATTACACTATGGCGTGGAGATGATATTCCGTACGTACGCACGCGCGGTGATTTCATTTTCCGTAGGATGGACAAAAGGTGAAATAGGGTGATTTCATGTTTATAATAACATATCATTATATGATTTATATTGATGTTATTAATTCATAATTAAACAAAAAAATAATAAGAAGTATAAGAAAAAATAAATTTGAAATAATTGGTAACAGATATTACCTCTTCTTTGACACGCCTCTTTGAAACCTCCACCTAGGGAATTAAATTGGTCATTGAAGAAGACCAAGACCTCTAAAATGTTTATATAGAAGTTTTTAAGGTAAATGGGCAGGGTTTGGCTGATCTTGAAAGCTCAAAATTGTTTAAATATAAGAGGGAGGAGGTGCCCTTTTATAACGGAGGAGTAGGGCACCTTAGAAAAAACTTAACATATTATTTTATAATAAAGTCATATTCGGTTTATAATAGCTCCAAATTGATTTATTTCTTAGATAATGTGGGTATGGGTCGAAATACTCTCAACCAATAGGTTTTATACAATTTTAGGTTACTTATTTAACCTTATCATTTAGATTTAACACTAAGTTAAATAATTTATCTTTTACTGTGTCTTCTTGTTTTCTTACACTACATGGTTAATAAACTTACTATAACAAGACAAACTAAATCCAAGTGGTTCATTATTAATATATATAACCTTATCTAAGTCATTTGGATGAACCATATATTTTTAGGAATATAATAACAATTAATAATATAATATTTGTTTTAAAATCTATTTTATGTCAATTTTGACACTATTGGGTAATTGATTTTTGTGAAAATTATAAAAGAATTATTAGTTCAAAAAAAGTTAATTCAATAAATAATAACATGTCATATTAACCTATAAAATTAGTTTAATTCATAAAAAGTCTCAAATTACATTTATTTGGATATTTAGATTATCAATTATTTTAATATTTCATTATTTAGGTAATTACTTCATCACCCTTGTGTCATAAATAAATTAAATTATTTAATGTATAAAAATTATAAATAAAATAATATTATATAGGAAATATTTCTAGATCTATAATGAATATTTATAGTCGAATTTATCCTATGTATAACCCTATATTAAAATTTTTTAGTTATTAAACATTGATTATAACTATTTTAACTCTTCTTTAAATAAAATAATAATAAATGTCCTAATCTAATCCAAGTGGACCTAAAGGGAAATATTTTATTCCTAAGGTTATTTTTGGTCTAATTAAATTTATCTAATAGAATTAGGACATGTGTTAGGGTAATAATAAAATCATGTTTACCCTTAATTACCCTATTTACTTTTAACCGAGGTAAATAAAAATAAAACGTTTCTATTCACCAAAAATTATTTTTATCTTATTGAACCACATTTTACTCCTTGATATTAACCGTGTCTCTCGGATTTTCAAAATTCCACTCACAGAAGCGGTAAAATTAAATTTTATGTAAGTTCGCAAAAAGCTCCTAGGAGGTAGGTAAAAGACGGTGAAAAGTTCAATAAAATTTTTATATATCTAAAATTATTATAAAAAGACTCTAATGAATTACATTGAAATTATATAGCTATTATGTATCATTTTTTACTTAAAATAAATAATTATTTACCTAAAAATTCGGTTTTTAAATAGTAACCTAGTGTTTTCATTATTCATCAAAAATTGAAACTTTTTAGAAAAATAAAAAAAATTCACCCTAGGCTAATTTTGATATTTTGGATCCAAAAATGAAGTCCATTTTGAAAGATAAAATTTATAAAATTTTAAAAAGTGGGTATTACTATTCATAACGGCTAGTTCATAATAATATTATAATAATATCTCGTTTAGTGAAACTTGGCATTGCGTACTACACAAGCTATCGAAGAAGGTCTTGATTGCGTGTAATGCAAGCCAAGTCAGGGCTGCGTGTAGTGAAAGCTCCATTTGGTGTTGCGTATAACATAATCAAAACTTATTTCATTTATACATTAAACAAATTCTATACTTAATGTTGCATAAAATAATTTCCACAAAATGAACATGAAATTGTGTGTAACATGAGCCAAGAATAGTGTTGCATATACTGCAAGCTAATACGGTGTTGCATATAGTAAAAGCTAATTTTGGTGTAGCATATGACACAAGACATCAATGAAATTAAAAGGAATAATTATTATAAAATCTCAGGTTGTAACATTCCCTACCAAAAGACTTGAGGTTCCAGGTCATCTCTTTAAGAAGATATAGGCCAGGACCCAAACCCTCCTCCAAACTGGGAACTTCCCATCACTATTCTTAGGAGAAAGGTCCATGTGACTGTGGATATACAAACCCAGAGACACTTCATAAATCCTAACTCCCTTATAAAACAAATGTGGAAAACCTATGACTGTGGATATACAAACCCAAATAGGAGACACGCTAATGTCCCATTCTCAAAGGTTTGATAAGCCAAGAGGTTTTGGTGGAGGTCTTAACAGAATCCCTTTCAGTCAAGGGAGCCAAGGAAGAAGAAGCCTTGTCATTAATGAATTTGAGGAAGACTTTATGGCTTGTAGACTAAAGAGAGTAAGTGAATCAATGAGGTTTTCTCACGTAGGTAAGGGCGCGCATGTATGGGTGCGCAAGTATAATTAGGTGACTCGATATTCACTTAAGATACGAAAAACCTTTATGGTAATACTTGGGTGAGACTCAGATGAAGCCTTCAGGAGTATTCATATGTGGTTCCATAAGTAGAGTTCCCAAGTTATTATGAAAGGAATAGGCAGCGCACAAGTACTTCTTATTTAGGGAGGTTGGGTGCTTTAGGCATGCAATTGTTAGGGTTTTCAAACACTAAAACAACTTAAGTCCAATGATCTTCCCTTAAATCCTCCACTCAAGGTGTTGAAGTACTACCTTGAATGTTTTGGAAGACTGGGGTGAAGTACTAGGGTGACCAGAGTGGAAATTCATCTTTGGGTAAATTCGTATTTCCAAATAAAGACCCCAAATGTCTATTTATAGGAAAAAATAGGACCCTAGGTGAAAACATTTTGGGAGGAAAGTCTGTTGTGTGATGCTTTGGGGTGCGCTAGGGGGCTGTGCATCGACGCTCTTTTGGTCTGACTAAGGAGACCCAAAACTCATGCCTTTGAAAACCTTTATTTATTCATTTATTTTTCCCTTTTCTTTTTAAGGTATTTCCCTTTTTCATTTTTTAGAATCTCTGATGGAACATAGTGTCAAAATGATTAATGTTTATTATGGATAAGGTTATGTTTAATCTTAAGAGTATATGTGGATATGTTTTTTTTTGGATTATAATATAGTAAGAAAGATCATGATAAGTTTTTTATTTACTTTTAGGTATTATGGTAAGAATGTATTAGATATAACCCTAGGGATAAGTCTAAATATATGAAATATCATAAAAAAATTAAAATATTGATTGTGTGATTTCCTAGCAATAAAATATTTGTATATATATAAACAAGTAGATGAAATCTCTGGAACAGATTCACCTAGGGGTAATTATTCCAAAAGGATGGTTGGATATTAACATAAACTTTAACTAGTGTATAAAAAAGGGAAATAACTACACACATTGTTTAACCATCCTAGGGGATATGATTTAGATAATTAAAAATCTATTTATGATCCATTAGGAGGGACTTGGATATATTTATCTTAGATAACAGGATGGGAAATGACTATGGAAAACATTAATTGAAACCTATAAATTAATGGTTTTGAATATGGTGTCATCATTTAGAATATATCGGGATTGATGTTCATTATTATATTATCTATTACTTTGATTAATTTTGATTGATACTCACACTTACTATTTTTGTTTTGTTTTAGGGCTTGAACCTGAAGGAATCATTTAAACATATAATGTGTTGAACAATATATTGAATAAACTCATAAGAAACCAAGTTCCATGGTAGTTAGATTGAAAAATATTATGGTTATTCTAGATCATCCATCTCAAATTATGATCAAAAACAAGAACCTAATTCAATTTCTAAACAAGATAAAAATAGAGTTTCGGGAAAGTTTAGGTGACAAAGACCAAGTGAGAAAGAATATTTAACTTCATACATTCTATGAATGTGGGAATAATTACTAGGGGAATTGTATCAAAGAAAATAAAATATGTCATATATACAAAAAATGGTTGCATAGACCCACAAATTGATGAGAAAAAATAAAGTGTTTGGTTAACATATTAGGGGGAAATAAAGTTTATCCTAAGTTACCACTAAAATTTAAATTTCTTAATTGTTGGGAAATTAGAAAGTATAAAAATCATTTCTCTAATATAAGGGCTAATATATATGATATTCCTCATCAACCTCCTAGTCCAAGGGAACAAGGGCCTTTGCTATGAAAATTTATAATGTGGACCATGATGATTAAGGTATGTTTAAACTCTACTCTATATTTATATATGTCTTATCAAATTTTGTTTTTATCCACTCTAGAATACCTTGGATTTTTTCAAAGATAATAAAATCACCACCCCAATTAATAGTTATTAAATTATTGAAGAAAATTATATATGTATTATTATTGTATATCAAGTTAATTTTTATGTGAATGTGATTCCTAAAAATAGATTTATTATCCCTTTAATAAAATTTTATGTTATTTTTTACATAGATTAGATCCCTATATATAGAGTGTATCTTAATTTTCTAGGTAGGGGTGTCACCTTTCATATCCCGAGTCAACCTATGATCATTATTGGTGAAAGGATGATTATAAACTCCCAATAAGAAGTAATTTCATTATATTTGTCTTAAAAACTTTTCATAAGGGGTATTTATCTCAACATATTGTGGAGAAAAATAATATTAGGGACATTTCTATTATAAGCATAAAGGACAAGTTTCCAAGTCTTACCAAACGTAATAAGGTTAATACCTCATCTTGAGTCTTGACTACCTTAGGGATACCCTTAGATTTTTTCCTTTCATTAGTAAGTCATAATTAAAATTATGAGGTATTGATTTATTATTAAGGTGGGTATAATTTAACACCCTGAGATTTTTGAATCTTTTTTCCTTTAAATAAATATTTTTGGATATCATGTTTCACATGCAACACCAAAATAGAATGTATCATGATACATTTAATAAAGATAAAATTACAATAATTAAATTTCATTGTCATAATTTATTCATTAAATTAGAGGATATAAATAGAAATAACCACACTTAAAATAAATTCATATAAAAAAGATCATTTTTAATACAGATTCATTGATATAATTCAATCACTATAGTTAAATAACTAATAATATCATTTTCTCCTTAAAAAGGTATTTTCCAACAAATTTATTTTCTAAGAAATATGAATTTTTATTTTAATGAACTATAAATATTATGATTAAATGAATATAAAATATATTGTTTATATGAAATATATATTAACACTAATTTAATTATTAATTAATAGAAAGTTAGAATAATGATATTTAATATTTAAAAAAGGTAATTTTCCTAAAGAAAATGTTGTTTTAGATATAATTTATATTTACATTATAATTTTAAATTCATAAATTCATAAATTTTAGAATTTTCATTTTAAAAAATAAATTATTTTTAATTAATTGTATAAAAATTATCTTATGGTTAAATGTTTGTATTATTCTTAAAAGGTCGATTTTTAGATGAATTGTAAAAATTTCAATTTTACAAATAATGTAACTTTTATGACATAATTATGGTATAATAATTTCATAAAAGATTTTTAAAAACCTTTTATATAGACAAAATATATATTTAATAAGTAAAATAAATCAATATAAATATTATTCTAATTTATAAAACTGTGATTTACATTTTAAAACTTAAGTGATGTTTTATTCTAATAAAAGAACTATTTTTTATCTTTTTCTATATTTAAGTAATTATAATGTTACTTTATGTTTTGAATTAATTTTAAAGTTACATAAATATTTTTATTTTTATTTTTAAATCAACAAATGTCATGATAAATTATTATATACATTTATTTTGTGTAAAACCATTTTTATTCTTCAAAATACATTTTTTTAACAAAAAAAATCGTGGAATTTTTCTTGCTTATATTAAAGAAATTAAAACCTATTGGAATTTTAAATTATAAAATATATTACTTATTTGGAATAATAATATTCAAATTATTCATTAAGGCTCATATCATTTTAAATCATAATTATTACTTACCAAGGTAAAAATTTAGTCACCACAGTGAGGGTTAAGAGGGTTAATAAGGGTGTTAAACTAAGAGATAAGTCATAAATGATAACTAACACATGTATAAATATTTAATTTATTTATACCATAAATTATCTTTTATTTTGAAAATGGATTTTTTGGTGCTACATTCCCATGATAATCACTTTATATTATTTTAAATTTAAGGGTATTTACAAGGGTGTCTCTCACCTCACTTATAAAATAGAACCTCCCCTCCACCCTTATTCACATACTTTGAGCACATTATATTGAAAATTATCTTTCCAAATAAATTTTGAACCCTCGTAACCATTCTCTAGATGTTTGCGTCTTACAAAAATACCAACCTAATAAGGATTAAAGTCTAATCCAAAGGATCTTTCAAGTTGAATTATTTCTCCTCCTTCTCCAAATATTAGATAACCACATCAACATAATAGAATTGGTGTAACTATTATACTGAAATTTTATTATATCGATTTAATAATCTGTATCTAACTCATTCTTATATAATGGAAAATGAACATGCTGCACATGTGTATGTCCGAACTACCACCTCAATAAAGTGATGCATTCCATTTCTCTCATGAATGGTTATATAGATGTATTTAATGAATATATATGATATCTATAACATAATTATGAGTCTATAAATATAAATTATTAGTTATCTTCCTTTCATTCCACCCATTGAAAAATGAAAACAACACTCGTGTATACATGTGGACTACCACCTCTATTAAGTGATGTAATTAAATTTTTAGCACCACCATTTATGGAGGGTTATAAAATGTATTTAAGGAAAAAAATATGATATTAAAGGGTAATATAAGTAATTAATATAATTATTTAATGATAATATAAAAAGTAATTATCAATATATAGTAATTTTATATATTTGTGAATTTGGAAAAATAATCTCATCACTAATTTCATCTTCATGAATCATAATGAAATATTTCATGGAATAATATTAAAAAATTATAAATAATAATTTAACATATATTATATTAACTTAAATAATCATTGAATGATTAAATTTTTATCCAAATTTTAGGTCCAATATCACCATTACAAAATAATTATGAAATAATAAAAAATACAAACATTCGATGATGAAAATAAACATTACCTAACTAATATGTTTGTAGTAAATCATTATAATGAAATAATATAAAGGTTAAGTGATATATTTAATGTTTTTCAATAATTAATTAAGATAATTACATTATTTATACAGGAGGATAAGGTGGTTTCATGTAATCTAAGAGTTAAGTTATGTGTTTCTCATTTTATTTTTATTTCATTGAGTAATATTCTATGTTCACTGATTAGTTATTATTTTTTGGTGTATATACATACCCATTTTTAATGATAATTTAATAAAATTAAAAGGATTTAAAATTCCATCACTTTTCTTATATTTTATGGTCATTAGATTCGATAGATATCAATGTTTTAAGGGTCTCCCCATATCAATTTTCTTTTATTGAGATATGTTCTATATTCCCCACTTCCATTATTTTTTATAAGATATATAATACTAATGAATGTATCTTATGGAACTTTACATGAAAATTAAGGGTATTTTTAATTCATATAATATTCCTTGTTTCATTAGGATTTAATTCAAAATTCTCCAAAACAATAAGGGTTTATGTTCAATCTCACTTTTTTATTAGAATTTTTTAAGTTCCAATTTTCATTAATGGAAAATTGTATTTTATTAAATCCTTAAATTTTATTATACTCAATTTATTTTTCAATTTTTCGAGTATTATTTCCTTATTTTATATTTTGGTACTCAAAAAATAAAAAATAAATTCTTTTAATAAAAATTCAGCCTCATTTCTACTTTGTTAGGAATCTTTCTCTTCTATATCCATGTTCTTAAAAAAATTATAGATGATTTTATATATAGTTAAATTATTAATTAAGGTATAATATAATACCGTTGAATTTATTTAATAATGATTAAAAGTATTTTTTAGTGTTTTCAATAGGACTTATTATTGAATTTCATTGCAAAATTTTCAAAAGAATGTTTTTTCTTAAAAGTATATAGAATGGATTTATTATATCGTTATCATGTACTTTATCCACCATTTAAATTCCATTAAAATATTCAATGGCTTTCCAAAGAATGTTTTAACCTGTTATTTTGGGAAATTTTTCCTTTAAAAGTTACAAAACGAAATGGATATTTCTTATCGTTTTTTAAATCATCTTTCTAATTGTTTTAAAAAATATTTTCATTCTATGTAAATATCATTTTTGTATTTTTATTATTTAAAAGTAGTATTATATTATAATATAATCCAATTTATTTAACTTGAAGGCTTATGATGATAATATTTTAATTATTTTGTCATGAAACTCGTTTCTTTCACACTGGTTAATTAAGCTATGATGAAATGATGAATGTTTTTATGATCTTATGGAACACATATATATTATTTTAATTATTTTATCGGTGTTTATGGAATTATATATCCTAATAATTTGTTAACTAAATCTAGATATCTCACGGGATAATGTTGAAGCGTATATTGAATAAAGCACATCTGATATGGGACTTTTCCTCTATATTTATGGAAATGGAAGTGACCCCAATCCCTTATGTGACTCTATCCAATATGATAATATTATTTTTGAGCCTTGAATAAATAAATAATGTTATATTCTTATGTGTATGAAAAAACTTATGACTTATTCGTATGATATGCTCTCATGTCTCATGATTTATCATTGATGATTACTCACTCTTATTACTGATTTGTTAAGTTATGTAAAATATTTCTTCCATGAATCATGGTTTTGGATCTATGTTTTGATAGATATTAATGTCTTAATTTGTTTACATTCACTTTCATTATGTTCTAATAACCATATGATCATCTTATGCTCACTTATGATCTATTATTGATAATGTATACGTTTACCCTTACTGATAATTTGAGCTCAACCTTCTTATATTTCCATTTTTCTAGGTTATGAATAAGGATACTATATAATATATTTAATAAAGAGTATGATTTGGGGAGATTTTTTTGGGGGTTTGTTCAATACTTATTATAGAATAATAAAATCTAGGTATACTGGAAAATATATATATTTGGTGGGAAATACATTGGTTTTTCTTAGTAAATTTTTTTCTTAATTCCATAAATCTTTAAACCTTAATTTTTTTTGGGTTTGTAATTGAATAAATATTCGTTATTTATAATATATTTATGGATTATTAAAAATTTCTCATTATTTTATATCAAATCCAACATGTAACGAATATGTTTTTAGCAACGAATTCAGGTGTATGGTTATGGGGTGTTATAATAGGATTAATTCATAAGTGTATTCCTCATATATGTTCCCATTGATGATTTCATACCCATGAAAAATAAATGAGCCAGAAAAATCTATACTAGGGTGGCCTATGAATAATCCTTGTCATCTTTCTCCAAGGTCCATATCCCTTAAGAGTTGTCTCATCCTTTTATTTGACAATCAATCTTCAGGAGGAAGGCGCAACTGGATAGCACATACTTATTCATAATCCCCACTCGTGCTCTCCTAGTTATAATTCATGGGTATATTCATATTTATGGTTTGAACCCTTCATTTTATTCAGTGAGACAATACTTTAAGATAGGTTAGCCTATGGGTAAGCCACAATCTCTTCCTCATGGGTCCATATCCTCCACATGTCCAGTTGTCCATCACCATCCAAAAATAAAATAGAAGGAAGTTGACATATATTTTTGGCCACCACCATAGTTATAATCCCTAATTCACCACTTAAAAGGTCCATAGTCTCTATAATACTTTCCATTTTGGTGACCCAAATGTGTGATCCCCATTCAATCCCCTATTATTATCCCTTTCATAGCATGTACATCCCTATATCATGATGTTAAACTGTATGGTTATAGTCCACTCAGACAAAGTTAAATTTATAACTTAAACTTCATGGTTTTTTGTTTCTATTTTATTAGGATACATAGGAAACCTTCTTGAGGATCAAATCTAATATTACAATCATTTATTTCCTATCTCATTGGGCTATATTTCCCTTGAGGCCAAATGTCCCTTCTTAGTGGACCATATCCCCTCTAAGTCCCGTATTCTTCTTAATTTGGTCCATATTACTTATGAATCAACATTCATGGTTACATAATACTCATTAAATAATCCATATCCATCCTTACCTAGTTATATTCCCTATGATCATAGACTTATATCCTTATTGAACCATATTCCTAATGAGACTAAACCCAACTCGGAAACCCATATCCCTTCCATCCAAGCCAACTACAAGTATCATGGGGAAATATTCCCTATGAATCAAACTAATCCTTATTAATACATATCCCATTTTAGTTTAACTGTAAGAGGAACCTCATGTGTAAGTCCCACACCATCCATTTCTAAAAGTCTTTCTCAAATAATTCCACTTTTTATGACTTTACAATATTTAGAATTTTCTATGGTGGTGTGTCCTTAAAAGAAACCATGATGGTATATTTCACACAAACATAAAATGTATTATGACTTCCATTAAGTGTTTTTGAACAATGTGGGTTCTTATTCCCTTTATAGGGTTGTATAGGAATTCTTTTTCGGGTTCATATCCCAAGACCATAAAGACAAACTACCTCTATGGACAATGTTAAATTTAATAGAACCAATCTATGTGTATTTAAACCCAATCAAAATATAATTAAAAAGAGGAAGATAAATAAACTATAATAAATAAATATGGGTAATATATGATACATGTATATATGTACACATTAAATCATGATCTTGATAAAGTTACTAGCATGGTGGTAGCCAGTCCTGCACTAGAATTTAGAAAAGTTTTATAAATATATATTAAATATGTAAGAGAGTCATAAAGAAAGAAATAATTCCATCTAATAGAGTGATATTATCTTTACCTCTCATCCTCTTAACCAACATACATTATAATGTGAATATATAAACTTCCCATTACCTTCCTTCTATTAGAAATAAAATCTATGATAGATTAAAATGAATATGGAATATGCATTCATTATCTCATGAATAAGGGTGAGTATTTTGAGTTGTCTAAAGAATCAATAATCTAATTATAAACACCATAAACTATGAATCTAGTATACCATCAAAGACAATAATTGTATGAGTAGTAAAGTAGGGAGCCCTATGTTTGACAATAATACTAGGTGAAGTGGTAATTTCCTGTGAAACAACATCTAAAATTCTAGAGTTTGGAATTTTCCTATTAAGACACCCTAGTGAGATAAATATAATATTTTTAATAAAAGATTTATAATTAATTATTTATCTCATTGAGTAAAACTTTTTTGAAGGTTCTATTTTTGGGATGCATAATAGGGTGTTATTCAACTTGAAGAGACTGAATCCTATAGACTGGAAGTCAAAACTAGCTCACTTGGATATTTGGGGGTCGACCCCAGTCCAATATCATGGTAGGACACTTTACATTGTCATTTCATTGATTATGTGATGAGGAAATTTTGGATTTAATTTATAATTCATAAATATTATTTATTAATATATTTTATTCAATCGAATCCTATGGTAAATAGAGAAATTTGTTAGAAGTTAATATTATTAAATTCATATAGTGGTGGTGACTAAAAAATAAGGGAATTTAGAAAAAAAAATTTAGAATAAGTTGATCAGGATCAAGAATATTGTGCCCAGTGTAATATAGTATAATGGTATGGTATATATAATGAACCCGACATCAATATAAAAGGGACAATGTCTATGAGTATACTCAGAAATTACTAAAGAAGTTCGGGTGGATAAAGTGAACACAATCGAATAATTAGTTAACATAAGTATGTCCACTTCTTTAGGATATTAATTTACTAAAATAATATGGTCTGATAAACAACCTTGAGTTGGATACCTAAAAAATTTATAGATCATGTCCTATGTTCATGTTAATTAAGTAGACAAATAAAGACTTGAGGAAAAGTATTAATCATTTTTCTTTATGGAATATAGAGATGGAAATTTTTTATTTTAGATCAAGGATGATGATTCTCATATGTGTCCCCTCATGTCACTATTGTATTTAATATAATATTAATTTGGAGTATTTTTTTTTTTTATGAGTGGATATATTTTTAGAGTTATACAGTTTTGAACTGCAGTAGACCACACTACATCCAAGGGACTTCCAGTCTGTTTGGTGGATATTTTCTAGTGAATTCATTTTCCACGACTTTATTTTTTTTATTTTAGGAGTACCTCACCATATCTTGTGGTATGAGATTGTAAATAATTTATCCTACAATTAGCAACTCATCCCTAACTTTTAATAATTTATTAAAGGAAGAATAACTATAGAATATATGGGGTACATTGTATTGTGGTGGGGATGTGGAAGGAAATGCTACATTTTGGTGATAGGTTTTTCATCATCGTGGATGGGAGATCATGTCCCCCAATCCTAACCCCATCCAATGTTCTTTTATCCTAGATTTCATTTTCTAGAGGATCCTAAAGTAATATATTTCACCATTGTGGTAGGTGTGGCATCCTTGAGTATATCTACCCAAATTTTAATGTTATGAGTTTCTAGTTTTTCACCTCCTCAAATATTTGTGGTTTTACCACTCTTTCCTCCTCATCGCATTTATCTAATGCATGTTAGGTGTAACATCCCAGCTTGAGGTATTTTTTTATCTTTGGGATGTTTTATTCTAGGTTCATGAATCTTTGGTAATGGATTCATGGATTAAAAGGATGTTTTTTGGATTTTGGTGGAACATGAGTAGCACCATGTCCATGGTGGGGGTTGTGATGTACATATCAGGAATCTATGAAAAATGGGAAATGATACCGTAATTATAGTAGGTCATGCTCTAGTTAATGACTCGCTGGTGGTTTCCCTGTATGTCACAACCAACAATCCTCAACATGGGCATGGTGGAGGTCGTGGATAGAAAAATATTCCTAGGGTCTTGTGGTAAGGGGGTGTTTGGGTGGGAATATTGGGCTGATTTTGAGGTTACATCAAGTCCACCACAAGATTGGTTAACCTCCACCCTAATGTGGTGTCTTCTAGTTCGGAAACTTGAATGATCGATTTAGCTACTTGATTTTTAGGATGGTGTTATGCTTCTTAATGGAAACTCATGGGATCTTAATAACATGTTTTAAATTAATATTTGACTTGTTTTCACATCAATTACTACTTTATTTCTCATTATGGGTCTATGTTTTTTATTTATGTGATTTTGGGAAGACATTTTTCATTCATTCCACTTTTGGTGATCTGATTCCCTTAATATGTTCCTATTTAACTTGTTTTGTATTGGTTCCTAGAGGTTAATCTTCCTGGGTTGGCTGTGAATATTTTATTATACAAAGTTATGTGATATATTAATACAACACTAATATTATGATTATAGATATCCAGTTAAAAGATGTTAAAATCAATTTTCAAAGCCTCATCTTCCTTCTTCTATGTATTCCATTTCCTTCGCATGTATGGATATCATTATTATTGTTATGAAAATTCAAGTTTATATAGGTGTGTCTGTCTCTATCCTATGTTTTGTGAACATTATATGATCTAGTTTTTTGAAAAAAATTATAAATATTTAATGGAATGATCCTTTATCTTCTTTATATTCATTCATAATTAGATTTAGTTAAAAGACTATTTCCCATTATTTTTGTGAAAGAATGTGGTTTTTAAAAGCACTATGAAATGTTTTATGAAATTGGAATTCAAGGAATGGTTTTGATGGAAATATGGTTGTTCTGACAATTATTTTATGAAATTATTGAGCCTTTTGAAATGTTTTTACATATAAAGGTCATTGGATACTGGGGTACCTAGAAGTAGGGTTTAGTATTTTCCCATGTCCTTATTTTTATAGGTCTCAAGGGTTATTCCTCTATTCCTTAGGTCTTTTTCATATGTAGTGATTATCTATCACTGTTGGGGGTTCACCCATTGAGTGTTTGTTTCCTAGGACCTCTGTTCTATGGACATATTTAATGCACTATGCCTTGACTTGTTCATTAAGGTACAAGAGGCCTATCTTGACTATACCTATGTTATCCTAGGGGCGATCCCCATTTTTCTTTTATTATTTTGGATTTGGTTTTGATATTTATATATGATGCATGATTTGATAAGTGGTATATTTAAAAATAGGAATTAACCAATTTTATATGGAATATATTTTACAAATTTGTAATGGGAAAATTTTTTACCATGCTTTTGATATAATTGTAAAATCTATTTTATCAAACCATGTTTTTTATATCTTGAGTATATTTGGATTATTTGATAGAGGATTTTTATTTAACACATGGGTGGGATCCAACTATACTTTTTTCTCACAAACTATACACTCCCCTAGGGGTGTATAGACCATGTTTTATTTGATGCTGGAAAGGGAAAGGAATCATATTGAGCTAGAGAGGTTTCATACTAGTTGGGAATGGTTAGATGGTGGTGATATGGTAGGTTGTATTCTTTGTATCAAATAGAGTGGGTTTTGGTAGTTGGGTTTCCTTTGGATTTATTATAGGACTTGTAACCTGGTTTTTTCTTGATACCTTGTTTTTATTTCTACCACTATTGGTTTGTAGTTGTGGTATATTCCATTTATTTTTCTATTTCTCTATATATATGTCATGTTAGTTTTTTAGGTTGGTAAAATTGTTCCCTTTGGTTGTTTTTTGGATTCATGGGTGCTAGTAGCCAATCTGTGGGGATCGAGAACACCCTTAAGGTCTTTCTATGATCTGGTTTAAAGGCTAGTTTGATGGGTTTTTTGGGCTAGGACATAAAATTTTGGTATCAAATAAGGTTTATCCTCAATTTTGTAGTCTTAGGAAATTTGGTAGATGATATATAAGATTTTCAAGAATTAAGGTTTATATTTCAACCATGTTTCTCAAAATGACTCATTGTAATGACCCTTAAGTCTCTATGGGATGTTGGGTTGTGTGTCTATTGTGTTGGGTTATGATCTAGATCTTGTTATATATATATATTATATATATAGAGAGAGATATATATACATTTAATTAAGAATGTTTCATTGTATGTTCATCTCTTTCTATCTTTAGTATATATAATCATGACTCTAATACCTATTATATTGATTCCTTATAAGGTTACAGTGTGAAATTATTCTCAATAGAATTCTCTTATTGACCATAATCTCATCAACTCTATCATGAAAGAAATTCTTGTTGTAGATCAGAATGTGTTTCCCATTTAGAACCAACATAAAGAGGTGTATCCCGAATCTGGATGAGACAAGTATCAAATGAAAGAGTTACTAATCTAGTTGCCCACATCTTTTAAGGGTGAAAATGATCCTCAAGAGGTGGTGGTATATGTAGAAAAAATTGATCAGGTCTTTGACTTCTTGGAGACACCAGACTTTGTCAATGTGAAGTGTACAATGTTTAATCTTGAGGGTCATAGCAATATGTGTTGGGAATCTATGATTTACTACATTAAAAAATTTCTCTTATATTGGAAATAATTCCAGACCCTTTACTTATCACATTTATATATAGAATACTTGATGATGATGAAGTTTATGGAGTTTATCTCCTTTCATTAGGGATATTGTTTGGTGGTAGAGTACACAAACTATTATGTTATGTTTCTTTTTCTCCTAAGTTTGTTATTAATGATAAGATAAAGGTTCAAAAATGCATGTTGGTCTTATGACCTAATATCCTACCATATGATTATATAATGAAGTTATCATCTATACTGATATGGTTAATAATAATATGATGGAAGTGAATGATTTAGTGTGAAAGTTAATCTTTTTTGGGTTTCCCCATCCTCTTTGGGGAAATTCCAATGGAACAAATAGGAATTATCTTGATAATGAAAAAGTTAGAGGACATATGTATTAGTAGTAGTTTGTATCTACTCTATATTCAATGTCTATTAGTTTATCCTTGACCCGATACCAATATGTCAAGCTAGGGCACACCCAAGGAACTTACCCCACACCTCTAAAGAATTACAGTGCATGTGGTCATTGAGGTTATTAGTAGATATTCTTCCAGAATATTTCTATACCTTAATATTGTTATGGATCATCAACTCTAAATTTAAATATGGAATAGTCAAAATCTTCAAATTTAATAGTTCTCTAACCAAAGGCCACCAATGTATAGAAGTTTCATGGAGTGTAGTAACTATTGAAGGAAGTTTATGTGGGTCCATGTACAGTGAGAGGTATCATTTTTGTTGTATCATCTATAGAAACAACCTTTTTTTATATCAGTGCATCACATTACTTAAAATATACTAGTTTGTTTATTTTTATAAACTTATAACAGATCACATTTCATATGTTATGGAGTTGGAGATGCCTATTAGTAAGTGGAGAGAGTGGGGGGGGGGTTCGTACATTGTGTTATATTTTGATAACTACTATTGATTTAGTCTATGAGTTTCAATTTCTTGATCTAGATCTTTTTATCATTATCATCTCGGAGGATTGGATAGTTTCTCACCAAGTCTAGATATATTGTTATGATAATTGTGTTTCATTATTTGTTTTTAATGGGGACTCCTAGATATTTCATGGAGAGTAGGATGTGAGGTTTAATCATCAGAGTCCTTCTATCTGGGATCCTAGTATATACTGTCAATTTATCTGGTTGAGATCAATGATGTATCTTCTAACATTGATCTTCCCTTAGTTGTTCATGATTTTCCCAAAGTCTTCCAAGATGACTTCATTTGTATTCCTCTAGAAAGGGAGGTATATTTTTATATCTATCTAGTGTTGGGTATGCAGTTGATTTATATACACTCTTAACATATGTCACTTTGCTAAGTTTAAATTTATTAAGATCTAATTGGATAGCCGATTAGAGAAGGGATTTTTTCATCATGTTGTTTCTCCATGGGTCACCTATTTTCTATTTACTAAGAAGTCTTTTGGTTATCTTCATCTCTATAGAGATTATTGAAAACTGAATCAAGTAACATTTAAGAATAAGTAACCTATTCCCCATCTGGATGGCCTATTTGATTAGTTAAATGGGGAAATTTTGTTTTCAATAATCGATCTATAGTCACGTTATCATCAACTCAGTGATAATTATTCATATATCTTGAATACTAAATTACAGAGTAGCTATGGACACTGAATATCTCATAATGTCTTTTGTCTTAACTAACACTCTTGAAATGTTTATAGATTTTATGAACCAAATATTCCAACAGTATGATGATACCTTTTTTTTGGTATCTTGGATGATATCCTCATCCATTCATGAACTGGACAAGAGAATCAATACAACCATAATTCTATTTTAGGAATATTTATGAGTCACTAAATTTATGAAAAGTTAGAAAAATATGATTTCCGAATTCGATAGGTGAAATTCATTAGGCATGGGATTTCAGAATATGGAGCCTCATTTGATCCAGAAAATGTGAGGGATATTTTATCATAGGAAGAACCCTAAAAAATATTCAAGATATATAGCTTCCAAGTCATAGATTTTTATTATCAGTGGTTCAAAAAAATATTCCTTGAAGATAGAATCACTTTTGATTGATACAGCTAAGAAATGGTTTCAATTTTCATAGGATTCATAGTTTTAGGCCCCTTTTTATGATTTGAAAGGGAATCCAATATTTGGTTTTATTTTGATCTTTATGGACCTTAGTAAGGTATATGTGGTTTATTATTATTTTTTAGTGCTACAATAGGATGTATTATTACATAGGATAATCATGCGGTGGTGTAAATTTATCTTTATCTTCCACCACATGAGAAGAATTTCCCTACACATGACATGGAACTCCCCACTATTATTCATTCACTTGTGTGTTTTCACCATTACCTATATAGATAGTGGTTCATGGTCTATTTTGTTCACAATAGATAAATTAATAAATTCTATTAGAAGGAATTAAACCTCATGTAGTGGCGATAGGTGTAATACCTCCACACACATGACATTGATATCACCTACACCCCTAGGAAGGGGAATATTGTTTCTTTTACTCTCAGTGGAAAAGTTTCTTCTCAAATTTTTCTAGAATTGAAAGACATGAGGAATCATTTAGAGTTTCTCAATCAATCGCATCTTGATTTTTTTAGTGTAATTCATTTATAAATCTAACCAATGTAATATTTTCATCATCTCTGCTTAAGTAAAATTTTCAAGAAGAGAGGTAGGATGATGAGTTCATTGGAATAAACGAATCCTTATATGTTAGGGAGACTATTCCCGGTTGGTCTTTCCCCTATGACATAATTATTCACTTCCATATTTGTTTTATCACCCCTTTATTAGTCATATATTCAATGATGAATTATTATCAAAGTTCTTCATGTTTTTTATCCTATGACTAGTTAGATGTATTATGACATGATATAGTGGTCCTAGTGGATGGGTATAAATCTTGGCATTGCGGATTATGTGTCTTATTATTACATATATAATAAGATTAAGGCAGAGAACATAAACATTTAGGTTTACTTCAACCTCTTCTGGTGCTAGTATGTAAATGTGATGATATATTGATGCAATTTATCGTTTTATTGCCATGAAATACCCAATTAAAGAATAATATTTTAGTGGTTATTGATCGGTTGAACAAATCAGATCATTTTATTTAGATTAGGGGCACCACCATGGTTGAAGATCTAGGTAAGTAGTGCATTTAGTAAATCATGAGGTTTCATGAGGATCCCCCTATCATTGTCTCTAACATGGATCCCATATTTACTTACTAGTTATAGAAAGGTCTCCAGGGTGTGATAGGGACTCAAACTAGGTTTGAGTAAAACATATCATCCAAATATATAGTATGTTATTTAGATTCTATAGGATATGTTCTATACATATGTATTGGATTTCATAGGATCTTTGTTTAGCCATCTAGGGCTTGTTGAGTTTTATTATAATAAAAGTTACCTATCATCTATTATAATGGGTCCTTTTTTTGGATTTTTATGGCTACCCATGAAGGTCACCTCTTTGTTATTCATAAGTGGGAGAGCCCTATCTCATGGGATTGTGTATCATTTAGGAGACATTGATAAGGATCCAATATATATATTGACATTTTTTTATAGGGTAGAGTTGTAAGAAATATTATTTGGATCATCGATTTCATTCGTTGCTTTCTCTTAGTTATCAGGTCTTCTCAAAAAAATCCTATGTTGGGTGATCGATGGTAAGAGTGGATGGAGAAGTTGGATAAGTGATATGTTGAACTATTTGAGGTCACTAATCATATTGAGTATAATGATTATCCTTTGTAATTAACAACTCTATTAATTGGTATACATAATATTTTTTATATGTCTCAACTTAATAAGTATCATCCCAATCATTCTTGTGTTCTAAATTGAGAAAAAATTGAGTTGGATCCAAATGTTTTAGTTGTTGAGCATCCAATAGATATCACTGGCTCTCAAGTGAAATTTTTATTTGGGAAGACTATTATATTGTACAAAGTGTAATGAAATCATAGATGATATTCTCATGAGACTTGGGAGTATGAGCCCTTGATAAAGGAGTAATTGACTCATCTCTTTTTGGATCATCCTTTTCTATGAGACTTTTTATTAATAAAATGTTATAATTTGGGGAAACTGAAACATCAAAAATTTATGTATGATATATCTTAATCTTAGGATGTTCTTTTATGGATCCAGATTGATTTTAGAATGGATTGGTGGTTAAAAGGTGGTTTTCGGAATTTGGTACAACACTGTCAGCACAACAGTCGATGTAGAGGTTATGGTGTCCATGTGATGCACTTTCACCCCATGGGAAGAGCCACCATTCCTAGAGTAGGGAATTTCCTCGTTGTGGTTTCCTTATGTTCCACATCCATCAAGCCTCACCGTGGGCATGGCGGAGGTTGTGGACAGAACAAAACACCTAGGATCTTGGGGCCAGCGCATGTTGAGGACGGTGTGTCGAGCTGATGGTGAAGTTCTGCTAAGGGGACCATGGGCATGGTGAACCCCCACCAGGTTCTGTTGTCAACTGGTTTGGAAATTTTAATTAGATATTTGGCCACCTATTTTTTATTAAGGCATTACGCATGTTGATGGAAACTCAAGGGATCTTAAGGATGGGTTTTTTAATTCCTCATTTACTTTGTTTTCACCTCTATTAGGTCTTACTTTCTAATTACCAGTATAAGGTTTTGAATCAGGGGATTCATGGATGATATTTAGTGTATTTTATTCTATGGTTGATATAGTTCCCTTGATCTATTCTTGTTAAACTGGTTGTGTGTTGGTTCGTAGAGGTATAATCTTGTTTTTTTGGGTGAAAATATTTTGTCTGACAGAGGTATAGGGTCCCTTATCTTTCCTCCCAACCTTGTTCTTATGGAAAAATGATTATAATATTTGTGAATCTATGTTTAGGGAAATTTCATACTTTATTTGTATATTACCTTTCCTTCTGGTGTATGGATACCATTGTAGTTTCATTGAGGACCCAAGATAAGGTATGTGGTTATGTATCTAGCCTATGTTCGAGGAACCACAAATGATCTTGTTTTTATAACATTGTTTTTAAATAATTCATACGTAAATTTATTTTGATAAAATATGTCTTCCCCTTATTTTAGAGAAATAAAATGGTTTTTAAATCACTATGAAATTTTTTATTAACTTGGTTTTCAAAGCATGATTTTGATAAGAAAAGGGTTTTTTTGGAAATTATTTTATAACATGATATAATATCTTTTGAATATTTTTTACTTTTTCATCACATGGGAGCCTAGGGTTCCTAGGAGAGGCTTTTAGTATTAGAAATTTTCATTTTTTCCATATGGGGGTTCAGTCATGGGGTGTTCCTCTATTCACAAGGTTTTTTTTCCTAGGTATTTGATTCTTTGATACCTAAGGGGTTCACTCATTGGGTGTTTCTATCTTCCCTATTCCATATGTCCAATGGACATGTTTAGTGCACTAAGTCATGAATTTTTCATTGAGATATGAGAAACCTAGCTTGAATGAACATATTTTATACTAGGGGTGATCACCATTATTCTTTTCTTTGTTTTGATTTGGTTTTGATTTGGATACGTGATGCATTATTTGATAAAAGGATTATTTGAAAATGTACTTTCAACAGAATTATATGGAATCTACTTTAGAATTATGGAAATGGTAAATGTTTTACCATAATTTTGATATAAATGTGAAAACTATTTTATCATTCATTTTTTTCAAATATTGATAATTTTAGGATTATTTGATAGTGGATTTCTAATGAATATTTGGGTGGGATCATACTATGATTTTTTAATCATACCTTATACACTCCATTGGGGGTGTGTAGATCTTGATTTCTATAATGTAGGAAAGCACAAGAACCATAATTAGGTGATTATTTTTCATACCAAATGGGAATTGGTATATAGTGGTGAGATTGTGGGATGTTTCCCATGTATCACATAGAGTAGTTTTCAGCATTTGGGTTGCATTTGGTTTTGTTCTAAGACATATAAATCAGTTTTGGATTGTTACCATTATTATATAACTATGACTGTTGGTTTTTAGTTTTAGAATATTACATTTCTTTTTTGTCTTTCTAAATATGTATTTCATGTTTTTATCAAGTATGGTAAATCATTCCTTTTGGTAGTTATTGGATTCTAGGGTGATTGTCACCATGCCTTGGGGATAGATAATGCCTTTTGTGTCTTTACATATGTATATTATAAATTTATATCAATGTATGATACCCTTGAGGGGTGTATAATATATTTTCATGGTTTTTTAATTTTAATAATAGGTATTTTGTTATATTTTTTTTAATTACTTTTGAACTAAATTATTTGTATGATAGGTGTTTATATAAACTACGAAGAGACTCCTATGAAATGGTTTTAATGTTTAAAATAATAAAACCATTTTTTAATGTCTGTTCTTTAAAAAAATATGTCTTTTTAAAATGAATCCTTTGGGAGGGAAGTGATATTATAAAAATTACATATCCTTATTTTATTCCAAATGAAGGTTTTATAACTTGATTTTCAAGTTAGTAATTAATGGACTAGTTGGAACTTTATCAAATTATCCACTTAAGCATTGTATCACCTTTATTATGATCCCCTTGGTTTATATTCCTTGTTTATGATTTTTCCACATCATGGGATTTAAATTTTTAGTAATAAATATATAAAGCATGATTATTTAGAAAATGGTTATTTCATTCTAGGGTGTTAGAGGTAATATGATATTTATTCCTTATAGTTTATTGATGATTATTGTGATGACCATGTGACTAGATTATCATTTATCAACTGAATTTTTACATGTCATGGGAACCTGGGGTAACTAAGAGATGTATTTTTTTATGTTATTTTAACTTGTACTAACCCAATTAGGCTGAGTGAGTTAATTAAAACTTTGTATGATATAATTAATATAAGATAGATTTTCAAAATTTATACTAACATGATTAAACTAAGAGAGTTATTTGAAACTTGTGCTTTTAAGATGCAACATAATCTCATTATTTGATTATGTTTAAGTATTTTTTTGATTGTATCATGTTAGGACTTAAAGTTTTTATCATTACACCTATTTTTTATGATGGTATTGCCTTAGGGATTCATGATACATAGTGTGTATGCATTATCCTCATGTTCATTTACATTTTTTTTATTTTTTTTATTTTCCTCTTAGTATAATAGTTTCACTATTAATTTTTATTCTTTCCCTATCAGGTGATTTAATTTCATGAATGTTTTGAAAATAAATATTTATGAAATATTTTTAAATAGGTTAAATGGTTTCGTTTTGATTATGTAAATTTCTAAGACCACCTTCATACAAAAAATAAATAGTGTTTTCCTTTTTGAAGGTTGATTCCACTAATTGGTTGAGAAAAATGGGGGTTTAAAATGAATTTTATTTTTATGTATAGTTTGATTTATTTTCATTAGTTTGAAATAATGGTTTTAATTTAGAAGTGGATTTAAAAAAAAGGTGTTTTCATTGAGTTATGAAAAAAATAATATAAATGTATGATACATGGTTTGTTCTAATTTACATTGGTAAAATCATACTGTCTAAGTGATGTTCAGGCTAGAATTTATGAAATTTTTAATAAAATAATTTTCTTAGACTATTTAGTGAAATATTATCAGGCCTATTTACCTCCCACATTGTGTTCACACTAGTGTGTGTGTTTGTAATCACCTCTCATGTTATCACACAGGTTCCCAAGTTATGATCAATAATTGGTTATTATTCATTAGTTTATTGATGAACATCATGGGTATGGTGAGTGAGCATGGGTCACATGGGAATCTCTGAGTGGTGGCTCAATTTGGTCCTTTTTTTGGGATGCTTGTATATTGATATATTCGACTATGTTTACTTCTTTGTATTATGATTCTACTATATTTTACAATCATGTTTCATTTTTATTATTATATAAATTATTGAATGATAATAATAACTTAAATTGATTATGTATCATATATATTTTTACCTTTTTTATTCCATATTTTTCTTGTTTATTTATTTGTATATATTTATTTCATTTTCATGGAATTCCAATGTATAGACAATCCATTAAATATTCTATGTAGTTTCCACTAATTAATTATTATGATTCGGGGGTGAACTAATTCTCATCGGTAGTATCATTTAATATCCTAGCACTATCTACCAATCTATGGAGATTAGTAACATACTTTGGGCCTTGTGTAAGATCAGTTAGGGGCATCTGTCTGATAAGACAAGTTCGTTTTGTTAAAAAATGGTATTAGAGTTCACTATTTTTATTTGGGTGTGTCTTGTTGTATGGAGATAAGGACTGTTAGAACAAATGTGTTTGTTCATGATTAGGTGCTTGATCACCACCTTTCATGACAATACATGAGTTTCTATGTGTATTTTGGGTTAGATTCTTAGGTGTATATTCTAATTTTATTATTTTGATGATGTTATTTAGAGACCCATTGAGTTATATATGATACTGTAGGGGTTTACTTTAAACTTTGGGGTAAAAATAGAAAGGAACCAGAATTTTTTCTTCGGCTCACATGGTTTGGAAACCCACGTGGGGCCTCTTCACAAAGTCTCGGGAGCTTCTCATATGCTTACACTCGACTTTCACATAGTCATACAAACCTTGAATCCTGGTCATGTGAAAATATACATCCCTATTATAATTATTATTTGAAACTATTTTAATTTATAATGTCTCCTAAAGTGAATTACTATTATTGTAGATGGGTTAAAGATGTTTTTTTGATTTATTTATAATGTTTATATGTGTGGTTTTGAAAAATAATTGTTTTTTTGCAACTTATTTCATGAAATTTTGTTATTCTAAAATCTATTTTTTGTTCATTTTGAAAGATAATTTCATAAATGATTAGGGTTTTGAAATCGATTTTGTGGTTTAATTATAATCTTATTTTCTTCAATGTGTTTTTTTTATAAATTGGTTGATTTCATAATGTAATTTTGGATATTTTTTTACAATTTATTGGTACGAATGTTTGGATATGAGTTATAAAGTGTGTTTTCAATAGTTTTCTAAATAAACTAGAATTATTTCAACGATTAAATTTTTATGTCCTTCTATAAAATGAGTTTATAGGATATTTTGAAGTTTGTTTTTTCCCATGAAATGAATTTTTTAGTGTGATATACTTGGGTGAATAATTGTTTTGGGTGTAATCACTTAGATATAAATGGGATGTTGTATTAATGTTATAAGGCATGGATGGGTTGTATATTAACCTCATAATGTTTAAAATATTCCCCCACAGAAGGGTCTTTATTAAAAATTTAATGTCTATTTCTAAGTATGATACTTTGGGATACTCCTCTCATTGTTCAAGTGTCATCATTCCAATTTTTACCTCTAAACTGACTCTGAATAGTGTGGGAATGTTGATTTCATTATTATCCATGAATTTCTTAAACCATTGACTGTTTCTTACCATGGTGATTAATATCTTCTTGGGTTGATAAGGTTGGTAGAATTTGGATAGATGTTTTATTAGGAAGTGTTTGTGATGGATTTAAGGACATATTCGAGACTCGAATAGTCCGCAATATCTGGGATTTATGATATAATATATTATAGTATAATGGGCCACTTAAGGTTATTTTTTATCAGTGTATCATTTGAGGTGCCTTTTTGGATACTCTCTTTACCATAAATTTTTTATCATTTTTTATGTTCAAGCCCCCATTATTATTTTATACTCTACGTGGTTTATATCTGAGTCCGGATTTTTACTGAGATTTAGTTTTTATTGTTTGAACAAGGGAAAACTGTGTTAAATGCTTGGATAACTATGATTAGTGTTTTTTCATGCTAGGCTAAGAGTTTCCCCAGGTTGTTTCTCTATCAAGTTTTCCACGAGACGGTGTTCCATGAGCTAGATCCAGATTATTATCCTTTTTTACTTTCTAACCAAGTTTAGTTCCAATGATGTTTATTATTGAGGTATATTTTTTTATATATGCATTATTCCCTTCCAGTTTTTTTGAGATGTTTATTAGTGAGTTTACCATGATTGGGGCCTTTTGGTATTCCTCATGCTGTGTTTCCTTCATGTAATTTTAGACAAGATTCTAGGTTGGTTGTGTTTGATTTAGGATTATTGATTCCATTGAGGTATTTTAAGGAAATTTGTTTTTTAAGGTGATATCTTTTTCCTTGGTTTGTTTTTAGCGTCTCACTATTTTAGATGAATTCTAAATGGTGGGGTGACAAATTACAATTCTCTATGATTGGTGATCCTTATTTCATGTGATTCTACTATGGATTATTCATTAAAAATATGGTTATTTTTGAATAATTATCCTATTGATTTAGTGTAATGGTATGACTATTTAGTAGTCTTTCTCACTAGACCTCCTGAGTTATTCATTCACTTATCCACATCTTATGGTTAGTGTTGAGCATTTGATTGCCTTTTTTACTTTTGACTATAATTTATAAGGGAATGAAGTTCCATGGTCGGGATAATTATGAAACACCCCATGTTATTAATGTATTTAATATTATATTAATTTGGGTTATTTTTAAATTTTTGGGAGTTGATAGATTTTTATAGTTCTTGAGTTTTGAATTGTAGGAGACCACATTACATCAAGGGGCTATGAAACCTAGTGGGTGGTTATTTTTCAGTGAATTAATTTTTAATGCCTTCAGTTTTTTCTATGGGAAGGATCACACTATTTTTTTTGGGCTATTTCATAAAGGGTTTTTATATTCCAGTGATTTCTACCTCTTTGAATTTTTAAAATTTATCAAGGGGGGATAACTACATCATAACTGGGGTGTACTATGCCATGGTGGGGATAATAAGTTCATGGTTTGCTCATTGTCATTGGTGTTCTGTCATGGTTGATGAGAATTCAAGGCCCTTGGTACTTACTTTAGGATGTATTCTACATTTCAGGCCTTACATCCATACCATATAAGTTCCTATAGATGGGAGCTATATTGAGTTGGTTGGAACTGCACTACAGAGTATGTATGGCCTGTTTTAAATTTTATGACTTTCTAATTTTTCCTCTCTTTAAATTGAAGTGGTTTAGGAATCTTTTCTCCCCATAATGCTCAACCAAATCATATAATGATTCATGGTAGTTCCCACTCCCTTCTTCTTTGGATCTTATCCTCATCTCCTTAAAATTTAAATAGTCTTTCAAGGTGATATCTCATTTTCTTTTATTTATTCTTATTTTCTCCATCATACTCTTATATCCCCCAGAATTATTTTCTCCCATGAATGATAATATATATTCAAGTAATATTTAGGGTTTTATATGGGTCTAATCATATGTAATTACTTTTTTATGGATGTTATAGGAGGCTACCTTTCTTTCTTTTAATTTTACCGTCGAAGGTAGGTGGCTTCCAATTTATTAAGGTAGGTGTTTTTATTCAATTTCATTATTCGAAATTTTCATGGATATATTGAGTGTTATAAATATATTTCTTATATATATGTATAACACCATTTTAGGGTATATAAATATTTCCATGGTTTTATTTACTTAGTTTAATGGGTTATTCAATAGATTTTTAGTAATTTATTTTGAAATAAATTGTTCGTATTCCAGGTGTTTGAAAAAATGCCTATGAGGATACTTTGAAATGGGGTTGATCCTTAAAAGGATGAAACCATGTATTAAGTGTGTTTTTAAAAAATGTTTTTTTATTTATAAATAAATCCTAATGGAGGAATGTGAAATTTTTAATGTAATTTTCTGTGTTGGTTTCTAATGGATGTTTTTATGACTTGATTTCCAAGATGGTACTTAATAGATGGGTTGGTACTTTATAAAATGAGTCACTTGATGGTTATTGTACCTTTATTTTTATCCCCTTAGTTCATTTGAATTTATTAGACCTTTAAAACATTTTGTGATATATAAATTTTTTATTGATATGTGATGTATGATTATTGATAAAAGAGGTTGTTTCTTGTGTGGGTTTTTGACTTAAGATGAGATATATTCATTATGCTTCATTGAAAATAAATATGATAATCATGTTACTTGGTTGACATTATTCACCTCAATTTTGAAATTTCATGGGAACTCAAGGTAAATAATTGTGGGATAAATTTAGGCCATACTAACATGTACCGATCTGATTAGACTGGGAAATATAATAAAAACATAAAATGATCCAATTAGACAAAGATATCTAATAGAAATTTATACTAAACTAACCATGATACGATAGATAATCTAAAATTATTCCTTTGATATGAAACATAATCCAAAAATTTGGTTTTTTATTATTGGTTAGGAATATGTCATGTTTTGATCTAGGGTGTTTCCCATGAAAATTATTCATTTGATAATATCATTACTATTGGGATTCCCAACCCATACCTTGGGTGAATTACCATTCTATCTATTTACATTATTGTTGTTTGATTTTATTTATACTCTTAATATGATGGTGTCGTTATTTGTTTATTTATTTATTTATGAATATAGAAACTTTTAAATAATGTTCTAGAGAAGTATATTTATGAAATACTTTGAAACAGAGAAAATGCTTGGGTTTTGATTATGTAAATCTAAAAGACTGCCCCTTAAACAATTTATCATTATCCCCATTTTAAAGGTGGATTCAAACTATTTGTTGAGATAATGGGTTGTTTTGAAAGAAATATATTATAAATAAATTTTTTATTTATTTCATTTGGTTGGAAATTATGGTTTTAAACTGGGTGTGTTTGGTTTTCTAGAAAGGTTTACCATGTTTATTTAAAACAATATCAATTTATGATATATGGTTTGTTTTCATTAGAATTCATAAAACCATTTATTCAAAATCAATGTTAAAAATATCATTTATGAAATTTTTTATAAAAGTAATTTCATATAATATTTAGTAAATTCTTACTAGGCATGTTTATCTCACACACTATGTACACAATGGTGTTCATGTATTCAACAATCATGTTTTCGTACATGCTCCTAGGTTTTTGTATCATATCAGTTGTTGTATATTATTTCATTGACCAATTTAATGGATATGGTTAGTTTCATGTTTCATGTGGGGTTATTTGAGTAGTAGATCATTTCAGAGAACAATCCTAGGTCATTCATTTTACGGACACCTAAACCAACCTGAACCAGTCCAAAGGGCATGCTCGATCCCCACCAGCTGAAAACTAGTTTCTAGAAATCATGGGAATGCACTTGGGAATGATTTCTCCCTTGAATAAAAATAATATAAATAATAGAAAACTGATAATAAACTATCATGAACCATCCATATGTTGGAAATTCACGGTAAATTAGATATGTATAAATTATCATCAAATAGAAAAAAATCAATAAATAAAATCAAACGAACAATCCATCTACTCACCCATGGTCTCCCTCCACTGCAATTCATGGATTGACAAAAGGGATCCTCTAGAATCATTTTATTTGTCCACCAATAAATATCACTATCCTCCTTCCATATAAACTTGTAAAATCCAAAATGCACAAAGAAAAGAAGGAATCCACAAATTAAACACACATACATTGATCAATATATACTCACAAGAGTATCCAATAACTGAACCAAGAACCTAAAACTAAGATAGTATAAGAGTGATCATAACCAGGTCTAATAGGTCACCACCCACTAAAATTATATAAATTCATTAGTAAAACATTTTATAATGTTCTATTATGAACATAATGAATAAAATAGGTTTATAAAAGATTTATAAATAAATATCAACAAAATCCACATGATCATTTTTAAAAAATCATCCTTTTTATAAAAACATAAATAAAGATGAATAAAATTTTAAAACAAAATTTTAACCTAATATTTTAAAATTATTTATTTTCAGCCAATTAAAGTGAGACATTAATCGAATTAAAAGAAACCAAAACACATTTTCCAACTTTCCAAACATCTCATGAAAATCCCATTTTCAATACAAAAATTTAAAGGGAAATCCATTTCATTAATAATCCTAAAGAAATATAGTCTTACCATTTTCATTTTTAATCCACACTGTAAAAATACATAGCAATAACCCATTTTAATGAAAACTAAAACACACACACAAGGTTATTCAAAATCCACACAAAGGAACCCAATCATCAATGAAATATTAAATACAATTGACCAAACTGAGGGATACAATCAAATTAAAAAACAATTCCCTATAATGTCACAAGAAGGAATTAAGAATCGTGTGAATAATACCTATGCTCTATTGATAAAATATATATAAACATTCAATAAGGAGCTTCGGCCTTCACTACTAAACATGTCTCATCCCTGGTAGTCCCATGGAACTCACCCAAAATAAATGTCCCTAAAACACCATCATCCACAAGAAAAAAGATAATTTATATCATAAAGTCTTTCCACCTCTTTCAGAATAAATATCTTCTAACTTCTATGAAACATTCCATATTCAACTCACTATCACCCCAAGGGTTTTACCTCACACATTCCATATACCATATCCCTAGTAATATCATGATAATTAAAATAAAGAGGTGAGTAGCCACATTGTCACATGCAAAAAGAATAAATCATTTTATAAAAACGCATTACTCACATACAATTCCCTCACAAGTAGAAGATCCAAATATACATACAACCATAAAATAATAAAATCATGAATCTATATATAATGGAATTACAATCCACCACATGAGTAAAACGAATAGTATGGGCTTCAAAGAGGGTTTCATGCTATTTATTGAACTATTTCATAAAGTGTCAAATGGTATATTTAAAAAATAATAATGAAATTACATTCCAACAAACCATCTTCAAAAGACATCTCAATCCAAACTTAATGTCAATTTTTCCAAAAAAAACTTTTAAAATAATGTGTTAACTAAAACATAACTTGAAATAAACTTTGAAAACATTCAAATCCTTTAACGAGTGTAAAAATATAATCCAAATAGGATAACACACACTTTTCAAACCAACCAAACCATTTTGATTATATCAATAGTTTTAAATTCCTCAAACCATTTATTAAAAAAATTAACCAAGGTTGTAAAAAAATTTCACATCTAACACACAAGGGTTAACACCCCCATTTTAACTTAAGTAATCATTTCAAAAGAAACCATGTGGTGTTGGGAAACAATTTCAAAAACCAAAAAAATATTTTTAAAGGTCATTTCAAAATGTCATGAGACCCAGAGTCTTAAAACCCTTTTTAAAGAGGGGAAACTCTCTTCTTTTAAACAAAATAATCCATTAAATCATTTTAAACCCATTTCAAAAATAGAATATGAATTAATCATGATTTAAAATATTTAAATATACATTTTTAAAACATGAAGGGAACTTAAAGAACAATTGAAAAATGAATTAATTCCATGCCAATCTACTAAAACATTTCAAATCAAACCAAAAACCAACAAGACATGATGGATATATGAATTCCAAAATATGTGTTTTTAAAATTTTTAAATATTTTTAGATATTCTACTTGGGAAATTTTATAAGAACGTGACATGTGGCCTAAGACCATTTCAAGTGATAAGACCATTTAAAAATGATTCAATCCTACTATATGAATATAACATGTTTCTAAATTCATAGGAAATAATTTAAAAAAATAATAATTTAAAAACATATAATATAAGAGAGTTTCAAAGAAACTCCTATCTAATTACATTGATGAGTGGTAAAAAATGCATTGTCTCCGATGGAGGGTATCAAATAGAGCATAAAAGGTCCCGCGTTATACCTAGAGATAAGAATAACCTAAAATATTGGCCAATATATATCCCTTAGAGGTCATAAAAAATCACACACTGTAAGAGGGGTTGGTAAAATCATGGGTAAAAAGAGGGAGAAAAAGTTAATGAAGTATAAAAAAGTCCACCCTCTAAAGATCACACATAAAAACAAGAAGAATGGTGATTAGACATAGTGGAGAGTAGAAGGGGGTCATGATCATAAGGTATCCTCCCAAGGTGTGGCCTAGTTTGAAATGAGTACGGGGGAGGAGTGGTGTGAGGGAGGGTTTTAAATTTTATTTTATTATGGTTGAATGGGGAAAAATAAAGAAAAGACGGGTACCCTGCAAGGTTTACATGCACAGTTTTCCAAACCATGCAGAAGTTTTGATTCCTAAATCAAATCCCTAAAACCATAGTTACGGATATCCTTTAAGACACTATATGGTCTGATTTCCCTTTCTCAACCATTCCAAAATGAATTGTCCCCACAATTAAACCCCACACACTATTTCCAGATGATTACTCATAATCATGCACCACCCATGTGAAGTATAAAAAAACATAAAATTTTAAGATCTTAGTCCTTGGAATTATGAAAATTTTACTTATCCGAATATAAATTAAAACAATAATAAATAAAAGAGTAAAGTGTTAGATGTATGTCACAATTCTCCCCACCATTCCATTTTCTTCCCCATGAAAGGGGAAGACTCGTCACTCTTATGTAATAATTTTAAAGGGTTAGAGACAAGTCAAGAAGTCCTAAGATAAAAAAACACAAATAATAATCCATCTTCTAAAGATCCACTAAAGGTCCTCAAATAATTATAACACCCATAAACAAGTTTCAACCACAATCATCCAATAAGAATCTCTAAATAAAGGGAGACTAAACGGAGGAAACCCCACAATTTTGAATTGATATAAATAGTTAATAAATAAAAAATAACTCTAAAAATAGGAGAAAAAAATATGACTATGATTCCCTGAAACCACAAGGTAAAGAACAATATTCCACTAACCACATACATCAATAACAAGCTCATCTCTTAGAGGTATCACAGTCCAAGAAAAATCATGAGAAAATTAGTGATTAAACACATTGCTTGATCAAAGAAGAAAAAAGGGTTATAACCTTGGATAACAACTAAGATATAACAGGGAAAAATAGGGCCTCATACCTAGGATACCCTCTCATGGTGAACAATACCAGATTTAATCCGACATTGGTTAGTACATAATCTCAAATGGTTTAATACCAGTCCTAGTAACCTAAATCACTTACCCAAGGTAATCCCAAATAGAAAAAACTAAATTGAAATAAATGAAAGTACCTATCCACAAGGGAATAATCTTCAAAATATAGCATTTAGGGCATAAATTTTATGATTCATTAACAAAACTAAACATCCATTGTTAAAATAAATCACATAGACACTTGGGCTATCAAATCATGTGTTGCTCGAAGACACCTGATATGTCACATCACATATCTTCTAAAGACACCTAGGTGTATCACATCCCATCCACATAACCAAAGTAGTAGGGTATCATGAATATGGAGGAAATCAACCTCATTCCCACATACTACCATTCAAAACCATTACCATAAGCCATATCAGCACATATTATCACCCCACAACATGACCAGCACACCAAATCTCTCCCAGATACACCTAGGTCAACAACCACATCATATCTCTAAAATTCAATTTTTATTTCGGGATATCACAACCTATTTATATCAATGTTTCCTAGGAGTGATAGTGGTAATGATTATATATTCATACATCTATCCTCACCACCCAGATGTTCTTAAAAACACCCCACCCATATCTAAATATGGTCATTGGAACTAGAAGCCTTACATGGGTGAGTTTTGTATAGAAAACTAAAAGGAATATACATGTTAAATATACATAGTCACACACAAGCCCAGCCTATGGGTTCACAAAAGAAGCATTATCCAACTCATAACATAATTACCCAATCTCGCAACACAACCACATTCACTTCTACCACAAAATGAACAATAAAACACAATAAAAAACATGTTCCATAACCACTTTCCAATTTTCATTATAAAAAAATCCAATTACCATTATCTTGACCATTTAAATTCACATCATTTATCCTTTCTTCCCATTCCATTTCAGTTTTAACACTACATTTAATTCTGTTATTACCTAGGATACTACTGCAATACAACACCATACAAAAAATAATCACATCATCATTGTTAATATATTCATCCCTACATCACCACCATTTCATATCCAAAACCACTTTCTCCTTTCTAAATTCACATCACACCCACTTTCCACAAGCCAGTTCCACTTCTCATTACATAACAACCCCACATCACAACCCCAAATCAACATATCATAGTTATACAAGGATTTTTTCCCTCACACCACAACCATACTTCACATATTTACTTTACAGAAGAATTTACACATCACTATATATTATTTTTGAGATTTATCAAAGTTATTTACATCAATTCCACTTCTTAATTTTTGGGGAATTATCACACCAGCCATGTAATCGAGTGGAACCAATATAATATCTAAGTATAAGTAGTTAAAATTTTATTCAATGTGGTGTCACAAAAATCGCACATCAATGATTCACAACACATATCAAAATATCTTAAAAAATTATCCCAATTGCAAGGACTTTCAGTGGTACAATAAGAATAAATAATCTCAATATCAAAAGATCTAAAAATATTAAAAGAATTTGAATCATTTTCCTTCCCCATTCAATTTCAATTAATCATTTTATTATATTTTTTACTCCCTTTAAAAGTATTTTACCATAGATAAAAAAGATTAAAACCACTCCCACATGATTCAGAAATTGAGAAATGAGGAATCCCCTACCTCAAATAGAGATTCTTGATTCTTTTTGAGGGTTTGAAAGAATAGGAAAGAAACCAATATTCACTAAAAAGGGAAAGAACATATACCATACTAGAAAAACAACTATTTAATTCTTCCATTAGAAATACACAAAAACTACATATTTCCATCTTAATAGTTTCCTCTTAAGGAAGAAAATAGGGGACAACAGGGAAAAAGGAAGGTGTAACTCAACGAAACCACTACAGATCGGTTATCCAAGACCAGATATGAACACCAATAAAAGGGGAATGAAATCGATCCTTCGTACACACTTTGTTTTTTCAAGAAACTAGAGAGAATATAGAAAAATGGTCTAGTGCAAGGGGCTCTAGGAATATATTCTCAGTTTGAAAAGAAAAGGACCAAAAAATATCCACCCATACCAAACAATAACTACTCAAAAACCCAAAGGGACTATGGTATAAGACACATATCCATGTCGCAGAATCCTAGTAAAAATAAGATATGAGATCTGTGGCTATTTGCATGTTTTAGATCCTATAAATAGGGGAGGAGATAGAAGTGCAACCAAGGCTGCTACACCTTAGACCCTCAACAACTAGTAAGAGGTTGTGTCATAGACTCACATCTATATAACGGTTATATCAGAAAAATTACTAGCCTCAAACTCTTCCGAAGCCCCCCCCCCCACACACCACTACCAATACTGCAGCTTCTTCTCCATGTAATATCCATCATCAGCTAAGATTGGATATTCCATAGCCCAAGATCCATGGTGTTTCTACCCACAGTAGCCTCAAAATCCTCTCTCTGGTCTCCATATTCTACTATTGGCTCCTCTAACACCATATCGAACACCATTTCACCATATTCACTAGCTCCACAAAAAACCTTTATAGAAACGGTAGTGAAATCCACTTCTCCACTTTGAATCCTCTAAAAACCTTAGTACTTCACCATACACCTTTTTCAGTAAAAATACCGCAACATAACATGATGGATGGTCCAAGACATTACATAAAATATGTATGAAACTATTTTATCCCATGAGATTGAAAACTAATGGGAAGGAAATAGGGGAAAGGTTCAAAACAAGCATCCCATGAGATACCAATCAAGGATCTCATTACTATCTAACAAAACCACTGACCAAATGTACTGAACTTAACCAAGAATGTTCACCAACATATTTTAAATCCACATTACCACAATATTCTACAGCAATCAAAAACTGTCACACTTTTCACAAATCCAAAATTAACCATCATCCCATTCCCCACAAAGACCAAACCAATAATCACCATAACCACCACCCAACAGACCCCAAAGCACACAATTCAAGGAATTACATCTTCCATGTCAAAATATTATCAACTTTGGCCATCACTAACTTGTTTAAACGGTTTTAATCGTGTAAAGGTATAACAAATATTTATTATTAATTAGTTATTCCCTTCTACATAAACTTTTATCTTTAAATCTCTCAACACACTAAGAAAGAGGCTTATCTAATAAACCAAAAGGTTTCAAACATTACATAATCAATACAAAAAAGGCCAAGAAATATAAGTTTTAAACAACTCATGGTATTGGGAATGAATCTATGTCTCATACTCCCAAGTAATCTTCTCTAGGATACTATTCCTCCACTACATATAAACCAAAGGAATGGTCCATCCACTCAGCACTGACTCCTGATAATCATGGATCTCCACTGGTTGCCCCATTAATGTCACATCATTCCTAATATCAAAATCTCCATAGATAATGGCATGGGTGTCATCATAACGATACTAATGGATCTAGGATATGTGAGAGATATTGTGGATCTAGTCCAATCATGGCCGATGTAATAACTAACAAGCCACCTCATCTACACACCCCAAAACCACAAAAGGCCCAAAAACCAGTGTGAGAGATTAATCCCCCTAACAAACCTCTATTTCCCATGTCATGTAGAAACCTTAAAAAACATATTCCCTAACATTTTACTCCAAGTTCCTACTCCTATGATCTACATAAAATTTATATTGGTTCTTTACTACTTTCATCCTCTCACGAATAAGACGAACCACCTCTGTCATGATATACACCATATTGGGACCAAGAACTGACGACTTTAACCTTGAACCAGCACATTGAATAATGAAATGGACACCAATAAAAAGCCTAAAATAGGTCCATGTCTATGGATGATTGATAGATTTTATTAAATTAAATCGCAACCAAATGAAATTGTTCTTCCCAAGATCTGCCATAATTTAAGATACACACCAGCAACATATCCTCCAGTATCTGGATATTCCACTTAATTTATCCATCCATATAAGGGTGGAAAGAAGTGATGAGGTGTAATTATAGTCCAAAAATTATTATGTAATCCCCTCTATACTTTTAAAGTAAAACATATGTATCATAATAATATTATTTACCCCATAAATCCAAAAAACCACACCACCTCATCCATGTATCTCATTTAAAAAACATACATAGCTCTTGACTCTGTGATCACTAGGAAGTGAACCCATTTCATCAATTTATCCATGATTACTCAGATGATATTACAAACTCCCTAGTCTCGAGGTAACCCGATGATGAACTCTATAGATATTTCATCCCACTTCAACTCATTAACATTTTAGGATTGAAACAAACTACCTAGAACATGATGCTCATCATTTATCCACTGGAAAACCAATTATAGAGCCAAAAACTCTGCCACTTCTCATTTTATTTTGGGACATTAAAACTGCATCCTCAAGATATAATACATCTTAGAAATCCCTATATGTACCTCCAATGGTGATCTAGGAAACCCATGAATGACTCCCACATCTATTACCATAATAACAAGAATCTTTCAATGAAACAACTTATAGTTCTGAAAATCCTTCTACCATCCCTCTAGAGTATCACCATGGCCATTACAGTCATGCTTTACCTATTGATCTAAGTCTCCCCACTGAGACTCTTCCTCCTATTGCATCAAAGTAGACTACACCATTTTTTGAAACAAGTATCCTCGTAAATCAACCACCATTTCATCTAAGTGTACGGATTCTAAATCCTCCATCACCCTTCAAGAATCTCCATCCTCCTAAACCACATCCTTATGTGGATTTCTAATCAAAGCATCAACCACAAAATTTCTTTTTATGAAGGAGTAAGATATCTTAAAATCATAATCTAGAAGAATCCCTACCCACATATACTACCATGTATTTAGGTCATGATGAGAAAAGATATACCTCAGACTCTTTTGATTTGTGAAAACAATAAATTGTTCCCCAATGAGGTAATGTTGCTAAAACTTCTATGAAAACACAACTACCCCTAGCTCCAGATCATGGGTGGCATAGTTAGACTCAGGGGGGAATAAATTCCTATACCCATAAGAGATCAATAATTTCTTATGCATTATAATACATCCCAATAACTAATGGGAAGTGAAAAAAAACCTCAAACATCACCCCTTCCTTCGGAAACTAGATCACTAGAGCACTAACCAATTTCCCCTTCAGGTAGTCAAACATTACTTGATAACAATCAGTAAAGATAAACTAATGGTATCTCCTAATATAATTTTTAATAGGGGCCACAATATATGATAAATCATACACCACCCACCAATATTAGTTCATGAGTCCAAGTAAGTTGTGAACAACTGCAACAATCTTGGGTGCTTCCCAATAAACAACTACCTCAGGCTTTAATGAGAACATGGACACACCCTACTGAGACACCATATGCCCATGAAAATTCACCTCTCATTTCCAAAACTTACACTTATATAATTTCCCATGGATCTAGTCACATCGAAGAACCTACAAGATATCTTTGAGAGGATTGACATACTCTTCCTATGACTTCGATTAGATCAAGATGTCATTGATGAGCATGACTATGGACCGGTTTATGAATTTATAGAATAGAGATTTCATGAGACCTATGAACACATCTGTTGTATTCATGAAAAAAAACAACATGACCATGAACTAAAAGTTCCCATACCTACTTCTCCATATAGTCTTTGGGATATCACTATCCTTCACCGAACACTATAGAATTCCATACCAAAAATCCACCTTATAAATTTATATATGTACTTGAAACCAGTCAAAAATATTTCTTATCATTGAAAGAGGAAAAATATTCATTATTTTCACTTGATTCAACCTATGGTGGTCTATACTCAACCTCAGAATTGGATCTTCCATCTTGGAGAATAACACTAGAGGGCCCCATAGTGACACATTGGGATATATAAAAACCCTTCTTTGTAAGGTCATCTACGTGAATCCTCAACTCCCAAAATCAGATGGTTTTATCTATCAAGGATCCATTAGTATCATTGAATCATCTGGTTGTAAGTATATCCCTAACTCAACAGCATGTCGAGGGGTAGCATCACAACTCCTCGAGAAGAAAATCCAGAAACTCCCCAAAAACCCACAGAACCTTCTCTATTCTCGCTTCCACTGATTCAATAGTTAAATAAACCATAAAATAAATATTGGGATCCATATTTCTACTACCCACCTGAAAACACATCTTGCCAATGAAAACTACACACATTCCATCCACATCCGATAACATGACTCACCTTTAAGAGCAGACATTAATAGCACACACAAAATACAATAATTCACTGTTGATGGTGAAATCATATGAATTCATATGAAGAAAAATAATATCCCCATGGAACTGATGAGGCCACATCACCAGTCTATACACCCGATAAACATCAAAAAATATGCACTGGACTTTGGTTGACGTAGTCAACACCAAGGGAACTGGAATCCTCTCTACATATATTCCCAAAGCAGGAACTAGAGCAGGTACAGAAAAGAAGTGAGAATCTACTAAATCAAAAAAGAAAAAAACAAGGGAAGATGATAATCAGAGAATGCCTTGAATATTTTCTAGGCCCATTGGCACTACCACCTATAATACATGCAAAAGACCATGCCCAGCTCCTATTAATCTATGATGGAGGCCACCTCCACAACCATTCTCGGGTTAAGCTCCCTCAACATGAGGAGCATCCAATGGTCTATCCCTACATATTCCATCTCCACTCAACATAGCATAATCTTGTAACACCTGTAGCTAAAATATAATTGTTGGAAACTACTGGTGAGGCTATCACAGAACCCAAATTCCTCCACAAAATATTTCTTATTGAACCATTGGGAATTTTTTCTGGTTATAGCCACAAACCGTGTAGAAAAAATACCTTGGCATTAATTCCCAAGGAAAATAAAAAAACCACTAGCCCTGAAAGGCTGGAAGGGAAGCCCTAAAGGCCGACTCCCCATGGTAAAAACCTCAAAGGCCCTAGAATTTGAGACCTATCACAAAAAACTATTCTATTTCAAGGAGCCATACTAGTTCCCCTATCAGGGTAAACCTACTCATGAGTGAATATTCTTGATCAAACACACCTTCTTCTAAACCTCTAGATATATCAATAATGTGAAGGGAGTCACTACACATTGAATGGAAGGACATAGTGCCTCCTCAAGACACAGCAGTCAGGTCACATCATCCAGAAAAAGGTTTGGGAAAAAATACAATTGATATTTGAACATGATCCAAAGATAACACATAGAAATGATCTCCCCTATTAAAGATCAAGAATCACCTGCCTATTTATTTCCTTCATATTGGATAAAAGGAACTCTTTTGGGAACACTTTCTAAAAATTAACCTCGAAAGCATCTGCCTCTTTTGGCTCATCAAGATATATCATCCACCACTAAAGCATAAATCCCAACATTTAACTAACTTAAAATGAGACCTAGAACTCATTTTAGTTCTAAATAAAATTGATGGTGATCTCAATCTCCTCCAACTAACTCTTTGCCTCCAGATCTGAAATTTTTCCCTCATACATCCTAAAATCCTACCACTATAAAGAACACATCATTCTCTTCTAGTGATCATCCTCTTCAACTATATCAAACCTCAAGTGATAAAACAGATTGGTCTAATACACCTATAATACTATATAAACATGTGTAAAACATCTAGGATTCATATATGAAATAGAAATAAGGATTTCATAAGCATTTTAGTATTCAATTTTATTAGGATTCATTTAATTAATTTTAATCCATATTAATTCATTTTAACTTCATAGAACCATGTCCAAAAAATTATAACAAGTACCCAAGTCAATCATGATGCATGTACCTCTCCCTTGTAACTACATTGCAAGAATTTTTACCTCACTTGGTCATTCAGTAGGTAAAGAGTCCTTTAATTGCATCGTGGGGGCCCTCAAATCTCATACCCTAGCTAGTTTTCTAACCTTATGTCAAGCGCCAAGATCAGCTGACATCATCACCTTACCAAACAATGAAATCCTCACTATTTTTAGATTGAAAACTTATCATATATCTCAAAAATCCCCTCTAATAACACTCATTCATGACCCCTTATCTCTAGTGGTACCCCTAAAGGGATATCAATGAAGAAAGGGAAATAATGACCCTAGAGTCCTACCTCTAGTAGGACCTAGGTTGGAAACCATCACTGAGGATATAAAAATATAATTATGGGAGATATTAACCTCTATAATATAATAGTATAGGCATATAGGATAAATCAACCACATTCAACTCAAGTAGATAATATAAAATAAACCAGAAATCATCCTATAATTAATATAGAAGTAAAACAGATATAGGTAAAAGTCTCCAATGTAAATACCCAAAAGAAAATCTAAGGTAGCGTAACACCCCAATAACTTACAATATTGTATTTTTAAGAAAAATTTAAATTTATTTCTAGAATGATTATATACAACCCCATGTTAATCTTACGCTACACCAACACTAAGTTAGTTTGTGTTACACACAAAACCAAGTTTTACTGCCTTTTAATGGTTCACATATTTTAAAACTAAATTTTATAAATTTTATAAATTTTATTTTTCAAAATAAAAATATTTTTAGAATTCATAATGTCAAAATTATCTTAGGTTGAATTTTTGGTATTTTTCATAGAAGTATCTATTTTTTATGAATAGTTAAAAATACTACATTTTAGTGAAAACCCGCCTTTTCATTTAAATTATTATTAATGTTGTGTTTTATTTTATATTAGTTATTAAAGTCACAATATATAAATTATAAATATATTAATCTAATTTATTTCATAGGAATAATTTTTACATTGAAACTATATATAAAGACTTAATGATCTTTTGAATGTTTTTACCCACATTCTCACTTTATCTACAAGGTTATCGTTAAACATAATTTAGCCAATTCAGTGAATTGAATTTTTTTAAAATGTGAATAAATGTTTTTAATTAGTTTTTTATTTTTATTCTCTTAATATTAACTTTTTGACCAAAAATATTTATGAAATTGATTAAAATTAATTATAGTGATTAAGGTAAAATTAAGATTAACAAGGGACAAAACCCTAAACTTAAGTGACAAAATGGTATAAAAACATTCATAAAGGATGTTTTCTTCCAATATTTAGACTATATACCGTATTTTTTTCTAATTTTATCATTTTTTGGGATAATATTTTATGAAATTTCTTTATATGATAACTTAAGTAAGGAAACAGACAAAGAGGGAACCTTCCTTACCTTTAACATTTATAAAACTTTGAGATATGTAAAAAACATCATAATTTTTGTAATATTTATCATTTTGAAATATAAAAACGTCATTATTTTCATAATAATTTATCATTAATTTTTCTATATGAATTATTTACTTAAAATTCATAACAAACACCAACAAATTAATTGTTTAGTTAATAAATAACTAAAATAAATGTTACCATAAATATGAAAAGTGAATAAAATTGATTGAATTTTTATATTTAATTAGTTTTTGTAGATAAATATATAATGTTACATATATTTTAACTTGATATATTTTAATTCTATTATTTGTTTTATATTTTTAAAATAAAATTAAATAAATAATGTTAAAATTAACATTAATGTTATTTTATAAAAAATTATATTTTATTAAATGATATAAAATTAATAAAAAACCTAATTTCATTCAAATTTTTATTAAGTTTTATGGAATATTAAATATGGTCTATTTATGGACAAAATTATATTTTATAATTATCATATTTACCCATAGTTTGTAAAACAATTATTAGCACGTTCTAGGTTAAAGCAGTGTTGCATGCGCTTGTTTTTAAAATAATTTACAACACACGTAGTATTTTTATTTTTTAAATTATATATAATATTTATAATCCAGTGTATTTATATTTCCAAATAAATCTCACTTTAATTTATTCTTAATGGTTAAATTACATAGATTAGAAAAATATTTTCTTTAATAAAAAACAAAATGGTAAAATTAGGAAACTTCAATGTTAAGGAACAAATTGTGAAAATGAACTTATTTTTGAGTGATGGAGGTTTTTCTCAGCCATTATTACCCCCTAAACCATTATTTTTTTCATTTTAGAGTCACGTTAGTTAAAGGATACCTCCCATTAATGTATACCTTTAGTGATTTACAAAGGTGTCACACCTCCTTCACTGTAAAAAGGCATTCACACTTCCCATTTCTAGAACATCTAAATCCACATTGAATCATAAAAAATATGAAAAAATAGTATCCCAATATCTCTACCCTCATCTTTGAATACTCCATTTGGGTAGAAATAAATCCAAGTAATCCCTTTGTTGCAAACCAAAAGGAATTTCCCCAAGAAGATGTAACATCTTTCCCCAAGATCTTTAGTTCTATTTCCATTCTCTACCCCCAAAACACTCCTTATTATATTATTATATAAAATTAATTGTATAATAAATGTACTAAAATGATTTTATGTGAATGGTTTGGTCTAAACTTATACACACATCTATTTAATGAGTAATGAACATACTGTATATGTGTAAAGAAAACTACCACCTCACTAAATAATGATTGTTCATTTTTCCTTTACCACATTTAATGGTTGGGAATTATGTTTAAAACACTATTTATATATTATATTTATAATTTATTTATAATTATATAATTATTTTGTACCACATAACTTTATTCACTCCATAATGTGTACATACTATAACATCATTTGTGGAAGTGTGGACTAACTCCCTTTTAAAGTGATGTGATTCATTCACATTATACTTGGAACATATAATGAATAGTTTTATTTAAAAAATATGTTGTAGAAATGAAACCTATCTGATATTTTTGACATAAATAACTTTAAAAAAACATAACATATCATTTTATTTATTACACTTTTCACACGGCCAAATTTGATAATATTGATCATGGACGTGTGGACTACCGCCACCTCAACACAATGTGATTACTTTTACATAATAATAATTATATGTATAAATATATATGATTAAATAATATGGTATTTATTATATAATTATAATTCTATAAATATATTGTTTTTCTTACCTTCTTTTTTTAACGATCATTGAAAAATGGGAACGTTGTTCATCCGTGTGTACAACCTACCGTCTCCATGATTGTAACTTTGGTTCATTTTTCATAACCATATTTATTTATTGGTATTAAAGGTATAATTTATATATAAATATGGTGAATAATTCGTGATTATTATTATGGATATTTTTATATAATGACCTATTTGACCATAGTCGACCTTCCAATTTTGTTTTTTGTCACATGAACTGAATTTGGTCCAAACACCCGATGTAAACTTATTTTTTAAGTAGTGTTTTCCAACATTGTAATAATTGAAATAAAATTACTGATAAACATGAAAATGTTTGTGAAGGAATTAAATAATTAACATAATATTACTATTAAGTAATATTTAGACATTTGTGGAAAGTTGTACTAAAGGTTAGGGATTTTATCTCAATTTACATTCTATTGAGACTTATTTGTTGTTATAAACCAATTACCTTTTATATAGAATATAAAAAAACATTTGACATGTTATATCAATAATATGATTATTATCATGATATTATATGTTTTTTTTTAATTCAAAAGGAATTATGATTAAAATGTTTTAATGTAGTATGGGATACTTTGAAATGTTTAACGATTATATTCCTCAAGAATGTTATTAATGATTATCTTTTCAATCTCACTTACTTTTTGTATTTCTAACATTATATTGAAAGAGTCAATTTAGGGTAATATTCTTTCCATGTAAATTTTCTTTAATATCAATATTATCAAACAAATTCCATTATTATTTCCTAAACTATATATCATTTTTACATAAGGTGCTCACTTAGACAGTTATTTGATTAACTATGGAATTATTCATACACCTGTATTCTTTATTTAGTATGGATTTTGGATAAAGAGTATTTTTTATTTAAATTATTCAATATAAGTATTTCTTTAGAATGAAAATTATGGGTGGGTCCCAAACATTATGTAGCCCTTAGATGCATTAAAAGGTTCTCATGAGACAAATAAGTCAGCCAAATTAACTGAGGTTCTATTCATCGTTTTAAACCATCTTATAAAAGGTCCTGACAGTATAGGTTTTCATGAGCCTTATACATGATTTCCAATAATAAAAAATTTCCTTCATCATGATTCAGTTATCGTTTATCCATGAGATTTTTCATCAAAATATCTATGTATGTATTTTATTCTCAGTTTATTGATTTAGATAGCATGTGATTCAGTTTATTATTTTTCCATATTGATATTACCTTATCTAGTTATTTGAATAGAATGTGTTATTAGTTATTTACCTTTACATTTGTATTACTCTTATCAATTTATTATTGCTTCTACAATAATATCCCTTATTGATCATTTTATCTCACCCTTATTATGTTTTTCCCCAAGTTATGAATAAGAATTCCATTGAATGAGTTTCAGGGATTCTATTTATTTCATTTAATTATGTATCATGTTTGTATTTTCTATTTACCAATGTATTATGGGTATCATGTATGTAATATTAATTTCAAAAACTACTAAATTTATAAGTCCTTTAGGATTTGATTCTTTGAAATAATGCAAATGTGATAATATAATGCACTCGTTTTGGGCTTCTAGGGTCAGGGTTTTATTGTTGGTATAAAAGGATGTTTAGAAGCAACCTTAGAAACTAGATTTAGAAAACATCGATTAGAGAACATAACCCTTAGATATACATTGAGGATATGTATAGAATAAAATACTATAATTTTGTTAAGGTATATATAATTTGTGTATTCCTAGGAATACATACCACTCTGGATACTACTAGTGGATGTTATTCTAGTATATATATACCAAGGAGTTACAAATCAGAAAAGGTGTGATAAGCATTACTCAGCGTAACCTGGTTCATGAAAATGGGACTTTCTACACACCTAGTTTTACACTCTTATGGGATTTACTTTGGATAAATTTTATTTTATTTTCAAACAATTATGAAGGATTTAAAAGTTAATATGTCCCCAAAGAAACCATTTTTATGATTATGAGATTAGATACACATAAATTTTTAAATTTATGATAAGTATATTTCTTAGTTTTGAGATTATATATTATGATATGATCTATCCTAGTGTATGATTTCATTTAGAAATGGTTCCTAGTATATGTTATGTGAACCTCATTGATGCACATGATCTAAAGAGTAAGATAGATTAAATATTTCATAGTCTCAAGACTATATTTTGATTGGAAATAGTATCCTAAACATTATTTTCATATTAAGACATAGTATAATGTGATAATGATATGGGTAAAAATTATAAAAGTCATATATCTTTCATGGAAAGAAAGAATCGAATATGATGATATCTCAAAATATGTATAAAGGGGGTGAGGGAATGAAGTATTTTCCCACATGTGATAATTGTGGAAAAAAATAACCTGGTACTTGCTTGAAGGGAATGGGAGTTTGTTATAGGTGTGGATAAAATAGACACCAAGTTCATGATTCAAAGATAAATAAATAATATTATAATGTGTAATTATTTAACTGAAAGGATATGTGACACTATACAAAGAAATGTCTCATGCATCAAAGGAATATACCCCAAAAGAGGTTAATAGATCATGGTTAAGATTATGCTACTACCACAAATGAAGAGGAATGACAAATGTTCTTATGTTTGGATTGAATAATTATTTCATTTGAGTATTTTATTAATGATGAAATGGTTTTATGAATTATGGAATATATAAGGATTGTAGAATAATCATTTTTCATCAAGGGTTTGAAGGTGTTTTTTGATCAGTATCTATAACCAAGAAAAGTGATTTTGTAAAAAGTTAAAATCTTTAAAAAATAAATATTTGAGGGAAATATAAGACTTAATATTTACATAATATTGAGAAAACTATTTTTGGATAATGAAATTATTGATTTGGATATCTAATGATTACCTTATAACTGATTAACAATTTATCAACAAAGTGGTTTATGTTATCACTGGAAAAGTTTACATAACTTTTCGATTTATAGAATATATCCAATAACATGTTTTTTACTTAAGGAATAAGTTAGAAAAAACATTTTTCAATAATCCTTTATGTTAATAAAATTTATAAACATATTTTTATATAATAAAAAATGAAGGTTTTCAATATTTAGTATGTGATACTTAATATTAATTTCAAGATAATTATATGTTCATTTCTAGAAATTCAATGACCTTGTTTCTAAATTGTTGGATCATAATATTTCATAATAGTTAACCATTTATGAAATGGTTTAATATGAACATTGGATGTGGTTATAGAGATTGATATATAAATTTACTATATGAAGCTTCTTATGCTAAGAGATGAACTACAAATAGTTCAAGTCACAACCAAAAGATAATATTGTGTCTATAAAATAGAAATGTATCAATTTATTATATTTCCTTACATTATTATAGTGTGAAAGAATTAACATCTAGGAAATGGATATAATTTTTTTTATCATAATACCTTTATTTTTTTAACTGATGGTAGTTTAAATAATCATATATGTGTGGATTTTAGGCTCTAAAATTTATATTGATCATTCACTTGTTTGTGATTAATGACCTCGATCACTCCCTATAAATATTTATTATTTTCCTCTATGTACATATCTATATTATCAAATAATGTTCTCCTACATAGATACCTAGACATATGTTATTCCATGCGAAATTTTTACTTCGCATACCCTCTTATTAAGTTGACATTTTATTAACTCTTCTCATGATGTGGGATTTTAACAAATGAATTTTGAAATAAAAACCCTAGATTATGAAGATCATGTTTAAATTATGAGGACACAATTTAATTAAGGTGGGGATAATGTAACACCCCAATACCTTAAAATATTTTTTGTTTAAAATAAATTTAATTCTACTTCTAGCATGATAATATAAAACATCATGTTAATATTACACCACACACAACACCAAGTTTGTTTGTGTTACAAGCAAAACTGGGTTTTATCACATTTTAATGGAGAACCTATTTTAAAAGTAAATTCTGAAAATTCTATAAATTGTATTTTTTAAAATACACATAATTTTTGAATTTTGAATTGCAAAATTACCTTAGGGTTAATTTTTTGAATTTTTTTTAGAAGTTTCCTTTTTTTATTAATACTAAAAAATATGGCATTTTAATTAAAAACTTTATTTTTTAATTAAATGATTCTTAATGTTAAATTATATTTTATTTTGTATGTTAATGTACCATTTGATAAATTATACATATAATAATCCAATTTAGGTCATATTAATCATTATTATATTTAAATTTTATATAAAGACTTATTTAACTTTTGAACATTTTTACCTGCGTTCTTGACATGTTTACAGGATTTTCATTAAACATAATTTATCCACATTTGTGAATTTAATTTTGAAAAATGGAAATAAATGGTGGTAATTATAATGATATTTTTATTCATAAATGATCCACTATTTTGAAAAAAAAAGTATCAGTGAAAGTGATTAAAATTAATTACAGTGATTAAGTTAAAATTGTGCTTAACAAGGGACTAAACCCTAAACATAAGGGATAAGATGACCTAGACACTTGTAAAAAGTTCTTTTGATTCCCATTATTTGACCATATACCATATTTGTAAGAATTTTATGTTTATTGAGATAATAGTTCATGAAAGTTTCCTATATTATAAGTTATGTAAGGGAAAATGAAAAAAAGGGAACCTTTCTTACCTTTAACATTTATAGAACATTGATATATTTACAAGACATAATATTTTCAGTTATACATATTATTTTTAAATATAATTGGGTTATTTTATCATAATAATATGTCATTAATTTTTATAGATGAATTAGTTCGTTATAATTCTTAATAAACACCAACACAGTAATTATTTAGTTAATAGTCAACTAAAATAAATAATACTATAAATATTAAATGTAAAGAAAAATGATTGAATTATTTTCATAAATTATTTTATTATATTAATATATATTGTTACACTTATTTTCACTTAATATATTTTATTTTAAAAAATTATATTTTAAAATTAAAAATAAATAAATAATGTCAAAATTTATATTAATGTTTTTTTAAATAAATTATATTTTATTAAATGATTTCAAATTAATAAAAATAAAATATTATACAATATGATTATTAATTGTTAATAAATATTAAATATGTTCTATTAATTTATTAATTTATATTTTATAATTAACCCATTGGCCCATAGTTTGTAAAAACATTGTCAGTGTGGTCCAGGTTAAGGAAGTGTTTTACATGTCTCATGCGTTTCTTTTAAAATTAATTTCCAAAAAACAGGATATTTTTATTTTTTATTTTAAATATAATATTTATAATTAATTTTATCTACATTTTATAATAAATATCACTTTAATTTAGTCCTAGTGGTTAAATTACATAGGTTAGAAAACTAGTTTCTTTAATAAAAACCAAAATGAAAAAATTTGGTAAATATTGATGTTAAGGAACCAAATTATAAAAATAAACTTATTTTTGTGTGATTTAGGTTTTTATAGACCATTATTACTCTTTAAGATATTAATTATTAATTTTTTCACATTAGGTAATGAATACCTCCCATTAATGTATACTTCTTTGCATTTGCAAGTGTATCACTCCTCCTTTACTATAAAAAGGAATTAAATATTCCCCTTACTCACACCTCTGAATCCAATTTGTCTCATCCAAACTCTACCCAAATATTCTCCCAACATCCCTACCCTCATCCTATAATCCTCCCTTTGGGAATAAATCCATTCAAAGAAGTCCTATGATGCAAACCAAAAGGAGTTTCCCAAAGAAAAGGTAACATCTTTCCTCAAGCGATTTAGTTTTATTTTCACTATCCATCCCCTCAAATCTCTTTATTCCATGATTATATAAAAAACATAATAAACAATATATTTATACATTTTTATTCTATGGTTTCTACCAAAAAATACAGACACTTCCCTCTAATGGGTAATAGACATACTGTTTATATGTATGTTCAACTACCACCTCACAAAACGTTGATCATTTGATTTTCCTTTACAACCATTCATGGTTGGCCATTATGTTAGAAATTATATTTATATATGATATATATGATATTTATAATTTTTTATACTTCTATAAATATTTTATAATGCTAAAATTTATGCACTAAATTTTTGTGTACATACGATAACATCATTTGTGGAAGTGTAGACTACCACCCCCTAAAAGCGATGTGATTCATTAACACTATACATGTAATGTATAAAATATGGTTTGAATAAAAATATTTAAAATAAATGAAACATATATTATATTCATTAAATAATTAACTTTCTCTAAACATAACATATCATTTTCTTTGTCCTACATTTCACACGCTAAAAAGTGATTATGTCGGTCATAGACGTGTGGACTAACACCTCCTTGAGATGATGTGATTCATTTTAAATAACAATAATTATGTGTATAATTATATATGATTGAAAACCTTTTATTTATGATATAGTTATCATTATATAATAATATAGTGTTACTTATCTTCTTTCCAAAACGATCAAGAAAAATGGGAACGTTACTCCTGTGTTTGTACGACCTACCGTCTCCATGATTGTAACATTTGTTCATTTTTTCATAACCATATTTAATTATTGGTTTTAAAAATATAATTTATGTATAAATATGATAACTATTTATTTATTATTATTCTATGTATGTTTATATAATGTCCCCTTTGACCATAGTTGACCTACTAATGTTGTTTTTTCACATGAACCAAATTTGGTCAAAACACCCAATGTAAACTTAATTGTTTTAGTAGTTGTTTAAAAAATTGTAATAAGTAAAATAAATTAATGATAAAAATGAAAAATGTTATAAATAAATAAAATAATTGACATAATTTTGTTATTCAGGAATATAAAGGAACATGTGGCATATCGGACTCAAGGTAAGGGACTTCGTCTCAATTAATACTCCATTGAAACTTATTTGTTATTATACACCAATTAAAATTTATATGGTGTATAAAACGACCATTAACATATTAAATCATGAATATATTTATTCTCATAATATTATAAGTTTTATTTAAATATTTTTGAATTATGATTCAAATGTTTCAATGTTGTATGGGACACCTTGTAATGTTTAAAGATTATTTTCCTCAAAAATGTTCTTTATGATTATAATTTAAATATCAATTAATTTTGTGATTGTAAACAATATATTTAAATAATAAATATAGTATAATCATTTTTCTTAGGTATTTCACTAAATATCTATATTCTCATTCAATGTAAATTATTATTTCCTAATTGTATCTCATTTTTATGTACGGTGTTCATTTTGATAATTATTTGATTAATAAGGGAATTATTGATAAACCCAAATTCATTATTCAATATGAATATTTGATAATGAATATTGTTTATTTCAATTATTCAATATGATTAATGATTTTGATCTGAAATGATAGGTTGTTTCTGGATATTATATATCCCCTTGAGGCAAGGATAGGTTCTCATGAGACAAATTAGTTGGCTAAATTAAACTAGGTTTTGTCCGTAGTTTTAAACTATATTTTGAAAGTTATTGAAGGTTTTTTGTTTCTATTTTACTTAGATAGGATGTAAAATAATTAATAATTTACTTCATTTTGATTCAGTTATCATTTACCCATGAGATTTTTCATCGACATATCTATGTATGTATTTTATTCTCAATTTATTGATTTAGATGGCATGTGTTTCAGTTTCTTAACATTCTATATTCCATTCCATTTTCCAAAGTCGGTTTATGGGTTCCTGGTACCTGAAAGTTTACTCTTAACATTCCATATTGATATTGCATTATCTAGTTATTTGAATAGAATATATTATTGGTTTTTAACATTTCCATGTTGATTATTCTCATTAATTTTTTATTTATTCTTATTTAATTACCCTTACTAAAAATTTGAGGTCACTATTATTATGTTTTCTTTCCATAGGTTATGCAGAGGAATTCCATTAAATGAGTTTCAAGGGTGTTGTTTATTTCATTTTATTATGTATCATGTTTGTATTTTATTTTTTCCAATGCATTATAGGTAACATGTATGTAATCTATATTTCTAAAACTTCTAAATTTATTGGTCCTTTGAGATTTTATTCATTTAAATCATGCCAATAAAATAAAATAATGCATCAGCTCTAGGCTTCTGGGTTTGGAAAATTAAAGGTAGTGAGATAGAAACTATCCTAATGTCTAACCAAGTAATCTCTATCATAGTATATATAATACTAATAAAGATTTAAAAATAGTTTTATATATATAGGGTGAGCATAAAATTATAGTCTCTAGGAAAACCAAAGTATCTCTTGCACATGTGAAGAAAAATATTAATGCACCAATGATCAAATAGTAGAACCAAAAACGCATAAATAGGTCAACTAATCAAGACTAACCTCACCAAAGCACACTAATCAGATAATGAATCCAATAATAAAAACATAATATGAATAATAGTGATTATATTGTACCCCACACCACATTTCCACTAATTTTCCACTCACACACCTCAATGTCATACATCATGGACCTCTCATATCTTCTGAACATCACATCTAACTACCCCACAACACGAACATAACATCACACCTTTCCTAAAGACACATATTCTATCACATGTCACTAGAATACACTTGTTCCATCACTTCACAACCACATAAACAAAGAATTAAGGCATCATGAACATGACGGAAATCAAACTCGTGCCCACATCCAACACTGCATGACCCTAACCATAAGACATCTCATCATATATCTTCACCCCACAACACAACTTTCAAACCAAATCTCACCAAAAAAACACATGTTCTGACACACCACATCATATCATGACTATGTACTTTTGACTTCTGGACATCACAACCTGTGTATGTTAACATCGTCTAGAAGAGAGAGCAAGAAAGAGTGGGTAGCTAGCCATCCATCATCACCAAAGGGATGTTGGTAAAAAACACCCCCCCCCCCACACACACAGATATATATATATATATATATATATATATATATATTTGTGTGAGTGTGTGAGGGGGTGTATTGGAATAGGGTGCTCGATGTGAGTGAGTTGCATATAGAAAATCACAACCAACTTACATGGTACATATACATCATCACACACAAGCCCAACCTATTGGTTCATAACAAAAGTACCAAATGACTCACAACATCACTACCCAAACTCAAAACACCACCATTTCCCTAAAACCACTAAACGAACAACACCACACAAGAAAAAAACAATCCAAAAAACACTTTCCACTTTTCATTGCATACAAATCCTATTCCCATTATTCATACAACTTAATTTCACATTAATTTATCCTTTTATCCCATTCCATTTAAGTTTTAACATTATATTTAATTCCATTACTACCATGGAAACTACCAAAACACAATACCACACAAACAAACAACCCAACATCCTCATCAATCCAACCATCCTCTCATCACCACCATTTCACATCCAAATCCATTTCATCCTTACTGTATCCACATATTAACCACATTCCATATGACACTTCCACATTTTACTACACAACCACCCCACATCACAACCACATGTCATCATCTCATGGTGACACAAGGCTTCATCCCCTAAAACCACAACAATAATTCAGGAATTTATATGCTACAAAAAAATTTCACGTCATGACATAAAATTTTATAGATGTATCAAATGGATTTACATCAATTCCATTTTTTCATTTTTAGGACATTATAACCCAACCCTTGTATCTAATTGAAACCAATTTAATAGCTGAGTATAAGTATTCAACCTTTTATTTAAGATGGTTTCACATTAATAATGCATCAAGGTATTCAAAACACATATCAAACTAACATGAACAATTCTCCCAACAACAGTGATTTTTAGTTGTACAAAAAGAATAGAATATATCAATATCATAATATCAAAAGATCATAAAATCATGAGAATAATTTCCATTCCCCCTATAATTTAAATTAACCATTTAATTAGCTTTTTTAAGCTAATAAAAACCTTTTTCCCATAGATAAATGAGAGTAAACCCCCTATCAAATGATACAAAAGTAGAGAAATGAGGTATCCACTACCTCAAATATATCTTCTCAATTCGTTGTGCAAGTATGAAATAAGAGGAAAGACACTATCAATCACCCTAAAAAGAGAGATCACATATACGAACCTAGAACATAATAAACACATCATTATCGTATTGAAAATGCACCAAAACTAGATATTTCTCCCTTGAAAGAAACCCCCTTGATAAGAAAATAGGGGAAAGTAGGAAAAAATGATGGAACTGACCTAAGATACCACATATAGATTCTCTATAACCAAGGTCAAATAAAACTGAAATGGGGATAAAATATCTCCTTTGGACACACTTGGGTTGCTTAAGAAATAAGAGATAACATGGAAAAGTGGTGTGGTCTACGGGGATCTATAAATTTATACCCATTCTAAAAAATAGAGGACCAATGCATATCCACCCATACTATTCCACATCCTACCTAAAAATCAAAGTAATGATAAAAATATAACCCTCTCATTTTTCATCCTGATGATCAATCTAGGATAAAAAATATGTGGTTCTTTACATGTGGCATATCCTGTAAAAATGGTAGGGTATAATAGCGCATCAAATTATGTTAAACCGTAGACCCTCAACATCCAAGAAGAAGTTGTGATGCAGCCTCGGCTCCATGGAATAGCTATGTCTAAAAATTTAATCGACTCAATCTGTTTCATAGCTCCCCAAAACCATAGCTTCTTGTCCATGCCACAACAATTACTGGTCGGTATGGGTTATATTGTATCCCAATATCCATAGTACAACAATCCTTATAATTGTAGTAGCCTCTAAATCACATCCTTAAGATGCCTATGCGACATCCATCTCCTCCTACACTGATGTGGACACCATTTCACCACATCCAATCTATCCAAACTACATATTTTCTATAAATTTAAGTGTATCCATACTTCTCCTCCTGGACACCTCCAAACACCATAGGATTTCCCCATACACCTATATCCCCATAAATCCTACAAATTAATGCACTATATAGTCTAGGTAAATACAATAAGTTTCTATTATAGGACCAAAAAATGTATGAATCAAAATATGATAGAAAGAATTATGCTAACCGAGTCTATGTTAATCTGAATGTGTCTACCAAAAGAATAAAACATTTTCAGAGTTATGATGGAATCACTAGAAATCTAGTAGATAAACCAATAGAAGATGTTCCTAAAATCTATAAGACTACTAAATCATAGTGTGGCACTGAAAGATATAGCACCAGGAGATGAAATACTAGAAAAATATTAGTCAAGAGTTCAACTGAGAATATCCTTCAAATTCAGGTGGAGAGACTAGAGTTTTAGGGATAAAATAAAATTATTACTTATAATGGATTTTGGAGAGATATAAATCCTATAAGATTTGGATAATATTAATAAATCTAAAAAATTTTAATTAGAAATGGTGGAAGAAATATCTTCATTGGAATCCAAATGAACATGGGAGATGACTATTTTACCACAAGTGAGAAGAGTAGTTGAGAAAAAATGGGTGTTATGTTTTATGAATAACTATAATGGAAGGGATTGATACAAGGTATTTCAGGTGTTAAATGTATTTAAATTAATGGAATGTGTTTATTTCTAAAAAGATTCTCACTATTAGTAAATAACACCCCAATCTGGATTATGTTGAGCATGGTTGTGTTCGATAATTTATACATAGAGAACATTGATGTAAAGGAAATATTTTTTCATGGATATTTTGGGGATGAAATTTATATGAGGAAATAAGTGGGTTTATTTGTATTAGTGGAATGAGAACTTAGTGTGTAATCTAAAAATAGGCTTCTAGGTATTGAAACAAGTTCAAGGGATATGGAACCACGAATTCAATGCTTTCAGGGTTGAGTAAGGTTTCACTTAGTGAAAAATGGATCATTATAACTTGAAAAATTAATGGGATAATGAAATTTTTATAATTTTTATCTTTCACATGGAAGACATGTTGTTAGATGATCCTAATGTTAAGATAATTTAAAAGATAAATAATTATTTATTCAGTATATTTGAGATGAAAGATCTCAGTTATGTTCAAAAAAATATTGAGATTTAATATTAAGAGAGATATGGAAGTAGGGATATCGATTATATATTAAAGAAACATCTTTCATAAGATCATAAGGAAAGTTATAATGTCCATATGTAAGCCAATATTAACTCCATTATTTGGATACTTCAGGTTTCCTAATGAGAAGGTGTACAAAATTAGATATAAGGTCACGTACATGGTGACATTTCCATTTTCATGAGTGGTATCACTACAAAATAATTATTTTTTCCAATAGGGGTATATCTATTGGTAAAAGTGAAATTATTGGTAAATCATTTTACTAACAAAAATTATCATGTCACTAAATTGTTTGTAAAAACTATGTCGCTAAATGTTATTATGATTGAGAAAATAGTTTTGTTGTAATTATAATAATACCAACAGCTAAAATATATGTTGGTTAAAATGTTTAGTAATAGATTCATTCGACAGATTTATCTGTTGTTAATATTATCACCAACATTCACCTTTTCATTAGTAGTATTATTAATAATATTGTATGAAATACCAACAATTAATATCTATTTATAATTTATTTTTTAAATAAAATATAATATATGAGTTTTCCAATATTTATTTCTGAAATTGTATATTACATTTATTAATAAAAAAATATAATATATTTATTAAATAATAATTATAAAATTAAATTATATGAAACTCTAACAAACTGAATATTTATTTGAAAAAACATGTTCAAACATAATTTAAAAACATGTTCATCGTATGAATCAGGATTCACTATCCTAATTCACACTGGTAATGGGATCGATACATGTAAGATGTTACCCTTTATTATAGGTCCATTTTCTTGCACTTTTACTCATGGGTGGAAGTAAAAGTCTATGTTATTGCTTTCACAGGTGTGGTTCACCAAGAAGGTCCCTTTATTTTTGTTATAGGCCCCCTTTATTTCACTTGTACATATAGACATAAGCATACTTTTATGAGATTTTTTCCACTATTGTAGTTCACCACTCATGTAAGTGAGTCTCCTTTCACACACTTGTAGATGAAAGAAGTTATTCCCCTATCTCATAGTGGAAATAAAAAAAAGAGTATAAATCTTAAAATATTCAAATTTGAATTCATTTACAATAATAAATATATAAATTTCAAATAAGTTATATAAAATTACTACAAGGTTAGTTATAAATCACTAAAATCATAAAAATATTGCAACAAGAGTGTTTATTAGTCCAATATAGTTTACTATTTCAGGTCTATTTCAAAATTGTGTTTTTAAAGATTGTCAAAGAATGATACATGGAAGAAAGAAACAATTTACTATATTTTTTTAGTGAGATACTCATAAAGCTACAAAAAAACTTTTGATGCAATCGTAATCATCTTTCATTGATGTGATCTTGGTTTCTTTTAATGTGGGGTGGTGGTCCACCAGACAGCACGTGAAATGTAGCCAAATCTAATAATAAATAATTTGGGAGAGTCCTGGAAAACCACATTCCCCTACAGATATAGAATTTGGTACATCTCTAACATCAAATCCACTAGGATTCACCTACATCAAAAAATTTCACAATCCACCTCTTCGAATAATGCAATGTGGAATAATAGGTATATAAATAAATTCTCAAAATTTAAGAATTAGGACACGTACCCACTTAAAATCATTCTTTATTTATAAAAATATTTGGGAAATAAAATCTCAAACATTTTATGTTAATCTTGCCCATTATTTATAATATACCTAAATGTTATACGAAAATGGGGTTTTATTTCAGAACAATACAAACTTGAACCCTAATTTTCCATCGTATAATATAATCCAATTTCTAAATTTTATTTAAATATAATCTATATATTTAGATAGATTATATTAAAATAAAACTAATATTTTTATGAATTATATTTTAGTTGAAAAATCCTAAACATTTTCACTACTGGTAGGAAAAGTTCAAAAAAATCCACCTAGGACATAAGACAATGATAGAACTACTTCACCTTTATATTCTAGATATAGGCATGCCCAAACATTTAATAAGTTACTAAGAAAATATTTTAATCCTCCCAGTATAACCTTTTGAGAAGTCTACTTCCAAAAAATCATAGAAGGGTGAGTACCCACTTCTTTGTTCTTGCACTCCACCCCATGGGAGTTATATCCTTCACTATAATAGGGAACCTTCCCTTATATACTATTTTCATATGATTGACAAGGTTAAAACAAAATATCTAATTCATTATAGGAAAATAATATAATAACATTAATAATATGAAGTTACCCTCCATGTGTTGTGGAGATAATTTTGTAGAAAATGAAATTAAATCAATGGTCAAATAAGTGTTGGTCTCACAACCACTAAGATACAAAATTAGTGTTAAAGAAACCTCATTTTTATATACCTCAATTAAGACTTTCACTTTCATTCTATATATTATTTACTATCGGTTTTAAATTTAAGATTTTTAATTGAAATTAAAATCCCCTAACTTACTTCACAATATCATGTTTCCGATAATTTCTTCAATATATATTATGAAGTATAAAGAGATCTAGAATCAATGTGAGTCATGGACATGAGAATGAAGCCTCTACATTACCCAACTATTCCAAAATATTTAATAACTTAAAAATAATAAATGGTACAATTTTGAAGATTAAAACAAGACTATAAGTTTACTAATTCAATAGAAGTAGTATATCATCATCATAATGATGTTTACAAATTTAATAAAAGTATATCATCATAAAAATGTTCCAAAAGTCTTGAAGTGATGCACTATATAATGAAAATTAAATAAAATGGTATTTTGTACCTGGGTAAAAGTATATTCTTTCAATCTTCTTGAAATGTGGTAACATATAAATGGACACAGGGTATATCATGTTACCATGAACCAAACTTCCCAAACTAAGATTCAGAGCTGATTGAGTGCTAATCACATATGTAATGTCAATGAAGTCCCTTTCCACATGTAGTGTTTCTCGATTAGAAGACCAATCAAAGCTTTTGTCATAATATTTTTCTCAACTGACATGAAGAAACAAAAATAGGTTCCATTCCATTATCAATCTAAATTCCTAGTACAGCTCATTTTTTCAAATAATTTTTAAAATATAATAACATTACAATGAATAACACATGCTCAAGTAAATTCCATAATTAAAAAAATAATATAACACTAGAATTAATACAAAAAATCATATAATATACATCACCAGATACAATATTTTTTATTAACATCCAAATATTAAACAAAATCAAACAAAAAATAAAAAATAAAAATGTAATAATAAATCCTTACTGTTGAAGGAGAAAGATATGGAAACATTGAACTCTTCACTCACCTCGATTTCCTTTTATAATTATACTAATGTCATCAAATTAAATTACAAACAACTTGAACACCTATAAAATCTCATTCATTATCTATAAGCATCTCAATAAATATGATTTGTCGAGAAATTTATTAAAGAAATAGAAAAAAATCAATAATCAACCTCTAGTGAATTTTTAAAATCACAACATTTCCATTACATCAAAAAGATTCGGACCACACCTAAAAATATAAATCCACTACTATGAATTGTGTCTGGAAATTAGGATTCAGTTTATAACACTTCAAGAAAAATGTTTTTAAAATATAATAATTACATCCCTATACTACCAATTATTTATGTTGGCTTCTTCTAATATTAAATTGTTCATAGGGCCTTAAAATATTTGAAGAGAATAAAACAAGTAAATGATTTAATAGTGTTTAAATGATTTATACACACCATAATTTGAGGAATAAAATTTATTCTAATTGCAAAGAATAAAATCTAAAAAATTTATTTGTTAATATAGGGAACTAAATAAAGTTATATAACATTTTTTAAAAACTAATAAAAATTCATAAGTGTTAACAGTGAAACTAACTTTCGAATAACATGTAAAATAATGAATTTTAATTACTAAAATAAACTTTGGTATTAATATGAAACACAACTACTTCTTAATAACAACAAAATATCATGTTTATGTTCGAAATATAAATGAAATTCAGTATAGATATCAACTATTTACATATTTCAAGTAATTAAATCTATAAACATGAGGAATACATTGTAAAAAATAATATAAATATCATATTAATTTTTAAAAAATGATTAATGTAATAAAATTAATACAATGTATTTACACATTATAGAGAATGGGAATCATATATCAATATGTAAATGTGAATTATATATTAATCAAAAAAATAAAAAACATTGATATATTCGACACAATAAATGATAAAAAAATTTACCAAAAAATATTGACCCACATTATCTGAAGAATCATTAATGAATCACTTTTTAATAATATGGTTGAGGGATTATTCATATGTAAAAAAATCAATATCCACCAATTAAAGGTGCAACATTTTTATGTGTATTGTATGTTTTACTAAATATTATAGAATGAAAACATTTTATTTAAATTTGAATTATATATGTACCTCGAATAATATATATATATATATATATAATTTTATTCAATCTTGAATTAAATAGATCATCTATTCATCCCTAGGGATATATTTCTCCCACTCCTTATAAATCAAATCCTATATGAAATAGGTTGTTTTCAAGTGTAAAAAATCATAACCTTTTCAATAAGAACATTATATTAACATTAAATATATCAATTTAAATCTATAATTTCTTTTACATGGAAAGGGTATATCACTTTTATGAAAATGAACATCATAAGGTATTCACCCAATATTCTATTCATAGAATATGAAAATCATAATAGAGATTTCATATAGATTTTTCACTTCAATCATGTTCATCAAGGCTTAAATAATATTACCTCCTAATTTAATAGACCTTTGAGAATAATGTATAAGAGGAGTATAGTAGGGTATCATGGAATGATAATGAAAAATAATAGATAAGGATAAATATTTATTTATAGAAGGAGTAGTTTGGAAAAGGAATTATAGCTAGTGAAAAATATGTGACAACAAACTGAAGGGGTGGACGGTTCCCATATTTTGTGATAAACTGAAGGGATGTGAACTGAATTAAGATGAATCTAATGGGGTGAATGGTGTGTTTATGAACCAATAGGAAACATAGCTGAAGGTGAGTCAAAGGGTATAATGGACATTTTGGTGATAAACCAAGGTACGATTTTCCTTATACTTTTAGGGTTTTCAAGCTACATGTTTTTTGGATTGATGTTCGTGTGGTTTCTCTAATTTGGTACGTGTTTTTTTTTAGGATTTTATAAAGAGATATAAACTATGATTATTTATATATATATATATCTAAAAAACTATGATTTTCAATTTATATATTACCACTATTTTTCTTTATAGTTATAAAATTTATATTATTTGAGTTAACAAGAATTTAGATCATTTTAAATAATTTAAAAATATATATTTATATTGAATAATTTATTATATCTTATATTTTTAATATTAAATTGTTTGGTTGTAAGAGAAATTAATAAAAATAGATTCATATTTTGGTAAATTAATTTTAGATGTTATTATAATATAGTGATAAAATTAATTATTGATAAAGGATTTGTTGGTATTAAAAAATTATTAATAACAAATATACATGTCAGTAAAAAAGAATTGTTGGTTCTTGTATAAAATATCAAAAGATAAAAATATATGTTGGAATTATTTGTTTTTAGAAATTGATATATTATCTGATGGAAAATTTCTATTAGTATATGTCACTTTTTGTAGTGTAGGTTACCTGGTATATGCCATGATATGTACTCAGTAAGATATTTCATTTTTGGTGGGTGTGGTGAGATAGTTCATATTAAATTTTGTAATAAAACTATAACAACCTAGAACTTAACCTATCAGATCTGGTTTAAAATTTATTAGATTTACATTTTCGGATCTAATACCAAAGAATATGAACCAATTTTCACCAATTAAAATATACAAAATCAAAAAGAAATATTAGATCACTTGCATACCCATATACGTTTTAGGTTTTTATTTTTATTCAATTAAGACTAAATCATATAAAATCGGATTCATAATCAACTAGTTCATAAAGATGAACATTATCTCCCAGGATACCTAGATTTTATTATTTCATGTTAGGTCATCAACATCATCCATATGAAATCCCTTCTGAACATAATTCATTCAACGTAATTCTTTATAACAATGTAAAAAGGAAATATAATAAGGGAGAGATAAAATGACCCAAAAGAGAAGTCATAAGAATTAACAAATGAATGGAATCAAGGATCATAAGAAGAGAACAAGATTATGATTACATAAACAAAGTGCATGAGTATAATAAAATAATATTCATACCTATCAATACCTAAATAATAAACCACGATAACATGGAATAAGGATTTAATAAAGGAAATAGTCATAATAATCAATAATCATGAGCCATTTGATCATAATAATGACCAAATAAAACATCATATACTCAAATAAAACATAGAAAAAGGTATTGGTATCTTGGGACATCATCTCAGTGAACCCTTACAAATTTGAATGACCATGATGCCAAGTTCCAATATAATTTTATAAAAAATATAATAATTACCCAATGAATTATAGTTATATATAGGTTCACCCATCATGTACATTATAATAGGCTCACCCGACACTATCTAGGTCACCCCATCATATAAGATGTTGTGGGCTCACCTAATGCTATCTTGGTCACCCCATCGTATAAGTTGTAACGGGCTCACACAATGCTATCTAGGCCACCCAATCATATATAATTTCCCTGAACCACAACATGAATAAATAACATAGTTCATTAATTTACTATATTAACCCATCAAAATGAAATGGATTTCATGTCAATATCTCTAAAACATGATTAACCTGTGAAAAAAAAATGTGCCTTAAAAAATATATTTATAAAATATTAATCCATTTATAAAATAATAAGGAAATTTGTCATTAAAAAATATCTCTATTTTAGGATAAGTAACCACAAGGTTGTTTGACATTGATTAATATAAATACCATTAAAATATCATTGAAAAAATTCTTGAGGAAAATATCCTTTTCATTTTGAAAATCACATTTTAAAAAATAAAACATTCTGAAAATAATTTTTTTTGAAATTAATTTTTAAAACAAAGAATTTATAAAATATTTTTAAAACTTTTAATATAAAAAACATGTAATCATTAAAATTAAACTTCAAATAATTTTCAGTCATGTCATCAGCTAATTTCATACATGTCGTGAAGAACATTCCTTTTACACGGTAAAAAGGATAGAAAAGTGACTTGAAAGAAAATTGAAAAGAAGATTCGTTTGAAAAAAAAAATTTAGGAAAAACTGGGTCAAACTTTATTTAATACTTCATTTTATAAAATGTTAAATACATTTTAGAAAACATTTTTACAAAAAATAATTTTGGATGAAAAGAGATTTTTGACCGAAGAGAGAAATGAAGTTGGATTTTTTTTAAATTCCTTATAGAAAATTTTAAGTGCCAAAGAGTTTAAAAATGGTGCAATTAATTTAAAATATTATTAATAACTACAGTAGAATATATTTCATGATAATTATAATATTTCAATATCAGAGACTTAGTCATACAAAATATCGATAAATGATGATATTGTAACAAAAGTCTCTTACTGCTTTTGTAACTCAAAATCATAATCCCATGAAAGAATAATATTAAATAAAACATATAATATAATTAAATTAAATATATTCTTGATATAACATGCCAAATTATAATTATGTAAATCTCATCAAATAAGATAGTTGTATAACATAACAAAACTCTCCAAGAAGAAAAATTGTGATAAAAATACCTTACTGCTTTGGTAACATTGAAACTGTAGACCTCATGAAAGGGTGACCACAAAATTTGTATAAAAAGCACTATAAAATTAATTATATTAATAATAAAATACATTCATGGTATGTATATACACCAAAAAACAAAAAAAAAGTGGTGAATATGGAATATAACTCAAAGAAATAAAAGTGAGATGAGAAAACCCTTACCCTGAGTCTGACTTGTCACGTGTGTATTTATATTTCAAAATAATAAACTTGTCTTAATTATTTACATTATTGAGAGAAAAAATTAATAAAATTATAACTTTTATTTCACATATAAACATGTTATATAAAATTACAAAATCGATTAAGGTTGCATTGGATGTTTTGACCATATTCAGATTATGTGTAAAAAACGACTTAAGTGGGTTGACTTTGGTCAAATAGTCATTAATTAATCTTATAAATAACAATAAAAATTAAATAATTATCATATTTATACATATATTATAATTTTAAAACGAATCATGAAATATGGTTACAATAAATGAACTAACGTTGCGATCATTGAGACGGTAGGTTGTATGTACGCATGAGTAACATTTTCAATTTTCAATAATCATTTTGGAAAGTAAGTAAATAAAATTTATATTTAAATAATTATAATAATATCACAGATAAAATTTTATTTAATTATATATATCATTATTATGATGAGGAGGTGAAAAAATGAATCACATCACTTTGAGAAGGCAGTAGTCGGTTGGTCCACAAATGATGTCATCATTTTTCTAGTGAGTTAAAAGGTAAAATTAAGTGATATATTATATTTAGAGAAAGATAAATATTTTAATAATATCATAAATATTTTTTTTATATCACATATATTTATTATAATTACCCTTATTACCTCCATGGAATATATTATTTAAAAACAAATCACTTCACTTCATGAGGCGGTAGTTCACTGTACACATGAGTGACATCTCGTATCCCTTTACGAATGGGAATTGAAAGGACATATATGATATAATGACTAAATAGATATAATTATTTTATATATATAATATATATAAAGTTTATATACATCATTATACCCAACTGTGATAGGTGGTAATGGAAAAAAGAATGACGTCGTTTCCCAAGGTGGTTGTTTCTTCTAAACACGAATGTTGATTTCAAAACCCATTTGATGAAAGTGTGTTTTGGTGTAGTTAATAACCTTAAAATAAAACATATCATTATATGGAAGATAAATATTTTATTTTATCATCATGTTATAAGAATAATTGAATGGGGTGGAGAAAGAAATAAAACAAAAATGCTTCTTGATGAACGTTACCTCTTCTTCAGGTAACTCCTTTTGGTTTTCACCAATGGCCTTTATTAGTTTGATTTATACCCATAATAAGGATTCTAGTATGATGGTAGGGAATTTTTTTATTTATTTAGTCAATTATTTTCAGAAACCAAGAGGTTTGATGTTGTGAATAATGGAGGAGAGGAGGTGTCCTTTTATAAGGGGGGTGAGTGGCACACTTTTACTTTTTTGAAAAAGTGAATTTCACACATATTTTTATTCAAGTAACTAGGCCTCAATAATGGTTATTTATCTATAATAGATGATTTAAGGTTGAAATATGTCCATAAATTGGACTTTTTATAGATTATGGGTAATTTTTAAACCATGTATTCTAAGTACTACAACTAAGTAAATTCGTTTTAAATTTATCACTGTAATTAATTTTAACTGTTTTCACTAATCCTTATAGTTAAAATTAAGTTGAAATTATTAAGAAATATAAATTATTATAATTCAAAATATGGAATCCATTTTAAAAAATTTAATTCACATAAGTGTAATTTTTTAATTTATAACTAATCTAATAGAGGCGGCGAGACCGTGGGTTTTTATGAAGGGTATTTTTTTAGAAAAAAAAGATGATTATATGTTAAATATATGAACAGTAATAAATTGTATGGAAATAAATTGATATTTACTAATATATAATATATAAATTTCATTTAAAAATTCCCCTTTATTTATTATTTTAATTAATTAAAATGGAGAAACATTATTCATTTTATTATTGTTTTTTGAAAAACCCATTTTTAAACCAAAAAACACACTTATACTAAAGACCAATATAAATATGATTCAAATTAATTGAGTGGATTAAATATAACTTAGTTTAATTCAAAAAATATTCAAAAAAAATATGGGGACATTTTAAACTACTTAATTTATTGGAAATTAAATACTTTTTATAAAAATTTGTATTTTCACTATTCATTGAAAAGTCACTATTTTCCAAAAAATCCAAAAATTTCACGTAAAGTGAATTTTGATATTACAATTCAAAAAATAAATAAATTTAATAAAATAAATTTTATACATGTTTTAAAAAATAGTTTTAAGATAAGTGTACGATAAAGGGTTACTAAACTACAACCCTGAATGGCCTGAAGGCCTTCTTTTTATTTATTTTTGGATACTCCCCCTTTTTAAGGGTTTAAGGGGAACCCTAAAATGACCTATATTCCCAAGGAAAAAGTCCCATACACGACCCAATATAAAAAATTAAAGGCCCAAGACCTAACACACTTAAAATATCCCCTCCCCAGCATCTAAATCTTCAAGGTGCCTAGCTCCCCACCTCACATGTATGATCAGCTATCATTTCCCTATGTAAGGTTACATGGTTCTGGGTTCTAATGAAAGTTTTCATACCCTCTCATTATTCTAATCTAGTTATCTCTTCTCTGGTGGTTGCTATTTCTTGCTCTGACTCCTCATCTAGGGCTACTATTATGTGGTCTTCCTGAGTTGCTTTTTGGTCTTTTCTGTGGTCCAAAAGCCATGTGGCCTAATGGCCCTTGGTGTCCTATAGTACCTTATAAACATAAGGCCATGTGTCCCTATATCCTTCAATGTCTTGAAGACCTTGAGACCCGTAGGCCCAAACTAGTGGACCAAAGGCCCAAATCAGATGAATAGTATCAACTGTTACAATACTAAACAGTACCTTATAAAATAACTAATATCATAACCCAAAAATTCAACCCCACCCAGATTTTATCCTAGGTCTCTTGGATTCCAAACATGAGCCTCTACCACTTTGGTACAAGCTCGTTGGCATGACTGAAATATTTTTTGAAAAAAAAATAATTTTACTTGTAAAATTGTATTTATTTTTTTTATATCATGTGTAGAAAAAACATAGGATGAACATTAAACATTATATTGAATATATAGCATATATATTTCATTAAGATAACCTAAAAAAGAGAAATTTTTAAATTTAATACACTTTTGGGAACTAAAATAATATTCATAAAAAGATTTCATTTTATATAACAAAGGGTTTATTTTCATTTCTAATTAAGTGGCCACCAAAGAAAACCTAAAAGCCATATTCTCATAATTCAGTTAATAATATTCATAAAAACTATTCTTATGGGTAGGTTATAATGTTAATAAATATAATGGGTTGTTTATGTTTGATATTTCTTATTGAATACACTATCGAACATAAACATCTCAAGGTAGTGTGTAATGAAAGCTAAGAATAGTGTTACATGTACTTTACACTATCAAAAATAATTTTTTCTTTTAAAATCTCAGTGTTTTAAATCCTACCCCTTTAATAAATTATTTCCTTTTAATTTTAACATTACATAGATAAAAAAAGTTTGGACATTTGAAAATACTTTTTTTTGTAAACCCACATCATAAATAGGGTAAATAAAACACCCTCTTAATGATAGAGAAAATTAAATACAATGTTCATATGGAATAACACATAACTAGGTTTTTAAATAGGATAAAAAGGGTGGTAATGGATGAAAAATGTAAATAGTTATAGATAGTGATTGGGGTCATTGATCAAAGGAAGGTGACTGGTTAATGGAAATTTAAAGACCTTAAACCCATAAATCTATGATGATGTAAATGACCACAAGTTCATTAGAAATGAAAATATTAGGATAAATTTTTTGTTTTGTAATAATTTTCCTATATTTGAGTAATTATATTCCAATATATACTAATAGAATATGGAAATATACTTACTTGGTTAGCTAAATTCCATCCTTTGACAAATTTCTACCAGAATCTCATCTTTTCATCCAAGCGATGAGTATTCAAGATGAATTTTTCATGCGAGAAGCACTTAAATTAAAATTTTAAAGGATTATATAACCATAAATGGAATAAAATTTTATTCCACCTATATTCTAACATTAACCAAAACCTAAATGGTTATAACATGGTAAGATATTTCCCAAATGAGTAAACCTTGATATGATACATTAATCTTCAAAATTCAACATTAATATCCAAAGTTCAAAATAAATAAATCCTAAGTAATCTCATAATCAAAGGAATTTTTTAACAAAAAAATGTTATTTCATAACTTTTAGCTTCTAAGACCAAGAATATCATGATATATCTCTTTTTTTGAAATATCATCAATCAATTAGTCATGAAATCAATTTTAAATCTCATGGTTATCTATACAATAACAATTGTGTCCTTAATATCCAAGATCTTATAAACCCTAAAGGTTATCAATACCATAAATTTAATTTCCATAAAAATTAAATTAATACTTATTGTTAAACCATAAATTTAAAAATACTTCAACCTATGAGAAAATATCATAAAATTTCATTAATCACTATAAGATCTGATCGCTTTAGACCTCAAAGAGGTGTCTAAGACTCTTAAATTATGATTATCCTTATGTCTAGAGATCTATGATGATATCCATAACTATTAATATGAACTAACATGGAAAAAACCGAATCTCCAAAGTTATCTAAACCCTACCCTTATACCAACTATAACATCCTATAACCTACACTCCAAGATCTAGTGCTAAATTCATAAACTCTACATTTTTTGATCTGATATCAAAGAAGGTGAATCAATTTTTTCTAATAAAAACAAACAAAATTATAAATATATTTTGGACCACTTACATAATCTTATACCTTTTAGGTTTTTAATTTTATATAATTATGACCAACTCTTATCAACTTGGATTCAGGGAAAACTGGTTCATAATTATTAACACCATCTCCTGTTATACCCATCTTTTCTTATTTCACATTAGGTTATCAACATTATTCATATAAAATCCCTTCTAGACATAATCTATTCATATTTTTTATTTATAACATGGGAAAAAAGAAAACATGAGTAGGTTGTTCTCAAATTCTTATTAATGGAAATTTTAAACATTTACAAATGATGTCATTAGTGAGCATAAGTAGGGAAGATGATTATGATGACATAATCAAAATTCATGAGTATGAAATAATAATATTCATACTCATCAATACCTGGATTATAAAACATGATAAAATGGAATAAGACTTTTACAAAGGAAATAGTTATAAGAATAAATAATCATCAGCCATGTATGACAACCCTGCTTTTATTACAAAATTAAACATGATTTATTACATAAACCATTAACTTGATACAAAATGGATGATAGATAGGTATAGTGTCTTTGGGGATTAGGATAATTACATAACTACTTAAAACATGGAGTAAAACATCTTTATTAAAAACTTCCTTTACATGACCACTACATTCCCTCGTACTTAGCATTGCATGGGATAACCTGAGGACATGCATAAGAAAAGGGGTGAGCTATAAAGCCTAGTAAGGGATTAAACATGGAATACATGAGGAGTACAACAAATGTTAGACAACAATCATATCAATAGATCACAAGAAAAACATGAACATAAAGGCATGATAAAGCATGATAATCATAACATGGAAATGTGGCAACAACACTTAACATGGAATTAGCATGAGCCAATTCTCTTTGCACATGGAGCATGAGTAAATTATCATTACACATGAAGCATGATTAAACCCTTGTTTCACTTGAATTATCATGATTCAACGCTCATTGCACATGACATATCATGATACTATACTTTACCCAATGCATTGGAGCTCTATAAGGGTGCACCCTTCTTAAACATTTCATTTCATGCATAAGTGTGCCACATGGATCATAAAACATGGATTCATAAAACATAATGATTCATTCCACAATGAAGGAATGTGAAATTCATACATGAAACTTTATAATCAATAAGTAAATGTTCATAAAGGTGAATACCCTTGATGGATAAATGGGCATGGTATTCACTACACAATGACATTGGCTTAGAAAATCAGTGTAATTTCAGCAGCGTAACGGCGTGACATAAGAATTCATAAAAATGGTTGATGATAGATAAAGGGGTTACTCATCATATTTACATGTAATGGAAATTAATGAGGTCATATAGATACATTTCCCAACAATTGTAATGGAATTTAGATTCATTATACAAAAGTATTGCTTGAATGTAAAAGAGGAGAGAGAAGTTCCTTTCGGAATTTCGTCATAGTAACGGGCGTACATGGGAGGAATTTAATGAGAGATAAAGGGGTATCCCATAATTCAAACATAAATAGGGCAGTATGAGGGAGGTGAGAAACCATACCCCAATATTCATAATTGAAATTAAAAGGGCAAAACAACTTAAAGAAAATTGGACAAAAATGAGAAAGGAAGAAAAAACACTTACTTGGAAGTGTGTTTCCAAAGGCTTGAGAGACGCTTGAGAGACGCTTCTTGGGAGCTTGGGGAAACTTGGGAGGATTCTAGAGAGAGTAGGTCAGAGGTTGGATGAACTGAAAATGCTTTGAGTGAGGAGGAAGTGGTATCTTGGTTGAGTTTATATAGGAAAGGTGAGTGAATTCTTTATTATTTAGGTTTGGGACCCCTTACATTAAAGTAATCCAAACCATAAATCTGCTCAAGGTTTTTGCCCATGATTTTTAGAAAAGGGGATAGGAAAAAAGTATTTTATAATTCCAAAGTCCGAACTTCTTAAAATAATGGGGTTGCTTATGTGGAGTTCAGTCACACTCCCATGGAAAATAATTTAAAAAGACAAGATGTTTAATAAGTCTTGAGGGGTCCATTAATGCTTTGTAAAATATGTCAAACAAACACAAAATTACATTATTTTAATTTTAAAACATATATTGGCCTAACATAAAGATTATAGTATTTTATTATATTACTATTGGGTCATTATGATGTCATAAAACACATTATATATTTAAACGGTATTTAATTTTTACCCAAAAAATTGACTGCTTCAGAAAATTATGAAAAATTCACTGTTGGATAATTTTTACATCCTAATTCTAGAAATAACATTTATTTTATCTAAATAATTTTATAAATATGTTAATTTTCACTTTTAAAATAAAAACTGACATTTATCGAAAATTCAAGGGTTTTGTCAAAAATGGATTTCAAACCTTAATAAAAATTACAATTGTATTCATAAAATTATAAGATTATTTATTTTTAATAAAAATTAATTGAACAATGATAATAATATTTTATTAAAATATTATTTAATTCAAAAATACCTTAATTTAATAAAATAGAATTCTTAATTAAATAATAACTGAAAACACTACTTGTACTTTAAAAACTGTTTACAATGTATCAATAATGACAAGAAAGTATATTCATTATTATATACAAAAATAATGTACATGAATATAGTACTAGCGATTTGTTACATAACCCCTTAAAACAGCTGCATAAGACCTAAGGTAAGGTGTGCGATGGTGACAGACTCTTGGGGTGGCTTGGATAACATCGCTCGAGTGGTAATCTCTATCAACTTCCTATTTTCCCGTAGACAGTCTCATTCGAGCTTGACATGGTGAATCTCATCTTGGTCTTGGTCAACAGTGAAGCCCAAAGACGCCACCTCTTTTTCGAGCTCTGACAAATGGGCTTCGTATGGAGCAATTATACTAGATGAGGCCATCGCTTCTTTTGTCTGAGTAAATTGGGTTTGTTAAAGCCTTATATTTATACTAATCATGTGATCACTGTTCAACAGCTATAAAAGTAATGGTCACAACTCTTAACATAAAACTAAAGAAGTTTACATTTTATATAAATGTTTTACATAAAGAGGCATTTAACTAGATCAAGAGGGATTTCTATTAATAAAACTTTGGGTCGTTACAATATTCCCCCCTTAAGAAATTTCTCCCTCGAAATTTCCTTTTCCCACACTAAAATAGATGTGGGCAACTCAGCTTCATCATTTCCTATGATTCCCAAGTCTCTTCTTCAAACTTGTGGTTTTACCATAACACCTTGATGAGGTGCATTGTCTTATTTCATAGAACTTTTTCTCTACGATATAAGATCTTCACTGGTTTCTCCTCATAAGAAAGATCATCCTCCAACTGTAACACCTCAGAAGAGAGTACATGTGAAGGGTCTGGTATGTACTTCATTAATAGGGATACATGAAAGACATCATGTACTTTGGCCATTCTATGTGGAAGTGCTAGTCAATAGGCCACAACCCCGACACGATCAATAATCTCGAAGGGACCGATGTACCTTGGACTTAACTTCCCTTTCCTTCCAAACCTCATGACCTTCCTCCATGGAGATATGCGTAGAAAAACCATGTCTCCAACTTTAAACTCAAGGTCTCATCGACGATTATCTACATAACTCTTCTTTCAACTCTGGGATGCCTTGATATGCTGCTGAATGGTTTTCACCTTCTCCACCATTTCCTCAACCATTTCTGGTCCAAGAAGCTTATGTTCACCAACCTCATCCCAACATGTTGTTGTTCTGCACCTTTTCCCAGACAGGGCTTCATAGGGTGCCATTTGGATGCTCAAGTGGAAACTGTTATTATAAGAGAACTCAACCAGAGGAATATGTTGATCCCATCCTCCTTTAAAGTCCATTGAGCATGCTCTCAACATGTCCTCAAGTGTTTGGATAGTCTACTCGGATTGGCCATCAATTTGAGGATGATAGGTCGTACTGAAGTTCAGTTCAGTATTTAGAGAATGTTAAAGACTCTTCCAAAACATAGAGGTGAATCTTGGATCTCGGTCAGACACAATAGATAGTGGTACTCCATGCAGCCTTACCACTTACCTGATATATATCCGTTCCAGTTTACCCAATGAGAAATCCTCTGAAATAGCAATGAAGTGTGCAGTCTCTGTAAGACGATCCACTATAACCCAAATTTCATTATTGCCTTTAGTTGTCCTCAGAAGTCTAGTGATAAAGTCCATGGTGATTTTCTCCCATTTCCATTCTGGTATGGGCAATAGTTGCATCATACCCTTAGACTTCTGCCTCTCAGCCTTCACTTTCTAGCACACCGGGCACTTTGATGTATATTCATTTATCTCCTTCTTCATATTATCCCACAAAAAAGTTTCTCGGAGATCTCGACACATCTTTGTGATCCCTGGGTTAATAGATAAATTTGAACTATGTTCATCATCCAAAATTTCCTTCTTCAACTCCAGACTTGATGGAACACATAGTCTTTTCCCAAATCGCACAATTCCTTTTCCTTAACATTAAACTCTGAGGATTTCCCTTTTGTGATACCTTCCACTTTTTCCTAAATTCCCACATCATCTTTTTGAGCATCCTTTAACCATTCCAAAATAGATGGTTGAGAAATCATTTGTGAAAGGATTGATGATGTTCCCTTATTTATGATTCCTATGTCCATCTTCATCAAGTCTAAGAAGATTGGATCCTTCTCAATTCTCATCATTGATAGAATCGCTGGGTCCTTTCTACTTCGGGAATCTGCCACCTTGTTCGCTTTCCCAGGGTGGTAATGTATTGAACAGTTATAATCCTTGATGAGATCTATCCAACTTCTCTGGTGCATATTAAGCCCTTTCCGTGTGAATATATATTTAATACTCTTGTGGTCAGTATATATCTCACATTTTTTCCATAGAGATAATGCCGCCAGATTTTCAAGGAAAATATCACCGCCACCAACTCTAGATCATGCGTTGGATAGTTTCGCTCATGGATTTTCAACTTCCTTGAGGCATAGGATATCACTTTATCATTCTTCCTTTGCACACAGCCTAATCCCTTCTTCTAAGAATCACTGAATACCCCAAAAATTTCCTCACTTTTGGGTAAAGTGAGAACGGGCGCAGTGATAAGCCTCCTTTTGAACTCCTTGAAACTTTCTTCACATTCATCACTCCAAGAAAACTTTACCCCCTTTCGAGTTAGATTAGTAAAAGGGTTGGAAAATCGTGAGAAATTTCTCACAAATCGTCGATAATATCCAGCTAACCCCAAGAAGCTACGGATATATGTTACCGATGTTGGCCTCATCCATCCCTCAATTGCATCTGTTTTGGAGGGATCCACAGATATACCATTGCTTGTGATGATATAGCCAAGAATGAGACCTCCTTTAACCAGAACTCACACTTGTTTTACTTCGAATAGAGCTTCTCCTTACGCAAAGTATCTAGTATAGTTCTTAAATGCTCCTCATGATCCTCCTTGGTTTTGGAGTATATTAGAATATCATCTATAAAGACTACCACAAATTTTTCAATGTAATCTCTAAAGACTCTATTCAACAAGTCCATGAAGATTTCTAGAGAATTAGTGAGTCGGAAAGGCATTACTATGAATTCATATTGCCCGTATCTTGTATGAAAAGCAGTCTTGGGGAAATCTTCCTTCTTCACCCTTACTTGATAATATCCCAACTGCAAATCTACCTTGGGGAAGTATTGTGCTCCGCGCATCTAATCGAACAATCCATTGATCCGTGGTAGAGGATACTTGTTCTGTATTTTGATTTTGTTAAGTTCACGATAATCGATGCAAAGCCGCATTGAACCATCCTTCTTCTCGACGAAGAGGACTGGTGCACCCCATGGTCAAGCACTTGGGAATATAAACCCATTATCCAGATTTTCCTGTAGTTTTTTCTCCAGCTCTTCAATCTCCACGACATCCATTCTATATGGAGTCTTGGATATTGGTAGAGCCCTTAGTATAAGTTTAATTAAAAATTCAATGTCGCTTTTAGGAGGCAGACCAGGCATTTCCTCGGGAAACACTTCAGCAAATTCCCTCACAATAGGCATTTTTTCAAGGGTGATTTCTTCCTTGGACTCAATCATCTGAACCTGATACGCGTGCTCATAGGGTAGTAATATCCATGCTTGAGATGATGGAGCTAAATAATATTCATCTTCCTCTTTACACTTGTAAAGAATCAAGGGTCGATTCTCCATATGGAGTGTGATTTCCCTCTCCCGAAAATTTGTGTTGGATCTATATAAAGAAAGCCAATCAATGCCAAGAATTGCATCAAATTCCACCGTAGGGAGTATGATGAGGTTCACCGACAAATTCAATCCACAGATTATAATAGGGGAGGACTTATATTCATTGGATGCAATGATTTCCCCATTTTCTGTACTCACCGACATCTTCACTTCTATGATTTGTGGTGGTGTTGGGATTTTTCTACTATACTTTCGAGATATAAAAGAATGCGTAGAACCTGAATCAAAAATTATGTTCTCTATTATTGAATGAATAACTAGTGTACCTGTCACAACTTCGTTTTCGGGGTTCACTTTGGCAGAAGTGAATGCAAAATCTCTTCCTTGCTGCCTTGGAGTTTGTTGGTTGCCTCCGAAAACCCTTGGATTAGGGAACTGATTTGAAAAATGCCCCGGTTCATTGCAGTTGTAGCAATGAACAATGCGTTGAGGTTTGAATGGAGTGTTCCTCTCCTCTATCGTAGCCACGGGTCTTTCTTGCTGACGGTTAATAGCTAGGTACCCTTCTCTTCCACACCTAAAGCATTTCCTCATCCCCTTGAGTCAATTTCCAGGGTGCTTCTTTCCGCACTTTTGGAAAGCGGGGTGCTGGATCTTTCTAGCACCGTTCCATTTATCCATCAGACTTCCAGCATTGAATTTTACCTTACACTTATTATCCCCATGATACCCATGTGATTCCCCGATCTCCATTTCGACCTTGATAGCACATCAGACAGTTTCCTCATAGCTGTCGAAGTCATGGATCGCTAATGCTTTTCACATGCTAGGCTTCATCCCACCAAAGAAGTGGTCAACCTTGCATTCAGGGGTAACGACAAAGCTGGAATCATATCATTCAATCCTTGTGATGTTTTCCTCGTACGCTCCAACAGATTCTTCATCGTTTTTCTTGAGGGAAAGGAAGTCCTTTTCCATCTTAATCCGGAGGGTGTGTGGAAAATATTTATCGAAAAACATCTTCCTGAAATCCTTCAATTCCAATGCCTCGATCTCCTCCTCAGGCTTCGTATTTTTGATCAACTTCCACCATTGATCATCTTCACCCTCCATATGATAAGCCACTGGGAGAACCTTCTCTTGTTCAGGACATTGAAGGATGGAGAATATCTTTTCAATGGAGTTGATCCATTGTTCAGCGATCGTGGGATCGGATGATCCACTAAAAGTAGGAGGCCATTATCTCATAAAACTCTCGATTGAAACTTGTTTCTTATTAGGTGGGTTTGGAAGTTCCTCTTGACTCATGTTTTTATTCAATGCTTGAGTTATCTGGGAGAGAAGTGTGACAAAGTGTGCAATTATTGCTCCCATGGGATTGGGCATCTCATTAGTACAGTCGTCACACTGATCTTAACATCGGTTGTTAGCCCAAGTCCTCCTATTACCTACCATTGGCTTGAATAAAAGGAAACTAAGGGGGTAACACATAAAGGGTAATCCAAAAACAAAAGTTGATGGCTTATAAGTAAAATTTTATTTCCTTAACTCATGAGTCTATAGGCTTCAATCTAGGCTTTTCAAGATCTACTTTCTACCATATATTCTTAGGGGTATTTTTTTTAATTCCCTTAATAAGGGTTCATACTAAGCTTCTGAATTTATCAAAATGTATCCCCAGGGAGTGTCGTAACCAAGAGTGCAGCAAGGACCATTTTTGTGCACCAGTTCCCGTTTGATTCTAGCTCAAAGCGGTGTTTTCGGGTTTTACCCCTAGGATACATCTGTGCCAGAGCCGCCTCTACCAGCTCATATCCAGACAGAGATGTATTTTTTTGATAAACCACTAACTCAATACTTACCAAAACATAAGGATGTTCTTATTATACTTAGTCTTGTATCTATGGCTTTACTAGGGTTTTCTAATCCTAATCCCAAAAATAACTAAACCTCCCTCTGATACCAACTATGACAACCCAGCATTTATTACAAACTTAAACATGATTTATTACATAAACCATTCACTTGATACAACATGGATGATCGAGAGGTATAGTGTCTTTGGGGATTAGGATCATTACATAACAACTTAAAACATGAAGTACAACATCTTTATTGAAAACTTCCTTTACATGACCACTACATTCCCTTGTACTTAGCATTGCATGAGATAACCTGAGGACATGCATAAGAAAAGGGGTGATCTATAAAGCCTAGTAAGGGAATAAACATGGAATACATGAGGAGTACAATAACGTTATAAAATAGTCCTATCAATAGAGAAAAATAGAAACATGAACATAAAGGCATGATAAAGCATGATAATCATAACATGGAAATGTGGCAACAACACTTAACATGGAATTAGCATGAGACAAGGCTCATTGCACATGAAGCATGAGTAAATTATCATTTAACATGAAGCACGAGTAAAACCTCGTTTCACTTCAATTAGCATGATTCAACACTCATTTCACATAACGTATCATGATACTATACTTTACCTAATGCATTGGAGCACGATAAGGGTGCACCCTTCTTAAACATTTCATTTCATGCATAAGTGTGCCACATGGATCAGAAAACATGGATTCATAAAACATAATCATTTATTCCACAATAAAGGAATGTGGAATTCATACATGAAAATTTATAATAAATAAGTAAATTTTCATAAAGGTGAATACCCTTGATGGAGAAATGGGCATGGTATTCACTACATAATGACATTGGCTTAGAAAATCGGTGCGATTTCGGTAGCGTAACGGTGTGACATAAAAATTCATAAAAATGGTTGATGAGAGAGAAAGGGGTTCATCATCATATTTACATGTAATGGAAAGCAAGGAGTTTCTATAGATACAAGTCCCAAAAATTGTAATGGAATTTAGATTCATGATACAAAAGTATTGCTTGAATGTAAAAGAGGACAGAGAAGTTCCTTTCGGAATTTCAGCATAGTAACGGGTGTACATGGGAGGCATTAAATGAGAGAGAAAGGGGTCTCCCATCATTAAAAAATAAATAGGGCAGTATTAGGGAGGTGAAAAACCATAGCCCAACATTCATAATTGAAATTAAAAGGGCCAAATAAGTAATAGAAAATTTTACAAAAATGAGAAAGGAAGAAAAAACCCTTACTTGGAAGTGTGCTTCCAAAGGCTTGAGAGAGGCTTGAGAGAGGCTTCTTGGGAGCTTGGGGAACCTTGGGATGAATCTAGAGGGAGTAGGGAAGAGGTTGGACGAACTCAAAAGTCTTTTAGTGAGGAGTAAGTGGGATATTTGGTGAGTTTATATAGGAAAGGTGAGTGAATTCTTTATTATTTAGGTTTGGGACCCCTTACATTAAACTAATCCAAACCATAAATCAGCTCATGGTTTTTTCCCATGGGTTTGGGAAAATGGGAGAGGAAAACAATATTTTATAAGTCCAAAGTCCAAACTTATTAAAATAATGGGGTTGCTTATGTGGAGGTGAGTCACACTCCCATGGAAAATAATTTAAAAAGACAAGATGTTTAATAAGACTTGAGGGGTCCATTAATGCTTTGTAAAATAAGTCAAACTAACCCAAAATCACATTATTTTAATGGTAAAACATATATTGGCAGAACATAGTGCTTATAGTATTTTATTACATAACTATTGGGTCATTATGATGTCATAAAACATATTATATATTTAAACGGTATTTAATTTTTACCCAAAAATTTGACTGTCTCAGAAAATTATGAAAAAATCACCGCTGGATAATTTTGACATCATGATTCCAGAAATAACATTTATTTTATCTAAATAATTTTATAAATACGTTAATTTTCACTTTTAAAATAAAAACCTACATTTATCGAAAATTCATGGGTTTTGAAAAAAATGGATTTCAAACATTAATAAAAAGTACAATTGCATTCATAAAATTATAAGATTATTTATTTTTAATAAAAATTAATTTAATAATGACAATAATTTTATATTGAAATATTATTTAATTCAAAAATCCCTTAATTTAATAAAATAGAATTGTTAATTAAATAATAACTAAAAACACTATTTGTACTTTAAAAACTATTTACAATATATCAATAATTAAAAGAAAGTATATTCATTATTATATACAAAAATAATGTACATGAACATAGTACTAGTGATTTGTTACATAAACCCTTAATACAGTCGCATAGGACCTAAGGGTATGGTGTGCGATGGTGAAAAACTCTTGGGGTGGCTTGGATAAAATCGCTCGAGTGTTAATCTCTATCAACTTCCACTTTCCCGTAGACGGTCTCGTTCGAGCTTGACATGGTGAAGCTCAGCTTGGGATTGGTCAAGAGTGAATCCCAAAGACGCCACCTCTTTTATGAGCTCCGAAAAATGGGCTTCGTATGGAGCAATTCTACTGGATGAGGCCATCGCTTCTTTTGTCTAAGTAAATTGGGTTCGTTAAAGCCTTATATTTATACTAATCATGTGATAACTGTTCAATGGTTATAAAAGTAACGGTCACAACTCTTAACATAAAACTAATGAAGTGGAAATTTTATATAAATGTTTTACATAAAGAGACATTTAACTAGATCAAGAGGGATTTCCATTAATGAATCTTTGGGTCGTTACACCATGTGATATAGAACTTGATCAAATGAAACATCATAAACCCATAGAAAGCAAAGACAAAACAAGTTGGTGTCTTGAGACAGCATATTAAATAATCCTTACAAATTGGAATAACCATACAGATAGCTTCCAATATAATTCTCCAAATAAATTAATCAATACCCAATGCGTTGGACTGATATATTGGCACACCAATAATATAAAGTGCAATGTGATCACCCAATGCTATATGGGCCACCCCATTGTATAATCTATAACGAGTTCACCCAGCACTATTTGTGCCACCCCATCGTATAAGATGTGATGGGCTCAGCCGACACTATCTAGGCCATGAAATCATATTTAATGTACATGAACCATAATATTAAAAAATTACATAGAGCATTTGTATAATAATAAAACACATAGAAATAATCATTAATATTTCCTAACTAGATTAATCCATGGAAAAGAAATGGATTTCATGTCAATCTATCTAAAACATGATTATCCCATGGAAGAAATGAGTTCAATAACAATATCTTTAAAACAATATTAATCCATTCATAAATAATATGGTATCATTACAAAATATCCCCATTGGAGGATAATTAACAATAGGGGATATTTATTATTATGAATGGAAATACCGTTAAATGATTATTGAAAATATTCTAGAGGATTATATCCTTTTCATTATTAAAATCACTTTTTAAAACATAAAACATTTTAAAAATAATTTTCTTTAAAAATAATTTTTAAAACCCAATAATTTCTAGAATATTAAGAAAATATTTTCTTTTAAAATATCCTTGTAAACTCTCAAAGGAACCTTTATGTAAATGATGGTCATGTTGGAAGATAATTGTGTGTGTTCCATAAAGGACATTCTTTTTGTGTGGTATAAAGGTTAGATAAGTACCTTGATCAAAAAGTGATAAGAATATTATTTTGTAAAAAAAATTAATGAAATTTTTTTTAAACAAATCATTAATAGATAATTTAAAATAGGTTAAAACCCTTTTTTAAAAACATATTTTTGGAGGAATGCATATTTCCAACCGAAGGTAGAAATGACATTGGATTTTCTTAAAAAAAATTCTCTGACATTTTAATTACCAAAGAGTGGGAAAATGGAAGAATTATTTTAAACTATCATTAATAACCAAAGTATAAGATAATTCATGATAATTATAATATTTCAATATGAGATACTTTATCATACACAATCTTGATAAATGTTGAGATTATAATAAAATATCGTTCCACTTTTGTAACATTGAATCACAATACCATGAAATAATAAAATAAAATAAAATTAAGGTTATTAATGTTAAAAAAATTATATTTGAATTATATAATCCTCAAAAAACAAGATATTTATATAATATGAAAATCCTCTCAATAAAGGAAATTTGTGAAAAGAAATCCCTTACTATTTTGGTAACGTTGAAACCGTAAACCCCATAAAAGTGACATCATAAAATGGATATAAAAATACACAAAAATTTATTCATAATAAAAATACAATACGTTAATGGGAATTATATACACCACATAAAAAATTATGTGGTTAATATTCCATATATCTCACAGAAATAAAAGTGAGATGAGAAAACTGTTACCCCGAGTAGGACTTCTCGCGTGTGTCTTTATCTTTTAGAATAATAAAATTATGTTAATTATTTAATTATTTGAGATCTTTTTTCAAGATTATCATTACTTTTATTTATGTTATTAAAATGTAATATAAAATTACTTAATCGATTAAGTATATGTTGGATGTTTTGACCATATTCGACTTGTGTGTTAAAAATGACTTAGGTGGGTTAACTATGGTCAAACAATACATTATTCAAACATATCCAAAATAATATTCATGACATAATTATCATGTTTATAAATAAATTTAATTTTAAAAACCAATCATGAAATATGGTTTTAAAAAACAACTAATTTTGCAATTATGGAGATGGTAGGTCGTACGTGCACATGAGTAACGTTTCTATTTTTCAATGATTATTATAGAAATAAGGTCAGTAGAATTTATCTTTACAGGATAATAATATTATTATAAATTGAATATTATTTATTTATATATACTTATATATATAATTCTTGTGATTTTTATAAGAAAAAATAAATCACATAGCTTTAAGGAGGCAGTAGTCAACACGTCCACGAACGGCGCTATCATTTTTTCCAATTAGTGAAAAAGTTAAAGGAAAATGAAATATTCTATTTAAATAATTATAAATATGTAATTAATATCATAAATAAGTCATTTATATCACAGATATTTATTATAATTACCATTGTTACCTTATAAATAACGTGTTATTGAAAAATGAATCACATCACTCCATAAGGTGGTAGTCCGCCGTACACACGAGCAACGTTATCGTATCCCTTACAGAATGGAATTTAAAGGGATAAATATAAGATATAATGACTAAAAAGATTAAATTATGTTAAAAATATAATATACAAACATTATATCCATAATTATAACCAACCATGAGAGGAGGTTATATAAAAATGACTGACATCATTTTGCGAAGCGGTAGTCTTCCATACACATGAATGATTATTTCATAACTCATTTGATAGAGGTATGTGTAGATTTAGGTCAAAAAAATAACATAAAAAACATATAAATACATTTAATATGATTATTTTATTATATCATAATGGTATAAGATGAATTTAATGACTGTGGAGAGAGAAATGAAACAAAAATGTTTGTAGATGAACATTACCTCTTCTTGGGGTAACTCCTTTTGGTTTTCACCAAATGCCTTTCTTGGTTGTATTTATTCCAAAAATAAGTCTTATATTAGGGGGTTTGGTAATTTGGGAAATTAATTGTATATTTTTTGGCCGAATCCAAGAGGTATGAATATATTAATAAGGAAAGATATGGGGTGGCCATTTATAAGTGGGGTGAGTGACACACATGAATGTTTTTCGGAAGTGTGAATTACACCCATTTTTTCATTCCACCAATCCCCAATAATGTTATATTATTTCTAATATAATTTTTAATTTTTTAATTTTAGCATAAATGGGATTTGGATAAGTTTTTGGTCATTTTTATATGTTGTATTCTATTGTTAACCACCAAGTAAAGTCATTTTTACCTTAATCATTGTAATTAATTTTAACTATTTTTGCTAATTATTATAGTAAAATTTTAATTTGAACTTATTAAATATTATAAATTATTATTATTCAAAATATGGAATCCATTTTTATAAATTAAATTAAAATTGGTGGAAATTTTAATTTAACATCAATCTCATAGATGCAACGAGACAACGGGTTTTTAAGGGGGTGTTTCTTAGAAAAATATGATTCAATATTATATCAATGACTAATTTTAATAATTGTATGAAAAAAATTAATATTTAATGATATATAATCTATAAATTTCATTTTTAAAATTTCTTATTATGGATTATTTTTATTTGTTAAAAAGTGGAAACATTATGTATTTTAAAACATTTGTCAAAAAAACCTATTTTTAAACCAAATGAAAAACGTATTCTAAAAACCAATATAAAGTTGTTTAAAGTGTATTAAATATAAAATATTATGATTTAAAAAACATTAAGAAATATTGGGACTTTTTAAATTAAAAAATTTATTAAAAATAAAAGATATTTTATAAAAATCAGTTTTTAACTATTCACTAAAAAGTCGATATCTTCCTTAAACTACCAAAATACTACCCAAAGTAAATTATTATATTATATTTAAAAATTAAATTTAATTTAATCAAATAAATTTTAAAAAATTTCCAAATATTATTTTTAATACACGTGCGTCAAAAAAAGGCTAACAAAAATGCGTGTTGGAAAAAAATACAGTTTAAATCATAAAATTGGAATTTTTTTTATATTATGTCTATAAAACGCATAAGATGAATGGTAAACATTAAATTTAATATATAATATATAAATTTGATTAATATAATTCAGAAAGTCTGATTTTTCTAATTTATTGGTATAGAAAACATTTTTGCCCATTAAAAATGTTTTTCAGAAAAAGTTTTCCTTTTATTTTAAAAAGTGTTCATTTTAATTTATATTTAATTGGTCACTAAATTATAAATTTAAACCATATTTTCATAATTTATTTATTAATTTTTTAAACTTATATTTTGAAAAACAGGTTATAACCATAATATATATCTTGGGTTGTTTAAGTTCGGTGTGGCGTGTTGAATACGCTCTCGAACATAAAAAACAACAGGTTATGTGAAATGAAAGCTGAACATAGTGTTGTGTGTACTTTATTATATAGAATATGATTTTTTTTCTTAAAAATATCTAGGCTTCACATCCTTTCCCCCCTCCCCTTAATAAATTTCTTCCTCTCAATTTTAAATTTATCTTGGTAATAAAGTTTGGCATTTGAAAATAATTTTATTGTAAACCAATAACAAAAAAGTGTTAATAAAACATATCCATAATAATAGAGAAATGGAACTAAAAAAGGCCATATATAATAATAAATAACTAGGATTCCAAACATGATAACATAGGTGGGAATTGATGAAAATCTTAAATAATTATTAAGAGGGATTGGGGTTATTGAACACAAACAGCTAAATGATCAATGAAAAGTTAAGGGCCTCAATACCATAAATATATGATGACCAAAAAGTCCATAAGTTCATCAAAATGAAGGTACTAGTTTAAAAAAATATCCTTTTCCAAGATTATATGAATTATCATACCATCTAGACTAAAATAATATGGAAATATATTTACTTGGTTAGTATAATGTCATCTTTTAAACAATTTCCACCAAAATCTCATATTTTCCTCAAAATAATGAGTATTCCTAAAACATTTTTCATTCCTGAAGCACTAAAAGTCAACTTTTAATGGATCATATAACCATAAAAGTAATAACAATGTATTCCACCTATATTTTTACATTAAACAAAACCAAAATGGCTAAAACATGGTAAGAGAATTCCCTAAATGAGTAAACCTTCATATGATAAATTAATCTTTAAAATTCATCATTAATACCCAAATTTCAAACTAAATCATTCCTAAATAACCTAAAAATAAAAGTTCGTTTTTAAACTCAAATGTTATCCCATTCCTTATATATTCCAAGACCAAAAATATTATGATGTCTCTCTTTTTTGTTAAATATCATCAATCACTTAGCCAAAAAATAACTTTTAAATTTTATGTTTATCTATACGATAAAACTTTTGTTCTCAATATCTAAGATCATATAATACTTAAAGGTTATAAATACCTTAAATATAATTTTCACAAAATTTAAATTCATACTTAATGTTAAACCATAACATTAAATATACTTTAACCTATTAAAACACCTCCAAAAATTTCATTAATAACTTTAAGATTGCATCGTGTAAAACCTCAAAGGGGTGTATAAGAATTTGAACTTATCATTGTCCTCAAGATTTTAGAATTAGGATAGTATCCATAACTCTTAAGATAACCTCACATGAAAACAACATAATATCCAAAGATAACTAAACTAAGATCTCATATCAACTATAACAACCCATAACTTGTACTCCTAGATTTGATGTTGAATTCAAAATATTTACATGTTTGGTTTTGATACCGAAGTATATGAACATATTTTTACTAATAAAAACATATAACATAAAAAAATATGGGATAACTTACATACCCATGAACATTTTATGTTTGGAATTTTAGATAATAATGACCGACTCATATCAACTAGGATTTATAAACAACTAGTTCATAAAGATGAACATCATCTCCCGTTATACCAAATTTCCTTAATTCACATTATGTCATCAACATAATCCAAATATAACACCTTATTGACATAATTAATTTGAACACATTCTTTATAACCTGATAAAAAGGAAACATAAGAATGGAAAGATCAAATTCCCATTAAGGGAAAATGTAATAATTAAAAAATGAATGTTATCATTGAGTATAAGAAGGGAATATGAGTATGATGACATGATCAAAGTGAAAGAGTATAACATAAGAACATTCACACACATCAATACCTGAATCATCAAACATGATAACATGGAATAGTGCTTTAAAAAAGAAAATAGTCATAATAATGAATAATAATGAGCCATGTGATGTCATGCTTGATCAATTGAAACCACATAAACCAATAGAAAGGATAGACAAAATGTGTTAGTATCATGTGAAATCATCTCATATAGCCCCTAAAAACCTTTATAATTTGGAATAGTCATATGGACAATTTCCAATATAATTATATGGAGAACATAATCATTATCTAATGTATTGAAGAGTAATTTTGGTGCACCCATCATATAATCTATAAGAGGTTCACCCAGTGTTATCTTGCCCGCCCAATCGTTTAAGTTGTAATGGTCTCACTTGGCGGTATCTAGGACGCCTCATCGTATAAGCTATAAAACGATCACCCAGAGCTATCTAGGGAATACCATCATATATAATGTTTGAAAACCAAAACATTAATACAGCGAATAGATCATTAATTTCATCACAAAACTCATAGAAAAAAAAATTATTCTTTCATTAACTGATTAACCCATGTAAAGAAATTGGTTTAATTTTAATCTCTCAAAAACATGATTAAATCGTGGAAAAAATTAGTTCTATAAAAATCTATTTAAAACAATTTAATCCATATTTAAAAGAAAAATTATGGTATCATTACAAAATATTCTCATTTGATGATAAGTAACAGCTAGTTTTTTTGACATTGTTGTATTGAAATGCCATTAAAAGATCATTAAAAACATTCTTGGAAAATAATACTATACATTTTTTAAATATATTTTTAAAACATAAAACATTTAAAAAATCATTTTATACGAAAATAATTTTTAAAGAACAATAATTTACAGAATATTAAGAAAAATATTATTTAAAAATAACCTTGTAAACCTTAAAATGAAGATTCAAATAATTGACGATCATGTCGTCAAGTATTTATGTATATGTCATAAAGAACATTCCTTTTGAATAGTAAAAAGTTTAGAGAAGTTATTTGATATGAAAACAATAAGAATATTACTTTTAAAATATTTTTTAAAGAAAAATTTGATAAAATTTGTTTAATAAATCATTTTAACAAATTTTAAAACCATTTTTGAAAACATTTTTATAAAATATTTTTTTACAAGAAAACATATTTCTGACCGAATAAAAAAATGAAGTCGTATTTTCTTAATAAAAATTATCAAAAATTATAAGTACAAAAGAGTATAAAAATTATAAAATTAATTTAATATATCATGAATAAATACATTATAAAATAATTCATTATAATAATAATATTTCAATATTGAATACTTATTGATAGACAATCTTGATAAACGCTAGATTGTAACAAAATTCTCTTACCAATTTTGTAGTATTGAATCATAATAACATGAAATAATAATATTAAATGAAACATATAATTTCATTAAAATAGGTATATTTAAGATATAACCTTTCAAATGGGAAGTATATACACATCAAAAAACAATATAGGTGTATAACATAACAAACATCACAAAAAAGGAAAATTGTGACAAAAAAACCCTTGACGTTTTGGTAACTTTCAAACCGTAAACCCCATGTAACATATATCATAAAATGGATATATGAATACCTATAAATTTAATTATAATAATAATAAAATTCATTCATGGGTAGTATATTCACCACACAACAACAAGAAATTGGTGATTATGTTATATATCTCACACAAATAAAAGTGATATGAGAAAACCCTTACCATGATTATGACTTTTCACATTTGTCTTTATATTCCTAAATAATAGACTTATATTAATTATTTAATTTATTGATGAACTTTTTAAATTTTATTATTACTTTTATTTAACCTATTAACACGTTATATACAATTACTTAATCGATTAATTTTACATTGTAGGTTTTGACAATATTCAGCTTGTGTGTAAAAAAAAACATAGGTGGGATGACTATGGTCAAAGTTTCATTTTTTAAAAATATCCCAAACAATAAAAATAATATATTATAATATCTATACATAAATTATACTTTTAAAATCAATCATGAAATATTATTTTGAAAAATGAATTAACATTGTGATCATGGAGATGGTAGGTCGTACATACGCATGAGTAACATTTGCATATTTCAATAATCATTATGGAATAAAGGTAAGTAACATGTATCTTTTCAGAATGATAATAACATCATAAATGATATATTATTTAATTAAATAAACTTATATATTTCATTCTTGTGATTCTGAAATTAAAAATGGAATCATATCACTTTGAGGATGTTGTAGCCCACACACCCACGAACAACGTTTTCATTTTTTCCAGTGTGTGAAAAGGTAAAATTAAATTGATATATTATGTTTACATAAGGATAAATATTTCACTAATATAATAAATATTTCATTTATATGAAATATATTTGTTATATTTACTCTTATTACCTTATGTGTAACACGTTAGTGAAAAACGAATCGCATCGTTTCGTGAGGCTGTAGTCCGCCGTACACATTAGTGACAATATCTTATCACTAGGAATGGAAAATAAAATTATATATATTATGTAATGAGTCTATAGGTATAATTATGTTATAAATATCATATATAAACATTATATCCATTATTATACCTAACAATGTGAAGTGGTAACAGAAAAATGAACGACATTGTTTAACGAGGCGGTGGAATGTCATTCACATAAATGATGATTTAAGAACCCATATTATTGAATTGTGCATGGGTTCAGATTGTACCATTAAAAAACAACTAAATATATGGAATATAGTGAGGATATTATATCATAATTGTATAAAAATAATTTAATGATATGTAGATAGAAATAAAACAAAAAAATTTGTTGATGAATGTTACCTCTTCTTCAGGTAACTCCTTTTTGTTTGAACCAAAGGCCTTTATTGGTTGTATTTATACCAAATATAAGTATTATAGGATAATTTTTGATAATTTTATAAGTTATTTGGGTAATTATTGTCTAAAACCAAAATTTTTAATGGTGTTAAGAAGAATGGAGAGGGGTGGCCTTTTATAGGTGGGGCGAGTGCCACAGTTATAATTTTTTTGAAAGAGTGAATTCCACCCACATTTTATTCAAGTCACCTGGATCCAATAATGGTATATTATATATAATAGAAGTGATAAAGAAGAAATATTTCTATAAAATAGGTTTTCTAAAATTCTTTTGTTATTTTTACACTTTATATTTTGAGTTTAAGCATTATGTGAACTCCTTTTTACCTGAATCGTTGAAATTAATTTCACCAATTTTCACTATTCATTATGGTTAGAAATTAATTCAAAATTATTAGAAATTAAAAATTATTATTATTATAAATATTAAATTATTTCTTCCAAATTAAATTCACAAAATTGGAGTATTTTAATTTAACATTACTCCTGCAAACGCGGTGAGACAAAGAGTTTTTAATAGGAGTATTTTTTTAGAAAATGATGATTCTATATTAACTCTATGAATAATAATAAATATTATATGAAATTAATTTAATATTAAATGATATATAATCTATAAATTTCATTTAAAACATTCCTCATTATGTTTTATTTTAGTTAATTAAAATGGAGAAACGTTATTCATTTAAAAACAGTTTTTAGAAAAAAATCATTTTTAATCCCAAAACAAATCTTATACTAAAAACCAATATAAAGTTGATACAAAGTAATTAAGTTGATTAAATATAACATAGTTTAATTTGAAACATACTCAAAAAAATATTTGAACTTTTTAAATTACTTAATTTACTAAAAATAAAATACTTTTTACAAAAATCAGTATTTTAATTATTCACTGAAAAGTCAATATTTTTTGACAAAACACAAACTTTCACCCAAATTAAATTTTTATATTTTGATTAAAAAAGTTAATTTTATTTAATCAAAAAAAATTATAAAATTTTCAAAAATATTAATATAAGTGACATAAAAAGGCGACAAAACTTCTTTTTTATAAAATACATTTTTAAGCATAAAATTGGATTTATTTTTTAAATCATGTCTAGAAAACATAGAGTGAAATTTAATAGTTATATTGAACATATAATATATAAAGTTCATTAATATAACCCAAAAATTATTTTTAAATATTATACCTATAAAACACACTTCTGTGCCTTAAAATATTTTTTCAGAAAAAAAAAATATTTTTTTATTTTCAAAAGGGTTTATTTTATTTTAAAATTAATTGGTCCCAAAAGAATATATGTAACCCGTATTTTAATAATTCATTTAATACTTTTCAAATAGACCATTCCATTATATAGGTTATAAATATGATATATATCATGGGTAGTTTAAGTTGGGTGGTGCATGTTGAATACGTTATCAAACATAAAAATATTAGGGTTTCTTCTAATGCTTGATGAACATAGTGTTTTGTGTACTTTATGCTATTAGATATAATTTTTATTATTTGAAATCATCAGGTGTAACAAAATCATAGGAATTTTTTAATTTTATAATCTATTAATTAAGGGATAAGAAGATAAAACCTTGTAGTTTAAGATAGATGGTCTATTCCAAGTTTATGTTGATATAGTCTTTGTTTGGTATTTAGACACCCAAAATAGAACCATGGTGTTTTTTTACCTATATAGAAATTGAAATAAACTTGATTTTAAATATGTAATAGTTTTTTGCTTTTTCTACAATAAAATTTGAGTATGTGCCAAAATAATGAGTAGGGAAGGAATTGATATGGTTAACTCTATTATTAAAGGTTCTTAAAATGATTAATCAGGTGGATTGTTATTATGTAATAATCATAGTGTGGTCTATTTGTCTTGGAATTTAGCATTTCACTCACAAATAAAACATATTACCCTAAAATACTATTTCATTCATAATATATTATAGGGAATGGCATAGTAATTATGGAATATAGGTGGGAAGAATAATCTAGAAGACATGTACACCAAAGTGTTAGTATAATAAAGTCTTAGAAAACATTCTTACTCAATGGTACTTGGATAAATTTTAGGATAAATGAAACATTTTTGAGGGATTGTAAGGATGTTCATAATTATTTGAGAGTTTAGATGGTTTTATTTAAAGTATTCTTTAGGTGGGAGACTACTGGGAATGTAAAACATGTTCAAGTGCGAAAGTCAAACAACTAGAATGAGAAGAATTAAGTGTTATCTTGGTCATGGTGTTTAGGCAGTGGAAGAAGTAACTCTTTAATAGAGTAATGTTTTTTGAATGATAACATCATCTGATGATCATGTGTACTAGTAGTGCATCAAATAATAGTAATAATAAGTTACAATTTTTCTCTTTGTGATTTAGTGAATAAGGGATAAAGTTTGTGTCACTTTTTCTTGTTCATCAACTGTCCAATGGTGGGATGTTTGTGAATTTTGGATGGTGGTACAACTGGATAACCTACTTTCATTTACTATAAATAAATGGGGCTATAGGTACATGTGGTATAATTATGTTGAAAGATTAATTTTAATAATTAATCTAATTTTTTGGCTTGGAAAAGATATATTAATTCTGGTATCTTCTGGTTTTAATGTAAATGGTAGTAATGTTTCTCTCATGGATGTAAAAATCATGTCTAAACTTTTTAAACCCATGAGTCAACTTTAATTTATTATTTTTTCCCTCTTGAATGTTTTTTGTGAGATTTGTGAGTTTTATTTATTGTGTGTGAGTTCAAATTAGTGTAGTGAGTAGGGTGAATGACTTTTTATTCCTATATCTCAGTATATTAATTGTGGGGGATTTTTTCCGATCAAATAAGTTCTGTGAATTTGTGTCTATTATATTTTTATTTCAGTGGATAACATTCAAGAATAAAATATGTGGTGTATTCCCAACACTCATCACTTAAGAAATAATGGAATCCCATTTTAGATTCAAATTGGGTCATCCTCACATACTAACTCAAACCAATATATTATATGTAAAATCCAATAATATTCAAATGGGATCACCCCAAAAAAATTCCCTAAATGAGCATTACTTACAACCACACAAACATATGAGGGCATGAGATACACATCTCGAGGAATGAACACCTCTTGAAACTCCATTACATCATATTCGAGCCCATCGTAAGGGATAATTATCCATAAGTGATGAAATAATAATTATATAACTACCAAAGTCTTACGAAGAGTCTAACCAAACAACCTAGACTTTCCTCTCAAAGGGTAACCTCCTTATGGTTCCCTCTTAGGCCCATCGTACCCTCTTACTCATGTTTGTATTCAACACAGTGTGTGCACATCCATATGAAAGGTAATATTAGGCATTACATCCCTCAAACATGGAGTTACCATCTGTCTTGAGGTCCCAACAACCATTACATAAGGCTATTTATGCCCTTATCGGCCAATGATCACCTACAGAGGCCATATATCAATCAATTTGAACAATAAATAATTATAAACCATTTACAATTATTTATAACAATTGATAAATATTAATTAGGTTATGAATAATTATATAAATACACACTAGATGACCTTATATGGCCAAATACACAAGCAATAGGGTGAAACCTATCTCTGGAAGAACCCTAGTCCTATAATGACCTAAACATTTATAAATGAAAGTCACTTTTTAAATTATTAAATTAATTATTATGTAATGAAGTTATAGAAAATACATGCACTAGTTTGGTTATTTTATACTATTATATGATATAACCTATCATTTTTATAATATTGTTAACAAACATAACCATTGATAATATAGTCATTTTATAGTAATTATTATGATTAATATATATGAAGGATGATGATAAAATCTAATTGACATAGGCAGAACAAGTGATGGTCTTGACCAGTAGGGTCATACCCTATGAAGATCCTTTATTAGAGATTCCATGGGATATGGAATCATTGGGATTTTCCATTAACCCATCACATTGTTATATTCAGTAACTAAATCATGATTGAAATTTATGACAAGAGAAGTTCAAGCTTATCAAAATCACAACCCAAACCATGTTCTTCGAACCACCCCAAGAAAGTATCACAACTGCACACCTTGCCCTTAGGGTGTACGCTGATGTAATAAGGGATTATGTTTCTGGTCCCTAATAGTATGAATTTTAATATTTATTTATAATAAAATAATTATTATATTTATCCATTTTTAGTATTACTTTACAAATTATTAATGAGTTTGATAAAAATTATACTTTAATATGTAGAAATAAAAATTGTATTTTTTTGGAATATATATATATATATATATATTAAATTAACACACCCTTTTTGGATAAATTCTAGAAATTTCTAAAAAAATAATTTTAATAAAATATTATTATTAAATAATATATATTTTAATATAAATGGAAATATAATTTAATTATATCTAATATAATCATTATAGGTTTCAGAAAACTATTATCATCATAAAAACCATTTTTTTTATAAATAGGGACTTTGATTTAAAATTATATATTCTAAAATTTAGAGAATTATTTTGAAAAAATAAATATTATTTTTTAAATTATAATTTTATATGTAACCAATGGTAAATTTTTCATAATTTTAGGAGGCAGTCAAATTTTTTGGTAAAAAATAAATATGGTATAAATAGATTGTCTCTATTGTGACCTCCTAATGTCCCAAAATTGATGTACTAAATTCCATCAAATTAATCCATGATCAAATATATATTCTTCTTTAAAATAATGTGTTTTAAAGTAATTTCATTATTTTCATAAAGACTTAATGAATCCTCTAAAACCGATATTATATTTTATGGTTTTAAAATTAATTATTTATGAAAATGGATTACTTATACATAACCAATAGTATCATCATAATGAGTTTTGATCATAGCCTTGAAAAATATTTATAAAAACTCTTATTTCTCAAAAAAATGGGAAAAAATATGGTAATGATTGGTGTTTTGACTATTTTATTATATAGAGTCCAAAACCTAAGTTAATAAACTAATAAAGAATTATCCTACCTTTTGCTATAAAAACTCTCTGAAACTCCCATTTCTATTCACTCATAACCCTTTGACAAGGAATTTAATCTACCATTACCCCTTTAAATCTCTCCCATGGTGTTCCCATGTACTTAATAAAATCTATCTATTATTTTAGAACTTCCCCCCTAGGGTAAGAGATCCTCTCCTTCTCTACTTTATTCAAGAACCTTATTTTTATTATATTATTTCATTTAAAATTTTCATGTTGAAATATGTTTTCAAATATAAATATTAATTTAATTATGATTCACAAGTGATTATAAATCCCTTTAGCTAACATTAATATTTTCCATGAATCTTTATGTACCCCTCTTATATTGATGATTAGTGAATACCCTTACCGATTTACACTCAAATTTATTCATTTAGATGAATCTATATATAATTTTTTGGGTAATTAAATGTATTCAAGAAACACTTATTAATCATGGGAATAAAAGTTATGAAATACATCTTTTTTTTATGATCTATGGGTCACACTTATTCAAGTACATTATATGAATATGACGGGTGGGCGCGGAATTATATAGACCTAAAATGGTAGGAAATATTGGTTATTCACAGAGCTGAAAAACCAAATTTCATTTTTTTTTGGTAATTTTACAATGGAGTATTATCCAAATTGGTAAGGGTTTTTCCCATATTATTCTGGAAAAACAGGAGGAACTCAGTTCCGCCTGGAGAGTTGGAAATATCAACTTACGGCCTAGATATTTTAGGATATCGGAATGTCATCCCAACTTCAACCCATCCAATCATATGCACTCTATGCACAAGTGTGGAAAAGAATATATGGACTCCCATGGGTATATTGGCACCTGAAAATTATTAATTACCTTTCATTATGGATTGGAACATCCTTAAAAATTGATCAATGTATAATAAATGGTGTTCTTAGTATGTATGAGAGAGTTCTGGTTGAGATAAAAATGGAAATAGCTACCCCTAAGCATCAATTCTTGGAGAAAATTGATCATCAAATAGAGGTAAACTATGAATTTGAGAATATTCCCTAGTTTTGTGGCCATTGAAAAATGGTTTGGTATATTGTGAACAATTTTCTTGTGTTACAGAAACTAGTGAAACTGTCTCCTACATCAATGGCTAGAAAGGAAGTGTTATGTGTAAAAACGGGAATCTTAGTGGACCATGGGAAACACATTATACAGTGCCAAGACAAAAGTGGAATATCAAACATGCATGGAAACACAAGCTTGTCATGGGAAGTATTGGCTGAGGGAGAAGAGAATAAGTTTGGACAAATTGGGGACTATTATATGGATACAGACACTCAGAGTCCTTTTTAGGAAGGCTAGGATGAAATGACATTAAATTTCTTTTATGATGTATTTTCATGTGTTCTCTCGTTGTAAGATGAAGATTATTTATTGGAGATTATATCAACAGACATCGATGCTCTCTTAATTCAATCCTGGTTTGATCCAGATGTTCTGAAGAGGATAGGTGAACATTCCACTATAGATGAGAATCGAGGATATGAAATTATTGTCTAAGATGATGGTTTAAGTTCTGACATGGAAAGAGCACAGGTCTTGAAGATCCCAACCACTGGACTTGAGAATGAGGCATAGGGATAGGTTCGGACTACTCAAGAGAATAGAGTCCTTGAGGCTGTTATTACGGGGTCTGAATAGGCACATGTGCAAACATGAAATCATTTGAAATTTGTGGGGAAAAAATAAATCTAGTGGGTGGGGCACAAATTCCATCAAGAAAATAAAAAAGGATAAAAGGAAAAGGGAATTTGGGGACTCACCCCCAAGATAAATTAATATTAGGATCATTTTTTAGAACTGTCAGGGTCTAGACAATCCTGATACTGAAAGTTTTATTAGGCTCCTAATAGACAGCTACAAACATGAAATCATAGGAATTTATGAACCAAAGATAAACTTTGAAAAATCAGTTACCATTTTTAGAATTAAAGGGTACTCAATTCTGGGCACCAGAAATGCCACAAACTCTACGAATAGAATATGGCTCCTTGTTCATAGAAGTGTGGAAAGCTCTAATATTGTTTTTTAGAAAAACAAGATAATCACTTGTAGATTCATTTGTCTGGGAGGAAAATGTATAGTTTAATTGTGTGTGCTATCAACAATATCATTTATATGAGGCTACTTTGGAACCACATTAAACGGATATTAAATTCAACACTGTAATCATGGATCATTGTAGGGGATTTCAATTCCATCTTTCATGCGGATGAAAATATTAGACCTGTTATCAATGGTACCTTCATTAAATATTTTTTGGATTTTATAGAGGTGATGGGATTGAATGAAGTCAATCTTACTGGGGAAAACTCACTTGGTATAGGCAGAATTACAACATTATGTGAGCCAGTAGGATTGATAGATCATACTTCAATGGTGCCTCCCTTACTACCTTGAAATCTATTGCTTATGTTACCTTGGCCAAACATAACTCAGGCCACCACCCAATTCTAGTTCTTTTTCTCAATAGTGCAGGGAAACTACCAATTCCTTTCAAGTTTAACAATTCATGGGCCTCTCTTCTGGAGTGCTCAAAAATAATTACTGATACTCGGGGTCTAAGATCTACCAATGGGAGTCCTATGGTTTGTATCTCTACAAGATATCTAGGAATCAAATACTAGATAAATTTCTTAGAGATATGATAAAAGAGTTTGAAACATAAGATAAGATTATAATCCTCATAAAGGTAAGAAACATTATCAAGAAAAACATCTTCAAAACTAGGTGGCTATTGGATGGGGACAAAAAATAAAAAATTCTTTAATTTCCTTTAAAGGGTTTGAAGATCATATAGACCTCGTTGCTCTTCTCAAAGATGGAGATTTAATTTTGGAGGAAAGACAAGATCTATATGATCATATTCCATCTTTTTACAAGATTCTCTTCAATGGTCCCCCAAAGAGTGAGGTGTTAAGGGAAAACCTCATCCCAAATTAGATCATAGAGAACGAAAACCACACCCTTACCTCGATGCCAATGGAATTCAAGATCAAAGAGCTTGTGTTTGTCTCAGAAAAGATATTCCACCATGACAAGATGGGTTTACTAATCATTTTGTTCAATGCTATTGGGAGACTATTCAGAATGAGGTTATCCATCATGTCAAACATTTTTTCAAGGTTGGAAATTTTCCCCAATGATTCAATTCTATGTCCATTTCCCTTATTCAAAATGTTGATAATGTAAGTGAGATAGGTCAATTCAGGCCAGTTTCCCTGGTTACCACTCTTTATAAATTGATTACAAATATCTTTTCTAACAGGTTTGCTCGGGCCATAGAGAAAATTGTCACTTGGAACCAGTTTGGATTTGTGAAAGGAAAGAATATTCAAGATTGTTTGATCAATGCCTTGGAGTGTGTAAAGCTTCTTAGGAAACCCACTAAAGGAGGAAACATTGCTCTCAAACTTGATATCAAAAAATCTTTTGACACAATGGACGAGGTGTTCATAGGCAGAGTTCTACATAGTTTTTGATTTAGTATGACATTAATTCAATGGTTCAATGTGCTTCATGATTCAACACCCATCATTATCCTTATCAGTGGGTCTTTGGAGGGATATTTCACATGCTCAAGGTGGTGAGAGACAGTGATCCTCCCTTAGCAGTTATATTTTCTATTGTATAAGACTACATATGAAGACTTCTTCTGGATATGGTATATAGGGGTTAATTGAAAGTCATCAGAGCTTACCGAGGTATATATTCCCCCTCCCACCTATTATATGATGATTAATTTCTCATTTTAACGAAGGTGGATAAGAGAAACATAAAAAAACTAAGAAAGGATCTCCAGCATTATGAAAACATTTCTGTCCAAGAAATTAATGGTGACAAAACCATTATTTATTTTGGAAAGAACATTACAGAATCTAGAATGGATTGTCTCATCAATTAATTTAGACTGAAGGTGGGGTCATTTCCTTTTGTCTGCCTAGGTATTCCCTTGTTCTGGGGAAAACCTCGTACAATTCACTTTTCAAATGAACTCAAGAAGATCAGAAGAAATCTTGCTTCCTGGTAGGGGAAATCTCTTTCAATACAGGCCGAATTTTTCTTGTCAATCATGTTGTCATAAAAAACTCATGTACTCATTTATGGTTTCTCTATATAATGTATCCCTCATCAACATATTGAATAAAATTATGAAAAAAAAATTATGGAGTGAAAGTATCATGGAAAAGTGAATCATCACTGCCTTGTGGAAAAACTGTTGCCTGCCTCACAACCTTGGAGGCCTTGACAAAAAAACCAGAATTTCCTCAACCAATCCTTCTAGGAAAATTTCACATTGAAATTATTCAAGAAAAATATCTTGATCTCTATTTTCTTAGAAAAATATTCACAAGAATACTCCTCTCAATAAATAGATGTTATCTGGAGTCTTCAACCTGGCATGGAATCAAACTTGTCTTCCAAAATGTCATCACAAATGCCCAATGGATTACTAGTATGCACTCTTCATTATGATTCTGGTATGATAACAGGATAGGTGACCCCCCCCCACATTAATAGAGTTATAAATGAGGATAGTGGTATTAATCACAATATCAATATAATTGACAAACTGGAATGCTTGGACTCATTTCAGCCTGACATCGCCTCTATTGTTTTCAACTATGGTTTAATAAATCAAGAGGATATGCTTATCTAGGAAGGTACTCAAATGGAATCCTCAAATCGAAGAGCTTATATTACCATCTGATCCATGGTGACATCCATTGGATCGGTGAATGGAACAAAAAATATATGACCCCCTCTAGGTAACACTCATTTGGAGGTTGATGGCGAACAAACTTCCAGTGGATGTGAATCTACAACGAGTTGGTATTTCTCTGTGCTCTAAATGTGCTTTATGAAATATGCACTGAGAGGATGTGAATAACCTTTCTATGTGCTGAAAAACAGAATCTTCTCTATGGAAAAATGTGCTCAAGATTTTTAATACCAGGTTGCAGTATATAGACTCAGTCTGTACTTTTCCTACTGGAATTAATAGCGCAATGCTTTCAAAGTAGCTCATGGTTCTCCACAGAGTTGCTTGTGCTGAAATGATTCACATTATATGGAGGAACAGGAATTCTTCTATCCACAATAGGGTGCACTTCAATACTAATCTTGCAATGGGAAGAAAATATGATGTAGTAAAGTCTTCTAATATTCTGTATACTGAAAAATGTTATAACTCAGTTGCTGACCTCCTGATCCTAAGACAGATTCAGGTTCCGGGTAATTTCCCAACCCCCGTGTCACTTTGAAGGTTCTTTGGATACCCCCTTTTGCTGGATGGATAAAAGGAAATACAAACGGGGCCTCTAGGGGAAACCTAGGCCCATCAGGTTATGGTGAACTTTTCAAAGGCCAACATAGAGATGTGATTGAATATTTGTATGGTCCTTGTTTCATTAACACTGCACTGGAAGTGGAGATAAAGGAATAGATAATGGCAGTTTATCTTGAACATAAAAGAGCATGGAGATGCATATGGCTAGAGTATGACTCATCCACTCTTGTGCAAGTGGTAAGAGGAGGCTAGCTGCACTTAGCATAGAAGTTGACTGAAAAAAGGATGAAATGCTTAGAATAAATTTCCCAGATTAACTACATCATTACTCACGCCTTTAGAGAAGCCAACTATATTTATTATTGTATTTCAAATGAAGGGGTTAATGTTGAAGGATGTCTCTATTCAACCACTCTACCCAGTAACATGTTACCCATTTCACTATGTGACAAATGTAAAATTCACTCTTCTAGACTTGTGTAATCTTTATTTGACTTTATACAAGGGTCATAGAGCCTACTTTTATCAAAACAAACATCCCCATTTTTTCCTTTATATTATAATCCTACATAATACTTCTATGTTCATGTTTTTTATTCTCATCCCACTTATTATACCAAGATATTACTATTTAATTTCATGTACTACTATACCTTATGATATGATTTGATTATACCCTTATTGGGATTTATAGCTCACCCCTTTAATATACATGTCTCCAGGTTATCCCTTGAAATTTTAGAAGAGCGGTGAAATTTTAAGGGTATATTATGGAGTTTAAAAATGATGTTTTTTTATCCCTATTTGATGTTATTATTTTATATATATAATTTCCCAAACACATTATTCAACAAAATATTTATATATTGTATTATGTTGGTACATATGTAATAAATCTTGAATTAAGGTGTACTAAAGAAGTGGGTTGTCATATTTCGTATCAAAGGAATTTCTAGTTATTTAGGGAATTAGTATTATAAAACCTTAGTGAAAGCCTTATGAATAAGAATAAATATAGGAAAAAATCCATAAGATTTGGTAAATTATAGAGTAAGTGGTTTCCAAGAAACAAAATCTCTGTCTAGTCACTACAAGTAGGTGTGGCTATAGAATATTTTACCTAGGGGTAATAACCTTGAAAATTTTGCATTAGGCTTCGACACGATCATCACCCTATGTATAACAAAACAGACCTAATGTATACTTGGTTTGACACTATCATGGGATATGATTTGGAAAATTATCATGTTCTTTATAAATCATTATGATGGGAACAAAAAATCCCATAAGATTTCATGTTAGGAAATAAATCATGGATAACTTTGATTGAAACCTATAAATTCATAGGTTAAGTAATATATGTCATTTATGAGTTACTCATTCAATAGTAATAGTTTCCCTATTATGTTTTTGTTATTTTTAAAATTATTATCCATAATTTTAAATTTATTTTAGTCAATGGATAGGAATAGGAAGAACCAAGTTAACAACCAATGTGAGGGGTAATATGATGAATTCTAAAATGAGATAACCAGCCCAATGGGAGTAGGAATCCAAAACATCATGATAATACATTATTAATTAAATAATGTTCTGAATAAAAACATGAATCAATGGAAAACCCCACATTAACATAATAAATAAAAATTTGTAATGGATACCTTTATATAACAAAGGACTTTGAATTTTAGTAGGTGCTCGAATCCTTTAGTCATGTAAAATGGTTCGGATCCATTAAAAAGGAATTCTCCATCCATTAATGTTATGAGAAAGAGAAGGTTTTGTTGTTTTTTTATTGTATGGATGGAGAATATTATCAATCATGCACTTTGATAAAAAATACAATGCCTGAGGAGGATATTTATGAGATTTAGTGGAAATAATTTCAGGAAAATTATTTTCCATAAATATTTTCCTCACACTCTCTAACTAAAAATAGTGAGGGATTTCTTTAACCTCAAGAAAAAGGATGATGAATCCATCTTGTTATATGAGGATAACTTCACAATACACGCATTATATTTTTATGGATTTTTCATCTCCACTAAAAGTAAATTTTACCACTTATTTGGTGGGATAAAGATGAAACTATTAAAATTCTTTGAAATTACAAAATTTAAAAACCATGAGGAAATTATCTGATGCGCCCTCAAAGTTGAAATAGAGATTAGTGAATATCAATGGAATCACAAGTTTATCGATATGAAGTGGAGAATGGATTTTAATTCTAGTGGTGTGATGGATAAATGTCCTGGGGGAAAGAAATTCCAACATCCCACTTGTCAAGAGTATGTGAAGAAGGATCCCAGAAATTTCTTGAAGGAAGGAAATGGTTTTAGAGTAGGAACGAAGGGAACCTCACTAGTGAAGTTGATGGGAGAAACCGAACCCAATTTTATAGAAGAAATGAATGTTCCAGTCAATACTCATCCTAATTTATAATGTTTCAATTTCAAGGAATAGGGACACAATATGAATTAATTCACTAATCCAAGGATTTTCAGTTACAACTATTGCCAACAACCTCTAATTCCTAAAGATAAAGGGTGAGATTATGCCACCGCAACTATTGAGGTGGATCTTGAAAATGATATGGAGATAGGTATGTTGTTTATTAATTCAAGGATAGAAAACATACTATTTTACTCTAGTTCTATGAATTCTTTAATATCATGAATGTTTAGTATAACTATTAGAACACCAACTCAGAATATAGAAGTTGAGTTATCTATGAAAATTGAAAATAGGGAAATTATTACATCCCAAGTAGATAACTTATCCTCTATCCATGTTTCTTGGATGAACATCCCAAAAAACCTTTTGATACTTCTTTTAATATAATTTAATGTAATTTTGTGAATTGGTTGGATTTAATTATATAAAACCAATATAAATTGTTGAGAAAATAAGATCACCCTTCATATCGATAATCTATCTCTGATTCTATACAAAAGATAGGAGGGTGAATTCCCTTTGGAATTTTCATCTTAACAATGGATATTTTTACCTTATATTTAAGTGTATCTATCTCAAATAAATTAAACTAAGGAAAATAACATCCTTGATGTCATTCCCAAAGTAAGGGAATATGCTAATTTTTCCTAGAGAATTTTATGGTCTTCCTCCAAGATGTGAGGTTGAGTTATCAATCGAGATTATACCAAGATCATTTACAATATCCCAGAATCCATATATAATGGACACTATTAAACTTAAAGATCTAAAAAAGAAATTATATAAAAATGTGGGTAAAGGGTTTATACAGCTAAGATATTCACCATAGAGTGCACAAATCCAATTCATTAAGAAGAATTTTGGGTTAATGTTCCTCAATATTGATTATCATGATCTTAACAAGATCATGCTAAATAATAAGTATCATATTCCATTTATTACTAACTTGTTCAATCAGATACATGGATTATAGTACTTATCTACGGTAGAACTTCAGTTGAAAAATTTTCAAGTAAATTTCAATAAGACTGATATCCTTAAGACTTATTTTAATTCAAATTACATGCACTTCAAGTTCATAATGATTACATTTATATTTACTAATGAACTATTTATATTAATAGACTTAATTAATTGAGTCTTTAGGGATTACCAATAAAAAAAATTGGTAGTCATTATAGATGATATTCTTTTCTATTACAAAAGTAATGGGGAACATAAGGAGAATTTTAATGTCATACTGAAGACCTTGTGAAAGTAAAATTTGTATTAAAAGTTTGGTAAATGATATTTTTCAATAGATTAAGTAAAATTAATGGGGTATTTTTCACAAACAAATTAAATTATATGGATACTTAAAAATAGATTTAGTTGAAGGATATACCAGACAAACATTTTTTATAGAGATCCATAGTTTCCTTGGATTATCTTGGTATTGTCATCGATTTGTGAGAAAATTAACATGATTTTCAATCTCACTAACCAAGATAACTCAGAATGGGTTGATGTTTTTCTAGAGTTATGAATGTGATGAAAGATTTAATGAGTTAAAATTTTCTAATCATTATACCAATGATTATACAACCCATCGGTGGGGAATGATTTGTGATCAATAGTGATGAATCAATAAAGGTGTTGTGTTATGTACTCCTACAAGATGAAACATTGATATTCTATGCCTCTCACCAATTAAATATCTATCAGAATTACTATCTAAAGCATGATGTATAATTGGATGTAGTATCCATCATGTTTAATGTTTGGATACATTATATTTATAGGGATAATTATGACATATATATATATTGTAAAAGACTCATGTATATATTCACAAAAAAAGTATCTCAATATGAGCCAATGTAGGTAGTTATATATGATCAGATATTGTGATTTTTTAATCCATTACCATCTCGAGAAGGTGAAAAAGTGGTAGATACTCTGAGAATAATGTATTCTACAACCCTATCCATGATGAGGATTGATAGGGATTTAATCTACTTGGATATGAAAAGGATGTACATGGGAATAATAAAAGGATATTTATACTTCCTTGCTAAAATAATTTCTCAACCATCATTTCATGAGAGGTTCATATAGACCCAAATAAGAAGATATTCAGATATAGAAAAAGGTAGATAATCTCCTAGAGTTCATCTTGGCTAAAGATAAAGTTATAAGGTTTGGAACCTGGATATGTGCCTCATCAAAACAATAACTGAAGAGGAAAATTCCGGATGATGTGTATAGATCATCCTTCACTATTCATCTAGGAAACACTTATATGTATAATGATCTTAATAATAACTTCTAGTAGGATAACACGAAGAGGGAAATTTCACAATTTGTATCTTCATTCTTGGTATGCCAATGTATCAAGGCTGATTGACAAAAGTCTATGGGTATGATGCTACCATTTCCCATACCAGTATAAGATATGGGAAATCATAAAAACAAATTTCATCATAGTAATCCCCATGTATATATAAGTTAATAATGTTATTTGGGTGGTAGTATAAAACCTTAAAAAGTTAGCACATTTCACTATTATCACGGAATATTTATCACCCAACAAACTCACCAGGATATACATAATAGCAGTGGTAATACTACTTGGCGTTAAAATCCCCATTGTACGTGATTGAGATATAAGGTTTACCTTGAGGTTATATAGAAGCATTGAGTAAGAAATTTATACATAGGTTTTCTTTATTACTGATTATCACCATCAAACAGATGGTTATTCTGATAGAACCATCCAAATTCTAGAGGATATGATGAAATATTGTTCAATAGATTTCCAAGGATGTTGGGATCACAACCTTCATTTAATAGAGTTATCATATAAAAACATCTTCCATTATAGAATTAAAATGGAACCTTATAAGGATATTTATGTGAATAGTTTTTATACTATGACATGTTGAGATGAATTTGGAGAGTGGAATCTAATGGCACTTGATCTTATCCAACAGTTGATAGAGAAGGTTCAACACATTCAACATCATGATAAATCTTCAAAAAGTCAAAAAAAAACTTATGAATACAATCATAGAAGAGACCTATATTTTGAATTCATAGATAATTTTTTCCTTAAAATTTCACTTTGGAAGAAATTCATGAGAATTTATAAGAAGGAAAATCTTAATCACATATACATTGGCCCCTTTGAGATCATTTATCACACCAGAGTTGTAGCCCATTTAATTTCACACCAACATAACATAACGTAAGTAAATGGTTTGTTACATGTTTCCCTATTCAGGGATTACATATATGACCCCTCACATGTACTTAATGCAGATTTGGTACCCTTGGATAATGATCTTTAATATGAATAGTAGTTAGTGAATATCTTAGATTGTAAAGGGAAGGTTTTATGAAAAATGAAAAATAAACTAATAAAAGTGTTGTAGTGTAACAAAAAAAATTAAATAAGAAACATGGGAACCATAATAGAAAATGAAACTATAATTAAAGGAGAGTTTATAAAATGTTTTTTTAAAAGAAATTTAATTTCTTTGATACCTTTCATTACACGCATTATCAAGTTTTAACAAACCACAATATATTATTATTTAAACATAGACATTAAACCTAAACGTTAAACTTGGATGTATAAATAGGAATAAATAAATTTTTAAAATTAATTATAATTATTTTATGTAAATAATATATATTTATAAAAAAAGAACTTTATTTTTATAAAATATTTTATATGCTTTGAAAATTCTTTTTTCAAAAAAATTATTTCATTTTGTGAAAAAATTGTAAAATTTACTTTTCCACCTTTAAGAAATTTATTTTAAAAAATAAATTTCATTTTGGAAATATAAATTTAATAATTATCTTTTATTTTTTTTATAATTTTATAAAAATATTAATTTTTCAATGAATAGAAAAAAATACTGATTTTTATTAAAATAATTATTTTTATTTAAATAATTTACAAGATCCATTTTATTTTAAGATGGTATAAAAAGTAACATTAGTCCAAATATATATTTATTAATCCAATTTATCTCATTTTAATCAATTTCAGGTTGAATTTTTATATGAATACCCTTTATACATTTGCATGTTTTTTCATTGGAAACCATTTTTTTCATCACGTCTTCAAGTTTAATTTTAAATGAAATTCTTCCACCTATGAGAATTAAATTTGGAAAATTGGATTACATATTTATTTATTATAAAATTTTTTATAAGTTGATCTTAGTTTTTTTTAATGATTAATAGTGAAAATAGTAAAAATTAACTACTGTTGATACGGTTAACATGGGTTTACTAGGGGTAAAACAAAAAAACATAAGGGTTAAAATGGCCTAAAAGCTTCTAAAATTACTATATTATGTCTATAGTTTGACCTTATCACATATAAGGATTGATAATGATCCATTTTGGAGCATTTTGGCGTGTGAAAAATGTGGGTATAACTTTTTATTTTCAAAAATTCCAATTGTGTCATTTCCCCTCTTATAAAACGTCACCCCCTATAATCTCTTATCCACACTTAAAAAATATTTTTAGTTCAGATAATTTCATCCCAAATCCCTTACATAATTCCATTCCCATATCCTAAAATCCGTTTCTGTTATTAAACCCTCCTGATGAGGAATTTGGTATAAACACAAAGAGGTTTTCCGAAGAAGAGGTAAAATTCTTAACATTGGATTTTCGATTTATTTCTTAATCCACCTCCTTAAAACCTTATTAAAATAGGATTATATAAAAAAATAAATATATAAAATATAATTATATTTTATTATCGTAATTTCATAACTTGAATTTATATCCTCTTCCATCAAATGTAAAATGAAACAGTCCATCATGTGTACGGTGGTGGACTACCGCCTCACAAACTGATATAATTCATTTTCTACCACCACCACTCATGGCTAAAAATAATCATTGATATTATATTTATAAATTATGTTTATTAAATTATTAAACTTATGTAATTATAATATCATATCTACCTTCTTATCATCTAATACGTATTAAAATGACAACATTGCTCGTGTGTATGTGTGGACTACCTTCTCCAGAAAGCGATGTCAAATTTTTTTTCATTTTATTTTCACATGGATAGTAATAATTATTTATTTGGTTAATTTTCATGATATATATGAAATAATAATGATTCTATAATTATGAATTAATATTTACTTTTCATTCATTCCATTCATCGAGAAAATGTAAATAGTGTTCACATGTACGAACAACCTACCATCTCCATGGATAGTGTAATTTATTTTCCATCAATATATTTTATGGATTACTATTAATAAATATATTATTAAATATATTATATTTATAACATTTTTAAATTATTTATATTAAATAAATAATATCAATATAAAAGGACTAAATTTACCATACCAAAAGATGTATGAAAAATGAAGCAATTATTACATGAAACATGATTTTAACAAGGCATTGTTAATAAATAGGTGACAAAAATTTGTAATTAAATAATTTATTGTATGATATATATGAGTATGGTTTATAAATGTATATAAAATCAACCTAAATTTATTATATATTATTTTCTAACTTTTTTGAAGAAAGTCAATACTTAATGTAATGGATTTCTAGCCTCTATTTTATTCTTAGGAGACGTATGTCATATTCACCACTCATTTATTTTTTCTAGTGTATATAATTACTATTTGAAATGTTATATCATCAATCAACTTCTTTTAAGGATATTTAATGTTTCATTTAATGTTATTATTTAAAGGGTTTTATGATTCAAAAGTTACCGAAGTGATAAGGGTTTTATGATACAATCTCATTGTTTATCAGGATTGTTTATGATTATGAATCCAATGATGAAATATTATGATATATATGTAAATAACTTCATGAATTTTCTTATACTTTTTTATTTTTATGAAAATAATTTTTTTACATTCATTTCCTTTCTTCATGTGCTCTAGAGTCAAAAATAATGTTTTTAAGGAAAATTGGCTTTATTTCCATCTTCGGTTGAAAATAATTTATCTTCCATGTCTATGTTTTATAAAAATTATTTAAATAAATATTTTAATATGATCCTAATACTGTTAAATTTCATTTTTACCCATTTTTAACTTTTCAAAAATTGGTTTTAAAGTAATCTTAATATTTTCTTCCAAACCTGGTACTTTTGACTTTAACTGAAAAATGTGAAAGGAATCGTTATTTGAACATGTATGACACGAATGATATTTTCCACCATCATGAAAACTAAATGTTTTAAATATTGAATTATATGTTTTAAATTAATTTTTCAAATAAATTAATTTCTATAATATTTTGTTAAATTCTAGTTTTAGAGGTTTTTTTCAAAGTGGAAATGTCATTTTTGTCAATAAATGTCCTAAATTGTCATTCAAAATAATTTTTTATCTAAGATGAAATTTATTAATGTAACTTTATATTTTCATGGGATATGATCCAAATATACCATCCTTATTATTTCTATAAACAGTTTATGATTATAATGAAAATAGTTTCTTGAAACCCCTTTCATTTCAATAATTTATACAATGATGAAATGTTTATCAAAACCATTTATTTGACATGGGGTATGATGAGATGAAATGTTTGTGTAACCTACTTCATTTTTATGAATTGTGCTATGATGAAATGTTTATAAACCCCATTCATTTTCATGGTTTATTATATGAAGAATTTATTATGATCTACTTGCGCATATATGTAATGCCCCGACCCTAGTTACCCAGAGTTGGTGCCTTATTACATAACATTGGCATGATCACAAGAAAATCATGTCTTGAAAGACCGATCAATTTAGTATTATTGGAAAAAAGATTCATACATAAGTTCAACTTTACAACTTGAAAATAAACACAACACAAATATATTTCATTAGAAACATCCAAGACTCATAGATTATGCCTGCAGGTCACTCATAACTTACTTCTTCATATTATGGGAAAATGAAACATAAGAAAGGGGTGATCTCAAATGCTCAGTAAGGGTAATTAATACAGAGGAAAATGACATAAATATTAAGCATGATAAATAATTGAAACTGCATGCCTTTACCAATAATAAACATGAATACTTTTATGGAAAGAATATGAACTAAGTAAATAATGCCTTAATAAACCATAATCATGGGTATCCTACTAGTCTAATGACCACATGAACCATCAATATTATTTCCATAATGAGGGAATGTATAATGTCAGACATTCTGAAACATTTTATCAAGGCCTCGGCCAAGATGTCTAAAACTAATTAGGGCCTCATCCAAAACCATAAATCAAATTGGGAAATGGCCTCGGCCAATTCCACGTCTAGTTGTCTCATGAGACCTACCGATGCATCGAGGAGCTATATTGGGCTCCACCCGTCACTTACTAAGTCCAATACATTATTCATATGAAAACGTTTAAACATATCATAAACATTCGTATTAAAACTAGCATACGAAATGTCAATACTTTAACCATAAATCATGAATGGTATAAAAATATAACATCTACAATCAAACATATCACAAAACCATCAATAAAATATGGAAGTTTCTTATCATAATAAATCAACTCCAAATAAACTTAAAATCCATCAAAGGATGTTGACATAGATGAAATCAAAACCCTTTTTAGAGAAATATCTCTTTCTATTTTGAAATCATTTAAGAGTCACATAATTATAAAAGAAAACATTTACTTTAAAAATATTCTTATAAGCTTGTAAGGGAATATTCAATTATTTTCATACGGTGGAAAATATCCTCACCCTCTATATAAGTTAATAAAATACATTCTTATCTTAATTTTGTCATAAAGGTTAAAAAGGAACTTGTTTGGAAAACGACAGAAAGACTACTTTATAAAAATATTATAAAAAGTCAAACAAGGGTATAAATGACTTTAACCCATAGTCTGTAAAATAGTAATAGTGATTTGAAATAAATTTTTAAGAAACATGGATGTGGATGATAAAGACTTCCTAGTAGATAATTACGTATAAACAACCTCAGATAATGAAGAGATTGTGAAATAAACCCTTACCTTGTACTTTTCCTTGGTTGAGGGTAGTTTAACCTCTTTTATAATGGTAAAATAATTGTTATTAAATTATACAAGAATCATATATGTTAATATTATATCATATATGATCTTTTAACATTGCTTTTTTAATAATATCTTACTATTATCGTCGTTTCGTGTGTTAACTTACTCATTTTATTTTATATATTTTGTTACATAAGTCGTGTTTTTTATGGATAGGTTTTATATAATTCATATCTAGAATGATATCAAGTCCTTAAACATTATTTTTAATCATAAAATGGGAATTATACTTGAATGTATATGATGGGGACTGAATCTCATCGCGTTCGTGGAGACGGTAGTCCGTACGTACGCACAAACACTACTTCCATTTTATTTTTCATTTTAAAAGAAATCAAAACAAAATGATAAATAGGTATATTATTATTATAGTATAATATAATATCTTATATGTTTCACTTAATTTCATTAATACTATCCTTTATATGTTCCATGTATGGTAAGAACGAGTCATATCACTTTCAAGGGGCGGTAGTCTGCACTTCCTCAAAAGAAATTATCGTCTATATATACAACATGAAACGAATAATGGTATTCTATAAAATGAAATTAAAGAATCTTATATATAAAATAAATATCATTAATAACATATTTAATTATAGTTTCATCATAATGTCCACCATGAGAGGCGGTAGGAGATAATTGAACAATCATCATTTCGTGAGGCATTTGGTTTCCATCCGCAGAAACATTATGTTCTTCACCCATTAGATGGAGGTGTATGTAATTTTAGTTTGAATACTTATCATAAAAATATCCTAGTATTTTTAAAATACTGGTTTTTTTACAAAAGAAAAGAATAACAAGAGTATAGGGGTTGGAGAAGTAAAATAAAAGAAAAGTCCCTGAGAGAAATCGTTACCTTTAATTTGGGTAACTCCCTTTGGATTGAACCAAAAAGGACTCTTGAAGTGCCTCCTTCCAAAGATAAGGCTTCTAGGAGGAGGAGAGAGATATAGGGAGATTAATTGGGCCAAGTTTGGATGATCCAAAAGTCTTGAGATGTTTGAAGAATTGGTTAGAAGTGGTGTCCTTTTATAAGGGGGAGGAGGGGCTCTTAAGGAAAAACTTAAAGTATTATTTTATAATAAATTCATATTCGGTTTATAATGGCTCCAAAATGGATTATTTAAAGTCTAAGGTGGGTAGGGGTCGAAAACACATCAACCAATAGGTTTTATACAAGTTTGGGTCACAATTTTCCCTTATCTTTTAGATTTAACTCTTTGTTAAATAGTTTGACATTTACCATGTCTCTTTATATTTTTATATTATATGGTTAATAAACTTTCTATAAACAGCCAATAGAACCCCAAGTGGTTAATTAATGACATACCTATCATCATATAAGTCCTTTGGCAGAACCTTAGATTTTTCGTAATATTATATCAATTAATAATATAATATTTGTTTCAAAAACTCTTCTATGTCAATTTTGACACTATTTAATAATTGATTTTTTTTAAAGTATTAATAACTATATTAATTCTAAAAAAATCATTTAATCAATCCTAAAAAGACATATTAACCAATAAAATTCTTTTAATTCATTAAAAGTATCAAATTATATTTATTTGGGTATTTATAATATCAATTATTTTAATATTTCACTAATAAGGTAATTACTGCATCATCATTGTGTCATAACTAAATTAAATTATTTAATGTCTAAAAATTATAAATAAAATAAAATTATGTAGGAAATATTTTTATCCTTCTAATGAATATTTATAATCGAATTTATCTTATGTATAACTCTATATTAAAAATGTTTTAGTTATTAAACATTTATTTTAACTCTTTTATCTCTTCTTTGAATTAGAGAATAATAAATGTTATAATCTAATCCAAGTGGACCAAATTGGTTATTATTTTATTTATAAGGTTGTTTTTGGTCGAATTATATTTATCCAATAGAATTAGGATATGTGTTAGGGTAATAATAATATCATTTTTACCCTTAATTACCCTATTTAATTTTTACTGTGGTAAATAAAAGTAAAAATTTACTATTCACCAAAAATATTTTTATCTTATTGAACTACATTTTACTCCTTTATATTAACCGTGTATCTTGGATTCTAGAAATTCCACTCACAGGAGCGGTAAAATTATGTTTTACGTGAATTTGCAAATTCTCTTAGAAGGTGGGTAAAAGACGGTGAAAAGATCAATAAAATTTTTATATATCTAAAATTATTATAAACTGACTCCAATGAATTACATTGAACTTATATAGGTATTATGTATCAATTTTTACATAAAATAAATTTAAATAAAATAAATAATTATTTAAATAAAAATTTGGTTTTAAACTATAACTCAGTGTTTTTCACTATTCATCAAAAATTAAAAGTTTTCAGAAAAATACCAAAAATTTACCCTTAGATAATTTTGATAATCCGAATTAAATAATGAAGTCTATTTTACCAAATTCAAAACATAGAAGTTGCATTTATTAATTTAAAATTAATTCCCGCTGTCAAAACCAAAAGGCGTATTTTTAAGAAATAATAACTACCAAAAGTTTGACAACTGTTTATGTCCAATATCAAAGTGAAATTACTTACAATGACCATAATTGGATTAAATGGTAAAAATATAATCTATTTATATTGCCAAACCATTAAAATTTATAATTTAAAAATTAAAATTATTTTGATTTAAAAAGTTGTTTTCAGTTAAAATATAGTATTTTCACTATTCACCCAAATATGAAAGTTATCAGAAAAACACCAAAACTTTATTGAAACTAAATTATTATGTCTCAATTCTAAATAAGATGTTTATTTTGTCAAATTGAATATATAAAAGTTTCAAATATTGGATTTAAAAAGGCTTCACCAATAAAAGGCTGTAAAATTGCATTTTTCGAAAAATACTTCTTTTATCTGAAAAAATGTATTTTTTCTTAAATTATGTCTAAGAAACTAATAATATAGATTCTAAAATTATAATAATTATTTGAAGTTAAAAATTCAGTTAATATTATTCATAACTGCTTTTGAATGGCTTGTTTGGTATGTCATGGTGCGCTAGAACTCGGTGTTGCATGTAGTGCAAGTTATTGAATTACTTTGAAGAAATAACGTACTATGAAATCATGGGGTGTTACATTCTTCCCTCCTTCAATAAATTCCTTCCTTGCAATTTGAAATTATTTTTCTAAAATAAAAGGTTGAAAATAGAAAATACCTTTGGGAAAACCCACATTAGAAATTTGGTTAATAAAATTTAGTCTTAATAAGAGGAAAAGGTAAATGAAAGGGTCACCACCAAATTATGATCTCGATTAGGAGAAAATTGGTGGAAATTAAAGAAATATAATTGGAGGAAAATGTAAATATTTATAGGTAGTGATTGAGGTCATCAATCACAAACAAGTGTAAAATTGAGGGCCTTAAATTCATCAATCTATGATGATTTAAAATACCTTCGGTTCAACAAAACATATGGTATTAGGATAAAACATTTTTTGTTTTAAGATCCCTTCAGTAAAGTATAAGAATAAATTTCTTTATAGAATAAGAGAAGAAGAAAAATATATACTTGACAAGTAGAGTCCCATACTTTAACTAAATGCTACCACAAACTCATCTTTCACTCTAAATGATAATAGAACTTAAAAATAATATTCTATTTATCCTATTCGTATAGGGTTCAAAAAATGAATTTATAATTCATCTTCCATATTTTTTTTAAAAAAGACTACATTATTCGATCCAGGACATCACATGGGCTAGTGGTAGGTGATACACCATTGTCACCCTTCGGTTGTGGGTTCAAGTCTCACGGCCTTTCTGGACGCGATGGGTTCCCTCCCGACCTACGAGTTGTCCTTTTATGGAAATCCAAAAATAATCTCAAACTAGAATTATCCAAAATACTTCTGTCCAAACACACAGTCCAAAATTTATAATGAAGGTAAACACAATGAAGATACTTTTTTCTGCGTAATAACATGTGAACACCTTCATCCGGTATTCTTTTAGAACACTACAACATCCTGAATTACCATAAAACCTTATTGATTACATTCATGATCCCTTATTCCTTATAGAATACTGGATATACTCCTTCTATCCAAAAATGATGTAAACTCCAACAATGATGTAATATAAAAATCATTAATTAGTTTCAAGGTAATCAAGAATATCCAATATAATTTATCCAAATCAATCATGTATTATTCCAAAATCACTACCTCGGTATCAGAACCATATTATGGTTTATCTTTCTCTCAACCATATATTTTCCAAAAATTTATCCTTCTATTGAGTCACTTTTCTTGGTTCCACATAATCTCAAGTCCTTAATGAAAGAGTACGGAAGTACAATCCTTATATACTCTATAATTATTATAACCATTATAGTGTTGATACAACACTCAAATGACATAATTCTCTAATAACAATATAAGAAATATAATCATTCCTCCTCATCTGTGGTAGTGTCATAACTTGATTATTATCCAATAGCATCATTTGGGGAATTCTCTGATTATTTGGACGTCGGTTCGCGTAGTGTCCCAAATCCTTGCAGATGAAGCATTGTTCATTTGAAACCTTTTTCTTACCCTTGCAGTCATGTACTTGGTGTCCTTTTTCTCCACTCTTATAACAAACTCTCATTCCCTTTAGGAAATTTCCAGGGTGTTTCTTTCCACAATTATTACATATGGGAAAATTCTTCTTTTCCCTCTTCCCTTTACCCATCTTTCTCTCTTCCATCCTTTTCTTCTCTTGCTTACCTTCAAAGTCATAGGACTCGGAAAATTCTTTATTTATCTTATTAACACATGATACTATTTCTTCATATGTTAAGAATACATGGGAGACTATTTATCTTCTAAATTTTGTCTTCATACTATGAAAGATATGATCCTTCTTACTCTTTAGATCATACGTATTACTGGAGTTCACATTCCTTCTACTAGGCGCCATTTGTATACAATAGCATAAACTAGGTCAATTTATGAATTGCAATGAATAATTCCAAAAATGTAAAATACCTAACATAAATTGAATGGTTTATGGATATAATCCATAACCATAAGGATGTTTTCATTAAGGAATTATATACTCATAAACCCTTCATAATGATTTGTAAGGAAAATGATAATTATCCCAAGCATACCCCCCGGGAGTGTCGTAACCAAGAGTGCAGCAAGGCCTATTGTCGTGCCCCAGTTCCTGTTCGAGTCTAGCTCAAAGCGGTGTTTTTGGGTTTTACCCCTAGGTACATATGTGTCAGAGCCGCCTCTACCTGCTTGAATCCAGACAGGGATTTATTGCTCAGAAAACTCACAAAATCTATACAATACCAAAATTCTAGGAAATTCTTCTTATAATAATCCTCATAGTCTATCTTAGGGCTACATGCTCTAATTAGAGTTTATCTAAATCTAGCTTCTGAGGTTTGTACTAAAATTCCTCTGATACCAACTGTTACACCCCGACCCTAGTTACCCAGAGTCGGTGCATTATTACATAACATTGGCATGATCACAATGAAATCATGTCTCGAAAGACCGATCATTTTAGTATTATTGGAAACCAGATTCATACATAAGTTAAACTTTACAACATGAAAAGAAACACAACACAAATATATTTCATTAGAAACATCCAATCCTCATAGATTATGCCTTTAGGTTACTCATAACTAACTTCTTCATATCCTGGGAAAATGAAACATAAGAAAGGGGTCAGCTCAAATGCTCAGTAAGGGTAAGTAATACAGAGGAAAATGACATAAATATTAAGAATGTTAAATTATTGAAACCACATTCCTTTACCAATAATAAACATGAATACTTTTATGGAAATAATATGATCTGAGTAAATAATTCCATAATAAAACATAATCATGTGTATTCTACTAGTCGAATGACCAAATGAACCATCAATATTATTTCCATAATGAGGGAATGTATAATGTCGGACATTCTGAAACATTTTGTCAAGCCTCTGCCAAGATGTCTAAAAATGATTAAGGCCTCCGCCAAAACCATAAATCAAATTGGGAAAGGGCCTCGGCCAATTCCACGTCTTATTGTCTCATGAGACCAACCGATGCATTGAGGAGCTATAGCGGGCTCCACCCGTCACTTATTAAGTCCAATACATTCCACATATGAATACTTTTAAACATATCATAAACATTCGTATTAAAACTAGCATACGAAATGTCAATACTTTACCCATAAATCATGAATGGTATAAAAATTTCACATCCATAGTCAAACATATCACAAAACCTACAATAAAATATGTAAGTTTTGTATCATAATAAATCAACTCCAAATAAACATAAAATCCATAAAAGGATATTGACATAGATGAAATCAAAACCCTTTTTAGAGAAATATCTCTTTCTATTTTGAAATCATTTAAGAGTCACATAATTATACAATAAAACATTTACTTTGAAAAAATTCTTATAATATTGTAAGAGAATATTCAATGATTTTAATACAGTGGAAAATATCTGCACCCAACATATAAGTTAATAAAATATATTCTTACCATATTTTTTTCAAAAAGGTTAAAAAGGACCTTGTTTGGAAAATTACGGAATGATTCCTTTATAAAAATCTTATAAAAATTCAAACAAGTATATAAATGACTTTAACCCATATTCTGAAAAATAGTAAGAATGATTTTAAATACATTTTTAAGAAACATGGATGTGGATGATAATGTGGTCCCACTAGATAATTACGTATAAACAACCTCAGATAATGAAGAGATTGTGGAATAAACTCTTAACTTGTACTTTTCCTTGGTTGAGGGTAGTTTAAACTACTTTATAATGATGAAATAATATTCATTAAACTATAAAAGAATCATATACGTTAATATAATATCACATATGATCTTTTAACATTGGTTTTTTAATAATATCTTAGTATTATCATCGTTTCGTGTGTTAACTTACTCATTTTATTTTATATGTTTTGTTACATAAGCCATGTTTTTTATGGGTAGGTTGTATATTATTCATATCCAGAACAATATAAAGTCCTTAAACATTATTTTTAATCATAAAATGATAATTATACTTGAATTTATATGATGGGGAATGAATCTCATCGCATTCATGGAGACGGTAGTTTGTACGTACGCACGAACGATACTTCCATTTCATTTTTCATTTTAAAAGAAATAAAAAAAATGATAAATAGGTATATTTTTATTCCAGTATAATATAATATCTTATATGATACTTAAGTTCATTAATACCATCCTTTATACATTCCATGTATGGTATGAACGAGTCATATCACTTTGAGGGGGCGGTAGTCCGCACTTCCTCAAATGAAATTATCGTGTATATATATACAACATGAAACGAGTAATGGTATGATATAAAATTGAATTATAGATGATTATATATAAAATAAATATCATTAATATCATATTTAATTATAGTGCCATCATAATGGCCACCATGAGAGGCGGTAAGAGATAATTGAACAATCATCATTTCATGAGGCGTTTGGTTGCCATCCACAGAAATATTATGTTCTTCACCCATTAGATGGAGGTGTGTGTAAGTGTAGTTATAATACTTATCATAAAAATATCCTATTATTTTTAGGATACTTGTTTTTTACAAAAGAAAATAATAAGAATAGTTTAGGGTTGGGGAAGTAAAATAAAATAAAAGAATCTAAGAGAAATAGTTACCTTTAATTTGGGTAACTCCCTTTGGATTGAACCAAAAAAGACTCTTGAAGTGCCTTATTCCTAAGTTAAGGATTCTAAGAGGAGTATAAGGATTTAGGGAGCTTAATTGGGAAGAGGTTTGATGATCCAAAAGGCTTGAGAGGTGTGAGGAATTGGTTTTAAGTGGTGTCCTTTTATAAGGGGGGAGGGGCTCTTTAGGGAAAACATAAAGTATTATTTTATAATAAATTAATATTCGGTTTATAATGGCTAAAAACTGGATTATTTAATGTATAAGGTGGGGATGGGTCGAAAACCACTCATCCAATAGGTTTTAGACAAGTTTGGGTCACTATTTTTCCCTTATCTTTTAGATTTAACTCTTAGTTAAATAGTTTGACATTTACCATGTCTCTTTGTATTTCAAAATTATATGTTTAATAAACATACTATAGACTACCAATAGAACCCCAAGTTGTTCATTAATGACATACCTATCATCATATAAGTCCTTTGGACGAACCTTAGATTTTTAGGAATATTATATCAATTAATAATATAATATTTCTTTTAAACACTCCTTTATGTCAATTTTTACACTATTTAATAATTGATTTCTGTTAAAGTCTTAATAACTTTGTTAATTAGAACCAAATTCATTTAATAAATACCAACATGTCATAGTAACCAATAAAATTCGTTTAATTTATTAAAAGTCTCAAATTATATTTATTTGGGTATTTATAATATCAATTATTTTAATATTTCACTAATAAGGTAATTACTGTATCATCATTGTGTCATAAATAAATTAAATTATTTAATCTCTAAAAATTATAAATAAAATACCATTATGTAAGAAATCGTTTTATATTTCTAATGAATATTTATAATCAAATTTATCTTATGTATAACCCTATATTAAAAATGTTTTAGTTATTAAACTTTCATTTTAACTCTTTTAAATCTTTGAATTATATAATAATAAATGTCCCAATCTAATCCAAGTGGACCAAAGAGGTTCATATTTTATTCCTAAGGTTATTTTTTGTCAAATTATACTTATCCAATAGAATTATGACATGTGTTAGAGTAATAATAATATCATTTTTACTCTTAATTTCCTTATTTAATTTTTACCGTGGTAAATAAAAGTAAAATGTTACTATTCACAAAAAAATTATTTTTTTCTTATTGAACCACATTTTACTCCTGGATATTAACTATGTCTCTCAGATTTTCAAAATTCTACTCACAGAAGTGGTAAAATTAAGTTTTATGTCAAATTTCAAACACTCCTAGGAGGTGGGTAAAAGACGGTGAAAACTTCAATAAACTTTTAATATATCTAAATTTATTATAAACTTAATCCAATGAATTACATTGAACTTATATAAGTATTATATATCTATTTTGACATAAAATAAATTTAAATAAAATAAATAATTATTTAAAAAAAAATTCGGATTTAAACTATAACTCAGTGTCTTTCACTATTCATCAAAAATTAAATGTTTTTAGAAAAATACAAAAAATTTACCCTAAGATAATTTTGATATTCCGAATTCAATAATGAAGTCTATTTTACCAAATTCAAAACATAGAAGTTTCATTTATTAATTTAAAATTAATTTCAGCTGTCAAAACCAAAAGGCGTATTTTTAAGAAATAATAACTACCAAAAGTTTGACACTTGTTTATGTCCAATTTCAAAGTGAAATTACTTACAACGACCATAATTGGATTAAATGGTAAAAAATATAATATATTTATACTTCCAGACCATTAAAATGTATAATTAAATAATTTAAATTATTTTGATTTAAAATGTTGTTTTCAGTTGAAATATAGTATTTTTCACTATTCACCCAAATATGAAAGTTATCAGAAAAAACCCAAAACATTATTGAAACTAAATTCTTATGTCTCGATTCTAATTAAGAAGTTTATTTTTTGAAATTTAATATTTAAAAGTTTCAAATATTGGATTTAAAAAGGCTTCTCCATTAAAAGGTGGTAAAATTGCATTTTTTGAAAAATACTTATTTTATTTGAAAAAATGTATTTGTTCATAAATTATTTCTAAGAAACTCATAATATGGATTCTAAAATTATAAGGATTATTTAAATTTCAAAATTCAGTTAATACTATTCACAACCGCTTTTGAACGACTTGTTTGGTAATTCATGGTGCACTAGAACTCGGTGTTGCGTGTAGTTCAAGTTATTGAATTACTTAGAAGAAATAACGTACTATGAAATCTTGGGGTGTAACAATATATGTATGGTTTCCATTATGTCATGGTGGTTACCTTATAATAAACGATGGTGGTTAAATTATAACCAAGGACATTGGTTACATTATAACCAGCAATAGTGGTTATGTTAAAACCAAGGATGGTGTTCATGTTATAACCAGGGATGGGTGGGATTTGTAACCCCATCTAATTCATTAGGTAATGATGGATAACTCATGAAATAAACAATTTATGCATGAGCCTAGTTTATTGTTCACAAGTTTATATGTGGACTTGGATTGCATGTCCAAAAGGTTATACAAGGACCTAATTTCATGTCCTCAACTTAATGAGTGAACTTGTTTCTATTTATACATTTTTATAGTATTATAACCTTATGTGTATTCCACAAATATAAGTTTTAATTCAATATTAAACTTTCATGACCCAATTAATTTGATTCCTTTATGATTTATATCTTATGAACTATCAAGATTTATTCCATGACAAAAGTTTATGATCTATAATATATAGGGTATGGTTTTAAAATATTATTCTAATATTCTCATACCCTTAATCTCATGTTATGTAGATATCTCTCATGAATACCCTTATTTAGCATCTAAGATCACCCTTTATTATGTTTCTTTTCCCTAAGTTATAAAGAATGGTTTTAATTAGGGTATTAATATTAATTGTACTATGTGGAAAGATCTTTTTTGGAGTTATTGAAGATAGTTCATGAAATAAAAAGATTATGTATCCAGTATCTAAAGGAACTAAAAATTCACATTACTTGGGTGTGTATTTATGAAATGTATTAAATATTCATCCAAAAATTGTAATATTTATTTATGAAAATCCTAGGTTGTAATAGTTGGTATCAGAGGAAAGGTTTACTTAACCTTTGGAAACTAGGATGAGAATGATTTAGTAATAACCCTTAGGATAATCCTAAGTATAGGAAATTTTTCTATGTTCTATTAAATAAAGGAATATAGTTTTCATGAAACTACATTCATGATTGGATACTCTATGTGGATATGGATCTAGAAAAGCTTTACTAAGGGGTAATAACCACAAAAAGGGTACATTTATCTGGACTCAATTATCACCTGGTGATTGAAAATTAACATTTTTTCTCACTTAGTTTTATAATCTTGTGGGATATGATTTGGTTAATTCATGTTTCCTTTATAAACCATTGTGAAGGATTTGAAAATATGATGAGCATGGATAACCTAGGTAAAAACTAAGGTCTCATAAATTGAAAAAAATGTTCTCTTATCTAGACATCTTATAAATTATTTTTCATTATTAGGTGGTTCCAACTATGAATATTATTTCACACACAATGATTTTTTGGTTTTATTCCTTGGATGGATCCCAAAGAAATTCGGTTAATGCTAAATGTGGTGAAAAAATAAATGATTATCCTCCACAAAAAACAAATTCTATAAGAGATGGAATGTAAAATTTCATTTCTTTTCTCACACAACTTTCTAAAGCTATTAATCATGCAAATATTCCAAATGAGGAAATGAGGGAACAATGTTTTTTTAGTCCTTTATAAGGTAATAATCACCTTATTTTAGTGGGTCTACTAATACACTACTCACTAATTAATAGATCAGTAGCACTGAAATGATATTTTTCATTCTTTGGTGTTTGGAACATGAGAATGTTATTCTGACCATTTAAAGATAGAAGTTTAATTAGATCAATGGTGGAATATTATTAAGAATGTGATTAAAAAGAAAGAAACTGAATCCATTGGATGGGATGGGTTTTAGAGAATATTTTTCAGAAAGTTTTTCCCTCGTATTCTATGCACAAGGATGGAGAAGAAATTTCTTAAACCCAATGAGAAGGAAAATTAATATATTGGTACCTGTGAAGCTAATTTTTCAATACATTCAATCTATTCTTCTAGTTTAATCATCATCCTAGAAATCACAGTCGATTCATTATTTGGTAGATTAAAAACAATTCTATGAAATTCAATGTCTATTAGAGAATTTAGTATCCACAAATAAATCAGTTTATGTACACTCAAGGTATAAATGTAAATTGGAGATTCCCACCATTCCCATGGTTTTGATAATAAAAGGAAGATCGTGTATCAGGATAACTCAAATAAATCACATGGTGGAAAGAAATTCTAGTCCCCTGCATTAAATAAATTTGGGGATAAATATCATGTAAATTTATTTTATGGAACTAGTAATTGTTTTTAATGTGGGAAGTTTGGTCATAGATCCATTGAATGTTAAAAGGTGATGAAAGGTCCAATAGACATAATATAAGAAAGGAAGGAACCAACTAATGCACCCCCCATTCTCTAATTCAGTAAATCCAAGTAGTATGGTTATTATGCTAACCAGTTATTAAATCCAAAGGTTAATAATGATGATTGGCATTAGAAACCTTTTAATATTAGAGATAAAGGAAAATTTCATGTGATCACTATTTTTTATGAGGGGTATGTTAATAATGTTGTGAAAGGTACACCTACCATCATATCTAAAATTTCTAATGTCTTATTTTATTCTATGTCTACCAACTTTTTTATATCTCAATAGATTTCTAATGGTACCAACATTACACCTCAAGGATAATATGTTGAATTAGTATAGAAAAACCTTAATGGTACAATGATCACATCACAAGTCTATGGTTGTTCTCTAGTTGAAGTTCATGGGAATTTTATTCCTACAAATATCATTATTATCCCTCGGGTTGAATTTTATGTAATCTTAGGCATGGATTTGATTTATGTATATATATACCACATAAATTTCAACATAAGGGAAGTAACATTTGATATTCCAAACCAACCTATGATCTTCTATCAGTGCAATGATAAATATGAACTTCTGATAGAAATCACATCCATTTTATAGGTTTTGATAATTATTCAAAAGGGGTGTTTATCTCAAATGGTTGAGGAGAAAATAGACATAAATGATATGTATATTGTGTGGGAATTTTCTGATGTCTTTCTAGAAGGATTTCCTATTCATCCATTTAATTTTGAATTTCAATTTTCAATAGAACTCATACATATTGCCACACCTATTTAAAAGGCTCCCTATAAAGTAGACCTATTTGAGTTGCATAAATTAAATAAACAACTCTAGGTGAACCTTTATAAGTGATTTATTCATCTAGTTGTGTCTCCTTGTGGTGCACCTATTATATTTGTTATGAAGAAAGATAGATCAATGCATCTCTGTATTGGTTATTGTGAACTGAATAAGATCGCTATTAAGAAAAAAATATCCTCTAACCCATATGATGACTTTTTTATCAATTTAACTAAGCTCAAAATTTTTCCAAGATTAAACATTGTTCTTGATATCATCAATTGAGGGTAAATAAAGAGGATATACCCATAACATATTTTTTTACAAGGCATGGACACTATTATTATATAGTTATTCCATTTGGTCTTACTAATTCCCCTGCTATCTTCATAGATTTGATGAATAGAATCTTTATAGATTACCTTAATCAATTTGTGGTAGTATTTATAGAGAATATTCTTATATATTCAAAGATAATGAAATTTCATGAATATCATGTGAGGATTGTACTAAATACCCTATAGAAGGAGAAATTGTATGCAGATTTTTAAAAGTGTTAATTTTGGGTATAAAAGGATTCATTTGTTCTTCATATAATCTTGAATGATGTTATATTAGTAGAGCCATCAAAGATAGAGGCTATTGAATGTTGTAAAATACCAACCATGTTAACTGAGATACAAAGTTTTCTTGGTTTGGATGTATATTATCGATATTATGTAGATAATTTATAATGTCTATCTAATTTTGTCACCAAGTTAAACCTGAAGTTAGACAAGTTCCTATGGATAGTTGAATGTAACGAAAATTTCAAGGAACATAAGAGAAGATTAGTCAGTTCACCTATTCTTACATTACCCTACTGTGGGGAAGGGGTTTTAATCTATAGTGATATATCCAATAAGGGATTGGCATGTGTTCACAAGATGAATGAAATGTTTATAGATAATGTATCATGAAAATGGAAGGTTTATGATCAACATTACCCAACTCATGATTTGGAGTTAACTATGGTAATATTTTAATTAATGATATAGAGAAGTTATTTGTATAGAAAAAAATGTGATATATATAATGATCATAATAGTTTAAAGTAAATATTCATATAGAAAGAGTTGAAAGTGCATCAAATAAGATGGTTAGAGCTGATTAAAGATTTTGAATGGTCAATACATTACAACCTTAGGAATGCGAACATGGTGGCTGATGGTTTTTGTTGAAAAAATCATATTATCTTATACATGATGAGGATCAAAAAATATCAAATATTTATTGATTTTTAATGGATGTATCTAGAGATCCTTAAGGAAGGGGAAGAATCATATCTTCTTCAAATCAATTTTCAACCATCAATCCATGTGAGTATTAAAGAGGTACATAAGGAGGAAATAGAGATATAGAAGAAGTATATAAATGTTCCTAAGTTTAATATTGATTATGATGGAATGATAAGGTATGGGAACCATGTATGTGTTTTATATATACTATATATGAATAAGGAGTTATTCTATGATCCTCGTAGTCTATTATTATATATTCAAATTGAAATTAATAAGATGTATAAATATTTGAAATAGTATTTATAGTGGTGCTGCATAAAGAGAGATATCATAGAATTTATACCTCGGTGCTTGGTATTCCAGCAAGTTAAGGTTGATATAAAAAATTATAAGGTTATGATACAACTGTTATCCATAGAAAAATGTAAATGGGAAAACATATCCATGATTTTTTTCATTGGACTCCCCAAAATTTCAAAAATCCATAATATTATATAGGTTGTAGTAAATATCCTTAAAAACTTATCATAATTCATTTCCATTAGAGAATACTTATCTCTAGATTATATTTACATGATATAGATTAAAGAATTTTTTAGGTTGCATGGAATACCACATTAAATTGTATATGATTGAGATCTAAGGTTGAACTTGAATTTTTTGTGAAGTCCTTAGAAAGATTTGGATACAGAGTTGAGTTTCAGAAATGTGTATCATCCCGAAATAGATGGTAAGTATAAGAGAAAAATTAAAACCCTGGATTATATTATGATATCTTACTATATTTGTTTCAATGGTTTTTAGGATCACACCTTAATCTAGTTGAGTTTTTATACAACTTTAGCTTCCCGCAATCATTCAAATGGATCCATGTAAAACCCTCTATTGAATGAAGAGTAAAACTCCAACATGTTGGGATGAAGTTACATAAAGAAAGACACTAGAACTAGTGTGAGTGAAGTAAATGGAAAATAAGGTTAGATCCATTAGAAAACACATAAGGGTGGCATGAAATTGATAGAAAATTTATACTGATAATCGTCATCATGATTTGGAATTTGAAGTCGGTGAGAAGGTATTTCTATAAATTTCTATATTGAATAAGTTTATAATATTTGGAAATAATGACAAGATAATACCTAGTTATATCAGTACCCTTTAAATTATTGATCATATCGAGACCTTAGCTTGTCACTTATGCTTCCACCGAACCTCTCTCAGGTTCACGATAAGTTCCATATATCTCTTTTAAGGAAGCACATACATGATCCATCACATGCATTAAACTAAGAGGTCATACTTATAGAGTGTGATATTTACAATGAAGAAAAATGGGGGAGGTTCTATATCATACAGATAAAGTTCTATGAAATAAGACCACTCACCAGGTCAACGTTTTTGTAGCAAAATCGGCAACTTGAGGAAGTTACGTGGGAACCTAAGGATGTAATGAGGCAAAAGTATACTTTTTTATTCGAACCAAAGTGATGGAATTTAAAATTTGAAATTTATCTTAAGGGGGGTAAAATTAATCACCTTGAGATTTTATGAAATATTTTTTTCAAATAAATTTAATTTATTTGATAGCTTTCATTACACGCAACACTAAATTTTAACAAACCACTATATACTATTATTAATACAAGACCATTTTGACCTATCAAATTAACTCTGTGGTATAAATTTTAATGAAAATATTTTTAAAATTAATTATAATGGTCTTATATAAATAAAACATAATGATAAAAAATTTACTTAATTTTTCATAAATCATTTATATGCTTCAAAAATTGCTTTTTCTCCAAATTTTATTTTTTATTGCATTTTGTGAAAAAATAGTAAAACTAGTCTTTGAATTTTTTGTAAAATTAATATGAAAAAATTTAATTCATTTTTTAAATTAACATTTCAAAATTACCATTGATTTAATTTTAGAGAATGTTCTACAAATATTAATTCTTTAATGAATAGTAAAAAATATTGATTTTTACTAAAAAATGCCTTTTCGTTTAAATAATTTAAAAGATCCATTTTATTTCAAGATAGTTTTAAAAATAAAATTAATCTAATTATAAATTTATTAATATAATTTATTTCATTGGAATAAATTTATTATATAATTTTTATATTAGATTTTTTTAAACATTTCAATGTTTTTGCATTGGAAAACTATTTTTTTGTCATGTCTATAAGTTTAATTTTAAATTAAAATTTTCCAATTATGTGAATAAAATTTGAAAAAAATTATTTCATATTATTAATGAACATAATTTCTATTATATAATAATTTAAAAGTAATTTTTTTCATATTGACTGGTGAAAATAGTAAAAAATAATTATTGTGGTTATGGTTAAAACAGGTTCGTTGGGGTTAAACTAAATGGATATGGGTTAAAATACCCTAAAACATTATCCAATTCATATTATATGGACATATTTAGACCATATCATATCTACTTTTATATAATTATCCATTTTGGATCTTTTTTATTTGAAAAAAGAGGATATAAATTTTCCTTTTAAAACTTCCAAGAGTTTTATCTACCCTGCTTATAAGAGGCCACCCCCTCTCCTATCCTATACACGCTTCTAAATAATTTAGGTTCATAAAATATCTAACTAAATATACTATTTAATTCCATACCCACAACTTAGATTTTTTATTTTGATTAGTAAACCCTCCTAATAAGGTTTTAAGTATAAACCTAAAGAGGCTATACGAAGAAGAGGTAAAATTCTTAACCATGCGCTTTTTTATTTATTCTTACACATCCTTAAAATATTATTCAAATATGATTATATAATAAAAAAATTATTTACCATATAATTTTATTTTATTATTCTAATTTCATAACCTATATTCATATCCTCTTCCATTAAATGGAAAATAAAACTGTTAATCATGTGTACGATGAACTACCGCCTCATGAACCAATATAATTTGTTTTCCATAACCACCTATCATGGCTGTAAATAATTATAGATTTAATGTTTATATATAATATTTATGAAATTATTATACTTATATAATTTTAATATCACATTTACCTTCTCAACTTCCAATCTGTTGGAAAATGATATTGTCGTTCATGTGTACTTGTAGACTACTGCCTCCACGAGGCGATGGGAAATGTTTTTCATTTTATTTTTACATGATTAGTAATAAGGTTGGATTTGATTCATATAATTTTATATATGAAATAATAATGATTCTTAAAAGTTAAATTAATATTTAATTTTCTTTTATTCCATCTGTTGATAAAATCGAAATAGTGATCATGCGTACGTACAGCCTACAGTCTCCATAAACGGTGTAATTCATTTTCCCTCTATAACCTTTATGTATTACTCTAAATATATATAATTAAAATATATTATATTTATATAATATTTAAAATTATATAAATTATTTAACCATGATCAATGTAAATGGTCCAAAATTACCAAACCAAAACATACATGAGAAATGAAGCAATTTTTACCTCAAACATGATTTAAACAAGAAATTATTTGTAAACAGATGATAGAAGGTCATAAGTAAATAATATATGGAATTATATATATGAATATGGTTCTATAAGATAAATATAATAAACCTATATTTATTATTAAGTATTTTCTAACATGTTCAAAGAAATTCAAGACTTATGGTTAGGAATTTCTAGTCTCTTTTTATTTCTAGGATACATATGTCATATTAACCACTAATTTCTTTTTTTTTTGTGTATATAATTTCAGTTTGAAATTTTAGATAAATAATTTACTTATTTAAATGATATTTTAGGTTTAATTTTATTTTATTCTTTAATGGGGCTTATGATTTAGAAGTTACTGAAGTGGTAAGCTTTTTATGATGAAATTTTATTATTTATCTAGACTGTATATGATAATTCATATGATGATGAAATATTATGATCTACCACTACATTAATTTATTTATTTTATTATCATATGGTTATTTCATGAAAATACATTATTTTCTTCTATTTTCCACTCTTTATGTACTCAAGAGTCTAGAAGAATGTTTTTATAAAAAAACAAACTTTATTTATCTCTATGGTCAAAAATCCTTTTTATTCCATGTATATATATTCTAAAAATGTTTTAAATAATATTTTTAATATCATATAAATATTATTTAAATTCATTTTTACCCATGTTTTAATTTTAAAAATATGGTTTTATATTAATCATCTTATTTTTTTTGAATAATTTACTTTTTTATATTTACCAAAAATGTTAAAGGAATCTTTGTTTTACCATATAGGGTATGACCAGTATTTTCTACCATCATGACCACTCAATTTTTTAAATATTAATTTATAGGTTTATAAGGATATTTTTAGGGAATATTATATAAAAAATATTTTGTATAATTCTAGTTTTAAAAGTTTATTCTCAATGTTGAAAGGTCGTTATCCTCAAGAAATATTACAAGTGATATTTCAAAATCATTTTCCATATATAGATGACATCCATTGATGTAAATTAAGATTTAATATAGATATTATCCAATGATATTATCCTTATTATTTATTTGGATGGTTTATTATTATGATGAAAACAATTTCGTGAAATCCATTTCTTTTCCAATGGTTTTGTTGTGATGAAATGTTTATAAACTCGTTTCTCTACCTTAGGTTATTCTATGATGAAATGTTTGTGAAAGCTATTTCTTTCCATGGGTTATTATATGATGAAATTTTTATGAAACCCAATTCTTTTCATTGGTTTTATATGATGAATGTTTTATGATCTTATACCCACATATGTATGGATTCCATTATGTGATGGTGGTTCAGTTATAACCAAGGATGGTGGTTACTTTATAACCAAGGATATTATTTACATTATAACCAAGGAATATGGTTACATTAAAACCAATTACGGTGGTCATGTTACAACCAAGGAAGGGTGGGACCTATATCTCCCTCCAATACATTTGGTAATTATGGATAACTCATAAGATAAATAAGTTATGAGTGAATTTTATTTTATGTTCAAAATTTTATGTATGGATTTGTATTTCATGTCCATAAGTTTATACAAGGACCTTATTCCATGTACTTAACTTAATGAGTGAACTCGTTTCTATTTATACCTGTTAAAAATATTATTATAATCTTTTTATTCTAAAAATCTAAGATTTATGCCAAAGTTATGCTCTCATGGCATATGTCTTTTGATTCCATTATGATTCATGTCTTATGATCTACCATGATTTTTTCCATGACTTGGGTTTGTGATCTATGATATAAAAGGTATGGTTTTAAAATATTATTCTCCAATTTTTATACCCTTATCCTCATTTTATGTGGATATCTTCAATGATTACCCTTACTGAGGATCAGATCTCACCCTTTCTTATGTTTCCTTTCCTTGGTTTATGAATAAAAGTTTTATGTAGGGTATGTGTGTGAATTATACTATGTGAGAAGGTATTTATGAAAGATATTATATATCATTCTTGAAATAAGAAGATTAAGTATCTAGTATCAAAATACACTAAACCTTTATGGTCCTTAGGTGTGTATTTGTGAAATGTATTTAATATTCATCAAATAAATGTAATATTTATCCATGAAAATCATGGGTCATTATACACATAGAAGTATCCTCATCTACTTTAGTGTGTGAAATGAAATTTTGAGAGAGAAATATATGATGGGGGAATGATGTAATTACTTGAACATTTATAAATGAAATTATATTTTTAAATGAGTAAATGAATTATTATTTAATGATGTTATAGAAAAAACATACACTACTTTGGTTATTTAGGTCTGTTATAAATTATAGCATGTCAGGTTTAAAATACCACTAAGTATCATAACCATTCATAATATAGACATTATAAATTTACTATTGTGATTAGTATATATTAAGGGTCATGATAAAATCAAATTGACTCTATGAAAGGAGAAATGACCTTGACCATCAGACCATACCCTATGAAGACCTATTTTAGAACTTTTAAGGGAGATGGCATTAATAATTTTTTCCCTCTAATAATTAAATGCTAAAAATAATTAAAACAATCATTATAGAACCTGATTATGAGATAAATTCAGGCCTATTGAGATCACAGCTCAATATAGGTTCTCCAAACGACAGCAAGAAAGTGTCACAATTTCATACCTTACCCTAAGGGCATACACTGGTGTAATAAAGTGTTATGTATATATACCATAACTGTATGATTTTTTATATTTCATTTTCAATTAAATAATTATTATATTTATCCATTTTTATTATTAATTTTTAAATTATTAATGAGTTTGATAAAAAATTAATTTTGTTATAAAGAAAGAAAAAAATATTTTTCTGAGAAATATATGTATATATATAGTTTAAATTAAGACACTCTTTTTGGATAAATTCAAGAAATTTTTAAATAAATTTTATTTTAATAAAGTATTATCATTAAATAATATATATTTTAATATAAATTGTAATATAATTTAATGAATCCTAATATAAAGTTTCTAAGTGTTAGAAAATTGTTATTATTGTAGAAACCAATATTTTCAATAAATAAAGAATTTTATTTAAAAGTGAAAACTCTCATATTTAGAGAATTATTTTTATAAAAAATATTAGTTTTGAAATTATCATGTTGAAATTATCCAATAGTGATTTTTTTATAATTTTTTGATATATCTGAATTTTTGGGTAAAAATTAAATATGGTATAAATATACAGTTTGTATTTTTAAATCATATTGGCTTAAAAGTGACATAATAAATTTAATAAAAGGAATAAAAAACAAAATATATGTTTCTCTGTTAAAATAATGTTTTTTTGAAGTTATTTTATTAATATTATAAACCCATAATTAATCCTTTAAAACCTACATTATATTTTATGGTTTTAAAATTAATTCTTTATGGACGTGAATGACTTCAACATATCAAGGGTATTATTTTAATGAATTCAATTCTAATCCTTATAAAATATTGAAAAAACTCCTCTTTTTCAAGAACCATGGGAAATACCAAGTGAATATGTGTGGTTTTGATTATTATTAGTCGGAGTGGAACACTCAAGAGAAGGGGTAAATTGAGTTTCTAAGTAAACATTTATGTTAAAAATATTTAATATATAAATACCCAAAATTTATAATAAACACCCAATTAACTAAAACTATATAATTATATAATTTTTTATTTCAATAATATTCTGAATAGTTAGATAAAAATGTAGTTAAAGAGGTTTTGAAAATACATTAACTTTGGATGTTATTATAATTGAAATAAACACCATATATAAAACACAAGTTCAAGACAAATATAAAAGTAAAGTTTTGTTATAATATTTAAAACAGATAGTGGTTTTCTATTTAAAACATAGAATACAAAACTGATAAATAGAACTATGGAATTTTAAACAGGTGGTTCAGTGTTAATCCAAGACTTAATCTTGTCCACTTGAAAATCACCCATGCCAAGTTGATTTGTAGTAAATAAATTTATCCACATCCTAGATCAGGTTTTTAAAAATAATATCCGGATATATTCTAGGATAAAATCCTCTTTCATTGTTCTATATGGGTGAAAAAAGACTCTAGTTCCTAGAGGACCTCTTTCAAAGTTATACATGGGTGTACAAATGAGAAGAGTTGAAAGAGAGTGTTAAGTATTGTCCAGTTTATTTCCAGAGACTGTGTTTTATAGATAAACATATTAATAAAAAATGTATCTTAAATGATAATAATAAACAATAATAGAAAGATTTTAGATTTAATAATAAGTTGTTTAACTCAATTTGAATATCTTCAGTTGTTCAAGATTGCTTGAATTTTTATTTCAAAGGATCCCAAACAAGATGTACAGCGGGTTCAGGAAAACAAAGTTTCATAAGGAGTTGTGAAATAGTCATTTAAGTATCAAATGATTACATGAATATACATCTATTATTCTCTATAATAGTATATTCCACTCTGTTTCCCACAATCACCTCTTTTTCTTTAAAAGTACTTCATCCAAAATTATCCATTGGAGAATAATAAATTAATCCTTAACTACACTGAAATGTCGATTAATGATTCAAAACTAGCCATTGAATATTTCATAATTCTCTAATGGTAATTTATTCAAGGTAATATGTCTTTAAAAAACTCATTTAGTTTATCTCATGGTTGGCTGGTATGATTCGTTGGCATGGAAACCATCCATGGTCACTTCAGTACTTCATGTGGTTTGTTGATTTTTTCACATGGTCAATTTTTTTGTACTCATGGTAGGTACATAACTTCATTATATTAGTATTTATTCATATGGTAACTATAATTATAGATACACATTTTTAGCACAAGACCTAAATAATCTTATCCTACTAATCTCATGGTAGGTTGATTTTTCATGCGGTAAGTTGAATATCAATGCACGGTAGGTTATTCAATGTGCGGTTGGATCATCTTCAATGCACGATAGTTTTGTCTTCAAAATAAAATAGGTTCCCCAAGGTTACTTAACATTCATGCTCAGTTCATTACACATGCAGTAGGTAGTCACATTTAATATCATAATTATCATGTTTATGCAAGTTTGGATAGAAACCCAATTACTAATAGAAAACATGAAATTCATTAATAACATTATAAACATGGTTTGAGATCATTAGAATAATGAGGTTCTAGAATAATCCAACAATATACCCCTTTTTAATGATCCAAATTAATGAAATTTAAAAATAAAATGAATTGAATACATCAAAAAAAATTGCAATGAATTACAACATATATTCATCAATTTCATAAAATTTTTATCATGTCCCTTAAACTGTTCACATATTAACAATAAATTAAATTTATATATTACACTTACTCCCCATTTTGGGATTATCAAAAAGTGAATCAAAGAATATACTAACAAAGAAATAGAGAGAGTAGGTAAATTATTAATAGAAATTAGAATAACAAGGAGTAATTCATTAACATTAAAAAAATTATATAAAAAGTTATATAAAAATTCCATTTCAGGAATTCTAGTTAGAATATTAATATGCTAAATCCTACATATATATATCATGATCAATTAATTTGGATGTATGAGAAAGGGTAGAGGTATTATAGGTGTAGAAGTGGAAGTTGGATCACCAATGACTAAACATCTTGAAATAGGTTGAAGTTTCAGAATTGATTATATAGGGACCATACCAAAAGGATTGATGGTATATGATGTAGATGTTATATATAGATATATAGGAATGGATATTGGAGCTAACATAGAAATACGATCATTATAAAATAAGGGTTCCATTAACCTGGTTAAATCACTTACTTCTTGAGAACTGTTCTCCAAAGCCTTAAAAAAATTATCTTGATTCTCCATAAAAGATTCCAAAATTGGGAATAGAGGATATATCTTCTTATCTTTAGTATGAGAATCATAGATCAATATTGTAATTTTAATATCCAAGGAAAGGGTTATTAAAGTACCATTTATGTCTAGTTATGTAAATATTATTCTATGGTAATAATCAGGAGCCTTCTTTATGTTTTCTCTATATTGACCAGCCTTCTTGGCATTTTCTCTGAACACTACCATGTTTTCAGTAGTATGTTCTTGAAAAAAATCAAACACAACTTCTTGGGTCCATTTGAACTCATCAAACATAACCATCAGCTCATCCCTAATGAGTTGTATTATTTTATATCCATTAAAAACATGTTCAATAGGAGTTTATGGAGAAGGCACAGGAACAAGACCAGGAGTGGGTTAAAACACAACATTCATAAACCTCTTATCTAATTGTAACACTATATCAGATAAATATGTTATTAATTCATTAATTTTAGCTTTTAATTAATCAACTTCATTCCACATAAAATTCATCTCAGGATAAAACATAGGATGAAGATGATAAATCACAAACATCACTACCCTTCTAATATATTCTTCTCAAGTAGGATCTAAGGAATTTACAAAACTATGAAATTATTCCTTAAAAACACCCATAAAATATTATTTTAAATCATTCCAATCATACTTGATAACAAATTATTTATAACTAATAGAGGTTGGATGATCATAATAATGGTACCTACTATCTAACTCTCGTAAATCATCCACTGATCCAGCTCTAACAAACTAACCTTCAACACTGATATTAAAAGAAATATTTTCTTCTTGAATAGTAGGTATGATAACTTAAACAACCTCACTAGGATCATCACATTTCTTAGTTTCCTTTACATCATTGGAGGGAGTTTTACCAAAGATTCCTTGGATAGTTTGAAGAACTTAGGGTCTAATAGGGGATGCTTCAGGCCTTTCTTAAGAATTTATGGTAGTAATAAGAGATCCCTCTAGAAATCTCTAGGTAGGATGGATTATTTGTCCACTATTTCTAGGTGGAATATCTCTATCATAATCATCTATTTATATATATTTTATTCCCAAAACAAAAGATCTAGGGGACTTCTACCCCTTTTCATACGCATCAGGTACAAGTGATATGGGTGTGCATCAAATAAAAAAAAGATCTATATGAACCGTATTCATCATAATTAGATTAAATATAATCATCTCACTTAGTCCTATAGACAATAATACACACCTAAATATCAATAAGATCCTTATATTTAAGTTCTTATTCATGTGATGGTAAAGATAAAGGATAGTTAGGTGGTCTATAGTGTAATGACCCAAAATTCTATCAATGAAAAATTCATCTTAATATAATTAAATGTATTATTATGTGAAATAATTATATAACATATGAACTTCTTTTATTTTATGTTTTGGATTTTAAAATACCATTTAGAATTTTGATCATTTCTTATATAGTCATTGAAAATTGATCACATGATTAGTACAAATATAGGGATTTAACAAATCCAATTTCTTCAGACAAAGGAAGTGATAGCCTCATCCAGTAGACATGCCCCGTACGAAGCCCATTTTTCAGATCTCAAAAAGGAGGTGGTGTCATTGGGATTCTCTCTTGACCAATCCCATTCTCATCATGAATATGTTAATCTTGAGAGGAACTGCATATGGGGGGAGTGGAAGTTGATAGAGATTTCCACTCGAGCGATGTTATCTGAGCCACCCCAAGAGTTTGTCACCATCGCGCACCTTACCCTATGGTCTTATTCGGGTGTTTTAAGGGGTTATGTAATAAGACCCTAGAAATATGATTATTTTTATTATTTTATACCTTAATTTTATTATAGTTACTTTTTAGATAGTTTTTAAAGCGCAAATAGAATTTTTAGTTAATATTCAGCAAAGAAATATATTTTGATGAATTAATGGATTTTTGAATAAAATATTATTTTAATAAAATATTATTATTATTAATAAATTAATTTTTATTTAATATAAATGATTGTATAATTTTCGGAATGCAATTGTAATTTTTATTAAGGTTTAAAATCTCTTTTTGTCAAAACCCATGTTTTTTTTATAAATGTTGGTTTTATTTGAAAAGTGAAAATTCAAATATTTAGAAAATTATTTAGATAAAATGAATATTATTTTTGGAATCAGGATTTCAAAATTATCCAATGGTGAATTTTTCATAATTTTCTGAGACAGTCGAATTTTTGGGTAAAAATTAAATACCATTTAAATATATAATGTGTTTTATGACATCATAATGAACTAATAGTGATGTAATAAAACATTATAGACATTATGTTCGGCCAATTCATGTTTTTACATTAAAATAATGTTATTTTAGGTTTTTTTTCAATTATTTCTCAAAGATTTAGTTGACCCTTCAAGACTTATAAAACATTTTAGCTTTTTAAATTGATTTACTTGAGAGTGTGACTCACCTCCATATAAGAAACACTATTATATCAAAAATTTCGGATATTTTCCTTATAAAATATTGTTTCCACTCCCCTTTTTTAAAAACCAAGGTCAAAAATTAGGGGCTGGTTTGTGATTTTGATTAGTTTAATATGTGGTGTCCCAAACCTAAATAATAATGAATTCCTTTTCCTTTCCTATATAAACCCACACAATCTCCCACTTCCTCTTCACTCAAAGCCTTTAGAGTTCATCTAACCTCTTTCCTACTCTCTCTATAATCCTCCCAAGGTTCCCCAAACTCCCAATAAGTCTCTCTCAAGCCTCTCCCAAGCCTTTGGGATCACACTTCCAAGTAATGGATTTCTTCCTTTCTAAATTTTTTCCAAGTTTCTTTATATTGTTATATCCTTTTGCTTTAAATAAAAATGTTAGGTTATGATTTTTAACCTCAACCATACTTCTCTCTTCATGTTTGAATAATTATATATCACCTTTATCTTTCATTAATGCCTCCCATGTACACCTATTACCATGCTGAAATTCTGTAAGGAATTTCTCTCTCCTCATTTACATTCAAGCAATTATTTTGTATTACATATCTAAATTGCATTAAATTTGTTGGTACATGTATCAATATGAAACCCTTACTATCAATTTCATGAGAATATAATGAGACACCCATTTCTCTCTCATCAACCTTTTTTATGAATTCCTATGTCACACAGTTTTGCTACTGAAATTGCACCGTGATTTTCCATTCTAAAGTTATTGTGTAGTGAATACCATACCCACTTCCCTATAATTGGTATTCACCTATACACACATCTACTCATTGATTATATAGTTTAATTTATTTATTCCACATTCCTTTATCGTGGAATAAATTATGATGTTTAATGATTCCAAGTTATATGATCCATGTGGCACACTTATGCATGAAATGAAATGTTTAAAAAGGATGCACCCTGATAGCACTCCAATGAAATGGGTAAAGTATAGTATCATTATATGTCATGTGAAATGAGTGTTGAATCATGGTAATTCAAGTGAAAAAATGGTCTACTCGTGATTCTTGTGAAATGTGGATTTACTCATTCTCATTGCGTAATAAGCCTTGGCTCTTGCTAATTCCATGTTAAGTATTGTTGCCACATCTCCATGTTATGATTTTCATGATTTATCATGACTTTATGTTCATTTTTCTTTCGAACTCTATTTATATACCCATTTTCCAACATTTATTGTATTTATCATGTTATTCCATGTTTATTCCATTACTGTGCTTTATCGCTCACCTATTTCTTATACATGACCTCAGGTTATCCCGTGCAATGCTAAGTATGAGGGAATGTAGTGGTCATGAAAATGAAGTTTTCAATAAAGATGTTGTGTTTCATGCTTTAAGTTTTTATGTAATGTTACTAATCCCAAAATACACTATCCCTCTTGATCTTCCATGTTTTATCAAGTGAATAGTTTTTGTAATAAATCATGTTTATGTGTGTAATAAAGAGAAGAATTGTTATAGGTGGAATCATAGGATAGGTTTAGTTATTTTTGGGATTAGGATTAGAAAACCCTAGTAAAATCATTATGTATAAGACTAAGTATAATAAAAACATCCCTAACTTTTGGTGAGTATTGAGTAAGTGGTTTTTCAAGAAAATGCATCCATGTCTTGATACGATCAGGTAGAGGCGGCTCTGGCACAGATGTACCTAGGATTGAAAACTCTGACAAGGTGTTTTGGGCTTGAACTGGGGTATCCTGGTACACAACAACTGGCCTTACTGCACTCTTGGTTATGACACTCCTGGGGATATACTTTGGTAAATTCACAAGCTTAGTATTAACCCTTATTAAGAGAATTAATAAAATTCCTCTAAGAATACATGTTAGAAAGTAGTTCATGGATAACATAGATTAAAGCTTATAGATTCATAAGTTAAGGAAATAAAAGTAATTTATTAGTGATCCATTTTTGTCTTTGCATTCTTCTTTATGTTTTTAACTATTTAAGATACGCATCCCTAAGTATATATTGGATAGAGTAGAACTATAATCAAAAAGTTAAATTTAGGGTTGTCAAACATAGTTGTATGCATTTTTTATATCCCGAAAGTTTAGTAGAACAATCCCAACACCCCCTCAAATCGTGGAAGTAAAGATGTAGGTGAGTATAGAAAATGGGGAAATCATTTCATCCCATGAATATATATCCTCCCCTATCTTAATTGGGGGATTTAACTTCCCAGAGAACCTCATCATACCCCCTCTAGTGTAATTTGATGTAATTATCATAATGGATTGGCTTTCTTTATATAGAGCCATCATAGATTTCCGTGAGAGGGAAATCACTCTCCATGAAGAAAATCGACCCTTGATTTTATACAAGTGAAATAAGGAAGATGAATCTTCTTTAATTCCATCATCTCAAGCATGGATATTACTGCCCTATGAGAATGTGTATCTGGCTCAGATGATTGATTCTAAGGAGGCAACCAACCTTGAAGTCATGCCTATTGTGAAGGAATTCACTGAAGTGTTTCCCGATGAATTTCCTGGTCTCTCTCTGAGAAGAGATGTTTAATTCTCAATTGATCTTATACCTAGGTAATTTATAATATCCAAAACTCTACATAGAATGGTTTTTGTGGAGCTTGAGGAGCTTAAGAAATAACTACAGGAAAATATGGATAAATGGTTTATACACCCAAGTGCTTCACCATGGGGTGCGCCTATCCTCTTCTTCAAGAAGAAGGTTGGGTCAATGTGACTTTTCATTGATTATCGCAAGCTCCACAAAATCATGATAAAGAAAAAGTATCCTCTTCCACAAATTGATGACTTGTTCGATCAGCTGTGTGGAGAACAAAACTCTTCCAAGGTGGATTTGCGGTCAGGATATTATCAAGTAATGGTGAAGAAGGAAGATATCCCCAAGACTGCATTTCGTACAAGATATGGGCACTACGAATTCATAGTAATGTATTTTGGACTCATTAATTCTCCAAAAATCATCATAGACCTGATGAACAAATCCTTTAGAGATTAACTCAACAAATTTGTGGTAGTGTTTATAGATGATATTCTAATATACTCCAAAACCAAGGAGGATCATGAGGAGCATTGAAGAACTATACTGGAGACCTTGCAGAAGAATAATCTCTATGAAAAGTACAACAAGTCTGAGTTGTGGTTGAAGGAGGTCTCATTCTTGGGTCATATCATCACACGCAATGGGATATCAGTGGATCCCTCCAAGACAGCTAAAATTAAGGGATGAATGAGGCTAACATCGGTAACGGATATCCATAGATTCTTGGGGTTAGCTGGATATTATCATCGATTTGTGAGAAATTACTCATGATTTTCCAACGCTCTTACCAAGCTAACCTAGAAGGGAGTAAAGTTTTCTTGGAGTGATGAATGCAAAGAGAGCTTCAAGGAGTTGAAACAGGTGATTATCACTGCCCTCGTGCTCACATTACCCACAAGTGGAGAAATTTTTGTGGTATTCAGTGATGATTTGAAGATTTTCCTGGGATGTGTGTTGATTCATAATGATAAAGTGATGGCATATGCCTCAATGAAGCTGAAAATCAATGATAAAAACTATCCCACACATGATATGGAGTTTTCTATTGTGATCTTTGCGTTGAAAATCTGGTGGCATTATCTCTATGGTGAGAAGTGTGAGATATACATTGATCACAAGAGCCTCAAATATATATTCACGCATAAATAATTTAATATGAACCAATGGATATGGATAGAACTTATCAAGGATTATGATTTCTCAATCCATTACCACCCTGGGAAAGAAAACAAGGTGGAAGATTCTCTAAGTAGAAAGGATCCAGCAATTCTGTCATTGATGAGAATTGAGAAGGATCCAATCTTATTAGAATTGCAGAGGATGGATATGGGAATCATTAAGGGAGGAAAATCATAAATCCTTTCTCAAATGATTTCTCAACCATCCCTCTTATAGAAAATAAAAAATGCTCAAATAAAGGATGTGGAAATTCTGAAAAGGGTGGAAGTTATCAAAAATGGTAAATCCTCAGTGTTCATGGTTGAAAGTGATGGAATTGTGATATTTGGCTCACAATTATGTGTACCATTCGATCCAGAGATAAATAAAGATCTTCTGAATGAAGCACATAGCTCCACCTTCTCTATTCATCTGGGGAGAACAAAGATGTATCAAGATCTCTGAGATAACTTTTGGTGGGACAATTTGAAAAGGGAGATTGCTGAATATAAATAAAAGTTCCTGGTATGTCAGCAAGTGAAGTCTGAGAGGAAAGAGTCCAAGAGGATGATGCAACCACTACCCATACCAACATGGAAGTGGGAGAACATTACCATGTACATTGTCACTATAATTACAAGGACATCCAGAGAAAATAATGCAATATGGGTGTAGGATTGAAATAACGATTTAGATGCTCGATATACAAGAGGGGGTGAATTGTACACTTTAAAAATTTCCTTAAACAAATAATGATCTATGTTTAACAAAGATAAACTAAGAAATATCACAACACCTCTAACACAAATGAAATATTGGGACAAAGTATGAAGTTACAAACTTCTAGTTCTATACACTTGCTTAAAACTGGAAAGTGATTCCGAAAAACTGGTTCTGGAAATATGGATCCAGAAATGGGAACTTAACCAAAGTTTACAATATGAGATTCTACCTTAAAGCATGTAGAATATAAATTAATCAGTGTACAAGTGTAAGGAAATATAAGAAGATTATACTTTCCTTACAATACAAAATGCAGCGGAAAAACATGTAACAAAAACAAGTAACAAGATATAAATATTTTATCCTAAAGATAAGGGTATCCAACAACCTTGGATAAAGGTCCCTTGATTTATACTTTCAAGAAATTATGTCTTACCCACACCCGGGTAAGCCCTCGATACAAAGATCGGAGTCTCTGTCTTGCTATCCCCGCAAGACCTCAACTTCAAGGTAGTTGAAACCTCTGTCTTCCTCAGCAAGGAAGCCCTCAACTTCAAGGTGTTGGAACCTCTGTCTTCCTATCCCCGAAAGCCCTCGATTGTAATCACCAATAATTGGAGTCGCATGAAGAAAGTCTCCACAAGAAAAGTTTGAACAAGTTGTTCAAACTTTCTGCATGAAGCTTGAGAGTTAATAAGAGCCACTCTCTCTAGAAATCCCTTCAACAGTATGTAAGAACATGTTGTGTCAAAGTTATCGCTTCTTTTCAAATGGTCTCCTATTTATAGGTGAAGATCCAACGGTCGGCTCCCTCCTCCAACGGTCATATTTCTCCTTGAATTTCGGAGGGACCTGTACACGTGTCACTTAACCAACGGTTAGTTAGAAATAGAATGGATGACATCTTTTTATAAAAAAACATGTGTAACTCAAGGCATGACATCATTTTGTGATGAAATAACTATAAGTATAAGAAAAAATAAAGTTCAGAATGTACGAAAATAATAATTCGGAGTCTAACCAAAATGAAATTCAGAGTCTATAATAAAGAGATATTCGGATTCTGTTTTATAGGAATTCAGAACCTGAATTCTGTAGAAATATGGAGTCTTAATTTCTAAGAAAATTCATAGTCTGGTTTCACCAGAGTTTAGAAGATGAACTTACAGAGTTCGGAGTCTAACCTATAGAAGTTCAGATTCGAACTGGTAAAATTTCATAGTAGAACTCATAAAATTTCGGAGTCGAGCTGGTAAAAGTTCGGAGTCAAACTCATAAAAGTTCGGAGTCGAACTAGTAAACATTTGGAGTCAAACTCATAGAATTTCAGAGTCTAACTTATAGAAGTTTGGAGTCGAACTAGTAAAATTTTGGAGTCAAAATCAGTTAGATTTCGTATCTAGAATTCAGAATAGAACATTATTAGAGTTCGTATCCTGAATTTGGAGTGGAACTTTATTAGAGTTCGTGTCTTGAATTTGGAGTGGAACTTTATTAGAGTTCCTATCCAGAATTTGGAGTGGAACTTTATTAGAGTTCGTATCAAAAATTCGGAGTGGAACTTTATTAGAGTTCGTATCCAGAATTCGGATCCTAAAACAGAATGCTTCATATCTTAGCATTATATGATTCCGAGGTTTTGGGTATGAATCTGATTTTTATACTTAATAAAAATATTGATATGTATAAATAAATCTAGGTTAGGGTAAATTTCCTTAAAAAAGGAAATTTTCCTTAGAGAAGTAAAATATATATTTGCTTATGTATAGGGTGTTTGTGATTTTTAAAATAAGAATGAATGGAAAAGTCATAAGGAAAACCTTATTGACTCAACAATCTCCCCCTTTTTGGAAATCACAAACAACCTTATGAAAAAGAATATAAGGACTTTGAAAATTTTTATTAGACTTTGAAATTATAACTTATCTCCCTTTTTTCATGGATGATGATGAATACAACTAACTCCCCCTTAGGCATTGAAACTCTAAGGATTGTATTCTGGATTTCCAAAATGGAGTTTTCATTATCATGGGAATGAAAAACTTCGTAATTAGAAACTCCCCCTTACTTTAAGGATATATTCACTTAGAAATTTTTCCTTATCCATTTTAAAATTTTCCTTCTCCCCTTTTGAGTAGTTCTTATTCCTTATCCCCCTTTGTTATTTCCAAAAAGAATTTAAGGGAATGGAAAATAAATATGGTACCTGAAACATTAGTACATAACAACACAAGATACGACCAACCAAAAATTTCATTGGAGTTGAAATAATTTTTACAAGGAAAGACAAATGCAAAAAAATATCGGATTGAGTCTATTTGTCATCCTTTTCCTTTGGGATTAGCTTCTTCAATAGGGTTTTTAGCTTCTTCAAATATTTTTGATCCTCCTCATATTTCCTCTCCAAAGATTTTATCCTTTCATCTTGAGCTTTCAAAACTTCTCCCTAAGCCTTCATGGCCTCTTCTTCCATCTTTACTAACTCATCTTTCTTTACAAGTTTTTTTTCGAGCTCAATCCAGAGATTTCTATCCCTTTTAAAATTTTGAGCAAGATAATTAACCTTCTCAATCAATTCCTTCACTTTTTGATTCAAAGAACTTTTCTCAATGATTAGCTCATCTTGAAGATTCTTAATCTTGGTATCCTCGGTGTCAAAGGAATCTTTAACATCATTCTGAAAAAGATCAAACTCAGTCATGTATTCTTCAAAATTCTTAGACCAAAAAGTGATTTTGCTGCATGATTTCATGTAGAAATCATAATTTATAAAGAAATTTATATGATCAGCCTCAATCTTCACACACTTATCCATCACCATAGATAAGGATTCTGGCTTTTGATTCAGACTGTGTTGCAGCATCTGGCATCTGGAGTCTATAGTAGGAAATATCGGAATGGTGACCACCAACTTTTTCAAAGACTCAACAACAAAGCCATGACTCTATGCTAATGATTCTGAATCAGACAGTTTACTTGGGGATTGTTCTTCTTCAATTTTCACCAACTTACTTTTAGAAGAACCACCAACTTCTTTCTTCCTGATAATATCTTTTTTTGGTGTGTCCATGAGCAATTGCTTACCTTTGTCAGTTTTCGGAATGTGTTGATCATCTGGAGATTTTTCCTCACTCTCTGATAGTTGAACAATCTTGTCTTCATCTATTTTCTCCTTTTCTGCTCCTTCCTCAAGAAAATTCTTCTCATAGGATTCTTATTTAGATAAAATATTTTCCTTCTCTTCCTCTTCCCTATCATCATCCTTCCTCATTATTTCTCAACTCCCTTTCCCGGAGTGACATGTTTTGCGGATTCAGCCTTTTCTTGATAATCCTAAACCTGTTTAATTAGGTCATCTAGATCAGCACTTCCTTCTTCTTCTTCTTCTAATACTTATTCTTCTACTTCTTCACCAACTTTTTTCTCTACTTCTTCAAAAACCTCTTTCCCTTTGTAAATTTCCAGAGTGAAGTACTTTTTTCTAGGAGTCTCTAGTAATGGTTTAGTAAGGAAAGTTTCTAGAACCAGAATCTTCTTAGAATCCATCTTTGTTTCTTTCAAAAGAAATTGAACAATCTCTTATTATGACATCTTCTTCTTCAATTTCTTTTCTTTTTCTTGTCTCTATAACTCATCAAAATCTTTCTCTTTTAAGGCCTTACCCTTAACCGAATCTAATCCGAATTGAGGGTCCCCTTATATTCTTTTCTTCTTGTCTTCCCTACACTCAGTAGCCACTTCATCTGGGTAGGATTTTTGTTTCTTTGGCTTGGGTGGTGCAGATTGAGTTTCTTTAGCTTTTTGGGTCTTGTCTTCAGCCACCACTCCTTTCAACTTTCTCTTCTTCCCTGCCTTTTTAGATGGTTCTGGAGTTTGTTGATCTTTCTGAGCTGCCTCAGCCTCTTCCTCTGGTAAAGGGTATAATTCTACAGATTCAACAGAAAAACCCATCTTCATCCTCTTTAATGTATCATCACTAACCAGCATTACCTTTAACTTTATTTGCTTGGAAGTAGAAGCAAATTTAAATGAATCAAGACATTTGATAATAAGCTTAGAAAGCAAGGCCGGATACATTATGATCTGAGCTTTCAGATTCACTTCTTTAATATTCTTAACATTAATCAAAACATACCTCATAAAATTCATCTTCCTTAGATTTACCAAAAAATCTAAGATGTATATATCACTCTTCTTGAGATTATCCTTATCACCCCTTCTCGGTACTAAAAAGACTTCTACCCACAGCTGTAAAATCCAATTATTTGGGGAGAGATGATAAATCTTAGTAGTCTTGGCATCTTTACGTCCAAGGAATTTCAATGCCTTCACTTTGTTAAAACTTTTTTTCTCATCCGGAAGCTTATGTGAACAAAACTCAGCTTCACCTTCATAAGATAGACCCACCAAGATTGTAGCCTTGGTGTAAGAAATCATATAAGTCTTCCCATAAGACTTGAATGAAATCTTCTCTCTACCATATTCCGTAATGTAGGAAACAGACTCATAAAACTCAACAAGAAAATATGTATAAACAGGATCTTGTTTCACTGGCTTTGATAAGCAAACATCCTCCCATACATTCAATATGATATTCTTAGATATAAGAGAATCATATTTATAGAAACTCGGATGCACTAACCTCTCCCTGTAAACTAACCATTTTGAGATTGGCTTTGTAGTTGACATATCCTGAGAAGTTCCTTCAGCATACATTCGGAATGAAGAGCTCTGGAATATTAGGAATGGGCCTTAAGAAGGGAGGCAGAACTTCAACACGCGACAGCTTGAAGATCGATATGGGACAACCATTGGGGGTTCCTCTTTATATAGGTGATGGATGTGACTTTTAAGCTTCCAAAAACCATCTAACGGTTGAAAAACTCTCTAATCTAATCTGACGGTAGAAAACATACCCGCAAAGAAATCTTGAATCTGATCTTTTGAGGTTTTAGGAAAAATAATCGGATTTAAGAAAACTAGAATCTGAGAAATTTTAAAACTCATAGGAAAATACCAGCAAGGAAAATATTACTACGAACACTTAAGTAAGAAAATCATACCACTTCGGATTGGATTGGGAGTTTATTCATAATAGGTGATATTCTTCTTGAAGAAAAAGTTGACTATGAAAAACTAACTATGAAAAACTTAAAGTTGAAAGGACTTTGAGTACCAAAAATCCTGTACGAAAAGTATGAGTATGAAAAATATCAGTACAAAAAATTCCAGTACGAAAAGTTTGAGTACGAAAAATTTTATTATGAAAAGCATAAGTACGAAAAATTTCATTACGAAAATTCTGAGTACGAAAATTCTCATTACGAAAGTTCAAGTTTCGAAAATTTCCATTACAAAAATTTTAGTTCCAAAAACTTCATTATGAAAATTTTAGTTACAAAAGTTTCAAAAACTAAATAAGAAAATTTTGATTACAAAAAAATACTGACTATGAAAATTTTTATCACACAAGAAAAAAAGCTAACTACGAAAATTTTGATTACAAAATCAAAAAAAAATTGACTACGAGAATTTTTATTACAAAAGAAAAAAAAATGACTACGAAAATTTTGATTACAAAAGAAAAAAAAATTGACTATGAAAATTTTGATTACAAAATCTTTTTTTAAAAAAACTGAATATGAAAATTTTGATTACTCTGACAAGAAAATGTACTCCCCCTATGAAAAGTAGTTTATTACTGTAAAGATAATTGTTCAAAAAGAAGTTAATAAAGAAGTATTACCTCACGGTTATCATTCTTAACTTCTATTTAATGTATTCAAATCTATCGGAGGGTAAAGATTTTGTGAAAATATCAGTAAGTTGATCTTGCGTTCTAATAAACTGAAGAATGATATCTCCTTTAAAAAAACATTTGAAATCAAATATTTTCCAAGAAGAACAATGTTACCTATACCAATAATTTCTCCCAGAGCATTATCTCCGAAAGTTTCTTTTCCTCCTTTCATCTTGACAATCTTTTTGAAATAGATTTTGTTACCAGTCATATGCTGGGAACATCCACTATCCATGTAGGAATTATTATTGTTGGTACTCCCTTTATTTTCTGGAAAATAATAATAGAATTAGAATTTTGGAATCCAAACATGTTTGGATTCGAGATTTTCAGATAACAAAATTTTGGGTATCCACATTTTTTTTGAGAAATATGCTTTATGAAACCCAAGAGATTGAACTTTATTCAAAGAACAGTTTTTCTTCCAATGCCCACCACTTTGACACTTAGTTCAAAAAGGGGAACTAGAAGGAATAAAATAGTTGTTTTTTAAAACAGGTTTTTGGTGATTATAACCTACTCTAGTAGTGTTTCTGTGAGGTTTAATTTGAGAATACATCTCTTCAAAATTTTCCTTCCCAGAGGGAAATTTTGCAAGGATCTTCTTAAGAGAAAAAATTTTAGATTTTAGTCTAACGACTAAATTCTTATCCTAAATAATCGTTTCCTTAGAGTTAGATCTTTCCTCAAAAACGTTCATCTTTAAAATAGCATTCTTATTATCTTTAGAAAGTTCTTCCTTATCAGAATTTTCTTTCTCAAGGTCTTTATAAAGTTTTTCTAAAAGCTCTTCTTTATCTTTAATATCTGAATAAATATTTGAAATCTCTTTTGTAAGAACTTCTTCCCTAGTATTTTCCTTGTCAAATTTCTTAGAAATTTTACAATTTTTTTCTTCAAGTAACTTGGAAAATCTAGATACTTCTTCATATGAAGGTTCTTCATTTTCTGAAGATGAAGTTTCTTCATTAAAAGTACTATTTTTGGAATAGTAATTCTTATCAAGAGATAAATTTGTTAAATCCTCAGCAGAGCGTACCTTAACCATAAGACATGTATGTGGAAAAGAAGTATTAGCAATGAATCCCATATTCTTCTTAGCTGATGAATCATATTCTGAGGATTCACTTTCTGAAGAGTCTCCACAGCTAGAACTCCATGTAGTATTAGATTTCAGAATTTTCTTAGCTTTAGCTCTGTAAAAATTCTTCTGGTTCCTTTCAAAATGCCTCTCTTTTCTTTCTTTCTTTTTAAGCATAGGGAAATTAGTTCGTATGTGTCCACTTCTCTTACATTAATAGAATGTAACTTCTGAATCTTTCTTATCTTTCCTTTCCTTATTTTTATACTTGGATTGAAAATTTCTTTGACCAGATATCTTGTTCATTCTTTGAGCAAGATTTTCTAACTCATTTTCTGAGACTTCACTCTCACTAGATTCGGATTGGATAGTAACCTTCTTAGACTTGGATATAGTTACTCTCTCAGGAGTCTTATCTTTCATGTAATTTGACGTTGTAGTAAAAGAAACAGTACCATTCCCATTCTTCTTTTTGATGTTGTCAGCACCTCTCTTCATCCTTGTTTCATGTTGGAGAAGAGTTCCAAACATCTCATCTAAGGAAATTTTTGTAACCTTGTTGTTCTCATAAATAGTTGTTCTCTTTGATTCCCACTCGTTGGGAATAATATCAATGATCTTTTCAACAAGAGCTTCATCATCCAGACCTTTCTCTCCCATATATTGTAAGTTATTCAGGATAGTCATAAACCTTTGTTTTACTTTGCTTATAGGTTCTCCATAAGGAAAATTAAAACCATGATACTCAGCTCTCAATATATCTCTTCTAGTATCTATGACTTTAGATGTACCAAAATTTGTAACTTCGAGTTTCTTCCAAATAAAGTTAGTTGTTTTAGAAGAATAAATTTGCCTATATATGTTCCTAGTCATTGAACATAGTAGAGTATTGTGTACCTTATAGTTTAATTGATAATCATGCTTCTTTTAGTTTGTGAAATTACTTACTTCCTCATCAGGAATTTTATAACTTCCAATAAGCATAACAAAGTTATCTACTCCAGTATTGATAACAAAATTCTTCATTCGATCCCTCCAATACTCATAATCATTGCCATCAAAAATTGGTGGTCTTATAGGATTTAGGTTATCGATAGAGCCAACATTTAAACCTATCATCTTAAAAATATTTCTACACAAAAACTTGTTAATAACAAAAGTTAGGATTCAAGGAAAATATTCCTAAGCAAGGAAAATATTCTTAAGAAAGGAAAATATAGAACAATGAAAAATTGAGCAAGGAAAAACTTATATGTGAGTATAAGTATTTTAGATACCTACTTTGATACCAATTGTAGGATATAAATAACAATGTAGATGCTCAATATACAAGAGGGGGGTGAATGGTACACTTTAAAATTTTCCTTAAACAAGGAAAGATCTATGTTTAAAAAAGTCAATGTAAGAAAATTCACAACACCTATAACACAAATGAATGATTGGGACAAAGTATGAAGGTACAAACTTCTAGTTCTATACACTTGCCTAAAACTAGAAAGTGATTCCAAAAAAATGGTTCTGTAAATATGGATCCGGAAATTGAAAGATAACCAAATTTTACAATATGATATTTTACCTTAAATCATATAGTATCTAAATTAATCAGAGTACAAGTTTAAGGAAATAAAAGAAGATTATACTTTCCTTACAATACAAAATGCAGCAGAACAACTTCTAACAAAAAGAAGTAACAAGATATAAATCTTTTAACCCAAAGAGAAGGGTATCCAATAACCTTGGATAAAGGTCCCTTGATTTATACTTTCAAGCAAGTCTATCTTACCCACACCCGGGTAAGCCCCTGATACGAAGATCAGAGTCTCTGTCTTGCTATCCTCACAAGATCTCAACTTCAAGGTAGTTGGAACCTCTATCTTCCTCAGAAAGGAAGCCCTCGACTTCAAGGTGTTGGAACCTCTATATTCCTCAGCAAGGAAGCCCTCAAATTCAAGGTGTTGTAACATATTTCTTCCTATCCCCGAAAGCCCTCGATTGTAATCACCAACAATTGGAGTCGCACGAAGCAAGTCTACACAAGAAAAAGTTTTAACAAGTCGTTCAAGCTTTCTGCACAAATCTTGAGAGTTAATAAGAGCCTCTCTCTATAGAAATCACTTCAATGGCATGTAATCGCAAGTTGTGTCAAATTTATCGCTTCTTTCCAAATGATCTCCTATTTATAGGCGAAGCTCCAACGGTCAGATCCCTCCTCCAATGGTCATATTTATCCTTGAATTTCATAGGGACTTGTACATGTGTCACTTAACCAACGGTTAGTTATAAATAGAATAGACAACCTCTTTTTATAACAAAACATGTGTAACTGAAGGCACGACATCGTTTTGTAATGAAACAAGTATAAGTATAAGAAAAACTGATGTTCGTAATGTAAGAAAATAATAATTCGGAGTCTAACCAAAATGAAATTTGGAGTCTATAATAAATAGATATTCAGATTTTGTTTTATAGGAATTCAGAACCTGAATTTTGTAGAAATCCGGAGTCATAATTTCTAAGGAAATTCGGAGTCTGGTTTCACCAGAGTTCAGAAGCTGAACTTACAGAGTTCGGAGTCGAACTTATTGAAGTTCAGAGTCAAACTAGTAAAATTTCAGAGTCAAACTCATAAAAGTTCATATTTTAAGTATTAAAAGTTCGGAGTCGAACTCATAAAAGTTCAGAGTCGAACTAGTAAAAGTTTGGAGTTGAACTCATATAAGTTCAGAGTCAAACTTATAGAAGTTCGGAGTCAAACTAATAAATGTTCGAAATCAAAATCAGTTAGAGTTCGTATCCAGAATTCAGAATGTAACTTTATTAGAGTTCGTATCCAAAATTCAGAGTGGAACTTTATTATAGTTTTTATCCTAAATTCAGAGTGGAACTTTATTAGAGTTCGTATCCAAAATTTGGAGTGGAACTTTTTTAGAGTTCGTATCCAGAATTCAGATCCTGAAACAGAATGCTTCATATCTTATCATTATATGATTCTGAGGTTTTGGTTATGAATCCGATTTTTATACTTAAGAAAAATATTGATATGTATAAGGAAATCTAGGTTAGGGTAAATTTCCTTAAGGAAGGAAATTTTCCTTAGAGAAGTAAAATATAAATTTTCTTAAGAATAGGTTGTTTGTGATTTTTAAAACAAGAAGGAATGGAAAAGTCATAAGGAAAACCTTATTGACTCAACAATGGGTTGTTGTGGATTGTCTTATGATGAAAACACACTATATCACGATTCGAGAAGACTTATCATTGGATAAACTAACACAGAAATACATTAGATATTTGGTAAGGCTACATGGGGTGCTACAGTCTATTGTATCTGATCAAGGCCCAAGATTCACCTCTATGTTTTGGAAGAGTCTTCAACATGCTCTGGATACTGAGCTGATCTTCAGTATGGCTTATCATCTTAAAACTGATGGCCAATCTGAGCAGACTATCCAAACATTTGAGGACATGTTGAAAGTGTCCTCAATGGACTTCAAAGGAGGATAGGATCAACATATTCCTATGGTTGAGTTCTCTTATAATAACAATTTCCACTTGAGCATCTGAATAGAACCATATGAAGACCTTTATGGGAAAAGGTGCAGAACACTGACTTTTTGGGATGAAGTCAATGATCATAGGCTTTTAAGACCAGAAATGGTCAGAGAAATGGTGGATAAGTTGAAAACCATTCAGCAGTATATCAAGGCAGCCCAAAGTCAATAGAAGAGGTATGTGGATAAATATCAATGAGTCCTTGAGTTCAAAGTTTGAGGCATGGTATTTCTACACATATCTCCATGGAATAAGGTCATGAGTTTTGGAAATAAAGAGAAGTTAAGTCCTAGGTACATCATCCCCTTCGAGATTATTGATCGTGTGAGGGTTGTGGCCTATCGACTAGAACTTCCACCTACCATGGCCAAAGTACATGATGTCTTTCATGTATCCCTCTTAAGGAAGTACATACCAGACCCTTCACATGTACTCTCTTCATAGGTAGTACAGTTAGAGGATGATCTTTCTTATGAGGAGAAACTAGTGAAGATTTTATATCGTAAAGAAAAAGTTATATAAAATAAGACAATTCCACTCATCAAGGTGTTGTGGTGAAACCACAAGATTGATGAAGTGACCTGGGAATCAGAGGAAGTGGTGAAGCAGAGTTACCCACATCAGTTTTAGCATGGGAAATGGAAATTTTGAGGGTGAAATTATTAAGGGGGGAATATTGTAACGACCCAAACTTCTATTAATGAAAAATTCATCTTGATCTAATTAAATGTATTATTATGTGAAATGGTTATATAACATATGAACTTATTTGGTTTTATGTTTTGGATTTTAAAATATTGTTAAGAATTGTGACCATTTCTAATATAGTCGTTGAATAGTGATCACGTGATTAGTATAAATATAGTGCTTTAACAAATCTAATTTACTCAGACAAAGGAAGAGTTGGCCTTATACAGTAGACTTTCCCCATACGAAACCCATTTTTCGGAGCTCAAAAAGGATGTGGCATCATTGGTCTTTACTCTTAACCAATCCCAATCCAAGATTAAATATGTTAATCTAGTTCGGAACCGCCTACGGGAGAAGTGGGAGTTGATAGAGATTACCACTCGAGCGATGTTATCTGAACCACCCTAAGTGTCTTCCACCATCACGTACCTTAACCTAAGGTCTTATGCGGGTGTTTTAAGGTGTTATGTAAAAAAATACGGTATAACTATGATTATGTGCATTATTTTATACCTTAATTTTTTTATAGTTACATTGTAGATAGTTTTTGAAGTGAAAATAGTATTTTTAGTTAATATTCAACTAAGAAATCTATTTTTATGAATTAATGGATTTTTAAATTAAATAATATTTTAATAAATTATTATTATTATTATAAAATTAATTTATATTTAATATAAATTCTTGTATAATTTTATGAATGCAATTGTAATTGTTATTAAGGTTTGAAAGCTGTTTTTTTTTTTCAAAACACATGTTTTTCAATAAATATTGGTTTTTATTTTAAATGTTAAAATTAAAATATTTTTAAAATTATTTAGATAAAATTAATATTATTAGTGGAATCAGGATGTTAAAATTATCCAACGGTGAATTTTTCATAATTTTCTGAGACAGTCAAATTTTTGGGTAAAAATTAAATACCACTTAAATATATAATGTTTTTTATGACATCATAATGACCCAATAGTGATGTAATAAAACAAAATAAAAATTATTTTCAGAAAATATGTGTTTTACCATTAAAATAATGTAATTTTAGGTTTTTTGGATTTATTTTACGAAGCATTAGTAGACCATTCAAGACTTATAAAACATTTTAGTTTTTAAAATTGATTTTCTTGAGAGTGTGACTCACCTCCACATAAGAAACCCTATTATTTTAAGAATTTCATCCATTGGACTTATAAAATATTGTTTCCACTCCCCTTTGGAAAAAACCATGGCAAATATCCATGGTCTGGTTTGTGGTTTTGATTAGTTTAATATGTGGTGTCCCAAACCTAAATAATAATGAATTCTCTCTCCTTTCCTATATAAACCCACCCAACCTCCCACTTCTGTTTCACTCAAAGCATTTGGAGTATATTCAACCTATGAAATAATCTCTCTAGAATTATCCCTATTTGCCTCAAGCTCCCAAGAAGTCTCTCTCAAGCCCCTCCCAAGCCTTTGGGATCACACTTCCAAGTAAGGGATTTCTTCCTTTCAAAATGTTGTCCAAGTTTCTTTATATTGTTATATCCCTTTTTTTAATTACAAATGTTGGGGTATGATTTAGAACCTCAACCATACTTCCGTATTCATGCTTGAATAATTAGATATCCCCTTTATCTCTAATTAATTCCTCCCATGTACACCATTTACCATGCCGAAATTTTGTAAGGAATTTCTCTCTCCTCATTTACATTCAAGAAATTATTTTTTATTATGTATCTAAATTCCATTACATTTATTGGTACATGTATCTATATTAACCCCTTACTGTATATTTCATGTACATATTATGAGACACCCATTTCTTTCTCATCAAACCTTTTTATGAATTCCTATGTCACGCAGTTATGCTGCCGAAATTGCACCGTGATTTTCCAAGCTAAAGATATTGTGCGGTGAATACCATGCCCACTTCTCTATCAAGGGTATTCACCTTTACACACATCTACTCACTAATTATATAGTTTCATTAATGTACTCCACATTACATTATCATGGAATAAATTATGATGTTGAATTATTCCATGTTATATGATTCATGTTGCACACTTATGCATGAAATGAAATGCTCAAGAAGGGTGTGCCCTGATTGCGCTCTAATGCATTGGGTAAAGTATAGTATCATGATACATAATGTGAAATGATTGTTGAATCATGATAATTAAAGTGCAACAATGTTTTACTCATGCTTCATGTTCAATGATTATTTACTCATGCTCCATGTGCAATGAGTCTTGGCTCATGATAATTCCATGTTAAGTGTCGTTGCCACATATCCATGTTATGATTTTCATGCTTTATCATGTCTTTATGTTCATGTTTATCTTGTGATACATTTATATTCCTATTTTATAGCATGTATTGTATTCCACATGTAATTCCATGTTTAATCCCTTATTAGGCTTTATAGCTCACCCTTTTCTTATGCATGTCCTCAAGTTATCCCATGAAATGCTAGGTATGAGGGAATGAAGTGGACATGTAAATGAAGTTTTCAATAAAGATGTTGTGTTTGATGTTTTAAGTTGTTATGTAAGGTTCCTAATCCCAAAATAAACTATACCTCTAGATATCTCATATTGTATCAAGTGAATATTTTTTGTAATAAATCATGTTTAAGTGTGTAATAAAGAGGAGGGTTTTTATACATAGGACATGACAGGAGTGATTGGCATGTCATCCTCATGCACCTCCATTGATTAATTATTAAGATGAAACATATCATTTTATTCTTCATGACCTCTCAAAACATAAAATTCATCATCATAATTCTGAACAACCTAAGGTGGTTCCAGACCTAGTTTTATAAGATCCCTTGTTCTAATAGAGTACTTTACTCGATCAGACCTTCCATATAACTTTTATGGATCTATCACCCACTATATTTTCCATGGGTTCTAGTTTACTTTAATTTTTTTACAAATATTTTCAGTAAGTAAAATATCATCTAATGAATTAATTCTTTCCTCCCATAATGAACTAAGTATTTATACTCCAATAAGTTTAAAATAATATTTAGGTTTGGTAAAGAAATGAAATTTGATGTAGGATTACAAAACTCAAACATATTTCTCATGAAATATCTACTAAGATTAATTTTAAATCAATTTTTCATAAAAATAATAAAAATAGGTTTTGATTCCTTAGGATGATGAAATCTCCTTTTCTTGGATACATCAAAAGCTGGATAAACATTACCAGGAACCTATATTCACCACTCAAATCAATTTAAATCGGACTTCTATGGGTTTTATTCCCAATGATCTCTTATAAATACCTTTTAAAATAAAAATGTAAATTATTAAATTTATATGAGCATCGGTAATCCAAAAATTGTCCTTTATGTGGAACTCACAAGAATGTTTTCTATTATTTCCAAGAAAATTCCAGAACTTCACCACCGATCATCATCTTAACAATATCCCTTTTCTCTACAAGAATGAATTATAGGTGCTCGTAAATGGGACTCCATTTCTTTTATTACTTTATCTAGGATCAACTCTAATCATCATCACATCCTTGTTAGTCTTTTCACTATAAGTAATAAACTTTCTCTTCCTTTCAAATTTAATAATGCATGGCCTGCGGATCCGGATTGTTCTATGTTTATTAAAAGTTTATGGGAAGGAATGCAACATAAAAATGATGCTTTTTCTTGTATCACTAAATTAAAACTTCTTAAACAATGCCTTAGGGGATGGTGTAATTCCAAAAAAACAGACTGATAAGGACATATCTGTGTTAAAGAGTGATCTTATGCAAATTCAAAACTCAAATACATGCTCTGATTTTTTCTTGGATCCGCAAATAGAAGTCAAAATCTCTCTAAAACTCAACTCTCTTCTGAAACATAAAGATGATATGAAAAACAATTCTTCAAATCTATATGGATTTCAGATGGTGATAGGAATACAAAGTTCAATAATTCTCTTCATCGGATTAGAAAAGCTTCTAGGTCTCTAGCCTTACTTAGATTTGATGACACCCTTCTTAACATGGAGAAGGCTATTTCTAATCACACTATATCTTATTTTCATAACCTACTCAATGGTCCGGTTGTTAGTAAAGATGTTTTTCCTGATATTATCCCGGATATGGTGAATATTGATGATAATGTTGCTCTCCTAAGCATACCACTTTATCATAAATTCAAAGACACTTTTTTCAATCTTAATCCAGATAGTGCCCCAGGTCAAAATGGTTTCAAAAATGGTTCCTTCCAACATTACTAGTAGATTATTCACTTGGATGTTTGCAAATTGGTTAAATCTTTCTTTTCCATAGGTTTTCTCCCTCATGGAATTAATTCCTAGTTCCTTACACTTATTCCTAATGTGGATAATACTGATGAGATTCACCTTTTTTGATCTATTTCTCTTAATAATACCATCTACAAAATTATTTCCAAGATCCTTGTGAATAGGATTTCCCCCATTTGTAATATAATTGTCTCTTGTAATAAATTTGGTTTTATTAAAGGTAGGACTATTCTACATTTCATCTGTCTTGCTTCAGAATGCACTAACATTTTAAAAAAAGTCACTAGAGGTGGTAGAATTTCCATTAAACTTGACATCAGGAAATATTTTGATACCATGGACTGGGGATTTATCCTCAAAGTGCTCAAAAGATTTGGGTTTAATGATTTCTTCACTGGTATGATAGTCACCTTATTCAATTCGACATCCATATCTATTCTGTTAAATGGTTCTCCTAAAGGATACTTTAAATGCAACAAGGGAGTTAGGCAATGAGACCCTCTCTCGGCCATTATTTTTTTCATTTTAGTGGATTACTTAATAAGATTACTCACCCATCTTGTGCATTAAATCAAGATTGAACACTTGCATGCTTCTAGAAACATAAGTGTTCCCACCCATATCTTATACGTTGATGAAATAATCCTATTCCTACGAGGTGATAAAAGGAACATCCAAAATCTTAAAAATGTGTTGTCTCATTATGAATAGGTGTCTCATCAATCCATAAGCTGGAGAAAGTCTTTTTTGTTCATTGGAAAAAAATTTCTTCTAATAGAAAAGGTAATGTCATCAACTACTTAGGCATAAAGGAAGGTTCTTTCCCTTTAACTTATCTTGGTGTTCCTATCTTCTGGGGAAGAACTAAATCTAGTTACTTTTCCAGAATTGTTGATAAAATCATCAATAAAATCTCTACCTAGAAGGGTAAAACTCTATTTATGGATGGTAGAATCTATCTTGTGAAATCTAATATTGTTTCTAAAATGGTTTATTCGATGATGGTTTATCACTGACCTACTGGTCTTCTTAAAAACGTGAATGTCTACATCAAAAGTTTTGTCTGGACTAGTAGTACAATTGAAAGAAAGATTGTGACCATACCTTGGTCCACCTGTTTTAATCCTTTAGATAAGGGTGGTCTGGGAATCAAAAATCTAATGTTCCTTAATGAGTCTCTTCATGCTAGGATGACTTGGCATCAGATTCATAATAACGTTGATTACACTGCTTTCTATAAAACAGATTTAATACCAAGATTAAGAATGGAAATCTAAACTATATCACTTCTTCTAATTGTACGTCCTTTTGTCATTAATTTTCCAACATTATTAACAATTCTAGATGGATGGTTAGTGCTAACTCCACCATTAAATTATGTTTTGATAACTTGTCTGGTGTCCCATTAATCTCCATCCTAATTCCAAATTATCTTCCTGTTAATATCAATTCCTCCATTAGAGATGTTTTTAATTCTCCTTACATCAATCTTCCTGATGATATCACTCATGTCATGGACAATTATCACTTCTCCAACTCTAGGGACTTCCTCATCTGGGAGCCTGCTCTTAATGCTATTATGGACTCCAAAATATTCTATAATTACAATTTCATAAATTCTATTTCTAAATTATTTTGGCTAAAATATTTCAGCAAACCTTGGATTTGACCCTTGAGATTTACTCTTGTTTGGCATATTTCTCATCACAGAATCCCCACTGAATTTTTCTTTCAATATTTTGGGATTCATCTTTGTTCTCTATGTCACATGTGTTACCAACATACAGAGGATGTCAATCATCCTTTTTTATCTTGTGCTACAGCTGCATCTCTCTGGGATTATATTCTTGATATTTTTTTTGCAGATGGTTAATTTTTTATTCTATCAACTCTTAGTTTCAGTATTTTGTTGACTTTGATTCTTCTCAACAAATCAAGAATCTCTTTTTGGCTGCTGTTTCTAAGCTTCTTCATGTGATTTGGTATGATTGGACTAATTTTATTTTTAAATAGCTACTCTTTTAATATAAATGTAGATAAGGATTGGATTCTAATTTCCATTTGGGAAGCTTCCACGATCCAGAATGTGTATTGTGATAATTTATTTGTGGAATTTGAGATCCTTCATCATCTTTGGATCACTATTAATTACAGACAGCCTCGGTGCACCTTTGAGGTCTTCTGGAAGGCTCCGTTTCTAGGATGGATCAAGGTTAGTGTTGATGGTGCATCTAAAGGAAACCTGGGTATGTCTAGTTGCAGTGATATATTTAGGGATTACCTTGGCAGATGTCAAGGATGCTTCTTTTGTAGCTGTAGTATGGCCTCATCTCTGGAAGCTGAAATGATGGGATTTATCCATGTGGTTGATTTTTTCCAGAATATGGGGTGTAACAATATCTATATTGAATGTGAATCAACCACTATCATTCAAGCTATTTGAAAGGGGTGGTGCATCTTTCCTAGCCATTCACCTCCCTTTGGATAAATTGTCTTACTAGGATCAAGGATATTAACTACATTTCCACTCATACATTTCGTGAAGAGAACATGGTTGCAGATGGTCTTTCCAACAAGGGAGTCAATCTCGACATTACATGGCAGGATGATTTGCTTGGTGATTTAATCCCCTTTTTGATAAAGATTGTAATATGATTCCTTCCTTTAGACTCATGTAATTTGTTTCTTTCTTTTTCAATAAATTTTGCCTTAGTCTTTGACTGAGGCACCACCCTCTTAAAAAATATCAATAAACTAAACACCCCACCCCTAATTTTAAATGTATTTCCATAGTATAAACATGATCGATTGTAACCACTGATAATTAACTTCCTTTTCTACAAAAATTGGATGATCGATGAGATCTGGATTCTTCATCTTTATTATCACACTTTATATGGATTTAGATTTATCCATATTCTTTAAATGTGGTGAGTGAATAAAAAATTATTCTTCCAACACATTCCTCATCCTCAAAATTTTCAATTTGATTCAACTTCTGAGAATGTTCAAGTTTGAGAAAGAGGGAGAGTGGGTTTAGGGTAGGAGGATTTGATTTACATGGAAGTTTTATAAAATATGGAATATGTTTTAAGTAAAAGGAATGAGTCTATTCAAATTATAATTTAAATTTAATTTCAATCATTTAGGGATCAAAATAGAAATAAAATTAAGTTATATCCCACCAAAACATTTTCATAAAATATCCTAATTATAAAAAAGACATTATAGGTAAGATTACTATGGATTTTTTATAAAAAAAGATTCAGTGGGTATACTAATTATGAACTCATGATAAGTATTCTAAATTTATGAATAAAATATTTATGGTAAATAGGTAGTGACTGTGTGAGTTAATATTCATTTTATGTATAGTGATCGTGTGAGTTATTTCCACATTATGTATACTGACCATGTGAACAAAAAATCATGGTTAGTATATTTATTATGTTATTAATACATTACTATTACTTTAGGTAAAATTTCGTAAATAGAGTTTTACCAAATATAAAATAAATTTAAATAACTCTAAATAATTAAAACTAAATTGAAACAATTATAAATAATTTATCATTCCAAATTCATGTAAGATGTAATTTATTCTCTCAATAGTCAAAGGTTTTGTAAATATAATAGCAAGATTATATTTAGTACCAATGAATTTAAGTGTTATATGGCCCTTTTGAAAATTATCTCTCAAAAATTGAGCTCCTATATTAATGTGTTTTGTATGATAATGTGATACATGGTTATTAGAAATATTTATCTCACTTGTATTATCACAATTTATAAAGATGTGTCAAAATGAATACGCATAGAATAGTAAAGTGTACTTCATCCATGGAATCTGTGCACAATAACTACCTTTAGATATGTACTCAGCTTCTATAATATATAATGAAAAGGAGTTTTCTTCATTCTACAGCAAGAAACTATAGACTTTCCTAAAAGTTGACATATTTTATAGGTTATTTTTCTATCTGAATTACAACCATAAAATTTTGCAATTGAATCCTTTAGATTTTTTTAAAATCAATCACACATATACACCCTAAACATTATATATGGTCATTTAGGATTTAAGTATAGAAAAATTCCATTCATACCTTTGTAAGTGGTTTGATTAACTTTTTTCATAGTTTCATCACAATACAATTTATATATTTTTTACATGGGAGTATCACTACCTTTATTATTATCCATATATATTTATTATAATTTATTTTATTTAAAATTAGTCCCTATTTATTTTGAAAAATCTGGAATCTGATAATGAATTTTAACTCACCCATCAAACTCATTTCAAATTAATTTTGCATTATTTTTTAAAACTTAGTATGCAAAGTATTTATTAAAGATAAAAATATAATATAATAAAAAAATTACTATTAAAATATATTTTGAAATTATTTTAATTAATAGTGTAGGTTCATTTATTCCTCTTGGAAAACCTTTAGGAATCACAAAAGATTTTATCGTATCATAACAAGATTTAGGACTGTGTTTTAAACTATTTAAATATTTTTTTGATTTCGAAGCATGATTTGGAAAGTGTGGGTTTTGAAATAAAGTGGTATTTTCCAAAAAAACAACATCAATTATATAACCATTTAAGAACACACTCATGACACCCATTTGAAATCATTTGATTTCCAAATATGCTTCATAGGCAAGAAAATTCTGATGGATTCAAGTCTATCTACTGGTGAAACTTTTCCCATATATTCAATATCTCACACTTTATTATATGCATGTGTAACCAATATATCTATATTTCTTATTATAATTCTTGAATTATCAACCTTGTTCCTAAATAACCATTTTACGCTAGTTGTTTGGTAGTCCATGCTACTTTCTTTTGGTTCGTGGGCATTATTTCTGTCAAAATAATTTATCTCTTCTTGCATTGACATTACCCATAACTCATCATCAATTGCCTCTGTGATGTTCTAATGTTTAATTTTGGATAATAATGATTGATTTTTAACCTAATTTATTAGATAAACTCTAGTTTGTGTTCCTTTATTTAGGTCTCCTAAAACATCACCTAAAAGATGATTCTTATGATTCTTAATAGCTCTAGGGTTAGAAATATTTGATACTTAATTATCATTTACAATATCAAATTAAAACTATTCCACAAATTTTGGATATTTCTCTATACGTTTAACAGAATTATAAATAGATTTAGAATTGATATCCAAGATATAATCTCATCCTCATGATTTTATAATGGAGTTTTAGGTTCATGTGGATCTATCTAAAAAAATCATGTAATTATTCTTCCATAATCCTGGGCCTTTTATTAAATACCCTATGTGATTTACTTGATGTATAAAATCAAAAAAAAATATTTCATCACTTTTGGATACAATCTTGTCTAAATTATCTTTTGTATTGAGTATAAATACTTTATAACAAAAAACTCTAAACTAATTAAATTTTAGTTTTCTACCATTCCATAACTCATTTGGGGGTTTCTTTAATATCATTTTAATTAGAACTATTTTAATAATATAGAAATCTTTATTTATATCCACTATTAAAAAATAAATGTGTAAATCATACTTATTGTTCATGGTCTAGTAAATTTATTTAAGGGCCATATTTATCATTTCTATTACAACATTCTGTTGTGGGGTCCTATGAGAAAAAAAATTATGACTGTAGCCATATTGTGAGCAGAAAGATTCAAAATATAGATTTTAGAACTCATAACCATGATCACTTATAAATGTATTAATTCCAATTTAACTAATATTCTCTATATATTTTTCGTAGTTAGAAAAATAAAAACTATATTCAGTTTTGTGGGATAAAAATAATAACCATGTATATCAAGAAAATTCATCATCAAACATAATATTATTACATCCCATATAGACTATAAAAACTAGGTGGTCTAAAAAAATGAATGAGAACCAATTCTAGTGATTGAGAAGTTAAAACTTAATTCTATGTTTTGAAAGATATTTTTTTGTTTCTCTTTTTGACATGGGTTACATAATTTTTCTTTTGGGAATTATATTTTATGATAGTTCTTAGCTAATAATTTCATTGTTAGCATCACAATTGAGTGTATGTTATAATTTCCTAGTCTCCTATTAAAAATACAACACTCTTTATGAAAGTAACTTGAATAAGAAATGTTTTGAGATAATAATGGATTCAAATCTACAGCATATACATTATCATTTCAAAAAGAAGTAAAGACAAAAACATATCTATATTTATAAACTTTAGAGACATTATTTTTAAACATAACATGGTAACAATCATCACATAACTACAAGATTATAATTAGAATATATTTCAATCCAATAACAAATAAAACTTTAGAAATTAAAATAGTACTAGAGCTACCAATTTGATCAAGTTGAAATACCCTTTCTTTAGAATTTTCACCAAAATTGACATGACCACCATCCACATTGATAAGTTTCATGAAAATTGATTAGTCCCCAATCATATGTTTGGAACATCCATTGTCTAGATATCATAGATTCTTATTCTAACTCTTCAAGTAAGTTTCCAACAAAAAAGTTTAAAAAAGAAATTATTTTGGTACACATACTTTATTGGGTACAAAAATATTAATAATAATTTATTTAGGAATACATAAATATCTAACAACATTTATATAAGAAGATATTATAATTTTATACATAAAAAAAATTATTGGGTCTTTGTGATTAAGTGGTATTTATAGACTTGGTAGAACTGGACTTGGGAAAATTTTATTTTTATAAATCTTTCTTTTTCTAGGTTGATAACCAATTCTTATAGTGTATTTATATGTAGCATTATTTCTAATCATTCTAGTGAGATTATATCTACAATTATTTAATATATATATATATCCTTATTAAGTTTCTCATTTGATGTTTTAATCTCAATATTTTTTTAGAAGTTGTAAATTCTTATCCTTCTCAAGAGAAAAATTGGTTGAAATGTGAGAAAAAATAGATTTCTTCTTTAAACATTGGTATTTGTCTTTGAATTCATTAAATGTTTCCTCCAATATATTACAATTCTAAAATAAATACTGACTTGATGTATTTTCTTCATTGTTTTCTTTATCATAAAGATAAAATGTATTTTCATAAGATATTGGAAAAATATTTTATAACTCATATGTGTTTTTCATAAAACACATATTTCCTCTTTCATTATTATCTTATCTACTCAATTCAGAATCACTTGATCTGACCTTAGAGTCACCACATGTGGCCTTTATTTCCTTTTTACAATTTTTTCTTTTTTACTCATACTTTTTATTATAATTTAGTTTTAGACAGTATGATTTTATATGTCCTTTTCTTTTAAACTCATAGTAGATCACTTCATTGGTGTAATTATTATTTTTACATTCTTTTCTCTAATTTCCTTTTCTATCATACATACATCCATAGTTTTTATTTTTGAATAATTTTTTCTTCCTATAAAACTTCTTGAAATTTCTTTCTCAATGAGATATTTCTTTATCACTTTCGGTATGTGATTCCTCATCACTTGAACTATCATCTTTAATCTCTTATTTTAGTTTTGAGTAAGAGATCATAAAGTCTACTTAATTATTATTCACTTAATAATATCCTTTATTTACTTGTAATTTCTCCTCATACATCATGTGTTTTCTAATGAGTTACTTCACTAGTTAGGCATTGATATCACTATATTCTCTTATGGAAACTGATGTTCCTCTCCACAAATCTAGGAGACATCTCAATATGCACATCAAAAGATCCTTATCCAAAAAAAAATTCCCACGTGCATGCATGGTGTTCATTATTTCATTAAACTTTAGATACATATCAAAAATGGATTCATTGTGATTACTTTTAATGTATCATATTTAATAGTATATGTATTTAAACAAATTTACTTTATATTTTAGGTTCCTTCATATGACATAGAAAGAGTATCCACATCTCAAAAATATTTGAACATGAATATATTCTATTAAACACATCTTCACCTAAATAAAAATATAATTAATTCATAGTTTTAAATTTTGAATCATATGAATCCTTTATAGTACCATCCCATGTTTTTCTTTTAGTTTTGGGTATTTAATATTTTTCCACAATTTCAATCCAAATATTAAACCCCATACTTTCAATATGGATTTTAATTTTAATCTTCCATTGAACATAATCGGTTCCATTAAAATAAGTAGGCTGATTAGTGTAAATTACTTATTATCAATTATTTTCCATAAAGACTTAAATTTAGACCTAACATAAATTTTATATATTTATACAATTTGACCATAATAAAAATATATTTTTAAATCCTTTAATACCAAATATTAGTTGGAGTGGAACACTCTATGGGGATGGGGAATTGTGTTTCCAAATAAAAAATTCTATTAAAAATATTTAAAATATAAATCCCTAAAAATTATAAAATGAACCGGTTAAATAATTCCATAGAATTATATATTTTTTTTCTTTTAAAAACATTCTCAACAGTTGTATCAAAACTAAAATAAATTATTTTTGAAAACACTTTAACATTTTAAACTAATCTACTGGAAACAAACACCATATATAAATCAAAAGTTAAGTCTAACTATAAATTTTATGTTTTGTAATAATTTTTGAAAAGTATTTTAGTTTAATATTTAAAACATAGAATAAAAAACAGATAAATAACATAATATAATTTTAAACGAGGGTTTCAGTCTTTAACCAAGACTTAATCCCCTCAACTTAATAATCACCCACTACCAAACTTGCAATTAAAAAATAAACGTTTATATAACCTATATCGGGTTTTATAAAAAAATGTAATATGATATTCCAAGATAAAATAATCTTTAATAGTTCTGCATGGTAGAACAAGTTTCTAGGTCACATAAGATCTTTTATATAATTATATGTGGGAGTACAAGTGAATTTTTTTGAAAGAGAGTATCAACACTCTCTAGTTCAATATAGGAGGCTCCTTTTTATAGAAAAATAAAGAAATAAAAAACACATCTCATATGATAAGAATAAATAGAAATAGGATGATATTATAGTTAAGAAGACATGGTGCAACTCAATCTTAATATATTCAATTGTTCAAGTGTCCTTGAATTTTTATTTGAAATAATCTTGAACTAGGTCTATAACAAGACTAAGAAAATATAGTTTCAAAACGATTTATGAATGAGTATTTTAAGTATTATAGGTTTACATGAATATTCTCTTGTTATTCTCTATACCATCATGTTATAACCTATTTCCCACATACACCTCTGTGTATGAAAAATTAATTCATCCTCCAATGGCCCAAAGGCATTTATTTTTTATTCGTTTTTGATAATCCACCTTTCAAGGGGTAAGGTGGAACCCTTACAAGGCTTGTAGGTGTAAGTATTACATGGATCGTGGGCCTTAGAGGAATTCATTACCCGTAGGCTTCAAACATTACATACAACCCAGACTAACTACTTGGAAAAGCTCCTCCCCAGCATCTTTATCATCAAATCGTCTCTCCACTTTCTCATGGCTATTCGGCTAGGCTTTCCCATGCATGCATAGGCTTGTCCCAATGGAATGTGACATACCCTCTCATTCTTGCAATCTGTTTAGCTTCTACTATGGTGACAGCTCCTTGCTTATCCTCCTTCTGAAGCTTGTTCCTTGTAGGTTTTCGGGTTTGCATCTGCACTTAAGGTGGTCGGAAGGCCTTGAGTTGCCATGAAGGCCTTACTAACCCAAAGGCCTGGGTGACCCAAAGGCCTTATAGGACTTGGGGGCCAAATCGGTTGCCTGAAGGCCCAAACGGGGGAATATTACCAACTGCTACAGTTCCAAACAGTGCCTGCTACATCCCCACTATAATACCTACTACAGTATTGCACAGTTTCTGCTACAGTCCTGCTATAGTACATGGAAATTAGCCTCCGCCTAGATTTGATCCCGGGTGGCCTGGATTCACTTAATGATTCCTCACCAACTGGGTTAAGGCTCATGTGCTCATCCAAAATTAGTCATTGGAGAATAATCAATTCATCCTTAAATGCACCAAATCATCAATTAATTCTTCAAAACTAGCCACTATATATTTTAAGATGTTCCACTATTAAGTTATACGTGGTAATTTTTGTTTACATAAAACATGGTTAGTTATTATCATGGTTGTTGGAATGGTTATTTGTTACAAAAACCAACCATGGTCGCTTCAGTAATTTGTGAAATCTGTTATTTTTTCACACATTTAGTTCATTTATACTCATAGTAGGTAAATTTAATCATGTGATAGGTTGTTTTTCATATGGTTACTACAATTATCATATATAAATAGTTAGTATAAGACTTAAATAAAGTTTCCTTACCTGTCACATGGTATTTTGATGGTTTATATGGTAAATTGATTCTCAATTCATGATAGTTTATTCAACATATGGTGGGTTCATATTCAATGCATGGTAGGTTCATATTCAACACATGATAGGTTCTACATGGTTACTTGAACTTTATAGTCAGTTCATTATATATGTAGTAGGTAGTCATGAATAGTTCCATACTTAGCCAGTTTGTACCAGTTTTTTCGTAAAATCATTTACTAATAGAAAACACTAAATTAATTAACAAAATTATAAACATTAATTGATATCATTAAAATAATGAGGTGTTGGTATAATCTAGAAATTTATTTATTATTAAGAGTCCAAATCTACAGTTTAGAAATAATTAAAAATTTCCCCACTCTTTTACAATAAAAACCAACCCAATCCCCCATTACTATTTACTCAAAAACACTTTGATCATAAATTTACTCTAACTTCTTCTCTTCGGATCCTTCTCAAGGTGTTCCCAAGATCCAAAGAATCTCTTCTCATGCTTTTATAAGCACCCTCTCAAGGTAAATGATCCTCTCTTTCTCCTCATTATTCAAGCACCTTCTTTTTATTATGCCTTTTGATTTCAACTCTTTCATGTTGTTATATTTTTTACACGTAATTTTTAATTTCCTTAATATTTAAAATTGATGAGATACCCCTTTAACTCTCCTTAAACCCTTACATGAATCTTTAGGTACCTACATTATCCTGATGAAATTATCGTATGAATTTATATGCCAAATATATTTTTACTGAATACCCTTTCCCATTTCCACTCATGGGTATTCACCTATATGTGACTATCCCTCAAAATTTTTGGACTTCTATTTCTGTAAACCAAGATCCTTAATTGTGGGATTAAAATTTATGAAATGCGTATTTATGTTTTATAATTTATCTTGCCCACTTATGCATGTATGTGATATAAATGTGGTGGGTGGGCCTCGAATTATATATCCCTCTAATACATTAGGTAATATTTTATCTCATGAGATACCATGTATGTTTCATAGGAGGTTATACTAAGCACACTATGGTATGATGTCTCAGCAGTTATCCTTGACTTATTTTTATGATGATTCATTTTATATTGTTTCTACATTCCCATGTTTCCTTTATGTTATAATCATATATCTTTCATCAATTCTCAAGTTTTTTATTCTCAACCCTCTTAGGTTACCATGATAATCCTCTTAACTAACATTTAGTACTTTACTTTATTCTATTATTTGATTATTCTCTTACTAGGCTTTATAGAACACCCTTTTCTTATGAACGTCCCTTTGTTAACTCATACAGTTTTAGAAGTTCAATGGAATTTTTAGGGAATGGTGTGGAGTTTTAAAATAATATTGTTGTAAACATGTTTCAAGTTACTATGCTATGTACTAAAGTTTACAAATAAACTATACCAGATGACATTTTTTGATTTTATTATTTTTTAATTTATGTAATAAATCATGAATTAAGTTGTATTAAAATATGGGTTTTCAAATATCCAACATTTGATAAAATCTTCAACACTACATATAAATTCATCATCAATTCCATTCCAATTTATTATAAAAATCAAAACTAATTTGGGAAGTAGTTTACCTAAAAAACCACATGAAACCTTAAGAATTTATCCTCTTAGGATAACCTCTAGATAAAAAAATAAACAAAGCCCATTTATTTTATCATATTCCTTCCATGATTCGATGGAGTCAACATCAAATTTTTAATTATGATCTATAAAAATTAGAGAAAAATAGGTTAAAATACAACAAGGGAGAGGAAGATAAGGAAAATGCCTCAAACTACCAAATAAACACCTCCAAATCAATTCCATGCTAAGGAGAGTTAAGGAGGGAGAATATAAGAGAATGGGTACAGCCTCTCCTACTCAGTTGGATAATGAACAAGAAAATTGTAAGGGTTTTAAAATAAAAACTCTTGAATGATCATTTTAACCCCTCATTAAAATAATTGGTATAGGCACCATTGGGTACTTGGTCCATATATACTAGTCACCTAGTGGACCTATATAGGGGACCAGCACCCTAGGAACCCACATTGGGTACCCAGTTGCACTTGACTGAGTACCTACTTGCCCTCTACAGCCACCTTTCTACATCATCTGGCCTCCCAAACCTTCTGAAACGTGATCTTGACCACCTCCACCCAATATTTAACATTGGAAACGTCCACTTTAACATTCAAAATACTTATATTGATTCTAATTCTCAATCCAAATTTAAAAATTCAAATATGACTCTGATTCAACTCTTTGTGAAACCAATTTTTTCTCTAACCCACTAACATGAACCAGTGAAGGTCATTACGACCCCCCCACCATAATAAATATTTCCCCTTAGAAGAATATATGTGCATATCTCAAGAACCACATTGGTCTCCCAAATCCAATTCTTGGATTGGATTCATATATTGGGATGGTTATGTTTGTTCTAACACTTTACCCAGACCAACAAAACTACCCAACACCCCAAAAGCCTCTTTCCATGGTCCATCATAAACACTGATAATCACCTAAAATATTTTTATCCAAATATTATAACTCAATTATTTATAAAATACTCTATCTAGTACCAAATTTCACCAACCAACACCAAAATACCAAATATCTTTGCCTTACAACACCAAATAATTTCACCATCTCTAGGATGATTACACACTCCTAAAAGAATTTTTTAATTCCTAATCCTCCAACATCACACAATTGGTTGACTTTTTTGGTCCAAAACAAAATGATTATCAATTGAATAAATTCTCAAGAATCTATGGACTATTCTCATCAAAAAATGTGGTCTCACCCCAAAAAAATGCACATAAAACAAAGCATTTCACTGTTACACAAATTTTTTGTATTCTCCCAAAAGTAATGACACTTTTTAGATTTGTCACCCAAACAAAACATTTCCTAAAATTCATACTCTGTCTCCCCACTGGAGTATAACCAAAATATAAATGCTATAAGTTACTAAATGTAATAAATTTACTTGATATGCACTAATCGATACCCACATCTAATTATTTCCCATTACCAACATAACATCGTAACTTTACTCCAGGAACTAGCTTGCAGCCTTAAACACTTCTTGAAAAAGTTCACCAAACACATCACATATAAGTCTCTCCAAACTACACCCAAAATAAGAGTTTTAAAAAACATAAAAATGGTTTACCCCCACAATATCATTTATTTTATTCTTGTCCTAAGATCCTGATCGTACTCAAATTACACTATCAACTAAGCACTATCACCTGTGATTTCTAATCATTACATATTGATAGACCCATAAATTGAGCCTTGGTTTAGATTCTATAACATTATGGTACTCAAAAAAATATCTTCTAAATTTTTTAATGAACTGATGCTAAAACATTCTATCTTGACTGACTTACCATCATGTGACTCACATTCCTATCCACTGTGGAATATTCTCAGTCATGAAAGTAGTTTACGATCCCATTGGTTCCTATCTCACTATAGTGGAGGCACTTTCCAAATTCCCGAAAAACCCTATTGATCCATTCAACCCCTCAAATTTTCATAAAAAACAAAATATTTATCATATATCATTTCACATTCCACATAGATCAGAGCCCATACCTCATATAAGCTATCCATTTTCACAACCAAAACCCTTATGGCCCCTCTATCAATATAGAATTTCTCTATTGAGACCCCATCTCAGGAATTTTCCATACCACAACCCACTAGTTGTCCCTAGTCAATTCAAAATTGACCATCAAAATTGACCATTCCTAAAGAACCCCCTTTCTCTGACCATTGCATGATATAACTCTGATGCATCACACCATGTCAAAGGTTACAATGCCACTATAAAATTTAAGAACTCATATAATGATACCTAGGGAGATGAACAAGTTCATATCATGAAGAAACCCACTATCTATATATTGTTATTATGTCACATAAAATTACTTAAAAATAATTTCGATACTTAAAATCAAGTGGTGATATGTAAATGAAATATATAATTAATCATGAAAATGATAATGAAAATATAATTAAGTTAGGAAGAAATGAATCACCCCTAGTATCTATCTACATAATCCATCATTACCTGTTAATAAATCTCTAAATTCCAAATATATAATCTAGCACTAATAAAGGTATGATCATCCCAATTTATTGAACATATGATACAACTAAGAACCTTTCAATGCACTACATTTCACTACTGCCATGGTTTAAGAGATGGAAACACCACTACTGAGTATGAATCCATTAATTAAACTTCACTTGTTAGTAATCATACCCCATTTCATTACTCAAGAACCAGTTCCACCATGGAATCAAGTGAATTGAGAGAGAAATTATAATCACAATAAGAAAGAAAATGAAGGATAACATAGATATATGGAACTGTAACTAACCCCCAATTTGATATCCCTTGAATTCATAAAATTTTAAAAATCAAAGGATTGAAGTGTAGAGACTCAAGAATCATTTTGTTTCATTCAGGGACTAATTCTTGGGTTACAATACCACCATTGGTAAGAGCTTAAAAGATCACTAGTATTAAAATTGAAAAATAAGGTGCACAAAATCATGAACATATATGAACAGAGTGAAAATGTAATTAGAATTATCATAAAAAATAAAAAAAGAATATTTTAATACCCTATAGAGAAACCTACTAATGTGGATTCCACTTTTATTTGTAATCTCCCATGGAATTATTCTTGTTCTCTACTCCACACCATTATTTTAGAACCAATGAACTAGGATCTGATTCTTTGTAGATCATCTGAAGGGTTCATATTTATCAATCATAAGCACACTCTTAAATCTTCTGTACTTCTATTGATCAAAACTAATTTAATTCTAACTCCTTCACTGTTATCTTTTATGGATATTATGTAGGTACTTAGAATGGAGATGTACCAATTTGGGGTGGTATTAATAATGTTGAATTTAATTTTTGATCAAGAAAAAATTTCTATGTGTGATTCTGATTTTAATCCCACGTGACATTTAAATATTGAGTTTAATATGATCTTAGCAGTTGTATAAGATGTACTGGGTGACTAGGAATTAAAAATTCTACATTAATCTCACTTTATATATCTTTGGATGCATGGGATTTAATCTAATAGGAGAGTAATCTATTATAACATAAGCACTATGTATCCTAGATAATCTTATATGATGACTGGGATTTTTAATTCAATCATATGAAATACTTATCACAATAAATTATTCTTACACATTGCATTCCTAATGGAATTATTTTTATTCCTCTAAATGTATAACCCATTTAAATTAACATAGGTTCCATTTATTCTTAATTAATTTAATTTTAGGGGCCTATAGACAATTTAATATAACATGGGATTTGTGATACCATATTTAATCTTGCATGAGATCTTTCCCATATAATTTATTCATGTGTGGTAACATGGTTGGATCAACTGATTCTTCTATAGTGGTTTATTGGGAAACTTAATCCCATATAGGTTTCCTTTTTCACAATGAATCGATCATGGGCCTTTGGAATTGTAATTTCATGCTTCAAAACTCTCCATAATGTATTTTATTATTATGTTAGTCTTTAAAATGTGTATTTAATCATACATGGAAACTTATTTAACCTTAAATTCATCTAAAAAACTAAAATCAAGTTTGGATTGGGAATTTAATTCATATAAACTAATTAAAACATTTAAAATGGTAAATTAATCTAATTCACAATTAATTTAAATTCAACCAAAATAAATGGAGATTAATGTATAGATTTGTAAAAATGATTATAAAATGAATAAATCAATTAAAATCCTATAATTAATATATTTGTCAACTAAACTATAATTTATTCTAAAACATTGCAAATGCGTTATTTACCCTTAAATTAATAAAAAATATAGGGGAATATTTGAAATGAAAATTAACTAAAAATTAAACTTTTTATTGTATCACTACCCCACACATAATCCATTCCACTCCTATGAAATATCAAATAATTCATTTAAGAATGATTATCCTACTGAGTTCAAGCACACGCACCGATTAAGAGGAAATCAACCAGCCCGTCCATAATTAAAAATTACCATTCTTTCTTTATGATTTTATCTCACTACCTCACTTTAAATCTTCATGTTTTTAACTTTTAAATCCTACACATGAAACTGATGACTTATGTTGCAAGAAATTATTATGTCATCACTCTAGTAAAAAATTAAGATGAGTTATGATCTTTCTTAGAATGCATGTGATCTACCATATTCTTCCCAAGATCAAGAGTTCCCTACATATAGTGAAAAGTGTGATACTTATGAATAATTCAAATAGGTTTTTATGGTATTTAGGGATTGGTGGGGAGAATATCATAAGTTCCCTACTAATAGAGACAAATTTTCTACTCATGAGGACTTCCAACAGTTTTTTATTGGTTTTATGGATTGATAGGATTAAATGAAAAAATTAATGAGGTAAAATATGGATTTTTTATCTCTAAGCACAATGAATGTTTAATTTTGGGTAGGGTAAACATGTTGAATATAAATAAAATATTATCCTACTATGAAAAACTCCCAAAATAATTTATCCCTTGTTTAGTTTTTGAGTCACCGTTGTACAATTAATAGCAATGAATGATCATCTTTTAATCTCAATATTTTTTTATATATATATTTTTTTGTTTATTTTTGTATGTAGATAATTTTTTTGATAAAAATTTTCAATTATTTGATAATAAGAGGTAAAAATATTAAAATAAAAATTATAATTGACAACCACACTACCCATAACCAAATATGAAGACACATCAATTTAATCCCAAAAACAATGGACTTGTCCCCCATATTTACAATGAACACACTCTCCCCCCCAAACATAGCGGAAAATATGAAATAAAATTATATAACATGTGGCTCGGTAGAGATTAATAAAACTTATATTATGTATTATCCAATAGTTAGTTCCTATTTTATAAGGCTTAAATGGGGGAAATTTTAAGGAAGCTTAAAAATGGATTTTACAAGGACCTTTTAATGAATGATGGCCTCAGTCATACTTAGAATGCTTGAATTTTATAGATTCAAACAAAAAACAATGAAATTTATCATTTCACACAATTAACAAGAAGTTCAAGAAAGGGATTACAACAAATAATATAAAAAAATTAGCATATAATATATACCGAGTTAGAAATAAAAAAATTGGATAGTTATTTTATGGTGAAACCATTCATTTCTAGCTTATTAAAATGAGTTTAATTCCATGAGAATAATAAATCAACTCACATAAACAATTTTTTTAAACTATTAATTTCAAAATCAGTGAAATTATTAAAATTGGTAATGTATTATCACCTAGTGGGATATATTTCAGGCACAATTTTTTTAACTATTTCACATAAACACTCTAAAAATTAAAATCAGAAAAAAAAAATGAAAACCCTTTAAACAGGTTGACATCCCCCCCCACCCCCGCCCCCCACCCCCCCCCCCCCCCCACTCCCTCACACACTCATCAAATAATTTCCCTTTTAATACTATGAATATTCATAAGATATTGGGTAGTGATAAAACAAATATAATTGAAGAATAAAGCCTAATTATTGATAAGTGAAAGAATTTAGATAATATCTTAACAGTTATCTAATTGTTTCTACAAAAACTATAAGTGAAATTGAAATAAACTTATGAATTTATCAAAAGTTAAAAAAAAGAGAAATGAGAAGAGATATCTTAAGTGTGTAGTATGTTTTTATTTCCTTTGGTTAGTAAGTACCAGTTGTTATCTCCAATCAAATGGATAGTATTTCTTATGAAGTAGGAACCACCACATAGCCTTTTTCTAGTGATCTTTACTTTACACAAGTTTTGGAAGACCCCTTTGTCATTGTGTTGTGAATCCACCCCTTTGAATATCACATGTATAAAAATAACATATTGTCACAGACTTATACCCAATACCAGGCTTATGGGTGGCTATAGGTCACCTATAGACATGGGAAAAACATATGTGGTTATAGGTCACATATAGCCATGGGTGGTGGATTCATGTGGCCATATATGAACTAATTCCTATGTGGGAAAAAACACACGAGATGGGTGAGGGAAATCCCTTGTAGACATGGCCATCCCTCACCTATGACTATAAGGGTTGAATACGGGGGATATAGAACTAGGTAAGGAAGGATTGTGGCTATAAGGGTGGTGTGCATGTTTTTGAATCCATGAGAAAGGGAAGCCTATGGCTATAGGGGTGAAGATAGTGGGTTATATACATGGGTAGGGGATTCATGTGGCTATAGGGTTGGTTGATGGGTGTGGTAGCCATGAGCGGGGGATTCCTATGACTATAGGGGGAGGTTGTGGTATGTGGTAGCCATGTATGGGGAGCCCCATGGATATAGGTGTAACATCCAGACCTTGGTGTCATATGTCGGCTACCTAAACCGGTACACAACATGACCTCAGGAGAACCTCCATATATACCAAAGGCTACTAACTAGTAGTGATGGTATGATTTATCATGTGGGGAGACTATACCCTTTTATCAAATCATCACAAAAATGGAAATTAATGAACAAAATACAAATGATAATAAATAATAACCAAAATGATATGATAATCAATAAAGACAAACATCACATGAATGTATCTGAAATAGGGAAAATAACCATAAATCGAAATAGTTTATATGTTATTCAATATAAGTGTCAAGTGTCAAATGAAAACCCAAAATAAATATAAAATGAAAAATATCGAGTGGGTCCCGGCATCATGTTTGGTTCCATCATCCATGCTTCATCCTGAATCCAAACTTATCTATCTAAAATTGGGCTCTTTCCCTTATTATGTCCTGAAAAAATGAAGTCTATTAGGGTACCTATTAGGAAACCTGAGTAGGGTGTGAGTACAAATCAATAGGCCACCACCAATGGTGTCTAATGAAAAATCCAGTCTATAAAACAATATGTAGTTGTATAAATAATAAATAACCAAATACAATGTTAATTGGTTTCATGTTCATTATTCTTTAATTGACCACATAATACCTACTTGTCCCCATGCCGAAGTCTGAACCATATACCATAGGAGTAACACAATTAATTCTTTCCTGGGATTTCATTATTCATTTAATTCCAATTTCATTTGTGGTATCTTGAAACATCAATCGAGGTATAAATATATCTGGAACTAGGAACATCAGTCCAATTCCAATATGTTGGGGGCCTGGAACATAAATATGGTACCTCATGGGTATTTAGAGCATCACCCTTGTCTCCCACCCCATGGCTATTTGGTGAATCAGTCTCTATCCTATACATTAATTTTCACATGAATGCATTTGGGGATAGAGCATTAGTTTAGCGCCCTGAAGGGTATTTGGAACATCAATCCTGGACCCACACCCCATTTATCAATCAATCACACATATCACATATTTCACATTAATATCAAGTTTCAAAGTCATTAACATTTATTAAATTATTCTAATTATGAGAAACATTCTAATTTTCAATTGAAAACATGGTTCCTTACTTTATTCCAAAGTATTAGATTAAACATATCACCCTTAATCAATTGTTCATCAATTATTCACATTTAATTAACTTATAAAAGTTAAGAAAATCATCCCATTAAATACCATTATGAAACATGAAAAAAATAATTTTTTCTAATTTCATGAGCCCTCTACTTTCTCTTTTTCATTCCATTTATTATCATTTCATGGTAATTGGAACACCCCATGGGTTTCCACCAAATTTGGTCTCTCAATTCTCCAAAGGTCCAACAGGGTCTATGTATGGTCTCCCAATCACATGGGAATAAATTCATTAATTTAATTTAAATTCAATTAGGAAATTTGGTAGTATAATATCACAATTATATACACATATTCAAAATGAAAACTGTGAGAATTTGAAATTAAACTACATACCTTGATATTTTTGAAGAATGATCGTCCACCCACAACCCTCAATTTGATGTAGAATGGTCAAAATCAAAATGATGGAAGAGATCTATGATCAAAACCTAGGATTAAGATCCAATGAAAAAAGATTCATTGAAAACTAGATCTAAAACATCATAAACAATGGAAAAACTATTCTTCTTCATAGGAAGATAAAGACATGAGAGAGACAGATCCAAATAAAGAAGATAATACCTACCAAATAGGAGTCAATCCTTCAACCAAATCTTTGATTTGACAAGAAAGAGTTTTTAGGAGCTATGAAATCATATTAGGATCCTACAAAATAATTGTAAATAATGTTAGGCCTAAATATGTTGTTTAGAGATAATAACTGATTTTTTATAAAAAATTTAAATAATTTTCATTGATTCAAGTTTTCTGCACACATGGTTTCCTGTACAGGGAGCATGGTTTTCAAAACTATGTGCTTCAACCATGAAACCCTACTCATTGGGTGCACATTTTCTCCTAAGTGGGAACATGGTTTTTCAAACCATACGCCAAATGTGAAACCCTCCATTATCTCATAGTGCATGGTTTTGGGAGGGTGGCCACACCATTTTCATAAACTTTTTTCCACCTCCTTGGCTCCAAAAAGGGTTGTACAGTTTCTTAGGGAAAACCATGAAATTTTCCTTAAAAGTGCACTAACCATACATAGAACCATGGTCTTTAAGATTTATCTAATTTTACCTAAAACAACCCCAAAGAAAAACCCAACTAAGGTATGATCTAAATAAGGGTAAAATAATACCTAAAACGAGTATGTGACATCAATAGAACGTTTGGGATCTTACAATCCTCCCACCTTATAATAGCTCATATTTGAGTTTTACTACAAAGCGTCACTAAGCTTATGAGATGAATTTTTTTTAATCCCACATATATACTTCTCTCTACCATGTTTCCTCCTAGACATGTCCATGTTCACACAATAATCAGATAATTAGTATGGCCTTTCCCCAAAATACTTTCTCACAGAAATCCATAACATGAATCAGATTCTCCTCAAAAGATGCATCATATTCAAAGTCAACATCATCAACATCGATCACATGAAAAAAGTAAGGGTGATATCACCAAAGATGTGACACATGAAAAACATCATGCATATCATTATACTAATTTGTAAGAGCCAAATAGTATAACATCAGTCTGATTCTCTCCAAAATCTTAAAAGGTCCAATAAACCTTGACACCAAATTTCCCTATATCCAAATCCTATAGTGACCTAATATCATAAAAAATGAAGGAATACACGATCACCCATTATAAACACAAGGGTTTGATGATGTTGATCATTATATGAATTATGCTAACTCTGAGCAATAGCAATACATTTCCAAATCAACTGAACCTTCTCTGAAGACTCATGCATGAGACTTGATCCCGATAACTCAGACCCACCTACCTCCATCAAAAAAATATTGAAATACATTTCCTACCATAAAGTGACTCATATATTTATATATGAAGAATTTCTAGATAACTGTTGTTATAGGAAAACCCAATGAGTTCCAAGTGCTTCTCTCAAGACCCAACAAATTTAAGACGTGTTCTCTCAGCATGTCCTCCATCACCTTAATAGAATGTTCTAATTTCCCTTATGTCTGTGCATGGAAAGTCATGCTCAAAAGTACCTATATACCCAATGCGTTTTGTAACACTTTATAGAATAAAAATTAAATCATGAATCATGATCTAAAACTATACTCAATAGTACCCCATGAAAATAGACAATATCCCGAACGTACATATCCCCCAGCTAATCAACTGTGAAAGTATCCAAGATATTCAATAAATGGGCTAGTTACATCATGTGGTCCACAATCACCCAAATTTCATTATTGTTATGAGGCATCCTCAGAATACACACCATGAATTCCATGGTAAATTTGTCCCATTTCCATTCCAGAATGGTAAATAGTTGTAACAATCCACTAGGTAATTATTTCTCAAATTACACAAGTTGACAGTTTTATCATCATGTCATAAAACCTTCAATATTATTTTTGATTCTCATCCACCAATACTATTCCAAATATCATGGTACATTTTTTTTTAAACCAAGATATACCGCCCTCCTTGAGGAATGAAAATCATGAATTACCTCCTCATGTATAAGAATAGGCACAACCACATAGTTTTATACACATATGATCTCATCCTCATCTATAGTCTAATCTGAGGGTGACAACCCACCTCCATGGCTTTCTCTTCAGGCTAAAAACTTCAGATCCTCAAAATTCCTCTCCCTAAAAAATATTAGAAGTGTGAAATCACCTAACAAGAGTTGGAGGTTCAACTATTATTGGCCCTCTTGAACCTCAATATGTATCTCATCCAATAAGGAAAATATCTTCCACTCAGATCTAGACTCCAAAATTAAATGAGTCAGTGTCTACCATCTCAAAGAATCAAAAACATGGTTATCCTTTCCAAGAATATATGATATCTCAAAATAAAATTTCTTTATATACTCAACAAATACATTCTTATAGAGGATTAAATATCAATGATAAAATATATTTTTTAATCTATTATAACTAGTATACACTGGAAACATTTTTTCTAACAGGTAATTCCCCCAACAATTTAAAGAAAAAACTGCCACTCCCAACAGAAAATTGCGAGTAGATTAACTTTTTTCATGTGGTATCAAATTTTACAACCCATATTCTATGAATAAATCTATCTACATCAAAAATAATCCATTTATGATACCAGATTCATCACAAAACATGGAAAAATCCTCACCCAGCTCTAGTAGGATAAAAATTGGTGCAATATTCAAATGCTTCTTCAACTCCAGAAAATCATTCTAACATTCTCGAGAACACTCAAACTATACAACCTTATATTTCAATCATGAAAGTGGAGCTACCAAATAGGAAAAGTCTAGGGTGAACCTCAAATAATAACCCACCAATCCTAGAAAACATTGGATATCAAAAATATTCTTGGGCTCCTCCCAAGAAACAACTACCTGGACATTTTCTAGGTATACTAACACACCTTCCTTTAAGATGATGTGTCCCAATAAATGTTCCTTTCCAATCCATAATTATAACTTTGATAGCTTGGCATATAGTCAATGATCTCTCAGATAACTCATGATGATTTCAAGATGTTGGGAGTGATCATCATTAGTCTTTGAGTACACCAACATTTCATCCAAAAAACAACAAAAAACTAATCTTGGTGAAGGTAGAATATTGTTTTATTCAATCCCATAAACATAGATAGATAATTCATCAAGTCGAACATCATTATAATGAACTCGTATAATCAATGACTAATTTTGAAAGCAATTATTTGAATATCAAAAGTTCTAACTCTCAAATAATGATACAATGTTCTCAATTAAATATTGGATAATGAAAAATCTCTTCTCAACTATTCAAATAGATATTCAATATAGAGAATAGGATACTAGTTATTCATTTTCCTCTGATTTAACTTCTAGTAACCAATAAAAAAACACAATGTCTCGTAATCCTTCTTAATAAAAAAAATAGGAGATCCTCAAGAAAATGTACTTGGAAGATTAATTCCCTTATCCATCAAATATTCAAGTTGAATCTTAAGTTCTTGAATCTCTATTGGTTCCATTTTATAAGGTGGAATAGAAATTTGTTCAGATCCTGGAATGAGCTCAATTGTGAAATCAACATCTCTCCCAAGTGGTAGACATGCGAAGTCCTCAAGAAATATATCCTTAAATTGGTCTACAATGGGTGGAAATACACTATGATTTACACCCATATCATCCATCAAAATAATTTCAAGTTGGGTAGTGAGATCCCATATTTTCTTATGAACTAGCGCTACACATCCTACCTAGATATCTCATTCCCTCATGATGAATATAACTATCACCCTTAAGAGAAGTAATGGTCACTCTCCTATGATAATAATTTATGTGGCCTTGGTATGGCACTAGTTATTCCATACCCAGAATCAATTCAAAACCTAACATATCAAGTATGTAAAGATCACGAAGGAAATAATACTCACCAACATTGGGATAACTCCTTAAGTATAAATAGATGTCCCTCAACCACAATCCCAATAGGTTTTTTATCATTATAACCCCACTCAAAAACTCCACTATTAGACTCAAACCATTCACATGTTGAGAATACATAAAATGATGTGAGGATCATGTATCAAATAAAGTACTTCAAATTATATAATCTACAAGAATAGTACCTCTGACTATCGATGGCTCATCCCTGCTATCCAAAACTATATGCTGAAATGCATGAAATTGTCCTACCCCTCTTCCCTGTGATGAAATATGAGTCCCTTTTGTCACACTAATCTTTTAATATGGGTGATTTTTTCCTAAATTACCACATACACCACCTCAATTACCAAGGCCAGTATTAATCCAACTATCAGACTAGTATGGTGTAGAATACCCCCTTCCTATACTCTAGTTTGGTCTAACTCCTCCATCACTACCCATATATCATGGGTTACTACATAACCATTATAGATACCCCATCCTGCTAAAATATTGACACTCTACTAGTGGTTGGGGATACTTGTTATGATAGTGACCTAGAATACTGCACTGATGGAAATGCACTTGAGGATTTCCCTATGTAACTGATCCTTCCCCCTAGCTACTCTACTTTCCACTATTCTAGGTGAAATTATCATTGTGATGCTTCCTACCCTCAGGAAATAACCTCTTGATCATCTAGTAGAAACAAACTATACTCCAATAAAACCCTCCTTTAGGTTCCCCTTAGAAATGAGATCTTGATTCACCACCTCATCAAACTTCTCCAGCCAAAATATATTAAACTCAGACTTAATATCACATATAATTCCATCCAAGAAATGCTTCATTGTAGCTAATTCAACTTCTTTTAATGATGTAGAAAAGCATTGAATGTTAGTAAAGTGACCTGCATAGTACATCATAGACATAATCCTTTTGATCAACTATATAAACATCGATGCCCCCTCCTACCTCAGCATCTCTGGGTAAAATTTTTCATGTAACTTATCCTGGAAGTCCTTCAATACCATATTCTCCAGATTCTCATCCCATGAAATAATATCCCATGAACTCTCCACTTGACCATGTGACATATTAGTAGCCAACATGAATATTTTCTCTACAGGATACTCTATGTATTCAATCATTATCTGGATAAACTCAATATAGAACTCAATTTCCTCAAGTCCATCCTCTTTAATGATGTTCGGAGGGTGTTAGCAGTAGAAAACCTGTGTAAATTTAGAAATATTACTCATACCCACTTTGGGTCTCTTTCCATAAACTATATAAATAGATAAACTTTATCATGGGACTACTCTCGCATCCCTTCACTAGAAACTATCTAGGCCTTTGGTTCCACTTTTGGAGGAACATTTCTATTCATGTTTTCATATTATCCTATCAATAACCACCATCAAAAAGGCATGTCTCTATAATTCCAAACACATGTCTTAGGACTCATACCACATCATTAATACATTCATATAAGATGGATTCACATAAATTCATAACAATTCGTCCCCCATGTGGTAAAAAAAGGAATTATAACTACCCTTAACCATCCCTCACCTAGGTCATGGATAACATAGGGTGAAACAATTTCATATTAAAGTTTCCCATTAGACGCCCATTTTATCCAGTTCATATTTCTATATTTAGCATCATTTAAATCATTTAAATTTATGATCAGGCGCTATTTATTTTTAATTTACACAAATAAAGAAAAGCATTTTCATTTCCCAAAATTCACTCATAAATTCCTTTTCTATGCTTTCATAAAAATGTTTTATGTCACAATAAATATTGAGTGCATAGAATGATTCATGTATACACACTATCATTCCATATCAGGTTATGGTGAAAATCTAGGAAAAATAAAAACATCATATAACAAGTTCATTACTTAGGGTGAAATAAAATTCTACTATAATAAAAAACATTAATTATAACAATCCCACCTCAAGGTACTCATTTTTTTTTCTTATACATGGTTTAGATACTCCCATTCATAAGGTAATTACCAAGGCCTGACTTAATTTAGTCTCCTTTATACATTTCCCAAATAACATGAAAATTGAATGGAAAAGAAAAACAGTCACTACAACCACTTTGTAACGTCCTGATGCAGGTGTCATATATCGGTGCCCCGAGTCAATATTCTACATGACCTCGGGTGCACCTTCCCGTATGATAGAGGATTCAAACTAGTACAAAGGTTCATATTTTTAATGTGGAAAGACTATAACCTCTTTTTCAAAAAAACATAATAAATAAATGAAAAAATCTAAATGATAATAAACAAAAGCTCAAATGATACCATAATCAATAAAGACTAACATCAAATGAATATATCCAAAATAATGAAAAGGACCATAATACAAATACAATTTATATTTCATTCAATATAAGTTTCAAGTTCCAAATTAAAACCCAAAATAAATACACACTGATAACTCCTGAGCGGGTCCTAACATCATATTAGGTTCCCTCATCCATGTTCCATTCCAAATACCAAATCATCCATATAACAAGGGGATTTTGGCCTTATCATGTCCTATAGTGAGGAAGTCTATTCAGGTACTGATCAGGCAGCCCGAGTAGGGTGCTAGTAAACTCAGTATACCACCACCAATGGTTTCTAAGAAAATATTCGGACTATAATAATGTATGTAGTTGTATAAATAATAAAGAAAAAAAAGACAAAGTAAACTGGTTTCACATTTATTTTTCTTTAATCAACCACATCATACCTGCTTAAGCTTAGTCTAGAGTATGAACCATATACCATAGTAATATCAAAATTAATTATTTCATGGGATTTAATTATTTATTTAATTATAATTTTATTCCCAGTATTTTGGAATATCAATCTAAGTACCAATATATCTCACACTTGGAACATCATCCCAATGAAAATATGTTGGGAGACTAGACAATCATTCTAGAACCTTGTGGGTATTTATAGAATCAGTCCCTACCCCTTTCCACATGGGTATTTGGATAATTATTCCATTTCCCATACATTATTTTTCACATACATGCATTGGGGGCTTAGAGCATCAATCTATCATCCAGTGGGTATTTAGATCATCATTCCCTAACCCACATCCCATTTATCAATCAATCACATATATCACATATATCACATTAATATCAAGGATCAACATCATTAAACTTTATTTATTAATTCTCATCATGAGAACCATTCCAATTTACAATCACTTTCTTCGTTCTTCAGTTTATTCCCAAGTAATAGATTAAACTGATCACCATTAATCTATTTATCAACAATTTTTCACATTTCATTAAATCATCAAATTTAAAAAAATTATCTTATTAAATCCCATTATCAAACATTAAAAAATTGTTTATTTTAATTTCATGAACCCATTATTTTCCTTTTTTTTCTTTCTATTTATCCTCGTTTCATGGTAATTAAAAAACCCCCATGGGTTTCCACTAAATCGGATCTCACAATTCTCCAATGGTCTGATAGGATCCCTGAAGACACTCAAGATCACATGGGAATAAATTAATTAATTTCAATTAAATGAAATTTTCCAACATGAAAATACAATCTAATAATTATATCCATGTAATAAAAATCAGGACTATTGGGATTAGCAATTAAACCACCTACCTCAAGATCATTGATGAACACTTGCCACAACCCTCAATTTTAAGTATAATGGTCAAAATAACAATGACAGAAGTGATCTAGGATCGAAACCTATAATAAATATCAAACAAAAACAAGATCCATAAAAACATAGATCTAAACCACAAACAATGGTGGGAAAATCATTCCTCTCCAAATGAAGAGAATTATGAGAGAGATAGGGAGATGGATCCAAATGAGGAAGATGATAATTACCAAAGAGGAGTCAATCCTTCAATTGGATCTTTTATTTTCCATGAAAGGGGTTCAAGGAGACCAAAAATCTTATTGGATCCCCAAAAAACATTATAAATAATGTTATATGAAATAGGGTGTTTAAGTAAAATAAACGGAGGTTTGAGAATTTTTAAAATAATTTTTAGGGCTTTAATATTCCACACCCATGGTTTCCTATATAGGTCACATGGTTTTCCAAACCATGTTTCTTAACTGTGTGCCCCTTCTCATGGGGTGAATGATTTTTTATAGTTGGGAACAATGTTTTGAAAACTGTGTGCCAACTCTAAAATCCCAACTTTCTTAGGGTTTATAGTTTGGGGATAGTGTATGCATAGTTTTTTAAAACTATAACACCTCCAATATATCCAAAAAGGGAAAAAAATTACTAGGGAAATATTCATGGTTTTCCCTAACCATGCACCACACGTGCAGAGCCCCATAGGCTTCCAAATTTCTCTAATTTCACATCAAGCAACCCCAAAGAAAACCCCATGTAATATATGATCAAAACAACGGTAAAATAATGGCTTAAAATGAGTATGATAAATATATTGAAACTTCAGGATCTTATAATGGGGGTGTTGGGTGGGGTGGTATCCATGGGAAAGAGAGGCTCCTTTCTATAGGAGGTGTGTGGGGGTAATAGCCACAACCTAGAGAGGAATACTGCTATATGTGGAATGGGAAAGAGTTATAGCCAAGGGACATCCTACCCATGACTATAGGGGTCAATGTGATGATGTGAAATTGTTAATTAATTTTTTAATAATAATAATACACATTTTATAAATTTTCCAAACACACACAAATATATATATATATATATATTACATCTATATATATAAAATTAACATGTTGGTGAAGTGATAAAGTCATTTGGTTCATAAGTATCATGTGTGTATCTGAATTACATGGTTTTTGAATTTAATTTCTAGAATATCTATATTGTCCACTTTCCTATGGCTATAAGTCTACCAATGTGAATCCACCTATATCCACGGGCAGTTGTCTCGTGGGTATAGGCCATATAGGTACGATGCCACATAAAAGTGGAAATAACTACATCCTCAATGTGGATATAGCCATAGACTCCAACCATGGATATTTCCCATGGGCTATAGCCATTCCAATTGGTTCCACAAGTACAGAGGCTATATCTTGGAGCATAATGGTTATAGATATGAGCATGGTTTCTATTGCCATTGTTTTTTCTACTTGTATATTTGGTATATCTTTCATGGTGAGAGTGGTAATTTTTATGGGTCTACAACTTCCTTAGAAACAACTTTATTTGATCATTAATCTAGTTCATGTTTTAGTTATTCCACTTCATAATGTTTAAACAAGGGTGAGTCAACAAGATATTCAATCTAAAAATAATTAAAATAATATGATTTTAGATTAAAATCATCCCCTAAAAGGTGGTCATATTCTTTTACTTTCTCTACAAGTAGGGTTGTTAGAATCTCTTATTCATTAATTTATATCACTGTATTATATTAATTGATGTGTAATTATTCATCTTTATTGTCTAATGAGATCATTAGTGTTGATTTTATAATGAAATCAAGATATCAATAAGTTTTTAATTCATTTTATAAAAGGTTAGAATAAAAATAATTCAAGTGATATCTATCTTCCTAAAATAGATCAATTCGAATGAATTATTTATTCATCTCTTAGGGTAGTGTGGTAAGGTCTGATAGTATCTCTTCAATGTAACACTTTGAGTTTTTATCTTACTGTTGATAGAATATGTGACATGCAACACTATGTGTAAATGAACCTCAATATAATATTATTATTATTATTTAAACATGAGCATTTTAACCTATCCCTTAAATCCCGTGTTATGAATATAAATAAAAATATTATGAAAATTAATTATGAAGGATAAAGAAAATATATTGATAAATAAGTACTTAATACTTTATTCTCAAAAAATGATTATTACTTATTTTTGTGAACAAATGATAAAATTAATTTTTGATAATTTTAACATATTTATTTAAAAAAATTAACTTCACTTTTTTAATCAACATGTCAAAATTATCTTAGAATTAATTTTTGGTATTTTTCTAAAAAAAATAATTTTTTAATAAATAGTTAAAAATATCGGCTTTTATTGAAAGCTACCTTTTCATTTAGTTATTTTAAAAAGTTTTATTTTATTTTAAAATTATTTAAAAGTAAAATAAGCTCAATTATTTTATGATTAATCAATTTTATTTTAATTTTTTATATAATAAATTTTTATAATTATTATAACTTTTTCTTTGGAAAATAATTTTATCGTCGCTACTACAAGTTTAATTTTAAATTAAATTATGTCACTTATGTGAATTTAATTTATAAAAAGGGATACCATATTTTTTATCATAATAATTAATATTATATATCAATTTCAACTTAATTTTTCAACATAATGGATAGTAAAAATAGTAAAAATTAATTACTGTGGTTAAGGTTAAATGGGTTTTTCAAAGGTTCAACTAAAAATATAAGAGTTAAAATGACCTAAAAAAATTTCTAACTCCCATATTATGGTCATATTTTGAACATATATCATCTAATATTCGATAATGATCCATTTTGGATCCTTTTTGTATGAGTAAAATATAGGTATAACTTTTTATTTTCAAACATTCTAAGTGTTTACCCTCCCCTTCTTATAAAATGAATCCCCCACTTCTCTCATATTTACACTTATAAATCCTTTTGTTTCAGAAAATTACTACCCAAATAACTTACTTTCTTACCTCACCACATCTTATAGTTCTTTTTTCTATCATAAAGAAAATCTAAGGATTATTTAGATATAATCTTAAAGAGGTTGTCTGAAGAAGAGGTATCGTTCATAACCAAGCATATTTATTTTATTTATTTAAAAACCTCTTTAAAATATTACTCAATCATGATGGTATAATATAAAAGTTATCTAAAATATAATAAGATGTTATTATGTTAATTTAATAACTTAAATCCATATCCACATCCATTAAAAGGGAAACGAAACCATCATTCATGTGTATGGAAGACTACCGCCTCGCGAACCGATGTAATTATTTTTCAATTGTCATCTCTCACAGATACTCATGATGATGGATTTAATGTTTATATATGATATGAATCACATAATAATCCTTTTATAAAATTAAAATATCATATAACTTCTTAACTTACTATCCATTGAATAATGATAACATTTTTCATGTGTACGATGGACTATCTCCTCGCAAAGCGATGTGATTCGTTTCTTATTATCGATTCACATTGATGGTATATGTAAGAGTATTTAATGAAATAAAATTATATTTATGATATAATTATAATAATTGAAAGTTAAAATAACACTTACCTTCTTTTTTTATGATCTCTGAATAATTTAAAAGTTACACATGCGTCCGTACGACCTATTATCTCAATGATTGTAGCGTATTTAATTTTTCCTAACAATAAATCATAGTTATTTTTAAAATTATAATTTATGTATAAAAATGATTATTATTTCATGATTATTATTTTTTATATGATTAAATAATAATCACTTCGACCTTATTCCACATTCCACATTACATGAGGAGGGGATTGAAGGTGACAGAGATTGAATCTGATTCAGAGGTCCTGATTAGGGCGGTGCAGGGAAGTTATGGGATTCCTTGGGAACTAACTTACATTATTCGAAGGAGCAAGACAAAAACTAGTCATGGAAGGTTTATTCATAGTAGTTGGAGAGAATATAACTTTGCATCTGACTCGCAGGCTCGTTTGGGCAGATAGGAGGACTCTCTTGTTGTTTATAATAGTCTACACTCCCTTACCCTGGAGTGTTTATCTGTGGTTCAAGGGGATGCCCTGGGACTGCACCACTTTCGGACCCCTTGAAGGGATTTCCTTGTTATCCCTCATTTTTCTTTTAAACTATTAATAAAAAATAACTTTCAGACTAGAATATAAAATGGTAATGAATAAAATAAAAAGGAATAATAAATTTGTAAAAAAATATTAATAAAAAAATTAATTAACCTAATTTTATTATTAATGAAGATAAATAACTCACATGAAAATCATGATTGAGGTAAGGGATCTCTCTAAACCATCCTGTTTTCATGTTATGGCCATTCTTTTTTGAACTCAATTCTCTCTATCTTTAATGTTATGGAATTATTTTAAATTATATATATATATATCTCACATATATGACAAGATTATTATCCCATACTTTTATGGGGTAATACATTCATATGTTCATTTCTAAATTCTACCACTATGAGATTTCCTTTGATTGTGATTGAGCCAAGATTATGCATCCCATTTTCTATCCATGAGTAATTCTTATTTTAGGGTCTTATGATTGATTTTTTTTGTTGAACACGTAAAACATGAACATGTTATGATGGGTACGCCTAGATAGTGATATAATTAAAATGGGTACATATTAGGTCTCAGGGGACATCATGTATGGGATTAGAGAGTAAACCTCATCTATTATGGAACTTTTTCCACCATATGATATTGTATAGGCGGCTATCCTTGACTTGTGTTTATATCATATTATTTGTTTCTTCCACATTTCCTATATTACCATGATCTTATGATACCATGTTCTTTATGTTATGATTCCATGTGATTACTCGTGATCCTTTTATTTTATGATATCATGTTATAATTTTGACACCCATGTTATGCTCCTTCATCATGTTTATTCCCTTACTAAGATTTTTAGCTCACTCATTTCATTTATGTATTCTCTATATTATCGTATATTTATTTAGGAGACCAAATATATTTAGAATATAATTATGGATAATGAAATAAAGACATCATTTTTTAGTTTTTTTGATGTATTATAAACCTTGTCTTCTAAAAACACTAAGCATCATGATCTTTGGGGTTGTACTTATTGGATATTTATGTTTAAAAGTAATGTAATAATATTTTTAATTGTTTTGGGTCACTATTGTTAGTATTAGATAATTATCTAGTTATTTTTTTGGGATTATTATTATTAAACTCTAGTGAAATCCTTAGGTATAAGACTATATATAGTAAAATATACCTAAATTTTGAAAAAGTATAGAGTAAGTGGTTTCCAAGAAAATACATCTATTTCTAGATACTATAAGTGGATGTGGCATTGGAATAATTATACCTAGGGGTAATGATCCTAAAAATGGTGCATTGAGTTCGACACGATCATCACTTGGTACACTATAGTGGGCCTTTCTGCACACCTAGTTTTATATTCTCAGGGTATATGTATTGGAAATTCACAAAATATATATGAATCATTATGTAGGAATTGAAAAAATTATAAAATTATAAAACCTAATAGGTAAATTACAATGTATAAACTATATTAAAACCTATTGAATCATAATTTAGTATATAATAATCATTTATAATTCATTCCTCTCATGTTTGTAAGTTTCCATTTTTTACGTCTATTAGTTATACTATTCTTATCTTATTTTTCTTCATTTAGTTAATAGTGGAGAATAGGAGAAACTATTCCAATAAACAACACGATAGTCAATGTGATGATTTCCCCAATGTTGTGCCTAATCAAATGGGAGAGGGATCTTAGAACTTCATGGAAGTATTGGCTCATGTTTAGAATAATAATATGAATCGTGTGGAACACTTTAATTCTACTAATAATGATCATGTTGTAGTTGAGAATTTTATGTGATAAAGTAATACTTTCATTAGTGGGTCTTCTTATCCCACTTCATGGGAAAATTGATTAAATCTGTTGAGTATATATTCTTTATCCTCTAATAATCATTAAAAGTGAAATTTATTCAAGTCTTTTATCACATTTAGTGAGAATCTAATTAGTGGCAGATATTGATCAAGAGCACAATGTCCAAAAAGGATATTGATTCCATGAAATTGGAAGACTTCAAGAAAATATTTTTGAATAAAGTTTTTCCCTAAAATATACATATTAAAATGAAGAGGGAGTTATTCAGTTTGAAACAAAAGGTGGATGAGTCTATCAGGGAAAATGAGGAAAACTTCATAAGGCTTTCTTGGTACGACTCTATATTTTTCATCAACAGTAAAAGTTTTTTGGGTCACTTATTTAGTGTATTAAATCCATGTCTATGAAAATATTTGGTGATTAGAGACTTTGAGATTTATGAATATATTTTCCATTTTACCCTCAAAGCTGATATAGAGATCGGTGACTCTTAGTGGTCTCATGGAAAATAAGAAAAATAACATAAAATAGAGTTTTATTTGGGGGTATCAAAAGATAAATCCCATGGAGGAAAGAAAAACCAAAATCCCACTTGCTGAATGTGTGGGAAGAAGAATCTTTGAAATAGTCTTTTGGGAACTAGGAGATGTTTCAAATGTATAAAAAGGGGCATCAAGCAAACAAATTTTGTTGGTAAATGAAGAAACTCATAGATGTGGAAGAAGAAGATAAGGTCTTGATCAATACTCATCCTTTAGTGTAGTGTTTCAACTTCAAGAAACATGTTAATTATGCAATCCAATTCCGTAATTCAAGGTTTTTTTGAGACAATCAATTAAAAAAACCTTTAAGGCCTAGAGAGTAAGGAATATCATATATAATCTCCATTACTGATGTGTATCCCAACAATGATATGGTGATAAGTATTCTAGTTTTTCATTCATGAATAGAAAAAATGCTATTTGATCTTTTTATACACATTATTTTATATATTGAAACTTTAATATAACTATTCAAGAAACACAACAATATATGGGCTAATTCTATTTGTGAGAAAAGTAAATGTATAAATAGTTGCGTCACAAGTATATAAATCCTCCCTTTGAAATTTTTTTGGATTGGATCTTATAAAAAACATCATCTTACTTCCTTTAGTGGAGTTTGATGATATATTTGGAATGGATTGGTTATCATTATATAAATTCAATATTAACTGTTGAGAGATATAGATCACTCTCCTTATCCCAAGTTATCCTATGCTTCTATATAAGTGTAAGGATGATGATAAATTTACACTAGAATGTTATATTCAATAATGGATATTATTTCTTTATGATAAATAATAATTGAACCAAATGGTTGAGATAAAGGAGATATTCATACTTGAATACATGCCAATTATGAGGCATTATACTGATGTATTCCCTGAAGATTTGTTTGGTCTTCCTCCAGACCAATAGGTAGAGTTCTCAATTGGGTTGGTAGGTCTAAATAGGTTGTTATAAGTGAATCTGGAAAAGGGTTTTATACGCCCAAGTGCTTCACCGTGGGGTGTATCATTCATCTTCAACACGAATAATGATGGGAAAATATACCTTTGTATTGATTATCACGAACTCAATAAAATCACGGTAAATAACATGTATCCACTACCATGGATAAATGACTTATTTTATCAACTATAAAGATACTAGAATTTCTCAAAGGTGGACCTTTGTTCAGGATATCACTAAGTAAAGGTGAATAAGTAATATATTCCCAAAACGACCTTTCAAAAAAGGTATGGACACTATGAGTTCATATTGATGACTTTCATACACATTGATTCTCTAACAATTTTTATGGACTTAATGAATGGATTCTTTAGATATTTCCTTGAAAATTTGGTCATAATATTTATATATTATTTTTTTTCTGAAGGAAATGGGGTTTCTTCTAGGAGATGGAATGGTCATATGGGTAATTATCAGTACATCCCTTTTATATTTTGAAGTAGACTCCATATTTATTTGTTTCTGATGGATTTACACTCCCTGTAATAGTTTTATATTTCTAAATGGTTTCCAATGGGTTTGTTTATGGAACTGGAAACACCCAATGGTTTTGTATCTATGGGGATCTACTTCCAAATACAGGTTCTCATTGGGTGTTTTGACCTACTGTGCTTAAGAACTCGCATTGGATGAGAGGATGGGAGCTCAGGCTCATCACACCCTTTTGGGGGGAGTTATTTTCTACTTCAAGACTCTTTTATAGATTTATGATATGTTCATGAATCCTTTATTAAATCCAATGTATGATGTAGTTCATCCCAAGATTAGAAATAAATTATTATCATGTGTGGAATTTAGAATCATTTGTATTTATGTAAGGATATTTATAATGAATATATCTTTATATATCTAATGTTATCCATTGATGTTATCCTCTAATAATCTACTTTGAGATTTATTGGTCGTTATTACGATGATGTTGGTTTTACAGCCACAAAGTGATGCGCTTTGGATTTTATTGTCGTCCAAGTAGATGAAGGCCACTCTAGAGTTTATCATCATCCAAGGAGATGGGAATTGTTTGATTTTTGGATCAAACCTATAAATGGGCTTCCTACATATCCTTTTGAAAGGAATCAGAACCCATATAGTTTGGTGCAGCTTAATGGGGTGTATCATACCTTTTAAGGTTGTTTGATAAGGACCCAACCGTATAGTTTAACATAATGTGGAAAGGAATTCTAGGAGGAAGGTTCCTAGTAAAATTTTAGTGTGGTACTTATTCCAAAACTACCCAAGGAACCAAGAAGTGATATGAGTTTCCAAGTTGAATGAGACCCTAATGGGGATATGGACCAAAAAAGAATAGGGTTTATTTAGGAGTTGGTTTTGAACATCAGGGAGGATTCTTATATATCTCATTTGGGTAGAAATCCAAGCCCACATAGTTCAGTGGTGAGGACCCACACCTATGGATTTCCCCAAGGGTATGTCTCACATGGTAAAATGTCCCTTTGAGATGATAGGTTGGGTCTTACTCTGGAGAAGGATACCCCCTTTGAAGGGACCACAAGGTATATTTTACCACATTGTGATTTGGGGGATTAAATTGGAGTTTACTCCTGATAAGGATACCCTAATTAAGGTAATTATGATTGGGTCTTATTACTGAGAAGGATTCCCATTGATCTTGGGCCTTTGGTATGCTTCCTACATATCCTGGATAGAAGGAATCCAAGTTCTTGTAGTTCAATACTTTAGGTGGATGGTGTGGATTTCATTATCATCAAGAACCTCTAAGACCATGTGAGTCATGCACGGTTTGTAAAAAAAGAGGAAGCAGAAGATTTTACAAACCGCACACTTTTCCTCCTTCATTGATAGAAGAGGTTGGGGTTATGGTGGAAAAGGTTGGGGCTATGGTAGAAGAGTTTGGGGCTACAACACTTCCCTCTCTTCACATTACATTGGATGAGATTCCAATTTAAGGAAGGAATGAAGGTTAAGGACGCGGTTATTCAGATGAGAAAGATTGCAACCTGTTATAAGAGAGGATAGGGGCTCACACCAGGATGGCTTCCCTACAATCTGTTTATCAATGGGATGAGGATCTAATTCCATATTGATTGGAGAAGCAAGTGAGATCATTATCCTCTCTTATGGGAACTAGAGGCTATGTCTCTCAAAGATGATAAGGGACGGACTTGGTCTTATCCCTCAAATATGAGACTATAAACTCCTTGACATTGTCCCTGGGGTAAGGGTCCTCATGATCATAGATATAAAAATCTATAGATTCCATGAGGATCCTGACCCTCTTGTAGGACAATTTCAGGAAACCTCTGACCATAGAAATACAAATCCAAAAGGGAGACACTTTGGCATGAATTTCTCAATGGTTTTGTAAGTCAATAGGTCTTGGTGGAGGATTTGATTTTATCCCACTCAGAAAAGGGATCCATAGAAGGATAGGTCCTACCATGGATGGCTTTGAAGAAGGCTCGATGAATGGATCATGAAGGCTATAATGTAGGTTGAGCCAAGGAGGTTCATGTAGGGGTGCTTCATGCAAGTTGGCCTAGGTGAACTAATAGTACATTGGGCAATGGACCACCTAGGAGACTACACTTGGGTGATACATTTCTCAAGCCTTAAAGGGTCTTCATAGGTGTTCATGGAGGTAATACATGTAAGTATCTAGTTAAATAAGGGGCCTCTCATTAATCTTTGTTGATTAAGGGTTCTACAAGTGCCTCGTGAAGGTTTTTTTACTCTAAACCCTAGTAGGAATTATTTCCTATATTTCCATTTTATTTCCTCTTCTATGGGTGTTAGAGAACTACCTATAAGTTTTTAGTGGACTTGAGCAAATAACTAGCGCAATAAAAGTAGAAATTGGCCTGCTAGAAAACATGTCCTTCTAAAGGAAGGCCCCAAGGTAATATTTATAGGCAAATATCGGACAATGGGTGAAGGTTACAGTTCACACAAGTAGGTCACATGTAGGTTGGTTTATTAGACCTTGAGCATCGACGGTGCATCGAGGTACCTTGGGAAAACTTCTCTTTGGGGCCTTGTGATGTTTGGCTACTTCATCTACTTTATCTTACTTTTTCTAGGGAATTTTTCTTTGTTTCCTTTTCATCCATGTGATAAAATAGAGTGTCAACAAAATCCCCCCCCCCTCAGTATTGGACCCAATAGAAGAAATAGGGTCTAATACTAAAGCAAAAGGATGAAAGGGATAGATTAATCACATGAAATTACATTCTTGGTTGGTCTCTCAGGTCTGATGCACAATCTAGCCATGCAGTTATGCTTCCTCGTCTATAAATAGGGACTTCATTCTGAAAAATAGGTCTTGAAACTCATAATTTTCAACTCTCCCCATGAAATCTTCTACACAGACTCCATTAATGATTTACTTACTGGAGTCTTCGTTCATGCAGATAGAGTATGTATTCAGCTATGTGATGTATAGTATTGGGTGGGCTTCATACATGGCATAATTTTGTTTCATGATAATTTCATAAGAAACTTTTGTGAGACACTTGTGTGCCATAATGCATTTTCCAAATTACATTATTTTGGTAGTTTAATTCAAAATGAACCTACTCTAAAATGAAATTGGAATGTATTTGTAGGTTCAATGGCTGCTAAAATTACTTCAGTTTCTGATGAATTTGAAAGTAAATGGATTGAAAAAATGATGAAGATCGTAGGGCATGATTATTATGACATCTGTGATACCACCCATCCTGATCTAGTGGGGTTTCTAAATAAGTATCCCAGTGATTTTCTGAAGATTTATTATTTTCCCCTTTATGGTTATGGCGATCTGTGGGAGGTCTTTACACTAGATCCAAAGAACTATCTCCCAGCCTCTTGGTTTAAATACCATAATAACTTATTATCCGAAAACTTTTCCAACACAGGTGCATATATTAATGCTAGTATGGCATCAATGGCATGTTTATGAATCACAGTTTGTGTGTCCAATATTTTAAACCACACACATTTGAACTAAAATCACATTGTTATTCATCCATTTTTCAAGATTCATAAACAGATCAATCAAAGGGCTGGAAGAAAGGTTAAGATTTTCTCCCAGGAAGGGGTGTTAAGCCGACATGGATGTGGGAATATTGGGTGTGCCAAACTAAAATAGAGTTCAAAATGGATCTATATGGTGTCAAATATTATTAGTTTGTTTGGGTAGGGGAGACCTATTTATATAGGAATGAAGAATTTTTGTCGGATATTTTGAGCTGATGGAGTCCACAGATGAATTCTTTTTATCTGACACATGGAGAAGTGGTTATCGGTTTATAGGATGTTGACAAGATATCTGGGACTCTAATCCTTAGAGATATGTATGATGAGTTCGTCCCTATGAGGGTAGAATGGAATGACAATAACAAGACTCCATCTTTAGCATGTGAGATATTGAAAATATCTCACAATATCAAGAAGGTAGATCCCTGCATAAAAGGGAATATTCATCTAGAGACATAGATGGACATTCCCTTGAGGAAGAATAAGGAGGAAGGCCCACTTACAAGTATACAATGAGTTGTCCCAAGGCAGAGAGGATAACTTTACCTATAACCTTATTCCTGATGCTATAAAAATTAGAATTTCACAAGTGAGGATATGAATTCAAGCCTATAGTTCCTTCCAGGACACGTCTTGTGGGTTTTTTAGACATGTGTCTTAGTATCTATCTACTTACTATTCATACTTCCAAATGAATCATAAGGCCAGAAGCATTCATTGTTTTCCAAAAGCTAGTGAAGAAGAAGTTAGTGGGGGGTGGACACCGCTATTCATGAAAAAATACACAGTAATACAATTTATCTTCAAACAGCGAAAGATCCATTAAAAATTGCGGGACCATTCCAGTATTTGTGTGGATAGATTATAGATCACTTCCAAACTTAATCCCTGCTGAGTAGGATCCATGTTTTTAGGAGCATGTTTCAACTATGTATTTCTTTTATGTCCTTGAAATCTCATTAAATTTAGACAAGGCTGGTTTTTTAAGGATTTAAACTTATTTTCTTATGGGAATCCACCTATGAGAAGATTTATAGATGATGGGATGAACATCATTGATCTGAGGACATATGTTCTAGCTTTCAAGGATGGTGTGTTGGTGACCAAGATTGAAGATGAAATAATATGTGAGTCTTATGATCCTTATCATTTTTCACAACCATTCAAATTACTGTATAAAATTATTGTATCCCCCCCCCCATCGAGGCATATCAAATTGGAAAAGAATCCAATGGTAGGTCAAATGATATGGATTCTCATAGAGGTGGAATTGATGGGGGTGATGATCAACCAACCTCTAGTTGATGAAACTAGTAGATTTACCATCTAGTACTCTGAATCTTGTATTAAATAAAACCTTGAAGAGGTGTTGGACAAGTCTATTCCTCAGGTTGCGGTAAAGAGGTGGAGTAGGAAGGTTACTTCTAATTTGGAATGCGATTCATCTTTTTAAAAAGTTGTGTTGTCAGAGTTAGAGAGTGAGGATAATGAGGTCCCCAAATCACAGAAATGACCTCATGAAATATATAATCCACCCAACTAAATCAAGAGGGCTACACAAACATCACCAACTAAAGATACACCTAGGCGGTCTAGTCACCATATCTAAGAAGAGTATTGGGTTCCATTTTCTCATCATCCATCTATAATGAAAGGAGTTGGGAATCCCATAAAATATAGGGTTTTAGAATCATCCTCAAAGCACACCGGAATGTATTTTAAATACATATGGCTAGGGACATTACAATAATGGTAGGATATGTCTTCTGATGTTGAAACTATGTGGTATCTCCTATGTGAAGTGTTATATATTCCAAGGATAATATATCTCTGAGCCTCACCTGATATTTTCTTTGCAGATAATCCTTTCGAAGTAGAAATTCATATATGGGAGCTAGATATTCTCATATATGAAACTAAAAATCGGTTTCTTAACATGAGGTGAGTGAAGTATATGACAAAATGTGGTGATCCTAAAGGGATTTATCATTCATCTTTTGAGGAATCATGTGACTTTTTCAATCTTGAAAATGTATGTTCTCTTATTATAATATTATTTATTTATTTTTCTTTATATTTAATCCAAAGAATTATTGATCAAGGGGAATGCCATATTAATTTTTAGTGGGCCAAGGGAAAATCAATTGATGTTCTATTTCTATGGTATATCCCTAGGGGTACTCTAATTAGGGTTTCTAGGTCACACCCCGAACTAGGAGAGGTATCTCTAGGCCAAAATTCCTTGAAGGGTGAGATTTTTGGAGAATTTCCACCTATAATACTTATTTTTTAGAAGGCTGATATTATCCCTCCTTTAATGAAGATGAAGAAGAAGGGATGTCGGAGGGTGAAATACTTTTCTACACATTTTATCAGTAGTTGTAAGTCTTCCTGACATTCTTAATTTTGGACACATCTAGAGAAAGTATATAAACTTCTTAGGATTGTAGAAACTCCTTCTATTTCTTCCCTCATGTTAGTTAAAAATGATCCTATGAGAACCGAGGAGGGTGATTTGAACCATGTTCAAATTCCTGCCAGTGAAATGGATCCCTCTACTGAAGAAGCGTCGAGGATAGAAAATACATCATCTATTCTTGGCACTGCTCCTATCACTACTATAGAGAATAAGGAGGCATCTTGTTTGTCAAAGGTATTTCATAAGATGTCACATGATAATGATTGGCATCCATTTCTATAAAATTTCAATTTCATATCATGCATCATAGAATACAATGATAACAGATAATAATCTTATGGTTGTCATTGAGGGGGCTGTTTGGGGTCTCAAATCCTCAGAGGAGGGTTATGAACCAACCACTCCTAGTGTTCCCATGGGAGAGATTAACATAGGTCACGGTATATTAATAGAATCTATGATAAATCATATAATGTATTTTGAAGAAATACTGGAGCATATTAATATTACTAAAACATTAGAAGAATATAGAAAAATATATAAAGAACCAAATAGATTTGAGTATTTATCTTCCATCCATTCAATATTTTTATTCTTGATTCTCTAATCATAATGGGTTGGAATGTCCAAATCCATCCACAGAAACTGTTACAGAGGTGGTTCAAGGAGAAGACTTTGATATCACTCTCTATCCTAGTGTTGAGGGGTAACTATCTCAGGTTAATCTTTAAATGGGAATCATTTTTGAGCCTTGTTTGTAAGATCCTCGGCAGACCCAGGTATATTCCCCTCATTAAGAGGTGTTATCCCTGACCACTGAATCTAGGAATTCTGGGTAGGAATCCTCCCAGGCTGTTAACTTTTTATTGGGTAAGGATCACCAAATTTTTTGGTTTTTCCCTATTCCAGATATTCTTATGAATCTAAAAATGATTCTAATTTATCATTTATAACTATTATCTTTTGTGTCTAGACCTGAGGGAAAATCATCTTCATCACCTCAATGAGAACTGAAAGGTGAGGCATCCACTTTTCAGGAGGGAGTAGAGTAGAGAACTTCTTTAAGGGAATTGATCCCAGAGAACATCCCTCTATCTAAAAATGACTCTGAGTTAGATCTTGAGTGGTATAATTCTCTCCACATTGTATGTCACAATTCCTAGAATTATATATGGAATATAATCTTGGAGAAAACCCTTATGTACCTTCCTTCATGAATCCAATGGATTTCGGTTATGTTTGGAATTTGGGGATTTGGTGGGTTTTATTACCATCTAATCCATGGTTTTGTGAAGGAGACTGTTTATAGGTAGGGGTGAGAGAATATGCTTCAAAAAGATATCATAAGGACCAGAGTTCTTGCAAAAATTCATGACTTATGATCTTTGTTATCCCAAATGGAGGTCGATCACAACAAAAAAACTCGTGGAAGTCAAGCATAAAATCAAGGAGAAGACTATTAATGGGTCAAATCTTCACTAATAAATAAATTCCGCTCAAGGAGAACTTGAATAGCTCCACCATTCATAGGGGAATCCCAAACGGAAGGGTTTACTTCCATTGCGGCTACAATGGAAGCATTTCTTCAGGCTAAGGTGACTGAAGTTGGTCGATTGACTGAGCTTCCACAAGAAGTTGATGGAGCTCTGGTGGCTTTTCAACAGATGAAGAGTTATGTTGAAGGTGAATTTCAATATATAAAAGATATAATCCAATTTTTGGATGTTCTTATGGGTGTATTTATTATTATAAATGAAAATAATTCTTTTTTCTATTCATTTATGTCTTCATACCTACCTTTTTCTTGTAATCATATCATCAAATTTGATTCATCATAGAATGACATCTTCATACCAGCTAATCATAATTATAATGATAGGGATGAGGGGTGTGATATTTTCTAAACCAAGAGACCTAGTGAGTGTAGTTTGAATATTTCTAGGGTCATATAGAAAACCCTACAAACTTTGTGTCTTTTTTTCATCACCCTAATTTTTTCCTAAGCTCAATATGAATGAGACTTAGTAGGTGAGACTTGTATTTTTCTTAGGCCTCCATCATTGGGGGGGTATCCTAACAATACATGGGCCTTTTAACTTTTGATTAGTAGATATTTCCTAAACCCTATATAGTGTAGGTATAGTGATATTTGACTCAACCTTTTCCATGGGTTCCCTTTGCAGGTTTTCAACTAGGTGAGTATTGTGTCTCTTTTTGTGAGAAGTTTAAAGTCATGCATGTTGGACTAAAAAGGGCTATTTTTTTAGGTCGAACAACTTTGAACATGAATTTTTAGATGATAAACCAAACAAGGATTGGTTAATTGGAATGTTCCAATATTTTTCAGATACTTATAAGGGGAATCTTGATCCATGATTATTTGGTTCTTGAATCTAAAACTTGATCTTCGAGAATATAGGAGGTCTCTCCTGAGAATGAAGTTACCACTGGTTGAAAAACCCGTTATGAGGTTTGTTTTATGAAATGATTAATGGGGAAAATATTTTATAGACATATAGAAATATCCTTAGGCTGATAGGCCCATTATGGGAGTGACTTATGCAAATCCAATGGGGGGAATTTTCTACAAAGTTAGGTAAAGGATTTCCCATGAGTTTTGACATTATATTTCTCTTAGAAGAAGAAATTTTTAGAGATTTGGATTTCTCAAGACCATAAGGCCTGGTTTTTCAAAGGTATTATGTTGGAAAATGAAGGGAATATTTGTTTCAGCACAAGACACAAATGAGAAACCACACCTACATGAATTTGATGGGTAAAAGAGGGTACATTTTCTTAGAGAACTAATGTCAGGGGGAGAATATCCCTTCCTAAAAAAGGATGAAGTTATCATGTAGTTTAAATTAATATTGAAAGAGTATTATGTTGTGTAGTTTTAAGTCATACAGTAAGGACATTATGTTGTGTAGTTTAAAGTTGTGAATGAAGGATATCATGTTATGAAATTTTAAAGTCATGTAATAAGGACATTATGTTGTTCATTTTAAATTTGTGTAGTAAGGACATTATCTTGTGTAGCTTAAAGTCATAAATTAAGGATATTATGAGGGATTTAATTTAAGTTCTTTAGTTTTGACTGAATTTTTTATGATTCTTTTATTCTTAGTTATCTATCTACAAATGCGAGACTATATTCAAGTACAGAAGGATAATTTTTTAAGCTATAATTTGGGGATTCTTACATATGAAGGGTGGTATGGGAAAAAGGGATTATAATGTTAGAGGAGGTCTCAACCAAGAACGAAGTTAACACTAGTTGATAAATCCGTTATGATGACTATTATATGTGATAACAACAAAGGTGCGTACTTTATAGTCAATAGTGGCATACTTTGGTTAATAGACCTGTTATGTGGGAAACTTATGCAAGGCCAATGGGGGTGTGTGCTGCACAGTCAGGAAAAGGAGATCTCAAGAATTATTTCATTCTATCGTTAAAGGGAGTTGAAATTTTGTGGATATTTCGATCTTCTTAAACATAGAGTTTGGTTTTTGGATAAACTAAATACGAAAGGGTTATTTCAAGTTGGAATTTCCAAATAATTGGGGAAACGGATTCTATATGTAGGTCTGACCCAAGAATAGGAAGTGTGGTGCATGTAGTTTTAGGTCATACAACTAGGACCATAATATTATGGACTTGATGGATGGTACGTGGTCAAATGGATCAAGATTATTCCAATATGATTTGAACATTTTAGGGGGGAATGTAAACCATGATCTTGGAGACTTTTAGGTTAGGTTAAAAGATATGGGACAAATATGCAGAGGATACCCACTGATTTTAAATTAGGGGTTCCAGTATACTGTCATCAAAATCTTAAAGGGACAGTGGAGAATTATTTTAAGGGATAAATTACCACTATTTTACAAACCCGTTATGAGGTATTCTTTATGAAAGTCCAAGTAGGGCATCTACTTCATAGAAAAATAGTGGCATCCTTTGTTAGGAAATACCATTATGGGGAAAACTTATACAAGTCCAATTAGGGTGCATACTACATTTTCAGATAAAGAAGATATCAGGTATCAGACATTATTCCACCAAAATCCTAGGAAGGATTATGAGGATCTGAAAATATTAAATATTAGGGGTGTGAAATGAAAAAAGGGTCATTGTTCAATGCATAAAATAATAATTAGACTGATACTAGCCATGATTTTGGAGTCTGTATCATATATTTGACTCATATATAGAAGGGGAACATCTCTTTTGGATGGGTCATACACCTTGGTTCAATACCTTTCATAGATTTGGCCAAATGGGGTGCATAATAAATTATTTTGGGTGTTGGAAATGTATTTTAATTTCTTAATAAAAGTATGTGGGTGATTCTGACGTGAAAATAAATATTTTGGCTATGCCAAGGTGTAGATCCCAAGATTCACTGTGTATCTTGTTAGAGAAAGAATCAAGTCATACATAGTTCTAAGAGATACATGTTCATGCGTAAAGTGAGAACTCATATTGGATCTCCTCATGTAGATATTACTCGTACACTGGATAGTAGGTTATTTTCCATGTTTTGTTGTGTTTGGGCCTAGGATAAAAGATCTGGGCATCACTACAAATCCCATATGGATAAGAATCAATCCACACATAGTTCTTGAAGGATCGTGCAACTTACCATCATGCGGTAAGGACGTTTGGTGTTCCTTTTAATGTCATAAGTATAAGAATATAATAGATCAAATGTGAACATGTATACCTTACTTATGCAAATAAATCCATTACCAAACTCTTAAGTCCATGTGAGTTGTTCTTGGTGTGAGAAACAAGGAGTGGTAAAAGTTTCTTATACAACACAAAGTTAACACAAGTGTAGGATAGGTGCATTAAAATTTTTTGGTGGCTGAACTAGGAGATAGGATTCAAGCATCACAATGTATCTCATTGGGATGAGAATCAAGCCATACATTGTTCTTAATATTCCCTATTGTTTAACGTTAAGTGGTAAGGATAGAGGAGAATCGATGTGAATTGACGGGAAAATTATAACTGGACATAAGATAGAAGATCTGGGTATCACTATGTATCCCATGAAAACAAGAATTAGACCATATATAGTTTTGGATAAGGCTCCAAGTGCAGGTTTGATCCTTACATATGGAGTGGGGGATTTCTTAAATTTTGGATGGACCAAGGTGTAGGATACCGACTTCTCTATGTATCTCATTGAAATGAGAATCAAGCCACATGTGGTCCTTGATAGGCTCCTTATGCAGATCAGATTCATGCATAGGGAGTAAAGGGGCTTAATGATTTAATCGTGATTGGACCTGAGATTGGTGATCTGGGTGTCACTAAATATCTCAATAGGATGAGAATCAAGCCACCCATAGTACTTGAAAATTTCTCCCCGCGCCGATCAGACTTTGATGTGGGGAAAATAAATTTTGATAACTTTTTGACTAATGTTTAGGCCTAATGAATAAAGTGTAGGCATCACCATACATCTCATTATAATGTGAATTAAGGAATAATTCATGTAAATGTTCCCTATATAGATCTGATTCATGCATGGTGAAAAGTGAGGGGATTTTATTTTCCAAAATTGCAATCGGACCTAGGATTGGATATTCGAGAATCACTATGTATCTCATTGGAATGATAATCAAGCCATATATTGTTCTTGGAAAAATATCCCCATGAAGGTCTTTTCCAAACACAGGGAAATAATGGGGCTTGAGTTCCACTAGAGATTGACAATGTTGTGAGTGATGCTTACACATAGAAGTTATCCATTCTTTTGAAGGACCACAAGGAATATCTACTCATGGTATTTTGAGGGATTTATTAGTTTAAAATGAGGGAGATGTTAATATATATTTTAATGTCATGTGGTGAGGACAAATGATGTTTTTTAGTTTTATGTCATGCGACTAGGACCTCATGTCATGTAGTTTATCATCTTGAGATAAGGACGATGATGATATGTAGTTTAATGTCATGAAACATGGATGCATATGGTGATATTTAGTTTAACATCCTATAGATAAGATGGAATATTTGTGATTATACAAAGTAATTCTTCAAGAACCTTTCAGTGGTGGGACTTGTAGTGAGTTCTACATCTATTGAGATCGAGGAATAAGCTCCATTAGAGTGGGCCTTAGGTATGAAGTACGGCCCTTCCCACATTGGCTCATGTTTGGGAGGATTATTTCCAAGAATCATTGGAGTCTTAAGGACCAATAAGAATTTTCCATGGGGGTATTAATGGAGGTAGAATTTATTTTTAAAGGCCCATGTTATATGATTCTGATATACCTCCAAGTGATGAAAGGTATGAAATCTCTTTCCATCCAGTCACTCTAATTCATCCAATAATTTCTGAGACTTTTCATCTACATATAGTTGGTCACAAATCTAAATACAGAGTAATGGTAATTGAAAATCAATGGGAAAGACTAATTTTGTTTCATACACCAATGAGTATGGGGTTTCCCGCATTACAGTACGATTTGTAGTCTGATGATCCTATAAGGCGTGAAAGAGCATGTCAGACCAAGATTTCTTATCTTTATCTAACATCTTCTAGAATATGGTTGATAGGGTCTTGTTAAAAGCCTTTATCAGTCCATCGACTACTTCATAGTAGGAGGATAAATGGTTAGATTTGAAATTTTATTCTTGATATATCATTTCTACCTCATCACAACAGAAATTAGTTTCATTTTTCATCAATGTGGTATGAGGGACACCAAATATAGTAATGATATTAACTTTGAAAAAGGTAACAATTATTTTGTCTCTATCTTCTTTGAGAGGTATTAATTCATCCCATTTGGAGAAGATATCAGTAGTAGTAAGGATATACATGAACTGTTTAGCCATAGCCGGAGGATTTGGTCCAACAACATTCATTCCCCATGTGGAAAATGGGAACGATTATTTAGTTGTATGTAGAAACTCTAGGGGTTGATGGATGAAATTTGCTGGAACTTAGAAGGGATGAAACTTCTAAGTGAATTCTATGAAATCCTGCATCATCAAAGGCCAGAAGTATCCAAACCTTCAGATTTGATCAGAAATCCTGTACCCTGATTTGTGGGCACCACAAGCCCCTACATGTACTTCTTTCATAACAACCACATCCACTTCTCCATAAACACATATGAGAATGAATACATAAAATCCTTGCTTATAGAGGACCTTCTAGTGATTTGGTCCATCATAAAGTGTGAAATTAGCTACTTATCACCAGACCTTCTCTTTTCCAACTATATTCGGTGAAAGTACTCCATCTTGAAGGTATTTAATGATGGGGTCCTTCCATATTGTGGGACCATATGTCTCAAGAATGGGGATAATTTCATTAATTTCCTCTATTTTTACTTGAACAAAAGGTGAAACCACATGAAAATGGGAATACTAATGACTATTATGTCCGGATTTAGATCTACTAAAGTTGTAGCTACATTTACCAATACATCTACCTAGCCATTCTATTATTGTGGGACATGATTCAACATTGGATATTAGAGTAATTATACCATTAAACCTCAGACATAATAACACATGGGAATTATATCCTCTTTTCTAATGGAATGATCCTCATTGATCTTCTTGACTATCAATTCTGAATCACCCTTCACCTCTAGGTGGTTCACCAGTACTTGAAGTTCCAATTATAAGCCTACACTGAGATCCTGATATTCTACCACATTATTGGAACCACCTTCAGATAATAGGAAGTAGTATAGAAACATTTCCTTCTCTGATGAGATAAACATATTTCCTAACCCAGATTTGTTGAGCTTAGGGTCTTACATTCTCTTCCACATTGGACTCCTAGAAGTAGTGTCAAAATACATTTCCCATTTTTCAAGGGTTGTCCTAAATAGAGAATATTTATTCATTAGGTGGTTCAGTATTTAATGACTTCTCTTCTTCATATGGGTGATCAGTAAGGAGTTCTAACAGGGCTATGCCTTTTACTACTTTTAGAGGGAAAAAATCTATATCAAACTATAGCAGGACCACCATGCCAAACGTCATGTTAGCATAGGATGACTGAGGATAATATTTTCATGTTTATTGCAAGAAACTAAGTTAATCTCGTGGTTATTTAGGTAATAACTCAAATTATTAATGGAAAAAATATTAATGCCAAGTAGATCCTCTCGATATCTTTATAGTGAGTCGCATCATCAATTATGGTTCAACTGAGGTAATAAAGGTTGTTTTCATTCCCAGTATCATTCTTTGGTGTAAGGAAATCACCCAGTGATAATTCTAGGAGAATCACATACAAAATGTGTGGTTTCCCTTCAACAGGTGGAATCAATACCAGTGAGATCAAGAGGTATTTCTTGAGGTCATCAAATGCTTCTTGATAGTCACTGATCCACTAATAAGTGACCCCTTTCTTCATCAATTTGGTAAAGGGTAAACACTTACCAGTGAGGTTGGCTTTGAAGCACAAAATATAGGCCAAGTTTCCTTGAATTCTTTTCAAATCATTCAAGTTTAAAGGAGGTGACATTAAAAGGATATCTTTGCTCTTCTCAAGATCAACTTTTATTCCATGATTTCATATGACGAAGTCAAGAAATTTTCTTGAGGCTACCCTGAAAGCACATTTGAAGGTGTCATCTTTAGATTATGTTTTTGATGATTGTTGAAGATGATTTATAGATCATTCATGTGGTTAGAAATTTTTTTATACTTGACCACTAGATCATCAATGTATAATTTAACAAACTTCCCCAATAAGGGTCTAAAAATATGATGCATAGAACATTGGTATGTGGAACTGGCGTTCTTTAATCCAAAGGGAATTACTTGATAACAAAATACTCCCTGAGGTGATTTGAAATGTATGTTTTATTCATCTTCTAGGGCCATATAGAATTTTTGGTATCCTAAATATAAATTCATGAAGGATAGGGACTAATAACGGCCGTTGCATCAATCATGAGTTTTGTAATCGAAATTAGGAAATCATCTTTAGGACAATTCCGGTTGAGATATCTGAAATCAATGCAACCCTTGATTTTCCCATTATTCTTTTTCATAGGTACAATTTTGGATATCCATTTTGGGTATTTTACCTCTTGTATAAAATAAACCCTGATGATTTGTTTCACTTCAGCCTCAATCTTGGTGGTGTGGGTTAGGTGTGTCCTCCTGGCTACTTGATTGTATCCCTGATGATCTTCTAGAAAACCCATGTAATTGGTGGATACCTCAAGGTCAAAGACTAATATATCTATGTAATTATAGGAAAACACATATCATTCCTACTTTATTAAGGATGTTTAAACATCTTGTTCTTTAGGAGTCATGGCCTCACTAATTAGATTGGGGTTTGAATCTTCTTTTGTACCCAAATTTGTTTCTTTCAGTTCATCCACGGTGGTAGATACATCTTTCTTAAATGTTGGAGGGGAATATCTAATATCTTATTCTTCTTCTTCTTCCTCATGCTCTACTACTTGTGCTTATTCTTGGGGAGGAGATGATAAAACAAGTTCCTTACAGGGAAGAGGGGAGTTTCCATTTGGACATCTGGAGGATGAGGAAATCATTTCTGGCCCACTTGCTGGCATGAATCCTTCTTGGTATCTTGAAGGGGAAAGGGACTAAGAATGAGTCTATTCAATTATCCTATTATCACAATAGCTTATTCTATCCTAACTGACGTAAACATCCATTTTTTAATCTTAGGGGATGGAATCAATACATTTTCATTCAAGCTTTCATTATATTTTGGATTTTTTATAACTTCTTCAACATCATCGGGCTCAACTTTCATGATTGAAATTACAAAATTTTCTGAATTAATATGTGAATTTTGGCCCACCCATTCTATTTTATTTATAGGAAAGATGTAATATACACTGAGCTTCTTGAAAGGGTTAGCTGGTATCATATCCAAGATATTTGGGGCATTGATTTCGGTTGCATCATTAACCATTGATTATTTAACTCCATTGTGATAAAATACTACATCAATATATTGAGTTTCACATAATTTTAATAGTGACTTTTCACAATGAAATGTCCTAATTTTACCATTGATAGAATATTTGATGCATTCTTGGTGTGAAGAAGTAATGGACACATGATGATTTAGCCAAGGACTTCCTATTAGAACATTGAAAATTGTGTCTTGTCGACCCTCCATGAACCATGAGTCAAGATACAAGATTTATGAATTGAGTTTTGAGTATAATATCACCTAGAAGATCTTGATAATTCTTTTTAAAACCTTTTAACATCATAATGAAAGGATACAATTTAGATTCATTGAGACCCAATTGTTGAAGTGTCCAAAGTGGGATGATATTTACTCTTGAGTCATTTTCAATGATGTATCATTGGATATCAATGTCATTTAACCTACTGGATATACACAAGGTTATGAAATGTACTTGTATGGAAGCTTCTTAATCATGTTCAGTTAAGGATATGACCGCATTACATTCTACAAGATCATAATTCACATGATATACTTACACAAAAATGACCTTAACTTAAAATTCTTGAGGGATTGATAATTTCTCAATAAGTGCTTCCCAGAATACTTTTGATAGAATCAGAGTATCTAGGATTGATAACTTAGTTGGTAGTTGGAATAATTTATTTAAGACATCATATTTTGGTCCAATGTTATATGTTTTCTAGAATATATATTCTCTTTTTCATGCACTTTAATATCTAATGTTTATTTTGTGGATGGGTCTTCCCTAGGGATAGGAGCTAGAAGTGTTCCTGTTCTTTGTGGATTGGGATGACTGGGTCAGCTTACTCATTGAGGAGGCTTTAGAATATCCTCTAACTGGTCGTCAAATATAATCAAGTCAGGTCATACCCCATCATGTGTAGATGAATAACTCTCATGTTCCTACTAAGATTTCAGGTGAGATTTCCCATGGTTTTTTACTACATAAATGGGTTGATCATGGGTTTGGTTGATGTGGTGGCTCCTAGCATGATCGCACCATCCCTTGTATCCTCAACCTTACTGGACTATTCCTCTAGTTCCCCAAAAAAGTGTAGGAAAATTAGGTTCATGGTTAGAATTACCATTTGAGAAGGGATCCATTAAGTGATTAACATTAACCGAATCAATGATAAAATCCTCATGTGATAAATATTCTTCCTGGGGGGTTGAAACTTGTTGTACCATTTTGTGGGGTGGTTCTCGTGCTTTTGGGATGGTTAGAATGAAGTCTGCTAAGGTCAAGGACAATGCTGGCCTTATAAAAAGACCATCTTATTTTGATTTATTCTTATCCTTATGGCCATATCACTTTTTTAAGGATTGACTTTTAGAGGATTGGGCTTTTGATGTAGCCATTTTCTCTATATCAGAAGGGGTTGAGGGCATAGTTGGTTGTTTTAACTATGCTCGAAGAATAGAATGATTATAGTTGTTTTTTTAACCATATAGTCACCAAATTTTTGTGTACTCTTGCTCTAAACCTCTTTCCATTCACCTTCCTTTCCTAGATTGGTAGTAGAAAAACATGCTACTTGGGATGAAGAATTTTTCATTTTTACTTTCCCAGAGTCCACCATCTTTTGTAGGAGGTCTTTGAAGAAAAGCACTCATGGACGGTGTGCCCCAACATTTTATATAAGGGGAAATAGTTTGGGTTATCTTCATCACATTATTTATCATACTTCTTGGGCTTTTCCAACTAAACTGAGTTGTTTCCCAATGCCAATATGATGTAACTAGGGACATGGTCATTCCAAAATGAATAGACTTGTTTTCCATCTGCTCAAAATATCTCCACCTCTGATCTCTTTGATCATCTTAGCAAGAAAGTCATTATTGTTGAATCTTATGAGGTGGATCCCTACAGTACGGTGTAGGATTTGAGGTAAGAGTGGGTATAGAGTGTTACTTAAGTGTAGCTATAACGGCCTATAATTTTCATGTTCTCCTTCTCTGAGCTGATGGAATCACTCAAGGAATGGATTTGGTCTCTTTAATGGATTTTTTATCTATTGAGCAATTGATTGCAGATCCTTAAACCATGCTGTGTATTTAATAGGGATCAATGGTGTGTGAAACTCATTACAGAGATATTTTACATCAGTAGGAAAAATATCCTCTTGAGGGAGAGATAGTTATAAGGAGTAATTAAATCCTTTCCACCAAGTAATGAACTCTAAGACCCTTTCATTCTCCATTTGTTTTCAGTTTTTGAGATTGAATAATGTTTTCTTCTATAGTGTTGAGCTTAACTGGAAGAGTAACTTCTGATGGAGATCTTCCCATCTAGTAATTGATTGGGACTGCAAACTCATATACCATACAAAGTTTGCCCCCTGTAATTATTTCACGAGGTATATGAGGTTCACTACTTCCTATTTTATAGGGGTCCTCATCATGGGAGCATATAAAGAGATGAAATGAATCAAGTGCTATTCTGGATCTCTTGAGCCCTTGAAAATCTATAATGTAGGATTCCAAAATTTTAGTGGAGGAGGGGTAGGATCCACCCATTCGAGGTAATACTTTTTTTCTGGTTTTACTAGAGCACTCCATCATTCCATGGCTTCCAATAAATTTCTTAATGACTCAATGTTGTTTATAAGAATTCAAGGAATGTCTAGTTGATTCAAGACCAGAATAGGTGTGGAAGCTGGAGCATGAATGGGTGAGGTGACTAGAAATACCACTGGTGGCAGAACCACTAGTATTTATCATGGGTAACCAATAGGGGCAGTCCAATAATGTAATGACCCGACTCTTTAGAAAAGGTAAGAATCGTTAGTTTTTATTTAAAATATTTCCTTTAAGATAGTTTAATGTGTGTAACATCCTAAGGAAGGTCCGGGGAGTGTCTGGGGTGGGTTCGGAGCCCGGAAGTTTGAGAAATTGGCATACAGGCAGTGGCGCATGGACTGTGCACGGTTTAGGGTAAACCGTGCGGCTACAGACAGGGGCACTTGTAGGGGCACACGGCCATGTGGACTAGGCCACATGGTCGTGCAGCTTTTGTCTAGGATTTAGTGAGGTGCACATGGTTTGTGGCCGATTTGGTAAACTGTGCGCCTAAACCGTGCGCCTAAACCGTGCGACCCTGTTCTGGGTAAAAATTACCATTTTGCCCTTAAATTCTATTTAAGCCTAAACTCCTTTCTTTTCCTCCTTCCTGCGAACAGAACATAGGGGATCCCCTTTTGAGCTCCAAAAATATATCTCCCTCTAATTTCATGGTGGATTCTTCCCCCGGTGTCTGATTCTCGATCCGTCGAAGGCGTTGGATCACCCTTTGTACGTCCTACCTCACGCACCCTTCTTTCCTTGGAGAATCTTGGTATTCATTTCGCTATTTTACCACAGGATCATATGCCCTATTTTTAGGGCATTGGAATAGAACTCGGATCTCTTCAAACCTACTACGAATCTGAGGTCGATATCAAGCGAGCCTACACCTACAGCTCTAAGGTAGGTGGTCATGTGGTTTCTATTTTGGGTGTTTTCCTTTTTGAGTTCTTATCATCGTGTCATGGTTTGTCTTTCCCCAAAACCCTTACTTGTAATGACTGCTTCATGTCTAAATGACCCGTGTGGTATAATATTGGTGAATCTAACCTTGTTAGGGTGTTTATATGAGGTGTGGACTGGGAGTGGTCAACTATAGGTGATATTCCTTGAGATTTGTCCCTTTCTCACCTTTGGACCTTAATGCTATGTCTTGAACAGGATTTTCCATGTTAGGTAAATGAGATGAATTGGTTAGAGGTTGTATAGGATGAGATAGCCTGAAACCTTTAATGAATTGAGATGTATTTTTTCCTTATAATGTGATTGGGAAATGTCATTCCTTGTTAATGTGATATGATATAAGATGGATTGCCTTAAATATTGTGATGTGAATGGTTATGCCAAACTATGTTGAAATGATTGTGATAACCCGTGTGTGGGCAGGAAGCATTCTTACCCCGTTCCAGATGAATCTATGTGTATGGGTAGGAGGCATTCTTACCTCGTTCAATATGAATCTCCATGTGAGGGTGGGAGGCATTCTTACCCCATGCCTATATATCCTTTATGGGTGGGAGGCATTCTTCCCTATTCCAGTTACAGTGCTTGTGGATGATAGGCATTCATACCTCGTGTTAGTGATGATTATTACATATGTGAGAATCATGGACGAGAGGCATTCTTACCTTGTTCCAGTGATAACCTATATCTATGTAGTTATACCCCTGGTGATTGTTCAGAATAGAATCCATGAGCTGAAGTAAGTAGACCCACCAGGTGTCCTTCCAGAACCTGAGCGGGAGGGTTGTTTATTACTTTGATTTACTTACTTGCAGTTTTCTACACACGGTTTATTTTGAGAACACCTATTTGGATTACACATAGACACCGTTGGTGGTGGCCTACTGAGACTTGTCTCACACCCTACTCGGGTGGCCTCCTTGGCACTCGTGTAGACTCTACTACTGCAGGTACTAGTAGGGGAAAATACCCAGCTTCAGGTTGTTGATATATGTATGTTCTAGCTAGAGATCCAGATCAGAGGACCGATCTTGGATAGAGATGTTCATGGACTACTTTTGTTCTCTTTTTGTATTACTTTATAGCATACTTTCCATCTATTTATATTGTATCAGCATGACATACATCCATTTGGTATTAGACACTGCCTATGTGGATTTTGTGTATCTATCTAGGTCCTTCTTACTTCTGTTTTTTGGTTTGCATGTTTCCCTTTTTCTCCTGTTTACCATTGGTTGTGCTTTCTCTATTTTTATTACTTTGCTGATATACTGTTGTGTACTCTGAGATGGGGGTAGAGTCTCCCCAACTGACTTACCATTACACCATCACTGCTAGTCGGCAGCCCCTGACCTATGGGGAGACGAGCTAGGGGTCATGTGGCCAACCGGGCTTGGGGCTTAGGTTGAGGGGAATCCGGGTCTGGGACGTCACAAAGTGGTATCATAGGTTTTATTTATTTCTTGCTTTACTATTTGGAAACGATATACTTGGAGACTGGGAATGCATAGGGACTTATCCAGGAGTTTTGCTTGGGCGTCGTGAACCCATGTACGGGGTATAGGACAAGTTTCTTATTTTATGTTATTGATTCTGCTATTTACTGTTGATATTGTTTCACCATTTGGTGCTTTACATGTTTTGTGATGATATTGATATTTTCAAGGTTGGTATTTGGATTCAGGGTTTGACCCGATGAAATGAGGGTTATGCATTAGAACATGCATCACGATAGGCACAATATGATTAGGCCATGCATCTTGCCATGCCACATTTAAATTTTCAGCGAGCATTCAATGTTGTTTATTTCCATGCCTTGTTAATTTGTGTGTAACTTTGCTAACCCTTATTGTAGGTTGTGAATTGAGGAATTATGTGGTTTTGGTTGGTGTCACTCTTTGGTTCATAAGTTGTATGGGCTCTTATGGATCGGAAAATGACATTCCAACTGAAACAATAATTTTCTTTAAAGGAAATTCAAATACTTGATTAGCACAAGTAAATGAGAAATGACATCCAAGTGTGTGTCATCTTTCAGTTCATGAGGAGTATGGGCCCAAATGGTCTGGGAAATAACATGTCACTGGATTTAGTTAAATTTGAATAGTTACAGGTTTTACTAAGAATTCATATGGGTGTGGATAGGTGTTTTAGAGGTAGGAAGGTGTAGTACCTATCCTAGATTCTAGAGTTCAACCTTTAAATTTTGTTGGTTTCTTCTTTTTAGATGTTTGTTTTGCATTATATCACTATGCCTCCAATACATCCTTGAGTCATGCGTGCTAAAGGTGGTGACGATCACGTTCATGAGGTGGCAGGCCCTGAGTCGCCAGTTGATCTTCCTGTCGAGCCACCCATGGCTCCTCTTGAAATTCCTGAGATGGGCGCTTATTCCCAGTTCCATGAGAGATTCTTCCGTATGATGCAGAGTATGCAAGGTGGAGTGCGACCTGCCCCGAGTATCGAAGATTTGACCTCTGATTTTCAGTCACAGCATCCTCCTACATTTACGGGAGATGGAGGAACACTTGTTGCAGAGTCTTGGTTGGAATCTATTCTGACCATCTTCGAGCACCTTGAGACGCCTCCAGAGTGGAGGGTCAATATCGAAGCTTATATACTACGTGGTTCAGCCAGGAGGTGGTGGGATGTCATCACCTAGTCGGGACAGCAGAGAGATATGATCTGGACTGATTTCCAGACCGTCTTCTTCGATTATTTCTTTCCCCAGACTTTGAGGGATGACAGAGCTAGGGAGTTTATGAATCAGCTACAAGGGGCCATGACAGTCATTGAATATTCATCCTATTTCACTGAGTTATAGCGTTTTGCTCCTACACTAGCTGCTGATGATCTCATGGACGCTAGGCGTTTTGAGGATGGTATGTGTTACATCATCTGATCGCAGGTTAACATGTTCAGGTTGAAGACCATTTCAGAGATTTTCAATCAGGCTTTGATCATAGAGAGGAATTTGAGAGAAGCGAACTGTGTGAACTAGGGCAGTTCGACACCTAAGGATTCCAGTGGATCTGCTTATGGGAAGAAGCGGCGTTTTGAGGACTCTCATGGTTTTAGTTGTTCTCAGACCCTTTTCTCAGGTGGTACTCTTATCTGTCACCAGTGTGGAGTGCCAGGACATATGAGGAGGTAGTGTACACAAAATCCAGTGGAGTGCAGAGGTTGTGGTAGGTTGGGTCATCTCCACCGTTTCCGCAGGACTTCTCCCCTAGGGCCTAGTGAGCAGGGATCTGTACCTACTCCACAATCTGGTGCTGGATTGGCAGGATCACGTCAGTCAGGCGGTTAGAATACAGCCAACCAATCAGGTCGTGGCAGCAATCGAGGGGGAGGTAATCAGGTGTATGACTCTCAGCACCAGCAGGGCGGGTTTGCTTAGGGTAGCCAAGCTATGACTCAGGGTCGTGGTACCGGCCAGCTGTATGTAGTCGAGCCTACACCGTAGGAGTAGTACGCTGGACCATCTACTGTATGAGGTACGATTCTAGTTTCCTCTATGTTAGTGTCTGTTTTGTTTGACACAAGCGTTTCTCACTTCTTTATATTGAAGGTGGTTATTGGATGTCTGGGCCTTGATGTTGAGTCATATCATGGAATGATCACGTTAGATACCCCATTAGGTATACGTTCAGCGGGCATTCATCATTGTTAGAATTTTCCCCTCGAGTTGGCCGATTACCTTTTCATTTGGAACATGTATGTTCTGGATATGACAGGTTTTGATGTAATAATTGGGGTAGACTAGTTAGTTCCCTATAGAGCCTGGATTGACTGCTATCATTGGAGGGTGTATTTTATGTCACTATAGGGTGACACACATATGTATAAGGGATAATGGGATCTTAGTGCGACACGGTTAGGACCGGAACACCATATCTTAGGTGGTGTCACGGAACAGGTTTCCAGTATTTATCTCGATGGCCAAGGGTTACAACCCTCTGTTTATCCTCTGGTGGTGGAGCATTTCAGTGATCACTTTCCTAATGATTTATTTGGTCTACCTCCAGTGCAAGAGGTGGAGTTTACTATTTATCTTATACCAGGAGCAGCACCAGTGACCATTCTTCCTTATAGGATGGCACCTAAAAAACTTCTGGAGCTCAAGAGTCAGCTGGAGGACCTGGAAGAAAAAGGATTTATACATCCCAGTACTTCTCCTTGGAGATTACTAGTTCCCTTTGCCAATAAGGCATATGGTACCCTTTGTCTTTTCATGGATTATCGTAAGTTAAATTAGCTAAATATCAAGAATCGGTATCCTTTAAGTCGAATTGATGACCTCTTCGATCAGCTCTGAGGATTGAAGGTGTTTTCAATGATAGATTTGAGGTCGGGCTATCACCCGGTGTGTGTTAGGACTTTGGAAGTACCTATCACGGCGTTCAGGAGTAGGTATGACCTCTATGAGTACCTAGTCATGCTGTTTGGGCTTATGAATGCACCTGTAGTTTTTATGGATCTTATGAATTGGATTTTTCACCCTTACCTTGATTCTTTTATGGTTGTATTTGTGGATGATATCTTAGTCTATTCACATTCAATACACGACCATGAAACCCATCTTGAGATCGTGCTGAATACACTAAGAAAGCATCAGCTTTATGCTAAGCTCAGTAAATTCCACTTTTGGATAAATAAGGTTCACTTCCTGGGTTACATTACTTCTGAGTCTGGAGTTTCAGTCGACCCTAAGAAGGTGAGTGCTGTAATTTCTTAAGAGAAGCCCAAGAATGTATTTGATATCAGAAGTTTCTTGGGGCTTGCTGGATATTATAGGTGGTTAATTCAAGACTTTTCACACCTAGAAGCACCACTTACGGCTTTGACCAAAAAGGGGGTGAGATTCGATTGGTCAGAACCTTGTGAAGTAGCTTTTTAGGAACTGAAGGGCAGACTAACTTCAGCACCGATACTGATCTTTCCGGATCCAGGAAGAGCTTATACGGTATTTTGTGATGCATCAGGTATCGGGCTTGGAGCTGTCTTGATGTAGGATGAGCGAGTCATTGTGTATGGTTCTCATCAGTTAAAGACTCATGAACAAAATTATCTGACGCACGACCTCGATCTCGCAGTGGTTGTACATGTCTTACACTGTTGGAGACACTATTTGTTGGGAGAGAATTTTGTGGTATTAAATGACCACAAAAGCCTCAAATATATCTTCACTCAGTGGGATTTAAATCTCAGGCAATGCAAGTGGGTCGAGTACCTGAAATCCTTTGATTTTGAACCGGCCTACACTCCTGGGAAAGGAAATTCAGTAGCCAATGCGCTGAGTCGGAAAACCCAGTCACAAGTGGTTCGGGAATCTAATGAGGAGTGGAAGCTAATGGCCCTATTTTCAGAGATGCACATTGAGGTTCAAGAGGGTCAGGGTCAAACTGTTCTCTCATCCTTAGCGGTGACATATACTCTTTTGGAACAGGTCAGGGCAAGATAGTTATCAGATCTGTAAGTCCTTGTTCTACGAGAAAGTGTCGCGGATGATGCCTCTACAGATTGGACCTTGGATAAAGGTGATACTTTATTGTTCTGTGGGTGTGTTTGGGTCCCAACAGACATCATAGAGGATCTGATGAGGGATTTCCACGCCTCAGCAAGGGCAGTTCACCCAAGCATCACCAAAATGTATCGTGATTTGTGAGGACAATACTGGTGCCATAACATGAAGTGGGAGATATCCAGTTTTATCAATCGTTGTTCCACCTGTCAGTAGGTGAAGGTGGAACATCAGCGTTCGGCATGTCTTTTATATCCATTTTCCATTCCGGAGTGGAAATGGGATGGTGTTTCTATGGACTTTGTAACCAGTTTACCCAGGTCACCTCATGGAAATGTTGTGGTATGGGTTATCATCGACCGTCTAACGAAGGTCGCGCATTTCTTACCTGGGAGGGATACCTTCACGGTTGATGACTTTGGAAGACTGTATTTAAAGGAAATAGTGTGCCTTCATGGAGAACCTCATTTTGTTGTCTCTGATAGAGATCCTCGTTTTACATCTCAGTTCTAACAGGGTTTTCAGAAGGCCTTGGGTACACAGGTACTATTGAGCATGACCTATCGCCCTCAGAGTGACAGATAAACTGAGCGGACTATACAGGTACTAGAGGATATGTTACATGCATGTGTTATCAATTTTGGAGGTTCATGGGAGAAACACATTCCTCTTGTCGAGTTCAGTCATAACAATAGCTTCTAGGCTACCATTGAGATGTCTCCCTATGAATCCTTATATGGTAGGCCTTATCTCTCACCTTTGTGTTGGATTTAAGCAGGGGAGGCAGCTGTTCTAGGACCACATCTTGTGCAGGAGACTACAGAGTAGATATAGCTTATTAAGAAGTTTATGCAGACAGCTCAGTCTAGATAGCAGTCTTATGCTAACAAGCACCAGTGAACTCTTGAGTTTGAGGTTGGGAACTGGTTCTTCTTGAAGGTCTCACTCAGGTTGGGGGAAAGACATATACAGAAGCAGGGTAAGCATTCACCGAGGTTCGTAGGACCCTTTGAGGTGATTAAGCAGATCGGAAGAGTATCTTACCAGCTTGCACTTCCACAGAGATGCCAGGCCATGCACGATGTTTTTCATGTATCTCAGCTACGCCGGTACTTTTCAAATTCGACTCATGTTTATTAGCTTGATGAGGTTGACCTGAATATGGATGCTTCCTTCGAGGAGTATCCGATGCGAATTTTTTACCAGAGTGTGAAGACACTCTATGGAAGGTCTGTTCCTCTTGTACGGGTGCTATGGCAGCACGAATAGGTACAGGACGAGACCTGGGAGCGGGAGGCTGATATACATTCTCAATGGCCAGAGATTTTCATTGATGACACCTCTGTACCCTAAGAAGTCCAACTCGGGGATGAGTTGCTTTAAGGAGGGGAGGTTGTAATGACGCGACTCTTTGGCAAAGGTACGGATCATCAGTTTTTATTTCAAATCTTTCTTTTAAGCTTGTTTAATGTGTGTAACATCCTAAGGAAGGTCTGGGGAGTGTCTGGGGTTGGTTCGGAGCCCCAGAGTTTGAGAAATGGGCTTACAAGCAGTGGCTCATTGCATGTGCATGGCCTGTGCACGGTTTGGGATAAACTATGTAGCTGCAGACAGGGGCACCTACAGGGGCGCATGGCCATGCAGACCAGGTCGCACGGACATGCGGCTTTTGTCTAGGAGGCAGTGAGGTGCTCATGGTTTGGTAAAGTGTGCGCCTAAACCGTGCAACCCTGTTCTGGGTAAAAATTACCATTTTTATCTTAAATTCTATTTAAGCCTAAATTCCTTTATTTTCCTCCTTCACATGGACAGAACAAAGGGGAGCCCTCTTTGCACTCCAAAAATCTCTCTCCCTCTAATTTATTGGTGGATTCTTTCCCCGGTGTCCGATTCTCGATCCATCGAAGGTGTTGGATCACCCTCAGTAAGTCTTACCTCACACACCCTTCTTTCCTCGGAGAATCTTGGTATTCGTTTTGCTATTTTACCACAGGCTCATATGCCCTATTTTCATGGAATTGGACTAGAACTCAGATCTCTTCCAACGTACTGTGAATCTAAGGTCGATATCAAGCGATCCTATTCCTACAGCTCTAAGGTAGGTGGTCACGTGGTTTCCATTTTGGATTTTTGCCTTTTTGAGTTATTATCTTCATGTCGTGGTTTGTCTTTCGCCAAACCCCTTAATTGTAATGACTGCTTCATGTCTAAATGACTAGTGCGGTATGAGATTAATGAATCTAATCTTGTTAGGGTGTTTAGATGAGTTGTGGACTAGGAGTGTTCAACCATAGGTGATATTCCTTGAGAGTTGTCCCTTTCTCACCTTTGGACCTTAATACTATCTCTTGAATGGGATTTTCCATGTTAGGAAAATGAGATGACTTGGTTAGAGGTTGGCTAGGATGAGATAGCTGGAACCCTTTAATGAATTGAGATGTATGTTTTCCTTATAATGTGATTGGAAAATGTCATGCTTTGTTAATGTGATATGATATAATATGGATTGCCTTATATATTATGATGTGAATGATTATTCCATACTGTGTTGACATGCTTGTGATAACACGTGTGTGGGCGGGAGGCATTCTTACCCTGTGCTAGATGAATCTTCGTGTGAGGGTGGGAAGAATTCTTACCCCATTCCTATATATCCTTTATGGGTGGGAGGCATTCTTCCCCACGCCAGTTACAGTTCATGTGGATGAGAGGCATTCATACCTTGTGCCAGTGATGATTATTTCATATGTGAGAAGCATGGATGAGAGGCATGCTTACCTCATTCCAGTGATAACCTATATCTATGTACTTATACCCCTAGTGATTGTTCAGAATACCAGCCATGAGCTGAAGCAGGTAGACCCACCAGGTGTCCTTCTAGAACCTGAGTGGGAGGGTTGTTAATTACTTTTCTTTACTTACTTGCAGTTTGTTACACACTGTTTATTTTGTGAACACCTATTTGGATTACACGTAGACACCGTTGGAGGTGTCCTACTAAGACTTGTCTCACACCTTACCCGGGCAGCCTCCTTGGCACCTATGTAGACTTTACTATTGCAGGTACTAGTAGGGGAAAAGGCCCAGCTTCAGGTTTCTGATACATGTATGTTCTAGCCGGAGATCCAGAGCAGAGGACCAAGTTTGGCAAGAGATGCTCATGGACTACTTTTGTTCTCTTTCTGTATTACTGTATATCATGATTTCTAGCTATTTGTACTTTATCAGCATTCCATACATCCATTTTGTATTAGACACTGCCTATGTGGATTTTTTGTATCTATATGGGTCCTTCTTACTTATATTTTTTGGTTTGCATGTTTCCCTTTTTCTCCTTTTTACTATTGGTTGTGCTTCCGCTATTTTTATTACTTTGCTATTATACCACTGTGTACTCTGACATGGGGGGTACAGTCTCCCCAACTGACTTACCATTACACCACCACTGCTAGTAGGCAGCCCCTGGCCTATGGGGAGACGAACCAGGGGAGATGTGGCCAACCGGGATCGGGGCTTGGGTTGAGGGGTAGCCGGGTCCGGGACATCACAAATAAAGATGTTTCTAACCATTTTTTAATTGTGTACACAATGAAGGGAAGTCTTTATCTTCTATTTCAATATCCAAATATATTTGTGGTTATTGTCCCACATTGAGAAGATGTTCACTTTATGCTTCAATTGTTGTGGAAAACCCTCTTTGTTGAGGTTCACTAACTGGAAGTGCGAGTTGCGGGTCTTCTAATATAGCATATCTAGTTGGAAGACTGCCTTGGAGTAACTCTGTATTGAGTTTTCTCAACTCTCTCATTTCCTCCTCTTGCTGATAAAATATTTTCTCTAGTAAAATAGATTTTCCTTCTCTAAGGGGAAGGTGAGACATAGTCTAACACTTTAATTTTTTCCTATTAGGTACCTTTCAAAGAGGTAAAGTAGGATTGTTCAAGGGATTTACTAGATTTAGAGAAAGTCTCTGGTTTCAGGTACAAACACCTCTATCATTTCTTTCACTGTGGACTATATTCTGATCTCAAACTTCCCCTTATGATTCCTATGAGTTGTCCTTATGTTATGGAGGGTCTTCAATGATAGAGATGATGATGTTCACAAACACATAATTCATTACAGGCATTCTATTTGAATCTCTATGAGATCGCCTTCTTCTACACCCCCCACGATACCTTGTCCTATTCTTTTTCAGTTCCCTGGGATCTTTTTGGTGGATAGTAATTCTAAGGAATCTCCATAGAATTCAGTCGTATATGTTCCAAGTGAATTTACTAGATCACAGTATGGGAAAAATTGAGAGGATTCACTCCAAATAATCATCCCTAATTTGGAATAGAATGATTCCCACTGAGGAGGGGATTATTGAGTTGAAAATTCCCCCAAATATCAGTGTTTGGGTTTTTCTCATTCTACTCTCACAATCCTTTAGGCCTGGTTGAATGATACCAATGGTTGGGTTAAACCCCCCCCCCCCCCTAGCCTAGTGGGCTGGGGTTGTTCCTGAACTATTGTGGCTGATATTACTACAGTCACTCTTCTGATTTAATAAATTCTTGTACAAATGTGGGATGGGTTCATTATTCAACACTCACTTAAATTGTACATTTTAGAAGACCATTGTTTTATTTTATTCATTTTATAAACATGAAAGTTGACATTATCTAGGCGGGATTGATGTTCAATGTTCTTAGATTCTTGATGCAAAATTATCTCAATAGCTTGCTATCTTATTTTCTAACATCGTTGAAACTCGTTTGGGGCATGTTCTTATTAAAAATATATTTTGTCTTGAACTGATTGTTTTTGATATAGTCATCAAGATTAAATGGAATTCCATGATGCCACCTTCAACAAACTTTGCTGGCTTGAGAGTGTAGTGAAATTCAATGCTCCATATACACCCCATCCTCTAATATGAACACCATATGGGGTCTCTAAGTTCATATTTCACACCCTCATTAAAGTATTGAGGCCTGCACGTTGAAGGGATCCTTACGTATTTTTGATATTTGGACGTCGGTAATCAAGGAGAGATGCCAAGTCAATTTCGCACTATACCCCTTTTATTACCATAACGTGATTTTGATACTCGTCATATGGAAATACCTTTTCTTTTAGGTGAAAAAAAGTTTTCTATATATTGAAAAATATTTCATGCATACAATCTTCCACCAACACCTTGGTAATGATATATTGAGAGGTGGATAAAGGCCAAAACATGAATCGTATGTCGTCTTTAGCTAGTTGTTTCCTCATGTTTATAAGATCTTCTAAGTATTTCACAAGAGGTTCCTCAACCTAGTCCAACCATAGTGGATGCTTACCTATTATTTTACCATAAGTAATGGGATTGGTTGGGATTTTCTCTACTATTTTTTAAGGATAATGTCCAAAGGGTAGTTTAGAGAATGATTGTCAACTTGGGATATCTTCCGGTTGATAAAGGATTTCACCTACCAGTGAAAAGGAATCAAACATGACTCGACTTGTATTTGAAAGCACATCATGATAAGACGGATTTATCATCACTACATTGTCAATTGGAGAATTATTTTTACAATTTTAATCACTACTACGGAGATAACTTTTGCAGTTTTCGACATCATGGGGAGGATCATCATTGTGGATTGTAGCAATGGGAAGACCCTCCTTCTCCTTGGTTTTCTTTCCACATGAAAGGTTTTCAGGGATCTCATCAATAGATAGGATCTCGAGGTCAACCAGACGTTTCCTATGAAGAAATAATTCAGGGTTAAGTGTCTAATGATGACCTTTATAATTACTACTACTACTCCTATAATTTGGTAACTAGAGGGTAGGATCTTGATCTACGATAGATAAATGTATGAGGGATTCAAGAACTTTAGTTTCAATGGAGGATTGGTTGTATATTGGATCATTATTTTTCAATTGTATTTGATAAGGATTCTACATAGATTCCTTCTTACAGGCGATTGGGGGCACTTTTTGGGATAAGTGGTAGTCATGGGTGGGTGTTTGTGTCTACCTTGGAGTGGACATTGGAATAGGATGATTACCTATGATCGGAGTGGGTGTATATTCCTGATCCATTTTTTTATATAATATGGGGGTTTTTTAACCATGAAACTCCTAGACCAGACAAAAGGTATGTGTTGGCCCTAGGGTGTTATGCTGATGATTCACCCCATTTGTGGGGACATAGTTTTGTATCTATTCCTCAAGAAATACTATCATCATCTTGATAATGTTCTAGCAATTTTGTAGGATATGGGCAGGGATTTTCATCTTCCCTTTCACCATTTCGAAGATATGTATGGTGACTCTGGTGGCTGGAACAGGGATATATTCCCATTTTGAATCAGAATTAGGTGTATGTGCTTACTCATGTCCTCCCTTTCCTGCCAGTGGATACTGAAAGTACTCATGTGTGGAGGTAGAGAGTTGAGTCTGCCCCTTTCTTGTCATCGGTACTTTCTGACTAACTTCTCTATGTTCTTCCAGATGAGGATACTGATAATATTGATGGATTTTGGTACGTTTATGTTCCTTCTTATAGGTTTATTCCACATTTATTTGATGGGATTATTTGAATTCCACTTGGAGAGTCTACTGGCTGGCTGAATGATGGAAAATGGGTGTTTGTGCCTGCTCACTATGTTCCACAACAATTGGTTGGTGGGGTTATTTGGAGAGGGAAAGGACTAGAACCTACTCATTGTTAGTTGTTTTTTGTCCCTAGAAGGCTATCTTGCATAATCATGTTTAAAGAAACTAGTCCGATTGGCTGAGGAAAACACCCTCATCATGTTGAGGTTTAACTATCATGCAACATTGGAAGTGGAGATTGCTAGCAGAAGACCATGAGAAGGATCCCTTGTGTCTCCTAGATGAGGCTATAGGTGGCCTCCTGATCCAAATCCCTAAAATATGGGAGGTAATGGTTGTTTCATTCTAAGGATAATCTCATGAAATGGTTGAATATAGTAGACGACATTATCTACTTCAGGACTACTAATCATTGCTAAATAGATGGTTGGTGGTTTTGGTTGAGATGGAGTTCCTGTCAGTCATCCTCTAAGGTTAGTATCATACTATTTTTTATGGAACTCTCGAACTAGTGAGTTTGAGACCCATCGTTAAAGATGATGAGTCATTGATGACGTCCTTCGTGTAGATGATGATTTGGTATTAATAGTAGCTGGGGAATTCATTAGTTAAAACTTTAATGAGTCTATTGTATTGAAGGTATTTCATGGAAGGAAGTTCTATATATATGATAAACAAAAATAATGAACTCTAAAAAAGTAGTATATCTTTTGAGTGAACAAATTCATGATTGATTTCCCTATCCAGCCCTCATTTACTTTAATAATGGGAGGGGAGTAACATATAGGTGACACTATTATCTTGGTTAATTATTCACATCAATTTCACCATTTTTTTTTTCTAATGGAAATGGGAATCATCTGGGAAATAGAATGGTCCTATGGAGATTGGTCAGTACATCCCTGTTATTTTTGGAAGGAGACTCCATAGTTAATTTTTTCAATAGATTTATTCTCCCCATGATAGTTTTCTATTTTTGAATGGTTTCCAACAGGTTTTTTCATGGAATCAGAAACACAAAATGGTTCTATATCCATGGGGACCTTCTTTCCAAAGGCTAGTTCTCATTAGGTTTTTTGACCTATATTCTTAAGAGCTCGCATTGGTCGAGGGGATGGGAGGTCAGGCTCATCACACCATTTTGGTGGGAGTTATTTCCTAATCTATGAATCTCTTATATATTAAATATTTGTTCATGAATACTTCATTAATTCCAAAGTATGATGTGGGTCATTACAAGATTAGCAATCAATTATTAGCATTTGTGGTATTTAGAATCATCTTTATGTATCTGAGGTTCTTCATTAATGGAGATATCTATATGTTTCCTAGGTTCTCCATTGATGGTATCCTATTATAAAATACTTAGAGATTATTCATTAATTAATACAATGATACAGGTCTTATAGCCACATGGTGAGGTTCTCTGGTGTTTATTTTCATCTAGGTAGACGAACGTCACTCTAGACTTTATTGTCATCTAGGGAGATGGGAATTTTTTGATTTTGGGATCAAACCCATAAATGGGATTCCTACATATCCTTATGAATGGAATCAGAACCCGCATAGTTTGGTTCCACTTAATGGAGAACATCATTCCTTTTAAGGTAGTTTGATGAGTATCCAACTGTACAGTTTAACGTCATGTGGAAAGGACGTCTAGGTGAAAGGTTCCTAGTTAAATTTTAGTGTATAACTTATGCTGAAACAACCCATGTAACCTGGAAGGGATATGAGTTCCCAAGTTTAATGGGACCTGGCTAAGTATATGGACCAAAAAAGAACATGGTGGATTTTGGATTTGGGTTTGAACCTCAGGGAGGCTTCATACATATCCCGTTTGGATGGTAATAAAATCCCACATAGTTTAGTGGTGGGGACCCATGGTTATGGAGGCCCTCAAGGGTACATCTCATAGAAGAATATGGAACTTTTAGATGATAGGTTGGGTCTTACTCCAGAGAAGGATACCCCTTGTGAAAGGACCATGAAGGATATTTTAACTCACAGTGATTTTGGGGATGAAATTGGGGTTTACTCCTAAAGAGGGTACCCGGATTAGAGGAATTATGATTGTGGGTTTTTCCTAAGGAAGATTCCTGTTGATCATGGGACTTAGGTAGTATTTCTACATATCCTAGTTATCAGGAACCATATTTCTCATAGTTTAATCATTTGGTTGGATAGTGTGGATATCATAATCATCATAAACCTCTAAGCCCACTTGAATCATGATCGGTGTGAAAAACGAGAGTAAGCATAATATTTTATAAACCACACAATTTTTCTCCTTCACTAGTGGAAGAGCCCAAGGCTACGGTGGAATAGGTCGGGGTTATGGTGGAAGAGGTTGGGGCTAAGGCACTTCCCTCTTTTCACTTTACCTTGGAAGAGAGTACAAGGTATGGAAGGAATGAAGGTTAAGTACGAGGTGGTAGAGAGGAACAAGATTGTAACCACCTTCAAGAAAGGATGGGGGCTTACACTAGGATGGCTACCCTACAATCTGTTCTGTAGTGGGATGAGGATCTAATTCCTTATTAAATATAAAACAATGTTTGATCCTTACCCTCCCTACTTTGAACTACAGTCTTTGGGTCTTAGATATTAGAAGGAACAGACATGGTCATATACCCACAATCTAACACTAATAACTCCTTGACAATATCCTTATTTTAAGGGTCCTCATGACCAAACATATAAAAATATATAGAATCTCCTCGGATCATGACCTGTTGGTAGGTCATATTTTTGAATCCTCTGACCATACACATAAAAATACAAATGGGAGACACTCTATCATTCCATTCCCCGTGATTTTGTAAGTCAGGTGGTCTTGGTGGAGGCTTTGATTTTATCCCTCTTAGATAAGGGATATAATGGAGGAGATGGATTTATATGGATGGATTTGAAGAAGGCCCGATGAATGGCTTGTGTAGGCTATAAGGTGGGCTAAACCAAGGAGGTTCACACAATGGTGTTTTTCATAGGTAGGCATAGGCGAACTAATAGGACCTTGGGAGACATACCACCTAGGTGAATACACTTGGGTGAGACCTTGATAAAGCCTTTAAGGGTCTCCACATGTGTTCTCAGATGTAAGTTTTGTAAGTCCCTGGTTAAATAAGGACATCTTATGCTAGTCTTCATTGATTAAGGGTTGTGTGACGGCCTCAAAAATGTTTTTTTACTCTAAACCCTGGGAGGACTAAATTTCTACTATTCCTTTTTAATTCCTTCTTCTATAGGTGTTAGAGAACTATTTAGATGTTTTTTAGGACTTGATCAAAGCCTTAGGGAGATTAGAGAAGAAATTGGCCTTCAGGAAAAATTTTCTATCCAAATGAAGACAGAGGGGGGCTATTTATAGGAAAATATGGGACTTTGGGTGAAGGTTCTAATTCATGCAAGTAAGTGACGCATAGTTATGTCCTGATAACCTTGCGTGTCGATGGTGCCTGGGGGTACCTTAGGAGAACTAATCTTTTGGGGCCTTGTGATCATTGGATTTCTTCGTCTACTTTCTCCACCTTTTCTAGGGTATTTACTATTATTGCCTTTTCATCCATGTGAAAAAATAGAGTGTCAACAATGATACCCTAATTTATTCCAAAATCAAGGAAGATCATGATGAGAATTTGAATATTGTGATAAAATATTTGAGAAAGGATAAGTTATATGAAAATTATAGTAAATGTGAGTTATAGATGAAGTATCATTCTTACGGAATATTATCAATAGAAACAATATATATATGGACTCTAATAAGGCAAATGCATTTGAGAAATATCCTAAAATAACATATTTAATGTAAATATATATTTTCTTTAGACTATTTAGGAATTATCGACAATTTTTTAAAAACTTATATTTATTTTAAAACACACCAGCCAAGATAACATATAAGGGGGTAATGTTTTTATAGACTAGTGATTGCTAAAAGAGCTTTAAGGATTTGAAAATGAGGCATATCACTAAATATTTCTTCATACCTCCCTCAAGTGGGGAATTTTTTTGGTATATAGTGATTCTTCAAATAATGGACTGGATATGGTACTTATGTATAATGATAAAGTGATAGTCAATTCCTCAAGGAAGTTTAAATTTCATAATAAGAACTATCCAACGCATGATCAAGGTTTGGTTGAAATGATCTTTGTGTTAAAAATCTAGTGACATTATCTCTATGTAGATATGTTTGAAATATATATATATATATAATATAAGAGCCTCAAATATTTATTCACATAGAAGGAGATTAATATTCACCAATGAATATGGTTAGATCTAATCATTGACTATGACTGCTTAATCCATTTCCATCTTGGGAAATAAATCAATGCGGAAGATTCTATAATTAGAAAGGATCTGTAAACATTATTACTGATGATAATTGAGAAGTATACAATCTTCTTATAATTTAAAAGGATAGACATGGTAATCGTGAAGGAAATAATATCATCATTCCTTTTTCAAATGATTTATCAACCATCCCTTCTGGAGAATATAAATGATTCTCAAAGAGATGATGTGAAAATTGATAAGAAGTTGGAATCCAAAAGAAAAAGAAAATCCTCAAAGTTTAAAATTGATTAATAATGAGATGTAAGTTTAGTTCATGACTATGTGTACCATCAAATCCTAATATAAAGGATATATTGAATGGTTCACATAGATTAACCTTCTCTATCCACCTAGAGAGAAATAATATATATCGGTATCTCATAGAGAACTATTGGTGAGATGATATAAAGAAGGATATCACATCAAATACAACAAACTTTCTGGTATATATAGAAATTTAAGGTTGAAATTAATAAGTCTAATGAGATGATACAACCACTACCCATACCTACATGGAAATGGGGAAAAATCCCCATGGAATGTTTTACTAGTCTTCCAAAAATATCAAGATGAAACATTGCCCTATGGTTTATAGTTGATCATATTACAATGAATGCTTATTTTATTGAAATTCAATAGGACTTAACACATGATAAACTTCCAAGGATATATATCAAAGAGGTAGTGAGGTTGCATGGAACACCACTATCGATTATATTTGATCAAGATATAAGATTTAACTCCAAGTTCTGGAGGACCCTCCAACATGCTCTATATACTGAGTTAAACATTAGTACAGATTATCATACCCAAAATGATATCCAATCTGAGTAGACTATTTAGACACAGGAATACATACTGAGAGCATGTTCGATGGAATTTAATAGAGGATGGGAACAACATATTTCTCTAGTCATGTTCTTGAAAAATAATTACGTCCACTCAAGTATTAAATTATCTCTTTATAAATACTTCTAAGGTAATATTTTCATAACACCTTCATGATGGGATAAATTTTTTGAATGTGAGTTAGTGGGTCTTGAAATAGTTAATTAAATGGTAGAAAATTTCAAGACCAATCAGCATCACATCAGTACTACTCAGAGTAAAAAAATATCTTAGTTGATAGTCATCAATTGGACCTGAAGTTTGTGGTTAGGGATAAAGTGTTTCTCTATATATATCCATGGAATATATTCATGAGATTTTTTTAGAAGTTAAATTTAATTCATAAATGCATCACCCCCTTTTATATTCTTGGTCGCATAAGAGATGTGGATTATCGACTAGCACACCCACTAACTCATTATCAAGTACATGAATTATTAAATGTATCTATATTTCGGATATATATACCAAATCTCTCACATGTACTAAATTTATAGGTAGTATAGCTAGAAAATGATCTCTCTTATAAGGAGAATCCAGTGAGGGATTTGGACTGTAGAGATGAATTTTTGTGTGATAAAAAGACTCATTTGGTCAAAAATCTATTACATAACCATAAATATAAAGTGGAAACCTAGGAACCATTAGAACCAATAAATTATAATTTATATCACCTATTTTTACCTTAATCTATAATATGATATTTTGAGTGTGAAATTATTTAAGGGGGAAGAATGTAACACACTATTTTTTAAATGTTGATAGCATATGTGACACACAACACTATGTTTTAATAAATATCAATATACTATTAATATTATTATTTAAACATTAATATTAAAAAATAGCCATTGATTTTTTTAATTATTAATAGGAATATCCATATTTTTAAAATTAAGTATCAAGGATAAGGAAAATATATTGATAAATAACTATTTAATACTTTTTTCTCAAAAAATGATTTTTATTAATTTTTGTGAACAAATAATAAAATTTATTTTTCCAAATTTTAGAAAATTTTATTTTGAAAAAATAAATTCATTCATGTAATCAAAATGTCAAAATTATATTATTATGAATTTTTTTATTTTTCTGAAATGATTAATTTTTAAATGAATTGTTAAAAATAATAGTTTTTATTAATAATTGCCTTATCATTTAAATCATTTACAAATTTATATTTTGTTTTAAAATAGTTTAAAAGTAAAATTAATTCAATTATGTTTTTATTAATAAAATTTAGGTCATTGAAGTCAATTTAATGTTGAATTTTGATATAAAAATGTTTTATACTTATGAAAACGTTTTCTTTCAAAACTTGTTTTTTCATCGTGTCTACAGGTTTAATTTTCAATTAAATTATGCCAATTTTTTGAATTGAATTTTGAGAAAAGTATTAAATATTTTTAGTGATGATAATTAATATTATATAATAATTTTAACTTGATTTGTATTCATAATAAACTGAAAAAATAGTAAAAATTAATTATCACGGTTATGGTTAAAATGGATTTACCAGGTGTTAAACTAAAAATATAAGGGATAAAATGCCCTAAAAACAAGTCCAAATCCTATTTTATGGACTTATTTTGACCTTATATCATATAATGTTTGATAATTATCTATTTTTATCCTTTTTACATGAGTAATACATCAGTATAAATTTTGTTTTCCAAAAATATCAAGTGTGTCCTCTCCCCCACTTATAAAAGGGTTCCCCCTCTCCTCCCCTCTCCTATTTAAAATAATAAATAATTTTTACAATACAATCCAAAATAACTTCCTTAAATTACAACATATGTTCTATATTCCTTTTTTATAACAAAAAACCAATCTAATGAGGCTTTAGGTATAATCCTAATGAGGTAGTCTAAATAAGTATATACCATATAATAATATTTTATTATATTAATGGTGTATCTTAAATCCATCTCCACTACCATCAAATCGTAAATGAAACCATTGAATGTGTGTATGACAGACTACTACCTTGTGAACTGATGTAATTAGTTTTCCATCATCGCCTCGCATAGCTATCCATAATTATGGATTTAATTTTTATATATGATATTAAGAAAATTTTAATCATCCTTTAAAATTAATATATCATATACTTTCTTACCTTACTATCCATTGAAAAATGATAATTTTGTTTGTGTGTACAATAGACTTCCACCTCACGAAGCAATGTGATTTGTTTTTTATTACTATGTCACATGGATGGTATATGTAATTATATTTAAATAAATAATATTATATTTATGATATTATTATAATTATTTAAAGATAAAATAAAACTTTCCTCCTTTCTATTATGATCATTGAAAAATGGAAATGTTACACACACATGCATATGATATACTATCTCCATGATTGTAACATAGTTCATTTTTCATAACCATAACTCATGGTTATTTTTAAAAGTATAATTTATTTATAAAAAATATAATTATTTCACGATTATTATTATGATTATTATGAAATAATAATCACTTTAACCTGATTAAACATTCAAAGGTGATTTTGGAAGTATGATCCAAACAACAGAAAAACATCCTACTTGAACCAAAATTATTAAGTAATTAAATATAACCTGATGATGAATAAAATAAAAGGAAAAATAAAATCGAAAAGGTTTTTTAAATATTTAAATAATTAATATAAGTTTATTATTCATTAATATAGAATATAAACATGATTAATTCGGATAGAGGTAAGGGATCTCTCTAAACCATCCTTTTCTTCAGGTTATAACCATTCTCTATATAAGTAACATTTTATCTCTATTTAATGTTATATAATTCTTCTAAATTATATATATATTTGTGTGTGTGTGTGTATCACTTATATACTTAACTTATTATCACTTCCCTTGATGGGGTAATGCATTTCTTATGTACATTTCCAAATGCCTTCATTATGAAATTTCCTTTTATTATGATATGAGGAAATATTATGAAACACATTTTCATTCCATAAATAGTAATTGGGATTATTCATTATAGTTGATTTCATTTTTATAGAACACATAAATCATGAAAAAAAATTGGGTATGCCTATATAGAACTCCAATGCATTGGGTAAAGATTAGGCCTTATTAGACGTCGTGTATAAGATTAGGGAGTAAGCCTAATCCATTATGAGACTTTGTACATCATGAGATATTGTCTAGAAAATTAGCCTTGACTAATGTTTATATAATTTTTTATGTTTATTACACATTTTATACATTATGATAATCTTATGATAACATGTTGTTTATGTAAATATTTTATGTGATTACTCACGAGCCTTCTCTTTTATGATATCGTGTTATACTTTTTACTCAAAAGTTATCCTTCCTTATCAAATTTATCCCCTTACTAGGTTTTTAGATAACCCCTTTCTTTTATGTATTCCCAAACTATCCTATGTAGTTTTACTATCTCAAATGGATTTTGGATCTCATTGTGGAGAATGAAATAAGGATTTCATGTTTTAGTTTCCTTTTGATGCATTGTGAACCTAGTCTTCCAAAGTCACTAGGCCTCATGAAATTTGTGGTTGTACTTATTGGATATTTATGCTTCAAAATAATGTAATAATATGTTTCAAAGGATTGGGTTTCTATTTTTAATGATTTATCAATTGAACTATAATGGTTCCTCTATATAAAATATATCTGGAACAACTTTTAGCTCTTCCTCCTCAAGTTGATGTCATTGTTTATCCTCCCTTTTCCCCTAGACATTTTGGAGTATAGTGGACATGTCTATAATTTCTTCTTTAAATCCATCAATGGTATCCTATTGATAGTTTATCTCCTTATTAACTAGTATAAATGTTATCCATTATATTTTTCCTAAAAATTCATCAACACACTAGAAATCATGAGAATTTGTCAGTTTATACATATTTTCTCATTAAAAATCATCATTGACCAAGGATTTGTTTTTTAGATTTTTTGTATATTTTTTTTTAATTAAAATAAATAAAATAAAAATAGAAAATAATGGAACCCTCATGGAAATAACACCCAAAAGTGATGCACCACACCTTATCGATGGGTGTAGTGTCACTTTAGAATTTTAGAACTCCTATAATACATCCTAGGGGTTTGACTAAAGTCATCATATAAATAGTACCACTACCTATATACTATTTTCATATCACTTATAATTATTTTAAAAAAATTGAAAACTCAAAATTAAGGAAAGTATAATTTCTAAAATGAATAGAATAAATTAATATATTGATGAAAATAAAAACATAATGAATTTATAAATAAATAGGCCACCTCTGGAATCTATATAATGATCCGTTATTTTTTTCTAAATAGCCCCTATTCTAGTTCTATGGTCAAGCTAAAATTCATGCATGATTATATCTACTAATAAAATTATGTGAACATGTGATGTAATTGGAAACCATTATATTCTCTACAAGTTTCAGACTCTAAGGTTTGGTAGAGGGAAACACCTCTCACAAGTTTGAATCCATAATTTTACCTTCAATGGTTAGTAAATTCATTATAGGTACTCAATAACGTACCAATTACACTATGCAATCAAATTAAGGGATAGCGAAATTATATTCACACTAAGAAATAAAAAATGATAATTGAGATTTACGGAAAAGTTAACAACCCCAAACTCAATATCCCTTGGGGATAAAGGATGTAAGTTTGGATACTTTTTAATCATCCAATTTCATCCAAGGAGTAATCCTCTGGTAATTCTCTCACCATTGGTGAAAGATTCAGATATAAATTGGTATGAAAATTGAAAAATATAGGGAAAGAAAATCATGAACACGTATTAAAATAATTTAAATGGAATAAAAATTATTAAAAAAACTAAATAAAATACCAATTCAAATACCATATAACGAACCTAAACTATAGTGGATCTAACTATATTTATAATCTTCCTCCAACTCCTCTATAGCTAATTTTATTTCTACACATTGCACCATAATTTTAGTTCCAATGACAAATGATCAGTTTCTATATGGATCGGTTGAAGGTTTTATATTTTTCAATCATAAACACATTCTTAAATATTCCTTACTTCTCTAGCTCAAAACTCCTCAAATGGCCACATCCACTCTTTGATTTTTCGATGGATGCCATATGTGGGATCCAAAGATTGATTTCTTGATTTGAGGTAGCTATAAGAATATTGAATTTAATTTATAGTGAATACCCAATATATGTGTGTCATTATGATTGTAATCCCACATGGAATCACAATTATAAGTTTAATATGATATGATGGTTTTGGATCTATTCGGAGACTAAGTGCACAGCTTACACTTTGATCTCACCTTATATATTTTTGGATATATGGGATTTAATATGGCATGGGAGGCATTAATTATAACATGGGAACTGAGTGGCCCAATTAATCTTACATGGAATTTTGGATTTTTTATTTAATTATATGTATCACTTTTTATACACTATTATTCATATGAAGTGCATTCCTGGTGGAATTATTCTTACACTACTCATTGGTAGACCCATTTTAACTGACATTGGAAGCTTCCAAACTAAATTAATCAAATGTGAAGGTCCTCCAACCAATTTAATATGATTTAAACTTTAAGATCCATTTTTAATCTTATCTGATATCATTTATATTTGATTTATTCATACATAACATAATGGTTAGCTTGGTTGATTCTTATGCAGTGGATGCTAGATCCAGTAAATGCTACAAAAGATCCCCTTTTTCATTGAATCATATGAGAGCTTTTATAATTTTTAATTAATTATACACAATTTCCAATAATACCTTTTTATTCATACAGAAGTCTTGAAAATGAGAATTTAATCATATTTGGTTGCATGTTCAACCAAAAATTCATCTAACACTAAAAAATAATGTTTATATTAGAAATTTAATTCACGGATATTAATTAAAAAATTGGAACACCAATTTAATCTGATTCACAATTAGTTTCAATTCAACCAAATTAAACGAAGATTGGTGTATGGATTTTTTTAAATAATTCCAAAAATGAATAAATAAATTAAAACCATGAAATTAACCCGTCAATAATTTAAACAAAAAATTATTTAAAAGTATAAAAATATGTTAATTACCATTAAATTAATGAATATATGGGAGAATATTTGAGATGAGAATAAATCAAAAGTTGAAATTTTTTAATTTTATCAAGCATAATGGGCCATCACGCTTACCTATTCCTTGTCCAAGAGAAGGTGTATCACACCTTTACATGATCACAATATACCCAGATCACCATGAAAACATTATCAACCATAGAACTATTATAAAACAACAACCTTGCTCCATGTATTAAGCGAGTTCAAAGGAGTCTTGATCACTATCACTATATATAGGAACCCCTTAAGGTCTTACATCCCATACAAGTTTCAAGGGACTGAACACGTGCCCCACCTAGACTAACCCACACACTAGGAAGTCATTTCATGAAATCACTATGCATTGATAGCATCACTAAGACCAAATCCTGAAGATTCATGTGACTTTCACCACTCAATATTTTTCTCCTATATATTTTAGAAAAAAATACACTAATTTTTATATCTCACATGTCATCTACATCGATCATTCCCAACCACTACTAAGATCATTGATCCAAATCCTAGATTTGGTTACATCAATCCACATACATTGTATGTCAATCAGAATCCCACACTCTTATTTCAACACACAATAGAGTATCTAAAAGACTATCAAAATGGTTTATAATTTCACCCATTATCAAATATAATCATCACCAAGAAAGCATACATCCTAGTAACATTTCACCATAGAACTCTACTCATGACATCGTGAGTTTTATCCCATCAGTTCGAGGTTAACATCCCTAATATAACAGTTGGTCATGCCTCTCATGCAAGTCAAGCTCATTCCTCACACAATGCTCCATTTATGATTTCATTCCTAATACATAACTAAGGCACCACTCACATGACAATACCACATGATTCATCACACCCTCATGTTTCGTCTATATCACATGATCAATCTACCATGCTACTCATTTCTATGGAATCCACGTGCATAGGCTAACCCCAACTCTTTAGGGATACCATCACATACCACGACTTTTCATGAGTAATAATAGGAAAAACAACCTATTTTTCTTCTCTCATTCCCTAACACACCCAACCATGGGATGTATCTCATTATTTCTGGTATCACCCACCTATTTTATGGATTATACCCCTAAAGTTCACCATTAACAAAGCACCACTGGTGATTTTTTCTCTAAGAATCAAGGTATCTCATATGATGTCACTCATCTTATAGATATCATCAATATCAAGTATCCTCAAACCCATACTATCTACTCTCAGGTTATCATCAAACTCGTATTCTCACATTACAGGGGAAAATTATTGGTAGAAAATACCTCTCCACTGCAAACACAACCTATTATATAAGGGTTTTATATCCCTTGGGAAAAACTCTATCCCGGCAGAGTAGGGTGCAGCGTTCGGATGGTCTGGTCTTCCTCGCTCTGGTCTCTTTATCACCATTTGTGGATGTGATCTTTTTAGATCCCATATCACTTTACTGGAGGGTTGGGTGGATTCCGACTGGATTCTGCTGGCAGGTTTGTGGATTTGTCCTGGTGTCGACAGTCACATAATTGGGCATTTGAGGAGATCGGTTCTGAGGTTTGTCCAGCTTTCCTGATGTCTGTTTTCCCCGGTTTTTGGTACATCAACCCTTTATTGGTGACTTATGATCTAGTTGTGATGGTTTTTTTGTTTGTATGCTTGAATGGATTTCATCCATTGTGCTTTTATTTGTTTATTGTGGTGAAGTGGTGAATTGGTGATGTGGTGTGGTCCTGTATGGTTTCTCACTTTTTCCTTAAAAGTGTTTGCATAATAATAAAAACAATTTTCAGTCTATTGAGCAAAATTCAACTAAGAAATTATATGGGAAACACCATAAAAACTGTTTTTGACACTTTAAACAATTGCAACCTCCATATAATCATATCTTCAATCATATACAAGCATATGAATGTCATATAAATCCGACAAGAAAAATATGATGCATGAACATGTGACTCTTGCCACCACAAGATAAGACTAAAACCATAAATCAATAAAAAACATCATTATTGATAAGAATAATGTAAATTATAAAAATAAAATGCATTAATAATGATCCAGGATCCCTGGAAACTTGGACATTAACTTATGTAGGAACTATTTAGGTACAAGCATAGCATCCATCCCAAGTTTTGAAATGTCATATCTTTATCTTCCATATAAAAAATGGTAAAAAAATAAAACAAATATATAATACCAATTTGAAACATCTCTATTCTGGACTACCCGAATAGTACCATATCGGGTTCTCCATGTGACCTTAGGCATGCATCCCCATATTCCAAAGGTTGTCGACTAATAGTGAGGGTCAAATAAAGAACATGGAGAGTCTATACCCTCTATTATCATGATGTGGTTTATTTTAATTTCTTTTTGATACATCATATTTTATTTTTTCTTCTCTTTTTAATATTCAAATAATTTTTTTTACATAATAATTAACAATTTTTGTATTTTTTATATCAAATTTTTAAATTTTTTTGTGTTAAAATCATGTATTTCAGTGATTTTTTTTTTCATTTTTTATAATTTTAAAATTAATCATTTAATTATGTTCTAAATATCATTTTTCTACTTCAGTTTTATTTAAATTATATTTTTTTTATTTTTTTTATTCTCTCATTTATTTTTTTCATTTTTTTCTTTTTTTTCTTCAAAATTACTATTTCATTTATTATTTTATTTAGTTAAATTTTTTAATTACCATAACCAAATAGGATTTTTGATTATTAATTTTTTGTTTTTAATTAAGTTTGAATAAATTGTAATATAAAATTGAATAAATTGGAATTAAGATTATTTTTTATATAATATTTTAAAATGAGAATTTTAATTTTTAAATTATTATTTATGTTGTTGTTTTAATAATTTTAATGTATATTTTTAGTTAAATAAATGAAATGCATTGTTTGTAAAAAAATAACATGTTTTTTTGTAGGATCCACCGCCAGTTTTTTTTCCTTTAGCTTTTTCCCACACATTGCGAGCCCTCTCCTAGAGGTGCCTCATCAACACACTATCAGAACCATGCCTCTGCTCCATCTTTTTTAACACCGCCAGCCCTATGGTTGTGTTTCACTACTTCACTACCCTCATACTTCTCATCTCACTGCCGCCAAGTGTGGATATGCCTCCCCCTTGTCATTTTTTATGTCCTCGCTAATACACCGCCAAGCCTGACGGTGCCTCCTTTCACACCGCTAGACTTTCTGGTAGTGTCTCCCTCCTTCCACCATCTTCTTCACACCTCCAAACCAAGAGGTGCCACATTTTGACATCACCAGGTTATCTACCTCTTTCACACGACCATGACTCCCTCTGCCTCCTTCCTCTCCAACCACACATCATCAGGTCTTCCTGACAGTGTCTCCCCACACACTACCAAAACTGCTCCTGGCGGTTTCTCCCTGCCATCATTTCCTTTTTCCACACCACTGTCAACAAAAACATAACTGAAAAAACAATTTCAATGGCCTCAAAGCATAAAAATTCATTAAAGATCTGAAAATTGAACAAAATAAGAAGAAATATTTAATAACTATAGATCTGAAGATTCAAACTGGGAAAAATCCCAACTCAAATTTAGTGTATGAACCAGATTTGAAAACAACGAAGTCATTCTACCGCCATCTGAGGCTGCACGCCATCACCACATCTGTTGGCATCACACAAACCCTTTAATCACACAACCCAAGATCTACATCAATTGGATCTGTACCGTTGCACATCTATAGATCCTCTGTGCACCCTGTCCCATGTCCCTCTCCCTCTCCACCACCCAACCCCCCTTCCCTATTCCATACAGTGCTAACAAAATCCCCCTCCCCTTTTTACATTTTATTTTAAATTTTATTTTATATAATATATTTTCGATAATATCATATAATATATATTATGATATATATATATAATAATAATAACATATTTAAGAATTAATATAAATAATCTAATATAATGATATATAATATATATATATATATTATTAATAAATTTTTGTAAACATTTATATATTAATATATTTATGTTTTATTGTATATAAGTATTTATTTAAATTAAAATAGTGTATATGTAATAGTAATATAAATATGTATATATATATATATATCTAATAATACTAATATTAATAATTATAGTTGTTTTTAAATGTTTTTATATGTGATGATATTAATAAATACATATATGTATGTATGTATGCATGTATGTATTTATTTTAGATTCATGTTTTAATACTATCTGTCACTTTTATTTCTTTGTTCTTTGTAATAGGGGGAGTTGATCATGTGCACTTTATCACATTTATGAGGGGAGGTGCGGGTCATTGCAAGAGATTGAGTACAGTTACTGAGAGTTCACTGGAGAGATGGTGACAAGAACATCAGGGTTTTCCATGTGCAATGACATTGTCTGTTAGGATCTGTTTTTGGGATTTTTCAGTTGTCTAATAAGATGATCATATTCTCCTATCTTTTTTAGAAAATGGGGACACTCCACACCTCACACCATCTATACCCCAAACTGGGGAACCATCTTCAACATCGATATGGAACCCTGCTCCTCCATCTTTATCTCCATTTCATTGTTTTCTTTTTGTGATATTTTTCTTTATTTTTTTTCTTCTCTAAAAATATCAGTACATTTTGTGGATTTAATTGTGTTTTTGTTTCAATTATATTGTTTTTCTCATTCTTATACTCTTCATGTCATGATCTGGAATCTCTAGTGATGGATATCTAATTTGTGGCGGCAAAACCAGGAAGTGAATCCTGACACAACTTGTAGATCGGATCTTCATCGAAATCATAATTTTAACTTCTTCACCTTAGCAGACTGTGACTATGATTTGGTTGAGCAAGAATTAAACCTTGGATCAGAACGATCTTCTAATTTCTCACCTCATTGCTTCTCCCCTTCCATTATCAATTTCTCAAACTGAGCAATTAATATGGGGTGTACAATCTAATGAAATCAACTGTCACATTATGGTTAGTGACATCCTAGAAAAAACGAATTAGTTAAGGGAATTATGTTGCAATTTGGTGGAATGGTCAAGCACTGAATAACTTTGGTGTTTGAGTGTTCACTTTTTAGGTGACAGATGTGTGAGATTTGATCCATCGGTCACACAATGAGTGAGATTAAAGTTGTCGATTCAATTATTGTATAGATAAATGATAGGTATTTGAGGTTGGAGTGACATGGTTCTGGGCCTTGTTCTCACTAACTCATGTTCTCTATCTTTCTATCAATTTATTTTCCTGTGTGTTTTTTATTCCTTGTCTTGTGTCTGTATTTCTGTCTTTTCTTGTTTTTTCTTTGTTTTGTTTTCCCTATTAGCATTTTTTATTCACTATTTATTCACTTTCATTATGTTTTTAGCACCGTATCCACTATTTCATTTGATTTTTTTTAGTACAAAAAATTCAGAAAGACCACCTGGACTCTCAAAAATTCTTCCCTGGGAGTGACCCTGAGGTTATTAACTATTTTATGTCTTGGTTATATATAAATGTAAACATGACCTTCCTCATTACAATGATGAATTCAAATATTGGAATTGTTTGTATAGAAGATACGTTTTTCTAAGTATTTTTTTCAGTTTTTTCTTTAAAAAACTAGAAAAAATCATATAAAAAAAATGGATACTATTTTTTATTTTAATTATGATTCATTTTATTTCTCTAATGTGCAAGCATCATATGAGGATATAAAACTATTCAAATTTTGGTTACAAAAACGACAAAAAGGGAGACCCCTCAGAATCTATTAAGGTTGTGACACATAAAACAAAACAGTAGTATGCTCAGAGATTGAACCATATTAAGAGGGGTAAAGAGGGTGAGGTTCCATACAAGAAGGATCTGATGGATATAAAGAGGATCATGGAATTCTTCGTACCCACCTACTTTTCTTGAGAGAACCAAAGGAGCAAGGTAGAACCCTAATAATTCATTGATGTTGCACATTCTAGAAAGTAACTGAGAAGAAATGAAAAAATAAATAGAATGAGAGACAATAATCTAGTGCTACCTATTTTCTATCTTGTATCACCACCATGTAACATGTTACTTGAAATTCATGAGTCGCATCCAAAATCTCATTTCAAGAGCTGGAAAGAGATAGAACATGCAGACATAGAAGAATCTGGGTACAATCTGAGAGATAATTTTATTTCCTGTACTTTGATGATTTTTTTGTGTACTTAATTGTATAATGATTTTTCCATGATTCAATAGGATGAACAAGTGCCATAAATAATTTCCTTTTCCTTGTATCACACCACATTTTAGGTAATTTTATTTTAAGAGAGGCTGGACGAGGTTAACTACCTCACTACTCTCACAGACATACTATCAGGAGCACTGATTACCCTTGGAGAAGAACAAGCTAGACATATTGAGGGAGTTGAAAATTATTTGGATAAAATATTTTTAATAATTTACTTTTTGAAGTTAATTATAATGTTAATTTTCCATGTTTACATATTGATAATCCAGCTGCATTTTGTGACTTCCTGGATAGCTTTGAAGAAACCAATCCAGAACCTAAGTTGGAAGATTATGAATTCCCTACTATTGAAGATGAATTTATTGAGTTGTGCATACTATAAGAAGTGGATGACGGTGTATTTTTTGTTTTCAAAGAAGAATAAGATGATTTTTCTGTACTAGAGAACAAGTCACATCCTAGATTTGATTTCTTACTACTTGTTCACCCTCAACCTCAAGATTCTAAAGAGTGGTAGTACCCCTAAATGTTTTTTCTTCTTCTATCACTCCACATGGGGTACTCCACTTACAAGGAGGGGGATTGTTTGAAGCATCACAAGGGGAAATAAAAAATTGGGAGGTCTTTAGTGTTGGAGAGAACTACATCTGGTGGTTCTTGAGCAAGAAGCCTCATCTTCTATCAGACATGGGTTTATCCATTAATTTTACAACTGTGGATAGTCAAACTACAAAACCCCTTAGGGTTTATATGAAGATTATCCCTTTTAATTTTATACTTTAGTTTATTTATGTTTTTTATTTTAATTTGTGTGATTTTTCTTAGTTAGGAAATAAACAGGTAGTGAACTCCATGTGGCGGTCAGTTAATACCAAAGGGAGCAGAACACTAAAGTTTACTAGATCAAAACTCTCTAACTCAAACATTGGTTACATTTTTCACTGATTTTTAGTTTTTTAAGTATAATATAAGTTTGTTTACATCTGTATGTACTTAAATAGAGCTTCTAGAGTTCTTGAAGAAATCAAAAAAAATGAGGCTTCAAAAGATGAATGTGAAGCTTCTACATAAGGGGAGTGATTGATCTAATTATTTCATTTTAATTCATTTATTTTTTGCATGTTTCTAGGACCTAAGTTTTAGGTAGTCCCTATATTATCTCTTGAAATTTTGAATATTTTTTCTTTCATTGGGTGTTAACTGTAAGAATCTAGTGAGATTTAAATTTATTTGAGATAATTTGTGTAACCTATTGGACCCGTAACATTCAATTTCATCTTACTTCTACTATACAATATTGCTATTCATTCTTATTTTTGAATTGAATTGTAAAATCATTTTCCTATTTTTAAAACTCAACAGTGAGAAATTTAAAAAAACTCCATTGTTCTTGATTACTACTGGTGTTTGGTGGACTTTCTTTTGTATACATGTTTTTGTTTCATTTCTCTTCTTTTTCTTTTTTTATGTGGCAAACAATCTTTTGAACCTCCATATTATATATTTATAAAAAATATCATGCTTAATTTCCCAATTTCTTTGTACTAATCTTTATACAACCATGATATTCAATATTGGGGATAATGTTGTGTTTTAAGTGTGGGGGATAGGGGTCTTTCTGGTCACATCAATTCCACCTTGATTTTTTTTCCAAAAAATGATCAAATTTTTTTCAAAATTTATCAAAGTGTTTTCAAAATTTAAAATTTTCTTTCACATCCTAATGGTCATTTGGATTCAAAATGCCCATAAATTCAATCTTTCCTAATGGATAACAACCTGGTGGGTGTGGAGGGTTACACCGAGTTTGAAAGTGTTAGGGATGTACGATTTCTGAGTGAAGTAATACACTACACTTATGGATTTTCTATTTAGGAACTGAGTAAAGGGGTGAGATAGGAAAGTTTTATAGAATTAGGATCATGACTTTATGAAACTGGATTTTTTAACTTGATCCTGGGATATTAATTTTCTTTATTAAAAAACAATCACCTAATTTACCCTACTCAAATGAAAAATATTTAAGTAATTTGTAACTGGAGTAAAATGGGAAAATGAGATCCCACAATGAGTCTCTGAGACAAGGAGCATTGGGTGAGTTTTTATTAATAAATAAAATCCATTTTCAATTTTAATTAGTGTTATACACTGTGCTTTTCAGAAGAAATATGGCTAGGAAAAAATGGAATAAAGTGTCCTTTCAAAAATAAACTCATTTAGGTGAGGTAAGTTTTGAACCCAAATTAGGGAACAATTAAATTATTAAATATCATTTGAGATGTATCAATAAATTGATTCAAAAAATATAATAAATTTTTTTGGAACCTAGAAGAAATTGAAAATTGATGGTGATTTTAGTTATTGTTTCAATTGCACCTGATTAAACCTATCATAAAACCTTTAATTGGAACTTGAACTGGAATTGAAGTAACACAGTAGATGATTTCATATAGGAGGTATGACATTTGTTGAAGTGGTGTCTTCCCATACACCACTAACACTGCTCCTGGCAGTGTCTTCTTGCCACCACTATAACACCCGAGACTTTTATGTTATATAAATCATCAAAGGAATATTTTTATACACACAACACTTTCTTGGCTTGCTTTACACGAAATCGCGACCTTCCTCAATAGCTTGCGTCGTATGCAATACCGAGTTTCACTAAACAATGATATGCTAATAAAATATTATTAAAACTAGCCGTTATGAATAGTAATAACCACTTTTTGAAATTTTATAGATTTTAATTTTCAAAATGGACTTCATTTTTGGAATTGTAATATCAAAATTATCCTAGTGTGGAATTTTGGAATTTTTCTGAAAACTTTCAATTTTTGATGAATAGTGAAACCACTAAGTGGTAGTTAAAAAAACTGGATTTTTCATAAAAATTAATTTTACCGCTTCTGTGAGTGGAATTTCAAAAATCCGAGAGACACGGTTGATTTCAGTAAGTAAAATGTGGTTCAATGAGATGAAAATAATTTTTGGTGAATAGTAACTTTTTACTTTTATTTACCACGGTTAAAAGTAAATAGGGTAATTAAGGGTACAAATGATATTATTATTACCCTAACACATGTTCTAATTCTATTGGATAAGTGTAATTCGACCAAATACAACCTTAGGAATAAAATATGACCATTTAGACCCACTTGGATTAGATTAGGACATTTATTATTAATTTATTTAAAGAAGGGTTAAAATAATTAAAATCAAAGTTTAATAAGTAAATAATTTTTAATATAAGGTTATATATAAGAAAAATTCGACTATAAATATTCATTAGAAAGAGAAAAAGATTTCCTACATAATGGTATTTTATTTGTAATTTTTAGACATTAAATAATATAATTTATTTATGACACAAAGATGATGTAGTAATTATCTTATTAATGAAATATTAACATAATTGATGTTATAAATACCCAAATAAATGTAATTTGAGACTTTTCATGAATTACACTAATTTTCTAGGTTAATATGACATGTTAGTATTGATTTAATTGACTTTGTTTTAACTAATAATTCTGTTATAAGTTTCAAAAAAATCAATTACTAAATTGTGTCAAAATTGACATAAAATAGTTTTTAAAACAAATATTATATTACTAATTGTTATTTTATTCCTAAAAATCTAAGGTTCGTCCAAATGACTTAGATAAGGTTATATATATTAATAATAAACAACTTGGGGTTCGTTTGGATTTTTATAGTAAGTTTATTAACCTTATAGTGTAAGAACACAAGAAGACATGATAAAAGTAAAATTATTTAACTTAATGTTAAATCTAAATGATAAGGTCAAAATAGGAACTTAAACTTGTCTAAATTATATTTGATGAGATTATTTCGACCCATACCCACCTTAGCTTCGAAATAAATCAATTCGGAGCTATTTAAAACCGAATTTGTCTTTATAATAAAATAATATTTTTAGTTATTCCAAAGGTACCCCTCTCCTCCCTTATAAAAGGGAACCTCCTCCCCCTCTTCCTCACACCAATTTGAGCCTTCAAGCTCGGCCAACCCCTGCCAATTTCTCCTCTCCACTTCCCTAGAGACATCCTAGAGGTCCTGGTCTTCTTCAAAGACCAATTTTAGTGCCCTAAAAGAAGGTCTCAAAGAAGCACTTCAAAGAAGAGGTAATGTCCGTTACTGATTCTTTCATCTTTATTTCTTCTTCCACTTCTTCTTATTTAGTTGTTTCATTATGAAGTAATAACATCAGTATCAATAATATACTTATATGTTATTATAAGTATGAAACAATCCTATTTCACCATCTATCCATCCTACGGAAAATGAAATCATCGTGCGTGCGTACGTACGGAATACCGTTTCCACGCCGTGGTGTAATCTATTTTCCACCACCACCTTACTTGGATGGGTATAATGGTGTAAAGAATGACTATATATGATTATTGTAAAGTTATATTGATTCTGAAATAGTATACATACACTCCAATACAATTCCATGATCATGGGAATGATATCATCACTCGTGCGTACGTACGGAATACCGTCTCCACGATGTGATGCGACTCGTTCTACATGATATTCATTGAATAATGATTATATAAATGAATTGAATGAATTAATATGATATATATTACACTGATAACATTCTGGAAATGAGTTATCTATAACCTAAAGAGAAGAATAAGAATTTATTCGACAAAACACGCATAAGAACAAAAAGTAATAAACACCCGAATAACAAGTTGTAATGAAATATTACTAATAAGAAGCTAAGAATATGACCATATCTGTTATCATAACAATGAGTATGATTATGGAATAAGTCAATAACATTATTTAAATCATTATACAGGAGGTTCAGATACGTACAAATCATATCGGACCTAAGGTAAGGGAAATATCACAATCTCATTTTTATCCGAGATTGTTTATACTTTGGCATTTAATGGGATGTATTTTATCATCCACATCCATGTTTCCTCAATATGTAATATTATGTCCATTCACCTACAATTTTTTAAATCCTATTTTACCCTTCGGTGAGTTTTTAGTAAAAGATATGAAAGGAATATTTTGTTGTTTTTCGTACGAGGTACTTTTTTAACTTTTCCGACAAAAGTACGAGAAGAATTTTTTTTTAACTTATACGGCATGAATGGATTTTTAAAACATTATTTCCAAGAATCTTACTTTAAAAGTTTTCAAGTTTATTTTTAATCAACTTCTTTTAGTTTAAAATTGTATGACATGTTAAGAAAGGAAAAGTGTTTTTGAAGTAGAAAGGATATTTTCCTCAAGAATGGAGTTCAAGTGTTTTATCAAAATTATTTTCCATCTAAGATCATAAAAGGGTTATGTTTTTATCCCTATTATTACCTTGATTTGATTATGTTGTGATGGAATTATTTTTATGAATTCCTTTATCTTATATGAATTTTTTTATGATGTCACGATGTTTAAGAATCCCATTTTTATTACATGGGTTATTATATGATGTATGGTTTATGATTTTGTGGCACACATAAGAATGGTATCATTATGAGATGGGTGGGACCTATATCTCCCTCCAATGCATTGGGTAAAGATTTTATATCTCATGAGATAGACATGGCTGGAACGGCAGGTTAAACCGGTTTAGTGAAACAAGACTGAAACGAGGAGTGAACTCGGTTCAAAAATGGACTTTGTCCACTGAGATAGTCTTGGAATTGAGTCTTGACTAACAAGAAATGATTCTCTATGATTATGTGTGTATGCCACAAAGTTTCATGTTTTAAGTTATGATTATTGGGATTACATTTCACTACTATGATTTATCCCATGTTATGAAATTATGATCTCTTTTTCCAGTTAAGATTTCCAAAAGTTATGTGCTTATGTATATGATGTGATTGATATTTCTTTTGTTTATCCTTACTGAGCATTTGAGCTCACCCTTTTGTATGTTTTATTTCCCCAGGTCAGGAAGAAGGTTATTAAGTAGAATATTCCAAAAAGGGACTCTATATATGATGAAATAAATGGGAGGCAAAGTAGATGCTTTATGAACCAGTTGTTTATGCTTTCCAGTTTCTAAAGACACTATACCTATACGGTCCTTTCATGGTTTTGTTATATGTTGTAATAAGTGTGCTTCAATTTTGAAGTAATAACAATGTATGTAAAGTATGGGTCGTTATAACCACTGCCTTCCACCACACCACAGTCAACAAAAACATAACTGAAAAAATAAATTTCAACAAAATCAAATCACATAAATTCATTTCACATCCAAATATTGAACAAAAACAAATGAAATATTTAACAACCACGGATCTGAAAATTCAAACTGGAAAAAATCCCAACTCAAATTCCATGTACGAACCAGATCTGAAAACAATGAAGCTACTACACCACCATTTGAGGCTATACACCATATCTATATCTGCAGGCATCGCACAAACCCCTTAATCGCACAACCCGAGCTCTACCTCAAAAGGATCCATAGCGTTGCGCTGCCAGAGAGTCATTGTGCACCCCAACCCATGTCCTTCTCCCTCATCGCGACCCAACCCCCTTCCTCATTCACTGCTACGCTACCCAAATCCCCCTCCCATTTTCTTATTTTTTATTTTTATTTTTTATAATATATATTAAATAATATCATACAATATATATTATACTATATATAATAATAATAACATATTTAATAATTAATATAACTAATCTAATATACTGATATATATAATAAATATATTTTTTTATCAATACTAATAAATTTCTATAAATTTTTATATATTTATTTATTTATGTTTTATTATACATAAGTATTTAATTAAATTAAATAGTATATGTATAATAGTAATATAAAAATGTATTTATATATATATATATATCTAATAATACTAATATTCATAAGTACAGTTATTTTTAAAAGTTTTTATAAGTAATGATACTAATATATATATATGCATGCATGTATTTATTTATTTTAGTCTCATTTTTTTAAATTTTTTGATGATTTTTTCTATTCTTTGCAGTAGGGGGAGTTGATCGTGGTCACTTCATCACATTTATGATGGGATACATGGTTCATTGCAAGAGGTTGAGTATAGTTACTGAGATTTTACTGAAGAGCCGGTGATGAACACATCAGGGTCAGCCATGTGGAATGACGCTGCATGTTAGGATCAGTTTTTCTAATTTTTCATTTGGAGAATAAGAGGATCATTTTCTCCTCTCTTTTTTGGAAAATGGGGGACACTCCACACCTCAGACCATCTACACCCAGAAATAGGGAATTATCTTCAACATTGAGAAGGAACCCCTATCCTCCATATTCATCTCTACTTAGTTGTTTTCTTTTTGTACTTTGTTCTTCAATTTTATTTATTGTTTTATAAATATCAGCATGTTTTGTGGATTGAATTTTTTATTTTTTTTCTATTATGATGTTCCATTCATTCTTATTCCCTTCGCACAATGATCTGGAGTCCCCATTGATGGAGATCTAATTTTTGGGTTCAAAACCTGGAAGTGAATCCTGATACAACCTGGAGAACTAGTCTTCATCACAATCATCATTTTCTCTTATTTACCTTTGTAGATTGTGACTATGATTTGGATGAGAGAGATTGAAACCTAGCAGATGAATGATCTTCCACTTTCTCTCCTCATCTTTTCTCCCATTCCATTATCAATTTCTTGAACTGAGCAATTGATATGGGGTGTGTAATCTAACGAACATGACATGATCATTATAGTGAGTGACATCCTGTCCAAAATGAATCAGTTGATGGAATTATGTTGATATTTGGAGGAACGGTCAAGCACTGCTGACTTTTCGTGTTTGAGTGTTCACTTTTTAGCTGAGAAATTTTTGTGATCTAAGCCATTTATAACACACTGAGTGAGGTTAAAGTTATCGATTCAATACTTTTTTAGATCAATGATAGGGAATTGTGGGTGGAATGGCCTTTGTCTAGGCCTTGTTCTCACTGACTCATATTCTCTGTCTTTTTGTCATATTTTTTTTGTTCTGTGAGTTTTTTTTCCTTCTGTTTTGTTTTTATTTCTGTTTTTTCATGTTTCTACTTTGTTTTTTTCCTTGTTGGTATTTTTTATTCATTCACTATTTCTTTACATTCTCTGTGTTTTTCAGCACTGTATCTATTGTTTCATTTATTCTTGTCTAGTGTTTTAAATATATTAAAAATAAAAAAAGAATCAGAAAGACAACATGGGCTCTCGACACCGCTTCCTTTAGTGCGACCCATAGATTAGACACTATGCAATATCTTGGGTCTTTATAAATTAAATTTTGACCCTCCTTGTGACAAGTACTATGTCATATCATCAAACCCAATAATAACCAATAACAAAAATATGCATAAAGGTATAACATCAGAGTGTGGTGTATGAGATTATAATAAAAAGTGAACCATAATTGTATCTTAACCATGTTAAAACAAAATGTACACTTGTAAATAGTTAGTCATACTTTAACACAAGACCACCCAATGGGATGATCATATACAATATAGAAATAAAACTAAAAGAAAGAAAAAAATAGATACCCACACAATCCATATCCTCACCTCAGTTGTAACTCATCAATCCAACTAAGCTCTCCCAGATCATCAACTGGTAATGTTTCCCCTAAAATGTGTGAGAATAAAACATAGAAATCCGCTAAAAATTGTTTATATAATAAAAACATGTATATTTAAATTTATTTACTGAATGTAAAGTAATCCATGACACTACATTCACAAACCAGTCTCCGTATTGGGTAATCATGAAGCCGCCCTTAAAGTTGACACATACATGCATCGACCAATGCTAGAAGGGGATTATATACCCATATTATGAGCATAATTTTAGAAGTAATGATGTATCACCACTCATATCACTAGCCAATAATAATGAGAAATCTCCATACCAAAACATGAGGCTGAATGATGCATCACCAACACACTAATCAATTGAATGATACATCACCAACCCATATCTTAGGGTAATGATATATAACCATTTCCATAAAGGGTGGATTATTAACCACTAATAAACATCTTTGGGTGGAAAATATACCACCACTACCAATCCTTGGGTGGAAAATGCAGCACTGGTACCCATCACTAGGTGGATGATGCACCATCTCAACCAGTCTCTAAGTGGATGATTCCCCACCGATATAAACCTAAGGTGGATTATATACCACCAATAATCAAATATAAGTGCATGATACATCCCCAATATCAATTACTAGGTGTAAAAAAGAACCACTGAAACATTTTTCAAGGTGATCAATATATCATCGACCCATATATCATTAGGTAAAATGATGTATGGCCTAGTGAAAGAACTATCACCATAATTATCATAGCTAGGGAAAATAAAGTATCTTCACATGAACATGATGTCACCCATCAAGGAAAAGGTGAATGATGTATCACTAAGTAAATGATATATCACCCAATCTCATCCTCAAGGTGAATGATTCATCATTGATACATAAGTCCAAGTGAGAAATCTATCACCAACACATAATCCTTACGTGGATGATCTATCAATGCATCATAATTTCCTAATGAATCATACTTCACCAAATAATATCAATGTTAATGATGCGTCACTAGGTGAATAAGGTATCACACTATCTCGGACAAATTTTAACAAGTAATAAAAAACCCACAACTCTGGGAGTTGGTCCATCTCTACAAGAACTGCAAAAAAGTGAATTATTGATCACACGATCACAGGAAACCCATTATACATCATAGCCATTGTGAATTATTAATCACCCTAAGCATTCATCCCACTGAACTGGTTTCATGCTAGGATACCCAAATCCTTGATTTTGTATACCTAGAACACTTACATCTAGCCTAATATCTCATAAAACGGATTAGAATCTCATACAACTGCCCATATAAAAGGGTTCCCTCCATATTAGTTCTCGCTAGAAAAAATTCTTATCAAAAAGGCTAGATTGTCACATAAACATAAGAAATATTATTTTATTTAAGAAGAGGATGATATTTTAGGGAATACAGCTAGGGGGCCTATAAAAGTGGAGATTGAGGGTATCCCCAATAATAATGTCAACATCAACTAGGGGAAGTGAAACCATGTTAGAGAACTTCAAAATAGGGGGATCCTAAGAAGCGTTAGAAGCTATGAAATCCACCATATAATTACCTTCATGCCAAGTATGGAGGAGATCAATTCCATTTGTAAGGAGGGTATTTCTAGCTCGAATCAAGTAGGTGATATACCATGGGTAGGGGGAGGTTCTTGAGGTAATTCCAAATAATATTTCAATCTTTTTACATATCTAAAATGGGGATATGATTCGAATGACACAAATCAAGTCCCTAGAGCATGGACTTAACTTCTTCCCTAAGGGAGTCACCAGCTGATTAAATGAACTAAAAGAGAACACTATAAAACCATTGGAATATGGAATTATCCCCCCCCCATGATTCTCTATCTAAAGTATCTATCAATGTTCAATTTTAGACCTTGGGAAGAGGGGGAATAGAACACCCAATGACTTTTCCTCAAATGTCTAGGCAGAATAGGGGTCGATAGCTGGCCACAAATCTTTTGATAGAGGGTTCCTCATCCCGGTAGTTCATAAGCTATAGTAGACCTAGGAAAAGATATTTATCTATCTCCATAACCACATATCCTGATGGAAAGGGGACACTGTGATGAGTTTAGTTCCTTGTCTCCTATGGGCACTAATAGCCAGTGATTAGGAGATGTGTCCATACCCTTGCCTATTGATTATTGTTCATTGTGCCACTAAACCACTATTAAATGAATTCCACAACAGAATCTACTACCAATGGTTGATCATTGAAATTACCCAATGCTCCCTAGACCATGACCACCCACTCACTTGTATAAAATAAGGATGGTTTCCTACTTAAGATCCAAGTAGCAAGAGCATATTGAGGTAAGAAGAACACCCTTTCTTTTAACAGACATATCCATAAGTAGTATATGATTACATATTCTCCACAAAAAAAAGTTATATTTAGCTAGGATATCTTTCTTATAAATGATGTTACCCCACTAATCTCTCCCTTGAGTCGAGAAAATTTCATCCTTATAGAATTTCATAGATAAATTTCCCATTGTTAAGCCTTTGAATTTGACTCATCAGGAGAATCTCCATCCTTATGTCATCAAAAATGATTTTCTAGGTGGGATTAGGATTGCATTGATGAAATAAGGGTAATAACTGGCATATTTTAATGTCATATTCAGAGTAGGGAATCCTGGAAAGGCCAACAACTGACCCACCCAGTAATAATTTGAAAATTTTATGTCCCAAATCATCACTCAAGAAATAAGGTAATACCAGTTCAATTCCAACCTGATTCATCCTCACAAACCCATTCAAGACTGTATCACATATACATAATCCTATAAAATTAAATGGACTCAGCCTAAGAAACTATCCTATGTGAGAATCACTTACAACTACACAACCCTCCTAGGTCAATATATCTATATCTAAAGTAATTGACACATCTTTCTACTCTATTTCTTCCTAATCAATCCCATCACATTGTAAAATTATCCATCAATGAAAATATATATATATATAATTACCAAATGATTATTATGAGTCTGAAAAAACACAATAGTCTTTGATCACATAGGTTAATATGTTCATGGTGCCCTCTTAGGTCATTTTCAACTTCATACCCATGATTTCATCTCACATAGAATGTAAAAAACCATATAAAATCTAATATTAGGCACCACTAACATCAAATATAGAGTTACCCCCTTTCTCAAGGGCCAAAATATCATCATCAAACCCCATCCAAGCCTATACTGGCCAATAATAACCTAAATGAGGCCCTAGATCCATAAATAATCACAATAATTAATTATAATGCATTTTCAATTAATTATAAAAATTAATAAATATCAATTTTATTAGGAGTAATTTATGTACAAATCACATGATGGCCTTCAATGGCTAAAACCTAAAGTAATGAGTTGTGGTCTATCCCTAACACATCCCTGAGCCTATGGACAATAAAATACTTTATGCCCAGAATTAGTTCATAAATAGATTCAATTGTGGTTTATTGTAAAAATATAGGGTAGTTTGTTACCTCTTGCAAAACCACACAAAAACTTGGGTATTTAACCTCCCACAATCTCCTCTAGCCAAGAGGAATAAAATCAGCTTCATTACAACATCATTCCACCATTCTTCGATGGAAAAAATAGAAAATTCGTAATTCACGTCCTAAAAATTATATAAAATATGGGATAATATCAAATGGGATAGGAAAATTATGAACATGCCTCAAATCACTATAGAAACAGTTCTAAATCAATCCCACACTAAAGAGAATAATAGAGGGAGATGATAGGAGAAAGAGGGTGAGGACTCCATTGCTCAGCTAACTGAAGCACAAGAACCCCATAATAAGATTAAAATAAAAAAACCCTAGAATGGTCATTTTACTCTTCTATTAAAGTTTTGGGAATCATTGAGAACATTATCCACCCAAACCGGCCACCCAATGCTCCATCGAGTACCCACAGTGCTAAGCTTCAGTCATCCAATGGTCACAAATAGGGGGCTACACACCAGGTAACCCCACTAGGTACTTGGTTTCACCTGACTGAGCACTTAGTGGCTTGTTCAACCACCATTATACACCATATGTCCTCTAAAATTTCCAAAACAAAACTTTGATCCTCCTACACCTGATCTACTACCCTATAATCGTCCACTTTAACATTTAAAATGCATCTATAGATTCTAATTCTCAATCCTAACCTAAAAATTAAATTTGGACCATGGTTCCACATTAACTAAAACCGGGATTTTATCCAACCCACTGACAAAAAATGGGATTGGCCTTTATACAGATAATTTAAGTATGAAGAACAATTAAAATTAAATATAAAATATACCTTGGTGGAATGATATGATCCATAAGTACTCTGTTCATATTGAGATCATTGTAGCTTGAAGGATATAATAGAAGATCCCTATAGACCATCTATAAATGTACCTGAATGTCTCATTTAATTTTTATATGGTATTTGTGTGCTATCATGGAATAACTATGAGCTTTATAATGAACACACGGTCACAGGAAGAATGTGAACTTGATCTGTGAAGATGGGATCGATCTCATATTATTCTTATTTCAGTTTCTATCATTAGAATTTGAAAAATAGGAGGGAAGAAATATAAATTCATTCAAATATATACATGGTGTAATTTTTGTGATAAAATATCATTTTATACCTTACTTAATACTTTCATAAATTTTATTTTGGTACATATGAAAGTAAACCGAGAAAACGGACCCCAAAACTACCACCACCGGCCTACTTAACTTATCATAAATGTCTTTAATATTTTTTTATATAAATGAATCACTATAAAATTTATTATTATTAATTAAGAGACATTAATTCATCTCCTTCCTTTCAAAATTATTTAATTAACCTTAAATGTATAACGCTCATCTAAAATAAAAATATTTTTCTCATATTCATTTTTATAATTAAATAACTTGTGAATACCTTGGGAAATAAATTAAATTCTCATTATTATAAAATTGAAAAATATATAATTGAATTTATTAATTGTTTATTTATGATAATTCAAACTAAGATTTTCACTAGCCCATGCATGTGAGGCCCACTTCACCCAAAACTCCAATTCATTTGAATTTGTGGGACTTGTGGATACATTGTGTGTGAACCTCTAAGACCTTATCTCGATAGTATTGATCCATACTCACAAACTAAGATAAATATATAGAAATACATTATGACCCCTAAATAGGCAATGATAATTCATAGCTACGAAAACCCTTAAAAACACTTACAAATTAATATGATCTATTTATTTTGTGATATCTCATAAAGAAGGATTCATGTAATATTTTGTCATATTTTAATGATTTATTTATCTTTGTTGACTATATTGGATAGACTTGACATCATCTACCACGTACAATTATTTATTTAAGTAACTATCATCTCGATAAAGTGACCAAATATATATTTTACCTTTCAGAAGTGAAAAATCCTTTTTTGATCATTCAACCATATTCATACCACTGACGATGAACACAACACAAGATACCTCACCATAAACATAAATTTTCATTATCTTGTTTCAAAGTTATGGATAAAATGATACAAACACTGATAATGATCTCAAATCGATAGATCAATACACATGGTCATAGTTAGGGACATCAAATTTCCCCCAAAATATATGGTATTCTTATTAGTGGGTCAGTCCTCATAATATTCACTACTCAAGATCACCAAGTGCAAACTTCATAAGAAGACATATCTATGTTTAAGATCCCCTAACACTTGATAATCAAACATCATCTTTTTCCCATATATATGATGTATCTAGACTATAATAAATATGTTTAAGTTTACTGTCATGGTATTTTGAGGTTCTCATTATTCATGGGAATTTCTATAAACTTTTGATAAGAAAAATAATCTCAATACTTTTCCATGTAAATAGTATATGTAGAAGTAATAAAATTATTATGTTAATCATCTGTAAATATCTAAATAAATGATAAGGAATCTAAAAAATGCTGCTCATGTTGGGTCTACAACACCCAAACTCACAACACTAGAGTGAGATAAGGAAGTGGTCTGATGATTTTTCTTCAATTAATTAGATTTAAAATGATGTAATGTTACACTATTCTTCTTTTGTGTGGCCTAATTTTTTTTATAAGGGTGTTGTAGATGGGTGGTGGGGTTGTGAGTGAGTATCAGTTGTGACAAGGATTATCCTTGTGGTTTATAGTAATCGAGATATTTAGTGGAGGCTAAATTTGAATTTAAATGTGGTTGGGATATTTTTTATGGATCCTTTTTATATGGAAATCATTTATAAAAATCATTTGAAATAAAGCACTCTCTTTTATCAACACAAAAAAACTGATAAAGGGTATACTTTTATTAATTCTAAAAAAAGTTCTGATAAAAGGACACTCTTAGTTAGTGTTTTTTTAACACTGATAGAAACAAAAATTTATCATTGATATTTTTAGTACAGATAAAAGTGTTCCCTTATTTCTATTAAATTTATCTCTAATATATTTGAATATATCATTATATAATAGGAAAATTGAATTAGTTTTTTAATTTTATATCTCATTATGGTGTCAATATATATTTTAAAAATATGTACACGCAATCACAAACATTTGGGTTCGGATAATAATATATATGTATATCATATACATATATATATTATTTTTAGAATACATTATAAATATAAATTTATTCTTAAATGGAAAAATATCTTTAACCTAATTAAACGAATTAAGAAATTGAACTTTAATCATATAGAAAATTTTCATATTTTAATATATCACTAATATTATTATATATTCCATCATTTAAAATTAAAATAATTAATGTTGTTCAAATGTTATTAATTAATGGAATTTTATGTAGATATATATATATATATATATATATATATATCCCTTTTAATAATATATATGTATCTGTAATTTATACTTTTTAAAAGTTATAATTTATATATATAAATAATAAATAAAATAATTTTTAAATATGATTTATAGTAGATTTAATATTTATATTTTAATAAGTAAAATATATTGAAAATATTTTATATTTGAATAAAATAAATTCATAATAATTAAAAATATAATTATGAGTTTTTATTTAGTGTAAAAAATTTATTCATTTATATAATTAATCATATTTTTTAAAATATAATTAATAATATTTAAATATGATTATTAATTATTAATATTTTTATATATATAATACTAATATTATATACATTTATATAATTATTTATTATTTATATTTATATAATAATACTAATTAATATAAGAGTTTTGTATATTAATAATTGATTTAAGTTTATTTAATATGAAAATTACAATAAAATTAATATTATATGTATTGTATATTGTTTGATATACACATGAATGTGTTGAGGTCACTTTGGGTTCTTTATAGACGAACAGACATGAAAACATTTATATGTGAATAATTTTTAGGTATAATACTAGTAATATTATATATGTTTATATAATTAGTAATTATTAATATTTATATAATATTATAAATTAATATGAAAAATTTTAAATATTAGTAATTAATTTTAGTTTATTTTCTATATAAATTATAATAAAATTAATATTATATGTATTGTATATATTTGGATATACGATCGTATGTGTTGAGTTCACAGACATGCACACATATCCTTGTGTTATTCAAACACGCACACACACATGCTTATATATTTTTATGTGGATAAAGATGAACATATATGTAAATCAGTATTTAAAAAATATGACTTCAAATCATTATATGAATTTATAAAATGAAATTATATTTATAAATTTAGTAATTTTATAATTATACAAATTATATTTATAATACTATAATTATTAATTACTATTTATATATAAGTTATGTATATTTTAAAGATTTTTTTATGTATACACATAATTATTTATGAATATAATTATACCTTTATATAAATAATTATATATTTTTAAAAATGTTTATTCATTTATATAAATAATAATATTTTAAATTATAGCTAATAATTGATTCTATTTTTTATAAAATCAATGCAATCTATGAAAAAATGGGTACTTTTGTAGGTACTATTGTGGGGTATCATAGCAGTAGTATTATTCACCTATATTTGGATTTTAGACCATGTATTTAGGCCTATAGGTCATCGGGCATTCAAGACATCATCATATGATGGGGGTTGTTGAAGGAGTAAATAGGTGGTAGGCATAGCAGTCTGACATTCGCATACATTGTGATGTGGTGGGTGTGGTTTGATATGATGGCATGTAGGCACTGTTGGGTGGGTGGTGGCTTTGACGAGTGATGGGTATGCTGACATCCATTTACGGACCCTCCACCCACACAATTTCATGATGTGGGATGTGGGGATTCTTTATCATAGTGTGATAAAGGCAGCATAGTGTGATAGAGACTGGCCTCACGATGGACGGATGTAGGTGCGATGAAGACGGTATGGTATGTTGCAATGGAACTGATGATGGTGTGACATAATAAGGGTAGGTGGAACAACATTAAATTTGTTGTTGTAGTATGAAAAATGTTTCATGGTTGGTCCTTCGAGATCTTTTCATGGGGCCTTTGGGCCATATTAAATTGGGCTTTCCGGCCATCATCATCTAGGTCTTTGGGTCATGTAATACTTAAAGACTATATTTCAAGTAATGGTTCATTATAAACCCATTTAAATATTTATTTTTTCTTTAATAAAAATGGGATCGACCCCAACTTGTTTGGATAAATCTATTTAAATATAATAATTAAAATTATTACTTTTAATTTTATAGTTTTATAATTAATAATTTTCTTTGATTTTTTTTTAATTTATATTTTCTGTATAGTGAATAATAATATATTATACTATTGATCTCATTATATTTTCCTAAAATAATAATAGTTTAGTATTATTTTAAATATAGTTGATAGTAAAGTTAATATTAATTAGTAATATATTGAAAATAATCCTTTGTTACTTGAAATATAGTTATTAATATTTTTAATTATATATATATGTGTGTGTGGACATGGATATTTAAATTGAACGAATGGATTCCGCCCAGCAAAAGAACGCGCTCCACGCGCCTGGGGGATTTCGAATTGAGCCGACCGTTAGGCCTCCTGGTGCTGGCTCTTCCGCGGCGCCTCCGCCCCAGCCGGCCCCTGGGCCTGCTCCCGTTCCCCCGGCGGCTGGTTTCCCCCTGCCCCAGGCTCTCCTCGGCCCCCAGCCCTGGGCCCGGCTTCCCATTTCCTTCAAGGAAGCGCTGAGCTCCTCGTCCGGCGGTGATCAGATGTCCTGCTTCCCGGATGTGCGACTGGCTGCTCCGCGGGCGTCCAGGGAGGGTTTAGTCCTTTCGGTGGAGGTCTCGACTGAGGCTTTTATAGATGTGGTTGCTTGCTTGAAGTGGACCCTTGTAGCGTGGTTTGGATCTGGGAAGCCTCCTCTCTCCGCTTTCAAACATTTTGTGGACTCCTGGGTGTTGCAAGTCTCGGCTCGCGTCTCTACGGTTCACCGGTATTCGTTCTGCTTGGTGATGGCTTCCGAAGGGGACTTTTTGCAGGCTTGGTGAAAGGCCCCCTGGATCTTTGGTCGATGGTGGTTCAGCTTTTCCCGATGGTCGATGGAGGTCCATAAGGGTAGGGAAAGTCCCCTTGCTTCTATTTGGGTCTCCCTCCCCGGCCTCTCACTCCCCTTTCAGAATGGCAGCATTCTCAAAGTCATTGGTGATTCTATGGGCGGTTTTTTCTGCGCGGACGACCGCACGCGGTTCTGTGAGAAAGTTTCCGTAGCTCGGGTGTGCTTGGAGATGGATCTCTCCCTCCCGGTCCAAAACAAGATTAGGTTGAAGGTGTCTGATGAGTTGGAGTGGCTCCAGGAGGTTGTGTTTCCGGTCTTCCCCTCCTTCTGCCCTCACTGCCTTCTCCAAGGCCACTCACCCCAAGTGTGCAAGAAACAGCCCCCAGGCACCCGTTGGCAGAAGGCTAGAGTCGCTCAAGGTAAGGGCTCTGTTCAAGCGGCGCCTTTGGTTGGGTCCCCCTCGGCAGTGCATTTGGAGTCTCGGGATCTTCCGGGAAAGCCCCCTATGGATCTCTTCATAGCAGGTGAGAGTCCCTCCCTGGCTCCTCACCAATGAATGCGGCCTCCTCCAGCTTGGCTCTGGTTTCCTTTGTTCCTCGGGTCTCCTCTCCCCTCATGAATGGTCTTGGGGACTGCCTATTCAACCCTTCCCAAGCACTATCACATGGTTGTCTTCTCGAGCACATTTTGAGGATTCCCCCCGGCTTCCTTGAGGCCTCGGTTCCTCTCACTTTGGAGCCAGCGTCCTTTCTGAGAGAAATAGGTGGGAAGCTCTTGGGGCCAGGAGGCCTGGGGGGCTGCCTACCCTCAACTTTGAATGTGGTCCGTGTTAATGAAGCTTGTGAGCCTGCTCAGGAGGGGGTTCCTGTCTCTCCTCCTCTTCAGATTCTTGAAGCTGAAGCCCCTCTGGTCACTCCTCCTAGATCAGCGAAGGGAAACCCCCACAAGGCCCCTATTTGTAGGCCTCTTTCTTCTCCATCCCCATCCCCCTCATCTTCGGAGGTATGCACGAGGTTGCGATCAAAAAATATGAAAATTCAGAATAGGGAGTGTTTCTTCTCCCATCCGATAGAGACCATCATGCCTGGGGCCAAACCCGGGCCTCACCTCGCCCAATGATTCCGCTGATCATCTGGAACGCTCGTGGCTTAGGGGTGCGAGTGAATACGGATTTCATAGCTTCAGAGTCCAGGATGAACGGGGCACACATTGTGGACATCCTCGAATACAAGAAAAACCCTGCTAAACTCTCAGAGTTCACTTGGAAAATCAAGATTTATGCATCCATGCTTGCAGACCCTACGAACCGGCACATTTGGATTTTATGGAATAAAGAAACAACGGTGGACTTGGTATAGGCAGGCGACCAATTCATAACAGTGAAGGTGAGCCATGGTACAACCCTTTTCTTAGTGTCCTTTGTGTATGGGACCTGTGGCATGCAAATGAGGGAGTCACTGTGGAACGATCTTATCAATTTTGACCCGGGCGATCTTCCATGGATCATTGGCGGAGATTTCAACACCATCACGTACCCCGCCGAAAAGAAGGGTAGAGGAGCTCTCCCTCGGAAAGCGAGTATGGACTTCACCCAGTTCATGGGGGGCTAATGGTATGGAAGACATGGGGTACTCCGGTGACCGCTACACTTGGTGCAACAACCAAAAAAGGAGCAGGCGATGCTGGTGCCGGTTGGACCGTGGCCTGGCTAATTTGAATGCCATCACAAGCTTTCCCAATGCCACAGTCAGTCACCTGGTACGCGGAATATCTGATCACTCTCCTTTACATGTTTCTCTTTCTCCAAGGCAAGACAACATTAGTAGGTTCAGGTTCATGGAACACTGGACTCGCATTCCAGGCTATCAGCAATTGGTGTCTGAGACATGGGGAGGCCCAACCTAGGGACACTCTTGGGTTGCGTTACATAACAAGCTAAGGAGGCTAGAGTTTAGCATGCAGGTGTGGGCGAAAGGTCTACCCCCTATGGATCAAAATATAGAGGAGATCAAATGGGATATCGAACGTCACGAAGTCAGCTTGGAGGAGAATTGGAACGAGGAGATCTTTGCAACTCTGTCGGAGAAAAAGATCAGCCTGGCGGAGATGATCCTTATGGAAGAACGCAAGGCCCGGGATAACTCAAGGGTGAATTGTCTTTGAGAAGGGGGTAAAAACTCGGCATATTTCCATGCTTGAATCCGGAAGAAAAAACATATTACTAAGCCTAACATCCTTCTGGAGAATGGGTCCTACACCGACAACAGGGAGGTGGTCGGGGCGATGGCACACACGATATTCAAGGAACTCTTGGCTGGCCCGAATAGAGGGATGCTGAATGGATATCCCAGCGGAAGTGCTAGACTGTGAGACGTAATCCCTCGCCAGGTATCCACTCAGGAAAACGACTCAATGAAGGCTTTACCGAATGAAGGGGAAATCAAAGAGGCGATGTTGCACCTTAACCATGATAGTGCATCGGGGCCAGATAGTTTTCCAAGGTCATTTTTACAGAGTATCGTGGGAGCTGGTTAAAAGAGACGTAGTGGATGCAGTACAGGACTTCTTCCGAGGGGGAACTCTTCCGAGGGTGGCTAGCGCTACAACTCTAGTGCTGATACCAAAGATCAAGGACCCCTCCTCCTTGCTCGACTACAGGCTAGTTAGTATGTGTAACTTTCCTTACAAAATCCTCGCATGCACAATCAATCTGAGACTGTCCAACAACCTGCCCTGCTGGGTTTCAATGGAACAACATGGATTTGTGAGGGACCGCTACATCCAAGGTTCCATCACTTTGGCACAGGAAATGTTGAGAGATATCAACATGAAAACTCATGGTTCCAACATGGCGGTCAAGCTTGATATGAGTAAGTCTTATGACAGGATTGAGTGGGGCTTTATTAATAGAGTACTCAAGAGAATGGGCTTCTCCACTTGGTCTGCTGATATCTTGTTCAGATGTTTCATTTCTTCTCGGATGGCAGTCTCTTTCATGGGGAGAACCCACGGATTTTTCAAGGCAACACGTGGGCTTCGGCAAGGAGACCCCCTATCTCCAAGTATTTTCATCCTCATGCAGGAATCTCTTAGTCGGCTCATGAACAAAGGAATTTCTAGTGGGGACATCCTCCCATTCCGTAGAAAACAGAACCTCCACTCAGTATCCCACTTGATGTTCGCTGATGATACGATAATCTTCTCAAATGCTGGTAAACACTTTGTTCGTAGTCTAAACAGGATTCTGGAAGAGTACTGCTCTTGGAGTGGCCAGGTGATCAACAAATCCAAAAGCAGCCTTTATATTTCCAACAAATGCACTTCCAGAAGGGCAACTCATCTGTGCAGTAGGCTCGACATGCAGCGTGGATCCTTTCCAATGGAGTACCTTTGCTCCCCAATCTCCTTAGGAAGATTGAGAATCCGTGACTTTGATCAGGTTGTAAGAAGGATTACAAGTCAGGTCTTTAACTGGAAAAATCACTACCTCTCCTTTGGGGGCCGGATAGCTCTAGGGAACAGCGTCTTGTCCGCTATCCCAGTGCATGCAATGGCTTCAACCTATGTGCCTAAGGGAGTCATCAAGGCCATTGAAAAGATTATGTCCAGCTTTATTTGGGATGCTCTCTCGAAAGGGAAAAAGCATTGGATTTCATGGGACAAGATGGCCATACCCATAGGTGAGGGTGGGATCAATGTCAGAAGCTTAAGCGACACGATCCTCGGCTTGCATGCTAAACTCGCACGAGAAGTCATTGAAGAATAGTCACTTTGGTGGAAGGTAATGTTGGAGATGGATAGGAGTAGTGTGGACATGGTGAGTACCCTTGGGTCCCCGCTCTGGGCCAAGATCCTCCCCCTTATTATGAGCCTCCAGATGCAATCTCGATGGGTTATTGGATAGGGTAACATATGTTTTTGGCACTGCAACTGGGCAGGAGAAGTGCTTGGCTACCCTGGATGTCCAATCCCTAATATTTCCTTCAAGGAGGCAAACCAATACCCACAGTTCATCAAGGCTGTTCTGATTGCGAACCAGTTTGAAACTTATGAGTTAATCTCTTTGAATGATGAGCCTGACAAATGTGTCTTCTCCCCTTCTACTATGGGGAAGTTCATGACGAGGGACTTTCATAGGACCTTCACCTATCAGGATATTCATTATGAATGTAATGATACTCTGTGGTGTGGAAAGATACCTAAAAAATATAGTTTCCTTTGCTGGAGAATGAGGAACCAAGCCCTCCCTACGGATGACAACATCAAAAAACTGGGTATTCCTCTAGCATTGTGTTGCCAGTGCTGCAGGAACAAGAACGAAGAAAGCATCAACCACATCTTATTTGAAGGCGACTGGGATCAGGAGGTCTGGAGGTACTTTGGCGGGTTCGTTGCTACTTTCTCCCAGGACCCTCAAGACGGCCCATTATTGCACTGCTGGTTCCAGGGAACAAATGAAAAAAGTCAGGAAAGGAGGGCTCATGCAATCATCTTCAACGCTGGCTGCTGGTGCCTGTGGCTCACTCGTAATCAGGCGCGCGATGAGGAGGTGCAGAACCCTCATCAACAGCAATACATGTGTTTCCCACACATGGAGGGAGGGGAACAAGGTCGCGGACCATCTTGCCTCTCTGGCCGCCCAAGGCTCCAATGTCTCCTGTCTTAATACATTCTCTAGCTTCAAACCTGAGGGGGTGAATCTGATACGAGGGGATGCCCTTGGTCTTCACTACTTTTGACCCCCTAGGTCTTAGTTGGGTCTGCCTGTGTCCCTTATCCCTTGGTCATTTGGAATAAAAATCTAATGCTATGATGATGATGATGTGTGTGTGTGTGTGTGTGTATGTATACATTTTTATAATATTACATATTTATTCATTTATATAATTAATAAAAGATTTAAAATATTAATAAAAATATTTAGATATAATTATTATTAATATTATATATAATTAATATTATATAAATTTATATAATTTTTAATATATTTTAAATCTATTGTATTCAAATGTAATTTGAAATGTTTATTTATTTTTAATATTTTTAAATTTATATAATCAATATTATTTATTCATTTTTTAATATTTATTTAATTTAATAATTTTTATTTATTATTTTTTAACATTTATTCATTTAATATTATTTACTCATTTTTAATATTTATTTTATTTATTGTTTTACTTATTCATTATTAATATCTATTCTTTTTTTATATATATTCTTTTAATATTTATTTATAGATTTTTTATATATTAATTTTTTATATTTTTTATATATTTGAAATTTATAAAATTAATATGTTTCCATTTTTAATATTTTATCAATTTTATTTTAATATTTTTGTATTTGAATCTTTATACAATTATCATTTATTTATTTTTAATTAGTAACTTATTGTAAATATAATTAATGGGATTCATGCCCACTAGGCCTATGGGTCACGTACTGAATAAGTAAAGCTTGATGGGTGGGCTACCCCTTGGGAGGCTATAGTCTAACTTTTCATCAGGTGTGTGGTGTGTGTGTTTAATGTAATTGTTCCCCCAAACACCTAATATATATATATATATATATATATATATTGATATATTTTGAAATATATTTTTTAGTTTTTATAAATAATTATATTTTTTACCTCTCCTAGTGTTAACCTTAGCACTGATAAAGCTATCTATATTTACGCTAACATTGGTGATGATATAGGTATGATATATAAGGTTCAATCCTTACATATTAATCTTTTATCAGTGTTAAATATATATATACCAGCTCTAATGTTATCATTGATATAAACCAAATGCATAGGTTTCAACCCTTATGTATTAAGTTTTTATTAGTGATAACTTTAGAATTGATAAAATTGGCTTTTATCATCACTAAAGGCAGTGCTGATAAAATAGGTATTTATCCATGGATATGATTTTAGCACTAACAAAATCTTCTTTTATCAGTGATTTTTAGTAAGTTCTGATAAATCCCAATTATCTTTATAAAATAACACTAACCATTATGTTGATCAGACTTGTATTTTAAGATATTGTGGAAACCATACTTCCCCCCATCATTTTGTGGATTATTCCACTTCTAAAATTAAAGGTATTCAATCTCCTCCCATTGAGATGAATTTTTATTGATTTTGTATAATTTTCTTCAGGTAAAATGATTCCATACACAGTTTTACCCCTCCCCCCTTATGAGTCACGATGTGTTTTTTGGTTTTTTTTATGTTTTTAGAAATTTTTGTTTCATGTTTTTCAAAACATGAGTCACAAAGTGTTGTAAATATAAATTTATATTTTAAATTCCATGTTTATTGGTGTTTAGATAGATTTTATTTAATGAATATGTATAAAAAATAATTTAAAATAAAAACTCATAGTTTCCTTGGGAAGGTTTGAATATAGATTTTGTTTTTGAGTTTTTGTATGTAATTATTTAAAGGGGAATAGTTTTTAAAGAATAAGCCCATGTTTTTTTAGTTTATTTTCAAAAAAAATATTTATTTAGAATGTATAATTTTTTAATGGAATTATTATTGATGTTTTATTAGTTTTTATGAGAGGAGGTGTATTTTTAGTGTTTGAGTCTTTACTTTGTTTTCATTTTAATTCAAAAGTAATTTATTTTCATAATGAATTTCTTGAGTTGTATAATAAAGGATTTTGGATGAATTTTAACTTGGTTTAATTGTTTTAGAACTCTCGTTATTATTAACGGTGTGTTTTATTGGTATGTTTTTTCTGGAAGTTTTTATTTTAAAAATATTTTATAGTGTTTGATGGTTATATATTGGTTTGAGTTTCACATGGATTCAAAGCTTGTAATTCAAGTTTGAACCATGTGTAATATTCCCAAATATACATATTGGGATCTATTTTGATGATGTTTTTGTGATAATAAATAACTAAGGTATTTATTATGGAATTGATCAATACTAATGAAAACTATTAACAATATTAATAAAGGATAATATATGTCATAAACACCATTTATGGTATATAAATATAAAGGGAAAACTCTCTAATCTAAATGTGTTTTCTATATTTGAAACTTAATTTAGGAAAAAAACTATTTACTAATGAAAATTTTCCATATCAAGTTAAGGTCTACCCATGTTTCCCATTTTTAAAGAGAGGAAAGATTTACACTTTATATATTTACTATATAAATTGAATCCATTTAGTTTAGGGTGGAGATGAGTTTTAAATAAAACATTTTGAAGAAAAATATTTTCCAAGGTTATAGATTCACTAAGAACAATAATAAATTTTTACGACTTTATTTAAAACCAATTCCATACTCAACTCTTTAATAAAATAATCACCATTAGAATTTATAAATTTTTAGGTTTAGTTTAGGAAAACAACTCCATAATTAAACTCAATAGATTTAAGAACCAAAACATTCCTTTTCACTTGGTTAAACCCATCCATTATCTCATCACTAATTCAATTATTAATCAAGTTTATGTATTATTCATTGACTTATAATTCATTCAAGTTTTATTGTAAATAAATGACTTACTATGTAATGTATAAAAAAGTACAAAAGGGTATACTTAACTAAGTTATATTCATATCATTCAAATTCTATCTTTATAAACTAACCTCAGGGTTTCTAAAAGGAATCAATAAAAAATATGGAACAAAAAATAGTTCCTTTCATATCTCAAGTTATAAGATGTTTAAACATTTATTGTATTTAAATAAAATAAATTCAACTAATTTAACCAAAAAATGTGAAAAAAAAATCATTCCTTTATGGATCATAAAACCATTTGATGTTTTATAACATTTCTAAGCATGAAAATTTATAAATGGAATCACTTACCCAATTAAAAAACACCAAACCACACACTAAGTTAATTTAATATAGAATTATAAAATAAGAAAACATGATTAATGGGCCTTACATAAGAAACTAAGAATAAACACATAATGTAAACAACTTATTTATAGACAACAATACTTTAATAACGACTAAAATCCATATAAGAACATATTATGATATAACAACCAACCACTAAAAACAAACCATTATAACAAACTAGAGATTACTTATTCAACTTAAAAATTAACATAAATAATAAAAATGTTTTTAAAAACAAACATTTCACAAGTTACTAAATCAAGGATTAAAAGAAATCATGTAAAATAAAAAAAAACTGTAAAGGTTCATGTAAAATTCCATTTAATACTTTTAACTTAAAGTATAAAAATATTATTAAAAACCCATTCAAATCCCATTGAATTTTTTAAATCGAGTTATATATGCAAAATATCTCCCATATGTATGTATTATGAGTTATAACCATATTTTTTAAATTTATACTATAAATAATTTATGCCTGTAAAAAATCATACATTATATGAATATCATATATGTTTTTATTTATTTATTGATAAATATGAATATTGTTGAAATGAATATTAATAAAAAATAGATATATTTCAATTATATGATAAAATAGTATAAGTATGGGGTTAAAGAGTTCATCAAGTTTTCAATGGAGCACGAAAATGATCCTTCTCAAATTATTTTTTAGTGTTTACATTATTTTTATTCGAGATGAATTTATCTTCATGAGTTGGAAGTACACTTGATCTATCATGGAAATATAAAAGTTATAAATGTTGAAAAAACATCGGAAATTATTTAATTTTTCTAGTGATTGGGATAACACTATGGTTTATGGATCGTCTGATATGAGTTAAATTGTAAATGATGAGGAATATCATATTAAATAAATGACATTGATAGTTAAATATGGCCTTCTCGACTATCCAAATTATTTTTATAATTTAATGATTTGTAAAAATATTTCATTGTATTTTGGTTGTGCTAAACATAAAAATAATTCACCCATACTAAAACTACATTGTTTTAAATATGGAAATAGATGAAGTAGTACCATCTTTTCAAAACTACTTTCTCTATTGAATGATATTTTAAGAAAAAATGTTGATCTTACATATCGAACATATGATGCTAAACGAATGTTGTGTTCAATGGTTTTGATCTCAAAATGAATACAACATTCGTTTAGCATAAATTTTTACCTTAATGGAAAAAATATCAATCTTAGACAACATCATTAAATGGGAATTTAAAATTAGGTATGAAAACTTCTCTATTAACAATTGATGAACATTTTGAGAAACTAAAGGATATTGTACCATTTTTCGATAAAATATTCTTGAAAACCCATATAAAAATGGGTTGGGAAAAGTTATTATATTTTTTACTTACCAACATGTAATTTTTTGTATGTTAGACATTTTATTAATGTCACGCACATAGAAATAAATTTATATGATAGTTGGATTGGCATGTTTCTAAATTCACCCTAAAAAACATAATATTAAAGATCGGTTAGATATGATTAATATGGGGATAAGGGAATATTTGGTTCCAATAAAGGGTGAAAGATATATTTTTCATCCTCTAGTAGCGTATACTCTTTCCAAGTAATAGATATTTATATTTTTAAACTTCTTTAATAGTGTAACGTTTATAGAGGTGTATTCGTTAAATATCAAGAATACCATGTTAATGAATGATTTGAAGTTAATGGGTTTAAAATCACATGAATGTTATGTTTTAATGAAACATTTATTTTAGGGGATTTATATTGCATTCAACCTAATAATTTCTGACACACATTAACCATATTTTAATTCTTTTTCAATGTAATATACAGTAATGTTATTGACCCTATGAAATTTATAATTATATAAAAGTAAAATTTGGAAATATTTTGTTAATTAGATATATTATTCCCACCGTTATTCTTTTATACAATGGTTAATTTGATGGTTCACTTGGTTAGAGAGATCTGACAAAACGGTCCTATACATTATAGATGGATATACCCCAATGAATGGTATATGAATATTTTGAAAGGGTATATCAAAAATAAAATTCTTATAGAAGGATGTATTGTAGAGTAATATATTATTAAGGAATACATTCAATTATATAATTACAACCTATTATATGTGGATATCATTTGTCTCCCAAAATCTCATCATAGCGGGCACCTTGTGGGTGAAGGAATTTCTAAAATAGATGTTTCTCAATTACCATTACAAAGCTGGATAACCTTTTCATTTTATAAAAACAGTATAGTGGTTGATCCATATTTTGAAACCCATAAAGTAATTCTTAGATATTTTTATCCATAAATAGTTGAAAGCTGGATATCAAATACACATAATCAATAGTTTATATGATGGTTTTGACATCATGTTTTTAAGGAGTTTTCTATAAATATTAATTCAATTTTAGAATAACTTTGATGTCTAGCTATAGGACCAAGTGTACATGTATTATCATAAAATGGTTATGTAATTAATAAATAAATGTTCTATACAAATTAATGAGATGCACATGTTATGATGAAAAAGAGTGTAGTTACTCTTTTGGAAGAAGTGGTTCATGTATCTAGAATTAAGGATATAAATCCAATTTATATGAATATATCATACTTTGGAATCATAAAAATATATATAATTTGGATTATACAATATTCCAAGTGTTTATTTTTGATTAAAAATGTTTTATAATAATATTATAGTTTAAATTGTTGAATTGAGATTCATGAAAGTGAATTTTAGTACGGAAGGGTAAAAGTTTAAACCACTAATAATGGAATAATATGAAATAAAAGTGTTTTATATCCCAGATCATTCAAACCTAAATTGGTTAATTTTTCTATTTTTGACTAGAAAAAATGCCAGTTAAAAATAAAATTCTATTCAAGATAGACTTTTTATTGGGGAATCACAATCATTTCATGATGTTATAAATATAGATGGTTTCTAGTATATTAGAGGGTACTATATAGAGGGGATTCATATATTATAAGGATAGAAAAAATCCCTTCATTATTTAAATAAAAAAAGTGTTAAATGAATATTTCGAATGAATTTGATTAGTTTTTTATATAAAATAAATTTCATCAAAATATAAAGTGTTCACTACTATATTTATACAATCAAAAGTAAATTATTACCTACTTATTCTAATAATGAATTCTCCACCTGTTGACACTACTAATTTTGAGAAAAAATATATTGGTAATTTTTAAATTAAATAAATTTTATAAGGTTAAAAAAATATGTTTGAAATAATATATGAGTAGTATAGCATAATAGTGTTAGGAAAAATTAATAAATCGAAAAGTGAAGGTCTAAAATTTGAGGTCGAATGAAATTTCCATGGTCAACCTATTAACCCAAAAATTTATATATTCATTAGTTACATTGGCTAAGATCTTGAATACACATGTTGGTTGATATAGATACATGGTAAAATTTTATGCCTCCATTTAAGGAAACAATTTGGGAAGGTATTATGGTAACATTATGATATAATTTTTTTATTTTACCAAAAAAATAAAATAATGAATGCTGATTTATTCTTTATTATCCCTTGAATATTACATTTATATTATAATAATTTTAAATTAAATTTATAACGATGGTTATTATAAGGGATCATAGAGTATTCTATACACTTCTTATAAAAAACATCTTAAGGATATTGAGGGGAAAATAAAACACTACCCACCATCTTCATATGCACATATCATAAAACAAGAAACCTATAATGATTTCATTGGTTATCATAAGGAGGTATAATTTAAATAACATTTTAATTGGTGTTATTTTATTTTATTTTTTTGTATTAATAACTTTAATTCTATTTTTTAATTTATGAAACAATATAGGAGTGTAGAGAATAAACAACATACATTGAAACCAATATACCCCTATCGTAAAGCAAGGATGAGGTACACTTTACTTGGAAAAAATAATTTTTATTCTACAATAAATTTTTTAATGTTATATGAAAAAAATTATGTTCTTTTTTTTATATGAAAATAGAATAATTAGAATCTTAATCAACTTTTATCTCTTGTCAAGTGATATGGAAGGCACATCATGTCAATAGAAAGGGACAAATAATACATGAAAACATATAAAAGTATGGGAATCATATATAAATATATCATAATATTAACTTTTTCTACTTTCAAACAATATTATATTAAAATGGATACTTATTTACCTATATTATTATTTTTGACACAAGAATCATTATCTATTATTCCTAATAAAAAACTACTTTAGTATATTTGAAGTATCCAGAATAGTATGGTCATGTTAGATGTGTAAGTTTTAAAGTGTAACCTCAAGAATACTTTGAGAAAGAAAATACAATAGGCATATAGATGAGAAAATTAAAATCATGTGGGTATAGATAGATATTCTAACAGATTATGTTAGTTAATAGTTTGATGTGATAAACTAGTTTCTTTGAAGGGTTTAATGAGAAGAATCAACACATCAGCAACCACAACATAAATATCCACCCCCCCATTTTGAGGCTATTTATTCCACTCAAAATAATGCCTTACCTATGGTAATCTATTTTTTCATAATGGTTTCTAATAAATATAAATCAAACAATTACTCACACTTTTCTTGTATGAAAATTAGACGAGGTTAAATTGATTTAGATTTACATTTATCAGAACCCACTCATCACTTTGTGGTGATAGGTACATTTGAAAATTTCCAAGTAGATATTTGAATGAACATTATCATTTTTATTGATTTTTTCAAACAGGAATTGCAAGAGATACATCACAGGGGCCTAAAATAAAGGAGGCCCAAAGTGTAATTAACCACAAAATTGACTCTCTCACTAAGAAAGAAACCCAAATTGAATTATTAAGAGATACTTTTAATGAGATATGTATGATATTTTTGAGCCCATGGGATATTTATATGATGTGTAAGACTTTTTTTATCCCTATATGATATTTGAATTAAGAAAAATTGGAGTTCCTACAAGGTGAAAAAAAATATTTCTAGAATTGTGATATTTTGAAGAATTAGAAGAGATGATTATAAGGTTGATCTTAAAAGAAAAAAAATGAAAAAATAAATGTGATACAAACATTGAGTTATTGAGTAAATGCTCTTCAAGCCAATGGATAAGAAGATTAAGGAAAGAAAAAATTTATGTGCCAATCAAATGTGATAAAATTATGATATTATAAGAATAATACAGAGTAATTATCAATGATTCTCAATCTATACATAAAATCTAAAGTAATTTATATAGAAATCTATTTGATAAGAAGAAGGAAATACAATTGTTGAATTTTTTTCAGAAACTCAAGTTTAGTTTTGTATAGTCTTTCATGTTATGCTCTCATGATTAAAGAGATATTTCCAAATCATAAGATATGTGTATTGTATAATTTTCAAACAGTTATGGAGATTGAAGTGTGAGACTTTATGGTAGCTTATTGGGGAAGATAAATTCATGGATTATATTAAATAATAAAAAATATATTTGACCATGTGCAAAGAATTTAATTATAATATTCTTGGAATATTCATTGAGTTGTAAAAGTAGTTCAAACAAAATCATATAAATCTACAAATGGTTATTTTATAGCACCAACTTTGGATATCAGTTTCATTGTCTCTATGAATTGCATTTAAGGATATTGAAAATGAAAGAATAAATTAATGTGGTGACCCATGCATGTAAGAATATGGGAACATTGATGATGATAAAATAGAAAAATAAGAAAATGTGATTCTATAGAGATTGATCCTAAATTGAGTGAGATGAAAGCACCAAGAACTATCAAATAAGAGAAGTTGAATCCCTAAGATACAATGAATCTTGAGGAAGAATAAGTAATAGGATCCCCTAAAAGATATAGAAATTAAAAAAATACCTTTTTGAGCTTGTGAAACCTATTGGGTTTAAAAGATAAAAATAAAGAAGAAAATGGAGTTTCTAGAGCTTTGGTTTTGTTTATAGTGATATATATTTTATACCAAAGATTACAGTATAGATTAGAGGAAGAGTATTGTGTCGTGCATTTCTAGTTCTGGATTTTAAAGAATAACTAGATGCTGGGTAGAGATATAGAGGTTCAGTTTCATGAGTATGTGTTCAATCCATTCAAGAATTCTAAAACACTCTATTCTAATAAAGTATATTTGATTTTATTGGTGCAGTTTCACCCAATGAATAGTGAATATCTACATCAATAGGAGTTTCTGAAGAACTTGGGGGATACATGTATAAATAACCTATAGGAGAAAACTTGTTCACCTGTACAATATAGTGAACCAATCATGTGTAATATTGAGTAAACACGGTTTCTGGATAATCTATAGCCACCCAATTTTATTTAGTGATTTGAATATCAATGAATGATTTGTGTTTCAACATGAGTTAATGTGATAAAGAGTAGGTTTCCACAATTGGGGATGAACCAAGAAAAACAATATGTGTTGATCTATTATTTACATATCTATATTGAATGTGGTTTTGAATTATTGGTAAAGAATAAAATATCCATTTATATCCTTACATATATCATGTGCTCAAATACCAATAGGGGTTTAAATTAATTAAAGAAGAATTATTTTTTGTTAATATTGGAAAACACCTAATTCACCCCTTCCCCCTCTCAAGTGTCTCTATATGGTCCACTATTCACTAAAATTGGTATTAGAATATAGGTTCCCTATAATTGGATCTGGTGTTCTATCACAACTAATATCAGAGTAAAATATTTCTCTAAATGGTTTTGAAAATTTTTCAAAGTTGTTTTTACTTGATATACCTGAAGTTAATATTTGATTATAAAGAGCATCATATGGTATAAGCTACCTCCATCCTTGTCAGAACAAATTTGGAGGTTTTAAAAATGACCTTGAAAATAGGTAGAAGAAATTTTTTATAAAGAATAGAAAAGATTCATGGAAGGAGGAGGAGACACCATTAGATGAAGATGATCAAAATTATTAGGAAAAAATCCTCTTGATTTTATCTCATAGTTTGAGGTTTTGGGTTACTAAGTCTATTTACAAAAGATGGTTCAAAATTTTATAGTAGGTTTATTACCAAAGTATGAGTTTGGAATATGGTTATGTTTCCCATTGGTTTCTAAAATTGTGTGTGTGAAATTTCAAAGTTAATTTTTTAGTAATGAGGGTCTTCTGTATAGAATATTTGTGAGTCTACAAAGACTGCATAAAATATACACTAGCTCAAAAACCTTTTAGAAAAATCATAATGGTATAAATTTTTACAAGCCGTGGAATTCACATAGGAGATTCACTATGTGAAATTCATAGAAAGTACGTGAAACTGTAAAGGAAGTCTTGTCATTTCTTATCATAAGGACATGTTTTAGTATAGTGGCTCAGAACTAATCGTCTAGTAATTACATTACGTAAAGTAACTATTTTATTAAAATACATTACTAAAACCTTTCAGGTTTAAAGTTTTAGAGAATTAGGAAAAAACATTAACTAAAAAAACCCAGTCCCTTTTAACTAATGAAATGTTTTTCCTCTGTGAGAGAGATTTCTTAATCCATAAAAGTCTTCAAAATATTCCCATATATTATCCACATAAGAAACTCTTCTAGATATTACATATTTTCTTATCTTTATAACTAATGGGTGTAAAAATAACAAATGGGTGGGCTCAGATGCTCGGTAAGGGTAAACATAAGTGTTAACAATCAAAATATCACAAGTCGGTATAATATGATAATATGGGTATAATTAGTATACATAAAAAACTTATACCCAAAAACACATAGATTATAAATCATGGAATAGGGATTGGAATGTCATAATAAATTAATGAAAATATTTTGTAAACATGAGTCGATAAACATAATCCATAAGAGCATTACATTTTCATAAGTATTAGAATAAAACTATGACATATTTCAACTATGGCACAAAAATAATCATAGAAATCATATTTAAAGTCTACCCACCAAGATAATAATCACATTAAAGGCTTTGTATAATCACTTTTATTCCTTATTAGTCTTGGTATAATCCTCTTGTGTACCCTTTTTATTGGGATAAATCGTATCATGTTCCCATCTTTCTTGGAAGAAATTATCTTGTAGACCATTTATCTTGGGATAAATCATCTTGTGTACCCTTTAACAAGGGAAAAATACTCTTTTGTACCCTTTGTCTTGGGATAAATCCTTCCTTAATCCCATTGGTTTTGTATAAATCCTCTTGTGTAACCATTTGAGATCATTACATATAAAAATTACCAATGCATTAGAGGGATATATAAGACCATATATATCAATAATTTATACATATGGAACCACTTATTAAAAAATTAGTAAACACGTCATAATGAACCCATGGAAATAAAAACAATTTCACAACATTTCTAGATGGTATCATCGAAATTGACCTCAAGAATGTAAACGGTTGATACCGAAATATTCAATATCCCAAAAAAGAGTATTTCATAATGAAATTTAGAGTTTATTCCATGAATAATAACTCCCATGGAGATAAGTCCTTTAGAGATAGATGGAAATGGAAGTGAAACCATAAAATGGTTTTTTTAGAAAACATTTCTAACATTGTAATAAAAGGAGAAGTTATGCATCATTTAAAAAAGTAATTTTATAAAGAGTCACTTTTGAGAATTTTAAAAGAATTCATTTTCAAAATAATTATTTGGAAATAAATCTCAATAATGATGAATTGAAATAGGCATAAAGTTCTTCAAAATGTAATGTTAAAACCCAATGAATACATTTTATTTTAAAACAAAAGTTAATAAAGGATCCTTGAAAAGGAAATAAGGGTTTCAAAAGGTGGTGTACAAAATATTTTAAAAAAATTACTTTTAAAATAATCATTAATAATGGTGAATTTAAAATGACATAAATGCTTCAAAAGAAATGTGGAGTGGAAGATAAATCTTTTTTAAAGGATAGAAATCATTTTTAATATTTTAAAATACCTTTATTGAAAACCCACAAAGTAAAAAATTGTATGAAACTTTATTTTCTTAAATAGGATTATAAAATACCACATAATATAATATTAAGCTGTTATAACATAATTATTGAAGAAAATAGTTTAAAATAAAACTTTATAACTTAAAAAAAGTTATTTGAGATACCAATATCCCTTACAGGAAACATATCCCATGATGTGAGAAATATTTTTCAAATTGTTTATATGGTGGGAACATATATCCCCATAAAAAATGATATAATACCACATAATACAATAATAGGGTATAATGTACCAAAATTATCTCAAGATAAGGGATAATAACTCAATTAATAAAAATTGGGGTACACAAAATACTTACAATTGGGGTAAAAATTGTTTCAATTGAAATTTGATAAAAAGGAACCAATTTGGATTATTATTTACCATTAATAAAAAAAAATATATGTTAAAGATAAACTCATGGTTATTAAATACACCATACAAGGAAAAACACAGTCTGTAACATAAATAATGTCTCAAGGAACGGAATTTGAGACGATAAATCCTTACCTTGGTCTTGATTCATCCAGCAATTGAACCAAATTTCGTGAATAGTTAAATCAAGTTTATTAATTACATAATCAATAAACTTATTAATAACTATATCCATTTAAACTCCCCAAATTAATAATCATTATATATATATATATTAGTTAGTTTTTGCATATTTTCCCACATAAAGTGTTTATAATTTTAGTGGTTTAGACAAGTTTCATATGAGTGTTTTCAATATTTATTTTTTATACCAATTTCATCATTAAAAAATCATAAATTTTTCTATAAGGTATTATTTTTAATGATTTATTAATTTTAAATTTATTTTTATGAGTAATTTAGTCTTTATCTTAGAATTTGAAATCGAAAAGGATAATTTTTTGATGATGTTTAACCTATAAAGAGTGTTTTCCTAATTAATGAGTAAAATATTTATGTTTTAATAACCCAAGACATTAAAATATATTTCTTTTAGAATAAATTTAATTTCATTGATAAATTTTGATGCATGAAAAACTAAGTTTAAATGAAATGCAATAATCTATTAAAATATAGTTTAAACATGACCATTACAACTTAGTCATTATGTTAGTGGGTATAAATAGAACTAACTAAATTATGAAATATATATATATGTGTATATATATATTACAAATTTTTATCTTTTATATATTTATTATAAGTAAAAATAAGAATCATTTAAAATAAAAAGAAATGTTTTTTGAAAAAATTGAATTTTTTTCAAAAAGATTGTTCAGTCATGTTTCACACACATATTTAAAATTAATTTTTACCAATTTTAGTAAAATTATTTTTAAAAAATTAAATTTATTTTAAAATAATATTATCATAACTATGTTACGGTAATTTTTTTTGTATTTTTCTGAAATGTTTAATTTTTCGATAAATAGTGAAAAATACTAAATTTTAATTGAAAACTGCCTTTTCATTTAAATTATTCATAAAGTTAAAAGAAAATTTAATTTTTTTTTTAAAAAAAAATTATTAAAATTATATATATATTAAAAAATTATAAAATTATAATAAAATTTATATTAAATTTTGATATAAAAACACGTTACACTTTTAACAGTTTCTCTTTGAAAACATATTTTCTCGTCGCATCTATAAGATTAGCTTTAAATTCAATTTTTCTACATCTGTTAGTTGAATTTTGAAAAATAGATTCTATATTTTTAATCATGATAATTTATATTATCTAATAATTTAAACATGTTTTTTCACCAAAATTAATGGTAACTATAGTAAAAATAATTTACCGTAGTAAATGTAAAAATAGGCTTACCAGGGGGTTAAACTAAAAATATAAGGGTTAAATTCACCCAAAAACTAGTCTAAAATATATTTTATGGATATATTTATACATTATAATGTCTAATTATCAATAATAATCTATTTGGGACACGTTTTCATGTGAAAAACATGGGTACACCTTTTTCCCTTCAAAAGTTTTGAGTGTGCCACTCACCTCACTTATAAAAGGTCACCCCTTATCATCTCTTATTCACACATTAAAACCATTTTTTCCCAATAACTACCCAAATCACTTAAAAAATTCTATACCATCATCCTAAAATTCTTATTTTTATCATAAATACAACCTAGTAAGGATTTTGGTGAAAATCTAAGGAGGTTTCCCGAAGAAGAGGTAATGTTCTTCAACGAGAATTTTTATTATATTTATTCCTCCACCTACTTCAATTATTATCAAAACATGATGATATAATAACCTCATTATATTAAATATACTTATATTTTTTTATGTTATGTTCATGACCTACAACCATCCCCACTTCCATCTAATGTGGTACAAAATCATCATTTGTGTGTACAATGGACTACTGCCTCACGAACCGATGTCATTCATTTTTTCATTACCACATCTCATGGTTGGGTATTATGATGTATATAAAGTATATATATGATATTTAAAACATAATTATACCTTTATATTCATTATATCATATATACCTTTTTAATTTCCATTTTGTATGGGGTGCGACAACGTCGCTTGTGTGTATGGTGGACTATCACCTCATGAAGGGATGTGAATCTTCTTTCACTGACACTTTACATGGATGGAGATAAGTATAAATTTAATGAATATATGTGATACAAATGAAATAATTATAATATTTATGACATATTTATCATTCTTAAAATATAAAACATCCTTTTCTTTTTTACCTTTTAACTCATAGAAAGATGATAATGTCGTTCGTGTACATGTGGACTGTCGTCTTATTGAAGAGATGTGGCATTTTTTTCATCACTAAACCACATGGATGATATATATAAGTATTTTTAAAGAATTAAAATTGTATTTATTATATTATTATCATTTTTTAGAGATAAAAATTACTTACCTATTTCCCATAATGATCATTGCAAATGGAAACGTTACTCATGCATACGTACGACCTATCGTCTCCATGATCATAACATATTTCATTTCTCAAAATAATATTAAAATAATTGGTACTAAAATTTTGATTTATGTATAAATATGATAATTATTTCATTATTATTATTATTATTCTCGAGATGTTTAAATAATGATCTCTTAGATAAATAGTCAACCTTCCAAAGTCATTTTGACACATAAGTCAAATATCATCGAAACACCTGACGTAAACATAATTGATTAACTAATTTCATACAACATGGGAATAATTGAAATAAAATGAATAATAAATTTGAAAAAAGTTCTCAATAATTTAAATAATTAACATAATTTTATTATTCAGGAAGATAAATAATGTATGTGATGAGTTGGACACAAGGTAATAGACCTCATCTCAATTTCCCTTTATTGAAGAATATTGTAATTTTATGCACTTAATTTCTTTTATATGGTGTATATAATGCCAATTTTACATGTAATATAATTTTTTATTCAAACTTAATGGTATTTTATGTTTCAGTTTTAACTATTTTATCCATGGGAATTAACTTTAAAATTACTAAGTGGTAAAGTTATTGTATAATCTCACTTTATTTTGTGATTGGAAACTTTCTCTTGAAACAATCATTTTATTGTGATAATTTGTCATTAGAAACTAAATTTATCATAAATACCCAATTTTTTGTTTGATGGATATGATTATTTCTTAAATTGTATACCATTTTTATATAGGGTGTTTACTTTTAAAGTTAATTCATAAACCGGGTAAATACTCATAAATATCTATCTTATACTCAATAAGGAAATTTGATGATAATACATATTGATTCATAAATTAAATCAAGTATTTTATATATGAGGAATGTTTATACATATAGATATAAATGGGACCAATTATAGATAGCCCTTTGATGCATCGATAAGTCTCATTAGACAAATCATATGGACATATCAGATGGGTTTTTACCTAATAGTTTTAAACTATTTTAAGGAAAGATCTTGAAGGTAGAGTTATCATGATGCATAAGATCATGATGTCCAATAATTAAGTATTTAATTAATTTAGAATACATTTATTATCCTTATTTGTAACAACCCTGGTAGTTATTGAATATATATATTTTTGAATTAAATAGATAAATTCATTATAAATTTATAATGAAATAAGTGTTATTTATAGAAATTAAAGAATATATACTAATGGCATAGTAACCATACCATTTGAATAATAACGTGACTATTAGGAATAGTTATCTAGAAATTAGAATAATAACCCCACCAATAAAATAACAAATAAAATGTTGGTATCTCATAAAGAAATATATGATAAATTTATATCCTGGAAGAAGTAAAGAAATTTTTTAAAATGATAAATTAAGTTTTGGTGTTTTTGTGAAACGTAACTGTTTATTTAAAATTTTATAATAATATAATGATTTAAATGAAATTTTATTTTTCCTAAAATATATTCATTAATTAATATTTTTTGGTATTTTAATTATAATAAAATGTTATGAGGCTTTAATTAATTTTTCAAAGTGTCATAAAATCGGTTATAATATTAAAATCTCTATTTTTTAAATAAATGATTATTTTAATTAAAATTAAAATTTCTCATACTTTTTACATTATTTTCAAAAAATGGAGTCCATTTTTGAAATATAAATTTCAAAATATTTTTAGGGTGAATTTTTGGGATTCTTCTGAAATAGTTGAATTTTTAGTGAATAGTAAAATATGGTAATTTATATTGTTTAACATTATAAGTTAAATACATTAATTTTTTAGAAATTTATATTATAATAACCCATTATTTCTAACTCACATTCACTAGTTACTGTAATTGGTCACAAGAATCAATATTATGTATAATCTTGAGCCAAAATAATAAAAAAATGAATTGAATAATAAAAAACACCCCTCACCACCTCTTCTCCTCACAATTTCCAAGCCTTGAAGCTTGTCCAAATTCTGACCAATTCCCTTACCAATCCTCTTACCCACGTTCAAGACCTGATGGTCTCACCTAAATACAAAAACCAAGTTCTTTAAGGAGGTTCTTAAGGAAATGATATTCAAGAGGTAAAATTCATCATTCTTTCTCTTTTAATTTCTTTCTTTCTTTCTACCTTATCCTCACATCCCCTATCCAAAGTGAAATGATAACTCCAGTATCATACATATAATGGAATTTTATTGTTTTAATTTAATATCCATCATCAAACCTCCTATATTATCCTTTTTTCTAAAAATGAAAACATCATATGTGATGTGTCGATTCACCACCTTCATGGACAATAATTTTTCATTTTCATTTACCACCTTAGAGGATGGTCATAATACTATTATTATGGTTAAATAATATTTTAATAATTATATTATATCTTATTACATGTTCTGGTACCAATTTATAGAAATACTAACAAAATAAAATGAAATTAGTTTGTAATTTTCAGAAAAACTGCCAAAAATAAACCAAACATTTATCACTAATGTTTTCTCTAATGAATAATCCTAATATTAGGAAAAAATGATACATGGTATCATTTAAAATTATTGAAGTATATTAATACCATTTCATTCTATTTCATTCCACTTCTTTATTTTTTTTCTTTCATTTTATAAGAACTCCCATAATTATATTGACGGGAACCAACCATAAAACCATGAAATGAACAGTCTCGGAATGATGAAATTGAACTCTATAACTCATCCAAATGGCTATAAAAAATTAATAAAATAATAACAAACCAAATAAATGAATAATATGTTCTTAATTTAGTAATTAATGAATATAATTTTATTATCTAGGACATTAAGTATATGTGAAAACACTTTAGGACATAAGGTAAGGGAAATATTAACCTAATTTCCATTCTTTGGGTTAACCTTCTACATCATTTATTATATCATGATAAAATTATTTGTGAAATGAATTTTGATTATATTAGGTTTTTTGATGTGTAATTTTAGTGAATACACATACTTCATTCATTTTATTAATTCTCACTTCAACGATATGTTATTTGTAAGAGACTTTCTTAAAAAATCATCTTTTCAAGTTACAACTATTTTTATTAAAGAAATGTTTTTTACTTATACATCAAAAGAGTATTTTCCCAATTTCACGATGCCTTATTTATTTTTTTTCCTTTATAAGTTTACAAGTTTATTTTGAAATAACATTTTTTCATTTATAAGTGTGTAGCTTCTTAAAAATGAAAAGTTAATTCAAAATGGAAAATTTATTTTCCTCAAGAATGTTTATTTTGTGTAATATTTATGTGTTTTTCTCATGTTATGGTTCTTGGAAATTGTTATTATGATGGGTAGTTCCATGATAAACTAATTGTGGGTGATCCTTTTATATCTCTCCAATGCTTTGGGTAAAGGTATGGAGTCAACTGGTTAGGTTTCTCCTAATAGATTATGGGAATATATTGTGAGGGTTATTTCAATAGTGACCATTATGGTCACTCCCTGTGTAGTGAAGAGATATACTTTATATTTAAGAGTGATATGAAAATAATTCCATAAGTTACATTTTATGATTTATGTATTCTTTCTATGGTTTTATAGAAAACTTATTATTACACAGTTAAGATAATGAGATATGTTTTATGTGTAAAAGTTATAACTTTTTGAAAATGTTTTCATTCATAGACTAATAGTTTCTTTATTCCTTTTTATGTCCCTTACTAAGATTTTTTTCTCTTACCGAGTTTTGAAAATTTTTTCATAGGGTTTATGGATGGGTAAAAAATAGAATAAAGAAATTGTAAAGTTGTGAATTTTTTTTATGTAAAGAAATCTTGTTTTATTCTAAAGGATTAATATTTTTTAAAGAATAGATATCTAGTAGATGTTTCTACTTTGTAATATATGAGTTTATATGTATGATTTTATGACCTAATTATCTAAAACTATAAACCTAAAATATCTTTGGGAATGTATGAAAGTGAACTCTTGTTGATTTAACAAGATTATGTAATGTTTTAGGTCCGGTCCTTACACATGGTATCATAGTATGGTTTAGATAAGTTTAGGGTTAAGGATAATGTTAATAGAATACCCATAAATGAAAATATTGAAAACTACTATGAAGTATTGGAGAAGAAAATGTTTCATCCATATTTATGAAGATATTGATGCTTTGGAACAATCCATTCACTCTATTAGAGATTACACTACCAAAAATAATTTCCTAGGAAGCATATCCTAAGAAGTATAAGTGTCTTCCCCACTATAAAACCTTATAAGGATGAAAGGAAATATTTACAAAGAAATTTTCAATGTAAAGTGGATCAAGTATGGGGATCATAACAATAATTTATTCAATTCCCTAAAAATGTATAGAATATCCAATAAGCCTCTTTCTCTTTGAAAGGATGGTGATCAAATTCTTAGTGTGAGGCAATCCCTGGATGACCACATTGTCTCTATATATAATAATATTTTTAATGGACCTCCCAAAAATGTGGATCTAAGAGAATGAATCATTACTAAGTTTTTCACTATGGAAAAAAATATTCTAGTCAAATCTATTCTTCTTTATTTTGAAATTAAGGATGCTATTTTTGGTCTTAAATAGAAAATGGACCTAGGAAAAATTGATTTACCAACTATTTTTCAGCATTTTTGGGAGATCATCCAGACTGATATTTGAAGTTTGGTTAGAATTTTTTTTCAAGGGTGGATCCTTCTCTCGAGGCTTTAATTCCCAATTAATTAACTACATTCCTAATGTGAATAATTATAGTAACATAAGTCAATTTAGGACAGTTTCTCTGGTGAAAATAATATACAAAATCATCCCCAAGATTATTGACAATAGACTTTCTCAGATATCAAACAGAATCATCACCTAGAATCATTTTTGATTTGTGTAGGGAATAAAGATACCATATTTCTTGGTTTATTCCTTGGAATATGTATACCTACTTAGTAAATCAACTAGGGGATCCAAAATTTCTCTCAAGATTGTCATAAAAAAAATTGACACTATGGATTGTGGATTCATCTACAAGGTTCTTTTGTGTTTTGGATTTAATGAAGACTTTTTTAGAATGATCAAAGTCATGATTTTCTTTTCCTGTATTTCTATCTTAATTAATGGATCCTCAAAGGGCTAATTCAAGTGTTTATGAGGGGTGAGACAATGATACCCCCTATCTACTATTATTTTTTCAATTTTTGAGGATTATCTTAGAAGACTCATTATTCACATGGTGATTAATGGTGACATGAATCCCATCAGGGAAGAAATAGGTATTTCATCCCCTTACCATCTATTTTTTTCTAATGATATTATCATATTTTTTTAGGGAGACAGGAGGAATATCAAAAACATCAAAAAGACACTTATGCATTATGAATGTGTCTCAATCCAATAGGTAAGTCAGAGTAAGTACTTCAATTACTTTGGAAATAATGTATCATCCCCTATGAAAATTAGAATGATCAGTGAATTGGGTATAAGGGAAGTTTATTTACCATTCATTTATTTGGTTTTTTCTATGTTTTAGGGCAGGCCCCATGCTTCCTATTTCACCAATATTTTTTTCTGAGTAAAAAGAACTCTAGATTCTTGGAAAGTTAAGTCTCTCTCTCTAATTGGAAGAGATTTCCTTGTTAAGAATGTGATTTTTTAAAAGATAGTCTATTCTTTCATAGTGTATACTTGACCCATATCAGTTGTTAATTCCATCAATATCATGATGATTAACTTTATGTGGAGTGGTATTATTATGGAGATAAATATTATCGCAGCCTCATATAAGAAATGTTGGATTCCTATTTCTTTTAGAGGTATTGGCATTAAGAACCTAAATCTTTTAAATCAATATCTATAAGAAAAAATTGTCTGGAAACTTATTATCAATAAATAAGATGTCTTGGACTTCCTCATATCTAGATTTTTTAACAAACATTAAACAGGAAACACTTGCTACATGTAATCCTCTATATAGGATGGGCTTAAGGGTGTTTTTTCACAAAGTATTCAAGAATGCTCACTAAATGGTTAGTGAAAACTCTTTACTCGAATTATGTGTGGATAAATAGGTTGGGAGTACCCTTATTTATTATATTGATCACATGAATGATATTATTGATTATAATATATCCATCAAAGATCAAATGGACAACTTGAGTGACCTTCCTCAAGACATTGTGAAGGTTGTCTCTTATTATGATTTCTCAAGTCAGGAATATATACCTATTTGGGATCTAGCCTCAAATGGGAAAATTGATTCAAAAACCTTTTATAAATATCTAGTGTGGAGATCACATAAATGGGTTGGTGGATTCAACAATAAATGGCTCCAACCATTCATATTAACACTATTTTGGAGGCTATCTCATAACAAACTCTCTATCTATAACAACCTATAACAGGTTGGTATTAACCTCTATTCCAGGTGTGTTATTTTTAATCAGAACTATGAGTTCATTGATAATATCCTCCTCAACTAAAAAACTTCATCCTCTCTATGGAAGGATATCTTCGATATCATTGAGGTTTAGACTCCAATATCAAACAACATAAGGGATTTTCTTCCTACACTAATTGATTTCAAACTATCTAAGAAAATTGGAATTCTCTTCAAGGCTACATGCATTGAGTCAATTCATGTAATCTCGAGGGGGAAAACTAATTTAGTTCATGGTAATTATTTATTTAGAAAAAACTAATATCTTGATGATGTTATGATGGAAGCGTAGAATGTAAACATGCTGCACACAGAACATTTCAGTAACTCAGTGCATGACCTAGTCGTGCTGAGGAGATTGAAGATCAATGGGAACCTCCCTCCACCTCACAACACAATGGAGGTATTATAGATCTTTCCTTTCACTGTATGGGTCATTTGTAACTCATATGGTGCTTTACATGAAAATCTAAGGCTAATAGGATGTGGGATTGTCTTCAGGGATGCTGTTAGAGATGTCGTCAAATAACAATATGAACCTTGTGGCACTACTTCAGAATTGGAATCAAAAAAATGTAGTCTGAGACATGAAGTGCGCATGGCGAATCAAAATAACTAGAATAATATATGTTTTGAGTCAGACTCCAAAACCATTGTTCAAGCTATGAGAACCGGGAAGATACACCTATCTTGGAATCTCACAGCAAAGTGGATTGACTAAATACACTTGATTTCATCAATGAACTACATCATCACACATTCATTTTGTGAAGCCAATGATATTGAGTAATCACTTGAAAAAAAGGATTTTCTAGTGAGTCATTCTTTTTTCCAGCACTCTTCCTAATTATATTTCGTCAATGTTTCAAAATGAAAAATGTAGAATTACAACATTCAAATTGTTGTAATTTTCATTATTAATGAAATATCCTAACACTCACCTTTTTCAACAATATTATTACCATGTTACTTCATCTAAGATATGTCTGTTTAGAATGGTTTTCCACAGAAGAAATATGGAAGTTAAAGTCTGAAGGAATTAAGATAATGATATCCTTATGAATCTGTAGCTTAGAATGGTGGGAATTAGAACCACCTAGTTTGGGATTGTAATGGATTAGTTGAATCAAGCTATAAATGGTGGTCGAATACATTCATGAGATAATATATATCAACCTTAGAGGAATATGTTAGTGGTGGACCATTTTATGAGATAACATCTTTTTACATTTAGTGAATCTTCTTACCTACTGGTAGATTAAGTGTGGATTAAATCCCTAAAAAATATTTTCTATGTCATGGGGTGTGAAAACCATCAAATGGATAGTCATTATATTTACCATTTTGAAGGTAAAGTTGGTCGGTGGTGGTCAATGGTCAATAATATCAAGTATGGAGAGAAAATTTATTCATTGGAATGGTATGAATTCAAAAATAGTTTCATTCTAAAATAATTTCCTATAGATACATAACTTAGGATGGAAAAAATTCTTGGAATTGAGATAGGAGGAGGATTTCATGGATTAATAAGAAGAAAAATTAACTCAATTAGAAAGGTATGCTCTAAATTTTATCGAGGATCATGATAGTAAAATCAATTATGTTTACTCATTATTGAAGCCAAAATATTGAAGGGTGTTGACTTCTCATAAATTAAAAATTTACAAAAAAAAACTTGTTCAATGTGTAGATAAGTTGGAAATGGAGTTTTTTGTTGATCATGTGTACTTTTAAAACTAACAAAAAAGGAGTTATAGGTGGAAGAAAAAAAGAACGAATGTATCAATGATGTTTAATGGTATGAAAATTAAGTTTTTAGTTTGTGATAATTGTGGTAAAAACACACTGGGGAATGACTTTTGAAGTTTGGTAAGTGTTTTTGATGTGATAATTTTGGTTATATGGCCCGTAATTGTAATGAAAAAGATTGTGGTAATGGTAAGAACAATTCTTATATAAATATAATATAATGTTTTAAATGTAATGACATGGTTAATTATAAAAATGAGTGTCCAAAGAAGAACCCAAATGATGGGAAAAATCTAGAATATGAGAAAAAAGATGTGTTAAAATCCTTAGAAAATACTTCAGTAGATGTTAGTCCATCTAATAAAGTGGTTTCAGTTACATTGTTTGTTGGCAGGGATTTTACCATTTTCTTGTCTGATTCAGGGTCTACACATTCATTCATATCTATGAAATGTTTTGTTAAATTGGAAATTTCACCCCAATAAATGAATCCATAGATTATGGTAAAAAGATCTAGGGGAAATATTAAGGAAAAAAAGTATAAGAATATTCCTATAAATGTCTGTGGAAATAATTTACCTACAAAAATTGTATAGTTATACATTGATTTATTTACTAAAAAATTACATAAACATCCCCTAGGTTATAAAGTTTATTTTTCCATTGATTTAACCCCTGATGCAAGACCAATATTAAATACTCTCTATATAATTTCCATTGTGGAATTAGTGGAGTTGAAGAAACAACTAGAGGAGTTAAGTGATAAGATATTTATTTACCCTAGTGTTTCACCATGGGGATCCCATGGTGTCTTCATTAAAGAGAAAGATATATCCATGTGACTGTGAATTAATTACAAGTATATCAATGTTATCACAATAAAGAGAGAGTATCATCTACATCACATTGATGATTTATTCGATTAACTTCACATAGCTCAATATTTTTCAAATATTTACCTTTATTATGGGTATTATCAATTGAAAGTAAAGAAGGAAGACATTATGAAGATAGTTTTTAAAATACTGTATAAACATTATGTGTTTACATTTTTCCCCATGTATTGACTAATGAACCCTCTATTTTTATGGATCTAATAAATAGAGAATTTAAGGAATATCATAATGAATTTTTGTGGTATTAATTGATGATATTTTGGTGTATTCTAAAATATATGAGGACCATGAGAATCACTTGAAGATAATTCTTAAGACTATTATATGGAAATATTTATATGGTAAATTTATTTAGTGTGATTTATGTATTAAATAAGTTTATTTTATTGTCCATATTGTCTTAGAGGATTGAATCTCAGTTGATCTTGTGAAGGAAAAGGTAGTCATAGAATGGCATGTGCTAACGAAAATAGTTAAGGTATATAGTTCCATTAGTTTATCTGGGTACTGTCCAGGATTCATTTAGAATTTTTCCTAATTGTATAACCTATTAAAAAATATTACACATAAAGGGGTCATGTTTGTTTGGATAGAGGAATGTAATAAATGTTTTCATGAACTAAATAGTATATTGGTCAATGATTCAATTTTGACTCTACCATCTAGAAGTGATGGGTTTTTTATATTTAGTTTTGCATAGAATAATGGACTTGATTGTTTCCTAATTAAAAATGATAAATTTATTACATATGCATCAAGTGAATTGATGAAATTTGAACATAACTATCTGACCCATGATCATGAGATAGAAATTGTAATATTTAAATTTAAAAATATGGAGACTTTATCTCAATGGTGAATTATGTGAGATATAAACATATCATAAAATCCTAAAATACATATTTTAATAAAAATATATTAATATGATACAAAGGTGATGGATCAAGCTACTCAATTATTATGATTTATCAATACACTACCACCCAGAGAAATAAAATAATGTTGAAGATGCATTGAGTAGGAATGATCATGGAGTTATGACCCAAATGATGACTGAGAGAGATATTATATTCATGGATCTTGTAAATATTGAAATGATAATTATTAAAGAATAAGAAACATCATTTATTTTTTAAATTATTTTGAAACCATATTCATTATAAAAGATAAAAATTTCTTAATCTGATGATGAGAAATTTTAGAAGAAAATTAAATATGTGAATGATGGGAAATTAGCATACTTCATTTATGAAGTTGGTGTTCTAAAATTTTGAAAGTTATTATATGTTCCAACTATACCTGAGATAAAATTTTAATTGTTTTATAATTCTTATATCTTTAATTTCTCTATACACATGTTATAATAATGATGTATAGGATTTTGTGGGAATATTTTTGGTGGGATAACATGAAATAGTAAATTTCTGATTATGTGTCTAGAATTTTGGTTTGTCAAAAAGTGAAAGATGTGAGATAGCATCTTAGAGAAGTTTTTAAAGATTTTCATATTCCTTTGTGTAAATGGGATGACATTATAATGGACTTTTTTATATGACTACCAAAGACTCCTTGAAAGAATGATGCAATATGGGTTATCATTGATCGCCTGACTAAATATGTACATTTCCTCAGTATAAGAGAAGATTTAAAACTTAATATCCTAGAAAAGATATATATTAATGATGTTTTCTGACTTCATGGTGAACCTATTTCAATTATGTCTAATTGTGATCCCCATTTTACATCAAGATTCTATAATATTCTTCTAAAGGATCTTGATACTGAGCTTCATTTTAAGATTTCCTACCGTCCTCAAACTATGGAAAATATGAACGGATGAGTTAAACAATTGAAGAAATGTTTAGGTCAAGATCACTTGACTCTAAAGCTTGGTGTAATTATTATTTACCTTTGGGATAGTTCTCCTATAAAAATAGTTAACATTCAAGTATTCAAATGGATTCGTATGAAACATTATATGGAAAGAGACATCATACTCTTAAAAGTTGGGATGAAGTTGATGAAAGGAAACTCATAGTCATATAAATTTTTGAAGAGATAACAAAAAAGGTAAAGGATATTTAGTCTCACATTAAATTATCTCAAAGTAAGAAAAGGAGTTATGTCGGTAATCTAAGGAACGATTTAGAATTCAAAGTGGGTGATAATGTTTTATTGAAAGTATCATCATCGAATGGTGTTATATGGTTTGATAAGAAAGGTAAAATGATCCCCAAGTACATCAGACCCTTTGAAATACTTGAAATAAATGGATTATTTTTTTCATTATTTTAAAATTCCACCACGTCTCTCAGAAGTACATAATGTTTTTCATATATCATTGATAATGAAGTACATGCCAAACCCAACGCAGGTTCTCACCTATAATGAAATAGAATTAAAAATTGATCTATCTTAATATGAATAGCACATCAATATTCTTGATAGTATAAAGAAAGTATTGATTAATTAGATGAATCATTTAGAAAGTTTACTTTATAGAATCATAAAGTGGAGGAAGCAATGTGGGAACCATATGATATTATGAAGAATAACTTCCCTTATCTGTTTAGAAGGTAATATCCATGATATTTTGAGGAAGAAATTTCAGTAGGAGGGAAAAATGTAACACCCTAATACATTACAATAAATTTCTTTTGTAATAAATTTAATTTCTTTGATAGCTTGGGGGTGTGCAATACTGAGTTTAACTGAAATGTGATACTCTTTTTAAATATTATTTAATAATTGTTATTATAACCAAGATGTTAAATTAAATGGAATGAATAGAACTAAATAAATTATGAAAAATATATATTTTATACATATTAATTTTTTATCTATTGATTATAAATAAAAATAATAATCATTTAAAAGAAAAATAAATGTTTTCTAAAAATATATTTTTTCTAAAATATAGATTAGTATAACTTAACACATATAATTTAAAATTAATATTTTACACTTTTATAAAATTAATTTGATAAAATGAACTTAATTTTTGAAATTATAATTTCAAAATTATATTAGGGTGAATTTTTGGGATTTTTCTGAAATGTTTAATTTTTCAATGAATAGTTTAAAATATTGAATTATAATTGAAAACTACCTTTTCATTCAAATTATTTATAAAGTTAAATTATATTTTAAATTGGGATTAAAAGTAAATTTAGTTCAATTATATATCTATTAATCTAATTTGGGTCATTTTAACCAATTTCATACAGAATTTTGATATAAAAACCTTTTAATCTTTTAAAAGATTTCTCTTTGAAAACTCGCTTTCTCTTCGGGTCTACAGGATTAATTTTAAAATAAAATTTTCTAATTATATGAATATAATTTGGAAAAATGGATTCTATATTTTGAATCATAATAAATTATATCATCTAATAAGTTCAAATTAATTTTTACCATAATTAATAGTAAAAATAGTAAAAATTATTTACTACGATTAAGGTAAAAATGGGTTTACTATGGGGTAAAACTAAAAAGATAAGGGTTAAAATGAACTATAAACTTCTCTAAAATATATTTAATGGAAATATTTCGACTTTATAATGACTATTTATCTATAATAATTCAATTGGGATCCTTTTTTCATTTGAAAAACATGGGTATACCTTTTTCATTTCAAACATTATAAGTGTGTCACTCACTTTACTTATAAAAGAACACCCTCTATCCTCTCTTCTTAAAACCTTAAAACACATTTTTATCAGAAAATACCCGAATAAATAACTTCCCAAATTCCACACCCTCATCCTATAATACTTATTTTTGTATAAATCTCACCTATTAAGGATTTTTTTGTAAACCAAAGGAGGTTATCTGAAGAAGAGATAGCGTTCTTCAACGAGCGTTTTTTTTTCTTCCCCTAAATCCTTTAATTATTATTAAATAATACTAATATAATAAACTAATTATATTAAATATACTTATATTTTGTTATTTTATTCTAATTACCTAAAAATATTTACTTCCATCAAATGGGTTTCCAATGTATCATTCATGTGTACGGTGGACTACCACCTCGCAAACCAATGTAATTTTTTTTCGTTTCCGAATCTCTATGTTGGTTTTGATGATGGATATAAATTATATATATGATATTTATTATATAATTATTCCTATGTATCCATTATATTATATATAAGTTTTTTACTTTCCATTCCATATGGGATACGATTACATCGCTCGGGTGTAAGACAGACTACTGCCTCACAATGCGATGTGATTCTTCTTTCACTAATCCTTTAAATATAAGGTAATAAGGATAATGTTAATTAAAATATGTGATATTAAAGAAATAATTATTATATTAGTTTTATATTTATCTTTTTAAAAAGATAATGTAACATTTTATTTTTTAAATTTTCCATCACTAAAAGATGATAACAGTGTTTGTGTACGTGTGCACTATCTCCTTCATTAAGTGATGTGACACTATTTTCATCACCACACCACAAGGATTATATATATATATATATAAATAATTAATATGGTGTTTATTACTGTATTATAATTTTTTAAAGATAAAATATTACTTACCTCCTTCCCATAATGATCATTTAAAAATGGAAATGTTACTCACGTGTACGTACAACCTACCGTCTCTATGATCATAAAATACTTCATTTATCAAAATAGTATTTTATGATTGGTATTAAAATTATGATTTATGTATAAATATTGTAATTATTTCATGATTATTATTCTATATATATTTAAATAATTACCTCTTAAACCAACAATCAACCTACCGAAGACATTTTTTACATATAAGTTAAATATCATCGAAACACCTGACGTAAAAATAATTGATTAATTAATTATATATAACATGGTTATAATTTAAATAAAAGAAATAATAAACCTTAAAAATGTTATTAATTAAGTAAATAATTAATATAAGTTTATTATTAATTAATATAAATAACTTACATGATGAGTCAGACTCAAGGTAAGGGACTTCGTCTCAATTTCCCTTTATTGAGGCATATTATAATGTTATGCACATAATTTCATTTATATGGTGTATATACTACCCCATTGAAATGAAATATCATGATTTATTAATGATTCATGCTATTTTAAGTTTCAATTTTATTTTTTTCATCTAAGGGGATTGACATGAAAATTACAAAGTGTTAAAAGTTATTGTACAATCTCACTTTATTTTTTGATTATTAGATTTCCCTTGAAATAATCACCTTATTGTGATCATTTTTTATTGTAAACTGAATTTCTATGAAATAAAAATATTATATTATTATTTTATAAACCATATACCATTTTTAAATATGGTGTTTACTTTGAAATTTATTTGATTAACTTGAGAAATATTGATAAATCTGTATCCTTTAGTCAATTTGGATATTTGATGATAAGGAATATTAATTAATGAATTAAATAGATTGTTTGATATATGAGGAATGTTTATCACTAAAGATAAAGGTGGGTCCTAGTTATATATATCCCATCGATGTATCGAAATGTCTCATGAGACAAATTAGATGGCCAAATATGATGGGTTTTTACCCAGAAGTTTTAAAATATCTTGAGGAAAGATATTGAAGATAGAGGCATCATGGTTCCTGAGATCATGAAGTCCAATAATTAATAATATCCTTTATTGATAATATATATATTTTTATCATTATCGATGAAATTTTCTCTACGATATTATCTCTGGATGCATTTCATTCTTATATTATTGACTAAATGGAATGTGTGTTCAGTTATTTACCTATACATATTAATTAGTCCTTATCTTTTCATGATAGTCAAGTTGTTTAAATTGAATTTTAATTTATTTATTTAACTTTACATGTTTATTATGCTTATTTATTCATAAAACTTTCATTTTATATAACCCCTACTAAACATTTGAGCTTACCCTTATTTTTTTCTTTCCCATAGGATATGAAGAAGAAATAACTGAATGAGTTTTCAAGGATGCTGTTAATTTATTTTTTTATATATCATGTTTTGTTTTATATTAACAATATAAAATGGGTATCTTGTACGTAACTGGTTCTGTAAAAATTCTTAATTAATCGATCCTTCAGGATTTTACCCTTTGTATGTATACCAATGTAATAAATTAGGCATCTTCACCAGGTTACTATAGTTGGGGTCATTGCATATTTATCCTTTACAGAACAAAACAAACATTTTTTTACATATTTATATTATATTATTCTAGTTCTTATGATTTTATAATCATCCATGATATAATTTCATAGCATTTTTCGAGTAGGTGATAAAACAGACCCAAACATAAACATACCAAGATTAATAGAAGATTATGAGGTGATTGATTTACAATATAATTATACTAGTAGAATAATTATATAATTTAGTTTTATTTATTGTGATATATCTGAATTATAAATACTTAGGAGCAGAAATTATGGATACAAAACTATTTCATAGTATAGACAAAATGTTTTCCACTTAGTTTTCTTGGTTTAGACAGTTAATTTTATAAAGATTTTTTAAAATTCATATCATTAATAGAATATTTAATTTATATTACCAAAAAATTATTTATATAAAAAAGTATATTTATCATTCAAAACCATTATCATTTTCATCCATGTACTGAAGTGATGAAATGAAAAATAAAAATCAATTGTTTTATAGAGGCGGTAGTCCACACGTACGCATGGATAATGATTTCATATTATATAGAATAGATAATATGAGTAATATGATTTAAAATTTAATAATATAAAATATTTAATTAATATAATAATTATATATTTAATTCTCTATTATTATAATCCTTTTAATATGGGGAAGTAAAATGAAATGTGTTGCGTTGTGGATATGGTAGTCTACACAACGCATGATTAACATTTTTGTTTTTATTAATAGAAAAGGGGAGGGTGGTTAAAGTTTCTAAAATAATTAAAATAAAATAATAGTATAATAATGATACTTATTTTATAAATATAATATTATAAAAATAAATTTTAAGAATATAAAAATTAAATAAATAAATATGAAAGAGGGAGGATCAGTTAGAAATCTATACCTTACTTCTTAGGTTATCTCTTTTGTAGAGAGGATTAAACCTTCAAGGGATGGTATTTTTAGATGATTAAAATCACATTAAGGTGGATAGTAGTGTTAAAGAGTGATTTTGGAATATTTTGGGATTAACATAAGTTGGTTTAGTGTGAGGGTAAGTGAGAATATGAGTTCACCTTTTATAAGTGAAAAGGTATTTCATTTTTTGTAAATACCAAAAAATAAAAAATGGGAAGTCACCCTCAAGGAAGGTTTCCAAAATATTAATAAATAATGGAATGTTTCAGTGATAAGTTTGATAAAGTCCTTAAAACCACATTCCCAAATATGTCTTAAATATGTTTTGGGTTTTCTACTCTTATATTTTTACTCTTATCATTTTAACTTTCATTGTGGTTTTTACATAAGCTAACTTATACTTTATGTCTAAAAAAATGTTCCTTATTACATAATTTGGACATAATGATTCAAAATTTTAAATCCATTTTATTTTATTCAATTTCTAAAAGAGATAAAAATTAATTTAACAATACTAAGTGTATAATATATTAAATTATTTTTTAAATGTAACTTTAGTTTTAAAAAGAAAAATATGGTTCTAAAAAATTAAAAAAATTATAATTATAATTTCACTTATAAAATAAAAAAACATAGAAAAAGGTTTCATGAAATTAAAATTCATACTTATATAAAAATAATTTTTTTAAATTAATTTTATTTTTAAAACTAGTATTTTAAACTATTCAACTAAATGTAAATCTTTTTAGAAAAATACAAAAAAAATAACCCTAATAAAATTTTGAAATTATAAATTTGAAAATGATGTTATTATCATCAAATTAAAATTATAAAATTTATATATTTATTTATTTGGATAAAAATAAAAAATATAAATAAAAAATATTTTTATTGAAAGATGAGTTCTTAAGCGTCAAGTGTTTGTAATCTTATTTCATATAAATTTCTAAATAATTGAATGTATAATTGATGTTTTAAAAAATATAAATATTACCTATTATAATAAAATTTTAAATGTGATCAATTTAATTTTTTAAGGTGATATAGTATACCCCTTTTTTTAAATTGTTCTTTAAAAATAATAATTATATGTAATTATTTTAATTGATTATTATATTTTTATCTACTAATGATTATATTATTAATGTAATTTTAATATATCTCAAATAATTTCAATCATTTATTGCATTAGTTACGTGTTGTGTGTGAAATAATATATTAAATATGGTATTAATTTAAAGGATCCAAAATATCATGTCATTACATTTTACCCCCTTAAATAAATTGTGTCCTCACAATTTTAATTATTACTCACTGATAAAAATATGTGAGGGTAACCTTAATATATCCATCATTGAGGATATAACTTATAATTTCACATCACCTTACTCTATTATGCTATACTAATTTACATATATTTCCTCAAATGATATTAATCATTTATACAATCACATACCCCAGTATGTATATACCCTAATAATATATTCTCCATAATATAACTTTCTCAAAACCATTTGAGTCTCAAAGATATTATACAATAGAAAAATCATATATTCCTAAAAATAATCTTATATCTTAAATAACAAGTTTATAAATCCACACATTGTTATATATATATTACAATCCCACAAATGTTATTAACTTCACAAAAAATAACATTGAACACTTTTTCGTTTAATCGGTAATCAATTCCAATGCTATCAATAACATCTAACTCCATTTTATCAAAATAAATCAACCCCTTATTATATCACCCTAAAGAATCTATTGAACCTAATAGTTTTTTATACCTCAATCATGTGTTCTTCAATAGTTATCCCAAAAATATAACCTTATAATAAAATCACTTTTCAAGGTTATTGACACCATTAAATATATATTCCCAAACCTTTAAATTATGAATGCTGAAGAAAAATCCTTAGACGATTCACATAATCCTCGTGAATTTTAAAATATACCATAATATTGTTGATAATTATCAATCACTAATGAAAATATATATTTTTATCAAGATTCTATTTTTACTAAGATATCAACCCCACTTCCTTAGGTAAGACAAGGAAACTCACCTTTTTCCATTATAACAATCACATACCAAAATTATCAACCATTTAAGTTTTCTCCCTTATTTAATTATAATAAATAGTGGTTTATGTATACACACCTTTCTCATCTTCATTTTTATGATCATACTTCAACCAAATATTAAAACCAAAATGATTATGATAATATCGAATAAATTCAAAGTAAATGATCATATGAATTTGAAAAATCTATCCTAATAATTTCATACTTTGATACTTTCATTTTAATTATTTTAAACATGGTGCATCCTATAACTTTATTTTTTCTACCAAGGTTACTTCAAGTTATTTTCTTGCAAAATTCTTAACCTAATCTATTAATGTAATTAGGAAATGAATAATTCATAATGGTTCATAAATAGAAATTTATTTACCAAATAATATCCCCCAAGAGTGTCTAACTGTTAGTGTTAGGAATTATTTACATGAATTTGGTGACAATTGATTTAATACCCAATACACCTTTTTATGGTTTTTTTTCATGGTTACATTTTTATCAGATCCTGTATCCACCTGTAGTATCCAAACATTGATGTAATTTCTAGTAAAACCACACAATTTCTAATTTACCAAGATTTTAGGATGTTATACTACACATATAAATTTTCATTATACTTTTCCCTAGGGTTTCACAAAATTTCTCTTATAATAATCCTTAGAATATTACATCTACTAACTTAAAGGAATCAAACTTAACTTATCAATGTTTAATTCCATTTCTTGTAAAATACCAGGTAATGTTAAGATAAATAATTTTTAGGACTTATTAATATTCACTAATTATATTTCATATATTTATATTCATAATAATAATATTATGTAATGTTTTAGTCAAAAGGAAAAATGTTTTAACTCTAACCAAATTAGGTTTTCATGCATTATATGTTCTTATTTAAAAGATTTATTTTAAAATTATAGAATTTTAATTTTAAAAAATGAACTTCATTTTTAAATTCATCATGTAAAAATTATCCTAGAGTGAATTTTTTATAATTTAATGAATGTTTTAGATTTTTCAATGAATAGTGAAAATACTGATTTTTATTAAAAAATGTCTTTTCTTTTAAAAAATTTAAAAATATTTATTTTGTATTAAAATGGTTTAAAAGAAAAATTAATTATATTATATTATTAAAAATATAATTATGATATTTGGAATGAATTTTATACTTGAATTTGGTATGAAAACATTTTTATACTTAAAAAGATAATTTTCTGAAGAAAAAAAGGTTTTTCATGTTTAATTTTAAATTAAATTATAAAACTTCTATGAATTTATTTTAATAAAATAGATTCCATATTTGTAATCATAAAAATTAATATTATTTGATAATTTAAACTTAATTTTTTCATAATGTATAGTAAATTTTTTTTATCATGGATAAGATTAAAACATGTCTACTAGGTGGTTAAACATAAGTGATAAGGGTTAAAATGACATAAAAAACTTGTATAATTTCTATTTTATAGCCATATTTAGAACATATATCATCTAATATTTATAAATGGTTTATATTTTTATCCATTTATTTTGATAAAGACATTAAAATATATTATTCTTTTTAAAAAATCCAAGGGTGTCATCCCCCCCCACTTATAAAAGGGTACCACATCTCCTCTCATCTCCATAAATAAAGAGCAATTTATTTTATAAAATAACCAGTAAAATAACTTACTTACATCCCTACCCATTTTCTATAATCCTCGTTTTGATCATAAAATAAACCTATGAATGCTTTAGGTACAAACCTAAAGAGGTTGTTCGAATAATAGGTATAGTTCTTAACCGAGTGTTTTTATATTATTTAGTCTTCTAAATCCTTCAAATAATCTTAAAAAATTATGATATAATAACAAAATTATCTATCATATGAGTAGATATTTTTATTTTATTGTAAGAACCAATATATTTCTCCCTATTCCATCAAATGGAAAATGAAACCATTGTTTGTGTGTATGGAGGATCATTGCCTCCCAAACTAATGTAATTTGTTTTTCATCACCTACCCTCATGGATGGTTATAATAATGGATTTAATGTATAGATATGATATTTATGACTTATTTATAATTATATAAATATAAAATTTTATCTTCTTTATTAGCTTTACATCCATTGTAAAATGATAGTGTCATCCATGCGTATGTGTGGATTGCCACCTCCACGAAGCGATGTGATTAATTTTTCATACTCACATCACATGAATGATATATATAAGTGTATTTAAAAGAAAAAAATATTATATTTATGATATAATAATCATTATATAAATATAAATTTATATTTACCTTTATTATCTCATGCTTTATGAAAAATGAAAATGTTACTCATGCGTATGAACAAACTATCATCGCCATGATTGTAATGTAATTCATTTATCATAAAAATAATTCATAGTTATTTTTAAAATTATAATTAATTAAAAAATTATAATTATGTCATTCTTATTATTCTTTATATGTTGGAATAATTACCTCTTTTACCAGAATTAACTTACCAATGTTATTTTGGACATATGAACTGAATATCATCCAAACATCTGACATGAACATAATAGATTAAGTAATTGTGTATAACATGATAATAAATAAAATAAAAATAATAATAAACCTGAAAAGGGTTCTTAATAAAGTAAATAATTAACATAATTTTATTATTTAAGAAGATAAATAATGTGTGTGATGAGTCGGACTCGAGGTAAAGAGCATTTTACCTTTGAAATATTATTTTAAATATTTTAAAGATTATTTTTCTAAATATTTTTCTTCCTTGTCTATATTCTTAAAATAATTTTATATATGTATTTAGATGGTCATAAATTAATTATAAAAGATATTTAGTTTCATTTTTTTTATTTCAATGGTTTTTAAAATGAATCATTTTAAATATTTTCTAGAGAATGTTTTGATGAAAAGGAAACAAGAATGTTCTATTTTAACTTATATGGCGTCAACAATTCTTACCAAAAATATCCATTATTTAATATTTGTATTCTATTATAATATTTCATTTTTCATTCTAATAAAAACCCTTATTACCTTTGTTCTATTTTTTCAAAAATATTTTAAAATGGAATGGATATTTCAATATGTGGAAATGTTTTCTTATCAGTGAAAAGAATATTTTTATAAGTTTGATAATGGAAATAAAATATTTCATGTATTATGATTATTTAATTATTATTGATAATTATTTATGATTATTTTTTATCATGTTATATTGCATGATGATGCGTGAGATTAATACAGCTTATAATGACTGGTGAGCCCAATATAACCCTCCAATGCATTGGATAAAGGGACAGAGTTAACCGGTTAGGTTTATCCCTAAGAGATTATTATAATTTACTAGGTAGGTTATTCTATTTGTAATTTTGAATGTAATAGTTATATTAAAATTATTTCCCAAGTTAATTACATTATATATTTATGCTTATGATGGGTTTTCATGGAAATATTATGATTTCACAAGGTAAGATAATGGGATTTAATTTAAAGGGAAGTTTATGATTCTTCTTAAGGGTGAAATGTATAACCTCTCATGAGTTATTAATGATTGTAAAAAACATTTATGGGATTTAATTTTCCTTTAATATTTATTATGATTTTTTTATGAAAATATTTGGTTAAATAAGTGGATTTATTTGGTAAGAAAATATTTATTTTTAGCCCAAAGTTTATTTTGAAAAAGGAAAATTTTTAAGAGTATACATAGACTAACAAGTTTCATTATTTATTTTTATATATACCTTACTGATATTTTTTTGCTCATCCCATAATTTCAAATTTTTCCTTAGGTTTTTAAGAATGAGTAGGGATGAGGATGAGGTAAAGATAAAAATTTTGAAGATATTTTATGAAAATAAAACTTGTTTTATTTTAAAAGTTTTTTGTATTGTAAAAAAATGCATAGTGGGTGATAGAGTCCACTTTATGAAGTAATATTTATTTATGTAATGGTGATGACGTAATTATATAAAACTATAAACCTAAAATATCTCTTATAATGGAAATAAATGAATTCTTGTCCAAATAATAAATTTTATAGATTATTTAAGGTTGGGTATTTATAGTTGGTATTAAAGAAATAGTTTAGATAATTTTAGAGGTTAGGGTAATATAAGTAAATAACCTTAAGAAATTATGATTTATGTTTATTATGATAATTTATTTTAATATTATCATGTTTCTTCATTTAATGTATGTTAGTTTGAAATTCTTTTCTATATATTAAATAGATAAACTGAAGTAGAAAAGAACCAAGATGATAATATCCTTCTAAATTAGAAACCTAAAATGGTTAACATTGGAACTGAGTAGTTTATTTATGTGATAAATTATTTGAAATAAGATATAAATGGTGGTGGTATACATTATAGTGAGAAACCAGATCTACCATAAAAGAGCATATTGATAGGGGATCATTTAATGAGAAAACCCCCACCAGCATTCAGTTGATCTTAAAACTTGGTGATAGCTGAGGGATAGATTAAAGATCTGGAAAAGATATTTTAATTCATGGGTTGTCTGGATCATCAAAATGTAAATTTTTAATTTACCATTTTGAAGGTTAATCTGATAAATGGTTTAAATAGTTAATAATACTATAGAAAGAGAATATATTGACACTATAGAATGGGTTATATTTAAGAATCTTTTCCATGAGAAGTATTTTCCAAAGTATATTTGACTTAGGATGAAAAAAAATATTGGAATTGAGATAGAAGGAAGAATACTTAGTGGTCATGTATAAAGTAAACTTCACCTAATTTTAAAGGTATAAACCAAATATTATTTGGGATCATGATAATAAAATTAATCAATTTTACCCATGATTAAAGCCAAGATAGCAAAGAGATTTGGCCTCTTACGAATTAAAAAGTTATGAAGAACTTGTTTGCTGTAATGATAATGTAGAAATGGAGTTTGTTAGTGACCATGTATTCCATTAAAAAAAGGATAAAAATATATCCAAGTGTCATGTAAATGGAAATAATACATCAAATAAATCTAAATTAGAGAAAATAAAATTTTCTTTTTGTGATAGGTGTGGTAAAAAAGAAAACTATGTAATTATTTTTAAAATCTGGTAAGTTCTTCTAATTTGGTGTATTTAGTAATATAGATCTTGATGGAAAAATATATCTTGGTTGTGGTAATAAAAGTTCTAATAAGTAAGTAGTGAGGTATTTTAAATGTAATGAGATGGTTCAATATGTGGATGTGTGTCAAAGGAAGAGAAATAATGATGGGGAGTAGAAAGAATATAAGTATAATAATATGATGAAATCCTTTTAAAATACTTTTTCATATGTTGGGAAATATAATGAAGTTGTAATAGGTACATAACTTATTAATTAAGAATATTAAAATTACTTGTTTAATTCTAGGTCTACACATTCATTCATTTCTTATAAATTTACAGGTAAAATTAAAATCTCAACTCAAGAAATGAAGCTATAATTTTTGGTAAAAACACCTTGGGTAGTATTGAGAAAAAAAGTATATAAAAATATATTCCTATTATAATATGTCAAAGATTTTTCCCTAAATACCATGTTGTATTTCCCATTGAATAATTTTATTTTATTTTTTGAGTAATTTAGTAGATTTCATTTTCTCAATATAAGATAGATTTTAGAGCCAAATAATTTATTTTATGATATAATTTTCTATTTTTATATAATAATCAATTCATACCTTTGTAAATATATCAATAAGTTGATAAATTTTAAAGAGATGCAAGTGAAACTAGTGTTTCACATGTTTCTGAAAATAATAAAAATATTTAGATTAATGATGTCCTAGCAGTAAAAGAATATTTGTATGTTCTTTCTAATGAGTTACATGGTGTTATATCTGATTTTGAAGTTGAGTTGAATTTTTACTTGGTGCCTGATGCTAATACAATTTCAAATACCCCTTATTGAATGGATCAAGTAGAACTTCTGGAATCAAAAATATAGTTGCAGGAGTTTCTTGATAACAATTTCATTAATGTTATTACCTTACTATGGAGAGATTCAATTTTATTTGTTAAAAATATACAATTATCCAAGAGGCTTCGAATTGATTATAGAGCATTGAATAACATTACTTTTAAGAATAAGTATTCACTTCCTCGTATCAATGACTTGTTTCATCTTCTCCTAGGAGATTGATATTTTTAAAATGTTTCTCTTCGGTCCAAGTACCACCAATTGAAGGTGAAGAAGGATTACATCAATAAGATATTATTCTATACTAGGTGTGGGCATTATAATTTTGTTTTATTCCCTTTGGTTTGATGAATTCCCAATCTATATTTATTAATCTTATGAATAAATTTTTCCATTAATATTTGGATAATTTTGTAGTTGTGATTATTAATGATATTTTTGTTTATTATAAAATTTATGAGGATTATGAAAAACATCTAATGATTTTTATTCTAACCTTGAAAGAAATGAAATTATATGGAAAGTTTTGAAAATGTGATTTTTAGTTACTGTATATTTCATTATTTGGACATATCAAAAATAAATATGGAATAATTTTTGATCCCCTTAAAACTAAAGTGGTTGATGAATGGATAAGACCTAAAAATGTGACAAAGATTCATAGTTTTATTGGGTTAGTTGGTTATTACCAGTGGTTTTTTGAAAACATTTCATGATTCTCTACCACATAAACTATGTTAACATGAAAATGAGTTCGGTTCATCTAGATAAATGAATGTGATGAATATTTCTAAGAATTTAAAAGAAGATTATTTAATACTCATGTTTTTACCTGCCATCCATAATTGGTGACCTTATTATCTACAAAAATGCTTCATTGAAGAGACTTTGTTGATTTTTAATGCATAATGGTCAAGTAATTTCTTATGCTTTATATCAATTATAACCTCATGAGAAAAATAATCCTACACATGAACTTGAATTGGAAATGATAATGTTTTATTTAAAAATTTAGAGGCATCATTTATCTATAGTAAAGTGTGAAATATATACAAATAATAATATCATGAAGTATATATTCAATCAAAAAACGTTGAAAATGATATAGAGGTGATAGTTGGAATTGATAAAGCATTGTGACTATACAATTCACTACCATCTAGGTAAAACAAATAGAGTAACTGATGCTTTGAGTGTGAAAGATAATTATAAATTAATTATGATACATATAGAACATGATCCTTTAGTTAATGATTTGATTAATTTTTTCTTATAAATTTTTCATGATAGAAATCCCTCTGTTTTGTTTCAGGTGTTAGTAAAATAATATTTTTTAAACAGGATTAATTAATCTCAAAAGGAAGGTAGTGTTTTACAAGAAAAGGTAAAATTAATTAATAAAGGTATGTTTCATGGATTTAGAGAGGGTGTTTTGAGATTTATAAAAAGGTTATATATTTCTCATGAACACCATTTTAAGAAATAACTATTGATTGAGGCTCATAGTTATCCATTTTATATTCATCCTAGTAAAAAAATGTATAGAGGCCTTCAGGAACATTTCTGGAGGGGATAAATGAATAATTTTTTTGTTGATTTTACTATGAAATGTTTAACTTTTCAACAGGTTAAATATAAATGAAAATTACTAAATTGGGTTCTTTTTAATTTTCTAGTTATAGAATAGAAATTGGATAATATATCAAACCATTTCATGGTTAGATTACTAAATATATCTTAAGGTAATAATGTGATGTAGTTTATTGTTTATTGATTATTTAAATCTATCCATTTTCTTCCCATTCAAGATAATATGTCTTTGGATAAAATTTATCAAATTTATATTAAATATATAATTAGATTACATATAGTTTCTCTCTCCATTATATCTAACTATGATCCCAGGTTTACCTCTATGTTTTGGAGAATTATTTAGAAGTTGTTTGTTACAAAATTAAATTTTAGTACAGGATTTCATTCCCAATTTAATGGATGGTCAGAGTGAATAATTCAAACATTAGAGGATATGATTTTATCATGTACAATGGATTATTAGTGAATTCTGGATCAACTTATAAATTTGATTTAATTTTATAATAATAATTTGTTTTATTCCACTATACAGATGGCACCTTTTTAGGCATTATACAGAAATTTGTATCAGACTATAGCTCAATAGGATGAAGTTTAGGAAATAAATTTATTAAAAAAATAATAGGTAGAAGAAATAGTTGAGAAAGTAAATATGGTTCAAAAAAATATAAGGATGGGTCAGAGTATTCAAAAAACTTACACATATAATTGGTGGAAATATTTTTCTTTCAAGGTAGGCAATCATGTTTTTCTTAAAGTATCTCCATAGAAAACTGTTTTGTGTTTTTATAAAAAGTGAAAGTTAAACCCATGGTTAATTATAATTTATAAAATTATTGATCAATTTGGACCAATTTCCTATCAACTAGAATATATTATGATTTTATCTCATATATATTATTTATTTCATGTTTCATTGTTATGAAAATATGTATTGGATATATCTCATGTTTTAAGCCTTGAAGTAGTTCAATTGAAAAAAAACATTTCTTATGAAAAATATCTAGTAAATATTCTTAAATGAATAGATATTTTTTTTAGAATAAATTGATTTAATATTTTAATGTTTTTTTTAAAAAAATATGATTTAATAAGTGTCATGAGAATTAGAAAATTTTATGAAGGAAAAATATCCCCACTTGTTTAAGTAATGAATAAAATTGTGAGGATGAAATTTCCAAAAGGGGGGAAGAACATAACAACCTAGGTAATATTAAGATATATTTTCATGTATTATTAATATAAATTAATTATATTGTATATATTTATATTCATAATAATAATTTTAATTAATTTTCAATCAAAAAGGAAAATATTTATTTCTATCCAAATCGGATTTCTATGCATTATATGGTTTTATTTAAGAGATATATTTTCAAATTATAAAATTTCAATTTTAAAAAATGAAATTTATTTTTGAATTCATCATTTAAATATAATATAAGGATGATTTTTTTATAATTTTCTAAAAGGTTTGATTTTTCAATGAATAATGACAGATACTGATTTTCAATCAAACTGTCTCTTTTATTTCAAGAATTTACATAGTTTTATTTTGTTTTAAAATGTTATTAATTAAAAATTATTTATGTTATAATATTAATAATCTGATTATTTTATTTTTAATGAATTTTATACTATAATTTGACATAAAAACATTTTTATACTTAAAAATACAATTTTCTAAAATTTTGTTTTTCATCACATTTTTTGGATATAATTTTAATTTAAATTATATAAATTAATTGAATTAAATTTGATAAAAATTAATTAAATATTTTGAATAATTTTTATTAATATTGGTTAATAATTTTAGCTTAATTTTTTGTTATAATTAATAGTAAAAATAGTAAAAATGTGTCACTACGGATAATGTTAAAACAGGTTTACCAAGGGTTAAACTTAAGTGATAAGGGTTAAAATGAACTATTATCTTGTATAAATTATATTTTATAGCAATATTTTAACAATATATCATCAAATTTTTTACATAGTTCATTTTTAAGCCATTTTAATTGAGTAAAACATTACTATATTTTAATCTTTTTAAAATTTCCAAGTGTGTCCTCTCCACCATTTATGAAAAGACACCCCATATCCTCTTATCTCCACACTTCAAGAGACCTTTAGTTTATAATAAACTTAACCAAATACTTTCCTTAAATCCCTCCCCATTTCCTATAGGAATTTTTTTATCAGGAAACCAACCTAGGGATGCTTTAGGTATAAACATAAAGCGGTTTTCTGAAGAAGATGTAAAGTTCTTAACCAAGTGTTTTCATTTAATTTCTTATTCATCATCCATAAAATATTTTTCAAACATTATGAAATAAAATTAAAATTATATTCAATATAAAAATATTTGGTTATGTTAATTTCATAACCTATATCATTCTCCATGTTCCATCAAATGGGAAAGAAACCCATCATCCATGTGTACAGTGGACTACTACCTCGTGAACCGATATAATTGTTTTCCATCACAGCCTCTCATGGAGGGTTATAATAATGTATTTAATCAATATATATAATATTAATGAAATTTTAATCATCCTGTAAAGATAATATATCATCATTTTTATTACCTTTCCATCCATTGAAAATTATAATGTCATTCGTGTATGTGTATTGATTACCACATCCACGAAGTGATGTGATTAAGTTTTCGTGACCACATCACATGGATGCTATATATATGTGTATTTAAAGAAAAATATTATATTTATGGTATAATAATAATTATGTAATGATAAAATTATATTTATCATCTTTTTCTCATGCTCTTTGAAAAATTAAAACATTACTCATGCTTATGTAAAACCTACTGTCTCCATAATGGTAATGTAATTAATTTTTCACAACCATAATGCATGGATGATTTTAAAAGTATAGTTAATGAATAAAAATTATAATTATGTAAAGATTAATATTTTTAATATTATTTAATAATGGCCACTTTTTCCATAGACAACTTACCAAAGTGATTTTGGATATATGATCTAAATATCATAAAAACATTTGATGTCAACTTAATTGATTATGTAATTGTATATAACATGGTAATAAATAGAAAAAAAGTAATAATAAACTTAAAAAGGTTATTAACCAAGTAAATAATTAACATAAGTTTATTATTTAGGACTATAAAAAAATTGTGAGTATTCAGACTCAAGGTAAGGGGAACTTTACCTTAAAAACCTAATTTTAAATCTTTTAAATATTTATTTTATAAATATTTTTTTTCCATATCCATATTATTAAAATAATTTTATGGATGTATATATATATATAAATAACTTAATTATAAAGTACAATTTATGTCACTTTTACTTTTTTAAAAAATTTTCAAAACAAATTATTTTACATAATTTATATGAAATTTTTTGATAAAAACACAAAAGGAATGTTCTTTTTTTTGTATATATAACATCAATTGTTATTCCCTCCACAATAAAAAATATTTAATATTATTATTCCTTTATATGGTTTTATTTTCTATTCAAATAAAAACCATCTTTCCCTTTTCTTGATGTATTTTCAAACAAAGATTTTAAATGGAAAAGATACATCAATATCCAAAAATGTTTTATATGGGTCAAAAGAATATTTTTATAAGTATTTAAATAGAAATTAAATATTTGATATATTATGATTATGTTGTGGTTTTTGGGAATTTTTATGATGATAAGTGAGCATAATATAGCTCATGATGATAAGTGATCCTGATATAGGTCTCCAATGCATTGGGTAATTGGATGGAGTTAACTGGTTAGGTTTCTCCTAAGAGGTTATTCAAATTTATTAGGTAGTTTATTCCATTTTTAAGAGTTATTTTAAGAATGATATGAAAATTATGAACCAATTTTCCTATACGATTTATCTATGATTTCTATGGTTTCTCATTTTAATCTTATTATTTCACAAGGTAAGCTAAAGATTTAAGTTAAAAAGTAATTTTATGCAACTTCATAAGGGTGAAATGTATAACTTTTCATGAGTTTTTCATGATTTTAAATAAACCATTATGAGTTTTATTTTTCCTTTAAGATTTTCAAAAAAAATATTTTATGAAAATATTTTGGTAGATAATTTGATTTATTGGGTAAGAAAATGTCTATTTTGATCCTAAAGTTTATTTTTAACAGAAAAAGTTTAAGTGTATCCATGGACTAAAAGGTTTCTTTGTTCCTTTTTATATGTCACTAATTGATATTTTTATGCTCATCACACATTTTCAGATATTTTTCAGGAAGTTTTAAGGATTAGTAGGGGAAATGGTGAGGTCCAAATGAAAATTTTGAAGATATTTCATGAAAATAAAACTTGTTTTTAAGTTTTTTATTATGAAAAACAAGGATAATGAGTGATATTGTCCACATTATAATGTAATATTTATTTATTTAATGGGGATGAAATTATTCTATACAACTCTAAACCTAATATAACTTTATTAATTAAAGTAAATTAATTTTGGTATAAGGAAACAATTTTATGGATTATTTTGGGTCGGGTCCTTATATTTCTAACTCTCGACTTATCCTCTATCGATATCATCCTAATCTATAAAGTTATATAGACCCTAATATTATACTAGCTATGATATCCTAGACCTAAAAATATATTAATTAATTTAATTAAATAAAATATTTAATTAAAATATATTCCCAAGACATTTTAGGTTTAGATTTTTTGAAAAATAGGATAAAACATTAACTAACAAAACTTATGCCTTTTTAACTGATGGAAATTTTTCCCCCACTTTAAGAGAAACTGCTTAATTTATAATGAGACTTCAACATCTCCCATGAATTATCTATATAAAAAAATCTACTCGATATTACATACTTTTTTTATCTTTATAGCATGGGGTGAAAACATAAAAAAGTGGTGAGTTCAGATTCTTATTAAGGGGAAACGTAAGTATTATAAATTAAATATCATAAGTGAGCATAAGATAAGCATATGGGTATATTTATGATACATAAGAAACTTATACCCAAAAAAACATGGATCATAAACCATATAATAAGGATTCTCATATCATAATATATGAATCAAAAGAGTATGTAAACATTAGTCAATAAACATGATTCGTGAGAGCATAACATAGTCATGATTATAAGCATAAAACTATGAAATATTTCAACTATGACACACAAAAAATAATATAAATAATATGTCAAGGATTCCCACCATGACATTCATCCCATAATAAGCTTGGGATAATTACTCATGTACCTTCTTAGTCTTGGTATAATCCTCACATGTACACTTAGACATGGGATAAATCCTCCCTTATTCCCATTTGGCTTGAGATAAATCCTTATGTGTGTTATTTATCTTGGGTTAAATCCTCCCATATACAATTTATCTTGGGATGAATCCTCCCATGTACCCGTTTTCTTGTGATAAATCCTCTCTTATACCCTTTTTCTTGGGACAAATCCTCTCATATACCCTTTGTCTTGGGAGAAATCCTCTCATGTACCCATTTGAGTTCATTAGATTTAAAATTAACTATGAATTGGAGGGATATGTGAGATCCCACCCTTAATTAATCTATATATATGGTTCCACTTAATAAAAATTCATTAAACACATCATAAAGAACCCATGGAAGGAAAAATGGGTTTGTAAAATTTCCAAATGGTATCACTGAAATTGACCTCAAGAATATTAACGGTTGATACCCAAATATTCAATCACCTAAAGGGGTATTTCATAAGGAAATTTATATTATGATTAAATAAAAACAAATTACATGTAAATAAGTCATTTATAGATAAAAAGGATCAAGTAAGTGAAACCATAAAAGATTTTCTTTTAAACATTTCTAATATTTTCATAAAAGGACAAGTTATGGGTAATTTAAAAAAGTAATTTTTTAAAGGGTAAATTTTGATAATTAGAAAATAATTCCTTTTAAAAATAACTATTTTCAAATAAAACTCAACAATAAATCCTTTAATAAGACATAAATTTCTCAAAAAGGATATGTGAAAAAAAACTAAAACATTTAATTTCAAAAAAATCATTAACAAAGGAGATATAAATACATCAAAATAAGTTGTTAAAAATATTTGAAAAATTTCAATTTTAAAATAACATTTAATAGTAGTTCCTTGAAAATGACACAAAGTTACAAAATAAATTTCGATTGGAATATAAAACATTTGTTTTTCAAACGATAGAAAACCTTTTTACTATTTTGAACTACTTTTATTGAAACCCCACATAGTAAAAAAATTATATTAAAAATTAATTTTAACAAAGTAGATTATAAAATACCATATAATAAAATATTATGGTGGGATAAACTTGGTATGCAATAATAATATTTAGGATAAAAATATATAACTCAAAGAAAGGATATTTGAGTTACCAATATCCCATACGAGAAACATATCCCAAGTAGTGAGAAATGTTTTTCAATGGTTTTATCTATTAGGAATGTATATACCTATATAATAGTGATATAATATTATATAATATATTTATATTTCATAATTTACCCAAATTATATTAAATAAGTACAAGATAAAGGATCATAACTCAATGAACAAAAATTGAGTTACCAAAAATCCTTACAACCGGGGTAACAATTGAGACAATTTCCATTTGATGAAAAGGAAATGGTGTGGATTATATATCCCATGACTATATAAATATATTATAAATATACATTCATTTGTATTAAATATAAAATAAAATGAAAATAAATATGTATAATATAAACATGTCTCGAGGAAAAGAATTTGAGACGAAAAACTCTTACCGTAGTTCTAATTTGTTCTACACCTTCAACAAACATCATGAATAATTAAATTATTTTTATTAATTAAATACCCAATAACCTTATTAATAACTATAAATATTTATACTCTCCATTTATTATCATTCCATACATATATATATATTAGGTATTTTTACCCATTTTCCCACATCGGGTGTTTATAATGTTAATGGTTTATACCAGTTTTGTAGCAGCAGTGTCAGTATTTATATTTATTTAAAAGTTAATATTTTAAAAATAAATAATTTTACTATAATTTATTATTTATTTTTATTTTTTAAGTTTAAATTTTCTTTCATGTTTACTTTATTCTTTATCCTATAAGATGAAATTGATGACGATCATTTTTCAGTGATTTTTTACCTACAAATGGTGTTATTTTAATTAATGAGTTAAATATTGATGTTTACTTTAAACAATATATTTAAATATTTATATAATATTAATAAATTAATTATGTTCTCATAATTTACTATGATATAATTTCGTAGCATTGTTCGGGTAGGTAGTCAAACCAACCCAAACATGAAGATACCATGATTAATGGATAATTATGACGTGATTATGTTAAAATATATTTATAATAAGATAATTATTATATAATTTAGTGTTTATTAGTGTTATATATGATAATTAAAAATAATTATCATAATAATTTAGGGATACAAAACAATCTAATAGTATAAATAAATTGTTTTCCTCTTAGTTTTCTTATTTCGGACGGTTAATTTTATAACAATTTTTTACAATTAATATCATCAAGAGAATATTTTATTTTCATTAAAATAAACCTATTAATATTATAAAAATAATATTTATCCTTTAAAATTATTTTCATGACCATACATGTAATTTTGTGACAAAATGAAAGATGTAAATCAATCGATTTATGGAAGAGGTAGTCCACACATATGCATAGATGATGATTTAATTTTCTATAAAAGGGTAAATAACTAATAGGTTTTTAAATTTAAAAATATACAATATGTCATAAATATCATAATTATATATTATATTCTTTATTATGAACATCCTTTTATGGTGGTTAAGGAAAATGAAATGTGTTTCATCATGGAGGTGGTAGTCCTCACAACACACAATTCATGTTTTCATTTTCCTTAATGGAAAAGTGCAGGGTGTTTAATGCTTGTAACATCATTATAATAACATGATATTAAAATAATTATATTTATTGTATCATTATAAGACATATAATATAAATTTAGGAAGAATAAAAGCACATAAATAAATAGTAAAGAGGGAGGAGAGATTAGAAATCTATACCCAACTACATGGATTATCTACTTTTTGAATGGGATTAAACCTTTAAGGGATAGTATTTTTAGAAGCCAAAAACATCCTTAAGGTGGCTAATAGTGTTAAGGATAGTTTTGGGCAGATTTTTTCCAAAACTAATGGGTTTTTGGGTGAGGTGAAGTGAGTAAAGGAGTGTGCCTTTTATAAGTGAAAGGGGATTCCATTTTTGTAAATACCCAATTAAATTCAATAATGGGAAGTATTTATCAAAAAATGTGGATACAAATTGATAAATAATTGATATAGGAAGTGATAAGGTCTATAAATTCCTTAACTACATATCCCCATACATGTTTTAAAAATGTTTGGTTATTTTTACTCTTAAATTTTTTACTTTTACCATTTTAACTTTTACCGTGGTAACTAGTTTTTATCTATGTTAAATGACACGTGTATATCATGTGGTGTTGAAAAAATATTATTTACTAATTTTAAAATATTTTATAGTGTTAAGACTATGTTTTATCTAAAAATTAGTTCACAATAGTCAAGTTTTTCACTCAAAATTAAGGGAAAAATTGGTTGTTTTTTGTTATGATTCTTTGAAAACAAAATTAATCACTAAAGAAAGATATTAAAAATACTGATATGAGAAGGACTATAATTTTAGATCCAGTATTAAAAATGTAATTATATCCTAGTTCCATTTTATCCAATCTTCTTTTGGTAATCCAATAAAAGTGATATTCCATAATTGGTACCTCACACTCCCTTGGTCAAATAGTGATGGTGATAATAACCCTTACTAAAATATTATAATGTAATTAAAGCTTAAAATTTATGAGAGTTGTAAGGAATTCTATCAATTGAATTAGTAAATACTCGATCGCATCATTTTTTCCTAAACAATCAACAGTTTTCACAACCCCTCTCATATGTACTAATAATTGTTGAGTACTTCCCCACTAATCCTTGGTTTATACCATTATATATAAACAAAAAACAGGTGGATTAAGATAATTATCATTGAAAAAGACAATAAAATTAAAAGAATATAAATCCAAATATGATTTCATGTGATAGTAAAAACTTCTATTCAAATATTTAATCAAACTTAATAGAATAAATAAATGGATTTTATTCCATAAAGTGTAAGAACTCAATAATTACAAAAAGAAAACCTCCCATTTACAAATCACTTAGAAGTTTATCCCTCCATGTGAATGCTACTGTTAGTAATGGGGAATAATAAATCATTACAAAACTATGAAAAAATAAATAGAAGAAAAAAAATCTTATCCAGAATTCATTTGTATAAAAATTACACTATTTTCTCACACCAAACATCTAAATATCACCAAGATATATTCTTAAGAGTTATTATAAAAGTTTTAAAAGTGGTTTCTATAGACCCAACATTATAATTACTTTTTGATTACCATACCATGTATATAGTTATTAATAAATGATGTATGCTTACCATTATAGTTTTTATATTTCTACATACACTATTGGAATGGTAATGTCCATAGATTATTTATCATATCAAAAGGTTATGACAATTCCCAATCTATAATGAGAACCTGGAGATACTATGACATTAATCGTAAACATGTCATATGGTCAAAATACATCATACTTATTGGACATAGTTGATGTCTGACTATCAGGTGTTGGTGGTTCATAATCATTGAGACTTATTCTCATGAAGTTTATACTTAGTGATCACTTGTAGGTTATATCATGAGGAAATATCTACTAATAAGAGCACCATATGTTTGGGTTTCATTCATTATTTCAATCTACAGACCTATGTATTGGCCCCCTAACTTGAGATCATTATTAGTTTTTTCTATTTGATCATGTTCTTTGATTCAAGGAAAAAACCATAAAATTAAATTCACAGTGAGGTATCCTCTATTGGATGTTTCATTAATGGTGTGGCAGTGGATGAATGGTCAAGATAGAATTTTTCACTTCCAAGTTGAGGAAGTTGTATCTCGGGCCTAGTTAATCAGTATGGTAGTACTTTCATAAATCATTGGTCAAGGTAGTTGAAGGTAAATCTACCTAGTCAGATTAATAAATAATAAAGTAAGGAAGGATTATGACACAAGTGTGCATCCTACTTTATGAGATATCAGAACACAAAGATATTATATTACACAGTATGTGTTTGTAGGATTGGTTGTCGCTACAATTACTATTCCTTATCCCCTTTTGGGTCTTGATGGGTTACTAGAATTCACACTTGGTTTGTGAATACAATTCAATACTATTGAGATAAGGGCCTAGAGGGTCTCACATAATATAATATTTGAGAATCTACCCTATTCTGGTGAATAGGAATATTAGACATGGTGGGCCCCACCGTAGGGTCTAAGAGTTGTCTAGGTAATCAATAACTGATGAATAAATAAATTCATTATTATTTGAGTATAGAATAATTGGGTTGAATTTATTTGTTAAAATTATTCACAAGGAATTATGTGAATATGTAGAATAATATTCTACAAATGAATATTATTTTAATATTCAAGGTTTGTTTAATATTAGAGAGAATTTCGAGTTGAGTTAAATTAATCAGTTTTATCATGTAATATATTTATAATATATTAAAATTAGGTGATAAAATCTAAATGATTTCAATGATGTCGTTAGTTCGTAATAACATGTTATTATTTATTTATTTAGTGGAGGTCGAATATATGGTTCCAAGGAACCCTTACTGGGTATTTTGGACATCCACTTCATAAATAGAAGAGGAGATCATTTTTGTTAAATTATTTATTCTAATAGAATGAGATCCTCTCTCTCATCCCACTTTCTAGAGAGAGATTGTATCTCCCCAAGCAATCGATCCAAGAGCGCCATCGATGAATCTAATATAAGGGATCGAAGTTACTGAAGTATTTTTTATAGCTTCATGCTAACACCTAGAATTCAACAAATGGTGATCGTATGAGTTATTAAGGCGTGTATGGATGATGTTGATGTGTTCAGCTTCAGATCCTTTGAGAAATGAAAGTCAATGACTATCAACAGTTGAAAATGTCACTGAATCAAAAGAGGTTCTAATTTATTTATTCTTATTATTATTAAATTCACAGAAAATCCTCAGACCTCTATTGGGGATCAGATCACTGGAGATTGTGAAGTTCTATCACTTTGGTGATGAAAATTTTTAAACCCCCATCCCACAACATTTGTAGCATGCCCTGGTACCTTTAATTGGAACTGGATCATTCATGGAAATTTTATGAGCCAAGAAAAAATTAATTTTCATTAAATTAAGTAGAGGGTTTTAATTTGGTTTTAATAGATCTGATTTCACTTCGTCCGAAGCTTGTATGGCCATGTTATGGCTATCTGAAAATAAATTATGAATTGAAAGTATTTGTTTTTTTCAAATATTAAAATTTAATAACATATATATATAAATTTATGTTGTTTTTTACCCAATATAATGTGGTGTAATCATTTTCAAATTAATCCAAACACTGGCTAGAAATCCAGGGACCCTTTAAATAGTAACTTTCAACATGTTTAAGTTCCACACATTTGTGGAAATTATTATGTTTTTTTAGTAAAAATACCTAATTTTAAGTCTTAATAAAATTTATCTTAAATTTTTTTTCAATCACATAAAGAGGGGGTGGCGTGACCTACTATGGCCAACAAAATGACAAAAAATGTGGGAAACATAGAGATTCCATGGAAAGCTTTCTCTTCAAGAGTCATTGCCCATGTGGTAACTACCTCCTCCCATGTCTGGTGACCTGCACCACCACCGCCTCCTATGATGCACCCCTTAACCATCACTATCCATTAGACATGCTTAGCAACCTCAGACCTTATCGGCTACCTCCCCGTCAAGCGTTGACTTTGTCGCCTGACTCAAACATTGCCTCCCTGGTAGCTTCCACTGCGTCAACCAGTCATTGTCAACCTCATCCAAGCCAACATCGGTACCACCTCCACCTATGTCCAAGCCCACCATCTCTTATTCAACTGAATATATCCTCTATTGGGGTCCCCTATCAGACGTCATTGTCTGGTTCAAACAATGTCGTTGTTACATCCTCACCGCCTTCGCCCCTGGGAACTTGTAACCCCACCGACATCTTATAACACACTATTCTCCATTGTTCCGATCTTGTAAAGACTCGAAAATTCCTTATAATTTTTTTAAAATTATATGGAATTATTATGAGACTGGTAATATTGAGGACATGTGATTCCGAGGCTCATAGATCCCAAAATATAATTTTAAACTTTTTTTAATGAATGTTTAGAAAATGTGTGGGTGGGATTTTATAACTTTTTAAATGATGCTCGGATTGAAAATCTAAGAGCACCGTTGAATTCGAGGTGCAAGGATTCACTTAGTAGAAGCTTAAGTTTGACTGACAAGGGTCAGATGGGATAGTTGATTTTTTGACCTTTTAAATGAAAATAATAAAATAAATTTTTCCAATGTTATTCTATTTTTTAAAATATTGAGAGAAGACACCACAGTGCCAGCGAGATGCTTTAATGAAGGTATATTAATGGATCTCTTAATGAGGGACATTAATGAGTGTCATTAGTGATGCAATGTCACAGCATAATTAAAACATTGTGATGTGTTTCTTTATTTAATTAATTTTTGGGCAAGTGAATTCACAAACCAAGAGAGGAAGCTCTGATGAAACGCGAGTGACATCACCCTCTAATGAATAATGGTGATTGATCAAAGACCATTGGGGGATTCAAAATATACTTCGGCGGGTGACAACAAGTGCTAAAAATCATGGAATGTCTACTGACATGAATCTTCTCCTTCATCCACAACACAGAATCCAGGTTAGTGGTTTTATTGTTTTATGTGTTTAAAAGAATCCTCTTTTCTGTTCTTGAAAAATAAGAAGAATGCGGATCAACAGACCAATGGGTTGAAAAGTTATTATTTCTTTACTATAGGTGGTTTTTGTGGGATTTTTTTTGGCTATTTTCTTCTTTCAAATTATTATTGATTCTTTCCCTTGTCAAAACACTAACGATGAGGGTGTGGGTTAATCAAAACGAGGCCTAGACCCCCCACCGTTCTTGGTTTATATGTGTTCTTTGTGCGCGACCAGGAAACGTGGTGGCAAGAAAAATCCAAGGGCTTCACAGGGAAGGTGGAAACCCAGGAGTCCAGTAGGCACAAACGAGAAAGAAATTGAACCACCATAGAATCTATGGTGGCCTGTGGAAGCAGCAGTCAGCATGGCAGTGCCGGTGAATGGTGGTGGCGGTTGGTTCAGGCCAACCGTGTGGAAACGGCGACATCCGTAGGTGTCACGGTGATAGGAGCCATGGCTAGTCGGGCTGCGGAAGTTGGAGACACGTCATGCTAGCACTGCGTGGGAGAGGAGCGGCCCACTTGGGCCACTCGACCGGACACCATTGGCCAGCTCTAGTCAACCAGTTTAGAAGATAAGGCAGCGCCACTCGGTGCCGCCAGCTAGGAGGAACCGGACAACCAATGTCTGGTTCCTCTCAACCAGCCCACACCATGCGAGCTAGGTTTTCTAGGTGGGATGGACCAACTGGTTGGGCCGAACCCACTAGTTGGGCCGGACCGCTACAGGACCCGGACATTACCCGTCTCGTTTCACTAAAACTTGAGTATCTCACAAAATGGGCGTCTGATCGATGTGTCGTCTGCGGTGTTGGTAGATTCGATATAGGGCGGTCTTTTTGAGATACATCACTTGGGTTTTGTAAAAAGTTTGAATACATCTGGGTTGGATCAGACTCGAATCCAACCAGATTCTATTTGCCTTTATGCTTATAACTTACAGACCAGGCATCTGATAGAAACACCGTCTGTCATATTGGAACCCTTATAACAACAAGTTTCTTTAGATTAATTCTAAGTAGGACTTTTTTGTGGTTGAGGTATGAATGATATCTTGAGGAGAAGATCCTCCAGAACTCAAATGCACCGTGTACGAGAATCCAATGGTCGGCTATCAATGAAGAGCAACCATCTGTGGATTGGTATGAGAGAAAACCTCCATGGATCGGTAGCAGTATGACCCTATGTGGATCACCAACGAAGAGTGACCATTCATTGATCGAGATGAGAGAAACCCTATGTGGATCGGCAGTAGTGCGACCCTCTATGGATCGGTAGTAGAGTGACCCTTTGTGGATCAGCAGTATAGTGACCCTTCTTGGATCAGCCACAGAACCTCTAAAAAAAATAAAATTATCTAGCTGATGACTGATAATATATATTCTTATTCTCCAAGTTATATACCTAGTTTGAGTTGTCTTTTACTTTATTCTTTTTGATCGAGATCATGATTTGTGGTTTTTTCTTTATGGAATTCTGGGAGACCTTTGTGAGTCTCAGGGTCCCTACTGGGTATTGTTATACTCACCCCTGCATGGGATCCGCCCACAAGTTGTTTCTTGTTCAGATGGCGGATAGGTGGACTGAGACAAGGGGAGTCAGGGCTAGACAGTGCTCGAAGTTGATTGCTAGATGTAAGGAGTAGTAGTGATGATAGATGGCGATATGTTCCTACCCTTTAGATAGGATCCTTGGTGGACGACCTCTGGAGAAAATTTTTCCCTTATTATGTACTTTATTTTCAGTTGGGTTTGTATACTGGCCCTTTTTTCTTTCGATTCACACTTTTACTATCAGCAGTTCTACTTTGTGGTTTGCTTTTGTTATGTACCTAGTCTGTGTGGGTAAAGGTTTAAAGGCAATTCCTTCCATTTTTGGGATATTCTTTTCTGGTGCTAGTCGCCAACCCCTGGCCCATGGAAGTTGGGCTTGGGGTTGTCACGAAACGGGCCCCAAGGGACAGGTCGTGACAAAGTGGTATCAAAGGGGAAAGTTCTACCAGAAGAACTAAGATTCTATGTTTTCAATGGAGCAATAGTGTTAAGTGTCTTGAGTTCAGATTATAGTTCAGGGAGTCTAGTGTTGGTGTGGTGGCTGGCATATCCATACACCAGGACCCTGAGTTCTGATTTTAACTTGATACAAGAAAACATTGTTTATATGTGTTTTGAAAATGTTTTGATCTCTTTTGAGTTAGCTCACCTGGTATAACTTATTGACCATGGAACATCTATTTCTTTATAGGATGTCGCTGCATAGATAGACAACTAGGATTCCAGTGAGAGATCACGATGATGGCCCACCGAGTGAGGAGGAGTCGGTGCAGGGCCCTATTACAGTGATAGAACCTTCGGGTGGTGTACCAGAAACACCGCCACATGTAGGGTAGAAGCTGCCACTAGCCCTACTAGCAGATCATTCATGCCGACTGAGCACATTGCACGAGTTCTAGAGACAAAGGCCTCTAAGGTTTTGAGGTGAGACAAAACCTCAGGAAACTAAGGACTGGATAAAGGTTGTGGTACAAGTTTTCCACTTGGTTGAGACACTAGTAGATGATATGGTGATCAAATATGCTAGTCTCTTTCAGGGAACAATAGGGAGATGATGAAGCATAATGATCTAGACACACAAGAAGATAACTCTTTCCCAGTTGGACTTCGAGAGCCTCTTCAGGGCATAGTTTATACCAGCTACTTTATGCTCAGTGCGTATTCAGGAGCTACTAAACTTACATTAGAGCATCCTTACATTGTCCCAGTACTCGTCGAGATTCACTAACCTCTCTTGCTACTCCACCGACATGGTATGTGACCCTTTCTTCAGGGCTTGGACTATTGAGAAGTTACTCCGATGGGAGATTATAGCATCGATGATATCACTCAACATCCCAACATAGGATGGAGTTATAGAGTGAGCACTATTGGTGTGAAGATTCCTAGATGAGTAGGCACTGATGGTGAGAGCCACCATTGGATGACAGGAAGCTGAGTCATCTACAACAGGCAGTAGGTATATGACATAGAGGCCCAAGTAGGCCAGACCTTTCGGAGGACAACCCTAGGATGTAGGGTCAGAGGTGTGGAGATTGCAAGGTAGGGTAGGTCATCAGAGGAACAATTTGTGCTACACGTGTAGTGGGCAGGGTCACATGGCTCACGATTGCCCAACCCTTCATACTAATGATCAGAATACGGTCGAAGGATCACTGAGGAAAGTTAGAGGTTTGAGTGAGGAGGACCGTAGGGTAGCAGACATTGTAGATTATTAGGTCATGCAGTAGGCAGTGGGAGACGGTTTGAGGTACTACCGCCACCGCCCCCAAGTGGTCCACCCCGACCTCAAGGAGCAGATAGACAGGGAAGAGCTCAGCTTCATGTGGCAGAGGCCTATGACCATGGCGCTCTAGAGATGATTCGAGGTATGATCTATGTCTACTCAACCCTAACTACAGTTCTTATAGACATAGGTGCCAGTCACTCTTCTATTCCCACAACTCTCGTTTGGAGTTCAGGGATTATGATGGATCTGTTGGATCGATCCTTACATTTAGAGACTCCTACGAGAGAATATTCGTTGATTTCAAACAAGTGCAAGTAGTGTGAGCATACTCTAGGAGGGGAGAGATTTGTATGTGATCTCCTAGTATCAGTGTCAAGGCCTTACGATGTCTTCTTGGGTATGGACTGGCTATCCATAGTCCATGCATAGATCAACTGTTTTAGTCACAAAGTGCAGTGTGTTTATGAGGATGGGACTAGTTTTTCCTTCACCAATGATTAGGGAACCTTTGCAGTAAAGGATGGAATTTATCGAAGGAGGTTGCAGCTGATCACTCATCAATTGGATAACCTCACCCTCGGTGTGGTGGATGAGAGGAGTCTGAGCTATCCTTTAGCGGTGGACCAGTACGCATATGTCTTTCCTGAGGATGTTCCAGGACTACCTCCTCACAGAGAGGTAGAATTATACATTGAACTGTACCTCGAGACAACACCAATATCTACAAAAGCATATCAGATGACTCATGTGGATATTCAAGAGTTGAGGGTGAAGTTAGAGGACTTACAGAAGAAGGGGTTCGTAAGGCCCAGTGTCTCTCCATGGGAAGCCCTGATTTTGTTTACCAAGAATGGATATGGGAGTTTTAAGCTTTGCATGGACTATCAGCACCTAAACTAGGTGACCATGAAGAACAAGTATCCACTGCCGAGGATTAATGATCTCATCAACCAGTTGAAGGGAGCACAATGTTTTTTGAAGATAGACCTCAGATTAGGTTATCATCAGCTCAGAGAATGGGATGATGACGTATCAAAGACAACCTTCAAATGCCGGTATGTCCACTACGAGTTCTTGGTGATGCCTTTTGGCATGACCAACGATCCAAAAGTTTTCATGGGACTCATGAACAGGATTTTCCAGCCATACCTCGATCGCTTCATGGTGGTCTTCATTGAAGACATCTTAGCATACTCGAGCATCAGATAAGGATCACACCATGCATCTGCAGATAGTTATGGATACACTCTGAGAGAACCAGCTTTATGGAAACCTCTCAAAGTTAAAGTTATAGATATGATAATTCCACTTTATAGGGCATATTATCTTGGAGGCTAGAGTTGCAGTGGATCCAGAAAAGACAGAGACAGTGCTTGCTTGGGAGCCACCCAGAAGTGTGAATGAGGTGCAGAGTTTTATAGGATTGGTTGGGTACGACTTGAGATTTAAACCTGTCTTTTCCAGGGTTGAAACACCCTTTTCATCTTTGACAAAAAAGGGGGAAACCCTTTATATGGTCAGAGAGATGCTAGCAGATTTTCCAAGAGATAAGGTACAGACTGACGAGTTCCCCCATCTTGAGGCTACCAGAAGAGGGAGTTGCATATGTAGTCTACTGCAATGAATCAGGGATCAGACTGTGATGTGTCCTAATGCAGGACTGAGTATTAATCGCCTATGGCTCATGACATCTAAGGAAACATGAGTAGAACTACATGACCCATGACCTAGAGTTAGCAGTAGCGGTCTTTTTCTTGAAGATGTGGCAGCACTACTTTATGGGTTAATGGTTTACTATCTAATCCGATCAAAAGAGTATAAGGTATATCTTCTTACAGAATGACATGAACATGAGACAGTGGCGATGGCTGGTGTTCCTATAGGAATATAACTTTGAGATAGTATACACTCATGGGAAGGGGAACGTAGTGGCAGTCGTACTTAGCAGGAGGTCGGGTCTACTGCTATTGAGTGAGGAGACATAGCAGCTAGTTTCATTACAGATATCCTTCTTAGATAGAGATGGAGCAGAAAACCTCCAGTTTATGACTGTCACTCCCCCATTCCTTTAGTGAGTTCAGGAGGAACAGCTTGGGGACATTGACTACGAGGCCCGACGTGCTCAGATATCCTCAAGATAGAATCCTGATGTATTTTCTATAGGTGGTGAGAACATCATCCTTTTTAGAGAATGAATCATGGTACCGGTGATGTTTTAGGATAAGGTTTTGAGGGAGTTCCACACATCCCCATTAGCAGAAAATCCTGGAGTGGAGAAGATGTATCAGGACCTCTAACGTCAGTACTTGTGGCTAGGGATAAAGAAGGCAGTGGCAGAGTTCATTTCACGATGCCTCACTTGTTAGCAAGTGAAGGATAGGCATCAATTTCCAACAGGCTTGACTCGGTCACTAGAGGTATTGGAATCAAAGTGGGATGGTATCTCCATGGACATTGTGATTGGGTTACCACGTATGTCTAGGGGCCACGACTCTATCTGGGTGATCATTGACTGACTCACCGTGTCATCCCATTTTCTACCCATATGAGATTAGGGATCAGTAGAGGTCTTAGGACACCTCTATGTCCAAGATATAGTATGGCTCCATGGGATACCATCGATGATGGTTTCAGATTGTGACACTCATTTTACAATCCAATTGTGGTAGGTATTATAGGAGGTGTTCGGGACTCAGCTATGTTTGATCACCGCCTTTCACCCAAAGATAGATGGTTAGACAGAGTAAACCATACATACACTTGAGTACATGCTTCATGCTTGTGTCATTGATTTTGACCGCACTTGGGAGGACCACCTTCAATTGATGGAGTTCTCATATAACAACAGTTATCACCCCACCATCAGCATGGCATTGTTTGAGGCCTTTTACGGGTGACCATATAGATCACCTCTACACTAGACAAACCCAGGAGTGTTAGCACTTATGGGTCCAGATTTGGTACGATCTACTACTGAGAAGGTACAAGTTATGACAAAAAGGGGCCAAGATACCCTGAGAGGGGGGTGAATCAGGGTATGGATATTCTATTCCAAAATTCATTCTTCCCCATTGGATCATGACCTCTATATTACAAGGGTCACATTGTTTTCTCTTATGTTGTTAAATTTTATATTATTCTTTCCTTATTTATCTAGTAATTATGCTTTAGATGCAATACAGGGAAGCAAGCTGGTAGAAAAATAGATTTTTACTTGGTTCACTCTCACTGGGCTACATTCAAGGAGCATACAATGGAGATCTTCCGCTATACCAAGTCCACTAAAGCTCACTTCCAATTTAGAATGTTCGGGCTAGATCACTTATATGACCAGGCTCACTGCCTTTACAAAGTTTAGGGTTAGCTCACAACTTTCCCAAGGGTCACTCCCTATTTCTCTCTCTTTGGATCACAACCGGTAGAAATGATAACCTTCTTCCTCTTCCTTCGATCACTTCTCTGGAAAGGATCCAATTATAGTTTATAGACCTCTAGGTCTCTTCATTATCACAAATGAATGAATCTTCATCTATATATAGATGCTCTGTTGAGGTTACACTTTCATCCACTGATGAATACAACTTTACCACAGGTGTACCATGCAATCTTCCAACCTTCTCCCAACCATATATTGACTATCATGCTTCTCTATACCTAGCGTGCAATTTTCACCACACTACTTTCATGAAATTCCCTTCTTCAACTCAAAACTTTAGCGACTCACACCCTTTTATTATCAAATAAATATTTGTGTGCAATTATCAACTTGCATGCTTCTTTAAGCCTGACATGAAAGTGTTACAGAACAACTTGTGAGACACTCCCTTCTCCAACTCCAAACTTGGGTGACTCAAAACCTTTTATGCCTAAACTAGTATTGACACACAACTATCAATTGGCACACAACTTCTGAATATCTTTATACTTGCGTGACCAATCCACCACTTGCTCGCCCAAACCACCTGTGCATCTAGAGCTCTGATTTTATCTATGTATTGAGCTTTACAATCAATGATGAGGTGTGGACCTCTATTTATAGGCATTTTAGGTACCCTGAGCTTCGGCGTGCAAGTCTCCTCTCAGCGCGCAAGTCCATCCACCCTAGTCTTTGTCGCCCTAGTCACCTTGCGCGTCCAAACCAAAACATGGGCGCCCCTCTTTTATTTACCATATTTTGATGTTTTGATCTTAAAAAAACTTATGGTTCGTGACTTTCCAAGCCTCCAAGACACCTGTGCACAAGTCACTTTTCCAAAAACACTTTTCTCCATTTGTCGATTTTGAGGCCCAAAAATTTGGCAAACAATGGAAAATAGCGCCACCTTGTATCTTCTTATTTTGTACCACCTCTAGATCATCCATTCCTTTTTCTAGGTTCTTCAATAAACCATGAATTGTTAACAAAATACCTTGAACTCAAAAACTCACTATTTAAACCCCCTTTTTCAACAAATTAGACATCGTGGTCTGCTCTGTCAACAAACACAACATGGATGTCTGCTTTGTCAACAAACACAATCACCTCAAAAATGATTCAATGATACCTTTAGGGATTTTTCCCCAAAAATCTCCCCCTTTGGGTTTATTGAAAAATCTTCTCATAAAGATTCTATGCACTTTGATACCTCATTAATTCTCCTTCCAACCGATACCACCATTCGCCTATTTCGATTCTGATAGCATTCAAGGATTCACTTAACATGTACTCTAAGGCTGCATGAGAAATGATCTCCATGAGAAACAAGAGTAAATGAAAATATCATCAATGAATCACTCCATTTCAAACCCCAACTATTGACAACAAAATGATACCAATTTCTAAACGGATACCAATTATTGATACCACACTGATACCAATTTGTGATAGTTGTAAACCTTATGACATCATTCCAACACCACTCATCTGCTATTATCACGATCCTCAACTATCGTGATATTTACTCTTTGATCGATCACTTCTAGAATAGTCAAATTTGAAACTCCTCCTATCTACTTACAGCTTCAAATCCTCTTCATTTTTCAACTCCCCCTATCTCGTTGCTCCACCTGTCAGCTTCTCCCTGTGTCTTTGAAAAAGATATTTTCTCCCTTTTCTTGCCATATTTTCTCCCCCTTGAAGAGTCACTATTTATCCCCCTTTTTCAATGAACCAAAAGGCCACTCTTATATGGTCTGAGACATTGGAAAGAACACAGATCAGCACAGTAGAGAAAAACACACCATACCTCAGGGACAGGGGGGGCTGCATTCACACTTTTTCAAGTGTGGGGAGTCGACTGAACTCCCAGAGCATGTCAATGCCTCTCAAAATATTCCTTGGATAAGGCCTTCATTAGAATGTATGCAACATATAGTTCTGTAGGCACTTACTCTAACTTCACGATTCCATAATCAACCTTCTCATTGATAAAATGATATTCTATCTCAATGTACTTTGTCCTTGAGTGATGGACAAGATTTCAATATGAAACTTCACTTTAACTCCCATATCATCAAGTTGCTGCTGCATCCATAATAACTGTGAGTATTCTTGAGTGGTAGTAATATACTCATCTTCTACGGTACGCAATGAAATTCAATCTTTCTACTTACTCATCCAAGAAATACACAATCCACCAAGATAGAAATCACCTCCTGATGTTGATTTCTTTTCATTCACTGAACCACCCCAATCTGCATCAGTATATCCCAATACCTCTGTCTAATATTTTTTATTATATATCATGTCAAAATACACAATGCCCTTGATATACTGAAGTATTATTTTCACTGCAAGAATGTTTCTTTCCTTGGTATTTCTTTGATACCATGTTTCTTGTCATGTGGTGAAAAACAATATCAGGTCTTGTGGCTATTAGGTATAGTAAAATCTCAATAATCTACCTGTATTCTATGATATTAACTGTCTTTCCATCATCGTCTTTAGAAAAATTGATCCGGGTAGCAACCAGAGTCATCAACTCCTTGGAATTATCCATTCAAAATCCTTATCAACACCTCCTTTTCACAATTCAGAAAACTACTTACACAATGCTTCATCAGATCCTTCGAAGATCATGTCTTCAAAATATACTAGCACCAACATCCTGTGATCACAATCATTGTTGGCATACATATTGCAATCAATTATTCTATGTCAAAAACTGAGCTTCTTCAAAAACTTATCTAGCATTGAATATCATGCTCTTATGGATCCCAATATAAAATTCTTCTTCATGAACCCTAATCAAAAATGCAAAATTGACATGAATCTTGAAGTATCATTTGCACAATAGTCGTGATTTTTTTCAAATCCTTGTGTCATCTTCATTCATGTTGTTGCGATAGAACCATTTAGTGTCGATGACATTCTTATCTGTTGGCCTCGAAACAATCTCCCACATCAAATTATTCTCAATTTGGTCAAGCTTTGTATTCATAAACTTAACTCAATTATCATCTCCAACCACTTCACTAAAACAATTAGGCTCTACCTATTATAAGTACGATGCATGTTATAGAGTCTTCATCTTCCATGTGTGCACTGGAACTGTCTGATTACCAATTCTATCTTTTATGTCAATTTTAACTCATCTCTTTTATTTTCATGCCAAAATGGATTTTTCTTTCTCATGGTCATTATAAGTGTCTACTTATGAATTAACATTTTCACTTCCACTCCCCCTCAGTCTCTTACCACTTTATCACTTTCAAATAGAAAACCTTTCACTATGTCATTGTTCAATGACATCATTTTTTTTAACTACTTTTCTCATATTCTTGTTCAAACACTGTTGATATTATATCACAACTTCTTGGTATCCTGAAAAAAGTCAGCTGATACCATAATGTTATAACAAAATAGATAATTAGGACATACCAGAATGTTGTTGCTTCTCCCACAATATGTCATATATCGATAGTCTCTTGATACACAACACCTGATTTGGGTCATCCGATTATTGCATTGATGGCATCTGTCACGACCCGTCCTTAGGGCCCGTGCCGTGACTACCCCAAGCCCGCCTTCCATAGGCCAGGGGCTGGCGACTAGCACCAAAGGCGTAAATCCCGATAAAAGGGAAGGCATTACCGTTATAAAAGAAAGCAAACACCACAGAGTACGCAAACTAAAGTAAACACTAAGTAAACTGTAAAACAAACATGCTGAAGTACAAGGGGCCATAAATACAAGCCCAAAATAAAGGTACAACTACAACTAAAATTAAAGTACAACTCAAAGGAAAACAGCTGAAAGGTGAAAATCCTCTCATGGATCGTCCTCTGGTTTCCTACCTGAAGGGTAGGTACATATATCCTCCTCAACACTCCACGTTCTTCCGTCTGCTCCGGGTACCGACTCGTCATGAAATCCACCTCTGGGCACCGACTCGACGTGATATCCACCTCCGGGCACCGACTCGTCAAGAGATCCTCCTCCAGGTACCATTCAGCTCTACAAGCCTCAACCACGATCAGTGATGTCCGTCATCTGCAACCAACACAACGTAGTGCGGGCGAAGCCCATGTAGGGGTGAGTATATGATACTTAGTAGGGACCCCGAGACCCCCGAAGGTCTCCCTGAACCCACAAAGGATAAACCACAAAGAAAAGATACAATCATGAAGTATCATCCAACACTACTTAGGTATATGCCCATACATATTCCTAATTCATCAAATCTAGTTCAACTCCAACTCACGAGCTCAAGTACAATCCAGTCCACTCAGGAAAGTAAATCTTAATCCACACAGGAAAGTACGACCCAATCCACACAAGAAATCATAATCCAATCCACACAGGATATCAAGTCAATCACATCGAAGATAATGATTGATAGTCAAGACTTAGCTCACACAGGTATCTATTTACGAATAGGGGTGGAGATGATTAGATGTAGCCTCTGAATCATCTCCTCTGCTGAACCCACATAGGATTAAAGTTTAGTAGTCATCGCTGCCAAACCCAGGGAGGATCCAAGTATAGTATTCATCATCGTCGAACCCACGGAGGATCCCAGCACGGTAGTCGAACCCATGGAGGATCCCAGTACAATAGTCATCCTCGTCGAACCCACGGAGGATCCTAGTACGGTAGTCGAACCCATGGAGGATCCCAGTACAATAGTTGTCCTCGTCGAACCCTTGGAGGATCCCAGTATGGTAGTCTTCCTCTTCGAACCCATGGAGGATCCCAGTACGGTAGTTGAACCCATGGAGGATTCCAGTACAATCATCATCATTGTCACAGTCGCAGCCAACTCTAGGGTTCCCGCACACAGCGCACTCATTCCGGGAGGATCCGCTCCGTGAGCCAAGGGTGGGGTCGATACATCAACTATCATGTAGACCTAATTTGATGTATCGCAAAGTTCCGTCTCGACAAAAGGAACTCAACGCGACAGACGGCGCGTCAATCAGACGCCTGGTTTGAGAGTTATTGACTTTTTCGTCCCAGGGGCCTGGTTGGTTTTTAAGTCAAAACCAACCCGAACATACTACAATTATGTCCAAACCTCGAGCGGAGTAATCCAAAAGGTCCGTCTCACTGATAGAAAACCAACAAAGTTGACGGCACGTCAATCGTACGTCTGGAGCTCAAGTTATAAGTGTTTCTGATCCGAAGGCCCAGTTGGTTTTGTGTTCGAACCAACCCAGTCATACCCAAATTTCTCCTAAAACTTGAGTGTAATATACCAAAACGACCGTCGCGATCGAAGGATCGCATCACAACTGACGGTGCATCAATCGTAGGTCTGTAGCCCAAGTTATGGATGTTTGAACGAATCTGTCGGTTTTTTAGGGGGGGGGTTTGGGCCAGGCCCAAAACCCCCTAGGTCGGCCAGAACTGGGTCGACCCAACCCGGGTCTAGGTCCGGACCGCTTGGGCACGGCTGGGCCCAGCGGGCGGGGCCCAGCCCAGCGGGCACAGCCCGGTCAAGCGGGTGGCCCGGCCCAGCGGCTGGGCGTCCTGGCCCAGAGCGAGTGGCCCGGCTCGGCTGGGCGCTCGGTATGTGACCGAGCGGCGCGAAGGGGGGGGGGGTGCTGCCCCCTTGCCTGTAACGGTGGCCCCATGTGGGGGGACCGTCTGTCCACCATCGGGGGTTACGACCCTTGGAATTCTGAACGGCCGGCCCGGTTGGCCGGCCAGTGTCGCCGCCGCGGGACCCCGCGGTCCCGCCCTCCAAGCGTCCGTGGTCGGTTTATCTGGCCGCCTCTAGGTCTTCCGCCGTGGCCAAAGGGCCATGACTCTTGATGCTCCGGCGGCCGGGGAGTCTGGCCGCCCCCTGTCGGTGACCATCGCGGCCCTTCTTCTATCGGCGTGGCGCGTCGGTGCTGCGCCCCTCCCCGGCTGAGGCCCTTCAAGATGCTCCGGCGCGGCGTGACGGCGCCGCACCCCTCCACCACGGCCCCTGCTCCGACTGCGGCCTCTTTCGGCCTTAACGGCATGGCGCGACGGCGCCGCGGTTCCCTCGTTTCCACGCGGTGCGACAGCACTGCGCCGACTCTGTTCCAATCCACAATGAAGGACAACAGTAAAAAGGGAGGAGGGTCGACCGTGTTTGTGCGGTTCGGCCCCCTCCCGTTAATCGATAGCAAGCGGCTAAAAGATTAACGATGAACACCAAAATATTCACGAACATAAAATCAAACCCCTACCTTGAAGAAGGAGTTCGTCGTTGTCGTGGTATATGGCATCGTGGTAGACGGGTGTCGTTCCATCAACGTCAGGAAGGATGAAGATGAGGATGGTGTCGGCGTTCTTCGTTCCTCGTTGGACGAAGAGGAAAACTCTCCAAGTGTTGGGCATTGTGCTTCGCTGCTAGCGTTCCGCCGCTTGAAGAATCCGTCCAGAACTCTTCCCCCTAGCCTCCTTTAAATAGTAGTGGTGGGTTCGTCATTGGCACGCAAGTCATAATTGGGGAATTTATGACATAGGGCCCCACTCAATTAATCCGCTGCGGTGGAACATTAAAAAGAGAGGAAGGATACTCATTAATTTAACATGTTGGAATTTAATTAAAGAGAGGGAGGAAGGTTTCTCATAAACTTGAGGGGTTAACATGTATTAAAGAGGGAGAGGGTGTTTAATGGGGTGTTAGGAAATTTAAAGAGGTGGGGGATCATGTGGGCCCCACCCCACTTCCTCACAACTTCCTTTCCCATAACTCATAAACCACTAGTGGTGTAATAAAAATATAATTGTAAAACAACTATATTTTTATTCCTCACATTTTTAACATATCATCCCGAGCAAACGCAACTCCAGAAAAAGTCTTCCTAAGCGATTACCGACGATGCAGTTTCATCGGTGCCCTCAGATTTCAATTCTGAGCACCAGATCAAAAGTTAGAAAACCCGCTCGTTCGTTCACTGAACGTACCCGAGCTAAACTTCGGAAAATTATTCCTGGCACACCGGGCCTCAGAATTAGGCATCGTCAGAAACTGCGTACTCATAGAATTCCAAAGAAAATTAAGAAAAAAAATATCTTGAAATTTACAGGTCTTTACATTACTCCAACCTCAGGGCTTTACGTCCCCGTAAAGATACATCTCAAACTAGGGAAACAAAAGAGGGTATTGAGCATGCATCTGAACCTCCCGCTCCCAAGTGCTCTCTTGGAGGTTCCCGTGCTGCCACCCGAGGCACATTAGAGGAATCGACCATCCACATAGGACCTGCTCCTGTCAATCCTCGATCTCCATCGAGACCTCCATAAAAGTCACCCCATCGTCAATGATATGAGTCGGGTCACGCACGTTTCTCCGCAGCTGAGATAAATGGAAGTCATCGTGCACCTAGTGCAACTGAGGGTGATGGATCAAGCGGTAAACCACCTCGCCTACCATGTTGAGGATCTAGAAGGGTCTGATGAAGCGCGGAGATAACTTGCCGCCTCGGGCAAATCTCTGTAATCCACGTCTAAGTGAGACCCGTAAGAAAACGTGGTCACCATCCTCGAACTCTAGTGGCCTCCGCCTCCTGTCAGCATAAGACTTCTGTCGGCACTGAGCTGTCCTCATCCGCTCCTGGATGACCTGGACCTTCTCTGGTCCTACAAGAGCTGCTAAGATTTCTTCTTTGCCGATAAGAGAAATCCGGTCTCATCCCCTGGATGAACCACGTTCTTTTCTTAATACATTCAATCCCAACATGGATGATACTAATCCATACTGAGGATGATGTTGTAAGGCCTCGGCGCTACTACCAAGAGATCCAACCGTTACTATTGCCTCCAAGGGTTGAGTCACACTGTCGGCATCAGTGTGTGGTCACTGGGTCTCCTCCAGTAGGTATCTCAAAAGTGAGGGTCAAGTTAACAGTTTTAAACCGTAACCTCTTAGTATCAACTAAATAAAAAGGACAGGGAACAAAACATCACAGGAACAGTGTCTTTTATTACTGCAGCCTAAGGTAAAAAGAAAAAAAACATCAACAAATCTAGAAGCAACATGAACAAAAGTCTCCATGTCTGGAGCTAGTCCCGCTCCTGTCCATCTGCTCTCGGAGCTCCATGGTCGTAATCCTCAGCTTCCTAAAGCTGAGCTCTCCCTTGTCCACCCATTCCCTGCGGTCGGGGTGGTCTCCCTGGTGGTGGTGGTGGTGGTAGGGCCTCAAAGCGTTTCCCACCACCCGCTGCTCGGTCAGCTCCTCTGCCTCGTCCGTCTGCTCCCTGTGGACCACCATGATTGATCCTCTGCCTGGGAGGTCCTTCTACCACCTGCTTCTCATCTGTTGGGTGGGTCGGGCAGTCTCGAGCCATGTGACCCTGCCCGCCGCATGCATAGCACTGCCTGCTCCTCATGTGGATGGCTCTCCTTCATGTGCCCTGCACAACCGAATCTGCATCCTGAGATTGATCATATGATGTCTAGGCCTGCTTGGACATTTGCGTCATCTGTCTAGCACCAGCTGTATAAGACTCCGCTATGGGTTGTCCTACGGAGGGTCCCGCCGCTGGTGACTGCTCGGTGAGAAAACTCTCCACTAGAAGGGATCTCTCCAACACCCCTGCCTGCGTCGGAATGTTGAGGGAGATCATCGAAGCCCTGATCTCATGCCCCAGTCCCTGCTCGAAGGTCCAGGCTCTGAAGAATGGGTCTCATGCCATATTCATGGAGTAGCGTGAGAGATCAGTAAACCTCGCCGAGTACTGGGCCAGAGTCATGCTGCCCTGCCGTAGATGTAGAAACTCCTGAATACGCACCGCACGGAGGGTGGCTGGGATGAACTCCGAGAGGAAGAGGCTCTCAAAGTCCATCCAAAGAAGTGATGCCTTGTCGTGCACCTGGAGCATCAGGCTCCACCATCTTCCTGCTACCGCGTGCAGGAGACTCTCTGCAAGGATCACCATGAGGTCAGCAGGTGTCCCCACTAACCTGAAAACTCGAACAACAGCCTCCAGCCAATCCTCGGCTGCCTGAGGGTCCGTCTCCCCGTGGAACCTGGGCGGTCTCTGATGCTAAAACTCATTCATTGCACTAAGACGATGTGCACTCTCAGCGGCTGGGGCTAGTGGCATCAGTGGCTCGGCGGGTAGAGGTACCGCCAGTGCCTCTGCTGTAATGGGGCCCTACACCGAGGCCTCGTCTCTCGATGAGCTACCATCTAGTACAACACTCGGAACCCTAGCTGGCTGCCATCGTGGGGCCATCCTGAAAAGGAACAGGTGCGCCACAGTCAAAACAGTATACCTGGTGAGCTGACACAAATTAATCACAAAGAAAACTTTTGAAACACACATGCAATCAATGTTTTCGTGCACCGAGTCAGAAATCAGAAGTCAGGGTCCGAGTGTATGGATACGTCGGCCTCCGCACCAACACTAGACTCCCTGGACTGATAACCACACTCAATACCCTTAACACTATTACTTCACATAGAAGAAAGATCAGATTCCTGATTTTTGCAGTATAACCGAACCTCCCTCTGATACCAATTTGTCACGACCCGTCCTCGGGGCCCATGTCGTGACTACCCCAAGCCCGCCTTCCATAGGCCAGGGGCTGGAGACTAGCACCAAAGGCATAAATCCTAATAAAGGGCAATTCATTACCTTTATAAAAGAAAACAAACACCATATAGTACACAAACTGAAGTAAACACTAAGTAAACTGTAAAACAAACATGCTGAAGTAAAAGGGGCCAGAAATACAAGCCCAAAAGAAAGGTACAGCTACAACAGAAATTAAATTACAACTCAAAGGACAACAGCTGAAAGGTGACAAGCCGCTCCTGGATCATCCTCTGGTTTCCTAACTGAAGGGTAGGTACAGATCTCCTCCTCAGCACTCCACGTCTGTCTGTCTCCTCCGAGTACCGACGCGTTGTGAAATCCACCTCTGAGAACCGACTCGATGTGATATCCACCTCCGAGCACCGACTCATTGAGAGATCCTCCTCTGGGTACCATCCAGCTCTACAAGCCTCAACCACGATCAGGGATGTCCATCATCTGCAACGAACACAACGTAGTGTGGGAGAAGCCCGTGCAGGGGTGAGTATACGATACTCAGTAGGGACCCCGAGACCCCTGAAGGCCTCCCTGAACCCACAAAGGGAAAACCACAAAGAAAATATACAATCACGAAGTATCATCCAACACTACTTAGGTATATTCCCATACATATACCTAAGTCATCAAATCCAGTTCAGCTCCAACTCACGAGCTCAAGTACAATCCAGTCCACTCAGGAAAGTAAAACTTAATCCACAGAGGAAATTACAACCCAATCTACATAGGAAATCATAATCCAATCCACACAGGATATCAAGTCAATCACATCGAAGATAATGATTGAAAGTCAAGAATCATCTGACACAGTTATCCATTTACGAAGAGGGGTGGAGATGATTAGATGTAGCCTCTGAATCATCTCCTCTGTCGAACCCACGTAGGATCCAAGTTTAGTAGTCATCTTTGCCAAACCCACGGAGGATCCAAGTATAGTAGTCATCTTCGTTGAACCCATAGAGGATCCCAGCACGGTAGTGAAACCCACGGAGGATCCCAGTACAATAGTCATCCTCGTCGAACCCATGGAGGATCCCAGTACGGTAGTCGAACCCATGGGGGATCCTAGTACAATAGTTGTCCTCGTCGAACCCATGGAGGATCCCAGTACAGTAGACATCCTCATCGAACCCACATAGGATCTCGATACAGTATTCGAACCCACGGAGGATTCCAGTAAAATCATCGTTGTCGTCATAGTTGCAGCCAGCTCTATGGTTCCCGCACACAGCACACTCGTTCCAGGAGGATATGCTCCACGAGCCAAGGGGGTTCGATATATCAACTGTCATGTAGACCTAAGTTGATGTATCTCAAAGTTCTGTCTCGACAAAAGGTACTCAATGCGACAGACGGCGCGTCAATCGGACGCCCGGTCTGAGAGTTATTGACTTTTTCGTCCCAGGGGCCCGGTTGGTTTTTAAGTCAAAACCAACCCGACCATACTCCAACTGCATCCAATCCTTGAGCGGAGTAAGCCAAAAGTTCCATCTCACTGAGATGAAACCAACAAAGTTGATGGCACGTCAATCGGACGTCCGGAGCTCAAGTTATAAGTGTTTCTACTCCGAAGGCCCGGTTGGTTTCGTGTTCGAACCAACCCAGCCGTACCCAAAGTTCTCATAAAACTTGAGTTTAATATACTAAAACTACCATCTCGATCCAAGGATCACATCGCAACTGACGGTGCATCAATCGGAGGTCCGTAGCCCAAGTTACGGACGTTTGAACAAATCTGTCCGTTTTTAGGGGGGTTTGGGCCCGGACCGACCCCGCCCAAAACCCCCAGGGTCGGCCCGAACCGGGTAGACCCGACCCTGGTCCAAGTCCGGACCCCTTGGGTGCGGACCGGCCCAGCGGCGTGGCCCGGCCCAGCGGGCGCGGCCCGGCCCAGCGGGCCCGGCCCAGAGGGCGCGGCCCGGTCCAACGGGTGGCCTGGCCCAGCGGTTGGGCACCTTGGCCCAGCGCGAGCGGCCCCGCTTAGCTGGGCGCTTAGTCTGTGACTGAGCGGCGTGAAGGGGGGGGGGGGGGGGGCGCTTCCCCCTCTCCTGTAACGGCATCCCCACGTGGGGGGACCGCCTGTCTACCACTGAGGTTACGACCCCCAGAATTCTGAACGACCGGCCCGGTTGGTCGGTCGGTGTCGCCGCCGCGGGACCCCGCGGTCCCGCCCTCCAAGCGCTGGTGGCAGGTTTATCCATCCACCTCCAGGTCTTCCACCGCGGCCAAAGGGTCGCGACTCTTGATGCTCCGGTGGCCGGGGAGTCCGGCCGCCCCCTGTCGGTGACCGCCGGGGCCTTAGGTCGTGGACCTTCTTCGACCAGCGTGGCGCGTCGGCGCCGCGCCCCTCCACCGCAACCCGCCCCAGCCGCGACCCTTCAAGATGCTCCGGCATGGCGCAACGGTACCGAGCTCCTCCGTCGCGACCCCTGCTCCGGTCGTGGCCTCTTTTGGCCTTAACGGCGCGGCGCGACGGCGCCCCGCTCCTTCGCCGTGGTTCCCTCATTTCTGCACGGTGCGATGGCACTGCGTCGTCTCCATTCCAATACACAACTAAGGACAATAGTAAAATGGGAGGAGGGTCGGACATGTTTTTGCGGTCCGGCCCCCTCCTGTTAATCGATAGAAAGCGGCTAAAAGATTAACGATGAACGCCAAAATATTCACGAACATAAAATCAAACCCCTACCTCGAAGAAGGCGTTCATCGGTGTCATGGTATTCGGTGTCACGGTAGATGGGCGTCGTTCTGTCAACGTCGGGAAGGATGAAGTCGAGGGTGGCGTCAGCATTCTTCATTCTTCGTTCGAGGAAGGGGAAAACTCTCCAGGTGTTGGGCATCGTGCTTTGCTGCTAGTGTTCCGCCGCTTGAAAAAGCCATCCAGAACTCCTCCCCCTGGCCTCCTTTAAATAGGAGTGGTGGGTTCGTCATTGGCACGCAAGTCATAAATGGGGGATTTATGACATAGGGTCCCACTCAATTAATCCGCTACGGGGGAACATTAAAAATAGGGGAAGGATCCTCATTAATTTAACAAGTTGGCATTTAATTAAAGAGAGGGAGGAAGGTTCCTCATAAACATGTGGGGTTGACATGTATTAAAGAGGGATAGGGTGATTAATGGGGTGTTAAAAAATTTAAGGAGGTGGGGACTCATGTGGGCCCCACCCCACTTCCTCACAACTTCCTTTCCCTTAACTCATAAACCACTACTGGCGTAATAAAAATATAATTTTAAAACAACTTTATTTTTATTCCTCACATTTTTAACATATCATCCCAAGAAAACACAACTCCAGAAAAAGTCTTCCTAAGCGATTATCGGTGCTGCGGTTTCATCGGTGCCCTCAGATTTCAATTCCGAGCACCAGATCAAAAGTTAGAAAACCATCTCGTTCGTTCACTGAACGTACCCGAGCTAAATTTCAGAAAATTATTCCGGGCACACCGGGCCTCCGAATGAGGCACCGTCAGAAACTGTGTACTCGTAGAATTCCAAAGAAAATTAAGGAAAAAAAATTCCCTTGAAATTTACGGGTCTTTATAGATTTTTCATATTATTATGATATTGCATGCTCCCACTATGTTATAAAACACTTTCTATGGTTAGGCCAACTGTTTAGACCCATAATAATTCTTCTACCCCTACATCATTTATTCTCATCTCGAACTTTGAATTGAGCCATCAAAAAAAAATATAAGCCTACTGAGTTGGAACTCAGTGTATGAAATAAGTGATAAAGTTAATAACATAATCACTTTCTATTGTTCTCAGTTTCTCCCTTTCTTCTTCAAGTATGGTTTCTGATTTGAATCAATTGAAAATCTAGTGCATATTACCTCTCCACATTGCATCTTAAGATGCCACTTCCCCTTAGATCATATCTCCTTAAAACCTGAAACACATGAATCATCAGTTACCAAAATTTATATACATAGGGATACAGAAACTTCTAGAATACTCAAGGTGAGGATTGTGTTTGATCCTAATGGTTCAACCCTTTGATTATTTCTTGCAGATCATCACCCTCAGTCCATTATTCTTCTAGTTTCCTAGACAACTTCAACTGCTCTGGCCATATGACTACTACTTCATTACGCATGTGATGAGTCTTTTTTGGATATATAGATTCTACAGGCTTGGACTTTCTCATAATTTTGGGTTTAATCCCACCAGTACACATTTACATCTTTAATGTTCAACCAATATGCCACATCCCCTGATTCCTTCTTAGAGTAGAAATCTCTCGGCTTGTCAACTTCCCTTACTTCTTCCACCATTGCAGGGATCTTCCTCTTTCATCAATTTATCTCTCTGGCACACGCCATGCAAAAATTTTAATACTTTCTTTTTTTATCTTTCTTTTATTAGATATCCAAGTCACCACACTATTTTTTATTGGTGGTGAGAACTCCATTGAATGTGCAATATTATTACTCATAGCTGGAGTAGATCTCCCCTTAATTTTCTAGGTTTTTTCACATTATCTCCATGAGAGTTGTTTTGAGTTTGATAGAGAATGTGATTGATACACCTTTCGTTTATCTCCTTGTTATTCCCATGATGTAGTAAACCAATTTTTCAATTTACCACTTTGTCTTCCAATGTAGTATTTCTCATTATACACCACTAGAGTCGAGAATCTCTTTTTGAGTTCTTGTTCTTTTCCTTCTTTCTTCTTACTGCAATGTCTTTCCAAATTACCATAATCAGAACATATAAAACATTTTCCATTAAATACATACCTCATTTCATCATTTCTCAGCTGATATGTTGACGCATCTTGAGTTCTTCTTATGACATTGAGCCCCTAAGCTTTCGGACACATACTCATAGTGTGTCTCATTATTCCACAGTATTAGCATCTGATGAATGTTTTCCTCTGAGAGACTCTTCTCTCTTATTTCTAATTGTAACACCCTAGGATTTCATATTACATTATCTATTTAAAGTAATTCAATAGTATATTCTACACGCAACACCGAGTTCGAGCGCACCATGACTTACCAAACTAGTCATTAAAAACAGTTATGAATAGTATTAACTAAATTTTAAATTTTATATATTACATATAATTTTAACATTCATATTATGTGTTTCTTAGACATAATATAATGACAAATTCAATTTTTCAGATAAAGGAAGTATTTTTCAGAAAATACAATTTTACCGCCTTTTAATGGAGAACCCTTTTAAATCCAATATTTAACACTTTTATATATTCAATTTGACAAAATAAACTTCTTATTTCGAATCAAGACATAAAAAAATAATTTGAATAATTTTTTGGTATTTTTATGATAAATTTCATATTTTTATGAATAGTGAAAAATACTAAATTTTAATTAGAAACACAATTTTTAATAAAAATAATTTACAGTGTTAAATTATAAAGTTGAGTTATTTAAAAGTATCATTGGATTATATTTTTATCATTTAATATAATTTAGGTCATTAGAATTAATTATAAATTTAAATAGTACATAAACATATGTCAATCTTTTGATTGTTTTTACTTCTTAAAAACCTGCTTTTTGGTTTCGACAACGGGAATTAATTTAAAATTAATTTCTTCAAATTCTGTGTTTTGAATTTAGAAAAATGGATTTCAAAATTGGAATCAGGAGGTCCAAATTGTGTAAATAGGTACCTTTTATTTTTAGACATTATGAATAATTACTTCGGTAAATATTTTATTTACCATGGTTAAAGGGGAAATCCAGTAAATAAGGGTAAAAAATAATATTATAATTATAAAAATTACTCTAACACATGTCCTAAACCTATTGGATGATACATTTCCAACCATGGTCATCCTTGGGTATATTTTGGGACCCCATGGATTCACTTGGGAGTGATAATGACATTTTATATTAAATAATCTAAAGTATAGACAAAAATAACAAAATCATTAATCTTTTAGTACAACAATTTTTATATAAGGTTATATAATTGATCTATTTGAATATAAATATTAATTAGAAATATAAAACTCTTTCATATATCATGATATTTTATATATAATTTTTAGACATAAAATAAATATATTTATATATGACCCAATAATGATGCAATATTTTCCTTATTAATGAAAGAATCAAACAAATGATATTATAAATATTAAAATAAATATAATTTGAAAGTTTTAAAGACATAAATAAATTTTATAGGTGCATATGAAATTTTAGGATTGATTAAATGTATTTTTTTCAAAGTAATAAAATTCTTATGGATTTCACAAAAACAAAATAATAAATAATGTCAAAATTGACATAAATGAGTTTTTTAAAAAAAATATTATATTATTAAATGATATAATAGTCCTAAAAATACGAGGTCTGGCCAAAATACTTATATAATAATATATATGGAATTAATGAACCACTTGGGGTCCTCTTTTAATTTTATTTCATGTTTATTAACCATATAATATAAAAATACAAGAAGACGTGGTAAATGTTAAACTATTTAACCAAGAGTTAAATCTAAAAAATAAGGTTAATATGGTGACCTAAACCTATCTAAAACCTATTGGTTGAGATTTATTAGATCAATACCTGTATTATCCTAGAAATAAATCATTTTGGAGCCATTATAAACTGAATATGATTGTATAATAAAATAATATTTTATGTTTTTTCTAAAGTGACCCTCACCTCTCTTATAAAAGAGTACTTCCTCTTATCTCAAAATCACACCTCCAAAGTCATTTGGATCAGCAAAAACCGTCCCAAATCTCCTATAAACTTCCCTAACTTCAACCCAGAGGCATTACTTTGATCATAATCTAACCTAAGGATCCCTTTTTATCAAATCGAAAGGAAGCACCCGGAGAAGAGGTAATAATTTCATCAACTCTTTCAAATTCCTTTTTTTTTCACTTCCTTTTAAGTTGTTGTTTTCATACCAAAATAATAACTCCAGTAGCTTCTACATACTATGATGTAATTATAAATATGGTACAAACATATTCATTATTCTATCCATCCTATGAATAACAAATTATCCATATGTGCGTACATACGGCTTGTCGTCTCCACATTGTGGTGTAGTTTGTTATTCAACACTTCATTATTTGGATGAGTATAATAATGAGTATAATTTATGTAAATAATAAATATAACATGTTAATGATTCTGTATATATAATATAACATCAAATTATATATTATTTAACCATCAATATAATTATATTGTTGCTTGTTCGTACGTACGGCTTACCGTCTCCACGACATGATGAGATTTATTTCCACGGTCACCATTCAACGATGGTTATAAAAATGCATGTTATTAATAAGTATGTAATATATCACATAATAATTCTACTTTAAATATATATATATACACACACATATATCTCAGTCACTTACTTCCCTTCAGTACGATATGAAAACGGAAACAATGTTTATGCGTACGTACGGCCTACCGTCTCCATAAACAGTTTTTTCCATTTCATATATCTATCAATTATAAATATTTATATTCTTAATATATATGATATATAAATCATGTATTAAATTATATATGTATTTAAATCTTGATCTATGTGATACGATCAAGAATAAAAAGTTAAAACACATATGATAAAGAAAATTATTATTACCCGAAATGTTAATTTAACATGAAATTATTATTAAATGGGTAGTAAAAATTCATAAATGAATAATGTATGATATCATAAATATTAATATGGTTCTAGTATAATTTAATAACATACTATGGTCACTATGAATGAGGCTAAACGTACCCTCAACTAAAGTAAAGTACAAGGTAAGGGTTAATTCCTCAATCTCATTATTATCTGAGATTGTTTATGTGTAATTATTTTCTCGGACATATTTATTATCCATGTCCATGTTTCATAAAATACATTTTAAAAATTATTCTTTTAAGGTAATATTTAACTAAAAAATCATTTTATGTGTTTTAAATATTTATTCTTCTAAATATTTCACATTAATGACCATGTTTTCAAAATAATTTTAATGATTTATTTATATGGACATGATTTTTTTTAATGTTAATTCCATTAAAATGTTTTAAAGTGGTATGGTAAACTTTTATTCAAAAATATAATTTAAGTTACTTCCTTTAAAAATGTGTTACTTTTAAATGATTTCATTAAAAAAGGGGGTATTTCTCTCAAAGCATTTTACTGATCATTTTCAACTATGTCAATATCCTTTATTGGATATTATTCTTGATTGAGGTTGATTTATTAGAATACAAGATTCCATATTGTATTGAATGAGTTATGATATGTTTTACTATGGATGTTCTATTTTTATTCCATTCATGGTTTTTGGTTAATGTATTGACATTTCGTACGCTAGTTTTAATATGAATGTTTATGTTATGTTTCAACATTTTCATATGAGGAATGTAGTGGAATTAGTAAGTGACGGGTAGAGACCACAATAGATCCTCGATGCATCGGTGGGTCTAATGAGACAAAACAGTGTCTTGGCACAAAGACTTGACAAAAAATTTATTTGAAGTATTGGAATGAGACCTTGACTATGTGGTAATGATGTCCAGCATTAGGTATTCCCTCATTATGAAATTAATTATTACATGTGATTATTAGACTAGTAGAATATACATGTGCATGTTTATATGGTAATGTTTTATTTATTTTCTCCATATCATTCTCAAGTTTGTGTTTAAGAGGCTATTTTTTTATTACACATATTTCCTTAAAAGTTTATATCTTCCGCTAAATTATTTACCGTTACTGAGCATCTGTGATCACCCATTTTTTATGTTTTATTTACCCAGGATCCCAAGAATTGTTTTATGATTTATATGAAGGGTTAAGGTAAGGGAACAATAATGTTATAAAAGGATTATTTATTTATTTTTTATGTTATAAAGTGTAATGTAACATTCATGTATGTAATCTATTTTCCAAGACTGCTAAACTGATTGGTACTTAGAGACTTGATTCCTTGTAATCATGCCATTGTATTAAAATAATTCAATAACTCTGGGCTTCTATGATCGGGGTGTTATAGTTGGTATCAAAGGAAGTTTAGTACAAAACATGGAAACTAGATTTAGAAAAAATCTGATTAGAGAACACTACCCTAAAACTTTGAGGATTAGTATAGAATAACTTCCTATAAATTTTTTAATGTTGATATTTTGTGAATTTTTCAAGAAATTCATCCATGTTTGGATACAATCAGGTAAAGACGGATCTGGCACAGATTACCTAGGAGTGAAAACTCCGACAAGGAGTTTCAGGCTTGACCTGGGTATACCGGTACATAACAACAGGCCTTGATTCACTCTTGGTTATGACACTCTCCGGGGATATGCTTAGGATAATTCACATTTTCTTTACAAACCATTATGAAGTATTTATGAGTAAATGTGTCGTCAAATAAACCATTTTATGATTATGAGACTAGATGTGTGAAAATATTCAATTAATGTTGAGATTTTTTCTAGTTTTTGGATTATACATTAGGATATGATATAAGATAGTGCATTTCATCATTTAAAAATGGTGCCCAGTAGAAGGAATGAGAACTCTAGCAATACACATGATCCAAAGAGTAAGAAGGATCATATCATTCAAGGTCTTAAGCCAATATTTAGAAGGTAAATAGTCTCCCATGTATTCTCATCATATGAAAAAATAATATCATGTGTTAATAAGAAAAATAAATAATTCTCTGAGTCCTATGGATTTGAAGGTAAGTAATAGAAGAAAAGGATGGTAGAGATAAATATCGGTAAAGGGAAAGGGGGAAATAAGTATTTTCCCATATATGATAACTATGGAAAGAATCACCTTAGTAAATACTTGAAAGGAATGGGAATTTTTTATAAGTGTGGGGAAAAAATACACCAAGTTCGTGATTGCAAGGGTATGAAAATGGTTTCAAATGTACTATATTCCATCTGCAAAGAGTTGGGACACTACATGAATCAATGTCTCAATCATCAGAGTATACCCCAAATGATTCCATTGGATAATAATCATGTTATGATACTACTATATATGAAGAGGAAAGATTAGTGTTCTTAAGATGTTATTAAAGAATCGTGTCATTTGAGTACATGTTATAAGAATTATAAAGTATATAAGGATTGTATTTTAGTACGTTTTCATTAAGGATTTGAGATTCTATGGTACCAAGTAAAGTGACATAGTTTCAAGTTAAACATTATGGAAAATATATGGTTGGGGGAAATATAACCCTTAATATGTTTCTGAAACTGAGATAATGATTTTGAAATATGATATAGTTGAGTTGGATAATGTATATTGGATATTATTGACTACCTTGGATCTAATTAATTGTGTGTTTATTCCATCATTGTTGGAGTTTAAAATATTTTTGGATTTAAGGAGTATATATGGTATTCTATAAAGAATAAGGGAGTATGAACGTATTCAATAAGGTTTTATGGTAATCTTGGGGGTTACCATGTTTTAAGAAAACACATGATGAAGGTATTCGCATGTTATTATGTGGAAAAACTATATATTTATTTCGTTTACCTACCATATAAATTTTTAGACTGTGAGTTTGGACATAAGTATTTTTGGATAAGTCTAAAGGTTGGAATGGAGTAAGTTAAACACTTGATATTTTGTATGAGGTTAAAGTATAATTTATTCAACACTCTGACCGAACATTTTGGATTATAATTGTTGAGTCAATAAGGTTTTCCTTATGACTTTTCCATTACTTCTTGTTTTGAAAATCACAAACACCTTATCTTTAAGGAAAATCGCTTTTGTAAGGAAAATTGCTTTTATAAGGAAAAATGTTTTCTTAAGGAAAAACGCTTTTATAAGAAAAATTTATCCTTATCATATTTTCATTAATATTTTTTTCTTAAGTATGAAATTTGGATTCACTTTCTCGGAATCATTAAAACTGATAAAAAGCATTCTGTTTTAGGGTTCGGATTCTGGACAAGAACTATAAGGAAGTTTCACTCCGAATTCCGATTATGAATTCTGACTAAGTTCTATTCCAGATTCAGGATACGAATTCTAATGAAGAATTCTCATTACGAATTCTCATTACGAATTCTAATGAAGAATTCTCATTACGAATTCTCATTACGAATTCCAATGAAGAATTCCCATTACGAATTCTAATGAAGAAATCTCATTACGAATTCTCATTACGAATTCCAATGAAGAATTCCCATTACGAATTCTAATGAAGAAATCTCATTACGAATTCTCATTACGAATTCCAATGAAGAATTCCCATTACGAATTCTAATGAAGAAATCTCATTACGAATTCTCATTACGAATTCCAATGAAAAATTCCCATTACGAATTCTAATGAAGAAATCTCATTCCGAATTCCCATTACGAATTCTGATGACGAATTCCCATTACGATTTCTGATGACGAATTCCCATTACGATTTCTGATGACGAATTCCTATTCCGAATTCCTATTCCGAATTCTCATTCCGAATTCACTCATTAAACAGAATCTGGATATCATTGTTTTATACACTCTGAATTTGTTCACTCCGAACTTTCACTCCGAAATTTCTATTCCGAACCTTTATGTTAGAGTTTAAAACGATGTCGTACTTTCTGTTACACTTACTTTGTTATAAAACGATGTCGTCCATTTTGTTATAAACTAACCGTTGTCTAAGTGACACGTGTACAGGTCCCTCCGAACTTTAAGGGAAATATGACCGTTGGAGAAGGAGCCGACCTCACCTATAAATAGGAGCTCATTTGAAAAAGCTCACAACGGATGGATGAACATTTGAACTTTGTGCATACATGCTGTTGAAGTGATTTCTAGAGAGAGAGTCTCTTATTAACTCTCAAAGCTTCGTGCGACTCCGAATGTTGGTGATTACATTCGAGGGCTTCCGGGGATAGGAAGACAGAGGTGCCGACTACCTTAAAGATCGAGGGCTTTCTTGCTGAGAAAGACAGAGGTGCCGACTACCTTAAAGATCGAGGGCTTTCTTGCCGAGAAAGACAGAGGTTGCCAACTACCTTGAAGTTGAGGGCTTGCGGGGATAGCAAGACAGAGACACCGATCTTCGTATCGAGGGCTTACCCTGGTGTGGGTAAGACAGACTTGCTTGAAAGTATAAATCAAGGGACCTTTATCCAAGGTTGTTGGATACCCTTCTCTTTGGGTTAAAAGACTATCATCTTGTTACTAGTAGTTCTTCTACTTGTACTTGTTTTATTCCGCTGCATTTTGTATCTTAAGGAAAGTATAATTTTCTTATACTTCCTTACTTACTTTGATTAGTTTAGATTCTATACGCTTTAAGGTAGAATCTCATATTGTAACTTTTGTTAAGTTTCAAATTCCGGAACCATATTTCCGGAACCTTCTTTTGGAATCTCTTTCCAAGTTTAGTTCGGTGTTAGAGGTGTTGTGAATCAACTTAGTTTAACTTTGTTAAACTTAGTTCTTTCCTTTTCTTAAGGAAACTCTAGTTATTCATAACTAACTTTAAAGGTTCCAAAGGAATTTTTAAAGTATACAATTCACCCCCCCTCTTGTATATTGAGCATCTCATATTATATTTCGATCCTACAATTGGTATCAGAGGTTGGAAACCTCTTACTCTATACCATTCTTACATTTGGTATCAGAGCCAAGGTTACTGAAATACTTGTACTCACGTTCAAGTTTTTCTTGCTCACTTTTCAATTCCGAACTTTTTCATTCCGGATTATCCATTCCGAACTTTTCCTATTCCGAACTTTTTGATTCCGAATTTTTGTTATTAACAAGTTTGTTTCCAAGTTATTTTCAAGTATGGCAGGAATGAATGTTGGTTCGATAGACAATTTGAATCCTACAAGGCCACCAATCTTCGATGGTAATGATTATGAATACTGGAGAGATCGTATGAAGACATTTGTTATCAATACTGGAGTAGACAACTTTGTCATGCTTACTGGTGATTACAAAATTCCTGACAAGGAAGTCAGAACCTTTACTAACCAGGAGAAGCAAGAATATCAACTCAACTACAAGGTACGCAACACTTTATTATGTTCAATGACTAGAAATATATATAGCCAAATTTCTTCTTGTGAAGCAGCTAATTGTATATGGAAGAAGTTAGAGGTTACTCATTTTGGGACTTCTAAAGTGATTGAGACAAGGAGAGCTATGCTTAGAGCTGAATATCATGGCTTTAATTTTCCTCATGGAGAACCTATCTGTAAAGTACAACAAAGATTTATGACAATCGTCAATAGTCTACAGTCTATGGGAGAGAAAGGTTTAGATGATGAAGCTCTTGTGGACAAGATAATTGACATTATGCCCAATGAGTGGGAATCCAAGAGAACAGCTATAGATGAGAACAGGAAGGTTACTCAAATTACTCTTGATGAATTATTTGGAACTCTTCTACAACATGAGACCAGAATGAAGAGAGATGCTGACAACATCAAGAAGAAGAATGGAAATGGTACTGTTGCTTTTACTACAACTTCGAATCAGATGAAAGCTAAGACTCCTGAGAGAGTAACCAGATCCAAATCGAAGAAAGTCATTTTCCAATCCGAATCTAGTGAAAGTGAAGTTTCAGAAAATGAATTAGCCAATCTTGCTCGAAGGATGAACAAGATAGCTGGACAAAGAAACTTTCAATCCAAGTATAAGAAGAAGGATAGGAAAGATAAGAAAGATGGAGAAGTTACTTGTTATGAATGTAAGAGAGCAGGACATATTAGACCAGATTGCCCTATGCTCAGAAAGAAAGAAAGAAAGGAAAGGCATTCAGACAGGAACAGGAAGAAATATTACAAAGCTAAAGCTAAGAAAGTTTTGAAAGCTAATGACACCTGGAGTGCCAGTGGTGGTGACTCTTCAGATGAATCTTCTGAATATGATTCTTCAGGACAGAAGAATCTTGGTCTTATAGCCAGATTACCTATTGATAATCATTGTCTTATGGCTAAGGTACGAAATGCTGAATCTTTGACCAATGTTTCCTTAAATCCTAATGATAATAAGTATTATAACTCTTCTGATGAAGAATCATCTTCTGATGAGGAAAATACTTTACCTACCTTTGAAGAAGTCTCTAGGTTTGCTGAACTTCTTGAGATTGAGAATTCCAAACTCAACAAGAAACTTGATAAGGCAAATTCTAGGAATTCTATTCTTACTAAAGAGATATCAGATCTTTCTAAAGATCTTGATAAGAAAAATGCTGATTTTGAAAGTATTTCAAAAAATCTTGAGGAAGTAAGTTCTGAGAAGAATAAACTTTCTAAAGAGTTAGAAAAAGTAATTTCTAATAAAAATGTTTTCGAGCCTAACTCTAGTTCCAAAACTAATGATTTTGAAGATAAAAACTTGGTTGTAAAACTCAAGTCCGAAATTTTTTCCTTAAAGAAGTGCTTATCAAACTTTACCCATGGTAAGGAAAATTTTGATAAGATGTATTCTCAAATACGACCTTTAAGAAATAAATCCGGATTTGGTTATACCCATGCAAAACCTGTTTTCAGCAACAATTATTTTGTTCCTCAAAGTGCCCCATTTTGTACTAAGTGTCAATGTGGTGGTCACTGGGCAAGAAATTGTTCCTTAAACAAAACCCAATCCTTAGGTTTTCATAAAGCTTATTTTTCCAAGAAAATGTGGGTACCTAAGATTTTATTGTCTGGAAATCTCGGATCCAAGCAAGTTTGGATTCCGAAAGTCTAACTTTGTTCTTAATTTTAGGAAAATAAAGAAAGTTCCAGCAACAATATTTGGTACATGGATAGTGGATGTTCCCGGCATATGACTGGTAACAAAAGCTTCTTTGAAAAAATTATCAAGACGAAAGGAGGAAAGGTAACTTTCGGAGACAATGCTAAGGGAGAGATTGTTGGTATTGGTAATATTGTTCTTTTAGGTAAAACTTTGATTTCAAATGTTCTTTTTGTTAAAGGTCTTAAGCACAACCTCATTAGCATAAGTCAGTTATGTGATGAAGGTTAACTTGTGAATTTTAGGAATGATAAATGCTTAGTTCACAATTCCAAGGAAGAATTTATTCTCTCAGCCAACAGGCAAGAGAATGTTTACACCTTAAACTTAGAAGACCTAAGAAGCCAAGATTTACCTTGCCTAAGTGCAATGGAAGATCATTCTTGGTTATGGCATAGAAGACTAGGACACTGTAATCTTAGAAACCTATGTAAACTCTCTAAGAAGAAACTAGTTAAGGATCTACCGGAGCTTAGATTTGATTCTTCTAAAGTTTGTGATCCTTGTCAATATGGCAAGCAACATAAATCTAGTTTTAAGTCAATCGGTGAAGTCTCAACAACCGATGCATTACAGTTGGTGCACATGGATCTTTTTGGTCCTACACAAACTGGAAGCATTGGAGGCAAATACTATGTGTTTGTTCTAGTTGATGATTACACTAGATTTACTTGGGTCTATTTTCTAGCAAGGAAATCTGAAGCTTTTTCTTATTTCAAAAGTTTTAGAGCTCAAGTTAAAAATGAGAAAAACCTTCCATTGAAAACTATTCATAGTGATCATGGAGGAGAATTTCAAAATTCAGATTTTGAAACTTTTTGTAGTAAGAAAGGTATTACTCACAACTTTTCAGCACCTAGAACTCCTCAACAGAATGGTGTAGTTGAAAGAAGAAATAGAATTCTTCAAGAAATAACTAGAACCATGTTGAGTGAATATTCTATTGCTAGACATTTCTGGGCTGAAGCTGTAAGTACTGCTTGTTATACTATAAATCGAGTTCTGATTAGACCTTTTCTTAATAAAACTCCTTATGAGTTATGGAATGGTAGAAAACCAAGGCTTTCCTACTTCAAGGTTTTTGGTTGCAAAGTATTCATTTTGAATACTAAAGATAACTTACATAAATTCGCACCAAAATCAGATGAAGGGATTTTCTTAGGATATTCCACAACCTCTAAGGCTTATAGAGTTTTTAATAAAAATACTTGTACTGTTGAGGAAACAGTACATGTGAAATTTGATGAGTCAGATCCTTTTGTTTTTAAAACTTCCCAACTTACATCTTCGGATGTGTTTTCAAAAACTGATTGTCAACCTTTGTTAGAAGAACCTTCTGATAAGGAAATTGTTCTAGAAGATACTTCTGAAACATTTACCCCAGAAGACTTTCTACCTTATGTTGATGAACAGGTTTTACAAAACCCAAATCAGATGTTTCTTAAGAATCATCCCAGTGATAGTATCATTGGTGATGTAAATCAACCTGTAAGGACTAGAAGTTCCTTAAGAAATGAAGTAGAACATCTAGCATTTCTTTCCCAACTAGAACCTAAAAGCACTGATGAAGCTTTAGGTGATGATGATTGGATCAAAGCAATGCAAGATGAGCTAAATGAATTCGAAAGGAATAAAGTCTGGACCTTGGTTGAAAGACCTAAGGAAACTTCTGTTATTGGAGTAAAATGGGTCTTCAGAAACAAATGTGATGAAAATGGAGTCATTGTTAGAAATAAAGCTAGACTTGTTGCTAAAGGCTATAATCAGCAAGAAGGAATAGACTATGAAGAAACCTATGCTCCAGTAGCTAGACTTGAATCTATCCGTATTCTACTTGCCTTTGCAGCATTCTTTAATTTCAAACTATTTCAAATGGATGTGAAATGTGCTTTTCTTAACGGTTATGTTCAAGAGGAAGTTTTTGTTGAACAACCTCCTGGCTTTGAAGATACAAAACATCCTGATCATGTTTTTAGACTTACCAAAGCTTTGTATGGCCTTAAACAAGCCCCAAGAGCATGGTATGATAGACTCACTGGATTTTTGCTTCAAAATAACTATGTTAAGGGAAATGCAGATCCAACCCTTTTTATAAAGAAAGATAAGAAAAATGTTTTGATTGTTCAAATTTATGTTGATGACATTATATTTGGTTCAACTCAGCAATCTTTGACTGATTCTTTTGCTAGTCTAATGAAATCTGAGTTTGAAATGAGTATGATGGGTGAGTTAACATTTTTCCTTGGTTTTCAAATTTCTCAAAAACCAGAAGGAACCTACATATCTCAACATAAGTATATTAAAGATCTTCTTAAAAAGTATGGTTATGACAACACGAAGAGTATAAGTACTCCTATTGGTACCTCAAACTTTTTAGATCTTGATGAAGCTGGAAAACCAGTAGATCAAACATCTTTTAGAGGTATGATTGGAAGTCTACTTTACTTAACTGCTAGTCGACCAGACTTAATGTTTTCAGTATGCTTATGTGCAAGATATCAATCCAATCCTAAGGAATCTCACTTAAAGGCAGTTAAAAGAATTTTTCGCTACCTTAAGGGAACCATGGATCTAGGATTATTTTATACTTCTGGAAATGATTTTGTTCTAAAAAGCTTTTCTGATGCTGACTTTGGTGGTTGTAGAATGGATAGAAAAAGTACATCCGGAACTTGTCATTTCTTAGGAGATTCATTAGTTTCTTGGTCATGCAAGAAGCAACATTCTGTTGCACTCTCCACTGCTGAAGCTGAATATGTAGCAGCTGGAAGTTGTTGTGCACAAGTGTTGTGGATGCAACACACACTCACAGACTATGGCTTGAGTTTTACTAAAACTCAAATATTGTGTGATAACACAAGTGCCATTGCTCTAAGTAAAAACCCTGCACATCACTCCCGTGCAAAACACATAGATATTAGGCATCACTTTCTTAGGGATCACACACTTAAAGGAGATATTATTCTTCAGTTTATCGGAACGCAAGATCAACTTGCTGATATTTTCACAAAATCTTTACCTTCTGATAGATTTGAATATATTAAACAGAAGTTAGGAATGATAACCATAAGGTAATCTTCCTTAATTAACTTTCTGTTGGAAAAATCTCCTCACAGTAATAAACTCCTTTTCATAGGGGGAGTACATTTGTTTGTCTATTTAACAAAGTTTTTCAAAATTTGTTTTCAAATTTTTCGGAACGAAATTTTCCGGAATGGAACTTCCGGAACTACAATTTTCCAGAATGGATATTTCCATACAAAATACTTCTGGAATAAAAGTATTCGTATTGAAAATTTCCGGAATGGAAAATTTTCGTACTGGTATTTTCATAATGGAAAAACTTTCGTATTGAATCTTCCATATCAAGTTTTTCGTATCAAGTTTTTCGTATTGAGTTTTTCGTATTGAGTTTTTTTCGTAGTCGTCTTTACATTACCCATTACGAATAACTTTCCTAAGCTAATCCGAAAGGTATGACTTCCTTACTGAAGTTTTCGTAATCATATTTTACTTGCTGGCATTTTCTTATAGTTTGTTTTCGGTTTTTTGAATTTCTTGAATTCTGTTTTAATAAAACCTCAAAAAGATCGGATTCAACCTCTCAACCGTCAGATCTGATCTCAGATCTTTCTAAACCGTTAGATCAACCGAGGAAGTTGAACCGTCATCCCAAAGCCTATATAAAGGGGACCCTATTTTCTCGTCCCACATCGATCTCAAGCTCTTGCGTGCTGAAGCTCTGTATCTCTGTTTTAAGGCTGTTCCGAACTACAGTTTTCCAGTTCCGAACTTTAGTCTTCTCAGTTCCGAACTTCTCAGAGACTTCTAATCCGAATGTCTGCAGAGTTAGCTTCTCAAGAGATGTCTTCAACCAAGCCCATTTCACAGTGGTTAGTCTACAGAGAGCGGTTAGTGCATCCGAATTTCTTCAGCAACTATGATTCTATTATATCAAAGAATATCAAGCTCAATGGCTGGGAAGATGTTGCGATATCAAAAACCGGCAACCAAGATGAAGTTTACCCAGACTTGCTTGTTGAGTTTTATGAGTCGGTTGCTTTCTTTGTGGAAGACAATAGAGAAAAATTTTCCTTCAAATCGTATGGCAAGACTTATAAGCTATCTTACACCAAGGCTGCAAGCTTGGTAGGGTTGAATTATGAAGGGGAAGCTGAGTTTATCTCGCATGTTCTGCCAGACTCCTTGGGTAGTTTCAACAAGGAGAAAGCCTTAGAAATTCTCGGACTGGATGATGATAAGGCTTCGAAAATTGCAACCCTATCTACAAACTTCCGGATTCTGGAGTTATGGGTGCAAGGGCTTATTGTACCGAGAAAAGGAGACAAGGACAGTTTGAAGAAGAGTGAGATATACATCTTAGATTTCTTGATAAATCAAAGGAAGTTCAACCTGATGAAGCATATCCTTCTTAATCTTGAGAATTTAAAGAAAGGGAATCTGAGAGCTCAGATAGTAATGTACCCGGAAATATTGTCGAAGCTGATAGTTCGGTGCCTTGAGTCCTTCAAGGTTGCTTGCAGTTCTAAACCGAAAGTTTGCAAGATCATGTTGCTCAGTGATGCAACTCTTAAAAGGATGAATATAGCTTTTGACAAGAAGTCTGGCATGTTTATTGATCTTCCTCCTCAAGAAGAAGTGACTCCGAAAGTGGCTGATCCGGAATCACCTAAGCCGGTAAGGAAGAGGAAGCTGAAAGAAGTGGTAGGTGAAGCTGAAGAACCTAAGTCTAAGGAAGTCCATTCCGCACCTCCTAAGCCTAAGAAGAAGAAGACATATACTGATGAGGTTGCAGCGAAGTGGAGAGCTGACAAGGAAAAGAGGAAGGAAGGAGATCCGCAGTTCGGATTGGATCCCGCAGAGGCTAAAGCTCTGAAAGAAAAGGCTGCTGATGAGCTCGAGAAGCAAGCCAAGGAAAAGAAGCTGAAGAAGAAGTTGTCAGAAGCTGAGGCTGTGCAAGCCTTGTTGAAGTTTAATGAAATGGTTTCAGCAACCATTCCCGTTCCGAGAACTTTTTCTTTGGACTCTCTACCTGAGACTCCAGGAAGAAATCTCGATGATCCGAAAGAGGCTGCTGCTAAGAATGCTGAGGAAGTAGAGCTAGTGGAAGAAGTGGAAGAAGCTGCTGAAGGAAGTGGTGAGACAGGAGATGTGCTCAAACAAGTAGATGAATACAAGGGAACTCCTTCGGAACACCTGTCGCTCCGAACATCTGAAGCCGAATCTTCAAAACTAGTTACTCCAGTAATAGAAGGAAAGGAAGGAGAGGAAGAAGTTTCTTATCATGGAGAAGAAGAACAACTTTCACTTGATGCTGCTCAGAAAGAAAATATAGAACTTGTTGATGAGGAAGATTTGGTTGTTCAAGTTTCTGACAGTGAGAAGAAATCTCCGGAACAGGTTTCTATTCCGAAAAAAGATAAGGGGAAACAAGTTATTGCTGATACCCCGAGTTCAGAAAAGAGTATGAGGAAGGAAGCTGGTAGTTCTTCAAAGAGGAAGTTGGAGCTTATTGAAGAAGAAAATTCTCCTAGCAAGATGTCAGATTCGGAATCATCTTCGTTGGGGCACGATTTTGTTGTTCAATCCTTGAAGAAGTTGGTAGGAACCATTCCGACTTTCTCCAGTATTGATTCTCGGTGCTAGATGCTCCAACATACGCTGAATCAGAAAACCGATTCTGTATCCATGGTAATGGATAAGTGTGTTGAGATAGAAGCTCAGTTCAAAAATTTCTTCATTGGTTACGAAGCCCATAAAAGATCTTGCAAAAGGATGACTAGCTGGTTGAAGAAGAATGTGGAAGAGATGAGGCTGCTGGATGAGTTTCAGGAGAATGTCAAGGATGCATTTCAAACCGAGGACAAGAAGTTTCATGAGATGACTGCATCTTTCGATGAGAAATTGGCAGAGGAAAAGAACATTCGGAGTCAGGAAGTAAGAGATCTGAATGGAAAGCTCAACTCTGTTAATCAAAGTTGGAAATTTGAAAGGGATCATCGGATCAATTTTCTAGAAAGGATAAAGTCACAGGAAGAGAAAATGGAAGCTCAGGAAGAAAAGTTGAAGGCTCAGGAAGAAATCATTCAAGCTCAGTCAGCAAGGATAGTTGCCTTAGAAAAGCAAGCAGAGGAAGATCATAAGGACCTCAAAAAGATCAAGACTATTCTCAAGGGGCTGATGTCGAAAGAGAAAGATCCCAAATGAACAATCCGATCTTTTTGTTGTAATCTGTTTTTGTTGCTGACATTTCAAATTTAATGAGAATCGTGCTTGTTGTTCTGTTTTGTTGTTGTTACTAATCTTTCAGGTACTTTGTTATTTTTTTTTTCTTCCATTCCCTTGAAATTCTTTTTGAAAATCACAAAGGGGGAGAAGGAAAAGATCCTTAAGAAAAAGAGGAAATCTAATAAGTGCTTATCAAAGGGGGAGAAAGAAAAATACCCAAGGAGATAGAACTCTAATAAGAGTTTGTTTAAGGGGGAGTTTTTTTTTTTCTTAAAGAAATATCACTCCGGAAATATGAATACGATCCTTAGAGATTCAAAGCCTAAGGGGGAGTTAGTCGTATTCATCTATATTCTTAAACCAAGGGAGATAAGCTTTAATATGTTTCTTTCTTCTTAGAATAGCTTTTTCGTAAGGATGTTTGTGCTTTCCAAAAAGGGGGAGATTGTTGAGTCAATAAGGTTTTCCTTATGACTTTTCCATTACTTCTTGTTTTGAAAATCACAAACACCTTATCTTTAAGGAAAATCGCTTTTGTAAGGAAAATTGCTTTTATAAGGAAAAATGTTTTCTTAAGGAAAAACGCTTTTATAAGAAAAATTTATCCTTATCATATTTTCATTAATATTTTTTTCTTAAGTATGAAATTCGGATTCACTTTCTCGGAATCATTAAAACTGATAAAAAGCATTCTGTTTTAGGGTTCGGATTCTGGACAAGAACTATAAGGAAGTTTCACTCCGAATTCCGATTATGAATTCTGACTAAGTTCTATTCCAGATTCAGGATACGAATTCTAATGAAGAATTCTCATTACGAATTCTCATTACGAATTCTAATGAAGAATTCTCATTACGAATTCTCATTACGAATTCCAATGAAGAATTCCCATTACGAATTCTAATGAAGAAATCTCATTACGAATTCTCATTACGAATTCCAATGAAGAATTCCCATTACGAATTCTAATGAAGAAATCTCATTACGAATTCTCATTACGAATTCCAATGAAGAATTCCCATTACGAATTCTAATGAAGAAATCTCATTACGAATTCTCATTACGAATTCCAATGAAAAATTCCCATTACGAATTCTAATGAAGAAATCTCATTCCGAATTCCCATTACGAATTCTGATGACGAATTCCCATTACGATTTCTGATGACGAATTCCCATTACGATTTCTGATGACGAATTCCTATTCCGAATTCCTATTCCGAATTCTCATTCCGAATTCACTCATTAAACAGAATCTGGATATCATTGTTTTATACACTCTGAATTTGTTCACTCCGAACTTTCACTCCGAAATTTCTATTCCGAACCTTTATGTTAGAGTTTAAAACGATGTCGTACTTTCTGTTACACTTACTTTGTTATAAAACGATGTCGTCCATTTTGTTATAAACTAACCGTTGTCTAAGTGACACGTGTACAGGTCCCTCCGAACTTTAAGGGAAATATGACCGTTGGAGAAGGAGCCGACCTCACCTATAAATAGGAGCTCATTTGAAAAAGCTCACAACGGATGGATGAACATTTGAACTTTGTGCATACATGCTGTTGAAGTGATTTCTAGAGAGAGAGTCTCTTATTAACTCTCAAAGCTTCGTGCGACTCCGAATGTTGGTGATTACATTCGAGGGCTTCCGGGGATAGGAAGACAGAGGTGCCGACTACCTTAAAGATCGAGGGCTTTCTTGCTGAGAAAGACAGAGGTGCCGACTACCTTAAAGATCGAGGGCTTTCTTGCCGAGAAAGACAGAGGTTGCCAACTACCTTGAAGTTGAGGGCTTGCGGGGATAGCAAGACAGAGACACCGATCTTCGTATCGAGGGCTTACCCTGGTGTGGGTAAGACAGACTTGCTTGAAAGTATAAATCAAGGGACCTTTATCCAAGGTTGTTGGATACCCTTCTCTTTGGGTTAAAAGACTATCATCTTGTTACTAGTAGTTCTTCTACTTGTACTTGTTTTATTCCGCTGCATTTTGTATCTTAAGGAAAGTATAATTTTCTTATACTTCCTTACTTACTTTGATTAGTTTAGATTCTATACGCTTTAAGGTAGAATCTCATATTGTAACTTTTGTTAAGTTTCAAATTCCGGAACCATATTTCCGGAACCTTCTTTTGGAATCTCTTTCCAAGTTTAGTTCGGTGTTAGAGGTGTTGTGAATCAACTTAGTTTAACTTTGTTAAACTTAGTTCTTTCCTTTTCTTAAGGAAACTCTAGTTATTCATAACTAACTTTAAAGGTTCCAAAGGAATTTTTAAAGTATACAATTCACCCCCCCTCTTGTATATTGAGCATCTCATATTATATTTCGATCCTACAATAATAAACAAATAGAGGATTAAGAAAATACTTGTGGACATTATGATTTATTAAATGCGCATTAGGCATAAAAAATCATTTTTGAACATTCATTTCCTAGTATAAGGGATGAAGTGAAAATAGATCGAAGCAAAACCAAATGATGAGATTATGATTAAGATAGGTAATGAAATCAAGTATGTTTTCTTGAGTTCTTGTCTTGATAGTAAATTAATCCCTCCTATTAAAAAAATAAAGTATCTAAGAAAAATTTTATCCTAATACCTTATGTTTTGTTTAATAGATGGTATTAAAAATCATCATAGATTTATGGATTTGAGGCCCTCAAAATTCCATTTATTGTTCACTTGTTTTTGATTGATGACCTCAATAAAACCCTATAAATATTTACATTTTTCCTCCAATTATGTGTCTATAATAGCCACCAATGTTCTTCTATTTGAAACCCTAATTTGGTGATGACTTTTTCATTTCTCTTTCCCTCTTATTAAGACTAAATTTTATTAACCCTATTTCTTATGTGGGTTTTCCAGAAAGGTATTTTCTATTTTAACCTTTTATTTATGAAGAACAATTTAAAATTGTGAGGATAAAATTTATTGAAGTAGGGAGAATGTAACACCCCAGGATTTCATAATAATTTATCTCTTTTAGTAATTCAATAGCATACGCTACACGCAACACCGAGTTCGAGTGCACCACGACTTACCAAACCAGCCGTTCAAAAGCGGTTATGAATAATATTAACTGAATTTTGAATTTTATATATTCCATATAATTTTAACATACATATTATGTGTTTATTATACATAATATAAGAACAAATTCAATTTTTCAGATAAAGGAAGTATTTTTCAGAAAATGCAATTTTACCGCCTTTTAATGGAGAACCCTTTTTGAATACAATATTTGAAACTTTTATATATTCAATTTGTCAAAATAATCATCTTATTTATAACCGGGACATAAAAATTAATTTCTATAAATTTTTGGTATTTTTCTGATAACTTTCATATTTTGATGAATAGTGAAAAATACTAAATTCTAATTAAAAACAACGTTTTTAATCGAAATAATTTATAGTGTTAAATTATAAATTTGAGTTATTTTAAAGTATAATTAGATTATATTTTTATCATTTAATATAATTTAGGTCATTTTAAGTAATTTTACATTTAAATTGTGCATAAACATATGTCAATCTATTGATAGTTTTTACTTCTTAAAAACGCGCTTCTTTGGTTTCGACAACGGGAATTAATTTTAAATTAATTTCTGCAACTTCTGTGTTTTGAATTTGAAAAAATGGATTTAAAATTTGGAATCAAGAGGTTCAAATCATGTAAATAGTTAACTTTTATTTTTATACATTATGAATAATTATTTCAGTAAATATTTTATTTACCATGGTTAAAGGGTAAATCTGCTAAATAAGGGTAAAAAATAATATTATAATAATATTAAATTACTCTAACACATGTTCTAACCCTATTGGGTGATACATTTACGACCATGGGCAACCTTTGGTCAATTTTGGGACCCCATGGAGTGACTTGGAGTGATAATAACATTTTATATTAAATAATCTAAAGTAAATACAAAAATTACAAAATCATGTATCTTTTAGTAAAACAATTTTTATATGAGGTTATATAATTGATATATTCGACTATAAATAGTCATTATAAATATAAAATTATTTCCTATATCATTATATTTTATTTATAATTTTTAGACATAAAATAAATATATTTATATATAACACAATAATGATGCAGTATTTTCCTTATTAATGAAGGAATCAAATAAATGATATTATAAATATAAAAATAAATATAATTTGAAAGTTTTGACAACATCCACGAAATGTATAGGTTCATATTACATATTAGGATTGATTCAATGTATTTTTTTCTTATTAATCAAATTTTTATGACTTTCAAAAAAACCAAATACTAAATAATGTCAAAATTGGAATAAATGAGTTTTTAAAACAAATACCATATTATTAAATGATATAATAGTTCTAAAAATATAAGGTTCAGAAAAAATAATTATATAATAATATATATGTAATTATTGAACCACTTTGTGTTCACTTGTAATTTTATAGTATGTTTATTAACCATATAAAATAAAAATACAAGGAGACATGGTAAATGTTAAACTATTTAACCAAGAGTTAAATCTAAAATATAAGGTTAATATGGTAAAAAAAACCTATCTAAAACATATTGGTCGAGATATTTTCAACCTATAGACAAATTTTCCTTGAAATAAATCATTTTGGAGCCATTATAAACCGAATATGATTGTATAATAAAATAATATATCAAGCTTTCCCTTAAGTGACCCTCACCTCTCTTATAAAAGGGAATTTCCTCTTCTCTCAAAATCACACAACCAAATCTATTTGGATCATCAAAACCCTAACCAAATATTCACAAAAATACCATAACATCAACCTATAGGCCTTAATTTGATCATAATCCAACCTAATGAGCCCTTTTTATCAAATCAAAAGGAAGCACCTGAAGAAGAGGTAATAATTTCATCATCTCTTTCAAAGTTCTTTTCTTCTTCCATTTCCTTTTTCATTGTTGTTTCCATACCAAAATAATAACTTAAGTAACTTCTACATAATGACATTTTATTATAAATATGGTACAACTATATTCATTATTATATCTATCCTAGGAATAACATAGTCACCGTATGTGCGTACGTACGGCTTATCGTCTCCACATTATGGTGTAGTTTGTTATTCAACACTTCATTATTTGGATGAGTATAATAATGAGTATAATTTATGTAAATAATAAATATAACATTTTATTGATTATGTATATATAATATACCATCTAATTATATACGATTTCACCGTCAATAGAATGATATTGTCACTCGTGTGTATGTACGGCTTACCATCTCCACGACGCGATGAGATTCATTTCCACGTTCACCATTCAACGATGATTATAAAAATGTATATTATTAATAATTATGTAATATATTACATAAAAATTCTACAGTAAATATATATATATATATCAATCACTTACTTCCCTTCAATACAATATGAAAAGAGAAACAACATTTATGTGTACGTATGGCCTACCGTCTCCATAAATGGTGTTTTCAATTTTATATATCTATTTATTATAAATATTTATATTATAAATATATATGATATATAAATAATTTTTTAAATTCTGGAAGTATTTAAATCATGATCTATGTTATACAATCAAGAATAACAAGTTAAAACATGTATTATAAAGAAAGCGATTGTTACCCAAAATGTAAATTTAACATGGAAATTATTATTAAATGGGTAGTATAAATTCATAAATGAATAAAGTATGATATCATAAATATTAATATGGTTCTTTTATAATTTAACAACATACTATGGTCATTATATAGAAGGCTAAACGTACCATCAACTAAAGGAAAGTATAAGGATAGGGTTAATTCCCCAATCTCATTATTATCCGAGATTGTTTATGTGTAAGTATTTTCTGGGATATATTTATTATCCATGTCCATGTTTCATAAAATAATTTTTAAAAATAGTTATTTTTAGGTACTCTTTAAGTAAAAAATCATTTTAAATTTTTTAAATATTTATTCTTCTAAATCTTTCTCATTAATGTCCATGTTTTCAAAATAGTTTTAAGGATTTATTTATATGGATGTGATTGTTTTAAAATGTTAATTCTTTTTAAAAGTTTCAAAGTGGTATGAGACACTTTGATTAAAAAATATATTTTAAATGACTTCCTTTATAAATGTGTGACTTTTAAATGGTTTCAGGAAAAAGGGGTATTTCCCTCAAAGCATTTTACCAATCATTTTAAACTATGTCAACATCCATTACGAGATATTATTCTTGATTGAGGTTGATTGATTATAATACAATATTCCATATTGTATTGAATGAGTTATGATATGTTTTATTGTGGATGTTATATTTTTATACCATTCATGGTTTATGGTTAATATATTGAAATTTCTTATTCTAGTTTTAATACGAATGTTTATACTATCTTTCAATATTTTCATATGATAAATGCAGTGGACTTAGTAAGTGACGGGTGGAGCCCACTATAGCTCCTCGATGAATCGGTAGGTCTCATGAGACAAACTAGTGTCTTGGCACAAGGCCTCGACAAAAAATTTATTTGTAGTCTTGGCATGAGGCCTTGACTATGTGGTAATGATGTCTAGCGTTATGCATTCCCTCATTATGAAATTAATTATTACAAGTTATTATTCAACTAGTAGAATATCCACATGCATGTTTATATGGTAATTTTTTATTTATTTTCCCCATATTATGATCAAGTTTATGTTTAAAAGGTAGTTGTTTTTATTACACATCTTTCCTTAAAAGTTTATTGCTTCCGCTAAATTATTTACCCTTACTTAGCATCTAAGATCATACCTTTATTATGTTTTATTTACCTAGGATCCCAATAAGTTTTTTATGACTGATATGAAGGATTAAGCTAAGAGAACAATAGCATTCTCAAAGAATTATTTGTGATATGTTATATGTTATAAATTTTAATGTAACATTCATGTATTTAATCTATTTTCAAAGACTGCTTAATTGATCAGTCCTTCGAGACTTGATTACTTGTAATAATGCCAATGTAATAAAATAATGCACTGACTCTGGGCTTCTGGGGTCAGGCCATTACACTCATGACTCTTCTTCTTATTATCAGATTTATTATAGTTTCTGTCATAACATCATGAAATGTATTCATGATCCTCTGAACAAAAACTTGATGTGTGGTTATAAATCTCACAGAAATATCACATGTCTTCACTACTTCTTGTAAATGTCCTCTTAGGTCTTTCTCCAGCACATATAGGATTTTCTCCATTTCTGGAACTATTCACGGCTCTCTTTTTGTCATGCACAGGAGGGGATTCATCAAATCCAATTCTAATTTTTCCCAAATTGTATGGTCTTTGAGATGAGAAAATATGTTGTTACTTCTCTTCAGATATAGCATATTTGTTTTTCATGTTATCCTCACTTGCTGAAGGATAATCAAATAGTAAGTGAAAGGCATCCTTCATTTTTGGATTTCCTTTGGTATTAGATCTCTCTGATTCTTTCTTCACTAACTCTATCACTTCCTCTAGTTGCTGAATCTTCATATCTCTTGATTCAATTTGAGCATTGAGTTCATTTATGAGATTATTCCCACTACTCATCTCATATTCTAGTTCTAGTGTGATCTTATATACAATATCACTTTGATCCTTTATTTTCAATTTTATTTGAGGAACAAAATTAGAGAAGTATTCATTATCTTATTGTAGAACTTGATTCTTTTGAACGAGTTCAGATAACTATGTAGCAAGATCATCATTTATAGATTTTAGATTCTAAATTTCATCTGAGTTCAGATTATTTCCCTTGATATCATCCTTGATCTTTTCTCTCTTTATAGAAAATATTTGCAGTTCTCCATCTTGGTAATCATTCATATCCATCATATCAGTAGCCACGAAAATTAGTTGTTGATTTAATCCTCTTAGCTTATTGACCTCAATTTCCTGTACCTGAATCCTTATATCATTACATTTAATTTCTTCACCTAATTTCTGATCCAATTCCTTTGTCTCATGGAAATTTTCCACTTTTTGACTCCTTAAATTTTCTTTATCATCATATATTCCAAAATCAATTGGAATATCAGGTTCTTTGCTCATTCCTTCATCATAATTGAATGAGTAAGTATTTTCACAATACAATTCATCCAAACTATTCTTTTGTTCACTACATGTCTCCTTTAACTGAATCACACTCTTTCCATTGACACTTCCACATTGGGTAATTTCACCAGACTTATGCTTCTTATTTGATGTTTTTCCCTTTTCCATGGCACACCAAGATAAGGGAATACTAAATTTTAAACCTTAAGAAATCGATTGAACTAAGTCAAAGAAAACAAATCTGATAAAAGAAACCTTCACTCTGATACCAATTATTAGGACCAAAAGAGGCATAGATACCCTTAAGGGGGTGAATCAGGGTATGGATATTATATTCCAAAATGATTCATGTCCAATTAGATCTTGACCTATATATTATAAGGACCACTTTGTATGCTCATATTTTGTTAACATTTATCTTGTTCTTTTCTTATTTATCTGATAATGATGCTTTGGATGCAATGCAGGGAAGTAAGAAGGCAGAAACAAATATTTTTTACTTGGTTCACCCTCACTGGGCTACATATAAGGAGCATACAATGACAATCTTCTGTTGTACCAAATACACTAAATCTCACTTCCAATTTACAATGTTCGGGCTAGATCACTTCTATGCCCAGACTCACTTTCTTTACAATGTTTAGGGTCTTCTCACAACTTTCCTAAGGGTCACTCCTTATTTCTCTCTCTCTAGAACACTACCAATAGAAAGGATAACCTACTTACTCTTCCTTCACCCACTACTTTGGAAGGGATCCACTCATAGTTTATAGGCATTTTGGGTACCCTATTCCCCGACATGCAAGTCTCCTCTCAGTGCGCAAGTCCTGTCACCCTTGTCTCTATCGCCCAAGTCAACTTGTGCACCCAAACCAAAACGTGGGTGCCCCTCTTTCCTTTTCCATATTTTGATGTTTTGATCTTGAAAAAACATATGGAGAAAAACTTTCAAATCCTCCAAGACACCAGTGTGCAAGTCACTTTTCCAAAAACACTTTTCTCCTTTTGTCAATTTTGAGGCCCAAAAATTTGGCAAACACTGGAAAACGGTGCCACCTTATATCTACTCTTTTTATACCACCTACAGATCATCCATTCCTTTATTAAGGTTCTTCAATCAACCATGGATTGTTGAAAACATCCCATGAACTTTACAACTCATTATTTAAACCCCCTTTTCCAACAAATGAGTTATTGTGGTCTGCTCTGTCAACAAACACAACATAGAGGTCTGATTTTTCAACAAACACAATCACCTCAAAAAATGATTCAATGATACCTTGAGGGATTTTTTCCCAACAGTACAGGTCATCTAGAAGTGGATTAAGACTGCACAGGGCAGGAAGAAGTCTTATGTTGATAGTATATAGAGACCCCTGGAGTTTGAGGAGGGAGGCCATGTCTTCCTATGGATCTCACCTCGACAAGGACTAGAGAGATTTGGTCGGGGAGACAAGCTATATCTGAGTTTAATGGAACCTTTACAAATCTTCAGTAGAGTTGGTGAGGTGGCGTACCACCTATATCTTCCCCCACAGATGAATCAGGTGCATGGAGTTTTCCACATATCGCAGCCGATGAGATATGTACATGATCTGTCGCACGCCATCGACTTGGGCGAGCTACACATTAACGTTGGGTCGACTTTTATAGAGTTCTCGGTAGAGATAAATGATCAACTAGAGTGGATCCTTCATGGATGTTTGATCCCTATTCTACAAGTTCTATGGAAGCATGAGAACCTCCAGGAGAGAACATGGACCAGAAGGCTCAGATTCATGTTCAGTACCCCCATATGTTTCCTTATCTTTTATTGTGGCTTTCGGGGACGTAAATCCCTGAAGTGGGGAGAATGTAAATAACCAAAAAAACTGTATATTATTTTAATTATATAGAATAATTACGAGAATGTGAAAATTTACGGCTTTTGATTCTGAGGCCCAGAGATCCTGGAAAATAATTTTGAACTTTTTTAAGGTACGTTTAGTAAATACGCAGGTGGGATTTTCTAACATTTGAACTGGTTCTTAGATTGAAAATCCAAGAGCATCGTTGAATTCGTAGTGCTAGGATTCGCTTAGGCGAAGCTTAAGTTCGACCGACTAGGGTCATATAGAATAGTTAATTTTCCGACCTTTTAAAAGAAAATAATAAAATAACTTTTTCCAATGTTATTTTATTTTTCAAACTATTGAGTGGCGACACCACGGTGCCATCGAGATTCCTTAATGAAGTTCTTTTAGTGGATCTCTTAATAAGGGATATTAATGAGCGTCGTTAGTTACACAACATCACAGTGTAATTAAAATGTTGTGATGAGTTTATTTATTTAATTAATCTGTGGGAAATAGAATTCACAAACCTTAGAGGAAGCTCTGAAGAAATGCCGGCGATGTCCCCATCCAATGAATAATGGTGATGGATTGATGACCGTTGGAGGATTCGAACCGAACATCGACGGTCAATGATGAGCGCCAACGAATGTTGCATGTCTAAGAATGTGAATCTTCTCCTCCATCTACAACACTAATTCTAGGTAGGGGTTTTATGTTTTATGAGTTTAAAAGATTCATTTTTCTCATTCTTTAAAAATATGAAGAACACGGATCAACCGACTAACGAGTTGATCCACAATTCTTTCTTTACTACGGGTGGTTATTGTGGGATTTATTTTGGTGGAGTTAATTCTTTAAAATGATGATTGATGCTTTCTCCTTATTAAAACACTAACATGGAGGGAACGGGGAAAGCTAAACAAGGCTCAGACCCCCCGATGTTCTTAGTTTATCTGCGTTCTTTATGAGCGACCAGGAAACGTGGCAGCAAGAAAAATCCAAGGGATTTAGAGAAAGGGAAGCAACCCGGGAGGCCCATAGGCACAGACGAAAAGAAAATCAGACCACATAAGCATCTCTGGTGGCCCACAGAAGCAGCCATCAGTGCGGCACCACCAACATGGTGGCGCCGGTGACCGGCAGCGGCAGCTGGTCCGAGCTGGCCGCATGGAAACAACGGCGCCTGTAGGCACTGCAGTGGGAGGAGTTGTGGCCAGCCGGGCCACGGTGGGTGGAGAGGTGACATGCCAGCACCGTGTGGAAGTGGAGTGGATTTCTTAGGCCACACAGATGGACACCAACGGTCGGCTCCAACCAACTATTTTGGAAGACAAGGTAGCACCCCACGACGCTGACATGTGAGAGGAACCGGACGCCCAGTGTCTGGTTCGGCTCGACCGGCCCACACCGCGTGGGCCGAGTTTTCTAGGCGGGCTCGAACTGCTGTCCAGGCCAGACCCACTGGCCAAGCTAGACCCAAGGGTCGGACCAGACTCGTGGGCCCAATGGGCCGGCGGAGCCGGACAACTACCAGACTTGAACCCGACCAGTCCCATTTCACTAAAACTTGAGTATCTCGCAAACTAGGCATCCGATCGACGCACCGTCTATGGCGTTGGGACCCTTGTGACGAGGTGTCCTTTCAAGATACATTACTTGGGTTTTATAATAATTTTTAATATGGATAGGTTGGATCATAATTGAATCTAACCAGATCTTATTTACCTTTTTTTCTTATAACTTATAGATCGGGCGTCCAACAGACGCACTTTCTATCGCGTTGGAACCCTTTCAACAAGACGGTCCTTTGGATTACTTCTAAGTAAAACTTTGTGGAAGTTAAGTTATGATCGATATCTGGAGGAGCAGAACCTCCATAACTCAAGCGCACTAAGTATGAGAATCTAGTGGTTGGGTGTCAGTGAAGAGTGACCCTCTGTGGATCGGCATGAGAGAGACCCTCCATGGATTAGCAGCAGTGCGAACCTCCATGGATCGACAGTGAAGAGAGACTCTTAATGGATCAACATGAGAGCAACCCTTCATGGATCAGCAGTAGTGAAACCTCTTGTGGATCGGCAGTAGTGTGACCCTCTCCGGATCATCAGTAGAGCGACCCTTTGTGGATCAGTAGTATAGCAACACTTCCTGGATCAGTAGTTGAACCTATCAGTAGAATAAAATGATCTGGATCATGACTAATAATCTTTATTCTTGTTCTCTAAGTTGTATATCTGGTGTGAGTTGTCTTTTACTTTATGCTTTGTGATTGAGATCATGCTTTGTGGTTTTTTCTTTATGGAATTCTAGGAGACCTTCAGGAGTCTCGAGGTCCCTACTGGGTATTGTTATACCCACCCCTACATGGGCTTCACCTGCACCTTGTTGTGTCTTGTGTAGATGATGGATATCTTGACTCAGACTTGGGGATCCAGGGCTAGAAGGTTCTTAGAGGTGATTAATAGACATAAGGAGAGGCAGTGATGATGAATGAGGAGTTGTACCTACCCTTCATGTTCGATCTTGAGTGGATGATCTCCAAACACATTTTTTCCTTTTTTATGTACTTTATTTTCAGTTGGGTTTATATACTGGCCCTTTTTACTTTCAGTTCATTCATTTTATATCAGTATTTCTACATTTTGTTTTTCTTTTGTTGTGTACCTAGTCTGTGTGTGTACAGGTTTAATGTAAATGCCTTCCCTTTTTGAGATATGCTTTTTCAAGTGCTAGTTTCCAACCCCTAGTCTATAGAAGGAGGGATTGGGGTAGTCACGACATGGGCCCTGAGGGGTGGGTCGTGATAGATCTAGCTGGCCACTTCCCTCCATAGTCATAGCCTCCACCACTGTGTGTTGTCCTCTTTGATGATCCTTAGTATATTTAGATCTCCCAGGCGACCCCCTCTGTCTGATGTAGAACCATGATTGAACCCCAAATGGGTTCTTCCCACTCGAAATTATCCTCCATGGACCTAGGCAAATCTTCCCAGCCTAGAATGGGTCAAGGCATGTCTTACATTCCCAAAACATCCCAACACGGGGTATACCGAGCTTGGAATGTGCCTGCACGAGGTTATCCTGACTCGCATTGGCCATGCGTGGGGTTTCAATGCCTAAATAATTCTTAAATTAATCAAAATTTAATTCAAATAATTTTTTCTTTAAAAATAATAATGATTTTTTTATTTTAAAAATTTATTAAATTTTGGGCATAAAATTAAATTAATTTCTTAATTTAATTTTGGAATAAAATTTAAATTAATCTATAGACCGAATAGATTTAAATTATTTTAATTTAAATAATTTATTTAATTCAATAAATTCCTTCGTACTTAAATGTACTATATTGAATTTTATCATGATTTTATTTTACCCCTTAACTAATCTTGAGCACTGACTGAACCAGTGTATATCTGATATAATTTATTTAATTATTTATTACCTATGTGTGATGCTTGTAGTAATTAATTATTTTTATTGATCATATGTGAATCGATGTTTTTTATTCAATATATATAAGGGTTCACACGTCTATAATTATCTGTATGTATACTGTTCTTCCCGAGACCTCATCATGTATATGAGGGTATTTATGTACTATTCAATATAACATTGTACGTCAGGGACCATGCCAAGTCAAGGTGAAATGTAAACAATAATTGGACACACTGGATAAGGGACGATTTGTTTCATGATTAAAGACCCATCATAGATATGGTTCCCCTAGGTCAAGGTTGATCCATTAAGTTTAAATGGATCGAAGAATAGTATATTCTCAAGACCATTCAGGTATTATATTTCATTTATACATTTTTTATTATTTTTTGCATTTGTTTGGAAGTGAGGAACACATAAAGTAATGAACAAAAAATCATAAATAAGATATACATATATTCTTTTAATAAATGTTTAGTGGTGAGTGAGACATCATAGTATAACATATTTAATATAAAAAGATTACATTCTTTGAGAAATATTAAAATATATCAAAGAAATATTAAGTCACAAAATCCTTCCATCAATTGAATTTGAATAAATAAGGGTGTATGAGGTGATTTTCATCCAATGTTGAGGGTGACTCATACTATCGAAAAGTTCTTATGAGTAATGGGTTGACTTAACTGAAGTTGAGAGAAAAGAAGTACAAAAATATAGCTTTCTGAAACTCTAGAGGAAAGATTTGAGTAAATTAATTTTTTATTTTAGAATATGGTATCGTGCTCAACAGATTAAGGAGGCGTGAGTGAAAGAAGTTGGCCAATCAAATGCCCACCATGAAACTCTCTGAGTAATGGATTAACCATAGCTAGTAGATTATAAGCAGAGATTTTGCGGATCCTTTACACTAGAATACTCAATATACATAGTATTATAATTATAGTACATATGGTTTCTAGAGTTTGATAAAATGGTGGGAGATATTTAAGGATTTAAATAATCAGTAATGTATAATCAATAATTAAGATAAAAGTATTAATATGTTATATTTTTTTAGAAAATGGAAAGTAATACCACAAGTACACTATGATAATATTTGGCAAGGAACTTGACCAAATAGGAAAAGACTTTCCAAATAGTATTATAGGTTATTGAGAAAAGTACTACGACATCATAAATTCAAGGTGTTGGTGTCCCCAATACCTATTGATCCACCTCAAGAAGAGAGAGTGAGAAAATGATTCCAGTAGACTTATCTATGATTTATATGATGGGTATGTCATAATTATATCATCAAAATCCTATGGGAATTGTGGACACAATATCAGTACATGGATGATAATACATGTTGTCACATCTCTTATACGATTACAAGGAGAAATTGTAGCGAGATATGAATAAGAGATAATTACACAAATTATCTGTAAATATGAAATTCAAATCATAATATTTCAAGAAATCCCATTACTATATATTTTTCAACCATTTACTCTAGTCTTGTTTAAGTTTAAAAAATTAGTAGTATGGAGATAATGCTTCATTAACTTTTAGGTATGGTTTACCAAGTCAATAATAACTTACAATAAGTTTTAGTTCTTATGGAGAACAATTAAAAAGACAAGGATAAAAGAAACAGTTGAAATAGAAATGCCTAAGGAAACTTTTTAATTTCATTCAAATAAAATAGGTATTAAATAGGTTGTTATTTTCTTCACATGTCATGAAATAAAATCTATGGAAGTTTAAATTTAATGAATTGAATTGAAGAAGCAAGTAGCCAATTCTTCTTCAGGTATATTCATCAATTATAAGTGATGTTTCTAATTTAATTATTGGGTATTGAATGAAATATTCCTATAACATATGTGTACTAAAATATAGTAACTAATTAAGTACATAAACATTACTAGAAGTAAAGCGAATTATCTAAGCAGTTGAGAAAGAGTGAATCCTAAGTCAGCACTGAGAAGTTCACAATTTCTAATTTCAAGTCAATGATTACAGATGAAATTTTATTAAGTATTACTAAAACATTTATCTCATGTTTCCTTGGTACATAAGGGTATATTATTCCAGTTTATGAATGAATTTTTTTTCGTGGTCTTTAATACCCAAACAATAGTTCAGTAATGCTTTAATCATTAGTAGTAACTTATAAAATATAAGAACCATATAACCAGTTGTGGAAAGATAATTATTTGTCAAGTAAAACTAAAAGTGGAAGTCAAGGATATACCCATTATGGTATTTAAACTCAGTGGAGCTAAAAAATTATGTATTATCAACATATATACTTGTTTAATCTAGAAAAAACATTTAGAAATAAAGTTAAGCCACAGAGCATTCAGAATTAGTTTGGCTAGATATCGTGAACTATTACAAGGTTAACGTAGTAGTAAATATACATTATTAGATTCCTTTATGTTTTTATTATGAAATTTGAATGTTAAGTATGGTACATGTATGGTTATAATATACGAGTTTCTTTGGGCATGTGTGTTGAAGAGTATCTTGACCATGAATTCATAGATCATTATAATGTAACATAGAGTAATTCCTAAACACACATTTTCTTATCCAAATTATAGCTATAATCCTAATAAGAAGGATTGATGATGATTATTACATGTTAAAATTGATCAATAAAATGTATCATGGAGTAATTCCTAAACACACATTTCTTTATACACATCCATGTCATGATGTAAGTAAAATGAGTATCAATGTTGCAACTTATATTCATTGTAGATAATTCCATTGTTTTTCAATACAAGAATCAAAAATAATAGTGTCATCCCACAATAATATCCCAGCTATAACACTACAGGAAAATCATTAGTCAGTGGTGGTTCTATTAATCACCTTGAAATGAATTCAGTTTAAAAAATAATAATATGTCGGTAGTTTAGTCAAACCATCACTATTTTTTTATTTTGATAATTATAGGTGTTTTCTATTATATCATTTCTAAATGTTTTAAAAAAAACCTATTTCTTACCCATATCCTACTCCCTCTACATGAACCCAACCCATATCCCCCCCTCACCTAACCTCCTCCTCTCTCCTCCCCGGCACAACCCCGGCCACATGACCACCCCTCCGACCTCCCTATCCCTGGAAGTGATGCGATGCCCCCCACCCCTCGACCTCACTCCCCCATCCTTGGTGGAAACCACTTCCCCTATGACCCCCCTGATCTCCCTCTTCCCAATGGTGATGCAGAACCACCTCTCCCCCTCTAAAAGAACTCCATCATCCTTAGGGGTGACCGTGACCCCCGTGACCCCCCCCCTCCGACCTCCCTTTCCCCTGTGCTTCCCCTCCCCAGCAACGATGCAGTACCCCCCCCCCAAACTCCCTCTCCCATGATCAGTTCCCTCCTCCTATAATCTTAAGTCTTCATTGGACTTTTGTGGTAATTTATCATCTCACTTTGTTGAAGTGGCAGATCAGAGGTTGGTTTTATCTATTGCATTGATCATTAAATTAATAAATACTGATTTCTTGCCTCTTTAAGCTAGGTTTTAGATTCCTAATGAAATTATTATATATGTATATAAATCTATTTTAAATCAAAACCATTTTTCAATTATTTTTCAATAAATTCTAAGGATTTTATATGAAAACATGTATTTTAAATTTATTTTTCAACTATCATGAACACCTAACAATTTATAAAATAATATAGTTGGTTTTATTACATGATATCAAGATTTTAAAAAAAGTGGTCCATAAAATAATTTTTAATTTCCACTTGTGAATTCTAATAGTATGCATGTATTTTTAAGCACCAATGTAGGGTTACCATGAATATAGTAGCTTTATGATGATTGAGTATTTGAGTTTTCAAAGGAAATTTTATAAAGAGGCTTCTCAAAGTGTATTCGACTTTATGGTTGGAACATTTCATAAATAGTCTCAAAATTTAACCATTGACCATGCCCCTTGATATATTTTGGAAATTGAAATGATATTGCTTGTTGATTTCTCATAGGGGGTTTTCATATTGATTATTTTTCACAATGAAAGAGAAGGGGATGTTTCTGAAAGGGTTTATAAATGTGGAGGAACTTATATGTTGAATGGTTAACTATATTCTTGTGTGATAATTGATGTGTGGCTTCTTTTTTATAAAATGGGAATTTATGGATAGTTTTTCATGAAGTTTAGGTGCATATATAAAATGACCTTAAATAATAGAATGAAGTATAAGCACATATAACAACCTAAAAATTATATGTTTACCAATTTTATCCATCCAATATTGTGTGATATCCAAATAAATTATACTTTGCATTTATATTTTTAAAGGGATTCTCTTATTATTAGTTAGACTATGGGAAATGGTTTAGACATTTATCAATGTAGTTAATTTTTCAATGGAATTAACCCTTATTAGTTACAACACTAGTGTAGAATACACCATTATCTTTTTCTCCCATAAAAATAAGATCATCTACATATAAAATATCATAAATTGATACATATTTATCATCTTTAATATAGAGGTTGTTTTCCACAATTCCATTATTAAATATTAATTGTTTCAAGCATGTATCTAACTTAAAATACCACGATCATGAGTCTTATTCTAACCCATATAGATCCTTATTTAATTTTTATTATACCTATTTGTTTAACCATTTATATATGTATATTTGAATGTACAGGGTGAATAAAATGCAATAGTTATGGATAAAATTTTGATTAATTTACCTCAAAACACACCTCAACATGCCAATGGATTGGAAGAATTTTTAGATTATGTGGTTGCAAATCGATCAGTGGATGGTAGAATAAAATTTTTGTGTCATAAATGTAAATTCAAGTGATGATTGAATAGAAACAAAGTATATGAGAATTTTATATTGAAACAGTTTCTTGCTTTATATGTATGTTGGATTTGGCATGGTGAATCAAATTTTATGAAAATTCAAAATAATGAAAATACTATCAATGAAATATAATGTGACCCAATATAGAAGAATTTAGTTTGAAATTTTTTAAATGACATGTTTTTTTCCAAAATACAATGTACAAGATTTTATTAAATCAAAAGAACCTCTATTTGATCCTAAGTAAGTTAATATTACTCAAAAATTTAGTGAAAAAATAATTTTTATGAATTAGTAGAATATGGACAGCAATAACTATATGAAGGGTGTGCCAAGTATTCGAAGTTGTCTTTTTTACTAAATTTTATCATATCAAGTGTCATTGTTGAATTATTGAAAAATAAATTTCTAGGATTTTAGAGTTGCTTCATAATGTATTTAGTCAAGCTAAAATTCCTGCATCATTCTATTAGATGAGGAAAGTCGACAAAAAACATAGAATTAATTATACAAAGATACATGCATTCCCAAATGATTTCATGATTTTTTGGAGAGAAGAGTCTGATAAATTAGAATACACAAGATTTTATACAAGAAAATTGATGTCAATAAACCACAATGAGAGTATAAATCAATGCAACCCTAAGAAAAAATAGATGAAGAAATCTCATGTAAAGGTATTGCGTTAATTTCCACTAAAACCATGGTTAACAAGATTATCCATGTCGTCTAAGACTATATATGACTTAAAGTGGAATGATCATGATAGTAATGATTTCTTAATGATACATCCAAAAGATTCAACATCATGGAATATGTTTGATTTTCTAAATCCAAATATTTCGTCAGATCCTAGGAATATACATTTGGAATTGACTTTTGGTTGTTTTAACCATTTTGGTAAATTAAGTACTAATTATATCATTTTTTCAGTTGTTTTTATCCCTTATAATATACTTACATGGATGTGTATTAAGAATACTTATTTCATTATTTTAATAATTATTCCTATAAGGAAAATTCCTGGAAATGACGTTGATGTATTCCTTTAACCTATAATCAAATAAATGCGAGAATTATGGGATGATGGCATGGGAAAATATGATTATTCAATGAGAAAACTATTCAAAAACATGTTTCTTTAATATGGATAATTAGTTACATTCATAAACTAGGAAATATATCTAGTTGGAACAATCATATTAGTTTCTCTTGTCTAATTTGTAATTTTTATTTTGAACCTCAACGATTACCTCATAGAAAAAAATGATGTTTTATGTATCATCATCAATTTCATGATGCTTCTTATAAATTTAGGTTTAATAGGACATGATTCAATTAAGACATTGAAATGAGAAATTCACCAAATGTGTTGTAAAGTTCTGAAATATTAGGAGAATTAATGAATACCACTAAAGAATTTGGAAAATGTCATTAGTTTAAAGAAGGTAAGAAAAGTGTATTAGGTACAGTATTTGAAGAAGATGGAACACAAAAATGGAAGAAAAAGAATATATTTTTCAAACTTCCTTATTGGGAGTTTAATTTTATACATCATAATCTTGAATTAATACATATTAAGAAGAATTTTTATGCTAATATAATTTTTACAGTGCTTAATAAGAAGATTAAATTGAAGGATCACCTTAATACTCGTAAGGATTTGGAGTCAATGAATATAAATCATGGTTTGTGGGAAAATAGAATGACAAGTATCCTTTGGATATTTTACAATAAAAATAACCAGAAAGACATATTCCTTTAAACTTTAAATAATGTAAAAGTGCAAGATGGATATTCAAGTAACATATAAAGGTGTGCTGATTTAAAACATCAAATGTAAGTGGATTTAAAAGTCATGAATCACACATTTTGATGGAAAAAAATTTTCATTGCATTTTCGTAATACCTTACCTGAAAAATAAATTTGATTCTAGTTATGTATTGTACTTTTTTCATAGAGATTTGTGGAGAAACTCTAAATACAACCAGGCTTGACAAACTTCATAAAAGAATTGTTTTAACACTATGTCATTTGGAAATATCATTTTCCCCTTTATTTTTTAAAGTCATGATTCATTTGAATGTTCAGTTGGTTAAAGAAGCTAAAATTGGTGGATCGGTACACTATTGATGGATGTATCCAGTTGAGAGGTATGTTGATATTTTTTTAGTTTCATTGGTGAATTTAATTTTATCAAATCAGTGCCTAAATTTTTTTATTAGGTTTCTTATTTTTTTCCATCGTGTACTTATGTCATTTGAAATCATATGTGAGGAATAAAGATCAATTAGAAGGATCAGTTAAGCCAAAGAGTACTTGACCTTCTTATCTAGGTATTTTGTTGGGGTTTACACTAGATTAAATCGTGTTGGGCGTGATGATGACATCTCCACTAATTATCATTCTAAAAATTAATAATCGATATTTCCAACTATTGGACGACCAGTTTGAATGGGGTCAAATTTTACACTAACTAAATTATAGTTGCTATAAGCACATAGATATTTACTCCTCAATAGTGTTATTATAGATCCATTTATTGAAGAATTTCAACTGTAAAAAAAAGGGGAAACTAAGGGTTCAAGCTCAAAATGAGATGGAATTAACAAAATTTGGTAAAAAGGATCTTGTTGAATGGTTCACCCATCATGTGAGTATATAATCATATTCATATTATTGATTTGTAGTTATTTTTTCTATATAAAAAGTAACATCATATATCTTTTTTTTAGATGATGAATTTTGACAATAGAGCTGAAATGTCAAATAATTTGATGTTTTTGGATTGATGTTCTCAAAGGAAGGCTAAGAGATTTGATGACTATAATATTTATGGCTTCAGGTTTCATACAATTTATCATGAAGAAGACTTGAAAACTTATAATAGTGGGGTATTTACATTTATATATGTGGGATACTATGGTAAGATAAATAATATAATTGAATTAAATAATCATGGACAACTTTTAGTTGTCTTATTAAAATAAAAGTGGGTCAACATTGATAGGGATATAATAAAAGATTCCTAACATTTTACTTGTATCAACCTCTATTATTTTATGGATACTGGTGAGTGTGTAGAATATGATCCATTTTTCTTGGATTCACAAGTAAAAATGATTTATTATGTGGACGATAAAATACATGGAGTTTGGAGTGTTGTTATACACATAAAGTAGAGCAACTTATATGATATGGGAGAGGAAGATCAATTGGTGCTTTGTGATAGTCAACCTCATCAACCACAAAACATTGAATATTTTTTTCCTAAAAATTCAAAATAGTAGAACTTGTAAGAGATTTTGGAAATGAAGGACTTGTTGCAATGGTGGTTTATAACAATAAATATAATGAAGATGAATATATTAAAATGTATAAGTGGTAATGAAAATATATTACAATTTCTTATTGATAAGTGTTTTATACATATATACATTGGTCTAGTTTTTATTTTATTTTTTTAAAAAACTTTTAGTTTTTAATTTTTTATACATTTAATATACCTTAACCATTGGAAATGTAGGATTTATAAGAACCATAAAAATCAGGATCCTAGCCATTAAGCATCACAGAGCATGCCACCGCTATCGTCATATTATGTGGATCCTAGTCATTATGTTGTACCTAATACTACTAGCAAGCAAGATGTTTCCTTAGATGTAATTGTTATACCACCACCTAATTCACCTATAATGATGTAGCATTTCATTACCCCTCCATCTAAAGAATATTTGTGAGTTATTGTTACTAGTATGTATGTAATTTTTCAATAAAATTTATATTTTATTAATTATTTAATGCATTTTTTAAACAGATAAAGACAACCATACTGAGGATACAAATATAAAAATGGAATATCTATATGATTTATAGGAATTCAAGATTATAATTCCATTTTATGAGTTCTAGGTGCCTACCAGTGATAATACTAGAAGTTATCAGCATATTCTTGGGAAGCTTTCTTGATAGGCAGTGACCTTTCTGATTGACCTCCCCCATGTAATTTTTGGTTAAAAAATTGCCGCCAACTGAATAAAAACTCATCATTGAGTAATAGAAATAAAACACATATAAAAACTATAGATCAACTATAAAAATCACTACTAAATTATTTTTTCCCAACAAATTTATGGTTTTTTACTAAACAACCAATAAATAATGTATTGGTAGTTTAAACCACTGGCAATAGTAAAAAAATATCCACATAGAAATTTTTTTTTTGAGATGAACCTCTTGTAACATCTTTGAGAAACCAGTTCCTTTGCTAATATAACACGATGAAGTTGTGAGGTGGACTAAGCATAAGGTCTGGTGTGACTGTATAGGTCACGATGGGCAGTGTTACTAGATACGGTGTGAAAAAGTACACCACTAGGAAGGGTGTACTAAATAATTAATTTTATTTATAATATATTAATTATACAATTATAATTTTTCCAAAATATTTAATAAATACAAAATTTATCATTAAAAAAACCACATATTTATTTGTGTAATGTAAGAATCGACGCCATGTCAATCCGAGTCACGGTTTTCCTGTGATGCCTGTAAATATGTTTTTAGTGTTTTAAAACAATAAAATGCATGTTTAACAATCAAAAAAATGAAAAATAATCTTTTATTAATGGGAAAACATGATATAACCACCATTTTATTATTTGTGACATGGAAAAGTAAACAACACATTCATTCAATGTGCAGTGTTCTCGGAATGACTCAATAAGAAATTTTATAAGATATCAATATTTTAGAAATATGTGTTAGGGGGTCAAAACCAATAAAATGAAATCATATTTCCATAAAATCAAAAGAAAACAATTTTAGATTTAATTATGAAATGTAGGAACCAACATAACATCATTTTGAATTACGATTTTCTCATTATGGCTAAAAATGCATTTTTAGTGTTTTAAAACACTAAAACATGTGTGGAATGGTAAAAACCATAGGAAATGACCTCATATTGACATGAAATCATTAGGAAACAATTTTATAGTTATTTTTGACATGCATATAGAAAACATGTAATTATGATGTGTGGTGTGGTCGGAATGACTATGTAACAACTTCTTAAAGGTACAAAAACCTTTAAAAAGGTTTTAGGGGCTCAAAACCAGATAAACATCATCATATTGACCTAAAATTAGAGTCCATTGACCATATATTTAATATTTAATTACAGGAACTGACAGAATGTCGTTCTGAATGACAGTTTTCTTGTTATGTCTGTAAACGCTTTTTTAGTGTTTTAAAACACTAAAATGTATGTGGAATGGTCAAAACCATATAAAATGACCTCATATTAATATGAAATCATGGGAAACCCAAAAATGAGTTGTTTTATACAAGTACTCATATAAAAATGAGTCAATACTGCATGCGGTTTGTCGTAATGACTCAGTAACCACTTTTTAAAGTTACAAAAACCTTTAAAAAAAGTGTCGGGGGGTCAATACCATGAAAACGACATCATATTCCCCTAAAATCAGAGTAAAATGACTATATATTTAATTTTGAAACTTAGGAATTGACATAACCTCATTTCAAATGATGTTTCTCAAGTTGTGGATGTAAATACATTTTAAATATTTTAAAACACTAAAACATGAGTGGAACAGTCAAACCATAGAAAATGACCTTATATTGATGTAAAATCAATGTAAACCCACCAATAAGTTATTTTTTACATGTATAAATAGACAAAAAATCAATATGATGTGTGTTGTGGTCGAAATGACTCAGTAACTACTTCTTAAATGTAAAAAAACATTTAAAAACAAGTATCAGGGGCTCAAAACCAGACAAACAGTGTCATATTGACCTAAAATCATGGGATAATGGCTATATATTTAATTATGAAATATAAGAACTGACAGAATTTCATTCTAAATGACAGTTTTCCCATTGTGGTTTTAAACATTTTTTAGTGTTTTCAAACACCAAAACATGCATGGAACTGTAAAAATCATAGAAAATAGCTAAATATTAATGTAAAATCATCAGAAAACCATCTATAAGTTATTGTTTAAATATTGGACATGATGTGATATCAATGTATTTAAAAAAATCTTTATTAAGTAAATTTCAAGCACACCGCACGTCGCTATAAAAGAAATTAGAACATTCACTTATCCCTTTTTAGTTTCAAGTGTTGAATCTTATCTTAAATAGGTATGTTTATGTTTTCAATGTGATTTTAATTATATATTATTTGTCTTGTGTTAAAATTTATTATGTTTTATTAACAAAATAACAGATTTTATGTTGTGCATTTGGAATAAATTATGTGTATTTTCTTTTTCGTATTTCTTTTCTTAAATATTCTAGTTTTCATTGTTGGTGGAAGATGTTAGTAGTAGACAGAAGGTTGACCATTCTGATCGATGACATTATTCAAAATGTTTTCATGATAGTTATTAGTTTTCTTGGTATTTTAAAATTTTATCAATTATTCTACTATAATTATGATTTATTATGTTTAGTTTTAATTTTTGTTTTCTTTTGTGTTACAGTTGATGAGATAATGTGGTCGGTTTCAGTTGATGAGATACAGTGGAGGTAGATAGATGTCGTGGAGTTTATTACATGGATGTATATTGGTCATGACCTGAATGTAGTGGAGGAAGATAGATGTATTTGTTGATTGATTTATGGATTGACCAATATTGGGGTTATGATGACTATGGATGTTTGTATATTTGTTATGGATGTATGATGTATGTATGATGGTTTATCATATAATTACATTTTAGTTTATTCCATGACACTTTTTTATATTTACAGTTTTATATTAAATATTTAAAACAAAATCTGATTTCATAGTGGTTTTTAGAAACTACTGATAAATACATTCAGTAAAATATGTTTTAGTGGTGGTTAGGATTAACTGCTACTGAACATATCAGCAGTGGTACTTTTAATTTTTAAATATTTCTCCGGGATATTTTTTTAAAAAAACAACTACTAAATAAAAATTAAACTACTGCTAAAAACTCCAAAAATGACACAAAGTAAAACCTCCATGAAATTAATGAAACCACTACTAAATAACTAGCGACCATGAAATATGCAACAGTTTTGAGAACCACCATAATATTAATAGGTGACAGTTTAAACTACCTCTAGTACATAAAAAATACTAATATTGCCCCTTTTCTGTAATGTAATTTCAAATTGATGTCATATGAGTTATATTATGATATAAATCCATTATGTCATAAAAAAATTGTGTTTGAATGAAAAGTGTTTGTTATGGATATAAGCAAACTTTCATCAAATAAAACACAATGTGCATCTAAATTAATTATCCTAAAAGTTTATTAGGATATTACAAAAATCCCTATAATATAAAATATGTAGTCAAGTGATAGAATTTATTTCTTTAAAATTTATCACATCTCTACTTTATATAGTGGGAGTAATATTGACTTGGGTTTATTCAATTTTGGAGATAAAAAAGTAGTTGGAATATGAATGAGTTTTACATGAGGTATGGAAGAGGAATGTTACAGAGTTCATAGGATGGACAAACCATGTGGGTAGTTTTATATTCCCCATGGATGGTGATACATTATTCACTAAGAACAATAATTCCTACAAGTAAGTAGCGTAGGGAAATTAGTTAATCTTAAAAGATAATTGAAAATTCAATAATGGATTCCATTCATCAAAGTATAGGGGGCTTATTACTTTGAAAACTATGGTGAGTATGAGACTATACATGGATAGTACAAGAATGGTACCAATAAGACTCGATTGGTTATACCAAGTCATCATGCCTAAATCCATTAGAATTTTACTTTTCATAAATAATTTATATTATAAACTTTTGATGATTGGATGTGAAGACCACCAATCATGGAAAGAATCTAAACAATGTAACCAAAAATGGATGTTCACACCATAGAATTCCAATATGGGGTGAAAGTTATTGAAATCTATTTTGGGATTTAATTAAGAAAAATTATTGTACAATACTCATTTGGAATTAATCTTTTCCAATTGTCTACAAGAGTTTAGTGGGTGTTCCATTGTTTTCAGGTAAAATATATGTTTGTTAACATATGGAAAAAAACTATTGGTCATACAGTTAATTAGGAACAAAATGAAATAAATACTCCCGAAATTGACTTAAAGTGTAAAACAAAGTTCTAGGGAATAGGATATACTAAGGTAGAACTAATGGATGATTATACCTAGACAATCATACATATACTGATATGGTATTATAAAAATACAAGTTTTGAACAATTTGATATAGAATTGTTTCTAGAGTCACATGGCATATATCTCTCCAAGAAGACATGCGTGGGGAATAGGAATAAATTAATATGGTGATTTTAATTCAATAAAATTCTATGATAGATCAATCAAATATTTTGTGATATGTATAAGATGTGATATTGATAATATATACTTTTGTTTAGGCACATATCAGTTATATCCTGAAGAACTAAAAGAGAAGCAGTCAAAACTATTCCATTTTACATGAAAAGGTACAAAATCTATATACCTGGTATAAGGAGAAGAAGGGATACTAGTTAAAATGGGATACAAACTAGTATTTATATAGATCCGTATGATCTTATATCATATTTAGGATAAGGTAATGAGTGATACAACCTCATACAATATATTGGTAGATATATCTACAAATACCAAGTTCATCGTAGCTTTTAAGGAAGCTAACGATGTAGTGTAAAGTATGAAATGATTTATTATAGTTATTGGAATCACGCTAAGTATGTAAAGTTTTATCATTATAATAATTATATTACTATTAATATCCAAGATTACAAGTTATGATAGTGGAAAAAAGGAATACACTCGGGGATTACATCTCTTGAAGAGTCTTGCCCAAGGAGGTGAGGTCATACATAGCATAATATCCATGAAATGGAGATATGGAAGACTAATTACTAAAGTAATAACTTGGTAAAAACATGATTTTATCATGTGAGAGCTAACAAGGATAGTTATCAAGTTGGATCAAGTGTGAGTGGGAGTGTTGTAAAAGTGGGTTCCCTAGACCCAAATTTATCAGTACTTTTCCATTATCATACCATGTATATAGTTATTTATATATGATGTAAACTTACCATTATAGTGTTTATATTTCTTTATACACTATTGAAATGGTAATTTCTATATATTATTTGTTATATCAAATGTTTATAGAAGCTCCCAAGCTATAATGAAATCCTTGAGATACTACGACATTAATCATAATTTTTTTCTATGGTCTAGATACATCATATTCAATAGACATAGTTAATGTCTAACTATCAAGTTTCGGAGGCTCATAATCATTGTGACTTCTTCTCCTGAAGTTTTTACATGGTTATCTATAGTAGTTGAGATCATCAAGACAGACCCTCTAATAGGAACACCACATGTTTTGGGTGTCACTGGATATTCCTATCTATAGACATGTGTATTGGTCTCCTGGCATGTGATCATTATCAATGTGTAGAATTTGATCATGTAATTTTATGCATGAAAAAATCCATGACATTGAATTTTTGGAAAGGTATATTTTGTTGTGTACGTTATTGGTGGCATGGAATTGTTTTAATGGTCAAGATAGAATTTGTAACTTCCTAGTCGAGGAAGTGATATCTTGGGCCTAGTTTATAAGGATGGTAGTACCTTCATAACTCCTTGGAAAAGGTTTTCTAGGGTACGTCTATCAAGTTAGATCAAAAAATAATAGAGAAAGTAAGGATGATGACACAAATTTTTACCCTTCTTTATGAGATATCATGAGACAAAGAGATTATATTACACAGTATGTGTTCGTGGGGTGATTTTAATTACTATAACTATTATTTATCTCTTTAGGGTCTTGATGGGATTCTAGGATCTATTATTGGTCTATGAATACTATTCATTGCAATTGATATAATGTCCTAGAGGATCACACACAATAGCATACTCAAAAATCTCTCATATCCTAGTGAATTAGAATATTTGACATCGTGCCCCCCCACGGGGTCTGAGAGTTGTCCAACTAATCGATCATTGACTAATAAATAAATTCAATATTATTAGAGTATAGAATAATTAGGTTGAATTTATTTATTAAAATTATTCACAAGGTATTAATTAAATACGTTGAATAATATTATACAAATAAATATAATATTAATATTCATGGTTTGTTTAATATTAGTGGGTATTTCAAGTTGAGTTAAATGACTTAGTTTTATCGTGTTATATATTTATAATATATTATAAGTAGGTAATAAAACCTAAATTTTTTTAATTTCATAGTTAGTTCTTCATAACATATCATTTATTTTTTAATTAGTAGATATTGGATATACAGGGTCGGGGAAGCTGTATCGATTATTTTGGAAATCTTCTTATAAATAAATAAGGAGCTAATTTTTTTTGTGATGTTTATTCCAAAAAAATGAGATCCTTCTTCTCCTATTTATTTATAGAAAGATAAAATAACTCCCTAAGTGATCAATCCAAGAACTCCATCGATGGATTTAGGTGATCATCTTGACACAAAAGTATTTTTCAGAGTTTTGGGTTAGCACCTAGAATTTGATGAACGATGATCATTCAGATTCTTGAAGCATATGTAGATGATCTAGAGGGGTTCGACTTTGGATCCTTTTAGAAATGATCATTGGTGATTGATGTAGTCGAATGCATCACCAAATTGTATGAGGTACTCAATTATTTATGTTTTCTCATATTAAATTCATGTGAGATCCTCATATGTCTACCGAGGATTAGATCGCCAAATATGAGGAAGTTTTATTACTCATGTGATGAAAAAATTTAAATCCTATCCCACCAGCTTCTATAGTGCACACCAATACCTTTACAAAAAAAATTTTAATGTTGATCAACAAATTTTCAAATCTTTTGGGCATGTTTATGAAATGTTATTACCGAATTACTAAAGCTTTATTTTTATGGTTGAATATACTCTTCATCTTCCTCCACTTTGATGCATGGATCTACTGGATTAATGAGTGAATTTCTCCATGAAATTTAATTTGGACTTAAAACTTTGATTTTTATTCCATATCCAAGTACAATAACCTCATTCACTTCCCATTATCCTAATATATTCATCATTTATTGAGGAGTTTCCAATTCTATCAGCAAAAAATATTTTCTACATCGATTGATTTATTTGGGCCTAATGGATTTAAAATGAGCACTGGGTCCAGTTGAATAATTTTAATCCAAAAAAATGGAATCCTAAAAAAATAATTCCTCAATTTAAATAAATACTAAAAAAATATGTCTGAAATACTAAAGAGATAAAATGCTATAAAATTACATAATCAGGGAATTTTCATATTTAACAACAAAATTCACCAAAACCCCATGAATTATTAATATTAAATAAAATTTAAAAATTGGGGGAGGGGGTAAAATCATTTAAATACACATGAAAAATAATGTAAATATCAACTCTATAAATTCCCCTATACTTATTACTTGGACTCTTTGAAAATTAAGAATTAAAATCAAATAAAATAGAATTTAAAACACATACTAATGAGATCCACAATTTTTACATCAAGAAACAAATATATCATGAATCCTAAAAAACCATTTCTTTAAGTTATCTATTCAATCCATTTCTTCTTCCATTCTCCTTCCATGCACACAAAACACTTACATCACCTAACTTTTTCTTCATCAAACAAATGTTAACTTTCAACAAGGATTTTCTCCTCCAATTCCATTCAAGAGTCACCTTAGGCTTGATAAATTCTCCTATCTCTAATGATGTGAGTCAAGGACATGTATTTATCATGAGTAGTTTTCAGGGTTGTTCGGTGGCTTTCATTGGGTATGTCTTATATGGAAAAACTTTTGAGGCAAAATAAAGAGGGTTTTTCTCTTTTTGATGAAAATTTCATTATTCTAATTTTTTCACAAGTATGGTCTCACCTTTACTCCCCTCAGTATAAAATAAGTTCAAATCATCATGAAAACTTTAAGGAATGTTCACACCATTCATCATTTTAGAAATAGAAAATGATATCCACTCAGATATCTTTAACATATTTCAATATATTATTGATATTTTATAATTCTACACATCTTGATTTTTGAAGCCGGTTGGGTTTACTTAAATTTAGAGAAGTGGGTGTGAATTAATATCCATTCTCTTTAATGAGAACACATATTTTAATCTTCACAAACTTGATTTTTTATTGATTTTTCCAATAGATTTAGCTTATAAATTTTTAGAATTCTACTCAAAAGATCCAACAATGCACATATTTTAGTAAAATGATTTTTTAGCTACAAACACAGTAGTTTATAATTTAATTTTCAACCCAAAGTAGCACCAAATGATGAATCACATCATAAGTTAGATTCCCCCTTATACTTAAGTTAAACTAGATCATGTATTTTCACTTCCATAGTAGGTTGGATATAGAAAATTGGTTTGTAATGTGGATAACCTAATAGGTTTTTCTTGGATACTAAGGTATAAAATGATTAAATGTATAAATAAGACTATAATATAAATTATTATATTGAAAATTGGGATTTAAAAACTAAATAATTTCCTTAATCATTTTAATCAGAAGTACCACAAACCTTGAAGTTTTTATAGAAATAAATTAAACTGTTTTTCAAGAAGACATGGATTGGTTCTCTTAATAAATGAGGTGAATGTCAAGAATATACCAACAATGGTTTAGAAGCCTCGAGATAATGTGATTTTAAAGATAAAGACAATGAGATATGCCATGGTATTCAAGAAGAAAAGGTCTTTTCATGAAATTATGAACGTTTTGAACTTGAAAAAAAATCCATTTTCAAAATTCATTTATGTTCAGTCTCATGAGATAAATTAGTTCACTCATTGAAATGAGTTTTTAAAATGGAAATTATAATAATTTGAGCTCAAAAGTTTAAAAACACAATAATGTTGAAAAATTAAAATACAAAATTTTTAAAAATACAAAAAAAATAAAAATATAACTTTTAAAATTCTAAACTATAATGTTCCCCTTCCCACCCGCACACAAACTTAAATGATTTAGTTTCCTTAATGAATTAAAGTACATTTAACTTGTAAGTATATTTTAAATTTAATCATTGTAAGAAAGTAAGTGTGAAGGAGAGGTACAACCGGACTTATTGGTAGTGAAATTTTGAGTTGATATCCTACGTGTTGCTCACTAAAAACTACAAGAAGGTAAAAAATATAACATATGAAATTTATTGAAAGAAAATAAAATATAAATATAATAAGAAAGGGAAATAAAATAAAGATTACTACCTCTAAATAGGAAGTTCTAGTGGGTTATCCCCAATCTAAAGGTGGGTCTATTTTCTTTATCATGAACCACCAAAACTTCTTCCTTAGTGATATTCTATTCACACTAGTTATAGAGGATCCCATGGATAAAGTATAAAAAATCCACCCCCATTACAATGAATTATAATTTGTATGATAGGAGAAGGAAAAATAATAGGACATCCTGTTCTTTGTACATAGATTGTTTTGTCTCTTAATCATTATTTCCATCCATGGTCTACTCATTTTAATCCTATATATAATTAATTTTATGAAGGGGAAATTTAGTGAGAATTTCATTTTTTTAGTGAATTGAAGCAAAAGGAATCGGTATAAAAATATTTTAATTAAATTAAATATGCTTTAAATTTGGTTCATTCATGAACATCCATTGGGATCTCCTAATGTAGTCCATCCAATAAATGCTAAAGAATGTTGGGGAGATCTATGTGTTCCTCTTCAGGTGTATCATCATCATCATATCCATCCTCTGCAAAAATCCATGTGTTGGATAAATATAAAAATTTAATACAAGGTTGGTAATAATAAATTCAACTATAAAAAAATTAAAATGATAAAATTTCAAAAAAAAATATCTCCCTTAATTAGATTGACTTCAATTTCCTTTTCATTTCTTGACATCTCTTAGATTTGGGTTGTAGTGGATGAAAGTTGGTATTTAAGATCCTCCATATTTTCTTAAATTATACCACTTATGTGGTTTCGTCTTCCATGGAAAGGTTAAGGTAAAATATTGTTCAATATATATTTTCAAATATGGGATGATCATGTTGTGGGTTAGCATCAAAAATTGATTCTAGGGTTCTTCTAAAAAATCTTGATCTACCATAAGTGCATCAACTTGCATGTGTTCTTATGGATCTCCTACATCCATGGATGAGGTAAGGTTGATGTTAGTAATTACTTTAGTATCTCCTTTTCAAAATCCTTGGGTTATTTAACATAAAAAATGATTGGTGAAATCTCTCCCACCACTCATTTTGGTTCTTGATTTGGTTCTGGTTCTGGTTGCTCCAACAACTATTTTTTGGATGCGTAGACATATTCAGCGAGCCATTGTATTTTTCTCTCCAGTTTTTTTACCTTAATCCTTGTAATTTTTCTTTTTAATCATTATGAAATTATTCTTACACCTGATATTGTTTAGTCCTTGGAGGATAATTTGAATTTAAATACATCATAAAAAGATATTTTTTGTCTTTTTAATGAAATAAAAGAATGTTTTTTGGAAAATTGAGAATAAAAATAGTGAGTAAAGGATTCCTTGGATCCTAATATATAGTTAACACATGTGTAAATATAATAAAAATTTGGTGAGGGTGCATCAAAAGAAGAATCCATTTTTTATTTAAAATTTTTATTTGAAAATGGGATGATATATACAATTTGATTATTGGCACCGCCACCCCAAAAAATGGTTCCATGTTTTGGAATGCGACTATTGTGGGGTGTGATAAAAATGATTATTTTATAAGTTAAAAATATTATATAGTAGTTAACCAAGGTTATCTATAGATAGTAGTTCACAATAGTAATATTTTTCAATTTAAATTAAAGGAAAAATGGGTTCTTTTATTGTGATTTTTTGAAAACTAAAGTAATCAGTGAAGCAAGATAATAAAAATTGTGATATGAGAAGGGTGATCAGGTCTGATTTTGTCTTCCAAATGAAATGTTATCCAATTTACAAGGTATTTAATCCACTTCTACTAAGACAATAAAGTGATATTCTATAATTGCTGCCTCTCACTCCCTTATTCAAATAGTGAGGGTGAGAATAAAACTTAATAAAATATTATTTTGGTCTACCCTCCTTCCAATGTGTCAGAAGGTTATAGAAAATACCCTCAATTGACTTAGGAAATAATCAATCGGGTCTTTTTTCCAAAATAGTTAAGAGTGTCCACTACTACTCCCACACGTACTAACAATCATTGAGTACTTCACCACTAAGATCTAATATATTTAATCATATACAAACCAAAACCTATTATAGGGATATAATGGTCATTGACCAAGGCAAAAAAAATAATAGAATCAAAAATCAAATATGATCGTACATGATAATAAAAATGGTTATTATAGTATTGAAACCAAATTAACAGAAGAAATAATGGTTTTTATCCCATGAAATTAAATAACTCCATAATTGCAAAAATAAATCCTCCCATAGCTAATCAATCAAAACTTTATACCTCCATTTGATTTATAGATAAGAATAATGGTGATGAAGAAGACATTACAAAACATAGAAAATAGGAAAGGAAGAATAGAAAACTTCTTCTCTAGAATCCATATATCAAAATTTTTTACTGTTTACCCCACTAAATATTAAAATATAACCAATATATATTATTAAGAGTTGTTTTAAATGTATTTTCTTATCAACCCTAAAAATTTCAAAGATTCTAAATAGGTATACAAAAATTTATACCCAAATTATTCTAGCTCTCTTTTTATGGATGAACGTACTCTCTATCTTCCTCCAATTCAATGTGTTTTTCTATAGGATTAATGAGTGAATTTATTCCTCTTCCTTCACTCAATTCTCTAGAAAGGATCCAATCATAGTTTATATACCTCTAGGTCTCTTCATTATCACAAATGAATGCATCTTCTTCTGTATATAGATGCTCTGGTGAGGTTCCACTTTCATCCACTGATGAATACAACATTACCATGGGTGTCCATATAATCTTACAACCTTATCCCAACCATATAATGACTATAATTCTTCTCTATACCTAGCGCGCAATTTTCACCACAGTATTTTCATGATATTCCCTTCTTCAACTCAAAACTTTGGTGACTCACACCCTTTTATGCCCAAATAAATATTTGTGTGCAATTATCAACTTGCACGCTTCTTCAAGCCTGGTGTGAAAGTGTTACCAAACCACTTGTGCAACACTCCCTTATCCAACTCCAAACTAGTGTGACTCAAAACCTTTTATTCCTAATCTAGTATTGACACACAACTATCAATTGGCGCGCAACTTCTGAAAATCTTTATACTTGCGTGACCAATCCACCACTTTCATGCCCAAACCACCGATGCATCTAGAGCTCTGATTTTCTCTATGTATTGAGCTTCATGATCAATTTGGAGGGGTAGCCCTCTATTTATATGCATTTTGGGTACCCTGATCTTCGGCGTGCAAGTCTCCTCTCAACACGCAAGTCCAAGCGCCCTATTCTTTGTCGCCCTAGTCACCTTGCACGACCAAACCAAAACATGGGTGCCCCTCTTTTATTTACCATATTTTGTTGTTTTGATCTTAAAAAAACATATGGTGCCCGACTTTCCAAGCCTCCAAGACACCTAAGAACAAGTCACTTTTCCAAAAACACTTTTCTCCATTTGTCGATTTTGAGGCCCAAAAATTTGGCAAACACTGGAAAATGGCGTCACCTTGTATCTTCTATTTTTGTACCACCTCTAGATAATCTATTCCTTTTTCTAGGTTCTTCAATAAACCATGGATTGTTAAAAAAATACCTTGAACTAAACAACTCACTATTTAAACCCCCTTTTTCAACAAATTAGACATCATGGTCTGCTCTGTCAACAAACACAACATGGAGGTCCGCTTTGTCAACAAACACAATCACCTCAAAAATGATTCAATGATACCTTTAGGGATTTTTACCCAACAATATCCCACTTTGGGTTTATTGAAAACTCTTCTCATAAAGATTCTATACACTTTTATACCTCATTAATTCTCCTTCCAACCGATACCACCATTTGCCTCTTTCGATTCTGATAGCGTTCAAGGATTCACTTAACATATACTCTAAGGCTACATGAGAAATGATCTCCATGAGAAACAAGAGTAAATGAAAAGATCATCAATGAATCACTTCATTTTAAACACCAACAATTGAAACCAAACTGATACCAATTTCTAAATGGATACCAATTATTGATACCACACTAATACCAATTTGTGATCGTTGTAAACCTTATGACATCATTCCAACACCACTCATATTCTATTATCACGATCCTCAACTATCGTGATATTTACTTTTTGATCGATCACTTCAAGAATCGTCAGATTTGAAACTCCTCCTATCTATATACAGCTTCAACTCCTCTTCATCTTTCAACTCCCCTATCTCACTACTCCACCTGTCAGCTTCTCCCCGTGTCTTTGAAAAAGATATTTTCTCCCTTTTCTTTCCATAGTTTCTCCCCCTTGAGGAGTCACTATTTATCCCCCTTTTTCAATGAACCCAAAGGCCACTCCTATATGGTCTGACACATTGGAAAGAACACGTATTAGCACAGTATAGAAAAACACACCATACCTCAGAGAGACGGGGGGTTGCATTCACACTTTTTCAAGTGCGGGGATTCGACTGTACTCCCAGAGCATGTCAATTCCTCTCAAAATATTCCTTGGATATGGCATTCATTAGAATGTATGCAACCTATAGTTATGTATGCACTTACTCTAACTTCACGATTCCCTACTCAACCTTCTCCTTGATAAAATTATATTCTATCTCAATGTACTTTTTCCTTGAGTGATGGACAATATTTCAATCTGAAACTTCACTTTAACTCCCATATCATCAAGTTGTTGCTGCATCCATAATAACTGTGTGTATTCTTGAGTGGCAGTAATATACTCAGCTTCTAAGGTACTCAATGAAATTCAATCTTGCTTCTTACTCAACCAAGAAATACACAATCCACCAGGATAGAAAGCACCTCATGATGTTGATTTCTTATCATTCGTCGAACCACCCCAATCTGCATCAGTATATCCCAATACCTCTATCTGATTTTTTTCATTATATATCAAGTCGAAATCCACCATGACCTTGATATACTGAAGTATTCTTTTCACTGCAAGAATGTGGCTTTCCTTGGTATTTCTTTGATACCGTGTTGCTTGTCATGTGGTGAAAAACAATATCAGGTCTTGTGGATGTTAGGTACAGTAAACTCTCAATAATCTACCCATATTCTATGATATTAACATTCTTTCCATAATCGTATTTCGAAAAATTCATCCGGGTAGCAACAAGAGTCATCAACTCCTTGGAATTCTCCATTCAAAATCCTTCTCAACACCTCCTTTTCACAATTCAGAAAACTACTTTCACTATGCTTCATCAGATCCTTCAAAGATCATGTCTTCAAAATATACTAGCACCAACATCCTTTGATCACAATCATTGTTGGCATACATATTTCAATAAATTCCTCCATGTTGAAAACTGAGCTTCTTCAAAAACTTATCTAGCATTGAATATCATGCTCTTCTGGATTCCCAATATATAATTCTTCTTCATGAACCCCAATAAAAAATGCAGAATTGACATGCATCTTGAAGTATCATTTGCAAAATAATTGTGATTTGTTTCAAATCCTTGTGTCATATTCATTCATCTTGTTGCAATAGACCCATTTAGTGTCGATGACATTCTTATCAGTTGGCCTCGAAACAATCTCCCACATCAAATTCTTCTCAATTTGGCCAAGCTTTGTATTCATAGACATAACCCAATTCTCATATCCAACTACTTCACTAAAACAATTAGGCTCTACCTATTATAAGTACGATTCTTGTTATAGAGTCTTCATCTTCCATGTCTGTACTGGAACTGTCTGATTACCAATTTTATCTTTTATGTCATTTTCAACTCAGCTCTTCGACTTTCATACCAAAATGGATTTTCCTTCCTCATGGTCATTATCAGTGTCTACTTCTGAATTAACATTTTCACTTCTACTCCCCCTGAGTCTCTTACCACTTAATCACTTTCAAATAAAAAACCTTTCACTATGTCATTGTTCAATGACATAATTTCTTTCAACTACTTTTCTCAGATTCTTTTTCAAACACTATTGATATTCTCTCACAGCTTCTTGGTATCCTGAAAAAAGTCTGTTGATACCATAATGTTATAAAAAAACAGATAATTATGAAATACAATAATTTTGTTGCTTCTCCCACAATAAGTCATATATTGATAGTCTCTCGATAAACAAAACCTGAACTGGGTCATCCAATTATTGCATTGATGGAATTTTCATATGATTATGATATTTCATGCTCCCACTATGTTATTAAACACTTTATATGGTTAGGAACACTTTTTAGACCCATAATCATTCTTCTACCCCTATATCATTTATTCTCATCTAGAACTTTGAATTGAGACTTCAAAAAAATATATAAGCCTACTGAGTTGGAACTCAGTGTATGAAACAAGAGATAAAGTTAATAACATAATCACTTTCTATTGTGCTCAGTTTCTCCCTTTCTTCTTCAAGTATGGTTCCTGATTTGAATCAATTGAAACTCTGGAGCATATCACCTCTCCACATTACATCTTTAGATGCCACTTCCCCTTAGATCGTATCTCCTTAAAACCTGAAACACTTGAAGCATCAGTTAACAGCATTGATATACATAGGGAGAAGATAACTTCTAGAATCCTCAAGGTGAGGATTGTGGTTGATCCTAATGGTTCAACCCTTTGATTATTTCTTGCATATCATCGCCCTCCTTCCATGCTTCTTCTAGTTGCCTAGACAACTTCAACTGCTCTGTCCATATGATGAAGACTTCATTACCCATGTGATGAGTCTTTTTTGGATATTTAGATTCTACAGGCTTGGAATTTCTCATAATTTTGGGTTTAAGCACACTGGTACACATTTACATCTTTGATGTTCCACCAATATGCCACTTCCCCTAATTCCTTCTCAGAGTAGAAATCTCTCGGCTTGTCAACTTCCCTTGCTTCTTCCACCATTGCAGGGATCTTCCTCTTTCATCAACTTCTCTCGGTGGCACACGACATGAAAAATTTTCAATACTTTCTTTTTTTATCTTTATTTTATTAGATATTTGAGTCACCACACTATTTTGTATTGGTGGTGAGAACTCCATTGAATGTGGAATCTTATTACTCATAGATGGAGTGGATCTCTGCTTAATTTTCTAGGTTTGTTCACATTCTCTCCATGAGAGTTGTTTTGAGTTTGATAGATAATGTGATTGATAAACCTTTATTTTATCTCCTTGTTATTCCCTTGATGTAGTAAACCTATTTTTCAATTTACCACTTTGTCTTCCAATGTAATATTTCTCATTATACACCACTGGAGTCGAGAATCTCTTTTTGAGTTCTTGTTTCTTTCCTTCTTTCTTCTTGCTACAATGTCTTTCCAAATTACCATAATCAGAATATATAAAACATTTTCCATCAAATACATACCTCATTTAATCATTTCTCAGTTGAGATGTTGACGCAGCTTGAGTTCTTCTTATGACATTGAGCCACTAAGCTTCCTGACACATACTCATAGTGTGTCTCATTCTTCCAAAGTAATAGCATCTGATGAATTTTTTCCTCTGAGAGACTCTTCTCTCTTATTTCTCATTGTAACACCCTAGGATTTCATAGTACATTATCTCTTTAAAGTAATTCAATAGTATATGTTGCACGCAACACTGAGTTTGAGCACACCACGACTTACCAAACTAGTCATAAAAAACGGTTATGAATAGTATTAACTAAATTTTTAATTTTATATATTACGTATAATTTTTACGTTCATATTATGTGTTTCTTAGATATAATATAAGAACAAATTCAATTTTTCAGATAAAGGAAGTATTTTTCAGAAAATACAATTTTACTGCCTTTTAATGGAGAACCCTTTTTAAATCCAATATTTAACACTTTTATATATTCAATTTGACAAAATAAACTTATTATTTCGAATAAAGACATAAAAAAATTATTTTCAATAAATTTTTGGTATTTTTATGATAAATTTCATATTTTTATGAATAGTGAAAAATACTAAATTTTAATTAGAAACAAAAATTTTAATCAAAATAATTTACAGTGTTAAATTATAAATTTGAGTTGTTTTAAAGTATCATTAGATTATATTTTTATCATTTAATATATTTTAGGTCATTGTAAGTAATTATAAATTTAAATAGTGCATAAACATATGTCAATATTTTGATAGTTTTTACTTCTTAAAAACCTGCTTTTTGGTTTCGACAATGGGAATTAATTTTAAATTAATTTCTTCAAATTCTGTGTTTTGAATTTAGAAAAATGGATTTAAAAATTGAAATCAGGAGGTCCAAATTGTGTAAATAGGTAACTTTTATTTTTAGACATTATGAATAATTACTTCAGTAAATATTTTATTTACCATGGTTAAAGGGTAAATCCAGTAAATAAGGGTAAAAAATAATATTATAATTATATAAATTACTCTAACACATGTCCTAAACATATTGGATGATACATTTCCAACCATGGTCATCATTGGGTCTATTTTGGGACCCCATGGATCTACTTTGGATTGATAATGATATTTTATATTAAATAATCTAAAGTATAGACAAAAATAACAAAATCATTTATCTTTTAGTACAAAAATTTTTATATGAGGTTATATAATTTATATATTTAAATATAAATATTCATTATAAATATAAAACGATTTCCTATATCATTATATTTTATATAAAATTTTTAGACATAAAATAAATATATTTATATATGACCCAATAATGATGGAGTATTTTCCTTATTAATGAAAGAATCAAACAAATGATATTATAAATATTAAAATAAATATAATTTAAAAATTTTTAAGCCATCAATGAATTTTATAGGTGCATATTACATTTTAGGATTTATTAAATGTATTTTTTTAGAAGTAATAAATTTTTTATGACTTTCACAAAAACCAAATACTAAATAATGTCAAAATTGACATAAATGAGTTTTTAAAACAAATAGTATATTATTAAATGATATAATAGTCCTAAAATTACAATGTCCATCCAAAAGACTTATATAATAATATATATGGCATTAATGAATCACTTGGGGTTATCTTTGAATTTTATTGCATGTTTATTAACCATATAATATAAAAATACAAGAAGACATGGTAAATGTTAAACTATTTAACCAAGAGTTAAATCTAAAAAATAAGGTTAATATGGTGACATAAACCTATATAAAACCTATTGATAGAGATTTCTTAGACCCATAACTGCATTATCCTCGAAATAAATTATTTTTGAGCCATTATAAACTGAATATTATTGTATAATAAAATAATATTTTATCTTTTTCCTAAAGTGACCCTCACCTCTCTTATAAAAGAGTACTTCCTCTTCTCTCAAAATCACACCTCCAAAGACATTTGGCTCAGCAAAAACCGGCCCAAATCTCCTCTAAACTACCCTAACTTCAACCCAAAGGAATTACATTGATCATAATCCAACCTAAGGAGCCCTTTTTATCAATTCAAAAGGAAGCACCCGGAGAAGAGGTAATAATTTCATCACCTCTTTCAAATTTCTTTTTTTCCACTTTCTTTTTAGTTGTTGTTTCCAAACCAAAATAATAACTCCAGTAGATTCTACATACTATGATGTAATTATCAATATGGTACATCTAGATTCATTATTCTATCCATCCTATGAATAACAAATTATCTATATGTGCATACAAACGGCTTACCGTCTCCACATTGTGGTGTAGTTTGTTATTCAACACTTCATTATTTGGATGAGTATAATAATGAGTATAATTTATGAAAATAATAAATATAACATGTTAATTATTCTGTATATATAATATACCATCCAATTATATATTATTTCACCATCAATATAATGATATCGTTGCTCGTTCGTACGTACGGCTTACCGTCTCCATGACATGATGAGATTTATTTCCACATTCACCATTCAACGATGGTTATAAAAATGCATATTATTAATAAGTATGTAATATATAACATAATAATGCTACTTTAAATATATATATATATATACACATATATCTCATTCACTTACTTCCCTTTAGTACGATATGAAAACGGAAACAATGTTTATGTGTACGTACGGCATACCGTCTCCATAAACGGTGTTTCCCATTTCATATATCTATAGATTATAAATATTTATATTCTTAATATATAAGATATATAAATAATTTATTAAATTCTATATGTATTTAAATCTTGATCTACGTGATACGATCAAGAATAACAATTTAAAACAAATATGATAAAGAAAATTATTATTACCCAAAATATTAATTTTACATGAAATTATTATTAAATGGGTAGTTAAAATTCATAAATGAATAATGTATGATATCATAAATATTAATATGGTTCTATTATAATTTAAGAACATACTATGGTCACTATACAAGAGGATAAATGTACCCTCAACTAAAGTAAAGTACAAGGTAAGGGTTAATTCCTCAATCTCATTATTATCCGAGATTGTTTATGTGTAAGTATTTTCTCAGACATATTTATTATCCATATCCATGTTTCATAAAATACTTTTTCAAAATTATTATTTTAAGGTAATATTTAACTAAAAAATCATTTTAAATGTTTTAAATATTTATTCTTCTAAATATTTCACATTAATGTCCATGTTTTAAAAATAATTTTAATGATTTATTTATATGGACATGATTGTTTTAAATGTTAATTCCATTAAAATGTTTCAAAGTGGTATGGGAAACTTTGATTCAAAAATCTATTTTAAGTTACTTCCTTTATAAATGTGTTACTTTTAAATGATTTCATTAAAAAAGGGGTATTTCTCTCAAAGCATTTTACTGATCATTTTCAACTATGTCAAAATCCTTTACTGGATATTATTCTTGATTGAGGATGATTTATTAGAATACAATCTTCCATATTGTATTGAATGAGTTATGATATGTTTTACTATGGATGTTCGATTTTTATTCCATTCATTGTTTTTGGTTAATGTATTGACATTTTGTACGCTAGTTTTAGTATGAATGTTTATGTTATGTTTCAACATTTTCATATGAGGAATGTAGTGGACTTAGTAAGTGACGGGTTGAGCCCACTATAGCTTCTTGATGCATCGGTGGGTCTAATGAGACAAACCAGTGTCTTGGTACAAGGCCTTGACAAAAAATTTATTTGTAGTATTGGCATGAGGCCTTGACTATGTGGTAATGATGTCCAGCATTAGGCATTCCCTCAATATGAAATTAATTATTACATGTGATTATTAGACTAGTATAATATCCATATGCATGTTTATATGGAAATGTTTGATTTATTTGCTCCATATTATGCTCAAGTTTGTGTTTAAAAGGCTTTTTTTATTACACATATTTCCTTAAAAGTTTATATCTTTTGCTAAATTATTTACCCTTACTGAGCATCTGTGATCACCCCTTTATTATGTTTTATTTACCCAGGATCCCAAGAAGTGTTTTATGATTGATATGAAGGGTTAAGGTAAGGGAACAATAGTTTTATCAAAGGATTATTTATGTTTTTTTGTATGTTAGAAAGTGTAATGTAACATTCATGTATGTAATCTATTTTCCAAGACTTCTAAACTTATCGGTCCTTCGAGACTTGATTCCTTGTAATCATGCCATTGTATTAAAATAATTCACTGACTTCGGGCTTCTATGATCAGGGAGTTATAGTTGGTATCAAAGGAAGTTTAGTACAAAACATGGAAACTAGATTTAGAAAAAATCTGATTAGAGAACACTACCCTATGACTTTGAGGATTAGTATAGAATAAATTCCTATAAATTTGGTAATGTAGACATTTTGTGAATTCTTCGAGCAATATATCCATGTCTACATACGATCAGGTAAAGATGGATCTGGCACAGATTACCTAGGAGTGAAAACTCCGACAAGGAGTTTCAGGCTTGACCCGGGTATACTGGTACATAACAACAGGCCTTTCTTCACTCTTGGTTATGACACTCTAGGGGGATATGCTTAGGACAATTCACATTTTCTTTACAAACCATTATGAAGGATTTATGAGTAAACGTGTCGTCAAATAAACCATTTTATGATTATTAGACTAGATGTGTAAAAATATTCAATTAATGTTGATATTTTTTCTAGTTTTTGGATTATAAATTATGATATGATCTAAGCTAGTTAATTTCATCGTTTAAAAATGGCACCCAGTAGAAGGAATAAGAACTCTAGCAATAAAAATGATCTAAAGAGTAAGAAGGATCATATCATTCATGGTCTGAAGCCAATATTTAGAAGGGAAATAGTCTCCCACGTATTCTCATCATATGAAAAAATAATATCATGTGTTAATAAGAAAAATAAATAATTCTCTAAGTCATATGGCTTTGAAGGTAAGTAATAGAAGAAAAGGATGTTAAAGATAAAGATAGATAAATGGAAGAGGGGAAATAAGTATTTTCCCATATGTGATAACTATGGAAAGAATAACCTTAGTAAATACTTGAAAGGAATGGGAAATTGTTATAACTGTGGAGAAAAAATACACCAAGTTTGTGATTACAAGGGTATAAAAATGGTTTCAAATGTACTATGTTCCATCTACAAAGAGTTGGGACACTACATGAATCAATGTCTCAATAATCAGAGTATACCCCAAATGATTCCATTGGATAATAATCATGTTATGATACTACTGCAGATGAAGAGGAATGATTAGTGTTCTTAAGATGTTATTAAAGAATTGTGTCATTTGAGTACATGTTATAAGAATTATAAATTATATAAGGATTTTATTTTAGTATGTTTTCATTAAGGATTTTAGATTTTATGGTACCAAGTAAAGTGACACAGTTTCAAGTTAAACATTAGGGAAAATATATGGTTGGGGGAAATATAACCCTTAATATGTTTCTGAAACTGAGATAATGATTTCGAAATAAGATATAATTGAGTTGGATAATGTATATTGGATATTATTGACTACCTTGGAGCTAATTAATTGTTTGTTTATTCCATCATTGTTATAGTTTAGAATATTTTTGGATTTAAGGAGTATATCTGGTATTCTATAAGTAATAAGGGACTATGAACGTATTCAATAAGGTTTTATGGTAATCCTGGGGGTTACCATGTTTTAAGAAAACACATGATGAAGGTATTCTCATGTTATTATGTGGAAAAAATATTTCTTCATTACTTTTACCTACCATATAAATTTTTAGACTGTGAGTTTGCGCATAAGTATTTTTCGATAATTCTAAAGGTTGTAATAGAGTAAGTTAAGCACTAGATATTTTTTATGAGGTTAAAGTATAATTTATTGGACACTCTGACCGAACATTTTGGATTATAATAAACATATATAGGATTAAGAAAATACTTGTGGACCTTATGTTTTATTAAATGCGCATTAGGCATAAAATATCATTTTTTAACATTCATTTCCTAGTATAAGGGATGAAGTGAAAATAGATTGAAGCAAAACCAAATGATAATATTATGATTAAGACAGGTAATGAAATCAATTATGTTTTCTTGAGTTCTTTTCTTGATAGTAAATTAATCCCTCCTATTAAAAAAATAAAGTATCTAAAAAAGTTTTATCCTAATACCTTATGTTTTGTTGAACTGATGGTATTAAAAATCATCATAGATTTATGGATTTGAGGCCCTCAAAATTCCATTTATTGTTCACTTGTTTGTGATTGATGACCTCAATCAAACCCTATAAATATTTACATTTTTCCTACAATTATGTGTCTATAATTTCCACCAATGTTCTTCTATTCATAACCCTAATTTGGTAGTGAATTTTTCATTTCCCTTTCCCTCTTATTAAGACTAAATTTTATTAACCCTATTTCCTATGTGGGTTTTCCAGAAAGGTATTTTCTATTTTTAACCTTTTATTTTCAAAGAACAATTTCAAATTTTGAGGATACAATTTATTAAAGGAGGTAGAATGTAACACCCCAGGATTTTATAGTGCTTTATCTCTTTAAAGTAATTCAATAGCGTACGCTACACACAACACCGAGTTCGAGTGCACCATGACTTACCAAACCAGCCGTTCAAAAGCGGTTCTGAATAATATTAACTGAATTTTGAATTTTATATATCCCATATAATTTTGACATCCATATTATGTGTTTCTTATACATAATATAAGAACAAATTCAATTTTTCAGATAAAGGAAGTATTTTTCATAAAATGTAATTTTTCCACCTTTTAATGGAGAGCCCTTTTTGAATCCAATATTTAACACTTTTATATATTCAATTTGAAAAAATAATCATCTTATTTAGAATCAGGACATAAAAATTAATTTTGATAAATTTTTGGTATTTTTTTGATAACTTTCATATTTTGATGAATAGTGAAAAATACTAAATTTTATTTAAAAACAACTTTTTTAATCGAAATAATTTATAGTGTTAAATTATAAATTAGAGTTTTCTTAAAGTATCATTAGATTATATTTTTATCATTTAATATAATGTATTTCATTTGAAGTAATTTTACATTTAAATTCTACATAAACATATGTCAATCTATTGATAGTTTTTACTTCTTAAAAACGCGCTATTTTGGTTTCGACAACGGGAATTAATTTTAAATTTATTTCTGAAACTTCTATGTTTTGAATTTGTAAAAATGGATTTAAAATTTGGAATCAATAGGTTCAAATTGTGGAAATATATAACTTTTATTTTTATACATTATGAATAATTATTTCAGTAAATATTTTATTTACCATGGTTAAAGGGTAAATCCGGTAAATAAGGGTAAAAAATAATATTATAATAATATTAAATTACTCTAACACATGTTCTAACCCAATTGAGTGATACATTTCCGACCATGGGAATCCTTTGGTTGATTTTGGGACCCCATGGAGCGACTTGGAGTGATAATAACATTTCATATTAAATAATCTAAAGTAAATACAAAAATAAAAAATTCATGTATCTTTTAGTAAAACAATTTTTATATGAGGTTATATAATTGATATATTCTACTATAAATAGTCATTATAAATCTAGAATGATTTCATATATCATTATATTTTATTTATAATTTCTAGACATAAAACAAATATATTTATATATAACACAATAATGATGCAGTATTTTCCTTATTAATGAAAGAATCAAATAAATGATATTATAAATATAAAAATAAATATAATTTGAAATTTTTCACACCATACACAAATTTTATAGGTGTATATTACATATTATTATTTATTCAAGGTATTTTTTTCTAATTAATACAATTTTTATGACTTTCAAAAAAACAAAATACTAAATAATGTCAAAATTGGCATAAATGAGTTTTTAAAACAAATACTATATTATTATATGATATAATAGTTCTAAAAATCTAATGTTCGGCCAAAAGAATTATATAATCATATATATGTCATTATTTAACCACTTTGTGTTCACTTGGCATTTTATATTAAGTTTATTAACCATATAATATAAAAATACAAGGAGACATGGTAAATGTTAAACTATTTAACCAAGAGTTAAATCTAAAAGATAAGGTTAATATGGTAACCAAAACCTATATAAAACATATTGGTTGAGATATTTTAGACCTATATCCAACTTATCCTCTAAATAAATCATTTTGGAGCCATTATAAACCGAATATGATTGCATAATAAAATAATATTTCAGGCTTTTCCTTAAGTGACCCTCACCTCTCTTATAAAAGGGTATTTCCTATTCTCTCAAAATCACACAACCAAATCTATTTGGATCAGCTAACCACTACCCAAATATTCACCAAACTACCATCACATCAACCTATATGCCTTACTTTGATCAGAATCCAACCTAAGGATCCCTTTTGATCAAATCAAAAGGAAGCACCTGAAGAAGAGGTAATAATTTCATCATCTCTTTCAAAGTTCTTTTCTTCTTCCACTTCCTTTTTCATTTTTGTTTCCATAAAAAAATAATAACTCAAGTAACTTCTACATAATATGATTTTAATGTAAATATGTTACAACCATATTCATTTTCTATCTATCCCAGTAATAACATAGTCACCGTATATGCATATGTATGGCTTATCGTCTCCACATTGTGGTGTAGTTTGTTATTCAACACTTCATTATTTGGATGAGTATAATAATGAGTATAATTTATGTAAATAATAAATATAAAATTTTATTTATTATTTATATATAATATTCCATATAATTATATACGATTTCACCATCAATAGAATGATATTGCCACTCGTGCGTACGTACAGCTTACCGTCTCCATGATGGGATGAGATTCATTTCCACATTCACCATTCAACGATGATTATGAAAATGTATATTATTAATAAGTATGTAATATATTACATAACAATGAAAATGTAAATATATATATATGTATATATTTACATATATCTCAATCAATTACTTCCCTTCAATACGATATGAAAACAGAAACAAAATTTATGTGTACATACGGCCTACCGTCTCCATAAACGGTGTTTTCAATTTTATATATCTATTTATTATAAATATTTATATTATAAATATTTATGACATATAAATCATTTTTTAAATTCTGTAAGTATTTAAATCATGATCTAAGTGATACAACCAAGAATAACAAGTTAAAACGCGTATGATAAAGAAAGCGATTATTACCCGAAATGTAAATTTAACATGGAAATTTTTATTAAATGGGTAGTATAAATTCATAAATGAATCAAGTATGATATCATAAATTTTAATATGGTTTTGGTATAATTTAACAACATACTATGGTCATTATACAGGAGGCTAAATGTACCCTCGACTAAAGGAAAGTACAATGTTAGGGTTAATTCCTCAATCTCATTATTATCCAAGATTGTTTATGTGTAAGTATTTTCTGGGATATATTTATTATCCATGACCATGTTTCATAAAATAATTTTTCAAAATAGTTATTTTTAGGTACTATTTAACTAAAAAATCATTTTAAATGTTTTAAATATTTATTCTTCTAAATCTTTCTCATTAATTTCCATGTTTTCAAAATAGTTTTAAGGATTTATTTATATGGACGTGATTGTTTTAAAATGTTAATTCCTTTCAAAAGTTTCAAAGTGTTATGGGACACTTTGATTCAAAAATATATTTTAAATGACTTCCTTTATAAATGTGTGGCTTTTAAATGGTTTCAAAAAAAAGGGGTATTTCTCTCAAAGAATTTTACCTATCATTTTAAATTATGTCAACATCCTTTACTGGATATTATTATTGATTGAGGTTGATTGATTATTATACAATCTTCCATATTTTATTGAATGAGTTATGATATGTTTTACTGTGGATGTTCTATTTTTATACCATTCATGGTTTATGGTTAATATATTGAAATTTCATATTCTAGTTTTAATGCGAATGTTTATGCTATGTTTCAACATTTCCATATGATAAATGCAATGGACTTAGTATGTGACAGGTTGAACCCACTATAGATCCTCGATTCATCGGTAGGTCTCATGAGACAAACTAGTGTCTTGGAACAAGGCCTTGACAAAAATTTTATTTGTAGTCTTGGCATGAGGCCTTGACTATGTGGTAATGATGTCCGGCATTATGCATTACCTCATTATGAAATTAATTATTACATGTGATTATTCAACTAGTAGAATATTCACGTGCATGTTTATATGGTAATTTTTTATTTATTTTCTCCATATAATGATCAAGTTTGTGTTTAAAAGGTAGTTTTTTTTATTACACATCTTGACTTAAAAGTTTATTGCTTCCGCTAAATTATTTACCCTTACTTAGCATCTAATCTCATCCCTTTATTATGTTTTATTTACCTTGGATCCCAATAAGTTTTTTTATGATTGATATGAAGGATTAAGCTAAGAGAACAATTAAATTCTCAGAGGATTATTTATGATGTGTTATATGTTATAAAGTATAATGTAACAATCATGTATTTAATCTATTTTCCAAGACTACTTAATTGATCCGTCCTTCGGGACTTGATTACTTGTAATCATTCCAATATATTAAAATAATGCACCAACTTTGGGCTTTTGGGGTCGAGGAATTACACTCATGACTCTTCTTCTTATTATCAGATTTATTATAGTTTTTTTATCACATCATGAAATGCATTCATGATCCTCTGAACAAAAACTTGATGTGTGGTTATGAATCCCACAGAAATATCACATGTCTTCACTAATTCTTGTAAATGTCCTATTAGGTCTTTCTCTAGCACATATAGGATTTTCTCCATTTATGGAACTATTCACATCTCTCTTTTTGTCATGAACAGGAGGGGATTCATCAAATCCAATTCTAATTTTTCCTAAATTGTATGGTCTTTGAGATGAGAAAATATGTTGTTGTTTCTCTTCAGATATAGAATATTTCTTTTTCATGTTATCCTCACTTGCTGAAGGATAATCAAATAGTAAGTGAAAGGCATCCTTCATTTTTGGCTTTCCTTTGGTATTGGATCTCACTGATTCTTTCTTCACTAACTCTATCTCTTCCTCTAGTTGTTGAATCTTCATATCTCTTGATTCAATTTGAGCATTGAGTTCATTTCTGAGATTCTTCCCACTACTCATCTCATCTTCTAGTTCTTTTGTGATCTTATCTACAATATCACTTTGCTCTTTTATTTTCAATTTTATTTGAGGAACAGAATTAGAGAAGTATGAATTCTCTTTTTGTATAATTTGATTCTTCTGAACTAGTTCAGATAGCTATGTATCAAGATCATCGTTTCTGGATTTTAGATTCTAAATTTCATCTGAGTTAAGATTATTTCCCTTCATATCATCCTTGATCTTTTATCCATTTATAGACAATATTTGCAGTTCTCCATCTTGGGAATCATTCATATCCCTCAGATCAGTAGCCACGTCAATTAGCTGTTGATTTAGTCCTCTTAGCTTATTGACCTCAATTTCCAGTACATGGATCCTTATATCATTACATTTAATCTCTTCACCTAATTTCTGATCTAATTCCTTTGTCTCGTGAAAATTTTCCACTTTTTGACTCCTTAGAGTTTCTTCATCATCATATATTCCAACATCACTTGGAATATCAGGTTCTCTGCTCATTCCTTCATCATAATTGATTGAGTAAGTATTTTCACTATACAATTCATCCAAACTATTCTTCTATTCACTACATGTCTCCTTTAACCGAATCACACTCTTTCCATTTACACTTCCACATTGGGGAATTTCACAAGACTTATGCTTCTTCTTTGATGTTTTTCCCTTTTCCATGGCACACCAAGATAGGGGAATACTGAATTTTAAACCTTAAGAAATCGATTGAACTAAGTCAAATAAAACAAATCTGATAAAAGAAACCTTCACTCTGATACCAATTATAAGGGCCAAAAGAGGCATATATACCCTAAAGGGGTAAATCATGGTATGGATATTCTATTCCAAAATGCTTCATGTCCAATTAGATCTTGACCTCTATATTATAAGGACCACTTTGTATGCTCTTATTTTGTTAACATTTATCTTGTTATTTTCTTATTTATCTGATAATGATGCTTTGGATGCAATGCAGGGAAGTAAGAAGGAAGAAACAAAGATTTTATATTTGGTTCACCCTCACTGGGATACATCCAAGGAGCATACAATGAAAATCTTCCGCTGTACCGGATCCACTAAATCTCACTGGCAATTTACAATGTTCGGGCTAGATCACTTCTATGCCCAGACTAACTTCCTTTACAATGTTTAGGGTCTGCTCACTGCTTTCCTAATGGTCACTCCTTTTCTCTCTCTCTCTAGCTCACTACTGATAGAAAGGATAACCTACTTCCTCTTCATTCACCCACTAATTTGGAAAGGATTCACTCACAGTTTATAGGCATTTTGGGTACCCTATTCCTTAGCGCGCAAGTCTCCTCAAAGTGCCCAAGTCTTGCCACCCTAGTCTCTATCGCCCAAGTCACATTGCACACCCAAACTAAAATGTGGGTTCCCCTCTTTCCTTTTACATATTTTGTTGTTTTGATCTTGAAAAAACATATGGGGAAAATTTTAAAATCCTCCAAGACACCAGTGTGCAAGTCCCTTTGCCAAAAACACTTTTCTCCTTTTGTCAATTTTGAGGCCCAAAAATTTGGCAGACACTAGAAAATGGTGCCACCTTATATCTACTCTTTTTATACCACATACAGATCATCTATTCCTTTATCGAGATTCTTCAATCACCATGGATTGTTGAAAACATCCCCTGAACTTGAAAACTCACTATGTAAACCCCCTTTTTCAACAAATTAGTTATCGTGGTCTGTTCTGTCAACAAACACAACATAGAGGTATGATTTGTCAACAAACACAATCACCTCAAAAAATGATTCAATGACACCTTGAGGGATTTTTTCCCAAAAATACAGATCATATAGAAGCAGATTAAGACTACACAGAGCAGGAAGAAGTCTTATGTTGATAGCAGATAGAGACCCTTGGAGTTTGAGGAGGGAGGCCATGTCTTCCTATGGATCTCACCTCAACAAGGACTATAGAGATTAGGTTGGGGTGGAAAGCTATCTCTAAGTTTAATGGAACCTTTACAAATCCTCAGTAGAGTTGGTGAGGTTGAGTACCACCTAGATCTTCCCCCACAGATGAATCAGGTGCATGGATTTTTCCACATATCGCAGCCGAGGAGATATGTACATGATCTGTCACACGCCATCGACTTGGGTGAGCTGCACATTGATATTGGGTCGACTTTTATAGAGTTCTCGGTAGAGATAAAGGATCAACTAGAGTGGGTACTTCATAGACGGTCGATCCTTATGCTACGAGTTCTGTGGCAGCACGAGAACCTCCAGGAGAGCACATGAAGCAGGAGGCTCAGATTCATGCTCAGTATCCCCATATGTTTCCTTATCTTTTTTTGTGGCTTTTGAGGATGTAAATCCCTGAAGTGGGGAGAATTTAAAGAACCAAAAATTCAGTATATTTTTTTATTATAAAGAATAATTTCGAGAATGTGAAAATTTAAGGCATGTGATTCTGAGGCCTAGATAGCCTGGAACATAATTTTGATCTTTTTTAAGGTATTTTTAGTAAATATGCAGGTGGGATTTTCTAACATTTGAACTAGTGCTCAGATTGAAAATCCAAGAGCACCGTTGAATTTGTAGTGTTGGGATTCGCTTAGGCGAAGCTTAAGTTTGACCGACATGGGTCATATGGAATAGTTAATTTTCTGAACTTTTAAAAGAAAATAATAAAATAACTTTTTCCAATGTTATTTTATTTTTCAAACTATTGAGTGGCGACACCACGGTGCCATCGAGATACCTTAATGAAGGTCTTTTAGTGGTTCTCTTAATGAGGGATGTTAATGAGCGTCGTTAGTTACACAACGTCACAGTGTAATTAAAATGTTGTGATGCATTTCTTGATTTAATTAATCTGTTGGAAATAGAATTCACAAACCTTAGAAGAAGCTCTGAATAAATGCTGGTGACATCACCCTCCAATGAAGAATGGTGATTGATTGATGACCATTGGAGGATTCAAACCGAACATCGACAGGAAACGACGAGCGCCAATGAACGTGGAACGTCTACGAATGTGAATCTTATCCACTATCCAAAACACTGATTCTAGGTAGGGGTTTTATGTTTTATCAGTTTAAAATATTCATTTTTCTCATTATTTAAAAATATGAAGAACGCGGATCAACTGACTAATGAGTTGATCCACGATTCTTTCTTTACTACGGGTGGTTGTTGTGGGATTTGTTTTGGGGAGTTAATTATTTCAAATGATGATTGATGATTTCTCCTTATTAAAAAACTAACGCGGAGAGAGAGGGGAAATCTAACCAAGGCCCAAACCCCCCACTGTTCTTAGTTTATATGCGTTCTTTGTGAGCGACCAGGAAACGTGGCAGCAAGAAAAATCCAAGGGCTTTGGAGAAAAGGAAGAAACCCGGGAGGCCCATAGGCACAGACAAAAAGAAAATCGGACCACATAAGCATCTCTGGTGGCCCATGGAATCAGATGTCAGCGTGGCACCACCAGCGTGGTGGTGCCAGTGACCGGCAGCGGTAGCTGGTCTGATCTGGCCGCATGGAAACAACGGTGCATGCAGGCCCCGCAGCAGGAGGAGTTGTGGCCAGTCGGGCCGCAGCGGGTGGAGAGGTGACATGCCAGCACTGCGTGGAAGTGGAGTGGCTTTCTCAGTCCACTCATCTAGACACCAATGGTCATCTCCAGCCATCTATTTTTGAAGACAAGACAGCACCCCATGATGCCGTCAGGTGGGAGGAACCGGACGCCCAGTGTCTGTTTCGGCTCGACCGGCCTGCACCGCGTGGGATGAGTTTTCTTGGTGGGCTCGACCCGCTAGCCAGGACAGACCCTCTGGCCAAGCTGGACCCAAGGGTCAGATCGGACTCGTGGGCCCAATGGGCCGGCAGAGCCGGACAGCTACCAGACCTGGACCTGACCAGTCCCATTTCACTAAAACTTGAGTATCTCGCAAACTGGGCACCCAATCGACGCACCGTCTGTGGAGTAGGGACCCTTGTGAGGAGGCGTCCTTTCTAGATACATTACTTGGGTTTTAGAAGAAGTTTGAATATGGCTGGTTTAGATCATAATTGAATCTAACCAAACCTTATTTACCTTTTTTCTTATAACTTATAGACCGGGAGTCCAATAGACGCACTGTCTGTCGCGTTGGAACCCTTTCAACAAGACGGTCCTTTGGATTACTTCTAAGTAAGACTTTGAGGAAGTTAAGGTATGACCAATATCTAGAGGAGCAGAACCTCCATAACACAAGTGCACTAAGTATGAGAATATAGATGTTGGGTGTCAGTGAAGAGTGACCCTCTGTCGATCGGCATGAGAGAGACCCTCCATGGATTAGCAGCAGTGTGAACCTCCATGGATCGACAGTGAAGAGAGACCCTTTATGGATCTACATGAGAGCGACCATTCATGGATCGACAATAGTGCAACATTTTGTGGATCGGAAGTAGTGTGACCCTCTCTGGATCATCAGTAGAGTGACCCTTTTTGGATCAGTAGTATAGCAACGCTTCGTGGATTAGTAGTAAAACCTATGAGTAGAATAAAATGATTTGGCTAATGACTAATAATATTTATTCTTGTTCTCTAAGTTGTATATCTGGTGTGAGTTGTCTTTTACTTTATGCTTTGTGATTGAGATCATGCTTTGTGGTTTTTCCTTTATGGAATTCTAGGAGACCTTCAGGAGTCTCAGGGTCCCTACTAGGTATTGTAATACGCACCCCTACAGGGAATTCACCTGCACCTTATTGTGTCTTGTGTAAATGATGGATATCTTGACTCAGACTTGAGGATCCAGGGCTAGATGGTTCTTAGAGTTGATTGATAGAAGTGAGGAGTGGCAGTGATTATGAATGAGGATTTTTACCTACCCTTTGTGTAGGATCTTGGGTGGATGATCTCTAGAACACATTTTTTCCTTTTTTATGTACTTTATTTTCAGTTGGGTTTATATACTGTCCCTTTTTACTTTTGGTTCACACATTTTATATCAGTATTTATACATTGTGTTCTTCTTTTGTTGTGTAATTAGTCTGTGTGTGTACAGGTTTAATGGAAATGCCTTCCCTTTTTGAGATATGGCTTTCTGGTGCTAGTTTCCAACCCCTAGTCTATAGAAGGAGGTCTTGAGGTAGTCTCGGCATGGGCCCTGAGGGACAGGTCATGATATATCTAGTCGGCCACTTCCCTCTATAGTCACAGCCTCCACCACCATGTGTTGTCCTCTTTGATGATCCTTAGTATATTTAGATCTCCCAGGTGACCCCCTCTGTCTGATGTAGAACCATGATTGAACCCCAACTGGGTTCTTCCCACTCGAAATGAGCCTCCATGGACCTAGGCAAATCTTACTAGCCTAGAATGGATCAAGGCATGTCTTACTTTCCCAAAACATCCCTACATGGGGTATACCAAGCCTGGAATGTGCCTGCACAGGGTTATTCGGACTCGCATTGGCCATGAGTGGGGTTTCAATGCCTAAATAATTTTTAATTTAATTAAAATTTAATTCAAATAATTTTTTCTTTAAAAATAATAATGATTTTTTTATTTTAACAATTTATTAAATTTTGGGCATAAAATTAAATTAATTTCTTAATTTATTTTTGGAATAAAATTTAAATTAATTTGTAGATCGAATAGATTTAAATTATTTTAATTTAAATAATTTATTTATTTCAATAAATTCCTTCGTACTTAAATGTACTATATTGAATTTTATCATGATTTTATTTTACCCCTTGACTAATCTTGAGCACTGACCGAACCAGTGTATATCAGATTTAATTTATTTAATTATTTATTACCTGTGTGTGATGCTTGTAATAATTAATTAGTTTTATTGATCAAATGTGAATCGGTGTTTTTTATTAAATATATATAAGGGTTTGCACATCCATCATTATCTCTATGTATAGTGTTCTTCCCGATACCTCATCATGTATATGAGGGTATTTATGTACTATTCAATATAACACTATAATTCATGGACCATGCCAAGTCAAGGTGAAATGAAGACAAGAATTGGACACACTGGATAAGGGACAATATGTTTCATGATTAAAGACCCAACATAGATATGGTTCCCCTAGGTCACGGTTGATCAATTAAGTTTAAATGGATCGAAGAATAGTATATTCTCAAGACTATTTAGGTATTATATTTCATTTATATGTTTTTTATTATTTTTTTCATTTGTTTGAAAGTGAGGGACACATAAAGTAATAAACAAAAAATCATAAAGAAGCAATGCATATATTCTTTTAAATAATGTTTAGTGGTGAGTGATACATCATAGTATAACATATTTAATATAAAGAGATTACATTCTTTGAGAAATATTAAAATATATCAAATAAATATTTAGTCACAAAATCCTTCCATCATTTGAATTTGAATAAATAAGGGTGTATAAGGTGATTGTCATCCAATGTTGAGGGTGACTTATACTACTGAGGATTTCTTCTGAGTAATGGTTTGACTTAACTGAAGTTGACAGAAAATAAGTACAAAAATCTAGCTTTCTGAAACTTTGGAGGCAAGAGTTGAGTAAATAGATTTTTATTTTAGAATATGGTATTGTACTCAATAGATTAAGGATCTGTGGGTGAAAGAAGTTGGCCAGTCAAATTCCCACCATGAAACTCCCCGAGTAATGGAGTAACCATAGCTAGTAGATTATAAGTAGAGATTTTGTGGATCCTTTACACTAGAATACTCAATCGACATAGTATTATAATTCTAATACATATGGTTTCTAGAGTTTGATAAAATGGTGGGATATATTTAATGATTTAAATAATCAGTAATGAATAATCAATAATTAAGATAAAAGTATTAATCTATTAGATTTTTTTAGAAAATGGAAAGTAATACCACAAGTACACTATGATAATATTGGGCAAAGAACTTGACCAAATAGGAAAATACTTTCCAAAGAGTATTATAGGTTATTGAGAAAAGTACTACGACATCATAAATTCAAGGTGTTGGTGTCCCCAATACCTATTGATCCACCTCAAGAAGAGAGATTGAGAAAATGATTCCAATAGACTTATATGTGATTTATATGATGGGTATGTCATAATTATATCATCAAAATCCTATGGGAATTTTGAACACAACATCAGGACATGGATGATAATACATGTTGTCTCATCTCTTATAAGATTACAATGAGAAATTTAAACGAGATATGAACAAGAGATAATTACACAAATTATCTGTAAATATGAAATTAGTATCATAATATTTCAAGAAATCCCATTCCTATATATTTTTCAGCCATTTACTCTAGTCTTGTTTAAGATTAAAAAATGAGTATTATGGAGATAATGCTTCATTGTCTTTTAGGTATGGTTTACCAAGTCAATAATAACTTACAATAAGTTTTAGTTATTATGGTGAACAAGTAAAAAGACAAGGAAAAAAGGAACAATGGAAATAGAAATGCACAAGGAACCTTTTTAATGTGCTTCAAATAAAATAGGTATTAAATAGGTTGTCATTTTCTTCACATGTCATGAAATAAAATCTATGGAAGTTTAAATTTAATGAACTGAATTGAAGAAGCTAGTAGTCAATTCTTCTTTAGGTATATTCATCAATTATAAGTGATGTTTATATTTTAATTATTGGGTATTGAATGCAATATTCCTATAACATATGTGTACTTAAATATAGTAACTAATTAAGTATATAAACATTACTAGAAGTAAAGCGTATTCTCTAAGCAGTTGAGAAAGAGTGAATCCTAAGTCAGCACTGAGAAGTACACAATTTCTAATTTCAAGTCAATGATTACAGATGAAATTTTATTAAGTATTACTAAAACATTTATCTCATGTTTCCTTGGTACATGAGGGGATATTATTCTAGTTTATGAATGAATGTTTTTTGTGGTCTTTAATACCCAAACAAAAGTTCAGTAATGCTTGAATCGTTAGTAGTAACTTATAAAATATAAGACCCATATACCCAGTTGTGAAAAGATAATTATATTTCAAGTAAAACTAAAAGTGGAATTCAAGGATATACCCATTATTGTATTTAAACTCAGTAGAGATAAAAAAAATTATGTATTATCAACATATATACTTGTTTAATCTGGAAAAAAACATTTAGAAATAAAGTTAAGCCACAGAGCATTCAGAATTAGTTTGGCTAGATATCGTGAACTATTCCAAGGTTAACGTAGTAGTAAATATACTTTATTAGATTCCTTTAAGTTTTTATTATGAAATTTGAATGTAAAGTATGGTACATGTATGGTTATAATATACGAGTTTCTTTAGGCATGTGTGTTGAAGAGTATCTTGACAATGAATTCATAGATCATTATAATGTAGTGTGGAGTAATTCTTATACACAAGTTTTCTTATCCAAATTATAGCTATAATACTAATAAGAAGTATTGATGGTTATTATTACATGTTAACATTGATCAATAAAATGTATCAAAGATTAATTCCTAAACACACATTTCTTTATACACATCCATGTCATGATATAAGTAAAATTAGTATCAATGTTGCAACTTATATTCATTATAGATAATTGCATTGTTTTTTAATACAAGAATAAAAAATAATAGTGTCATCCCACAATAATATCCCAGCTATAACACTACAGAAAAATCATTAGTCAGTGATGGTTTATTAGTGGTGTTTCTATTAACCACCTTGAAATGAATTTAGTTTAAAAAATAATAATATTTCGGTAGTTTAGTCAAACTGTCGCTATTTTTTTATTTTGATAATTATAGGTGTTTTCCATTATATCGTTTCTAAATGTTTTAAAAAAAACCTATTTCTTACCCATCTCCTACTCCCTCTACATGAACCAAACCCATATCCCCCCCCTCACCTGACCTCCTCCTCTATCCTCCCCGGCCCCACGACCACCCCTCCGAACTCCCTCTCCCTGGCGGTGATGCGACCCTCCCCCCCGATCTACCACTTCTCAATGGTGATGCGGAACCCACTCTCCCCCTCTAAACGCCCTCCATCATCCATAGGGGTGATCGTGACCCCCGTGACCCCCCTCTGACCTCCCTTTCCCATGTACTTCCCCTCCCTAACAACGATGCAGAACCCCACCCCCCAAACTCCCTCTCCCATGCTCAGTTCCCTCCTCTTATACTCTTAAGTCTTCATTGGCCTTTTGTGGTAATTTAGCATCTCACTTTGTCGAAGTGGCAGATTAAATGTTGGTTTAATCTATTGCATTGATAATTAAATTAATAAATACTAATTTATTGTCTATTTAAGCTAGGTTTTAGATTCCTAATGAAATTATTATATATATATATAAATGTATTTTAAAGAAAAACCATGTTTCAATTATTTTTCATTAAATTCTAAGGATTTTATATGAAAAAATGTATTTTAAATTTATTTTTCAACTATAATGAAAACCTAAAATTTTATAAAATAATATAATGGGTTTTATTACATGATATCAAGATTTTAAAAAAATTGGTCCTTAAAATAATTTTTAATTGAAACTTGTGAATTCCAAGAGTATGCATGTGTTTTTAAGAACCAATGATGGGTTACCATGAATATAGTAGCTTTATGATGATTGAGTATTTGAGTTTTCAAATGAAATTTTATGAAGAGGCTTCTCAAAGTGTATTCAACTTTATGGTTGGAAAATTTCATAAATAGTCTCAAAATTTAACCATTGACCATGCCCCTTGATATATTTTGGAAATTGAAATGCTATTGCATGTTGATTTCCCATAGGGGGTTTTCATATTGATTATTGTTCACAATGAAAGATAAGGGGATGTTTCTGAAAGGGTTTATAAAGGTGGGGGAACTTATATGTTTAATGGTTAACTATATTCTTGTGTGATAATTGATGTCTGGCTTCTTTTCTATAAAATGGGAAGTTATGGATAGTTTTTCAGGAAGTTTATGTGCATATATAAAATGACCATAAATAGTAGAATGAAGTATAAGCACATATAACAACCTAAAAATTCTATGTTTACCAATTTTAGCCATCCAATATTGTGTGATATCCAAATAAATTCTACTTTGCATTTATATTTTTAAAGGTATTCTCTTGTTATTAGTTAGACCATAAGAAATGGTTTAGAAATTTATCAATGTAGTTAATTTTTTAATGGAATGAACCCTTATTAGTTACAAAACTAGGGTAGAATACACCATTATCTTTTTCTCCCATAAAAATAACATCATCTACATATAAAATATCATAAATTGATACATCTTTATAATATTTAATGTAGAGGTTGTTTTCTAAATTTCCATTATTAAATATTAATTGTTTCAAGCATGTATCTAACTTAAAATACCATGTTCATGAGTCTTATTCTTTCCCATATAGATCCTTATTTAATTTTTATTATACCTATTTGATTAACCATTTATATATGTATATTTGAATGTACATGGTGAATAAAATTCCATAGTTATGGATAAAATTTTTATTAATTTACCTCAAAACACACCTAAATATGCCAAGGGATTGGAAGAATTTTTAGATTATGTGGTTGCAAATCGATCAGTGGATGGTAGAATGAAATTTTTGTGTCATAAATGTAAATTCAAGTGATGATTGAATAGAAACAAAGTATATGAGAATTTTATATTGAAACAGTTTCTTGCTTGATATGTATATTGGATTTGGCATGGTGAATCAAATTTTATGGAAATTCAAAACAATGAAAATACTATCAATGAAATACAATGTGACCCAATATAGAAAAATTCAGTTTAAAATTTGTTAAATGACATGTTTTTTCCAAAATACAATGTACAAGATTTTATTAGATCAAAAGAACCTCTATTTGATCCTAAGTAGGTTAATATTACTCAAAACTTTAGTGAAAAAATGATTTTTATGAATTAGTAGAAGATGGACATCAATAACTATATGAAGGGTGTGCCAAGTATTCGAAGTTGTCTTTTTTACTAAAGTTTATAATATCAAGTGTCTTTTTTGAATTATTGAAAAATAAATTTCTATGATTTTAGAGTTGCTTTATAATGTATTTAGTGAAGCTAAGATCCCTGCATCATTCTATTAGATGAGGAAAGTCAACAAAAAACTTAAAATTAATTATACAAAGATACATGCATGCCCTAATGATTTCATGATTTTTTGGGGAGAAGAGTCTGATAAATTTGAATACACAAGATTTAATACAAGAAAATTGATGTCAATAAACCACAATGAGAGTATAAATCAATGAAACCCTAAGAAAAAATAGATGAAGAAATATCATGTAAAGGTATTGCGTTAATTTCCACTAAAACCATGCTTAAAAAGATTATCCATGTCGTCTAAGACTATATATGACATAAAGTGGAATGATCATGATAGTAATGGTGTCTTAATGATACATCCAAAAGATTAAACATCATGGAATATGTTTGATTTTCGAAATCCAAATATTTCGTTAGATCCTAGGAATGTACGTTTAGAATTTGCTTATGAAGGTTTTAACCATTTTGGTACATTAAGTACTAATTATTTCATTTGTCCAGTTGTTTTTATCCCTTATAATATACTTCCATGGATGTTTATTAAGAATACTTATTTCATTATTTTGAGAATTATTCCTATAAAGAAAATTCCTGGAAATGAAATTGATGTATTCCTTCAACCTCTAATCAAATAAATGCGAGAATTATGGGATGATGGCTTGGAAAATATGATTATTCAATGAGAAAACTATTCAAAAAGCATGTTTCTTTAATATGGATAATTAGTTACATTTCTAAACTAAGAAATATATCTAGTTGGAACAATAATACTAGTTTGTCTTGTCTAATTTTTAATTTTTATTTTGAACCTCAACGATTACCTCATAGAAAAAATGATTTTTTATGTGTCATCATCAATTTCATGATGCTTCTTATAAATTTAGGTTTAACAGGACATGATTAAATGGAGAAATTGAATGAGAAAGTCACCCAATGAGTTGTACAGTTCTGAAATATTAGGAGAATTAATGAATACCACTAAAGAATTTGGAAAATGTCATCAGTTTAAAGAAGGTGGGAAAAGTATATTAGGTACAGTATTTGAAGAAGATGGAACACAAAAATGGAAGAAAAAAGAATATATTTTTCAAACTTCCTTATTGGTAGTTTAATTTTATACAATATAATCTTGAAGTAATACATATTAAGAAGAATTTTTATGAAAATATAATTTTTACAGTGCTTAATAAGAAGGGTAAATATAAGGATCGCCTTAATACTCGTAAGGATTTTGAGTCAATGAATATAAATCATGGTTTGTGAGAAAATTAGAATGACAAGTATCCTTTGTATATTTTACAATAAAAATAATCAGAAATACATATTCCTTTAAACTTTAAATAATGTAAAAGTTCCAGATGGATATTCAAGTAACATATAAAGGTTTGATGACTTAAAACATCGAATATAAGTGGATTGAAAAGACATGAATCACACATTTTGATGGAAAAAATTTTTTTTTGCATTTTCGTAATACCTTACCTGAAAAATAAATGTGATTCTAGTTATGTATTTTAATTTTATCATAGAGATTTGTGGAGAAACTCTAAATACAACTGGGCTAGATAAACTTCATGAAAGAATTGTTTTAACACTATTTCATTTGGAAATATCATTTCCCCCTTTATTTTTTAATGTCATGATTCATTTGAATGTTCATTTGGTTGAAGAAGATAAAATTGGTGGACCGGTAAACTATTGATGGATGTATCCAGTTGAGAGGTATGTTGATATTTTTTTAGTTTCATTGGTGAATTTAATTTTATCAAATTAGTGCCTAAATTTTTTTATTATGTTTCTTATTTTTTTCAATCATGTACTTATGTCATTTGAAATCATATGTGAGGAATCAAGATCAATTAGAAGGATATATTGAGCCAAAGAGTACTTGAACTTCTTATCTAGGTATTTGGATGAGATTTATACTAGATTCAATCGTGTTGTGTATGATGATGACATCTCCACTAATTCTCATTCTAAAAATTAATAATCGATATTTCCAACTATTAGACGACCAGTTTGAATGGGGTCAAATTTTACACTAACTAAATTATATTTTCTATAAGCACATAGATATGTGCTCCTCAATAGTGTTATTATAGATCCATTTGTTGAAGAATTGAACTGTAAAAAAAAGGGTCAACTAAGGGTTCAAGCTCAAAATGATATGGAATTAACAAAATTTGGTGAAAAGGAGCTTGTTGAATGGTTCACCCATCATGTGAGTATATACTCATATTCATATTATTGATGTGTAATTATTTTTTCTATATAAAAAGTAACATATTATATCTTTTTTTCTAGATGATGAATGTTGACAATAGAGCTGAAATGTAAAATGATTTTAAGTTTTTGGATTGAGGTTCTCTAAGGAAGGCTAAGAGATTTGATGACTATAATATTTATGGCTTCAGGTTTCATACAATTTATCATGAAGAAGACTTGAAAACTTATAATAGTTGGGTATTTACATTTATAGATGTGGGATAATATGGGAAGATAAATAATATAATTTAATTAAAAACTCATGGACAACTTTTTGTTGTCTTATTAAAATAAAAGTGGCTCAACATTGATAGGGGTATAATAAAAGATTCCTAACATTTTACTTGTATCAACCTCTCTTATTTTATGGATACTGGTGAGTGTGTAGAATATGATCCATTTATCTTGGATTCACAAGTAAAGATGATTTATTATGTGGATGATGAAATACATGGAGGTTGGAGTGTTTTTATACACATAAAGTAGAGCGACTTATATGATATGGGAGAGGAAGATCAATTGGTGCTTTGTGATAGTGAACCTCATCAACCACAAAACATTGAATAGTTTTTTCCTAAAAATGTCAAAATAGTAGAACTTACAAGAGATGTTAGAAATGAAGGAATTGTTTCCATGGTGGTTTATAACAATAAATATAATGAAGATGAATATATTAAAATGTATAAGTTGTAATGAAAATATATTACAATTTCTCATTGATAAGTGTTTTATACATATATGCATTAGTCTAGTTTTTATTTTATTTTTTAAAAAACCTTTTAGTTTTTAATTTTTTATATATTTAATATACCTTAACCATTGGAAATGTAGGGTTTATAAGAACCAGAAAAATTAGGATCCTAGTCGTTAAGCATCACGGAGCATGCCACGACAATCATCATATTCTGTGGATCCTAGTCATTATGTTGTACCTAATACTGCTAGAAATCAAGATGTTTCCCTAGATTTCATTGGTAGACCACCACCTAATTCACCTCTGATGATGTATCAGTTCACCACCCCTCTATCTAGGAGATATTGGTGAGTTATCGTTACTGGTATGTATGTCATTTTTTAATAAAATAAATTTTTTATTAATTATTTAATGCATTTTTCAAACAGATAAAGACAACCATAGAAAGGATACAAATATAAACATGGAATATGTATACGTTCTGAAGGAATTCAAGACTATCATTCCATTTTATGAGTTCGAGGTGCCTACCAGTGACAATGCTAGAAGTTATGAGCATATTCTTGGGAAGCTTGCTTGAGAGGCAGAGACCTTTCTGATTAACTTCCCCAATGTAATTTTTTGTTAAAAAAATTGTCGCCAACTGAATAAAAACGCATCATTGAGTACTAGAAATAAAACATATATAAAAAATATAAATCAAATATAAAAATCACTGTTAAATTATTTTTTCCCAAGAAATATATGGTTGTTTACTAAACAACCGATAAATAATGTATTCGTAGTTTAAACCACTGGAAATAGTAAAAAAAAATCCACATAGAACATATTTTTTTTGAAATGAACCTCTTGTAATAGCTTTGAGAAACCAGTTCCTTTGAGAAGATAACACGATGAAGTTGTGAGGTGGACCAAGCATAAGGTCTGGTGTGACTGTATAGGTCACGATGGGCAGTGTTACTAGATAGGGTGTGAAAAAGTACACCACTGGGCAGGGTGTACTAAATCATTAATTTTATTTATAATATATTAATTATACAATTATAATTTTTAAAAAATATTTAATAAATACAAAATTTATCTTTAAAAAACAACCACATATTTATTTTTTTAATGTAAGAATCGATGCCATGTCAATCCGGGTCACGGTTTTCCTGTGATGCCCGTAAATACGTTTTTTGTGTTTTAAAACACTAAAATGCACGTTTAACAAACAAAAAATGAAAAATAATCTTTTATTAATGGGAAAACATGATATAACCAACATTTTATTATTTGTGACATGGAAAATAATCAACACATTCATTCAATGTGCAGTGTGCTCGGAATGACTCAATAAGAAATTTTATAAGATATTAATATTTTAGAAATATGTGTCAGGGGGTCAAAACCAATAAAATTAAATCATATTTCCATAAAATCAAAAGAAAACAATTTTATATTTAATTATGAAATTTAGTAACCAACATAACATCATTTCGAATTAAGATTTTCTCGTTATGGCTGTAAATGTGTTTTTAGTGTTTTAAAACACTAAAACATGTGTGGAATGGTCAAAACCATAGGAAATTACCTCATATTGACATGAAATCATTAGGAAACAATTTTTTAGTTATTTTTGACATGAATATATAAAACATGTAATTATGATGTGTGGTGTGGTCGGAATGACTATGTAACCACTTCTTAAAGGTACAAAAAACCTTTAAAAAGGTTTTAGGGGCTCAAAACCAGATAAATATCATTATATTGACCTAAAATAAGATTAAATTGACCATATATTTAATATTTAATTACAGGAACTGACATAATGTCGTTATGAATGATAGTTTTCTTGTTATGGCTGTAAACGCTTTTTAGTGTTTTAAAACACTAAAATGTATGTGGAACGGTCAAAACCATATAAAATGACCTCATATTAATATGAAATCATGGGAAACCCAAAAATGAGTTATTTTTTACATGTACATATAGAAAAAAAGTCAATCCTACATGCGGTGTGGTCGGAATAACTCAGTAACCACTTTTTAAAGTTACAAAAACCTTTAAAAACAAGTGTCGGGGGGTCAAAACCAGGAAAACGACATCATATTTCCCTAAAATCAGGGTAAAATGACTTTATATTTAATTTTGAAATGTAGGAATTGACATAACCTCATTTCAAATGATGTTTCTCAATTTTTGGATGTAAATACGTTTTTAATATTTTAAAACACTAAAACATGCGTGGAACAGTCAAACCATAGAAAATGACCTTATATTGATGTAAAATCAATGTAAACCCACCAATAAGTTATTTTTTACATGTATAAATAAATAAAACATCAATATGATGTGTGTTGTGGTCTAAATGACTCAGTAACCACTTCTTAAATGGAGAAAAACCTTTAAAAACAAGTATCAGGGGCTCAAAACCAGACAAACAGTGTCATATTGACCTAAAATCATGGGATAATTGTTATATATTTAATTATAAAATATAAGAACTTAAATAATTTCATTCTAAATGATAGTTTTTTCATTATGGTTTTAAACATGTTTTTAGTGTTTTCAAACACTAAAACATGCATGAAACTATCAAAATCATAGAAAACAGCCAAATATTAATGTAAAATCATCAGAAAACCACCTATAAGTTATTTTTTAAATATTAGACATGGTGTGATATCAATGTATTTAAAAATCTTTATTAAGTAAATTTCAAGCACATCGCACATCGCTACAAAAAAAATTAGAACATTTACTTATCCTTTTTTAGTTTCAAGTGTTGAATATTATCTTAAATAGGTATGTTTATGTTTTCAATGTGATTTTAATTATATATTATTTGTTTTGTGTTAAAATTTATTATGGTTTATTAACAAAATAACAAAGTTTATGTGGTGCATTTGGAATATATTGTGTGTCTTTTCTTTTTCGTATTTCTTTTCTTAAATATTATAGTTTTTATTGTTGGTGGCAGATGTCGGTAGTAGGCAGAAGGTTGACCGTTCTGATCAATGACATTACTCAAAAGGTTTTCCTGATAGCTATTAGTTTTCTTGGTATGTTAAAATTTTATCAATTATTCTACTATAATTATGATTTATTATGTTTAGTTTTAATTTTTGTTTTCTTTTTTGTTACAGTTGATGAGATAATGTGGTCGGTTTCAGTTGATGATATACAGTGGAGGTAGATAGATGTAGTAGAGTTTATGACATGGATGTATATTGGTCATGACATGGATGTAGTGTAGGAAGATAGATGTATTTGTTTATTGATTTGTGGATTGACCGATATTGGGGTTATGATGACTATGGATGTTTGTATATTTTTTATGGATGTATGACGTATATATGATGGTTTATCATATAATTACATTTTAGTTTATTGCATGACACTTTTTTTATATTTACAGTTTTATATTAAATATTTAAAACAAAAACTGATTTCATAGTGGTTTTTAGAAACTACTGATAAATACATTCAGCAAAATATGTTTTAGTGGCGGTTAGGACTAACCGCTACTGAACATATTAGCATTGGTAATTTTAATTTTTAAATATTTCTCCAGGATATTTTTTCAAAAAAAACTACTAAATAAAAAATAAACTACTGCTAAAAACTCCAAAAATGACACAAAGTAAAACCTCCATGAAATTAATGAAACCACTACTAAATAACTAGCAACCATGCAATATGCAACAGTTTTGAGAACCACCATAATATTAATAGGTGAAAGTTTAAACTACCGCTAGTCCATAAAAAAATATTGATATTTCCCCTTTTTTGTAATGTAATTTCAAATTGATGTCATATGAGTTATATTATTATATAAATCCATTATGTCTTAAAAAATTGTGTTTTAATGAAAAGTGTTTCTTAAGGATATAAGGAAACTTTCATCAAACAAAACACAATGTGCATCTAAAGTAATTATCCTAAATGTTTATTGGGATATTACAAAAATCCCTATAATATAAAATATGTAGTCAAGTGATAGAATTTATTTCTATAAAATGGATCACATATCTACTTTATATAGTGGGAGTAATATTGACTTGGGTTTATTCAATTTTGGAGATGCACAAGTAGTTGGAATATGAATGAGTTTTACATGAGGTATGGAAGAGGAATGTTCCAGAGTTCATAGGATGGACAAACCACGTGGGTAGTTTTATATTCCCCATGGATGGTGATACAATATTCACTAGGAATAATAATTCCTACAAGTAAGTAGTGTAGGGAAATTAATTAAGCTTGAAAAGATAATTGAAAATTCAATAATGGATTCCATTCATCAAAGTATAGGGGGCTTATTACTTTGAAAACTATGGTGAGTATGAGACTATACATGGATAGTAAAAGCATGGTACCAATAATACTTGATTGGTTATACCAAGTCATCATGCCTAAATCCATTAGAATTTTAATTTTCATAAATAATTTCTATTACAAACTTTTGAAGATTGGATGTCAAGACCACCAATCATGGAAAGAATCTAAACAATGCAACTAAAAAGGGATGTTCACACCATAGAATTCCAATATGGGGTGAAAGTTATTGAAATCTATTTTGGGATTTAATTAATAAAAATGATTGTACAATATTCATTTGGAATTAATCTTTTCCAAGTGCCTACAAGATTTTAGTGGGTGTGCCATTGTTTTCGGGTCAAATATATGTTTGTTAACATATGGAAAACAACTATTGGTCTTACAGTTAATTAGGAAAAAAATGAAATAAATACTCCAGATATTGACTTAAAGTGTAAAACAAAGTCCTAGGGAATAGGATATACTAAGTTAGATCTAATGGATGATTAGACCTAGACAATCGTACATATGCTGATAAGGTATTATAAAAATAAAAGTTTTGAACAATTTGAGATAGAATTGTTTCTAGAGTCACATGGAATATATCTCTCCAAGAAGACATGCGTGGGGAATAGGAATAAATTAATATGGTGATTGTAATTCAACACACTTCTATGATAGATCAATCAAATATTTTGTTATATGTAAAAGATGTGATATTTATAATATATACTTTTTGGTAGGCACATATCAGTTATATCCAGAAGAACTAAAATAGAAGCAGTCAAAACTATACCATTTTACATGAAAAGTTACGAAATCTATATACCTAGTATAAGGAGAGGAAGAGATACTGGTTAAAATGGGATACAAACTAGTATTTATATAGATCCATATGATCTTATATCATATTTAGGATAAGATAATGAGTGATACAAGGTCATACAATACAGTGGTAGATATATATACAAATATCAAGTTCATCATAGTTTTTAAGGAAGCTAACGATGTAGTGTAAAGTATGAAATGATTTATTATAGTTATTGGAATCACACTAAGTATGTAAATTTTTATCATTATAATAATTATATTACTATTAATATCCAAGATTACAAGTTATGATAGTGGAAAAAAGGAATACACTCGGGGATTACATCTCTTGAGGAGTATTACCCAAGGATTTGTGGTCATACATAGCATAATATCCATGAAATGGAGATATGGAAGACTCATTACTAAAGCAATAACTTGGTAAAAACATGATTTTATCATGTGAGAGGTAACAAGGATAGTTATCAAGTTAGATCAAGTGTGAGTGGGAGTGTTGTAAAAGTGGGTTCCCTAGACCCAAATTTATCAGTACTTTTCCATTATCATACCATGTATATAGTTATTTATATATGATGTAAAATTACCATTATAGTGTTTATATTTCTTTATACACTATTGAAATGGTAATTTCTATATATTATTTGTCATATCAAAAGTTTATAGAAGCTCCCAAGCTATAATGAAATCCTTGAGATACTACGACATTAACCATAATTTTTTTTCTATGGTCTAGATACATCATATTCACTATACATAGTTAATGTATAACTATCAGGTTCAGAAGTCTCATAATAATTGAGATTTATTCTCCTAAATTTTTCACATGGTGATCTATAGTTGCTGAGATCATCAGGACAGACCCTCCAATAGGAACACCACATGTTTTGGGTGTCACTGGATATTCCTATCTATAGACATGTGTATTGGAATCCTGGAATGTGATCATTATCAATGTGTATAATTTTATCATGTAATTTTATGCATGGAAAAATCCATGACATTGAATTTGTGGAAAGGTATATTATTTTTTGTACATTATTGGTGGCATGGAATTGTTTGAATGGTCAAGATAGAATTTGTAACTTCCTAGTCGAGGAAGTGATATCTTGGGCCTAGTTTATCAGGATTGTAGTAACTTCATTACTCCTTGGAAAAGGTTTTCGAGGGTACGTATATCTAGTTAGGTCAAAAAATAAAAGAGAAAGTAAGGATGATGACACAAATTTTCACCCTTCTTTAGGAGATATCATGAGACAAAGAGATTATATTACACAGTATGTGTTCGTGGGGTGGTTTTCATTACTATGACTATTCCTTATCTTTTTAGGTCCTTGATGGGATGCTAGGATCTATTATTGTTCTATGAATACTATTAATTATAATTGATATAATGGCCAAGAGTATCACACACAATAGCATACTCAAAAATATCTCTTATCCTAGTGAATTAGAATATTTGACATGGTGCCCCCCCCAAAGGGTCCGAGAGTTGTCCAACTAATCGATCATTGAATAATAAATAAATTCAATATTATTAGAGTATAGAATAATTAGGTTGAATTTATTTATTAAAATTATTCATAAGGTATTAAGTGAATACGTTGAATAATATTATACAAAAAAAAATATAATATTAATATTCATGGTTTGTTTAATATTAGTGGGTATTTCAAGTCGAGTTAAATGACTTAGTTTTATCATGTTATATATTTATAATATATTATAAGTAGGTAATAAAACCTAAAATTTTTTAATTTCATAGTTAGTTCTTCATAACATATCATTTATTTTTTAATTAGTAGATATTGGATATACAGGGTCGGGGAAGCCGTATCGATTATTTTGGAAATCTGCTTATAAATAAATAAGGCGCTAATTTTTTTGTGTTGTGCATTCCAAGAAAATGAGATCCTTCCTCTCCTCTTTATTTATATAGAGACAAAATATCTCCATAAGCGATCAATCCAAGAACTCCATTTACGGATTTAGGTGATCATCTTGACACAAAAGTATTTTTTGGAGTTTTGGGTTAGCACCTAGAATTTGATGACCGATGATCATTCAGATTCTTGAAGCATGTGTGGATGATATAGAGGGGTTAGACTTTGTATTCTTTTAGAAATGATCATTTGTGATTGATGTAGTCGAATTCATCACCAAATTGTACGTGGTATTAAATTATTTATGTTTTTTCATATTAAATTCATGTGAGATCCTCATATGTATACCGAGGATTAGATCACCAAATATGATGAAGTTTTATTACTCATGTGATGAAAAAATTTAAATCCCTATCCCACCAGCTTCCTTAGTGCACCCCAATACCTTAAAAAAATTTCTTTAATGTTGATCCACAAATTTTCAAAGTTTTTGGGCATGTTTATAAAATGTTATTACCGAATTACTAGAGCTGTATTTTTATGGTTGAATATACTCTTCATCTTCCTCCACTTTGATGCATGGATCTACTAGATTAATGAGTGAATTTCTCCATGAAATTTAATTTGGAATTAAAACTTTGAGTTTTATTCCATATCCAAGTATAATAACCTAATTCACTTACCTTTATCCTAATATATTCATCATTTATTGAGGAGTATCCAATTCTATCAGCAAAAAATATTTTTTACATTGATTGATTTATTTGGGCCCAATGGATTTCAATGAGAACTGGGTCCAGTTGAAGAATTTGAATCCAAAAAACAATGGAATCCTAAAAAAATAGTTCCTCAATTTAAATAAATATTAAAAAAATTATGTCTGAAATACTAAAGAGATAAAATGCTATAAAAATTACATAATTTAGGAATTTTCATATTTAACAACAAAATTCACCAAAACCCCATGAATTATTAATATTAAATAAAATTGAAAAATTGGGGGGGGGGGGTAAATCATTTAAATACACATGAAAAATAATGTAAATACCAACTCTATAAATTCCCCTATACTTATTACTTGGACTCTTTTAAAAGTAATAATTAAAATCAAATAAAATAGAATTTAAAAAACATACTCATGAGATCCACCATTTTTACATCAAGAAACAAAATATATCATGAATCCTAAAAAACCATATCTTTAAGTTATCAATTCAATCCATTTCTTTTTCCATACTCCTTCCATGCACACAAAACACTTACATCACCTAAATATTTCTTCATCAAACAAATGTTAACTTTCAACAAGGATTTTCTCCTCCAAGTCCATTCAAGAGTCACCTTAGGCTTGATAAATTCTCCTATATATAATTATGTGAGTCAAGGACATGTATTTATCATGAGTAGTTTTCAGGGTTGTTCAATGTCTTTCATTGGGTATGTCTTATATGGAAAAACTTTTGAGGCAAAATAAAGAGGATTTTTCTCTTTTTGATGAAAATTTCATTATTCTAATTTTTTCACAAGTATGGTCTCACCCTTAATCCCCTCAGTATAAAATAAGCTCTAATCATCATGAAAACTTTAAGGAATGTTCACACCATTCATAATTTCAGAAATAGAAAATGATATCCACTCAAATATCTTCAACATATTTCAATATATTATTGATATTTTCTAATTCTACACATCTTTATTTTTAAAGCCAGTGGGGTTTATTTAAATTTCGAGAAGTGGGTGTGACTTAATATCCATTCTCTTTAATGAGAACACATATTTTAATCTTCACAAACTTGATTTTTTATTGATTTTTCCAATAGATTTAGCTTAGAAAGTTTTATAATTCTACTCAAAATATCCAACAATGCACATATTTTAGTAAAATGATTTTTTAGCTACAAACACAGTATTTTAGAATTTAATTTTCAACCCAAAGTAGCATCAAATGATGAATCACGTCATAAGTTATATTCCCCCTATACTTAAGTTAAACTAGAACATGTATTTTCACTTCCATAGTAGGTTGGATATAGAAAATTGGTTTGTAATGTGGATAACCTAATACGTTGTTCATGGATACTAAGGTATAAAAGGATTAAATGTATAAATAAGACTAGAATATAAATTATTATATTGAAAATGGGGATTTAAAAACTAAATAATTTCCTTAATCATTTTAAGCACAAGTACCACAAACCATGAAGTTTTTATAGAAATAAATTAAATTGTTCTTTAAGAAGACATGGATTGGTTCTCTTAATAAATGAGGTGAATGTAAAGAATATACCAACAATGGTTTAGAAGCCTCAAGATAATGTGATTTTAAAGATAAAGACAATGAGATATGTCATGGGATTCAAGAATAAAAGGTCTTTTCATGAAATTATGAACATTTTGAACTTGAAAAAAAGTCATTTTCAAAATTTATTTATGTTCATTTTCATGAGATAAATTAGGTCACTCATTGACATGAGTTTTTAAAATAGAAATGATAATCATTTGAGCTCAAAAGTTTAAAAACACAATAAAATTGATAAATTAAAATATAAAATTTTCAAGAATCCAAAAAAATTAAAAATATAACTTTTAAAATTCTAAACTATAATGGTCCCTTACCCACCCACACACACACTTAAATGATTCAGTTTCATTAATGAATTCAATTACATTTAACTTGTAAGTATATTTTAAATTTAATCACTATAAGAAAGTAAGTGTGAAGGAGTGGTACAACCTGACTTATTAGTAGGGAAATTTTGAGTTGATATCCTACGTTTTTCTCACTAAAAAACTACAAGAAAAACTAAAAAATATAACATATTAAATTTATTGAATGAAAATAAAATATAAATATAATGAGAAAGGGAAATAAAATAAGTATTAATACCTCTAAATAGGCAGTTCTAGTGGGTTATCCCCAATCTAAAGGTGGGTTTAGTTTCTTTATTATGAACCACCAAAACTTCTTCTTTTTAGTGATATTCTGTTCACACTAGTTATAGAGGAACCCATAGATAGAGTATAAAAAATCCACCACCATTACAATGAATTATAATTTGTATGATAGGGGAAGGAAAAAGAATAGGACATCCTATTATTTGGACATATCTTTTTTTGTCTCTTAAACATTATTTCCATCCATGGTCTACTCATTTGAATCCTATATATAATTAATTTTATAAAGGGAAAATTTAGTGAGAATTTCATTTTTTTTATTGAATTGAAGAAAAAGTAATCAGTATAAAAATATTTTAATTAAATTAAATATGATTTAAATTTGGTTAATTCATGAAAATCCATTGGGATCTTCTAATTTACTCCATCCAATAAATGATAAAGAATTTTGGGGAGCTCTATGTGTTCCTCTTCAGGTGTATCATCATCATCATATTCATCCTCCGTGGAAATCCATGTGTTGGATAAATATAAAAATTTAATACAAGTTTGGTAATAATAAATTCAACTATAATAAAATTAAAATGATAAAATTTCAAAAAAAAATTGTCTCCCTTAATTAGATTGACTTCAATTTCCTTTTCATTGCTTGACACCTCTTAGATTTGGGTTGTGGTGGATGAAAGTTGGTATTTAAGCTCCTCCATCTTTTATTAAAATTATACCACTTCTGTGGTTTCATCTTCCATGGAAAGGGTAAGGTAAAATAGTGTTCAATATATATTTTCAAATATGGGATGATCATGTTGCAGGTTAGCATCAAAAATTGATTCAAGGGTTCTTCAAAAAAATCTTGATCTACCATAAGTGCATCAACTTGCATGTGTTCTTCATGGATCTCCTACATCCATGGATGAGGGCAGGTTGATGTTAGTAATTACTTTAGTATCTCCTTTTAAACATCCTTAGGTTACTTAACATAAAAAATGATTGGTGAAATCTCTCCCACCACTTATTTTGGTTCTTGATTTGGTTCTGGTTCTGGTTGCTCCAACAACTATTTTTTGGATCTGTGGACATATTCAGCAAGCCATTGTATTTTTCTCTCCAGTTTTTTTACCTATATCCTTGTAATTTTTCTTTTTAATCATTATGAAATTATTCTTACACCTGATATTTTTTAGTCCTTGGAGGATAATTTGAATTTAAATACATCATAAAAAGAGATTTTTTTTTGTATTTTTAATGAAATAAAAGAATGTTTTTTGGAAAATTGAGAATAAAAATAGTGAGTGAAGGATTCCTTGGATCCTAATATATATTTAACACATGTGGAAATATAATAAAAATTTGGTGAGGGTGCATCAGAAGAAGAATCCATTTTTTATTTGAAATTTTTATTTAAAAATGGAATGATATTTACAATTTGATTATTGGCACCGCCACCCCAAAAATGGTTCCATGTTTTGGCATGCGACTATGGTGGGGTGTGATAAAAATATTTATTTCCTAAGTTAAAACTATTATATAGTAGTTAACCTAGGTTATCTCTAGAGAGTAGTTCACAATATTCATGTTTTTCAATTTAAATTAATAGAAAAATCGGTTCTTTTGTTGTGATTTTTTGAAAACTAAAGTAATCAGTGAAGCAATAGAATAAAAATAGTGATATGAGAAGGGTGATCAGGTCCTATTTTGTCTTCCAAATAAAATGTTATCCAATTTACAAGGTATTTAATCCACTTATACTATGACAATAAAGTGATATTCCATAATTGCTACCTCTCACTCCCTTATTCAAATAGTGAGGGTGAGAATAACACTTAATAAAATATTAGATTGGTCTACCCTCCTTCTAATGTGTCAGAAAGTTATAGAAAATACCCTCAATTGACTTAGGCAATAATCAATCAGGTCTTTTTTCCAAAATATTTAAGAGTGTCCACTACTACTCCCACACGCACTAACAATCGTTGAGTACTTCACCACTAAGATCTAATATATTTAATCATATACAAACCAAAACCTATTAGAGGGATATGATGGTCATTGACCAAGGAAAAAACAATAATAGAATCAAAAATCGCATATGATTGTACATGATAATAAAAATGGTTATTATAGTATTGAAACCAACTTAACAGAAGAAATAAATGGTTTTTATCCAATGAAGTTAAAGAACTCAATAATGGAAGAAATAAATCCTCCCCTACCCAATCAATCAAAACTTTATACCTCCATTTGATGTGTAGATAAGAATAATGGTGATGAAGAATACATTACAAAACATAGAAAATAGAAAAGGAAGAATAGAAAACTTCTTCTCTAGAATCCATATATCAAAATTGTTTAATGTTTCCCCCACTAAATATTAAAATATAACCAATATATATTTTTAAGAGTTGTTTTAAATGTATTTTCTTATCAACCCTAAAAATTTCAAAGATTCTAAATAGGTATACAAAAATTTATACCCAAATTATTCAATCTCTCTTTTTATGGATGAAAGTACTCTCTATCTTCCTCCAATTCGATGTGTTTATCTATAGGATTAATGAGTGAATTTATACAGGTAATTTAATTTTTACATTAACCTTAGAGTTATGTTTTATATCCAACTGAATTCACCTTATTTTGTTCCCTCCATCCTGATATATGCATCATTTATTAAAGAGTGGTCAATTATATCGACCAAAAGGATTTTCTAATTTGTTTGATTTATTTGGAACCCATGTATTTTGAAAAATAAATAGGTTATGTTGAATAAATTTAATCCCATTAATAGTGGAAGCCTATAAAAAATAATTCATCAATTTGGATCAATATTAAAAAAGTTATTTCTGAAATACCAAAGAGATAAAAAACATCTAAAATTCTACAATTAATATATTTCAAATTTTTTCAAATAAAATCACCAAAATGCCAAATATTATGAAATTCAGCTCAAATTGATAAATTAATGGGGATTAAATCATTGAAATACACATGAAAAATAATGAAAATACTATCTCTATTAGTAATTTTTCTTCATTCCCAAAAATATAACATCCTTAATTAAATAATTTGGAACTAATAATTCAAAATTTGAGATTAATTTTATTTTATTAAATTTTTAAAAGTGATTAAAATTAATTTTAAAATAATAAATGTATAATTAATTAAAAATAATTTTCATTAAAAATTATAACATAAGTTTTGAAATAAAAAATATGGGTTTATAAATTAAAACAAATATTTTTTAAATTGTAAAGTCACTTATAAAATTAATATTTTATCTTAGAAAAAATTTTCATAAATTTTTAACTTATACTTATATATTAATAATGTCCTAAAAGTCATGATATTTGTATAAATCGTATTTAGAACAATTCACCTAAAAATTTATCTTTTTAGAATATCCTAAAATTTAACCTTAATCTAAATTTGGAATTATAAATTAATAAATAAGTTCTTTTTACCAAATTAAAATTATATAATTTATATATTTATTTATTTAAATAAAAATTAAAATATAAATAAACACTCTTTTTATTGAAAGATGACTTCCTAGTCATCGAATATCTTTAATCATATTTCATATAAATTTATAAATGATTTAATACATAAATAATATTTTAAAAATATAAATATTACATACTATAATAAAATTTTAGATGTGAACAATTTAATTTATTAATGTAATATACTATAACCCACTTTTAAAATGTATCTTTGAAAGGTATAATAATAAGTAATTATTTTAATTGTTTATTATATTGTTATCTACTAGTGAGTATGTTATTCATGTAATTTAAATATGTCTCGGTTTTTTTAGTTGGGTGTTGTGTTAGTTATGTTACTGACATGTTGTATGTGACATTAGTTATTAAAGATAGCTTTAATTTAAATAATACAAAATATTATCTAATTACATTAATAGGTGATAGTAAAGAAATTTCCATAGAGGGATCTCATCATTTTCAAAAGATAGAGACTCATATGAGGCTTCAAGGAGGATATTATATGTGAAGGGAAATCCATACATGGAGGAAGTTTCATTGTTTGAAGCTTCAAAATGAACCCAGTATAATGTTGGGAGTTTGCAGAGGCTCATCATTTGTATAGGAATGGTTATGATTTTGGTAAGACTGTGAAGGGATTAAATGAAATTTTTGTGATTATTGATATTGATGGGTTTCTTTTCCTATATAAGGACCCTTAATCACTTCATTATAAAGAGAAAAAAATACTTACAGAATATCATCACTGCATAATTTTAGAGAAATCAGGAGTCCTCAAACCACAAGAGTTCGCACACCACCAGAGTTCAAAAAGTAGAATGGTTAGTGAATTATTTTACTTTGAAAAGGATGTTATTGTTCATGAGGGACTCATAGATCATTAAACACAATCCATTAATAGAATAAAATCCATTAACAATGTTATTGGACACCAGTAAGAATTAATGATTCCATGTGTTGTGTGTTGGTTTTGTTTTCATCCTTTCACTATTAACCATGGTATGTTGGTGTGTTGGATGTGGTGTTTCCATTTACATGGTTTAGTGGAGAACATTGGATTTTCTATTCACCATTTCAGTAGTTCCACGATAAGATAGTGTTCCTATTAAAGGGAAATTTGAAGATTATATAAATCAATGTATGATAAAGGAATGTTGATCATGGTAATATTGTCAGATAGGTTGAAGCAATCAAATAAAAAGGATCACCTAGATAGGGATGTATCATGAAAAGTTAATTTAGAAGTTCCAAGACTTCTAAGACCTTGATATATTTATATAGGAATCTATTGTAAATTTTTGGGTGTGTATGGGAAGCTTTCATTGGAAAATGAAGCAAGGGAAGTACTTTAATGCATGTGAAAAAGTTGCGTGAAAGGAAAAAAGGAATTTCATGAAGTCTCATGAAATTGATGTTTTGAGATGGCCTCATCAAAATATAGAAAAGTCGTGAATTTCATAAAATATTTTCATGAATAGTAAAAGATGTTTGAACATGTGAAAAGTTATGTGAAAGTGGTGTTTTAAAGTCATCTTGTTTGTATTTGGTAAAGTCAAGGCTTTCATGAAAGTTTAGAGAGTTCGTTAAGGTGGAGTTGTGTGAATTTGATAGAGTTGTGTGAACCCTATAAATATAGATGGAGTTGTTCACTAAAGTCAATTTAAAATCATGGAAGTTTAATGAACTAGGAAAGTTGTTCACAAGATCTGTGGCACATGAGGTATTTTTGTAAAGGGTCAGCCACATATATAAATAGTCAAATACCCCCTCATTTAAAGAACCCTAAAATAACAAAGATTCATAGTATTTAAAGTTTTTGATAAAGTTTCATGAATGTATTTCTTACATGAATTATTCATACAAGCATGATCTTTGAGAATAAAGTATATTTGTTTGTTTGACCAAGAGAGTTTCATGAACACAATTCACACAGACATCAATTACATGAAATAATTTCTTACACAAAGTATTAATGCTAACATCAGTTGTGAAAATGAATTATCTTGTTTCTATACTATCTAGATGAGGTTTGAAAAAGATTGAAAGTCTCACGAAATCTGGTATTTTTATGACACTGTGAAAGTTGCATAAAAGTGTGGAGTTTCACAACATAATGAAACTTACATGAAAACCGAGGAGTTGCATGAAAGATCAAGAGTTGTGGGAAAAATGTACAATTGATTGAAATTAAGTATTTGTAATTTTCATCAAGAGAAAAATATAGAAATTTATTGGAAATTGTTTCATACCTTTAAAAATAAAGTTTTTATTACTTAAATATTAGTTCAATAAGGATAGCGAAGATGATAAAATGATGATATTAAAAACTATTTTTTGAAAGATCATTGTAAAGATAAATGGGAACTAATTGGTGCATTAAATAACAAATAATTAAGTCATGCGTTGTCCTAAGAGACAAAAATCATTCCCTCTTTAAGTAGTAATAAAAGAGTGAGTATAAAGGGAGTAACCCTTGGTTGGAAGTGAGATGACCCTAAACCATTTAAGGGTAGTCAACCTGGTCATAGGAGTTACCTAGCAAAAATCCACCAAGGAATGATTATTAATGGAATTTGGTGCATCGACACAATGATAGTGTGTGATCCTTAGATGTATCCCATTTCCGGAGAACTATGTAAAATTCATGTATCTTCTATGAATCCTTTACTTATATTCTATAGGAAGAAAATAATTTTATGAGGATTGAAAAATCATTGATCTTATATGAAAAAGGCTAATATTAGTGTACCAATCAATAATATCATCATTAAATAGGTGAACACAAGAGGGAAACTACTAACATGTGAGTTCAATACTAGTTAGGGACGTGAGATAATTAAGGTTTCATGGGGAAATGTGAATGAGTTTATTACCTTGATTCACCCCAACCTTAGGGAATCTCTCACTAAAATCCCTTATGGGGATAACAATTGATATTAGAGAAAAGGTTTATCTTGTTGGATTTTTTATCTGAATTGATCTGATCAACCTTTGGAGGTGAAATCGTTTCTACCCATACAACATGAGAAATAGAAAAAATATGAAGAAGAATCCATCCATCCAAATAAAATTTTTATTAAGAGAGAGATAAAATTCCACAAGGACACAAAAGATTTATGGGGGACAAAAATAATGAAAACTTAGGGCATCCCCTATAATAAAATTAACACCCTCTGGCTTCAAGAAATTGGGATTTAAGAGACGATTGTTGATGGGAATCTGGTCTCCCAAACAAACATGGTAATCCGCAACCCTATTTTCCTCGCTCCATGTATGAGTCAGTTGGATGTTGTTGTAGAGGATGGATTTACATTTCCTAAAAATGTATGTTATGGATGAGGGAGTGGATCCTTTACCATACAGGGAATCATGAAAGATCAAAGAATCAATCTCCACCTAAGAGATGTCAATGTTCTACTGAGTGCAAAGAGTGATCCTGGTATGCATTGCTTTGGCCTCGACCATGAGAGAGTTACCATTGCCAAAGGATGAGGAGAAGGCAAGAACCACATTCCCCCCAATGCCGCGCACCACTCCCCCCATCATATTTCCAAGAATGCAGGATCCATCAATGTTCTACTTCAATCCAGTACGAGGAGGCCGCCACCAAACCCATCTCCCCTGTGCTCTATCCATGGAAGGATGAGACAATGGGGTACTAATCTGTAGAAAGAACAATGAAGTAGCTTCCCACCAATTTTGGATAACCAAAACCATTTCCTCCAATAAGAAATGAGTTCTAGAAATTATGGACCTTTCCATGGGGAGAGACCCCTCGAACCTAACCTGGTTTCTGGCATGCCACAAGCTCCAGCACCCTGCACCGAGAATCATTGCCAAAGCCATCCTCTCTATATCGAGGACGTGAGAACTATGGAACCATCATTATATAAAATAGTTACCCCTATTTTCTTGAGATGAGAGATCCATGAAGTCTCTAAAGAATGTATAAGTCACAAGATTCCAATCTTCTTCAAAGAACAGGTGATTAGTGTTCTCCTTCCGGATGATGTTACAATAATGGAACCTAGATTCAAAGCTAATACCCAATTTTTTTATGTTATCATCCATAGTAATAGCCGAGTTCCTGATGTTCCAGGTGATGAAATTATATTTTTTTGGGATTCTGTTACACCACACAAAGTCATTCCAATGGTCTTGTTGATCCTGAGAAGAATACAGTTTGTGAAAATCCCTGATGGTGAAAGAACCAAAGGAAGATGGCATGAACAGACACCTATTAGGTTAAAGAGTAATCACAGTGGACTAGAGAAACTCATATTCATCCTTTTCAAAAACCATTGATGTAAACCTGGGATAACGCTGAGCTTCTTTGAGGATGATCATTAGAGCTAGACAACCATGAAAACCGAGAATAGACTCCCTAATTCCTATGCCAGAAAAGAATATTTCCTTCACCAAAAATCCAATGAGAATATTGTTGAAGGACTTGGGTGAGAGTAAATATATTCACCTAAAAGGGGGAAGCAGAACCATGCACAGACTTCGCATTACCCTTATAGATGAGAGACATTTACTTACCCATAAAGTGCATTCCTCAAGAACTTCCCATGAAAGATTGTCCTGTAAACAGTAGAGCATACTCTGAAGGCTTCTAACATTAATCCCTTCTACATGGATGGGTCTTTCCAACCTTCCCCATGAGGCCCAGTGTCATTTCCCCTCAGAAAAAGCATCCCAGATAAAGTTACAAAATACCTTGTAAATATTTCTGATGAACCCCTATGAGACATTTATGGAGGCCAAATCGTGGACAGGAATGGAAGATAGGACACTGTCAACCAATGCAATATGATCCACAATAGTTAAATAGTATTTCTTCTAATTTAGGATGTGATACATGATCCTATTAACAACACTGTCAAAGTCCCAAACTCGAAGCCTTCTTGATGTAATAGGCATGCCCAGATACTCCATGGGAAAGTATCAACGCTGCATATCCAAGCGGTGACACAGGGAAGCAACACAACTGGGAGCACTCTTTGGATTAAAGAACAGATTTCTTTTGGAGTTTCTAAGTACATGACCGCTATAATAGAAGTACTCTTCAAGGATCCTCTTGATTCCACGAAAAGAGACCCTTCCACTATTAATGAATATGATTGTGTCGTCTGTGAACATCAGGTGGGAAATTGTAGGAAGATTTTGTTTCCTTGTGTATGGGAGAATAGCTCCATTCGACAAGCCCCGGTTGATATGGCAGTTGAGAGCATCCTGATCAAGGATAAAGTTACTTGGGGAGATTGGGTCACCCTGCTAGAGACATCTAATAGCCTTGAAGAAACCATGAGACTTTCCCATGAAAGAAATAGATGGCCAAGATGAGCTGAAATAATGAAAGAGTAAATCCACTGACCTTGACAAGAAACCCATAACTGCAAGAAATCCATTAATGAATATCTATTCGATCCTATCATAATCCTTATTCATGTCAAGTTTGATTACCAAGTTGGATTTGTGGGTTTTAATGTTGATGTTCCCAATAACCTCTTGCGCCAAATAAATTGCACCCTGGATGGAGTATCCCCTCACAAAACCCTGTTGTTTAATAGATATCCACTAGTGTAGGATCTTTGAAAACCTTAGATTAATAATACATGCAAGGATCTTGTATGGAATGTTTCACGAGACAACTAAACGATAGTGAAAAATCGAAGAAGGATCCTTGACCTTAGGAATGAGAACAAGGGCAGTAGCACATGCAACCCAAGGGAGGCTCCCACCATGAAAGTAATCTTGTATAGCTTCAATGATGTCTCCCTTATCCACATCTCAAGACCCTTTGTAAAACGATCCAGGAAATTTTTCTGGCTCATGTGAACTGTTTGGGTCAAGATGTATCATATCCATATGGATCTATTCCTTATTTGGGACCTCTTCCAGGAACGTATTATCTTGAACCGACACAGTGTTGGGAATTGCCTCCCAGATATATGAGGCTTTACTTGGGTATCCCCTGTGCATCCTAAAATTAGGACCATCAAGGAGATCCTTGAAGAACCAATACACCATACTTCACACAATTTCTCTATCATTCGTGTAGGTTTCATCCTCAAGTAAAATGTTGGGTTGGATTGACTGTCTTATTTCTCTAATACATGCATGAAAAAGGCCATGTTTTTGTCACCCTCTTTCATCCATTTCACACGGGAGTAGTCCCACACCATACGTTCCTATTTAAGAGGAAGATCTTCCCAAATATTACTCTTTTCCATTAACTCCTCGAACAACATGTCACTTTATTCCTCCTCCAAGTTAGATTCCAAGTGGTCGATCCTCTGTTTCATATACTCCAGGTCCTGATCAATAATAGGAATGTTCTTGGCACACGATTGGAGCCCCTACTTCAGCCTTCGAATCTTATTGTGAAGAGAAACCCATGAGTACCCCTGAATTGGTCCTTCCCATAGGTCACAAACTACTCTCTGGTAACCATGAGTTCAGGCCCACTGAAGGTAGAACCTAAAATGATCTTGAATATTCAGACAAGGAAGTCAAGAAACAAACAACAGGGAATGATCTGAAATGTCGTGAACCCGATATTTCACCTTGGTATTTGTAAATGAACTGGTAGCATTGTTGTTAGACATGAATCGATTAAGCTGGCTCCATAATCGCCTTCCTCCTTGATGGTTGTTCCTCCACGTGTAGTGATCTCCAGAATACCTCATATCAAGAAGCCTCAAGGTCATCACAAACTGAAAAAATTCTAAGTTGGCCTGATGAGGAAAATCACCTCTTCCTTTCCTTCCATCAGGATCAGAGATGACTTTATAATCATCTACCACAAACCATGGGAGTTACTCTAGATCGAAGGCTCCAAGTTCTTTCCACAGAAGTTTTTTGACATGTGCATCGCAACTTCCATAGACAAAGGAAACAAAGAATATCTCTATGCCTTTTAGGACTTTCGTAGAGATCAATTGATCCCCTTCCAAAATCACATCCATAGAAATATCTGTATTCTAAAAAATCCAATTGTGTTGGTTCATAGGGGTTTCATGCATGGATTCATGCATCTTAACTCAATAAAAAAATTTCTTGATTTTATCCTGCTTCTGTTTACGTTCCAGGACTGCCAAAATGAATACTTTGTTTTTCTTCACTTCTGAGGCAATGAAATCAGTCTTAACCCGAGCCACCTGTCCGCAGAAATTCCATATGAGTATAGATAAAATTAAATCCGCAGAAGCCCGATTTTGACCCCAGGCATCTCAGTCTTGTTATTGTGTGAAGATTAGTGATCCATAAGGAGTCTTGTTCTAGCACGCGAGCACACTCTAGGGCTCTAGATTGTAGGAATGATAGATAAGGGTGAAAAAGGAGAGGGAAAATCATATGACAACCCTTGCATCACCGATATATGACTTTGAAAGAGGGGATTTGTCTCCTCTAGATCCTTAGGCTTGGAACTCTCTGGATCATCCAAGACCATCCTAGAACCTTCCATTGAACCAGCACCGATAAGGTGAGGAGTGAAAGGTGCACATTCCACATTCACCTACTCCACATACGTTATAGGGGGAGAGTCACTGGTTGATCCAGAAGAAGCACCCGATTTTCTAGGGAGGGAAAGAGAGAGGTCTAGAAACTTTCCCACATTCTTCCTGCTACAAGTATGTAACGACCCAAAGTTTTTCAATGGAATTTACCTTCTTATAAATATTCCATAAAATCACATGAAAACACAACATAATGAACAATTAAGTTCTAAGTGACCTTTAAACATAAGTTTGTCACTTCTATGTTTTGAATTTCGAAAATCTGACATACACGGTTGTGTTCAAGATGATTTTTGAAGTCTAATAAAACAAAAATAATTTTTGGTGAATAGTAATTCACCCTTGTGAATAGTAACCTACCCTTATGAATAGTAACATACCCTTATGAATAGTAATATGACCTTATGAATAGTAAATCATCCAACATAAGAGTAACCTTACCAATGAATAATTAAATAAAATTTAGACATCTTAGAAAGTGACAATTTGACCTTAGTAAACGTTTTGGAGTTTTGTAAGTCATAAATAAATAATTATAATTAATTGATTAATTTAAAAGAAAATGTATTTTCCTAAAATTTGTTCATAAATTATTGAATAAATTTATTATAGTTTTTAGATAATTTTATAATACCCTACGTAATTTTTGAAAGCACTATAAAATCAGTTTTAATTTTTAAAAACCGTTTTTAAGTAAATTATGATTTTAATTAAATATTAAATTAATAATATTTAGAAAATTATTTTTAAAAAATGGACTTAGTTTTTTGATTCTACGTGTCAAAAAATGGTTGGGGTAAATTTTTGGGATTTTTCTAAGATAATTGAATTTTTGTTGAATAGTGAAATACCATAATTTATAAAATAAGCTAAATAAGCTAATTATAGAGTCATGGGTGATGTTCTGCTGATGTAAGCCCACTTGGTTCGGGATCACATGATAAAATTACTATTATTGGTCATTTAAGACTCATTATTCCATGTCTTAGGGGAAATTAATAAACTAATGAATTTTATATTAAGGAAACCCCTCTCCCCTCCACTATAAATACCACCCTTCACACCATCATTTCCTCACACCTCTCAAGCTCCATTCCTTCTCTAAACTCTGCCCAAACATTTTCATAGCCCCTCTCCCATGTCCAAGAGATGATGGTCTCATCAAAAGACCAATCCTAGCTTCTTTAAGGAGGATCTCAAGAGGAGGATTTAAGAGGTAATTTCTCTCCCTCTTCTCCTTTAATTTTCTTTCAAGTTCAAGTTCATTTGTTGATCTATCCCCACCTATCATCATCCAAATTGTATTTTAACTTAATTATTATAAATTTAATGTAATTTTATAATGCTAATGGGATATTATACCATCCAACCCCCTTTCCCTCTTCCTTTTATTTTATTAAAGAGAACGTTGTTCGTGAGGTGTTAATTTATCACCTTCAAGAACGACATGTTTTCTTCTTCCATTTCTACCTTCAGATATGGTCATGAAACCATTTTTATGGTTGAACCAGAATTTTTTATATTTATTATTTCCTATTTAATGATATTTAACTATCTTATGACCATATTACTAGTGATAAAATAAAACAAGTTCATTATGGTCGAAAAATCTTTCAAATTATCCCAAAAAATCATCATTTAATTATTATCTAATGATTCATCCACATGGATCTAATATGATTCATTATAATATCATTAAAATTATTATAATATCATTAATAAAATTTAATATCATCTTTGGATGTTTACCCATGTTCTACCTGAACTTCAATTTAAGAATACACGTGAACCACTCAAGAAAACCATAAAAACAAACATTCCCGAACAATGTTTTTTAAACTCTATAACTCATCCAAATGCACATAAAATCACTTAATAAAACCATAATGAACCGTATTAATGTACAAAAGGTTTTTTATTTCTAATTAATGAATATAATTTCATTATACATGGCATTAAAGATAAGGAACCATTCGGATACAAGGTAAGGGGAAAATATCGAACCCAATTTTCTTTCTTCGGGTTCTCCTTCTTTCACTACAATTTGGTATGGTCACATCTTAAAAATATTGTATTAATAATTATCTTACCTTTTATTGGATATAAATTTTTTATAATGAAGTTTATTTCAAACCAAATGTTTTCCAAAATAACTCTTCTTCTAAGAAATCAACTTTTACCTCTCATTCATGGTTGATGGTTCTTGTATCAAGTATGTTGTTCCCTCTTTCTTTTGGGAACCCAAAGATTATGAATGTATTATTATGAGATGAAACCCATTCCTTAACATGTTTTAGTTATGTTCACTATTGGTATATGTTCTATGTGTCATGCATGATAATGATAATATTATGAGGTGACGGGTGCGCGTGGAATTATATAGCACAATATGAATGTTTGAATATGACGGGTGCGCCTGGAATTATACAGTACTCTAATGCATTGGGTAAAGTGATTAATCTCATGAGTAAATTTTAAATTATGTGTGAAGAAGATTCTATCTTGGTTTACAAGTATATGTGGTATTTAACCACTAAGAAATGATGTTTCATTTTTATGCATTACCACATTTCAAGTCTTTTATTTATGCTTCTCTCATGTTCATGATCTTTTTCATAGGTCATGGTTATGATCACCCAATGCTATATTATTTTTATCTATCCTCTTACTGGGATTTTATCTCACCCCTTTTTATGTATACCCTCAGGTGGATACATGTACTAAGGAGAGGACAAGTTCCAATAAGAAGCTAGAGAAGAAGAAATCAAATAAATGTTTATTCTTGATGTAGTAATTGTAATGTACAGTCCTAGTTTGCCCAAGACACTAAATCTTTGGATCCTCTATGTGTAATACTATTATATTTTTTATCTTTAAAATGATTTAATAGTAATGTAAGAAAAGTCTGGGATGCTATAGTTGGTATTAGAGGAAAGGTTTAGTTAATTTTGGAATTAGGATTAGTGAACCCCAGAGAAAACCTCTACCATGAGACTAAGTAAAAATACGCACACAAGAATATTTACATAGGGATATCATGTGTTATGTTTTTGGTATAAATTGTTTAAATGAATAAGTTATTCATGACTTGTTTACTTATGTTTTGTTCTAACCTTTTCTATTTTATAAAATGGTGGGAACCAGGAGAAATCAGGCCAATAATTCGTGTGAGGGCCAATGCAACGATTGCCCGAACGACATACCCAATGATTTGGGAGGTGGAGTTAAAAACTTCATGGTGATGCTTACCCAATTATATTAGGTTATGAACAATAACCATAATAATGGGGAACGTCCTCCATCACCAAAGAGGGAGAAACTGGCTATCGAATTTTTTATACGGCAACGACCACCAACGTTTAATGGATCTTCTGATCCACTAGCTACGGAACAATGGGTCAAATCCATGGAGAAGATCTTTTTTGTTTTTCACTGTTCTGAGATGGAGTAGGTGACCCTAGTCGTTTATCGTCTATATGGAGAATCTGATCAATGGTGGGCTTTGATTAAGAACACCAAGGCAAGGAAGGAAATTGAAGAGATGGAATGGGAAGACTTTAAGATAATTTTTCTTAACAAGTATTTCCCCAGAAATCTTCACACGAAGATGGAGAGATAATTCATAGAGCTCACACAAAAAGAAGGAGAATTTTTCACAACCTATGAATCGAATTTCACAAGGCTTTCAAGGAACGCTTCGTGTTTTTTATCAATAATGATAGAAAAATTGATATATTCTTTAGTGGATTAAAACCACACCTTCGCAAGGCTCTTGCAATTAGAGACTTTGGGAGTTATGAAGAAGTTGTTTCATGTGATCTCAAATTGGAGATGGAGTTTGGATAATGGTCCCATGGATATGGTGATAAGAAACGAAAGATGGAGTTTCAACCTTGAGGATCTAATGATAAAGGTGGGAAGAAAACTCAATGACCCACATGCCAAAAATGTGGAAAGTTGCACCATGGGAACTACCTAAAAGGGATGGGGAAATGCTTCAAGTGTGGGAAAGGACACCATGTAAAAGAGTGTCGAAAAGACTCAAAAAGGAAGGAGAATGTAGCCGAAGAAAGGAGAGAACCACTCATAGTTCAATGCTACAACTGTAGGGAGCTAGGTTACTATGCAAGTTAGTGCACTAAACCTCAAGTTCTCAAGGGTAATCAACGTCAACAACCACCAAAGCCAAAGGAACAAGGGAAGGCTTATGTCATTACTACTGCAGAAGTGGAGCAAGATAATGAAGTCGTACAAGGTACACTTCTTATTCACTCAACAATGGAAAAAGTCTTATTTGATTCTGGTTCTATGCATTCCTTTATATCTTGAAATTTTTCTAGAACTATAGAATAGAATCCCTGAAACCTTGATGTATAGATATCTATAAAAACACAAAGTGGTGTAATCATTGCAACCCAACTGTTTGACTCCTCTCCTGTTGGTGTATGTGGGAAGATTCTTACAGCGAATCTTGTAATACTTCGTTCGGTTGAATTTGATGCTATAATGGGAATGGATTGGCTCTCGTTATATAGAGCACATATCGACTATCAGTAAAAGGAAATATCTTTTCATATTCTGAACCATCCCATGATTCTCTACAAATGCAAGGAAGATCATGAATCTCCTTTGAAAAATCCTTCAATGGTGTGGGTGTTGATTCCCTATGATGAAGCACACCTCGCCCAAATGGTTGAGTCAAAGGAAATTTCCAACCTTGAGGAAATTCCCATTGTGAGGGAATACGGTGATGTATTTCCTAAAGAGTTACCCGGAATTCCCCCGGATTGTGAGGTAAAGTTATCAATTGAACCCATGCTTGAAGCTACTCCTATCTCGAAGTGTCCCTATAGTATGGCTCTAATCTAACTAGAGGAGTTAAAGAAGCAGCTGCAAGAGCATCTGGAAAAAGTGTTCATTGCCCTAGTGCATCACCTTGGGGTGCGCCAGTGCTCTTTGTGAAGAAGATGGATGGAAAAATGCGGCTATGTATCAATTATTGGGAACTCAAAAAGATCACCATAAATAACAAGTATCCTCTTCCAAGGATTGGTGACCTATTCGATCAGTTAAGAGGTTCTCAATACTTCTCAAAGGTGGATCTTTATTCTGGATATCATCAGGTAAATCTGAAGAAGGAAGACATTCAGAAGACTGCCTTCCGAACAAGGTATGGGCACTATGAGTTTTTGGTGATGCCCTTCGGACTTACTAATTCCCCTGTAATCTTCATTGATTTGATGAATAGAGTATTTAGAAATTACCTAGAAAAATTTTTGGGAGTGTTTATTGATGACATTCTCATCTAATCCAAGATCAAGGAGGAACGTGAAGAATATCTAAGACTTGTGTTGGTGACATTAATAAAGGAGAAGTTGTATGCCAGGTTCAGAAAGTGTGACTTTTGGAAGAATTAAGTCACGTTCTTGGGACATGTGATCCCAAGTGAGGGAATTTCTGTGGATCCTTCAAAAACAAAGGCGATTGAGGAATCTCCCAAGCCCTCTAGTGTCATATAAATCCATAGTTTTCTTGGATTAGTTGGGTACTACCGATGTTTTGTGAGAAACTTCTCATGATTGCCAAGCCCGCTAACTACTTTAACAAGGAAAGGGGTAAAGTATGTCTGGACGGAAGAATGTGAGGGAAGCTTCAAAGAGATAAAGAGAAGGATGATCATTGCACCTGTACTCACACTACCGAAAATTGGAGGAATTTTTGTGATATACAATGATGCTTCAAAGAAAGACTTGTGTTGTGTACTCATGAAAAATGACAATGTGATAGCCTACGCCTCACGGTAGTTGAAGATCCATGAGTAGAACTACCCAACGCATGATCTAGAGATGGCAGCTGTGATTTTTTCCTTGAAACTCCGGCGGCACTACATTTATAGTGAGAAGTGTGACATATACACCGACCACAAGAGCCTAAAGTATATATTCACACAAAAGGAGCTTAACATGCATCAAAGGAGATGTTTAGATATAATCAAGGATTACAATTTCCCTATTCACTACCATCCTGGAAAGGCGAACAAGGTAGTTGATGCTCTAAGCAAAAAAGAACCTGCTACTCTATCAATGTTATGGATTGAGAAAGACCCTATCTTCTTAGATATGAAAAGTATGGATTTGGAAATCATAAGGGCAGGGGATACATCCTACCTTTCCCAAATGATTGTGCAACCATCCATCCAGAAGAAGATTAAGGAAGTACAAAGGGATGATGTGGAGATACAAAAGAGGGTGAATGCAGTAAAGGAAGGGAATCTGCAAGAGTTCCATATCTGTGATGATGGTGTGATTCGGTTTGGAATGTGGCTTTGTGTGCCTTCATCACCCGGGATAAAGAAGGAGCTATTAGAAAATTCACATAGATCAAAATTCTCTATCCATCTTGGGAGTACCATGATATACCGTGAACTACGAGAACACTTCTGGTGGGATAACATGAAGAAGGATATTGCGGAATATATATCAAGGTTTTTAGTATGTCATAAAGTTAAAGGTGAGAGACAAAAGTACAAAGGTATGATGCAACCATTTCCTATACCCATGTGGAAATTGGAAAATGTTACTATAGACTTTTTCATGGGTCTCCCGAAGACATCGAAGGGAAATAATGCGATATAGGTTGTGGTTGACCGACTCACCAAGACTGCCCATTTTATCGCCATTCGGGATGATCTCTCGCTTGAACAACATGCAAAGATATATGTGAATAAAGTGGTGAGACTACATGGTGTTCCACTCTCAATTTTCACTGACCGTGATCCAAGTTTCACATCTAAATTCTAGAGGATACTTCAACATTCTTTGAGTACTGAGTTAAATTTCAGCACGGCCTATCACCCCCAAACTAATGGCCAATCTAAAAGGACTATTCAGACGCTTGAATAGATGCTAAGATCCTGCTCTATTGAATTCAAATGTGGTTGGGATCATCATATCCCATTGTTTGAGTTCTCATACAATAATAGCTTCCACTCGAGTATTTAGATGGCTCCATATGAAGCTCAATATGGAAAGCGATATAGAATTCCAACCTGTTGGGATGAAGTTGGAGAAAGAAAGCTACTTGGACCTGATCTTGTGAAAGAGACGACAGAGAAGGTTGAAGTCATCTAGAAACACATCAAATCTGCTCAAAGTTGTCAAAAGAGCTACGCTAACAACTGTTGAAGGAACTTGGAGTTTGATGTTGGATATAAATTCTTCTTTATAATATTACCATGGAAGAGAGTCATACGGATTGGAAAGAAAGAAAAGCTAAGACCAAGGTACATTGGCCTCTTTAAGATACTTGACCGCATAGGATTCGTGGCCTATCGGCTTTCAATTCCACCGAATATGGCTCGAGTTCATGATGTTTTTCAAGTAGCACTCCTGAGGAAGTACATACCTGATCCCTCACATTTACTAAACTCAGAGGTGGTGCAGCTGGAAGATGATATCTCCTATGAGGATAATCCAGTAAAGATTCTGGATCGGAGAGATAAGGTTCTACGCAACAAGACAACACATCTTTTCAAAGTGTTGTGGAGGAACCATAAGTTTGAGGAAGCAACTTGAGAACCAGAAGAGGCGATGATGGAGAAGTACCCTCACCTATTTATGTAAAACAAAATTTCAATGGTGAAATTTCATAAGGAGGGAAGAATGTAATGACCTGAAGTTTTTCAATGAAATTTACCTTATTATAAATATGCTATAAAATCACATGAAAACAGAACATAATGAACTACTAAGTGCTAAGTGACCTTTAAACGTAATTTTGTCACTTCTGTGTTTTGAATTTTGAAAATCTGACATACACAGTTGTGTTCAAGATGATTTTTGGAGTCTAATGAAACAAAAATAATTTTCAGTGAATAGGAGCGTACCCTTGTGAATAGTAACCTACCCTTATGAATAGTAATATACCCTTATGAATAGTAATATGACCTTTATGAATAGTAAATCATCCAACATAAGATTAACCTTACCCATGAATAATTAAATAAAATTTAGACATCTTAGAAAGTGACAATTTGACCTTAGTAAACGTTTTGGTATTTTGTAAGTCATAAATAATTAATTATAATTAATTAATTAATTTGAAAGAAAATTTATTTTCCTAAAATATGTTCATAAATTATCTAATCAATTTCTTATAGTTTTTATATAATTTTATAAAACCCTACGTAATTTTTGAAAACACTATAAAATAATTTTTAATTTTTAAAAACTGTTTTTTAAGTAAATTATGATTTTAATTAAACATTAAATGAATAATATTTAGAAAATTATTTTTAAAAAATGGAATTCCTTTTTCAATTCAACACATCAAAAAATGGTTGGGGTAAATTTTTGGGATTTTTCTGAGATACTTGAATTTTTTTTGAATAGTGAAATACCATAATTTACAAAATAAGCTAAATAAGCTAATTATAGAGTCATGTGTGATTTTATGTTGATGTAAGCCCACTTGTTTCGGGATCACATGATAAAATTACTATTCTTGGTCATTTAAGACTCATTATTTCTTGTATTAGGGGAAATTAATAAACTAATGAATTTTATATTAAGGAAACCCCTCTCCCCTCCACTGTAAATACCACACTTCACACCCTCATTTCCTCACACCTCTCAAGATCCAAGACTTCCCTAAACTCTACCCAAACATCTTCCCTAGACCCTATCCTACATCCAAGATCTACTGGCCTAATCAAAAGACCAAGCCTAGCTTCCTTAATGAGGATCTCAAATGGAGGATTTAAGAGGTAATTTATCACCCTCTTCTCCTTTAATTTCCTTTCAAGTTCAAGTTCATTTCTTGATCTCTCCCCACATATCTTCATCCCAATTGTATTTTAACTCCATTATTATTCATTTAATGTAATTTTATAATTCTAATGGGATATTATATCATCCAACACCCTTTCCCTCTTCCTTTTATTTTATTAAAGAGAATGTTGTTCATGAGGTGTTAATTTATCACCTTCAAGAACGACATGTTTTATTCTTCCATTTCTACCTTAATATCTGGAAATGAAACCATTTTTATGGTTGAACAAGAATTTTTTATATGTATTATTCCCTATTAAAAGTTCTATAACTATCTTATTACCATATTACTAGAGATAAAATAAAACAAGTTCATTATGATCGAAAAACCGTTCAAATTAACCCAAACAATCATCATTTAATTCTTATCTAATGATTCATCCACATGGATATAATATGATTAATTGTAAGATCCTTAAAACTCCTTTAATATCATTAATAACATGTAATATCAGTTCTGGATGTTTACCCATGTTCTACCCGAACTTCAATTTAAGAATACAAGTGAACCACTAAAGAAAACCATAAAAACAAACATTCCCAAACAATGTTTTTTAAACTCTATAACTCATCCAAAGTCACATAAAATCACTTAATAAAACCATAATGAACCATATTAATTTACAAAAGGTTTTTATTTCTAATTAATGAATATAATGTCATTATACAGGACATTAAAGATAAGGAAGCATTCGGATACAAGGTAAGGGGAAAATCTCAAACCCAATTTTCTATCTTTGGGTTCTCCTTCTTTCACTCTAATTTGGTATGGTCACTTCTTAAAAATAATTTTCTCATCATTATCTTACCTTTTATGGTATATACATTTTTTTTAATGAATTTTATGTCAAACCAAATGTTTTCCAAAAGAACTCTTCTTTTAAGAACTCAACTTTTACCTCTCATTCATGGTTGATGGTTCTTGTATCAAGTATGTTGTTCCCTATTTATTTTGGGAACCCAAAGCTTATGAATTTATTCTTATGAGATTAAACCCATTCCTTATAATGGGTTATTTATGTTCATTATTGGTATATTTTATATGTGTAATGCATGATAATAATAATTTTATGAGGTGACGGGTGCGCCTAGAATTATATAGCGCAATATGAATGTTTGAATGTAACGGGTGTGCCCGGAATAATACAGTGCTCCAATGCATTTGGTAAATTGATTAATCTCATGATTAAGTGTGAAATTATGTTTGAACAATATTATATCTTGGTTCACAATTATTTTAGGTAGTTAACCACTAAGACATGATGTTTCATTTTTATGTATTGCCACATTTCAAGTCTTTTATTTATGCTCCTCTCATGTTCACGATATTTTGCCTATATCATGATTATGCTAACCCCATGATATATTATTCTTATCTATCCTCTTACTGAGATTTTAGTTCACCCCTTTTTATGTATACCCTTAGGTGGAAACATGTACTAAGGAGAGGACAAGTGCCAATAATAATCTAGAGAATAAGAAATTAAATAAATGTTTATGTTGGATGCTGTAATTGTTATGTATGGTTCTAGTTTTCCCAAGACACTAAACCTTTGGATCCTCTATGTGTAATACTATTATGTTTTTTATCTTTAAAATGATTTAATTGTAATGTAATAATAGGATGGGATGCTATAAAGTAGATGGTGAGGATTGAAAAAACTAGAAGAAAGACTTGAGAGCCTTATAAAGGGAACCTATGTTATGTGACACCCCCAGATATTGCTGAAGAAAAATTATCCATTAGGAGGAAAGGAGAACTGGGGAAAAGAGTTGGGGCCTCCATGGAAGCTTGATCAACCACTAGCTCCACAGCCTCCACCCATGGAAGGTCAGTCACAACGCCTCCTAACCGAGGATGAGGGAAGACCTTTCATGTTCATTCCCTGTGAACCCAGCCTGATCCACCTGACCTTTGGGTTATACACACCTACCTTGAATTCCCCTGAATACAACATGAGGAACAGTACTTGGGGACCACTGGGAAGATGATATCTTGATCCCAATCCACCGCATCCTTCACCTTTAACGCGATATTTTCCAGGATCAGGAGAGGAAGATCCATCTCAACACAAATTCAAGGGACCAAAATATCTTCATAGGATAGGGTGTGTTCTTTCACACATAGGAAACCCCCAAGAGTGTCTCCAATGTCCTTGAAAAGTACACCATTTTGGAAAGGAATAGGGAGGCTGAGAAGACTAATCCAGACCACCACACAGGAACATTCCTTCCCCTTGTGGGCCTCTATAGGCCAAGGAGCCAAGATTAAGTGCTAGAAGCCGAATGAACTTGGATCTTTGCACCACACCTTAAAAAAATCCGATTCCAACTCCAAGACCATCCAGAAATAGAGACAATGAATCCTAAAGATCCAAACTTCACCATCAAAACCCTATAAATCTACAAATCATCTAAATATCAATAGTGACAGTTCCTCATCCCTGAAGCAAGCCATAAGAGTCTTCCTGAGGCAATACACTACCTCCGAAAAATCCTTAGGGGGAATCTCTAATGATACACAAGATCCAACCTGCGACACCGCCAGAGAAACCAGATACACCTTCAAAAAACATGTCTACCGCGAGTCATAGGACAAGCCTCACAAAACATCTCCAAAGGAACTCACTGTATGGTGAGGATATGGAGATAAACTAGGGATCTTATGGGAATGATGAACCTCCTTGAGAGTAGAAAAACCTAGATCAAAGGTTTCTGAAGTTGGGATCACCACCGAAGTGTGACCGTCCGTCAAAACAAAGGTCAATATTTTTTTTTAAATATCCAAGCGCGTGGGACGCATTCATTTAAGAAGAGGGAGTGTACATTTCCTTCTGATCCTTTCTCTTTTCCTCCTAAAGAAGAATCAGAACTCTAAATAATTTCATATAATGGAATAGTTTTTGAGAAGTTTGTGATTGATTTAATGGATCCTAGTAGCTCAAAAATAGATGGTATGGATGAATATAATTATATATATATATATTTTTATAAAATGATGTTGTAGGAATATTTGAGCAGCCTGATATGAAAAGTGGTTTTGTAACTACTAACAATAATGAGATATCAAGAGATTCAAATGTGGAATTTATCTATATATCTAAAACCTGATAAGGGGATAAAGAAAGAAAACATGTAGTTGAGAAATAAGCAATAATATCAAGGGATACTTATTTAAGAACTAAAAATTGAGGTCAAAAAATTGAAAATACGCAATAAAAGACTAATTTATGTCACTACAGATCTGAGGTATAAGAATGATAATTAAACCAAGGAGTTGGAAGAAATTTCTTCCAAAGTGAAAGAGTGTAAATTTGGTTCCAAATAAAATATCCTTGACTAAAATGAGGTTCAAAATATAAGTGCCAAGAAGGATTAATTGGTTTCATGTATGAAAAATTTAGTTAAGGAGAACCAAAGGATGAGGCAAGTGGAGGAGGCCCAAAATGATGACATCGTGAATATGGGTGAAAAAAGAAGAGACAAAGTGACTTATATGAAAAACTTGTATATGAAGTAAAAAAGAAAATGTCCATGGAGAATGAGTTGAAATATAGAATTATCCATCCTAAAATAGAATTGGAAGTGAGGTTAAAATATAGAAAAGAAGCAATCTTAAATCTTAATAAGATGACTACCCAAATGAAGGATAGGGATAGAAAGATCATGGATCTTGAAGGAAGGATTAAAACCTTAAACAAGAAAACTAAGATCCCTCCCATGGGAACATCAATAATTGGAGTCAAAAAATGTATAAATATGGAGTTAGTAAGTAAGTGGAAGCATATTTCCAAACATGAAAGATATGAATCCCAAATGAAGTTAGCCACTAATTGTTACTACTGTGAAATCATGGTGCATACCATGAGTGTCTTCCTGAAAGCCCAAGGGAATAAAGGAATATGAAAAAAAAATTGTAACAACATCTCAACCAAGCCGTGAATATATAAGTTATGTTTTTATGGGAGTTAATTTATTTTTGTTAACCAGGGTCATAGGGATAGGAATTAAAAAAACAGGTAACTAACAGTGTCTCAGTTAAATCCTTTATTCCTAAGACTAATGGGATGAAAATTTTCACTAAAATAATTTATATTTATATGGATAATAGATTTATTACTATGGAGTAAAATAATGAAGATCAAAAAAATATACATTAGGAATAAACATCAGTTTACTCACAGAATCCCTCTTGGAAATAATTAAAAAAATATAGAGGAAAAATAAGGGATCTTATCCAAATATGATAAAGATGGAAGAGTATGAAAAGAAGGGCCCACCAGGAAAGGAAATATCTAAGGTGGGTCTATTAGTTCTTAAATAGAATAGACATGTGGTATTCTTAAGTGGTTTTGAAAAATATACCACATGGAAAGAAATGACGAGATCTATGAGATTTCCAAATAAAAGGGAAAACATTGATATAAAGAGATGATCCAAATTATGGTTTTAACATTAGGAATCAAGGAAAGATAAGAAAAAGGTTAGGAAAACTGAAAGGACTCTGAAATTTTATCATGTAAATGATACATCTTAGAATAAGACATGGGTTATGAAAGTTAATAAATTGGGTAAGGATAAATAGAGATACAAAAAAGATGTGGAAAGGATGGATCCTACCATTAATGTGTGAGGAGGTCCTTATTGGTAAGAGTACCCAATGAATAAGATTTTTTGAGTTGGGATATGTTGAAAAGTAAATTCCCAATCTAGAAAAGGGAAAGTCTGAAGAAATCATCTGAAATGATGTTTGTACAAGTGGAATCACTAAAATGATAGCCTCTTTCAGGGCACTGAAGAAGTTTACCATGAAGAATGATCTGGAAGAAGAAGAGGATAATGAGGTGATGACATTCATTTCCTAAAATCTAAAATGGGGGGAAGGAAATTATAATAGTGAAGGGATAGTCTAATAAGACCAGCCTCATTCCTCAACTTGAATAAGTGAAGCATACCCTCTCCCTATGTGTTTAAATGTTATTAACTGTATTTTGAATTGTTTTTGGTTTTAGGGGAGATATGGTCCATGGGTAAGAGTACCCAATGTAATGCATGTTCATAATAATATTTAAAGGATGGAAGATTATATTTTCACACATCAAGAAAAAAGGGGAGAATGATATGGAATTTAAAGTTCTGTCTATGTTTCCAAATTTATGATTTTTCTCAAGATTCTATATCTAGTTCATATTTAAAAAGTGGAATTTGGATTCAATGTCAAAGGGGGAGATGAATGGATCATGAATCCATGTTCAGTTTCTACCCATAGTAAAAAGGATCAGGGATCTATGTGTGTTCATGCCATGTCATTCATAAGGGGAGTAGGAAGTGAATTCTATAAATAGAATGATACTAAATATGTTTTTTCAATGAAGATAAATCATGGAAGGAGTAAGTGATGGAAGTATTTTCTCAGTGGGGTTGAATAAGTGGTATTCTCAAGTGCCACATATTATGCAACAATTGATATTGATCTCTCATAGAAACAAATAATTAGTATTGGTATTCATGTACATATAGTATAGAAAAAGGGTTATCGTGGGGAATTGAGATCTAGGAAAAGGATTCATGGAAGTGTTACTAATAAATTCAAAGGGGGTATTGTTGGACACCAATGGCAATTAGTGATTCCATTTGTAGTGTTTTGGCTTCGTTGTTAGCCCTATCACTACCAACCATTGTGTGTTGGATATGGTGTTTCCATTTACATGATTTGGTGGAGAATTTTGGATTTTCTATTCACCATGTCAAAAATTTCATGAGAATATGGTGTTCCTATTAAAGGTAATTTGGTGGATTTCATGGTGTAATATGCGATCCTAGAATATTGATCACGATAATACTAAGATGTGGGTTAAATTTATAAAACAAAGAGGATAACCTAGATATAGTTTCAATATGAAAAGTTTTTTGGGGAAGTTACAAGACCATGGGGACATTGATATATTCATATAGAAATTGGTTTGGAAGTGGTTGAATTAATGTGGGAGTTTTTAACATGAAAATAGAGCAAAGGAAGGATATTAAAAAAAAGTAAAAAAGTTTCATGAAAGGAAGAAAGAGTTTCATGATGTTTTTTTAAAATTTAATATTCAATATGGCCACATAAAATTTTAAAATCCATGAATTTTATAAAAGTTTTTTTCTAAGAGGAAATGTTACATGAACTTGTGAAAAGTTTCATGAAAGTTGTGTTTTAAAGAAGTCTTTTTCATATATTGAAATGAAAATGTTTTCACAAAAGTGTGGAGAATTAGAGAAGGTATAGTTTTGTGAATTAGAAAAATTTATGTGATCCTTGGAAATACAAATAGAGTTACATGATAAAGATGACATAAAATCATGAAAGTTTATAAAACTAGGAAAGTTACATGCAAGGTCAATGGCATAAAAGATAACTGCACAAAGGTCCAACATCATCTATAAATAGGTGGCTATCCTCCTTAATTAAAGAATCTAGAATTAATGAAGATCCAAAGGCTTTGAATTCACCAAATAGTTGCATTAAGGTATTTCTTTCACAATGAATTTATGAAAACATGAGCTACATGAATAAATTACTTATGTAAGTTTGACTAAGTGAGTTTCCTAAAATAAATTCACATGGACATAAGTTGCATGAAATAATTTCTTATATAAAGCAATGATGCTAACATTAGTTTCATGACAAAATTAACTTTTGTCTATATATACCAAGGTAGATTTGTGAAATATTGAAATTATCATGAAAGATAGGAGTTTCATGATGTAATAAAAGTTGTATGAAAGTGTGGGATTTCATGACACAATGAAGGTTTCACAAAAACTGAGGAGTTTCATGAAGGTTCAAGAGTTTCATGAAAAGGTGTAGAGTTGAATGAAAGTGAGTATTTAGGATTTTTTATCGATTGAGAGATATAGAAAGTTATTGTCACTAATTTCAAACCTTTCCAAAGGAAGTAGGTATTCCTCACAAACTAGTTCAACATTAAAATTTAAGTCACTACAATGGTTATTTTCACAACTATTTTGTAAGAGGTTAGTGTGAAGATCAACAAGCACTAATATTTACATAAACCATCAAACAATGAATTCATTCATTGGACTAAGAGACAAAAATAATTCCCATATAAAGTAGTGATCAAAGGGAGAGGAAAAAGGTAGTGACCCTTGGGTAGCAGTGATATGACCATGAACCTTGTTAGGGGAGTGACCCCATACATTATTGTGACCTAGCCTAAATCCACCACTAAAATATTATTATTGGATTTAGAACATCAACAAAGTGACAGTGTACACTTCTTATACATAACCTAGTGTGAGTAAACCAAATAAAATTCTTGTGTATTTTGTGCATACTTTACTTATATTATATTGGATAAAAATCACTATATATATATTGAACAATCATTGATATTATATGAATAGGTCTAATATAAGCACACTAATCAATCAAATCATCATTAAATAAGTGAACACAAGAGTGACCCTAATAACAAGTTAAGTCAAGATTGGTTAGGGTAGTGAGATAATCAAGGTTACATGGAGAAACATGAAAGAGTCTCATACCCTAATTCACCCCCAATTAGGGAATCTATCATTAAAATCCCCTGTGTGGCCAAAAAAACCAAAATCATGTTGTGAGTCAGGGTTGGTTCATGAAGGAGGTGCATCTTGTGTAACATCATTACATAGTTCATGGTTTTTTCGTGAATAAACTACATGTAGGGGCATTTTATGAAAATAACTTTATGAAAAGGAATTTTCCATGAATAAAATTTTATGGGGTAAAGTGGATCACATATCTCAAATGAAAGAGAAGATTCATGGAACACTCACATAGTTGTGACCCAATTATTAGCTAACACTGATCATCTGAATGATCTTCTGGAGGATCAGGGTGTTCACTTTAGTAGAGAGAGTGGCGAGATTTCAACGTGTGATTGATTTTAAACTAGGGGTAATGGTTATATTATAAAAAGTCTAATAATAGTTAACTATATTGATTCCAGTACATTAGTGTATTAACATTTTATGCTTGTTTTACTAGACAAGTTAGGGTAAACCATGTAAAAATTTATGTTTATATTACATGATGTAAATTTCATCATATATTTAAGTGATAAAAATTGATAGTAGTGTTTTTTTAACAATGAAACATGATCAAAGATCCAATTATTCTAATCCTGCATACCCTGATTGAACCCCTCCCCTCTCAGATGTGTATTCATGTTCTACTATGCACTATAATTAGTATCAGATAAAAGGTTTACTTTAATTGGATCTAATGTTTATCACAATTGGTATCAAATAAAAATACATCTTTGATTGGTTCTGAAAATTTTTCATAGTTTTTTTACTTGATATAAATGAAGTTCATATTTGAGTTTGAAGAGCATCATATGGGAGAATAAACCTCTATCATTATCAGAACAGATTTGTAGGTCTTATAAAATACCCAAACAATAAGAAAGACTAAATAAAGAAAAGAAAATATTCAAGCAGGAGGATACATCATTAGTTAAATATTTTCATAATTGTGATCATTTTTCAGCTAAATATATTTAAGATTTTTCCTCTAGTGAATGTATATCAAACTGTGAATAATATAATTTTTATGATTCAATTAGTGAATTTTATTATGAAATTAAATATTGCTTTAATAATTTTCCACTTTAAGTTGTCACGTATATATTTTCTTATATAAAGTGACTAATTGATGAAAAAGCATAGATATAGGAAGAATATTATACAATTGAATAATAATTTGAATGGAAAATTAGTTTCCACATACTCTCACAAATCTTGTAAAAGATAAGGAAGATTCGTCCACACTTTTTGATGAAAAAAATTATTTAGTTGATAAATAAATGTAAAGAGATCTTTATAATATATAATTGTTTGGAAATTATTTCAAAGAATTTATTCATGAATTGTAGAAGCTACATCAAGTGTGTATGAATGTCAAGAAAGAATATCTAGAATAAAAATCATAGAGAGTAAAGGATATGGAAAATTCATTGCTAAAAATAAGTAAGATATATGAGGATAAATTTGGTAAGTTGAAAAGTGAATTAGAAGGAAAGATGAAATTAAGTTAATATGAGAAGAATGTTCCCAACATGAAATGTCTTGAAATAAAAATAAAATTAAAAAATATGGAAGAGGACCATCCTAAAACTTTATAATAATATAATAAGATATTAGTTTATATAAAAACTATAAAGATGATTCTTACATCCATGAAGAATCAAAATGGTGGAAATATGATATCTATATTATCTAAAGAAGCAACCATGATGAATTCATAAAAAAAGGTATCCCATAAACCAATTCATTTAGTTAACATTGAATCTATTTTTTCTAGATGTATAGGAAAAAGGTTAAATTTTTATAAATTTGGTAGTTAAAAAATGGTGATAAACCCAACACATCATAAACTGTGTAGGTGAGTAAAAAAAGAAATTTTAACCTCAAACCAAGTCCAAAATAGTCAAACATGAGTTAAAAATTAGCTAGGTGTGCAATCTGGAAAATCTAGATAGATTTCACTAAAAGTGAGAAGAATGAGGCTAATTATAATATGTTGTGATGTTAGAAGTTTAGGAATGGGGATACTAATTGATGGAATAATATGTCAATATGTGGAAATTAGAGAAGTATTAAAGTAAGTGTAAGTAATTTTAGAGAAATTCTAAGAATATTACAACATATAAGAACATTATCATAAGGAGTCTTGGTATGTAGGAACCCAACATAACCCTCATGTTTTGTGAATAAAAGGATAAAATAATAGGAGAAGAAATAGACAAGAAGTAAATATTCTTTGAGAGGTAAATTAGTGAAGAAGTTTTTTAACCAATCCACTCCCAAGAAGTTAATGAAGAAAGTTAATCAGTATGTTCAACCCATGGGGAAGAAACAATTTTATTTTAGTAAGAGAGACCACATCATGTATCATTGAAAGATATCCATGAAACATAATAAATAAAGAATAAATCTAATAACCAAAATAGAATCTATCTAAAAAATATATTATAGGATTTGATTAGTGGTTAACACTCCTTGTGAATAGATTGAGAGGTTTCAAAAAGGGTGACTCTAAAGGTGACAAAGAAGTTTGTGGAAGGTGTAACTAAGAAAGACATGAGGCTGTCAAATTTATAACATTTATTCTTGGATATATGAATAACAAAAAGGAAAAAAACAGTTACTTCTAGTTATAAAATTTTTTCAACTAGAAAGGAGACCACATCAGAGAATTATATCCATGTAAGGAAAGAATGTCTCACCATATATATAGATCAGTTAGAAAATTAAAAGATGTTGGAGGAAGATGAAAAGAAGTAAATTTATTTACTTTTTCAAGGAAAGAATCCCATTACAAATATGAAGAATGATGAAATAAATAAGATTACCATGCTGGAAAAATTGAGTAGATTTAGAGAATTAAGGGTGAACCAATCATTAAGAGTTCTCAATGATGTGGATCCTTAATGATAAAGTTTCATGGGTTGGAAAACAAATCTCAACCCCACTACTCTAATTTTGAATTTGAAGATGATCCCACCTATTCCCATACTATTTTTTATATCTTTAAATGATGGAATTGAAGGTGAAAAGGTGTTGATATCATCCCTTGAGGGGAAGGTATCTAATGATGAAAATATTCCATAGATTAATTATTTTATTATTAATTTATAAATTTAGATATCCCCTTCAAATTTGAAGAAAAAGGTATAATTTTCATTCTCTTGTAACTTTTTTAATTCATACTCACTATGTTTATAAAGGAGACTATTTATCTAACCAAATGGGGAAGAAATAAATTTCACTTGAATGTTTTTTATGTGTGTGTTCATTTGAGTGTGGGATCATAAACTTCCTTAAATTTTGTACAAGTGGCCCCCAAGAATGGAAATATAGATATTGGTATCACATTGTGGATAATTTATTAATATATTTTATTGTCCAAATTGGTCATTCTTGTTTTCCACACTAAGTTAGTCCATGTGAAGGTAGATTTTATTAGTTTATGTCACTTTTATAAGAGCAATGTTTTCCACTATGAAGTTTTTATGAATCTTTGATGTTATGGAGTTTTTATAATCAATTTTAATTGGTGAGTAGTGATTATGTCATATTTCATTCACTTAGGATTAAATATTAGATTATTTTTTATTGTGATGAGGATGATAAAACCCTTACCATAATATCAATTAGGGGAAAACATGAATCCTAATTCTTCCCTATTGTGTCATTTAAGGTGAGAATCTGTTTTTTCCTTTACATTTTTTGTCAATAAGGGGGAGAGGAAAGTGTATTGTGACTTTAGATAAAATAATATATTTAATTTATAATGTAATGGTATTGAAAATAAATACAATAGAAGAAATTTAAGTTCCCTATTTATTGTGATTTAATTTGGTTTCAATATAAAATCCAATGCATCTTGTGGGGGAGGAGTACATTGATGGACAGAGTAATGATTGTGACGTGTCGGTTTTAGTGACCTCTATTGAGGAATGATCAGAGAACGATGACTGAACTTTTTAGGGGTTCTGTCCTTCAATGGTGATGGTAATAATGGAGGTAAAAACCTTTGATGAGGCACAGGCACAACACGGTTTTGGGTAGAAAACCATGATTTTTGGCAGGGATGATCATCAACCGTAATGGATCTGGACCAAGCAGCAATAGTATAGGCCTATGAGTATTGTTTTGGGTTCTAACCTTGGTACTTTGGGTTATGTTTCTTGGGCCTTTGTACCCCTAGTCCTATAAGGCCATGTAATGGGATCCCTCTACCTAGTAAAAATAGAGGATTTTCTTTGAAATAATAAAAAGGGGGTATTCCCCCTAACTATTTAAAAAATGTAAAATTCGATGTGATGTGATGACTTGGATGATTGATGGAGTATTATCCACCCAAAGAATAAGTGAATTTGTTTCCCATACTCTGATGCGTAATGATAAGAGGAAGTTTTTACTACCTATGAATACCTAGTTGGATAACTTCTAGGTTGTGGCTATTACATGTGACATTTGAAGAGCTAGTTTTTATGGTTATGAAAAGTGAAATATGCTTAGATAAGCACTATCTAAATTATTTATTTTTAAATTTGAACATTTGAGAGGATATGGTTCTTGAAATTATAGTCTAAATCATGTATAATTTATATTTAAAAGGTTTTTGACATGTTCAAAGCATTTGGTAGAACTAGATGAAAGTGGGGAATCCATCCTTGGAGTTTATAATATATCATTTTTTGTGTTAAGTATTTAAACAATTATTGGATAAAGATCTACCATGGATGAATTAAAGAAAGAGATGAGTCAATAGAAGATTTTATAGAAATACTTTATCATTAGTATCTTATATGTTTAAAGGACTTAGAAAAATATTAAAAGTGTTTTCAATTATTCTAAAAATTTATAGATTTGTTTGGGGTTATTCTAAATTCATTTGAGATTGTTGAGATTATTAGAGATGATTTAAAGAGGCTTAGAGTTCATTTGAATATATTCTAGAATTCATGTGTTGGAGCATAAAAATTTTCAATGGAAATTATCCTACATGGAAATCATGTAATAGAATTTATCTACATGAAAGAGATTATCCAAAGGGAATGGAGAATTTGAGTTTGTAAGAAATCTAGTGTAGAGAATATGAAAAATATAAAAGGGAATTATCCAATGCATATTATATTCTAGTAATTGAGTAAGTGAATTGAGTTACATGAGCCACCTATACAATATTTATTGAAACCCATATGATATTTTTAGAATTAAAAATTTTGATATAAAGGAAAATTTTATACGATTTAAGTTATTAGGGATGATTGTAATTACTTTCACCTACACGTATAAAGTTTTAAAAATGAAAAAGGGAATCCATCCACATAAAGGAGATTTGTTTTCATGCATGAAATTTGAGTGGGTTGAAATTTTCAAATGGTGTGTGACATTTCAATAGTCCATAAGATTTTTTCTATGAATTTCATAATATTTGAGTTATAAAATTTTATTAAATTTATTTTTCATGATATTTATAAGCATGTATGAGAGTTTTAAGTTGTGTATGACTTTCTGAGAAAAGTATGGTATTTTAATTAGGAAAATTTTGAGTTTTTTATGGGTGAATAATGAAGTTTTCTAGATTTTTTAGATTATAAAAAATCATTTTCTATGATATTTTTAAAGAAAAAAACATCACTAAATAATTTTGATAAAATCTTTGAGTGATTTAAGAAATGATCTCAAAGCCAACAGATAATGAGAACAAGGCATGAAGGAATGCCTACAACATTTAAATGTGCCGGAATTTATTTGATTTTCAATAATAATGAATATAAATTCTCATATATTATTGACTTGTACATAAAATCTTAAGTAATTTATGAATTAAATCATTTTAGAATAATAAATAAAGAATAATGTTGAGTTTTTTTATGGTGTACATATTTATTCTAAGCTTTATACATTTTTTCATGTTGTTCTCTCACATAATAAGAGAGATTTCCATGCCATTAGATATGTCTGTTATATGATTTTCATATATCAATAGATATTTAGGTGATAGAATTTATTAAATCTTTATGAGGAAGATAAATTTGTGGCTATTTTATAATAACAAGAAAATATATTTAGCCTCATGATGAGCATTTAATGAGGGTATTTGGGAATATACTTTGAGTTGAAAAGTAGTTCAAGGAAAATCATGGAGAGCCCTAAATAGTTATTTTATAATAATAATTTTTGGATTGAGAATAATTTTTATCTAAAAAAATCATTTATGGAAATTGAAAATGAAATGAGTAACTAATTAAGGTGACCATGCATGTGAGAAAATAAGAAGATTGAGGGTGATGAAATAAAAAATAATACAAGTCATTTTTATTGGGATTGAGCCTAAACTGAATGATCTGATAGAACCAATAACTCTCAAATAAGAGAATTTTAAACCAAAAGATGCAGTGACACTTAAGTAAGAAGAAGTAAGAGGTGTTGTAAAAAACTATAGAAAGGAAGAAAAATAGTGTGTAGAGATTGTTAAACCTTCTAAGTTTCGAAGAGAAAAGGAACAAAAGAGTGAATGAATTCATGTTTTATTGTACAATGATACATATTATATATCTATGCTTATAGTGTTGAGTAAAAGAAAAATATTGTATTTTGAGTTTCTAGAAATATATTCTAAATAAGAAGAAGAATATTGGAATAGATAAATAGGTTGAGTTTCATGAGTATGTGTTAAATACATTTAGGTAGTAAAAGATAATCAGTATTAAGGAATCTGGTTAGATTTTGTTGGTGTAATGTCAATTGGTGTATAGTGAAGATCTACTTAAAGAGGAGGAAACTATTGAAGAACTCAGGGGATACAAGTATAATGAATCAATGGGTATGTACTATTTCACATGTGTAATATAGTAAATTGCCCATGTGTAATATTGTGTGAACTTATTTTCAGGATAATCCCAGGCCACCCATTTGTATTTAGTTATTCAAATATTAGTATGGGATTTTTTCTCAATATGAGTTGAGAATGAGAAGAAGTGGGTCGAACCTTATAAAAATTACACATGATGATCTCTTATTTATATTTCTGTATTGCATGTGGTTTTGACCTATTGTGTAATGCATAAAAGACCAATTTATACCTTAATATATATCATGGGTTCAAATACTTAAAGGGGTTTAATGTAACTATTGAAGAATTAGTTTTTTTGTAAATTTAGAAAACACTTAATTCACCCCCCCCCCCCCCCGCTCTCAGGTGTGTCTTCATAGTCCACTACTGGAATTTTACCCTTTACCAACAGTTTAGAACCATTGGTAAAGGGTGGGAAACCATTGGTATATTATATACCAAAGGATTCCCAAACTGTGGCCAAGTAAGCTGTTTGTATAGGCTTATACCAACAGTTCTGTGTAAACTGTTGGTATATGTGTTAAAGGAAGAGATATACCAACGGTTTGACAAACCGTTAGTATATGTAACCCTTATATCAACAGTTTAGAACCGTTGGTATATAGTGAATTTTATTCCAACAGTTATAACAAAACCGTTGGTATAGTATACATCAAAAGGATATACCAATGGTTTTGAAAACCGTTGGTATACATATGCTGCAGCTCCATAGCAGCAGCATCCATCAGCCAACTCGAACCTCCTCTCCATGACCTGCAAGAAAATATACACCCAGAATCCAAAAGGATACATGGGATGTTTAAAATTCATCCAGAATTTAGAAATTTAGAAATTTAAAATTCATTCCTCACTCAAACCACAGCATAAGAGAAAAATCTAGAATCCAATACATCTAGAATTGAAATGCAATAACACCCATAACACTAATACAAAATTAAAATCCAATACATCCAGAATAAAATACACATAACAGTATTCAAAATTTTGAATTCATTACTAATTCATCCAAAATCCAATACATCTAGAATTCAGAAATTTAGAATTGAAAAGCATTAACACCCATAATAGTATTCAAAATTTAGAATTCACTCCTCACTCAAACCACAACACCAATACACACAAGAGAAAAAACCTACATGTTATAGGAAGCACATGGAATGTTTACTCATGGTCTTAGGTTGACTATCTTAAAACCAATAGAAAAACATGGGTAGAGTGGACAAGGATCACGATACCCATAAGATAGACAATGGTGGTGGTCATGTTCTTAGACCTAGGATGAGTTATAGGAAGTACATGGGATGTTTATATTCCTCTAATGACTATGTATCCATGTATAAATGGTTCCTGATGTGTTAGTGGGAAACATTGGCCAATCTCGACATATGAGATGGGTTACCAGAATAGCCTACATGTTTTTCATAGACTTTTCAATTGGAATAAGGGGGTATGTGGATAATTCTAATTTGGTCTCCTAGGTGTGATGTGATATGAATCCCCATTTTGGGTAGTGGGTATGAATATTCAATTATGTCTTTGGTATTGGGTTCCCAAAGGGACTTTTGTTTGGTCCTAAAACCCACTGTTTGAGAATGGGATTGGCGTATTAAATGTCATGTGTTTTAGAATAGGGGTAGGAGTTACTCACATGAGAAGTGGATTGTGTGAGGTTGGACCATGGATCCTTGTTCTAAAGTATCAACACAATATGAATACGTTTGGTCGGTTTTCCGTATGCAAGTTGTTGTTTTCACTTAAAATCCTGTCCATTTCAAATTAAAGTGAGACAGTTTGAGTGGTACCAGCCACACTGTGACTCGGATTGAGGTGGGGTTGACTCTTACACGTTAAAAATGACCCATGGATCATTTTCATAAAGTATCAACACAATCCAAATGTGTTTGGTTGGTTTTCCGTATGCCAGTTGTTGTTTTCACGTAAAATGTTGTCCATTTCAAATAAAAGTGAGACAGTTTGAGTGGTACCGACCACATTGTGCCTTGGATTGATATGGGGTTGACTTGTACACATCACAAATGACCCATGGATTCTTGTTCTAAATTATCAACATAATCATAATACGTTTGGTTGGTTTTACGAATGTTTGTTGTTTTTACTTAAAACTGTGTCCATTTTAAACAAAAGAGAGGCACTTTGAGTGATACCAGACTTACCATGACTCGGATTGAGGAGGGGTTGACTCATACATGTCAAATATGACCCATGTATCATATTACTAAAGTATCAATACAATCATAAATCGTTTGGTTGGTTTTCCGTATGCAAGTTTTTGTTTTCACTTAAAATCATGTCCATTTAAAATAAAAGTGAGACAGTTTGAGTGGTATCGGCCACACCATGCCTCGGATTGAGGCAGGTTTGACTCGTAAACGTTAAAAATGACACATGGATTGTTTTCCAAAAGTATCAAAATAATTTGAATGCATATGGTCAGTTTTCCTTATGCAAGTTGTTGTTTTCACTTAAAATCATGTCCATTTCAAATAAAAGTGAGACAGTTTTAGTGGTACCGGCCACACCGTGCCTCAAATTGAGGTTGGGTTGACTCGTACGCATCACAAATGACCCATGTATTGTTTTCCTAAAGCATCAATAGAATCCGAAAGCATTTGGTCGGTTTTCTGTATGCAAGTTGTTATTTTCACTTAAAATCCTGTCCATTTCAAATAAAAGTGAGACAGTTTGAGTGGTACCGACCACATTGTGCCTTGGATTGAGGCAGGTTTAATTCGTACATGTTAAAAATGACCCATGGATGGTTTTTATAAAGTATCAACAGAATCTGAATTCGTTTGGTCAGTTTTCTGTATTCCAGTTGTTGTTTTCACCTAAAATGTTATCCAATTCAAATAAAAGTGAGACACTTTGAGTGGTACCGGCCACACCGTGCCTCTGATTGAGGCAGAGTTGACTCTTACATGTCAAAATTTATCCATGGATCCTTTTTCTAAAGTATCAACATAATCCAAATATGATTGGTCAGTTTTCCATATGCCAGTTGTTTTTACTTAAAAGGGTGTCCATTTTAAACAAAAGAAATACACTTCAAGTGATATCGGTCACATTGTGCCTTGGATTGAGGAAGGGTTGACTTTTACATGTCACATATGACCCACGGATTGTTTTCCTAAAGTATCAACACAATCTGAATGTGTTTGGTTGGTTTTCTATATGTCAGTTGTAGTTTACACATAAAATGTTGTCCATTTCAAATAAAGGTGAGACACTTTGAGTGGTATCAGCCACACCGTGCCTCATATTGAGTCGGGGTTGACTTGTACACATCACAAATGACCCATGGATCCTTGTGCTAATGTATCAAAACAATCAGAATATGTTTGGTCGGTTTTCTGTATGTTTGTTATTTTTACTTAAAACAGTGTCCATTTTAAACAAAAAAGAGACACTTTGAGTGATGACAGTCAAACCATGCCTCGGATTGAAATGGGGTTGACCCATACACGTCAAAAATGACCCATAGATCATTTTCCTGAAGTATCAATAAAATTAGAAAGTGTTTGTTCAGTTTTCCATATGCAAGTTGTTCTTTTCACTTAAAATACTGTCCATTTCAAATAAAAGTGAGACAGTTTTAGTGGTATCGGCCACACTGTGCCTCAGATTGAGGCGAGGTTGACTCGTACATGTCACAAATGACCCATGTACTGTTTTACTAAAGTATCAATAGAATATGAATGTGTTTATTGGTTTTTAATATGAAAGTTGTTGTTTACACTTAAAATCTTGTTCATTTCAAATAAAAGTGAGACATTTTGAGTGGTACCGGCCACACCGTGCCTCAAATTGAGGCGGGGTTGACTCGTACAAAACAAAAATGACTCATGGATCATTTTTCTAAAGTATCAATAGAATCCAAATGCGTTTGGTTAGTTTTCTGTATGTCAGTTGTTGTGTTCACTTAAAATGTTGTCCAATTAAAATAAAAGTGAGACACTTTGAGTGGTATCGGCCACAATGTGCCTCATATTGAGGCAGGGTTGACTCATACACGTCACAAATGACCCATGTATCTTAGTGCTAAAGTATCAACACAATCCAAATACATTTGGTCAGTTTTCTGTATGCTAGTTGTTTTTACTTAAAAGGGCATCCATTTTAAAGAGAGCTTAGATTGGGATCAAAGACGCCGAATAAAGAGTGTGATTGTATCCATAATTAAGGTAGGTGGTCCTTATCCTTTTTTGAATTGTTGTGATGTTTTATATATACTGAATCTTCACTTTCCCAATGTTGGGATGTCGGGTCGGGGGGCTATCTGGGGTCCAGGGAGGAGGGTGGGGGCTGTCAGGGGGGCTGTCTGGGGGGCTGTCTGGGGGCTATCCAGGGTCTAGGGAGGAGGGTGGGGGGATATCTGGGGTCCAGAGAGGAGGGTGGGGGGCTTTCCCAGGTTGAGGGAGGAGGGGGGATGTCCGGGGTCCAGGGAGGAGGGTGTGGGGCTGTCTAGGGGATGTCTCCAAGGAGGAGGGTGGGGGGGCTGTCTGGGGGATATCCTGGGGGTTGTCCGGGGGGATGTCTGGGGGTTGTCCAGGGTCCAGGGAGGAGTGGGCTATCTGGGGTCCAGGGAGAAGTGTGGGGGGCTGTCTGGGGTCTCTTCGGGTTCTAAAGAGGAGGATGGGGGGTTGTCCAGGGTCCAGGGAGGAGGGGGGATATCTGGGATCTAGGGAGGAGGGTGGGGGCTGTCTGGGGGGCTGTCTGGGGTCCAGGGAGTAGGGTGGGGGCTGCCAGGGGGGTTGTCCGGGGGCAATTTAGGGGCTATCTGGGGGGATTTTTAGTGGTTTTCTAGAGTCCAGGGAAGAGGGAAGGGGCTGTCCAGGGTCCAGGTAGGAGGGGGCTATCTGGGGTCCAGGGAGGAGGTTGGGGGCTATCCGGGGTCCAGGGAGGAGGGTGAGGGGTTGTCTGGGGTCCAGGGAGGAGGGTGGGGGGGCTGTCTGGGGGGGTTGTCCTGAACACACGGGATAGTATTTACATATTTTCTAAGAAAATTATCTCAAGGTTAAAAATAATAATTTCAATATATCATCTCCTAATCAGACCATCAATTTTCTAAATTCCACTAAAAACTTACAATTTCATTAAAATAGATAAAAAATAAAGATAATGTGACCTACATAATCACACATATATTCAAGAACAATAATTTAATAAACATCAAAGGTCAGTAATATTAGTCAAAAATGTAATGTATCAATCTATCCCTCATCACCATCACTATCACCACCATCATCATCACCCCCACCCTCATCCTCATCGTCATCCCCATCATAATCCCCACCCTCATCCTCACCCTCATACTCAGCCTCGGCCTCCTCATCTCCCTCCTCCTCCGCCTCGGCCTCCTCCTCGCCATCCTCTTCCGCCTCAGCCTCCTCCTCACCCTCCTCCTCCTCCGCCACGGCCTCATCCTCGCCATCATCTCAACCACCACTAGAACTGCCACCTGGTGCACCATATATAGAACGCATCGATGGAATATATTCATCACAAGAAGTGATTGCCTCTGGTGGAAGTATTGGACATAAAACTTCCATCAGTTTCATAAATGCAGTGCTTGCCCTAGAAGACTATTCTTCCATAACTGTGGCCCTTCTTTCAGCCTATTCTACCTGTGCCTTAACCTGCTGAAACTTGGTGGCACTACAAATCATACCTGAGGAGGGCCAATACCTCGTCGGAACTATACTCTTCCCAGGTTGGCAGTGTACTCCACCAGGTTTCTCATCTCCTAACACCTGATGTAAGTGATCGTTTGGCACAAAATTGTCAGGTTCATGTGCATCAAGGGCCTCTAAATTAACCTGTTACAAATATAAATAGATTATTAAGTTAAAAAATAGAGATTTAAATTTTAAATCTATAAATTAAAACTTACAATCTGCTGCTGAGTTGGTTCATTAAACGCACTTCCATCTTTATTCTTTCTACTCAAGCAAAACAGTTTTACTCGAGGCACACATCCTTCTATATTCAATTTATGCCTCTATAATGACATTGAATGTAGAAAACCATAATTAAAATTAGGATACCAAAAAAACATAGTAATTTCATAACTAAAATTATATAATAACTTTATAAATCGAATAAATTATGGAGGAAGCAATAGAAATTTCAAGTCGTAAAGAATGATTATAAACTGTTATATATGTTGTCTCTCATGATCTGGAATCGTAGTACGTCCTAATGTGTGGACGTATTTCTTAGCATCAATATTTTTTTTATTTCTTGAAGATGCATCCTAAATAAATTTCAATAATTAGTATTAATGAAAAACATGAAAATTTTCATTTAAATACTTCTAATTTGATTAATACTATAAATTGGATAGTCTCCCAATGAGTAATGATTTGTAGGTATTGTTCTAATAGAAACTCATCCATGAAAGGGACCACCTATAACTCTTTTCCCACTCTAGTATTCTATCCAATGTACAATTCATGCTTATAATCTCTCCAAAGCTCGCCTAAATCCTTTAGACATGCTGGCCATGCACCCTCACCATTGGGGAAATTAAACCACAGCTGAAACCAAAATATTAATTCATATAACTACAAAACTTAATATATTGCATTAAATACAACAGATTTTTTTACCCATATCTCTGCCCAGGATTTATCCTTGA